>CM028130.1:1673452500-1674820000 GCA_016271365.2 Neoceratodus forsteri | reverse complement strand
CCCCTTGGGTGTCACCCCCCTCTTCTCTTTAGTAAATACTGAGCAGAAGTACTTATTTAGTGCTTCTGCCTTATCACCACCCTGCATCCACCTAACTCCCTCCTTCCTAATCCTTACTATGTTGTCCTTACAGCTCCTTTTCTCCCTGATGTACCTAAAGAAGTCTTTCTCCCCCTTCTTAATGCCTTGTGCCAGCCTGAGTACCGTAGATGTCTTGGCTCCCTTTACTGCCCTTGTCACCTCCTTTGATTCCATCAAGTACTCCTCCCTGTCCTCCCCTCTCCCTGTTTTCTTGTACTTCCTAAAGGCAGCTGTTTTCCTTCTTACCTTTTCCATGATCTCCCTGCTCAACCAGATTGGTTTCTTAGACCTAGCCTTCTTGCTCTGGGCCTTGCAGCAGGTTTTGGTTGCCTCCACTATCTCCAGCTTTATGAGCTCCCACCTCTGGTTAGTGTCCATACTAGATTGAATTCTGGTCAGGTACCCTTTTACCACTTCCCCCATCCTCCCAAAGTCAGCCCTCCTGAAGTCCAGTGCTCTTGTGCCAGATTCCACTCCTTTCTTGCCCATGTCCAATGTGAGCCATAATGAGTGGTGGTCACTCCCTGACAGCGGTTCCTACACCGTAAGTTCTCTCACAAAGTCCCCATTTACCAGCACAAGGTCAAGGGTATTCCCTAACCTGGTTGGTTCACTGACCATTTGCAGCAGGAATCTGTCCTGGAAGGCATCCAGCAGTACCTGCTCCCTTCTGTTCCTGGTTGTTGGGGTACTCCAGTCCAGTCCTGGCATGTTGAAGTCCCCCTTGTTGCTGGCATCGGTATATAAAATAAAAGGCTTTGCATAATCAGGATAAGCTAATATAGGAGCCTCAGTTAGTACTTTCCTTAACTGATCAAATCCTTTCTGTTGTTCAGCTGCCCATACAACAGGACGATTCTTCAGGACTCGACCCTCTGTCGGCCCTCTGAGAAGTTCATGCAGAGGCACAGCAATTTTGGAAAATTCATTGATAAATCTACGGTAATATCCAACGAAACCTAGGAACTTATGTACCTCTCTGATGGTAGTAGAGACAGGCCAATCCTTTACCACCTCTGTCTTTTCTGGGTCTGGCGACACTCCCTCAGAGGAAACTATATGTCCCAGATAACTTACTTTAGATTGCAATAGATGGCATTAAGATGGTTTTATCTTAAGACCGTATCAAATTAGTCTTTGAAATACTTCTCTCAAGTGTAGTAAATGGTCTTCGAGAGTCTTTGAGTATACAATGATATCATACAGATATAATAATAGGATATCAAAATTTTGACTTCCAAGGCACTGTTCAACAAGTCTCTGAAAATTTCCTGGAGCGTTACACAGTCCAAAAGGCATCCTTGTGAACTCAAAAAGACCCATGGGGGTGATAAAGGCTGTTTTTCCCTGGTCTTTTGGTGCCGTAGGAACTTGCCAGTATCCACTGGTTAAATTCAGAGTAGAGAACACGGTGGCAGATTGGAGATCTGCATGGGAATCTTCTATCTGGGGCAAAGGATATGCATCTTCATGAGTGATGCCATTTCATTTACGGTAATCGACACAGAATCAAATCTTTCCATCTTTTTTTCTTAACCAACACAATCGGAGCTGCCCATGGGCTGTGGCTTTCTTAGATCACTGCAGCCACTTTCATTTCTCTGATCATCTCCTTTACTTGTTGGTTCATTGTTGGCGGAATAGGTCTGAATCGCTCCCTGATGGGTGGATGTCCCTTTGTACTGATGTGGTGCTGAACACCGTGAGCTAAGCCACAGTCTAAAGGGTGCTGGCTAAAAGCTTCTTTATGGCGTAGAACTACTTCTAGCACATCAGCCTCTGTTTTGCAGTGGTCTTAGGATCATCCAAATTGATTTCTTTAGCCCATTTCGGTATACCAACATTCTTTATTTCTGCCCCAGGTACCACCTTTATCTCTTCCTCAGCCTCAATAATGTCCTGAAAGCACACAGTGTGGATTTGGGCAACCGGCTGATTTCGGTAAAGTTGCACATCGTGAGTCCCTTAGTTTAACACTCTAACCAGAATCCGACCTCTGGTCACGGTAGCTATACTCTGAGCCACTATTATAGGTTCTTCTTTTTTTGTAGGATATGGTTCTACCAAAGCATCATAATCCTGACACTGTGGACCCACCTTTGCTTTGCACCATAGGGTGGTTTCTGTGCCCGGCTTTAACGTTACTGGCCTGGTGTCGGCCACTCTTACTTTACCAATCTCACCGTCAGCATTGGCAAACGGTTGGTGGCATTGCAAATGATTGATAGTTTGCTGTAGAGCATGTTTATCCACTTGGGGTACATGCTTGGCTTTTTGTTGGAGGATGTGCATGAGCTCGTCGAAACAATTTTGTAAAACATTCATCCCCAAGATTAATGGTGGCAAATGATCACTTTCCAGATCACTAATGATGATGCCTTGTCTGCTTTGAGTGTTTTTTGCAATTGGATATCAGCTTCCAGATATCCCAGATATGGCACTTTGTCTCCATTGCTTGCTACTAACTTCACCCAAGATCTAGGAGGTGGCTTAAGATCATCAGGCATCCAATACCTCCGGAAGTCTCGTCCCTGTATCATGGTGATCTGTGATCCTGTATCTAACAAAGCCATAAGTTCGATACCATCTACCTTTACTGGTACCATCGGACTTTTGCCAATGAAACAAGACTGATCTAATGGGGCTGCTGGACCTGGTCGCCTGCTCTTCGAGGGTCGGTCCTCATCCCCGAAGCATTTCTGTTTAAAGTAAGGGTGGCATCTGCTGGCTGACTACATCTTCACTCTATATGGCCACTAACACCGCATCGACTACAAATGGACCTTCCCTGGTTATCAAACTGATCCATGGGGCGCCTTCCCTCACCCCTCCTTGGATTATTTATATGATCATTTCCCTTCCTTTCTTTTCCAGGCTGATTAGGGATATTTCAATTTTCCACCCTGCCTTTAGGCCTTGCATTTCTTTGCACATCTCTGCCATCTGGTGGATCAGGGTAGCAATCTGATTGGTCAGCTCAGAGTGTTGACTGGCACTGGCCCGCATAGAAAAGATCAGTGTCTACATCCTTGGTCCACACATCTGTTCATGCTCCGAATACCGGCTTGGATATGCATCAGGTTCTCTTCCGTACTCCAATCTCTGTAAGGACAGTTCCTCAGGTTGAAGTCCCTTTTTCCAAGTGTTGTCTTCCTTCCATCTTTCTTTAGGATATCCAGGCCACACAGTTCCCATTGAAGCTGCCATCTGCAGATAGGTCTAAGCCTCATCTCCGGAGTGTCGAGAACTGAATATCCTAATAGCTTTCTCTTTAAAGTCTAGGAAATCAGCCTCGGGGTCCTGCAAATGTAGCATGTGGAGCTCTCTCCTCAGGGCTTCGCTATGCACCCCTTCAACAAACTTCTCTACCAGCACTCAGTCAGCATCTCAGACTTCCGCAGCATCTACCCTCTCTACAGCTCGCAATAGCTCTTGCAGACTCAATGCAAACTTCCTCAGGGTCTCTTGGGGCTTCTGAGTGCTAGAAAAGAACTCCATTTTTAAGTCAGACACAGTTTGAGCATCAAAGATTTGCTGCAGCCTTTGTAGAATCTGTTCTGCAGTAACTTATGCTCCACTTGGCCAGGACTGTACTTCTCGGTGAGCAGCTCCTTTTAGTTGCCCAATTAGGATTTCAACCTTCTGCTGCTCGGGGACCTGGTATAACCTAAACATAGCCTGCATCTTCAAGCAAAACTCCCCTAAATTGCTGGCTCCGCTTTCATCTCTTTCTCCAGAAAATTGTGGAAGCCATGGTGCTCCAAAGTAATGTGGCATAGTTAATGGAGATGGCGGAATACTCCCTTGAGGTCCATCTCAGTCTCTTCCGATTGACTCGCTATCTCCACCGGACAGTCCACTACTACACTCTGGCTCCATTTGCACTTCTCTCTAGGCAACTCCAACTTTGGACTCCTTGGATAAAAATTTATCTGTATCCTGCCGACTAAGCAAAAAAATTTAGATGTGTGTGGTGCTCCCAATATGAAGATGGAATAAAATGGGTGAGACACCAAGGTCCGAATTATTGTTGATAAGATAACAGTTACCCAGACAAGGACAGGCAGGAGTCATCCAAGAGATTCAGTACCCGCAGGGCATTTATTTTGTACCAGTGGGTAGGGAGACACAGTCACAAGAGAAGGTAGGCCCCACAACAATAACAGGGCGATATAGGGGACAGAATTACTTTTATCTAATTCTGCTAAAATGATTACAAACAATATTTTAAGATGCACCTTGACCTATCGCCACTTTATACCTCTAACATTCCTTAGCAGTAACCTGTAAGTGAAACTAATACTTAGATGGAAATCAGGTGTTATTCACTACCTGCAATACAATATTTGGTTTTACAATGACCACAGAATTATCACAAAGTCCAAATGTCTGTCATCTTTGTGCACACCGTCGTTCTTCATTGGTAGCTACAAGAGAAGTAAAACAGAACTGTAGAACCCTAAATACAATTTTATTTATATATTTATTTATTTATTTCAGAGTTTCACCAGGAAGGCATACTGAGCAGAGTACTGCTCGATTCCAGATGTGTCCTGGGGGGAGGGGATGAAAACATACAAAACCAGATAGCACACAGTACCAACGATGCATAGCAAATAGGTTACATCTTGAGCAATGATAACATGTATGAGGAAACAATTAGTACAATAGAGTATGAAGGGAGGTTAGCTAACAAGCAGGTCTACCTACTACAACTCGGCAACTCAGCTATGCCGTAAGAGAGCCTAATAAGACACATATTGGCACTCCCTTTGACTACAGAGAGGAATTCAGTAGCAATGTGTGGAGGGTAAGCCTACATAAACCAGGGAATGCACTGAGGCCTGAGAGAGCAGCTAGGGGGGCAGGAGAGGGATGCGGAACATTAGAAGTCACAGGGGGCTGTCAGCAGGAGCAGGTGGGTGGGAAATGTGCTTTGAGTAACAGGTTGAGCTGCTGTGAGTTGTCTGTGTGCCTGATGGCCACTAGTAGGGAGTTCCAGAGTTTAGGCATGTGATACTTAAAGGCAGTCTGCCCTTTGGCAGAAGCCATATTGGGACATAAGCGGGCCGGAGTCAGTGTTCCTGAGGAGTACACTGTGGGTGGTTGAGCTTGGAGTGTGGACCCAAGGTGGGGGTGGGTCTGGGACCAGAATTTTAGCAGTTAGTCTTGCACCATGGAGCTGTCTCTGATCCTGTAGCGATAGTAGGTCAAGGGACTTGTAGAGTTCGCAGTGGTGCATGGGGGGGCAGTCTAGGGTGAATCAGCAAAAGGAGTGGAAGAGGGGATTGAGTTTGGCTAGGGTGGAATTGCGGGCGGCGGTGTATACTACGTCACTGTAGTCAGTATCGGGAGGATCATTCTCTGTAGAATAGCTTTGCGGGTTTCCAGAGGGATACAGCCCCATTACAATATAAGGCACCAAGCTTGGGGTACAGTTTCTTGTGGATTGAGTCATTGTGCCCCGAGAAGTCAAGGTGCTGGTCGAGCCAGACCCCAAGGTACCAGAAGGAGGTGAGGGCCTCCAATGGTATACCATCTAAGGTGTGGAAAGGGGGTGGTGGGGAGACGGGCGAGTCTCTGCCTGGTACCGAAGGTGATGGAGATGGTTTTTTGGGGGTTTAGGAAGAGCTGGTTAGAGCAAAGCCATTTCTGGACAGTGATGAAATCTTCCTGAAGTCTGGAGGCCGCCTCAGAGTGGGAGGGACCTGACACATACAGAGCCGTGTCATCTGCGTACATATGTAAGGATGCATGTTTGCATACCAAGGGCAGGTCGTTTAGTAATATGAAGACCAGGATGGGGCAGAGGACCGAGCCTTGGGGGATGCCCGTATTAACTGGGAGGGGGGCAGAAGTATGTTGACCAATTTTTACAGCTTGAGACCTACTGGCTAAGTAGGATTGGAACCAATTGGAGTTGGTTACAGATAGACCTGCCTGTGTGAGTTTGGATAGCAGAAGGGTGTGGGAGACCATGTCGAATGCCTTGGCAAGATCGATAAAGATCGCTGAGGTGATGTGCCTATGATTCATACCCGTGAGTACAATTCCCAGCAAGGACCTAGTTAAGACCACTGGGGTGGTGAGAGGTTTTGTGAACAGACCATAGGTTTCTCGGCAAAAGCCCACTGTCTCCAAGGCTGCCGAAAAGTAAGAACCAGAGAAGCTGGTTCGTGGAATGAACCCACTTACGGGCTGTTGGATTCCACACTAGATGAAAAGAATCCCTTGGCCAAAACCCACTTCCAGGGCTTCCAAGGAAGAAAAGAAACCAGGAGATGCATGGCAATGAATCCACTGCAGGATTACCACGACCTGGACGATGCTGCAGCCTCCAAGGGCCAGCAAGACTTCGAAGGCTCTAAGGTGAAGATGGATCTCCGACGCAACCAGGAACCAGAAGGATCTGAAGTGGAGGTGGTTGATTCTGTAGCCTTATCACAACGAACTAGAACAAAACAAGGAAACGGTGGATGTGTCCCGAACTGGGCTTCGACGGACTTCACTTACGGCGAATGACAGAATACACCAGGAGAAAGGACTGCTGTGTAACTGAACTTCTCTGCTGGGACTAAAGTAGAAGAACTTTTGTACTTGGACCTTTAATTTAGGGTAAAAAAAACTAACATACAAAAAAAACAGTGTGTGTTTGGGTTAACTGAACTGAATGGGTATCTGAAGAGTTATATAGGTGTAAATCTCAGGTGACTGAAAGGACTTAACTGCTGTGAGGTTTAAATTACTTGTAGAAAGATCTGGTAAGTAGGGGGAGTGGCTTAGCTAGAAGGAAGCTACATTTAAAGACTGCCTTAGAAAGTTTCTGCTAATAGCTTGGCAGAAGACACCAGGAGAAAGGACTGCTGTGTGACTGAACTTCTCTGCTGGGACTATATTGTCCTCCTTCCTCCACCCCCCACCCAAAGCTAGGTCTATTTTTATAGGCATAGGATTTGACTGACAACAGGAACTTCCTGTTTAGGGATAGGAAGTGAGTGATCACAGAACCACCAAGGACCCACCATCCTAGAAGGGCAAGAGTATCTCTCTGGCCCCCTCTAGCTGCTGGAGGTCTGCCTCTGAGCAAGTAAGTGGTCTACTGAGAAATATAGGATATTCTTGTCTCAGAACAGGACAATCAGGAGCTTAAAGGGCACACAGGCAGAAAGTAAGGAGAGAGAGAGAAAGAAAGCAGAGGAAAGAGTAAGGACTGCAAACAGTTAAGGGGCCAGAAATAAGACATGATTGGAGTGGTGCAGTGCAGTGGCTGTGGAGCAGCAGTCTTCCGGGAGATGTTCTGGAGGATGCGGTGTTGTCCCATCTGCAGGGACCTCTCTGGGCTGAGGGAGGAGGTTGCTCATCTCCAGGCTGAGTTGGCCAGGATTTGTGGGACCTCCTCTTCCATCCAGGGACCACCAGCACCACTGCCGTTGCCTCAGAGATTGCCAAGAAAGAGGAGCGGTTGCACCACAGTGGGCTCAGGGAGGGTGAGGGTGGTGGAACAGAGGCACATCCCTCCAGTTGTACCTCTCCACAATTCCTATGCCCTTCTGGCAAAGTGTGGTTCCTCTATGGAGGCACCCACAGTGGAGACCAAGGAGGATGCTGGGAACCTCCACAAAGGAGACCCACAGTAGGGTGGCAGGGGACCGTGCAGGGGAAGGAAACAACTCCTGGTGGGGGACTCCATTGTTAGGAAGGTAGAACTGGGGGAGGAAGGGGAGAGGGAGGTAAGGTGCCTGCCTGGTGCCATGGCTTGGAGGGACAGGGAGCGAATCGTCAGGATTGCCAGAGTAGCTGCACATGGGAGGGAGCTGGATGTCATTGTCCACCTAGGGACAAATGACATGGCTAAGAAAGGGATTAGAGAAGTGCAGGAAGAGTTTGTGGAATTGGGGAGGGGCCTTAGTCAAGTAGCACGAACGGTAGCCTTCTCGGAGGTGCTACCCATCTATGGCATAGGAGAGGCTAGGGTGTTCCGCACCATGGGATTCAATCAGTGGTTGAAAAACTGGTGTGGAGCTCAGGGATTTGGCTTCATTGGGGACTGGGGGTCCACCTGGAGTGATGCAAGCCTATACTGGCATGATGGGGTGCATCTGTCCGGGGGACCAGGATCCTAGGTGATAGGTTTAAATGCTTCATTGGCAAGCTTTTAAACTAGCCAAGGGGGGAGGCACTGGAAAGGAGCAGGAAAATCCTCCCCCCAAATAATCACAGTAGTAAGTGCGGCAAACACCAACATAGAGGTGTCGATAGGGAGAAGGGCAGGGGTAAATGGAGAAAGTGACAAAGGCAAGAAGGACAGGGATGGGGCAAAAGGGAGTAAGGCCATCAGGAAATGGAGGGTAATGAGTACCAATGCCCGTAGTCTGGGCAACAAGCTCCCTGAGCTGATGGCCTTAATGGAAGAGGATGCCTGGATATCGTAAGCAGTCACAGAAACATGGTACACAGAGAACCATGACTGGGATGTTAACATACCAGGGTACATAACCTACAGGAGAGACAGGCAGGGAGAAGAGGGAGGAGTAGCTCTCTATGTAAAGGAAGGGATAAAACAACTGAACAAAAGAGTAAACAGGGAGGAGAGGAGGCACTGTGGGTCACCTTGGAGACTGGAAGGGCACCACAATCCGCAGAGGGATTGTGTACAGACTCCCATGTCGGGGGAAGGAATGGACAAGGATATGATAGAAGGCATTCTTAGAATGGCAGAGAAAGGGGAGATACTGTTGATGGGAGACCTGAATATGCCAGATGTTAACTGGAGCACATTTGCTGCAGCCACATCCAAGAGCAGGGCCATTCTTGAAGCCCTACAGGTGGCAGGTATTAGACAACTAGTTTCGGAACCCACTCGTGAGGGAGCAATCTTAGACCTCATACTCTCAAACGGGGGCAGTGAGAGGATCTCAGATCTAGAAGTGGGTTGCCATCTGGGAACAAGTGACCATCAAACAGTGTGGTTCACGTTAAACTCAGCTACAGAGTCAAGCCATACAAAAGTGAGGGTACTGGACTTTAGGAGGGCAGACTTTGGCAAGATGGGAGAGTGTCTCAGCAAAGCTCTAGCAAACAGGCTAGAAGGAGGTGTGGAGCAACAATGGGGAATTATCAAAACTGCCATCACAGAGGCAACAAGCCTTTGTGTGAAGCAAATAAACAAATCAAAATGAAAGAAAAAGCAGCTATGGCTCTCAAAAAAGGTGGCTGTGAAAGTCAGGAAGAAAAAGATAGCATTCCGGAAGTATAAGGAAACACAGAAGGAGCAGAACAGAGAGCTGTACCAGTTAAGGCAGAAGGAAGCAGGGAGGGAAGTCAGAATAGCAAAGGCCCAAACTGAGGAAAAGATAGCCAACTCAGTTGAAGGAGATAAACCTTTTATAGGTACATCACGAGCGTAGAAAAGACAAGGGAGGATAGTGAGGCTGAATAGAATGAGCGAGTGGGTGGGCAGAGGGGACAGTGAAAAAGCAGGAATACTGAATGAATATTTCTGCTCAGTATTCTAAAGAGGAGGAAGTGCCTAATCCAATTAACAGAAGCACTCTTGATAGGGAGGTCGATCCCAGTCCTTTCACAGAAGAAAGGGTTCTGCAAGAACTCCTAAAACTGAAAGTGACAAAGCAATGGGTCCTGATGGAATTCACCCAGAATTCTAAAAAGAATTAAGGAGGAACTAGTGAAACCACTGGCTACTCTTTTTAATAAACCATGGGAGGATGGTGTGGTACCGAGGACTGGAGGAAGGCAGATGTGATTCCCCTTCACAAAGTGGGACCAAGACAGAGGCAGGAAACTACAGACCTGTCAGTCTGACCTCTGTGGTAGGGAAAGTGATGGAGTCACTTCTGAAGGAAAGAATAGTTGAGTACCTAGAGGTCATGGAGCACAGAACCCAAGGCAGCATGGGTTCACAGCGGAAAGGTCATGTCAGACAAATCTAATAGATTTCTTTGACTGGGTGACCAAAGTAGTAGACCAGGGAGGGGCTGTGGACATGGCCTACCTAGACTTTAGCAAGGCATTTGACATAGTCCCACACAAAGATTAATAGTCAAATTAACCAGCCTGGGAGTGGGACCCAGGGTGGTAGCCTGGGTAAAACATTGGCTGGACAACAGGACACAGAAGGTAATTGTAAATGGAGTCCACTCTGAAGAAAGGGGGGTTACTAGTGGGGTACCGCAGGGTTCAGTATTGGGTCCAGTCCTTTTTAATGTCTTCATCAGTGACATTGCAGAAGGACTGGAAGGAAAAGTATGCCTTTTTGCAGATGACACAAAGATCTGCAACAGGGTTGATACACTAGGAGGCATGGAAAGAATGAAAATGGACTTGGCAAGGTTGGAGGAATGGTCAGAGGTATGGCAGCTAGGATTCAATGCAAAGAAGTGCAAAATAATGCACCTGGGAAACAAGAACCCAGGGGAAGAATACACAATGGGTGGGGCGGTAGTAGTAACAACAACAAAAAAGGAAAGGAACTGGGGGATAATCATATCAGATGACCTTAAGGTTAGCAAGCAATGTGAGAAGGCAGTAGGGAGGGCTGGGGGTATACTGGGATGTATAGGGAGAGGCATCATGAGCAGAAAACAGGAAGTTGTTATTCCTCTGTACAGACAGTTGGTGAGACCCCATCTGGAGTACTGTGTCCAGTTCTGGAGACCCCATCTCCATAGCGACATAGACAGGATAGAGGCAGTCAGAGGGAGGCAACCAAAATGGTGCAGGGTCTGCAAGAGAAGCCGTATGAGGAGAGACTAAAGGAGCTTAATATGTATACCCTTGAGGAAAGAAGGGAGAGGAGGGGACATGATAGAAACTTTTAAGTACCTCAGTGGAATCAACAAAGTCCAAGAGAAAAAGAGACTTGCAAGAACAAAGGGGACACAATTTAAAGATAGAAGGAGGGCAGTTCAGGGGCAATGTGAGGAAGTATTATTTCACAGAGAGGGTAGTGGATGCATGGAACAGCCTTCCTGAGGAGGTTATTGGGGTCTAAAACTGTGGGAGAATTCAAGAATGCATGGGACAGACATAAGAGCAATTCTTGTGGGGGGTAGGAAGAAATAGGCTGTTGGTTAACTAGGATCTGCAGCTTATCCAGTAGGTAGGGAAATGAGCAGACTAGGTGGGCCAAGCGGTCCTTATCTGCCGTCAAAGTCTATGTTTCTATGTTTCTATGTTTCTATGTTTCTATGTTTCTATGACCAGGGGACGCAGACCAAGTTCTTCCAGGATATGCACACTCTTCTGCGGAGGGTGACCAACTTTAGGACATCAAGAACAGGAACCATATAAAACGACACTAGCACGGCACTCGTGATGCACTTGAACTTCGGCGAATTTAACTTCGAACTGTAGAACAGAAGAAATGGGTGTGACTTGTACAAACTGCAATGAACTCGACTTCAGCGAACGACATGGACGGAGCAGAGGATCTGATGGTCGGACACTTCCTGGTGAAGAATGATGATGAAGATGTCTTCCTCCGGGTAGTAACTGATTCTGGGCTTGTAGAACAACAGATCACACCATGAACCATCAATGTGGTAGAAGACTGAGACTGTCCCCATATGCTGGCAACAATGTAGCTATTAGATACACCTTTCTGCAGTGCCAAGAGAACTGCATACTGACCAGATAATTTGCCAGGAGAAGGGCAAATTATCAATTTTGGGGCAATTATTTACTTGTGGGGCAATTGTTCAGATGCCCAGGGCAATAGCTCAGATGCACAGGGCAACAGTTCAGATGCCAGGACAATAGTTCAGATGCATAGGGCAATAGTTCAGACAACCAGGGCAATAGTTCAGATGCACGGAGCAAAAAGTTCAGATGCATTGGACAATAGTTCAGACAACCAGGAGCAAATAGCCACAATCCTAATGTACAATGCAGTCTTCGTGCTTCTAGCCAATACACAATTGTTCAGATGCTGGGTCAATAAACAGTGGCATAAACAGTGCAGACGTTACAGTTACTTTGTAGCATATCATGAGCTAAGCACCCTTAAACGGACCCTTTCTGACTGTAGGGCCTACTTGAGTAGGATCTGGCTACCTTCTGAACGTTTGGCTATGAATGCCCCCAATCCTATACTAGGGTGTACCACTTGCCCTATACTAGTTGCCCTGAACACTAAAGACCTGAATGCCTTAATTGCTATAGGGCCTATATGCCCTACTTACTACTAGGCTGGCTTGCCTTTGCTGACTAGGCCTGGGCTGCCCTTACTACTACTGGGCTGGCTTGCCTTTACCTGATAGGCCTGGGCTACCCTTACTACTACTGGTCTGGCTTGCCCTAACTCCCTAGGCCAGGAGCCCCCTTTTATTAAGGCCGGGAAACCCTGCTTTACCTCGGGCCAGGTGCCCTACATTTACCTCGGGACCGATGCCCTACCATTAACCTCGGGCCTGATGCCCTACCTTGACCTCGGGCCTGGTGCCCTTTATTACTTGGGGCCTGGCGCCCTAAATACTGTGGGCCTGGCTCCCTCTGAAATGGGCCTGGTGCCCTGCTTTAAACTTATGGGCCTAGTGCCCTCTGTATTCTGGGCCTGGTAGCCCACTTTATATTGGGCCTGGTAGCCCTCCCTTCAAACTGGGCCTGGTGCCCTCTTTAAACTGTGGGCCTAATGCGCTTTTAAATTGGGCCTGATGCCCCTCTCTTAACTGGGCCTGATGCCCTTCCTAACACTGGGCCTGGATTGCTCCTTTAAACTGGGGCTGACATCGCCCTTTCAAGCTGTGTGGTCCCTTTAAATCTGGTGACTCAAACAGAGCCTGCTGTCAATCCTGGGGAAAGTCGCCTCCCAAGTTCTACCCCTCAATGAATATTCACAGACCTTCCTGTGGCTTTACTATCTTGGCCCCTCCCCATGGGCATCGCTAGCCAGCCTCCTAAATAAATATTAATTTAGGGTCCTTGTGACCCACTACTCAGGCAACACTCAGCCACACAGAGTGCGCCAACAGTGCCAAACAATTAATTTTTCTAAACAGTTGGGCGGGCAGCACGAGACTACATGCTGCCACAGACTCACCGCACACACTGGGAGATCGAGGGAGCGAACGGGAGGTGAGAGATCTTGCTGGCAGAGGGAGGGAGAACTCAGGCAGCAGGGAGGATGGAAGGGGGCTTCTGACATCCGTCAGGACGACCAGCGATGCGACCCTGGGGACAGCCGTCGACGGGAGACCAAAATAAACTTTTGAATAAAATAAAAAAATGAACGGGGCTAAACAGAGCCCAACCTGCAGCAGGAGCCGAAATGTTCTTTTTTTTGGGGGTGGCCCGCCGGACTCGACGGCACACACAGGAGGAGCACCAGGAACAGCAGCAGGGATCTTCACTAGCTGGAGGAGGCACCAGGCAGAGTCAACGGGATGGCTTCAACCAAACTCAGGTAAGCCCAGTCTCTGTTGCACTCCACAGGTCCTACCACTCCACAGTCCAGCACAACCGCTTCCCCAAATGGCCAAATCCCTGTTTGAAAAAGCGCTCGGGGTTCGAATTCTGGAACCCCGAGCTCATGCCACTTAAACGCCAAGGGCTAGAACATGGCACCATGCACTGGCCAGGGACAGTGGTCCAAGTGCGTGGGTGCCCATTCTCCTGCTGCTTGCTCTGAGAGGGGGGTGGAATGGAGCAGGCAGGCAGCAGGGAGAGAGAAAAAAACTTCCATTTATTATTTTATTATCCCTGCCTAGCACTTTCCTAGGGGCACAATCAGGAACCCCTAGGGCATTTGAAAACCCCTAACCTTTTCTGTGATGCCCCTTACTTTTAATCCCTTACTTTGGGGCATTACAGGTGCATGATAATTATTATGAGGTCATGACTTGGCTCTATTCTGTATGTTGTTATTTGATTCTTAAATGTATTTCTGTATTATATGTCACATATGTGCGAAACGTGCTGTGAACGTGATAATTTTAATTTTGTATTCTAATGGCTTTTCAGCAGAACAAAAAAATATTGAATTGAATTTAAAATCCTCCTTGTCACGGAATACATATCTGTGGGACTTCAACATCAAAATCGCCTGACATTTGAATTTTTTCCAGAAGTATATACATCTGTTTGATTTCTTTATTAACATACTTCTTTAAGCATCTACTATGCAGTAACTAAAAATTACTAATTCACTGATGGAACAACCCCTTTACATTTTTTATCCCTGCTACCCCTTTTTACATTAACCAAAAAGAAAAGTGTGCAGTTATAGAAAACCTTACTCCCTATCCCAAATAACCACTCCCCCAGTCCCCCTGACTCAGTTAGATATCGATATCTTGGGTCTAACACCCTTGAGAATTTACTGCAAGACATAACTTCACACTGCCTCCCCCTATTGCTTAGTGATGGTGTGCACAGTTGCCTGACCTCAATGTTCATCCTCCACACAGGTTTTGCTCAAAGTTTTTTTCCACTTTCCTCCTTCCTTCCTTTTTCCCTCTTCCCTTCTTTCCCATCCCTCTTTTCCTCCTTCATTTTCCTTCCACCTTTTTTCCTTCTTTAGCTTTCCATAGAGGTCTGTTATTAACCATTATGTTTTAACAGCTGGACAGAATTAGAGAAAAGGAAAAAATAAGATGGAGGAAGGTGAATCATAGCAGGAATCTAATAAAGGAGGAGAACAATATCAAACACAAAGTAAGAGCGGTATTAAAGCATATTATTACCAGAATAAAACAATAGTATTTTCCATTCAGTGAATCAGAAACTATACCCACTATACATCCTGTATAGTATATTTTATTTTTTTTATTTATTATAACTAGGATTACAAGTATCTTTGAGCCAGGCTCTTTTACAAAGGTTCCACGTCAGAGAACAAATACAATACAAGTTACAAAAACAGGAACAAAAGCAATAAATAGGTAGGCATATTAGGTTACAATGGCGGTTCAATAAATTGCTAGGATAATTAGAATGTATTCATGGGAACACCAAGTAACAGAGGGATAAGTGGGAGGAGGAGGTGGAAGGTGAAGTTAAGCATGAGGAGCGAGGATTGGGAAGAGCAGGAATAGCAGCCAGAGGCGTTGTCATCAAACTGGAAGTTGGCTAAAACTAGCCAACAGAAGGGAACTATCATAGAGAGATCAGATGGGGTGGGGGGTGAAGGGGGGGGAGTCAGGAGTGAAGAGAAGAAAGAAGAAATAAGAGAGTAACACAGAGGAAAAGGAAGAGGGGGTGATGTGGTAGGTGATAGTTGGAGGTGACAAAAACGAGGGGGCTAAGGAGGGTATATATATAGCATTCACAGGTGCTTGAGTTGGTAAGGTGGTGGTGGAGTTTCTGTTTGAAGGAGCCAAGGGTGGTAGTGGAGGAGATGTCAGGATTGAACGCACTTAACCAGCTAGGTGCTCTGAAAGCAAAGGATCTTTGGCCCTGAGAGGTGCGACGTCGAGGAACCGGAAGGAGCTGGTATTCAGAGCTCCTGGTGTTACGTGGCTTTAGTCTAGAACTAAGCAGTGCTTGGACTCCCGGCGGAGTGAGGCCCATTGTTACTTTCTTTGCCATAATGCAGGTTTGGTATTCTGTGCGATTTGAAAGTTGAAGCCAGCCAGATCGGGCATACAGGTCACATGTACGAGTTAGACGATGAGCACCAGAGATGAGCCTGCAGGCTTTGTTAAGTGAGGTTGAAATTCGTTTCAGGGCAGTGGCAGAGGCAGAGCGATAGATTAAAAGACCATAATCAATGATGGAGACCACCAAGCTTTGGATGGCAATCTTCAGTGCTTCTGCAGTAAGGTGATGTCTATGTCTGTAAAGTAGGCCTAGGCACATATTTGCTGATTTGGCAACATTGTCTATGTGTGCCCAATAGGAGAGATTTGAGTCCAGGCATAACCCTAGGTATTTGAACAACTGCACTTGCTCAAGGGTGTTGCCATTGCTGGTAGAGATAGATAGGGGTTGAGAGCTATGCCTGTTTTGAGAGCTGTGAAAGAGCATTACTTTGTTTTTTTTATGATTGAGGAAAAGCTTATGATGAATGAATCAGTTTTCCACTGCGGCAAAGCTTTGCTGAAGATTGGTCTGCAGGAACACAGGGTCCTTCTGGGAGGAGAAGATAACAGCATCATCAGCATAGAGAATAATCTGTTCAGTGCAGGATTTCGGGAGTGTGTTAAGAAAGAGGCTGAAGAGTAACGGGCCCAGGATGGACCCCTGAGGGACTCCAGATTGGACCGGTCTGAAGTCCAAGAGTGTCCTAGCAATTTTGTCTCATTGAGATCTGTTTTGCAGATAACTGTTGAACCATGAGACAGTGTCAGGGGAGAGTCCTATAAACTGGAGTTGTTGGATCAGCAGCCGATGGTGGACTGTGTCAAAGGTCTTGGTCAGATCTACAAATACTTCCCTGGTTAAGTGACCCATATCCAATGTGCCGTGCAGTTCTCCAGTGAACTCCAATAATGCAGAAGAGGTGCTGTGACCTTTTGTGAAGCCATGTTGTTGTGGGCATAAGAGATTGTGTTTGTCTAGGTAGTCCATGAGTTGGTTGGATACTATGCATTCGAGTGCCTTGGAGAGTGGTGGTAGTATAGAAATTGGTCGATAGTTCGCATGGCAGGTCTTGTCCCCACTTTTGTGGACTGGAGTAACTGTAGCTGCCTTCCATTTGTCAGGGAACTGACAAATGCTAAGGGAGAGATTGAGAATGTGTGTTAATGGGACTAGAACCTCATCCATAGTGAGGGTTAGGAGTTTTAGATCCAGCGAGTCTCCACTTGATCTTGACTTTGAAATTGCTTTGGTGATGTGTGTTCGGGCATCGCAGAGGTTAATTTCTTTGAAGTGGAAGGGCGGGAGAGTGGTAGGAGAAACATCAGGGATTTTGTGGTAGTGTCAAGGAAGAAATAGGGGGGGAAGACACTGCTGAGATTGGTAAATGCATCATTGAAGGTGTTCGCGATGACCAGAGGATCAAGGGTGATGGCCTCATCAACCTTTAGCATGGTTGGGGAGGATTTCGTTGGTTTCCCTGTAACTTCTTTGATATTCTTCCAAAAGTCCAACCCCTTTCCCCAGGAGATGGAGAGAGCTTCTTTGTAGTAGGCACTTTTCAGTAGTCTTATGGATTTAGTGCAGTTATTGCGGGCACATTTGTAGTTCTGTATGTCATGCTGTGTGCCAGAGCCTCTAGCTAGGGCCCAAAGGTGGTCCCGAGCCTTTAGCTGGGCAAGTAGCTCTCCAGTTAGCCATGCATTGCAGAGCACTTTGACCTTTCATTTTTTAAGCGGGGCGTAGGTGTCACAAGCCACATTGAAGGAGAAGATAAAGAGGTCAAGAGCTGTATTAACATCTGTTGAGAGGAAAATGGGAGACCAGTCAAGCTGACAGAGGTAGGATTTAAGGTGTCTTAGCTGGCCATGTTGGAGCACTCTGCTCATGATGACTTTGGGTGGGGGCTTATGGAATTTATTTGACCATTCACGTATAATGGGTGAGTGGTCGCTTAGTGAGTCAGGAAGGACAGAGGTGCTGGCGATATGAGAGGGATGACTGGTAAGGACCCAGTCCAGTAAGGTAGTAGTGCCTGTTTTATAGTTCTTTCTGGTGGTGGAGAGAACCATTTGTGAGAGGTTTGCTGATGATATGGCATCCCGAGATATAGCAGCATCTGATGAGAACCAACTGATATGGAAATCACCTAGTGTAAGTGTTGAGGCTCTTCCCTTGGTCTTTGGGGAGGGATGTAGACTGTGATTATTGGAAGGGTTTTGTTGTGTGCACCTAAAAATAGCTTAATAGGTAAGATCTGAGCAGTGGAGTCATGGAGAGGAGTAGAGATGGGGCAACCAATAAGATAGTCTTTAGTGTAGATTGCACAACCACCACCTCTTTTGGACACACGGTCCAGTCTGTAGACGTTATATCCTGGCAGTGCAATCGCTGAGTCTGGAATTTTTGGCAACAGCCATGTTTCAACAATTGCTAGAATATCAGGGCTGTGCTGGTTTACAAAGACTTGAATGGTGTCGAGCTCAGGGATCAGGCTACAGGCATTAATAGTGGCGATGGTTAGGCCCCCAGTCGATTTTGTGCAGCCGGCATTTGTGGTTATTGTTATAATACTATATCTCACCTAAATAAAACTGTCTTCCTGCTCCTCTCTTTCCTTCAACTCCTTTCCCTTTTAGATCTCAATCCGTACAGCTTCTTGCTCATTTGTCACCATCAACAGAACCATAGCCCATATTCGAACGTTACATGCTAGGATATTATTACTTTTATCTTAGTAATCTAAGTACCGCCATTAGCACAGCACTTATGGGCATTTTATAAGCAGCATTATGTATTCTAATACTGTACATCCTTTGACTGGTCTTCTCTCTGTTTAGAAGAACTAGCAGAGGGTTTTGACAAAGGTTAAGTAATTTGAAATTGAGAGTCATTGTGGTTTTGCTCTTCGGTAAAGAATAGGACATTAAGCCCCATCACATCAATCATGAAAGTTTTAGCCTCTGCCACAGATGAAAATAGATTGGATCAACCCCCATACATTATTTTCAGAGTCTTTGGCTAAAAGTGACTGAAAGGAATTGTATTGTCCCAAAGAATGGTTTCTTGAAAAGACTGAAGATTTCTTTTTTATGCAGCTCTAAACTCAGGCCAGAGAAGAATATGATCTGTTTGTTTTTAATTGGTTAATGGGGGTTTCCTTTGTTCTTTCAGCATCTCATCCAGATCTTGGTATCTAAGGAATCATACAAAAATTATACTTTGATGTTTTGCTGTGGACCTTTTGGGGCTGGACATCTGTGAACATGGTCAATTTCAACTCATCTTTCAGGGCAGTTGCAGTCTAACTTCTCTGTCAGAGATTTTTTTTTCAAAAGTAACAGTCATTAAGTTCAGCACCCTCCGGTATCCCTCGTAATTCCAGATTATTCCTCTGCCTTCTCCATTCCATTTCCTTGACCCTCTCTCTCAGCTCCTTGATTTCAGTAGCAGTTTTAGTAACCTGAGTTTGGATATTTGGTATGTGATCCTCAGTCAGAGATACTCATTGTTCATACTCATTCATTCTGGCCCCAATTGTTTTTATGTAATTTTTTTGTCTCTAGTATATCTTTTTGGATTTTAGTCATTGTGCCTTCCACCTAAGCAAATTACTTTTGCTAAGGTGGGTGCGAGTGTTTCTTGCATGTTTTGGGAATTTTTAATATAATCCTGAGCATTTGGTTGCTCTACATGGGGTGCGTGATTATTTTCTGAGGTGAGAGAGAACAGGGTCTGGGTTCCTGTTCTTTACCTGTAGCAGAGGTTCTGCATCATCCTCAGTACTCGGGGAGTCCTGTCTGTCTTCATACGCTGAACTCGCTGCTTCCAGACCCACAGGGTTAAAGGAATTGGTAGGTTCTAATTTTTGCAATGCTCGATTGTTCCTGAGTGTCGCTTTGTGCACCAGATGTACCCGCATTTGCATTCTCATTGATTAATTCTGCATTTGTACTGTCTGGATTTGGCATCGTTGATGTCTCTCAACATGTACAGCATGTCCTTGTGCATGTTTGTCTGAGTTCTTATTCCAACTGTCCTTATCTACTTGGATTTTATCTGTTCTGGTTGACGTCTGTACTGTACTAGAACCTAGGTCGGCTTCCATGGATGGTTCAGGTAAACCCCTTTGTTTTGCTGCTAATAAGCGCCATTACTTCTCAGTAGAGCTTCGTTGAGAGTTTGTTTCTCTTTAGTGGTCTCTCTCATTTGAGTGCTGGAACTCAGGTTCTTGTCCTCCTCACCTCTCAGTCTCCTTTGTTGAGAGGCAGCCCTGGGAAAGTATGCTCAAATCTCTTGAACAAACTTTATCTGGAACAACACAAACAGGCAGCCCCATTCTCTCAGATAGCTCAGATAACTTGGTTCTCATGACTTAGCACAGCCGTTGAAAAAAATTCAATGTCTTTCCAGACCAAAAAATGGTTTATGTGTTCTGTGTAGAGGATTTTAGCAGGAAGAAGAGACTTTCAGATGTTCACTCTTACATGGCAATCACCATCCTGAGCTTCTTTTCCAGCCTCATTTGTGTTTTAAAGAGACTGTCCAACTGAAGACATTTAGTCAGAGACACTTGAGCCCATTCCCCACCCCCTGATGAAGAGGCAGAGCATCCTCTAAGCACTGAGGCTATTTAGCTATTAGCTATGAGGCTCACATTTGTAGTTATATAAACATTCGAAAATGCCAGCAGAAACAGACCTCACTTTCTATCGAGTCTGCTTGAGTGCTCAGCTAGCACCTTCTAATGCTGCTTCCCCTCCCTTCCCCCTATCCCATTACCCCCGTCCCCTATCCCAACCCCTCTTGATGCTGTCTACCATCTTGCAGGCCACTACCTCACCCGACAAGGAGTTCCACTTGTCCACTACTCTTTCGATGAAAAAATGTCTCTTCATCTCTCTCCTGAATCTACCCCCCTCCAATCTCAGTTGGTGTCCTCTCATGTCCCTCCCCTTTCTCCTCTGGAAAATCCTCTCTGTATTAGTCTTGTTTATGCTCTTCAGGTCCTTAAAGGTCTCAATCATATATCTCCTTTCCCTTCTCTCTTCCAGAGAGTACATATTCAACGGATCCATGACTAGTCGACGACAAAAATGTTGTCGAATGACCAGACAGCGAAACCAGCAGGTTGACCTCTTTTCGCAGTTGACTGCTGGTTCCAAAGAAAACTAGTATTTTTTCTTCAGGGGCTTTGCCCTGAACCTCAATCGAGGCAAAGCCCCACACCATCCCAACTAAGGATTATCAGCTCGGAGTCGGACCCGATTGGGGGGTGCAAGACCCCCGACAGTTCTGGGTTCCAGCACGGACACTACAGTGACATGATGCTATAGTCGCTGTAATGTCATTTGCTGCACCAGTGTCTCTGTTGGGGGGCTATATGATATTCAGCTCCCCCAGCCTTTCCTCGTATGGCTTGTTCTCCAATCCCTGGATCATCTTTGTAGCTCTACACTGTACCCCCTCCAACAATTTGATGTCCTTCTTCAGGAATGGGTGCCAGTACTGCATGCAATACTCCAGGTGGGGCCTGACCAGCAACCTATACAGGGGCAGGATAAGCTCCCTACCTCTGGAGGAGATCTCTCTAGCTATACACGCCAGCATTTTGTTGACTTTTGCCGCCGCTCTTCTGCATTGAACAGAGTTGTTCATGCTCCCTGTTATGATCATCCCTAGGTCCTTTTCTTCTGCGGAACAACCCAACTGAACCCCATTTAAGTGATAACCCCTCCCCACATTCTGGGCTTTGAAGTGCAGAACCTTGTACTTCTTGGTGTTGAAACTCAGCTGCCATTTATTTGCCCAGTCCTGCAGCTTATTCAGGTCCTCCTGCAAACCCTGCCCCCCCCCATGTCATCTACCACAGCTCCCATCTTGGTATCATCTGCAAACAGACTGATTTTACTCCAGATCCCATTTGAGATATCTGCAATGAAAATCCCGAACAGTACTGGTCCCAGCATGGATCCCTGAGGTACCCCGCTCATCACCACTCTCGGTGACGACAGTTTCCCACCACCACCCTTTGCTGTCTCCCCTTCAGCCAGTTCCTGATCCAGATCACCATTTTTGGTCCTGCCCCCACATACTCCAGCTTCTCCCCCAATCTACCATGGGGAACTGAATCAAAGGTCTTACTGAAGTCCAATTACAGGATGTCCACAACATGGCCCTTGTCCAGTTCCCATGTCACCCAGTCATAGAACTGTACCAGATTTGTCTGGCACAATCTGCCTGCTACAAACCCATGTTACTGGTCATCCTGGATACCGTTTGCCTCCAAGAAGCTCACAAGCTTCTCCTTTAGGATGGTCTCCATGAGTTTGCCCACGATCGAGGTGAGGCTCACTGGCCTGTAGTTCTCTGGTTTATTCTTTGGCCCACTTTTATGGATAGGCACCATGTAGGCCATCCTCCAGTCCTTTGGCACACATCTTGTGTCCAGGGAGGTATTGAACAGGTGTGCCAGTGGCCCAGCAAGGACTCTGACAGCTCCCTCAGTACTCTAAGAAGAATGCCATCCAGCCCAGGCACTTTATCCACTCTTAATGCCCTCAACCCCTCCAGCACCCTGCTCTCTGTAATCCCTACATCTGTCATCCTCTTCCTCCCCTTACCCACTCCCCCACTTGCCTGAGGTGTTTGCCCCCCTCCTCTGTGAACACAGAGCAGAAGTACTCATTTAGTGCCTCTGCCTGCTTCACCCCCTTCTCCACCCACCCCCCATCTTTCTTGATCCTCACAAGCTGGTCTTTGCTTCTCCTTTGTAACGGAAGAAGTCTTTTTCTCCTCTTTTGATCCCCTGCACCAGTCTCAGCTCTCTAGATGCTTTGGCTCCCTGACCAGTCTGGTGACCTCCCTAGACTTTTCCCTGTATACATCTTTATCTTCTCCCCTTCCCGTTTTCCTATACTTCCAAAATGCCACCCTCTTGGCTCTCACCCCTTCCCTGACCTCCAGTGGCAGCCAACTGGGTTTCTTTGCCCTGCCCATCTTATTTTTTTCTAGTACAGGTCTCTGTTGCCTCCGCCAGCCATCCCCTTATTATATTCCATTTCTGATCTGCATCCATGTGTTGTTAGATGTCTGCCAGGTGCTTGTTCAGAATTTCCCCCATCATCCTAAAGTCCACCCCCTAAACTCAGCCACCCTTGTACCTATGCCCCCTGTGTCTCTCCCCATGTTTAGCATGAACCACACCAAGTAGTGGCACTCCCAGCAAGCGGTTCCCCCACTTCTAGGTTCCTTACAGCTTCCCCATTATCCAGTACAAGGTCCAAAGTCCTTTCCAGCCATGTCGGCCCCTGTAACAGCTGTGTCAAGAAGCTGTCCTGAAAAGCTTCCAACAGGACCCCCTCTCTTGCAGTCATGGTGGCAAGTGTGCTCCAATCCACCCCCGGTAGGTTGAAATCCCCCACCACCACCACTGTGCTTCCCTTCCTGCTTACCCTTCAAATTTGATCTGCCAGTTCCCGGTCCAGGTCACAACCCTGTGATGATGGCCTGTACACTACTCCATCCTCAGTGTCCTATTCCTCCCATCCTAGGACTGCATCCACAGAGCTTCTGTCCTCTCCTCCTCCCCCCCTTCCTCCCTTAGGCACTTAATCCCCTCCCTCACTTAAATCACCACCCCCCATTCCCCTTGGCCCTATCCTTTCTGAACAGCCTCTACCCTGGGATCATCATATCCCAGTCCTGGTACTGGGTGACCCATGTTTGCATGATGGCCGCTATGTCCACCAATTCCACCACCAAGAGAGCCTGTAACTCCACTGTTCTGTACCTTAACAATGGTCCCCTCACCACCCCTTCCTTGTTTAAATCCACCCTTGTTGAAATATACCCCTCCATTCCCTGTTTGAGTACGCTCTTCCCCTCTGAAGTTATCTTGTATTTTTAAAGTCATACTAAATTAGAGTTTTATTTGCTGCTCTTACCTTAAATAAAATCACAATTTGGCTGCAAATTTTTTTTTTTATTGTTAACTGGGCTAAATTCCACTTGACTCTAAGCCCTATTTTCAGAGATGACCCAGGCCATTTTGCTTACACAAGACAACATAATATAACCTCAAGAGCAAGGCTTGAGAGGTTCTCATGTTGGCTCTGAGATCAGCAGAACCTCAAGATGGTGTCAGACCTAAGTGAAACATAGTTCTCCATCTGTTATTTTTTGTGATAAATAATCCAGGTGTTTTTTTACAGAAGAAGAAAATATGTAGTTCCACAGAAATGACTGTCAGGATGTAGCATAGGTAGCAAGAGTTTCCAATTATAAGGCCATTTTAACAAAGAGAATTTATGCAGTCGATAGGGGGGTTTCCAAAAAGAGTGCCATTTTATCTCAGAGCAGGAGTGTAGCCAGAAATTTCCATTTTGTACACAGTCTCCAACAGTTACACCCCCACAATTAAAAAATGTACACATCCTTTCCAAATGGCACCCCTTCCAAACAAGTCAGATTATTGTCAGATGACTCCTCTAGTCTCTAAAGAGGTTATACATGTGTTGGACACTCCTCAGTGGCCTACACTGACCCAAATACTACAGATTAGAATGATAATATTGACAGAGTGGCTTATGGTTTGTGACAGGCACTCAACAAAACTGTACACAAATGTGTACAGTGAGTATGCCTGTCTACACCCTTGTCTCAGAGGCCAGTTGGCTTTTATTGTACATGATGGTTACAGTAAACAAAAACCAAAAAAAACAGCCACGTGCTGCACAGGGTTTGCAAGCACACACCGAAGATTCTATCTGATAATATATAGAATACTGTATGAGGAAATGTGTATAACGAGGATTTTATGCACACTCGAGGTGTGCGATGCCCCATAAACCCAGAGGGGTTTATCTGTGCATCGCACATTGAGGGTGTGCATAAAATCTGAGTGTGTACACTTCACCATGTTTTATTTTTTATATTTATTGGTTCAAATGTGGAGCTGTTATTACTGTGTTTTCTTGTGATCATGGTTTTCTGCTCTTACTGAAAAAACCCTAGCGGGAAAGACTGCTCTCGTATCACTGTGTGTGGGTGGGGGAGGGGGAGAAAACCACTGAATTACCTGTAGCTCTAATTTTCTTTCTGTGTTGGGCTGTGCTCCTGTCAGTTTCCCATTGTTTGTGCTGTTTGCCTCTCTCTTCAGTAATTACAAAAAAGCATGATCTGCACAGCCATGAGTAAAATGAACCAGAGTAAAATCATCAACATTTTTCACTAGTCTTTCCAGGTCATGAGCTCCCTGCACCAGTGGTTATATGAATTTTTGCAGTTCCATTTTGTAGTACAAATCATGACAAGCTTGCCATATTTTACTGTTTTCTCTGTGAGAGTTTTACTACAAAACTGTGCCCGGCTTTCATTTCATCTAACTGCTGAGAAGCCTGTCATTCTTGCTGGTGGTTTTCCTGAGGGAGCATGAGCGAATGGCCAGTGTGGGGACAGACTGGGACAAGTGGTCAGGTGCAGTGAAAGCTATTTTTAGAAAGGTGGTTAACAGAACTCCGTTATTCACATGTGTGAATAATAGAGTTTGTGAGGTTGTGCCAGTGATTAATTATTGGTACTAACCAGTAAATAGACTATCATTATAATCTCTGAACGATGGTATTATGAGATACCAATGATAGCATTATGGAAAAATGATGTCACATGAATACTATTATGAACTTTTTTTGTATGGATTTTCTATCAATAACAATGCTAATCCATATATTACAATATATTGTAACATGGCTCTTTGCAGAACTTCTAAATAATAGAATGTGACTGCTTAAATAATAACAGGTCACTAAAAAGCAACCCTGGATTAATTCCACAGTAGAGCCATGGCTGTTTATGTAGTACGTTTTTGAGCCACCACAAATTTTAGCAGAATTCCTTGCTTTTTCAATTCACCCACGCAGTGGACCCTCATTCATCAGAGAATATTCGAAAGAGAATGATGGATAATTTTGATGTCAACTTTTGTATCTGTGGTGTTGTTGGCATCACAAACTGGGTGAATCAGCACTATGGCAGAAAAGACTGTCAACCTGTAGTCTTACAGAAATCATCAACAGAGATACTAAGTGAAGATGTGAGGCAAAATGCAGGGATAATGACTGTATACAAATCCCCTAAACAGAATGGAAACAAGAAAAGAACAGCAAAGAAAGATACTAACCAAAGTATTGCACAGAAGTTTTCAAAAAGGTGATAGCAGTCAGCGTCGTGATGTTATGTCAGCTGATGAATTAGATAACCTAGAGAGAAAAAAATTAAATATACACGAAAACACTATGTGGTCAATAAAAGTATTCACAGACCGGCTGAATTCTATTCATTTGGATCTAAATCTAAAAACGATCACAGCAGCTGAGTTAGCGAACATCTTGCGATGTTTCTATGCAGCAGTGAGGACAGAGGATGGTAAGAAATATAGCATCAGCTCCTACATAGGAATTTGTGCTGGGTTGAACCGCTACTTGAACAGTGTAGAACTGAACAGAAATATAAATATCACAGCAGATGCTGAATTCAAGAGTGCTAATAATGTTTTTGTGGCTGTTATTAGAGTATAGGCAAGAAGGGAAAGATACTGCCACACACCATCCTTATATCAGTGACAGTGACCTTCACAAAATGCGCACATGTCAGAAATTGAGTCTAGAGTCTGCTTATGGCGTAGTTCGCAGACTCTGGTTTGAGCTGCAATTGGACTTTGCAAGACATGGTCGAGAGGGCCTAAATAAGTTAACTCAAGAGTCTTTCACAGTGGGAAAAAGTGACAGTTACAGGGAATATCGTACAGTTTCCTTTAATGAAACCACAAAGAACCATGATGACATAAATGAGAGCAACTGTGAAGTATATTATGGTGTGATTTTTTTCTCAGCCTCACAATGCCAACTGCCCTGTGGCCCTTTATAAAGAGTATCTGTAGCACTGTTCTGAAAATGCTCCTTCTTTTTATTTACATGCTAAGAAAAAGTCTATAAAAGCTCTGAATGAAGAGAAAGTATGGTATGGCAAACAATCCATGGGAGTTAATTACTTGGAAGAGATAATGGCCCAGATTTCCATTGATGCTGAGCTCACACGCCGCTACACTAACCATTCCATTCGTAGTACACTGGTGCATTTATTATCAGAGGCTGGACTAGCATCAAGGGAAATAATAAGCATAACTGGCCATAATTGTGAGACCAGCTTGCAAATTATTGGTCTTTCACAAGTTCCGACTGCAAGAAATGGTCAAACATCCTATCAAGCGCACTTGTAAGTGGTCCAGAAACAGTTAACAAAAATACCTCCTCTTCTGTGTATAACAATAGGAACCAAAACAAATCCATTAACCGCTTCCATATCAACAAACACACCTGATGCAAGCAATGAAAAACCAGGCAACAAAGCAGAAGGAATGGTGAGCTTCATGGAGAACCGCACATGTACCGAGCAGCAGCAGCAATGCAGTTCAGCTAGTGCCACAGAATCGCCAAACAAAACTACCTCAACCACAGTACCAGAACCCTTTTCCTCAGCTCTGTAAGGAATTACTCCATTCAATATGCCAAACCTGACCATAAATGGTCCTGTAAATTATAACTATTTAAGTGGAGCATCTTAGTAGTCATGAATACCACCGTATTAAATGAGCCAATTATTTCAGTCACCAAAGTTACAATTTTTGCAGCACTGTTCCAATGCTGCACATGTACAACATTTTCAAAAGTTTAGCAATAATAGAACAATATTACTTGAATACAAGTGTGCAGTTTTCAAGTTCTAGGCTCTCTACAGCATGTAAACAAAAGTAGCCATTAAAAAGTGTGCATACTAATGAAGCAGTGTCATCCATGCAATCCTAGAATGCAGTGATATAACAGTGAGGAAGGAGAAATGCGTGCTACAATGAGTAACATTTCTTTTGTTGAAGAACAGATTTGTGCCAAATAACTAAATATTTGTAACTGTATGAAGTTCCTCCTCACACTAAATTGTGTTCTCATGAGGCAGCACACCCGTAATGTATGTAAATAGTGCTACGTTGGCGCAACATTGTTTTATAAATGAGACAGCATATCAAACTCTGCGTGTGTGTGTGTGTGTGTGTGTGTGTGTGTGTGTGTGTGAGTTAATCCATGGTTGGGTGGTTGGAGGCACCTGGCCTTTGGCCTTGTGCCACAACCCTCCCCCACCATGGATTAATTCCACAGTCCAGCCATGATCTGTCATGGTTTAATGCTTACTCAATGAGTGCACAATCAGTTTTTGAAGCCATATATTACAAGCCCTCAAAATACTAACATTTACATGTTTGATTTAAATATTTGTTTCTGGGATTACTTTTTTCAGACACACATTTGGGGGCACTACCTTTGTGCTGCTTCGACTCTGTGTTTTGACTGCCCCCAACCCCCAATTTAGTATTGTAGGCTCATTTATTCATTCATTTTTCTAACCTTCATTTAGATCACTATCGTAGTTGTTAAACAGTATGGGTGGGATTTTCATGTGTTGGGACACAGCACATGCATCTGTATTTTGGATGCATGCTATGTCCATACAGATGCATTCAAACATCTTCATGCTATTCATAGACATGTGGATGCATTTGCATCACTTTCCACAGTTTATGTCCATTTTCACTGCAACTGCAAGAATCACTTCCATTTTTCAGATGCAGGTGAAGAAATCTGTCATGGAAGTTAGACCAACTTTTCTTGGTCTAATTTCCCAGGCAGATTTTGGCATCTGCTTCTGAAAAACAGATGTGGGCTTTGAAAATCCCCACCCATGGGTCCTGGAAGATATATTAATTTTACCTTTCGAGAAGTGCAGAGGGGCTATGTTAGATGTAATCCTTCTCAGTAAATGTTTGTTGCCCAGGGTGGCTTGTTGTCATGCATTGACCTGTGCCCTGACAATTAATAAAGAGGGCAGCTGAAAGACAGTCCTTCATCTGGGTTGCCCCTGAAAAAGGGACCTTCGGGGCTCAGTGATCCTACCCTGTCACCACATTTTAAATAAATAAATAAATCTGTGTCCTCAATATGAAGTGAGACTGAAAATAATGAAGTGCCAGTTTCTTCAGGATTCATTTGAGTACCTGGGATATTGTATTATTGCCCAGGATTTATGGAAAACATTATATGAAATACTTGCATACTGCAAGCATGAAACGGCCTCTGTGGCATGTATGCTGCAAGCATATGTTTAGTGATAGATTAAAACTAAGTCATGCGTGTGGCCTTCCAGCAACAGACGAGTGGTCATTGTTCAGATGCACACAGTTAGCACACATACCTGAATGCATACAATATGCTTATAGCTCAGTACAAATCTACATGCATATGGTACACTTATTGCTCAAAATGTCATTTGTGGGGGGAGGGATCTTGACATGCCGTATATATAGAGATAATTATTTGTTCGCTGTTTTTTCTTTTTTGTCCTCTATATGAATTACTGCCATCTTGTATACATACATTAAAAATCAATAAAAAAAAAAGGGCCATTTGTTTACTCGTTGTACCACCTTCCAGTCTGGCTGAGCTGCATCCTACCCTGGTACTCACACTACCATTGGACACACCTATGCCCCTCCCCCCACATACACATTGCCCTACTGGACTTCTGAGTCACTTCTGGCTGTTGCATACACTTAGTTATTTTCCACCATAGTTCTTTCTACATAGTGACACAACTGTATATACTTTTACAAGCATCCTAATTTATGTTTCAAGTTGATGTGACACACGCAGGGCGATCAGTTTCCTCCCTGTCATTAAGCCCTGTGCTCTGCTATATTTCAACCAGTGACCAACCCCCTTCACACACACATGTAACCAAACGCACACATTCTGTATATATACATACACGCAGACATATACCACATTTCAACCAGTGATCATGCCACCCCAAACAACTCACCTTCAGCACAACACGTTTAACTAGAGGCATACATCTAAAACAGACTGCCAGCAGAAGTGGCAGATGCTGAAACAGTGTGGAGCTTCAAGAAAGTGTGGGATAAACACAGGGGTACATTAGAAAAGAGCTAGGGATGCTGAACAGTCCCCAGAGACCAGATAGGATCCGCAGAAGCAGACTGGCCAGAAAACATCTGGGCAGACTCGGTTGGTCAAGCAGTCCTTTTCTGCCAACAAATACTATATAGTGTATGGTGAGGGCTTGTTCTGGATGGAAATGTATCCTACCTGAAATGTTGTTGTACCACAGTTCAAAGGTCATGGAACATGGTAATACCATACTGTGGTACAACAACACGTCAGCTCGTTTTGAAAGCTCACGAGCCACAGAAACGGCAGGCTCAACCAGACAGCAGGAGTCACAGAAACAGCAGTCTCAGCCAGATAACAGTCATGGTGGTGGTGCCAGCATGGTCACCCGAACCTGCACAGATCAATGTAGGATCAACCACATATGTACGGTTAAAATAAAATACAGGATCAGCCAGATATCTAAATAATAATTATGAATTGAGTCTCCTCGCAGTCACCACTTCTCGCTAAATGAGAAATGAGACCACCATGGGTTTTTTTACGGGGGAAAATCCCTCCCACACCCAATTAGCAACCAATAGCAGGTTGCGATATGAAATGATGGATGTCTGCTCCCTAGCAACCACCCTAACTACCAGCATACCCAAGGTGGAAATGATTAATTTTAAAGTAATTTATTTAATAATAATAATAATTTTATTCCATATAGCACCTTTCAGAATATCAAAGCACTTCACAAATACAACACACTCAGTTAAACAGTAAATAGGCATAAAATCAAAGAAAATCAGGAAACGCTTTTTCCCATAGAAAGATCTTCATTGCCTGCTTAAAACTCTGCACAGTCCTGCACTCTCATAGCTGATGAGGTAGAGAATTCCAGAGGGATGGAGCAACGAACATAAAAGCCCGTGCCCCAGATGACTTCAATCTAACCCTCGGAATCTCCAGCAACCCCTCATCAGCCGAGCGGAGTTGACGCATAGGGGTGTAAGGAATCAGAAGTTCTTTCAAGTAGTCCAGATCTAGTCCATATAGGGCCTTATAGGTTAACAAACCTACCTTAAAGGTGATCCACCACTGAACTGGCAGCCAGTGCAGATAGCGCAGCACTGGGGTTATATGAGATCTCATTGAAGCCCCAATCAATAAACATGCAGTCACATTCTGCACTAGCTGCAAGCAGTGGATATCAACCCCAGAAAGCCCTAGGTACAGGGAGTTACAGTAGTCAAGGCATGAGGTCATGGAGGCGTGGACCAAGACAGGCAAGTCGCTGGATGGAACAAGGTGCTTGATCCTGGCAATGTTCCTAAGATGGTAAAAGGCTAACTTGATCACTGCAGACACCTGATGGTGAAGGGCCAGACCATCTTTAAGTATCACTCCCAGGTCATGCACCCATTCAGAGGTAAGGATCTGCTCACCCCCCAAAAATAAACCAGAAGGCAAATCAGACCCCAACTCCTCTATTCTGCAACCTGGGTCCACCACCGAAACCTCAGTCTTTCCCGCATTCAACTTTAACCCACTGGAACTCATCCAATCTTGGATTTCCATGAGGTAGCTGTTAAATACTGAGAGAGCACACACCTAGTCAGGACTGAAAGACAGGTAGAGCTGGGTATCATCAGCATAGCAGTGAAACCTTAGCCCATACCGTCTTACAATGTCTCCGAGGGGCAGCATATACACTGCAAACAACATGGGGGACAGCACCGAGCCCTGAGCAAGGCCCCTAGAATTCTGCGGCCACAGAATTTTGCGCAGAACTTGCAATCTACCGTGAAACTTCTGCGGTGCCGCAGAATTCACTCTATTTGTGATTTTTTATTAATATTTCCGTTTATTCATAGAATCTGGTTCCCTTTCCCTCTTTTTATATCCAAAACCCCCCTATATGTTCAGACTGTGATGTTTTCATTGCTATATCATACATTAGCTAATGAAATGGCTGCTTTCTGCAACAGAAATGAACAGTCACTTATCTACCACAGCTCCCAATGCCAGAGATGGTGGCACAGCACATCATGCATGGTGATACTTGCTCAACCTGCACTACAGCCTAATACAGTTTTCAGTCTTATGTTATTGCACTAGGGCCAACTTAAACAAAACCTTATCAATAGCACAGATCTGTTAAGTCCATACCTCACTTTGTACAAACCTATTTGTGCCTTTAAGGTATAGAGATGCCATCTGAAATGAATAACTGGAAAAATGAATTTAACTGTCATTTTTAAGAAAAATAAAGTAATTATGCGCAGAAAAGTGGAATATAATAATGTGTAGACCTGTTGAAAGAATAGACCTGTTAAATAAATAATTGCACTGCACGCATTTTTGCCAGAGTTATTGATTGCATATTGTCATTGGTTGATAGAATCATCTAAAAGTTATGGAGAAATGTTGTGTGCAGGGACAGCTGTTGGGCCAGAGGGCAGCATGCTGTATTTCCATGCCGGCAAGTCAGGTTCAGAGATTAGCTCTGGGAGCTGGCTGGGCAGCACAAGGATTGGTGGAACACATCACTGCTCGGAGCCTGGGAAGGTATGGTGCAGTGTTCTGTCACATGGTGGACACATTGTGATGGGCTGGAGATCTCTGTCTCACAACCAGTTCACATGCATGTCATGGCCTGATGGTGTTACGCAGTGTATCAGGGAAAGCAGGTTGACATGAAAAATGAGTTTTGCAATAACTCCTCTATTCCATTTCCAATGGGACCTGTATGAATGAGGATGCAAGTTCATGGAAATTAAAATATATATATATATATATATATATATATATATACACACACACACAAACACACACACACACACACACACACACACACACACACATATGCAGTATCTCTGTCTCTCACCACACACACACACACATTTGTATGTATGTTACAGATTGCATATAAATATATAAGTGATACACAGTGGGAACCTCATGAGTAGTGTAGAAAGCACATACAAATATATAAGAGATAGACAGTCGAAACCTCATTAGTGGGATAGATAGCATGCATATAGAAATACCTTATTTATCACATAAGCTCCCCTCTGCATATGTCATTTATGCAACAGGCTAAGACCTTAAGGGAGAGACATTTGCTTTGCCTTTTAGGTATAAAATTATTTTTATAAGTCTGTTATTTTTTGAACTAGTGTTACTGTGCTTTCAACCATCCTGATTGCTATAACCACTGCCATGAACGTGAAGTCAGGATGACAAGCTGACACTGTGATGTGGTAGTTTGTTAATGCCGCAGAACTTCCGCAGAAATTACAAACCACCGCCGCAGAAGTTCTGTGGGAAATGGTAGCCTTGCCGCAGAACTTGGTCCCACTGTGCCACAGAAAAGTAGGGGCCCTGGCCCTGAGGTACCCCACAAGGCAGAGAGAAAGACTCGGAAGAAAATACTCCTGAAACAACTCTCTGAGTTCGAACGGTGAGGAAAGATGAAAACCATCAGAGGGCTGTATCCGTCAGCCCACAGATGAACCTCAGGGGCTCGAGTAGAACCCCATGGTCGACAGTGTCAAAAGCCGGAGACAGATCACGGACTACCAAGATAGAACAGTTCCTCCAATCTCTCGCCATCAGGAGATCACTGAGCACCCAAACCAGAGCCGTCTCAGTACTATGCCTCTTATGGAAACCCAACTGGAGAGGTTCGTATAAATTATGGATGGATAGATGGTTCTCCAGTTGAATTGCCACCACTTTCTCAATAACCTTTCCCACAAAAGGAAGGTTTGAGATAGGCCTGTAGTTCACCAGAGACTCCGGGTCCAAAGAAGCTTTCTTCAGAAGAGGTGTCACCACCGCCTCCTTCAGGGAGCTAGGAAACTCACCCGATTCCAGGGTGCACCGGACAATCTGAACTAAGACCGGGCCTATAACATCACCACAACCCAAAATTAGGGAAGTAGGGCCCGGGTCTAAACTACAGCATGTGGGGCGCATCCCCTGGACAATCCTCATAATGTCAACGAAATCCAGTAGGTCAAAGGTACTCCAGGAAATACCGGGCATGGTGACCGAGCACTGACCAACCATATCTCCCATAGAACGAGACGGACAAAACTCCTGCCTGATGTTGACCACCTTATTCGCAAAGAATCAAGCAATCTCATCGCACTCAGTTTGTGATAAAACTTGATGGAGCTGCAGACAGGCTGGGTTGCACAGTCTGTCCACAATTCGGAAGAGTTGAGCCGGTCAGTTCCCAGCAACAGCGATTTCCCTGGACAGGAATTCTGCCTTCTTACAGGAGATCACTGATTGATATAGTTGATAATGCTCTAACAAAATAAGATGGTCGGTATCCAAGGCGGATTTACGCCAGCGATGTTCTAACCTGCATCCCAACTTCCACATCTCCCTCAGCAACCCATCAAACTATGGGGTCCGAGGGTGAAGCGGAAGGGGATGAACATGGACTGGAGCAATATGATTAAGAGCTGAAGTAATATCCTTATTATAGGCCACCACTTAGTGCTCTGGATCGGTGCTGGTCTCACCAAACACCGAGGGGTCAATCACCGCCACCAGGTCTTCAAAGACCACATCCCAGAAAGGGCCGTAACTGACCAACTCCACAGGGGCAGACCTACTCAGGAGGGTAGAGAAATTGAACTTCACAGTGTAGTGATCAGACCAACCAACTGGTTCCACCCCCAAATCAGAGGCCTCGATCCCCAGGAGGAAGACTAAATCAAGACAATGACCACCATTGTGGGTAGCTGAGGAAACAACCTATGTGAAGCCCAGTAATGTCATCAACTAGAGGAAGTGTTGTCCAAAAAGTGAAGATTCATCGTCGATCCAAGCATTGAAGTCACCTAGAATCATCAGTCTGGGCGACTCCAATGCCATGTCGGCGGCGAAGTCCACTACTTCCTGCAGGAACAGCTTCTCATCCCCTGGTGGACGGTAAATGAGAGCTATCCTGCACCCCACACCAGTTACCACAGTGCACTCAAATGATTCAACCTCCTCAACTGGTACATCAGTGAGGCTCAATTCCATCTTAAAATAGACTGCTACCCCACCCACCCCTGCGATCCAACCTTGGGCGATGTATCACCGAGTACTTGGAAGGAACAGCTGCCTCCAGAATTGGGGCAGCATTACCATCTAACCAGGTCTCAGTGATGTAAGTCAGATGCACTGTTCCAACAAAATCTGCAATCAGTGCAGTCTTGTTCTTAATGGATCTGGCATTGCATAACAACGCCCGGGTTGGATGATGCTCGTGGGCCGTCCCGACTACCTGCCCACCCAAAAAGGAGGTGCCCTTGGGTATGGGGACCAGACATGGATTACCACGTTCCAGGCTCCATTTCACCCCAGGGCGTCTTCTGGTCTTAACCACCGCTATGGGAGAAACCCGCTCTTTCGAGCTCCAATGTCCACGCCCTCCAACCCACCCCAGCCTCCTCACCCTGCGAGCAATTCCCAGTGCCTGATATCACTGGTAAGTAAAAGCAGAAAGCGGGGGAGAAGAAAACAGGTGGAGGGCATGGAGAGAGGAGGTCGAATAGTGCAGGACTGGAGGAGCAAGCAGACACATTCTGCAAAATACCCCCAAAATGTGGCTAACACCACACGTAATCCTAATTTCCTAAACAAGAAAAAGTGCAGTTGAAATCTCCTTAAAAATATAAATCACAATACCCCAATAAGTTCAAAGACAACAGAACAAACTAAAAATAAATCAACTTATCAAACAAAAACAGTAGAGTAATCCAATAAAATAAAATCCCCACGCAGCCAGTAACTCTCACTAACTGGTGCCACTAATTAAAAACAAAGTTAATAAACAAAAAAAAAAAATAAAATAAACATAAACTCCCAGGCTACACTATACTCTCACTAGGTAACCTGGAGGAGCAGAGTGGTACTCTCACTACCACAAAAATAATGAAATGGGTAAAATAGAAATAACAAAGTAAACAAAATTAACACAGATATTGTACTAAAGTCATTAAAAAACATCAGGAAGTCCCAGTCCTAGGCACTCTCACTGCCAGATCTTCCAAAGGTGCAAGGGTTCTCCAGACGTAGAATGTAAATGGTAAAAAAGAACAAAACTAAGCCAAAGTTTGGAGCATGTCCAACAGCCAGGAACCCCGGAGACATTCTCACTGATTCAGGGATTTTAAGTCACAACCAGGCAGTCAATCCCCAAAAGGAAGCACAGGGAAGACTTCAGGACTAGTTATGTTCCCACTGCTAAAACCCAACTGGCTATCTCCGCCCACCACCAGGCCACAGCAGATTGCTACGAGACTCTGAAGGAGCCCGCCCAGATGGTCACCCCAGGGTTCCCTAGAGACCACCACCCACTGATTCACCAGTAAGGGAAGTCCCCCCACACACACCACTGTAGACAGAGGGGCTGGGACTCACCAGAAAGGGCAATAAAAGCAAGGGAAATAAACAGCAGAAATCCCGGACTGGACAAGACCCATAGAGTAATCAGAGACCAGAACCAAGAGTACAGCTCATGAGAATTCCATCTTCTTCAGCATAAAATCTTCCCAGGAATTAGTCCAAGCACAACAAGAAAAACCAGGCCCGAATCCAATTAGACTCAGGCCTCAGTGCTCACGGACCAAAACGGCATAAACCAAAGTAGGGAAGAAAAGTCCAAGAAGCAAATAGCTCCAGAAGTCCTTAATGCCAAGAAGATCTGCTCCCCATACAGTCCACGGTCACTGGATCACCGAATCCTCAAGCTCCAACAAAGCAGTCTGACAGCAAAGAGAACTATTTCATTAAAGAGAAGCTCCATATACTATAAAAATAGTGGATGGGCAACTATAATCACAACCAATGTGTTGTGCCACCTTGGGATTCTGAGTCCCATGGACCTCTTTAGCTTCGTTCTCAAGGTCACAAGGAATCAAAACCCCCTCAGTGGCACAACACACTGGTTGTGCAAAGTTGTCCATCCATTATTATCTATGTTTCTAAATTTCTAGGGATGAAGAACCTTGGTCAGTAGAAATGGGCCTCCTCGAATTGCAGTTTGGGTACACTGGTACCTAACCCAGGGGTCTAAGTAGGATTTTCATTTTGTTTGTTTCGTCTTAGATTTTTTTTATTCTGTGTGTGAATTTAGTGTCATGAAAGGTGCCAGACTGACAACACTGGAACTAAAGTCCTCTGTTTATCGATATGACAGATACAGCACAGGCAGTTTCAGTGCAAGCTTCTACAGACTGCTCCACCAATGTGCCTGAATCTTGTTATGGAAGGACCACTGCATAGGTGAGATGGTAATTCAGACTGTATGCCCATTTACTGATTGGCCTCTCATGTGAGACTGCTACCAATGTGCCAATTTACAAGAAGGTCCTGATAGGGCAGAGGGCAAAACAATACAAAGAGAATGGTCAGCAGAAATTGCAACTACGCACATTTGCCACACATTACAAAAACAATACGAGTACAGTTCAACGAGATAACAAAAAAAATACACAGAATGAAATTAGAAGGAGGTTGATCATGACATTAGAGGGAGGCTGATTAAGGGGTAATGTGAGGAAGTTCTTTTTCACAGAAAGGGTGGTGGATGCGTGGAATGGCCTACCTCAGGAAGTGATGGATATGAATATAGTGCAGGGCATCAAACAGGCATGGGATAGGCATAAGGGAGCAATACAGATGAGTATGACTAGACAGGCCATTGACAAAGTACAGACCTATGGCACATTCATAAGGTAGAAAAATGGGCAAACTGGATGGGCCTTGCAGTCCTTATCTGCCATCAACTTCTATGTTTCTATGTTTGTGCCAATGGTGTTGGTAGTTTTGTGATGTGGACACCTGCCTGCTGAGAAATGGATTGAGATCCTCACAACTCATTTCACATCGGCCGTTGAACAGCCCTCAAGGGATAATGGTTTTTGGCCAATAACAACCTGGGGTTAGGATTTTCAATTTGAGGATCCTGAACAATTTGAGGAAAAAATGGAGCTTCCCTGACAAATGTTGATAGTTCCTCTAAAGTCACTGAGGGTCCAAGGCAGTGTGACTTTGTCATGCCCCCAAGGTCTTTACTGTCCCGCATTATGAGAGATATCCTAATTTTTTCCCTCTAAATTGATCTGTCCCATCTGCCAGTGCCACATGGAAGAGGTGCTGCCCACACAGCAAAGTTGTTGTAAACACTTTGCATTTTATATTTGTATTTATTTTACCAGGAGGAATCTCCTGTGAGCAAGATCATTTACAAGAAGGTCCTGATAGGGCAGAGAGCAAAACAATACAAAGAGAATGGTCAGCAGAAATTACAACTATGCACATTTGCCACACATTACAAAAACAATACGAGTAGAGTTCAGTGAGATAGCAAAAAAAATATATATACAGAGTGAAATACATTGCTGAGGGAGAAAATCAAGATTTCAGACAATTAAGGAAAAAAGAAAACATGGCAAGTATCACGATCCAAAAGAACATACAGTAGCATCAAAGGGGTCAATAGCATTCACAAGTGTTGGATCAATGGTTCACGATCAGCACTTTCAAGGAACTGAGGCTAATGAATGTGCTCAATTTAGGTGATTTTTGTAGAGTATTCCATTTTGAAGGGGCAGTCCAGCTGAAGGCCTTTTTACCAGAGTTGGTAAAAATTCTGTGAACGTTGAGGAGGATCATGTTGTTTTTTCTGAGGCTGTCTGACCTGGTTTACCTTGTTAGTAGTGACACAATATGTGATGGAAGTATATTCCTGAGGGCTTTAAAAGTTGAAGAGTTGTCGGCCCGGTGGCGCTGAGGGCTGAGGTGCTGGAAGCCTCACCTCGCGCTACGCCGGCGACCCGGGTTCGGGAACGGACTCGGGTTGCCGAGGGTCGGCAGGGGAGAGGGAAGGATCGAGCGTCCCAGCGGATGCTCTCCTCCCTCAGGGGTGGGAACCATGAGCGCTTTCGCGCTCTGCATCACCCTCGCAGCCGGTGGAAGCACCGACAGTTGAGGGGATGGAGCGGCTCCGTCCAACGGAGTCGGGAGAGGGACGCCCGCTGGACGCATGAGGGTGTTGGACGTGCGCTTGCATCGTCTCTCTCGGACGTATGTCCCAAGCGACCGACGTCCTAGGGGGCGGGGACGTAAGGGAGAAAAACGGAAAAACCCCCCTGGCAGCCCTAGATGAAGGCCGCCCTAAGTCCCCCAGACCACCTGCAGGACAGACCCCGATGTGCGAGGAGGAGGAGGACAAGCACTCTAGGGGCAGATCCCCAAGGTAGGTTGAGGAGGACATGAGCGGACGGAAGGAGGGGGCTCCAGGGGTAGTAAGGAGGAGATAAAGAAAGAAAGTAAAAAAAAAAAAAAAAAAAGTTGAAGAGTTGAGATTCCTTAAGTCTCCTTGTGGCAAGAGATGTCCATCCAACAACTGAGAATAAGGTGCAGTGGTGATTTCTTTTAGGGAGTCTGGGGGTGAATCGCAGAGCTCTATTGTGTAACACATCAAGCCTGGCTAACTGAGTAGTGGAGCCACAACCATATATTAGATCCATATAGTCAATTAGAGTACAATTTGTTTAGGGAGGGTGGATCAGTGGAAGTCAGTGGACATGACCTGTCTGGACATCAGTAAAGCCTTTGAGACTGTGTCACAAAGGAAGCTTATTAAGAAATTTAGCAGCCTGGGGGTTGGGGAGAAGGTAGTAAGCTGGGTGTCAAACTGGTTGAAGGTTAAGGGGCAGAGGGTGGTGATAAACAGCAGTCACTCAGAGGACAGGAGAGGAATAAGTAGAGCACCACAGGGATTGGTACTGGGTCCTGTCTTCTTCAGTGTCTTCATAAATGACATTGCTGAGGAACTGATGGAAAAGGTGTGTGTCTTCGTGAATAACACAAAAATCTGCAACAGGGTTGACACCCAGGAAGGGGTGAGGAGAATGCAAAGGGATCTGGGAAAACTAGAGGAGTGGTCTAGGGTGTGGCAGCTGGGTTTCAATGCCAAGAAACACAAAGTCATGCTCCTGGGATGGGAAGATGAGGGGAGGTACTTACAGTCACCATGCAAGAGAGACCTTGACATAATCATATCTGATGATCTCAAAGTGGCACGGCACTATGAAAAGCCAGTAAGCAAGGCTAGCCAGTTGCTGGGGTGCATAGGTAAGGGGATTTCTAGAAGGAGAAGGGAGGTGAAGTTGTCACTATATCACTTGCTAGTGAGACCCCACCTAGAGTACTGTGCCCAGTTCTGGAGGCCACACCTCTGCAAGGATATTTAGAGAGTGGAAGCGATCCACAAAAGGGCTACCAAAATGGTGTGGGGTTTGCATGAGAAACCATATGAGTAGAGGTTACAGGAGCTCAACATGTACTTTCTGGAGGAGAAGAGAGTGACAGAGACATGATTGAGACCTATAAGTACCTCACAGGGGTGAACAAGGTGCATGTGGGGGTTCTCTTTCAGAGGAGAAGGAGCAGCAGAACATGGAGGGCATGTAACAAAACATGGGGATGGGAAGTTTAAGAGGTATGTGATGAAATACTTCTTCACAGAAAGGGTGGTGGACACCTGCAACAGGTTGCCAGAAGAGGTGGTGGGGGTAAAGACAGTAGGCAGCTTTAAGCATGCATGGGATAGGCACATGGGCATAGTAGCAGAGGAGAGGGAAGGACACCTGTAACAAACTAGGATACAGGGTGTAGTAACAGACAGGGAAAATAGGGAAAACTAGATTCAAAGGGTGGTGCAGGGCTTGTGCCAAACCATGCGTCAACCCCATTGTTTGGCACAGCTGTGAGAGAAAAACTCCTTTGATGCAACCACACCCAGTTTTAGTACATCGGGTGCAGTTGCAACACTTTCCACACTTTATGGCAGCTAGCACCAAAGATTTGGTGCAAGCCATGTAAAAAGGGAAAAGCTGGTCTAACTCCAGGCACTTGGCATTTGGGATTGAAAATCCCAATCGCCAGCCAGGAGTATGCCGCTAGCCTCATGTGACAAACGATGGCCACAGCAAGGGCTTGCAGCATGCTCGGGGCTCTGAAAATTGAGCTCGGACAGTATGCGTGGGTAAAAAATGACAGTCTGCTTTCCAGCCGCAGGCCTTTAAAGATCAATTGTCTTGCTCTGATTTTGCCTTAAAATTGCAGTATTTGCTCAGCAATGCTCTCTAAAAATGATTAAAGTTACCTTCAATTCAGTGGCTATTAATTAAATACCTTTTTTGACTCTTTTTGTATGTCTGTTTCTAGCACTGCGTGTGGTGCAGGACTGGGATCTCGCAGCAGGCTGCTTTGCGGACGTTGAGCAGTTACACGTCATTTTTGTTTTACTGTGTGAATGGACGTGCTGTGCAGCATATCAGTTTCTCACTATAGACTTGCTGCTCCTATGTAAGGCTCCTATCCAGCTTAATCTGGTTCAAGGTCAGTTGGCATTCATCTGTATCCCCTTCCCCCGGGTCGTGCCTGAAAATAGGCAGGATTTGTCTAGTGCACTTACCCGGTCAACAAAAGCTAAATAAAATAAAATAAATGTAAACAACTTGTGCCCGTACCTCTCAACTGTCACACATTATGAGGTATGTCACTCATTTTCCCCATAGAAATTCTTTGTCCCACATGGGGAAGGTGATATTCCACATTTCCCACTGAGACTTAAAAGCAGAAATTCATAATACTCTATTATGTTCAGTTATCAGCAAACAGTAAGAACATTAGTGTACTGATAGCCGTAGTGTTCTGAGCTTGCAGTGCCATGTTTGATGAGATGTTACACATTTTGGTCATTTGTCACACATTTTGGTGAAGAAGGGTTGAGAGGTATGCTTCTGCCTTATATTGTCAAATAAAGAAATCCATGTAAAGTGAATGAAACATGCCCTAAAAAATGAAATTATGTTTGTATGGCGGTCAGTTGCCATTCTTTCTGTATGTTTACCATATTAATTAATGTGCCTACTTTGTTGTGCAGCCGTGTAAATGCAGGATAGCATTTTCAGTCTGGCTGCCTAACTAGCCAGGCAGACTAGGTGGGCCAAGCGGTCCTTAACTGCCATCAAATTCTATGTTTCTATGTTTCTAGCCATTGACATGAGAAATTATTTTTTCCCGGAATCAATTAATAAATGAAACATTTATTATACAATGGCAAGAAAATTTCCTGGATTCTGATTGGTCAGTCTGGGACTGGACCCATGATGTTATCCCAGCACAACATCACGGGTCTAGTCTCAGCCTCACTGTGAACCAATGTAGATGGCATTATGGAGCTTACATCTCTTTTTTTGCATCTCCTCTTAAGAAACAAAAATATTTGTTCACACTAATAAAAACATTCTTTAAAATATTTTTTTTTATTTTATATATAACAACAAGCCATTGTATAATAGCAATAATGCCCTCTAGGGTGTGTGTCGTTTGGGATAACGTCACGCCTCAGGTATTGGATGCCCTTGGCCTGCTGCCTCATGCCCAACCACCTGAGGCGTGACGTTATCCCAGCACGACACACACCCTGTCGGGCATTATTGCTTAAGTATTCATGCTGCTTGCGCTGATTCATAGCAGGCAGTTATTGGTGTTTCTGTGGGCTCGTTTCCCATTCCTGGATGCTGAGTGTGAGATGTGCATCGACAGTTTTTGTATATGCATTCTTCAGTATATGTACATGTAACCCCTCACCCCTGCCTTTTCAGCAAAACGACAGGTGGCATGCTGTTGAAGCTGACAGCAGTACTTGGTGGGGACTGGGTTCAGGGAGGATGAGGTTGCTCGGCACAGGGGGCCTAGGTTTGGCTACTCTGCACAGGGGTACCCAAGGAAATCCGAACACAGGAAGCAATAACTGCAATGCCCAGAACCAGGAATGGGATTCTACAGTGTGGCTTTTATTCACATCCAAGCTGAACAAACAAAGCATAGACGGACTCCCACGGGGCTACATTCCTGGTAATGCAGATTAGAGATAACAGAACACTTTATCCTATTTCCAGCCCTCAGGCTCTGAACTCACCAGGCACACAGCCCGGACTTGCACGCAGCTTTGGGTACACAGCCCGACTTGTACACTACTTGGGTTTTCCCCACTGGCCTGGCTCCCCCTCCGGCCACTTGATCCACGGTCCATTTTGGGAAATGAACCAATTATCCTGTTGTGGCTCCCCAAACCACCTTAGAGCCTTCAACTCCTAAATGGAATTTTCCTTCCAATCCCATGTCTGGGTACTTCCCTCATCACTGGCCAAGTGCCTGAGGCAAAGCAGAAATCCACAGAGCAAATCTGTAGAGGTGGACCTGGTCACTAAAGGTGGGGGGGTCTCCCACCTCCAGCTCCCACAGTCCATACCCGGCCATTTCTCTGGAAACTAAACAATTCCTTTACTGAAAGCTTGCAATGTAGATTACTGGGTAGACGTATGTCACATCTCCTCTACATATCTTGAATTCCCATAAGCGTTGGACTTGAACATACTTTTATTTTTTGGCTAAGCCTATTACTCTAGGCCTCCCACTATTTCAGTAGTCCAATCCCCACATGTCACACAAGTCCCAGGGTGAAAAACATAGGCCCTTTCAGGAAGAGCAGACACTCACCCTCCAGTTGCAGGTGCCCCACAGGCGATTCACAAATCTTCTTGTTCTCCCAAAAAACGCTGGAACAAATAGGCAGCTTCTCCATTAATAGCAGAACCAGTGGATTGCCCCAGGAATATGCAGGAAACCCTTTCCTGCCCCCATCCCCGGAGGAAGGGGGCACTGAGACCCGAAACAGCGGTCTCCACCACTTACAATTATCTTCTGTGTCTCTCTTTTGGTGGAGACACACACCCTTTTATCTAAATGTAGCCCTCTGTCAGGGCTGAGGCTCCAAGAGCCTACACTGAGCTGCTGTGCTGCTTTCACAGCAAGCTCCCAACTCCAACTGACCTACAGACTACTGTCCAAACCTCCCAACATTCTATTCCAACTCCCTGCTGCAGATTCCATTGTGGCTCATGCAGCTGCGATAGTTCTATTGGTGATGTCATCCCTCAGTCTCAGCTGAGACTGAGAACAGAGTGAGATAGTGTGAAACCCATTTAACTGGAGTTTCACAAGCTGCCTTCCCTGCCTACCACTAGGTCTTACTGGGATTCTAGTAACGCCGGGTAACAAGGGGGTTACATACATCATCTAGAGAAATATGACATCTATGCGAGTGTAAATGTTAATAAAAGATGTGGCAAAATATGAATATCCTGTGTTCTGCTTTTAATGTACTTTCGATGTTCCTCAGCTTGGCTTTCATTACCTGCACTAGTTTTATATGAACCATTATACAATGGCAAGAAAAAATCCTGTACTCTGATTGGTCAGTCTTGGGCTGGACCCGTGCTGTTATCCCAGTACAACATCACGGGTCCAGTCTCAGCCTCCCTGTGAACCAATGCAGACGATGATATGGCCGTGGAGCTTGCTCCTTTTTTTTTGCATCTCCTGTTAAGAAACAAAAATATTTTTCCACACTAAAAAACGTTCTTTAAAATTATTTTTTTTATATATATATAACAGCGAGCCATTGTATAATAGCAATAATGCCCTCCAGGGTGTGTGTCGTTTGGGATAACGTCACACCTCAGTTGTTGGACGCACTCAGCCTGCGGCCTCATGCCCAACCACCTGGGGCGTGGCGTTATCCAGCATGACACACACCCTGTTGGGCATTATTGCGTAATTATTTACCTCATTCCCATTTTTCTCTTCTCTGTCCGTGGTTGATGGTACAGCTTTTATACACAGCTGCTGTTCTGACTCTGTACTTATTCATAACACATATTTAATTCCCAATAAAATAAGGTGAATCCACAAAATTTAGTGCATCCATATCTGTGTACCATCAGTGTGAATCAGTGTTGCTGTGGCACACTCGTAGGGGCTGCTGTGAGATTACCGTCAATTTCCCACTCCCTCACGGCTGCGTTTTTTTTTTTGTTCCAGTGTCAGAGGTTGTTATTTATTTTTTTACATTCCTAATGTGATGAATAACTAATACATGAATGACCCCTTTGTTGATTTTGAAAATAAAGTCTATTTCATGCAACAATAAAGCTGTGTGCTGCCTGTCAGTGGTTTGTCATGTGGTGTCCCTTCACATTTGGTGACATTCTGACAAAGTGATGCTGTGTGGTTTCTTCCATGCCATCGTCTTGAAAGTTTGATGTTTTATTTATTTTACCTAACCTTATATACAGTTCTGCCTTCTTATTACATTCTGACAGTGGGGACATACCGGACTGTGTTACTTTTTTGGTTTTTTATTTCATCTGTACTTCACTACTCACTGTCTTCTTCCATATCACAAAGTTTCTATCCTGTGATAACCTGACAGTAACCTATTTATTGCTATGTTTTGACTCCATTCTCATAGGGCTGTAATTCCATTTTTATTAATATCTTTCTTTTTTTGACCTTCTTCTTAAATGCCATACTGTGCAGCATTTCGTTGCACTAATAATTCCACAAGTGAGCGTAGTTTTTGCAAGTTTCCAAAGGACAGAACCCGTCGAAGTCAGTGGGTGATAGTCATGAAGCGTCCTGGCTGGCAGCCAATGGTGCATAGTCACCTTTGCTCTGACCATTTTGCTCCCGAGCACTCCGCCATTCCACGAAGTATACTGGAGAGCATCGGGTTCAAACCAGGACAACAATGCCTGAAGAAAGTTGCTGTCCCATTGCTGTTTTCATTTGTGAAACCTGTGACTGAACAGAGTAGTGGTGCCATTGCTAAAAGGTGTCGACTGGAGATAAGTTCACAGTAGTTCATTTATTCAGCTTTGTTTATTTATGATATTCTGCTGCATGAACTATATTTTTTAAGGGGATACACAAGCATGTACAACATGACCACCCTGTCATATATATCTGTCATCATGTCCGCATATGCGCAGTCAACACCTGGTGGGGTGAATGCATGTGTCACTTGCTTAATGTCTGATAGTACGGTCTGGATACTGTAACTGTGCATTACTGATGACCACTTGTTTTGACCATTGTATCTGACAGCCTTTTGCACAACTGGCCTGCTCTACTTGTAATCATTCACTGAGACAGCGATGCGACTTTTACTGCATAGTGTGTACAGCTTGTCCCCCATCTACAGAATTCAACAATTAAACAACAGGTAGCCTGCTCATTGGTGCTGTGGTATGATGAGCTGTACGCCACACCGCACACCTTAATGGCTACCATGGTGTCTGTGGGGGATGAGATGATTGGATGTCTGGAGGCCAGCTTCCATCTCCTGTGACCAGAAGGGCCTGTATTTCAATGGTGTAAACTACTCCCATTGGAATCTGACTGTGATATAACCTGGGGTACCATGCCAACTAGGGTGGAAGTGAGGGCCTGCGTACTTGTGCTTGGTGCTGGAGCATGCCTTTCTTGAGCTGGACATCATTGCACTTCACTGCTTCTGGGGGTAGGGGTGGCATGTTAATGAAACAGTGAAAAACACTGTGTCACTGAGTAGCCTGCAATGCCAGGCCCCCTTGCCCACTTACTGATCTCACCTTCCAGGTCCATTCACATTTCTGGACTGTGTAGTACGGTACAGCTGCACACCCATTGGCCCACACTGTGGACCAATGGGCGTACATCCCTACTGTACGCAGTCAGTCGGCAGGTGATGGAACGTCTTGTGGGTTGGGAGCTGCCACCCACCGCTGACCGGGGGAGCCGGCTGGTGGGGCTCAGTGAGCGGGTCGGGAGGGGGAGTACCGCTGGACCACCAGGGATGGATTGATATGTCATAGTCTATAACTTACACCTTCGATCAGGCTAGACGTGGTCCACTGGACCACCAGGGATATTGGACAAGTTATTTAAATACTAAAGCCTGCGATCAGGCTGGGAGCAGTCCACTGGACCACCAGGGATATTGGACAAGCTATTTAAATACTAAAGCCCGTGATTGGGCTGGGAGCGGTCCACTGGACCACTAAGGATATTGGACAATTCATTTGAATACTAATGCCCGCGATCGGACAGTGGGGCAATTTGCCGCTTGTGCAGGTGGCATCGGTCCCCGGTGACTGCAGCCTGGCAGGGCGCCAGGCGCAAGTCACCGGGGATCGGCGCACCTGCATGAAAATGGGGCCATAATGTCATGCAAATGGCCCCATTTGCACCTTGCATGCATTATGGCACCATTTGCATGTGCACTTTTGAAGATATACGGTTGATGCACCCAGCGAACAGCAGCACTCTGCGCTTAGCGCATCTCCCTGCCTCTCTCTGGCCACTTGCGCTGGTGCAGTGCCTCTGCGCCATGCACAATGCGGGTGGCCACAGCGTGATATTTAACAGTGCTGAGCCATGGTGCAGCACTGTTGAATATCACCCTGTCAGCTCCCTGGCACATCCCAGTTGTGCTGCGCCCAGGCTTGTGCCACAGCCTGGCGTAGCATAAATATCCCACCCTGGGTAGTTTTTATCCAAGCTACTACTGAATCCCTTGTAAAAGGATACCATATTAGTAGTGCATGACCTATTTTGTTGAAATCCATGTTGAGAGTGATCAATTAATCCTATTTGATTCATTTCTATGTTTATTCTTTGTTTTAATATTTTCTCCATAATTTTACAAATTGTAGATGTGAGGCTAATTGGCGGTAATTGCTAGTTATATTTCTATGACCCTTTTTGTGTATTGGCACAACTATGGCCCTACGCCAATCTTCTAAAACCTTACCTTCTCTGTAAATTTTGCTGAAAATTATTTTTAAGGGACTTAATAGTTTGTTCATGCTTTTCTTTATAAAGCACGCATTTAAGTTATCAAGACCTGAAAATGAATTACCTTTAAGGGAGAGAACTGCAGTAATAACTTCCTCTTCAGTGATTTCAATATAGGTATCCATTAGGGGAATGTTGAAATTCGTACTATCTTTCTGAAGAAACACAGTCCCAAAATATTTATTAAAAATAGCACTTATTTCACCTATCACTAATTTCCACTCCATTTTTTGTAACTGAATTGATTGTGTGATCACCATTTTTATTTGCGTTGATACAAGCATAAAAGGCCTTTGTATTTCTTTTGGCAACAGATAGTTTAAATTCTATTTTGCACCTTTCCTTTTTTAATAAATTATTTTGTTTTATTTAGTTCATACTTATATCTCATCTTATTTTCCTCTGTTTGTGATTGTTTTAATTTTTTAAATGCCTTTTTTTTTTTTATTTGAATCATTGTTTTTGGGGTAAGCCATAATGGTACCTTTCCCTAAGTCATAAGTTTATAAATGTGATAATAATTTCATTTCATGACTTTTCGTAATTTTCCATATTAATGTTTCTTCATACTTTTTTTGTAGATACTCGCAGACATGTGTGGAGAGCCAGGTTGCAGCATGGAACGTATGCATCTGGATGAGACACTAGAAAGTATGGAGTTACCAGATGAAGTTATCGAATAACAACTACCAAACTGGTTGGAACACAGACTACTGAGAAGGTACATTTATGACTTAAATTCATTAATTGACATGGTCCCTACCACCAGTTTAATAGTCTGCTTATAGAACATTTGTGAATCAGGCTGACCCATTGGCACAGTGGTCAAGGCATCTGCTTGCGGTGCCGACATCCCAGGTTTGAAACAGACTCAGAAGTCAGAGGGCCAGCCGGGGGAGAAGGATTGAGTGTCTCAGGGAGTGCTCACCTTCTCTGGAGGACGAGTGTCTGGCACAATTCGGACCTCTTGCAGAGGCTGGGGGTACCATCATGGCCAGCACCACATGTTGGGGGGGCGGGACTGATGCTGGCGTACTTGCATGTCCCCGCCCCAAGGGAAAAAAAAACACTGAAAAAATGCTGGCTGCTAAAGACAGCCCCATCTCTGCTGCCACTCCTGCTACAGACCAAAGTCCACTGGGGGAGTTCCTGCTCCTGTGGCCCCACCCTGGGGGGTAAGCCAGGGCTAGATGACCAAGTACCTTGGGGAGGGGGTGACCGCCCAGAGGGGGTAATTTGGGGATGGAGGGAGCAGTGAGCAGAGCAGGTGGCAGGAATCTACCGTGCCTGGAGGGAGGAACCAGGCAAAAAAACAAAAACAGAATGTTTGTGAATCTTGTTTGGAATATGTAAGGGTTGTGTTGACTGATTATGACTGTTTTCAACTGGTCATGGCATGGGTTTACAAAATGTGAAGAATAAGTACGTCTTAATGACTGGTTTAACATGTGCATGAAATCTGTTTCATGCACCGTTAATGACTAGATCATAATATCAGGCCTAAATCACTGAAACAAAAAAAATGTGCCATCACAATATAATATCTTACTTGATTCCCTTTTGCTACCTCTCCTTCCCCCTCTCTAGGGTCTCCTTATGCATATCCCATGTATGTTTAAATCACACCAAAGCACTTGCCCACTGTGGCAATCCATTTCAAGCATCCACCTCCCTTTTTGTGGAAAAATACTTACTCACATTGCCCTTTGGTCTACTGCCTTCCCGTCTAATATCATGCCATCTTGTTATTTTACATCACTTCTTTTTATCTGAGATGCTTCCCTCATGTACTTTATTACTCCTTTTGAGGTCTCTATCATGACCCCCCTCTCCCCCCTCTCCTCCATTGTTCACATGTTGACGGCCTCCAATCTCTCATTGTATGACCTGTTGTACCGGGCCCTGCACCATTTTTGCTCCCTTTCTCTGAGCAGTGTCAACTCTATCTGTTTCCTTCCAGAGATGTGGCATTCTGAATCAGACACAGTATGCTAAATGAGGTCTCACTGATGAACTGTACAGTTGCACTATGTCTTCATTTCTTCAGCTGGTGATATCTCTGCCTATGCACCACAGCATCTCACAGTCTCTCCTCCCTGCCTTGCCGCACTGTTTTGACCACCTTTAGGTTGTCGAGTATGATGAACCCTATACAGTATATCTTTCCTGTTTTGTGGTCGCTAATATGTCCCCCATCATCATACAGTCCTCACCTGGGGTTCCTGTTAGCAGAGTGCATGATTTAGCACTTCTTAGCATTGAAGCCTACAGTATTTGCTACACTCTTGACTAGTCTTACTACTTAAGTCTGTCCATCCTCCTTCTCTGCATCCTTTCCTTGACTGCATACTGTATTCCATATGTTTATGTCATCTGCAGAAAGGCACACCTACCCCTCCTTCCCCTCCACAATGCTGCTGATTTCAGCAATATGCCACAACATGGCGTTTGTGGTACTACGGTCACCTCATGATCAGAGGTGTAGTGAGGCATGCAGTGAAGCTGAGCGCCTTTAGCCCCCTGTCAGTGTAGTAAAGCTAGTACCACCAATGTTGCCTTATTGCCTTACTGCTTATGGTAAACTGGCTCATAGGTTACTTTTAAAAACCACTGACATTTTTTTTCAAGGTTACCCAAAATATAAATAAATGCTGCAAAATAATGCTAAATAATCCCTATACAGATATTTTTCACCTGTCAGTCATCTGTCTTTCATGTGTTTACCATGCAATAGTTGAATTACTAGATATGCATGATTTCAGTTGAAGAATACCCCACCACCACACCACCACGCCACCACATACACACATACACACACACACACACACACACACACGGAGTGTTAAAGAATACATGAATTCAAATTTCATCAGAGTTCACCTGGCATATACACACACAACCACACAGCCCTCAAGTGGTGACATTGCCCCAACTGTGTCTGTTGCCATGAAAGTAGCATAGAGTTCACTGTCAACAGGTAGTGATAGGCTCGGGGTTGGTCAGAAATTGGTCAACTAAGTGGCAAACTGGTTGACAGGCAGAAAACAGAGAGTGGTGGTAAATAGTATGCAGTCAGAAGAGATGCAAGTCAAAAGTGGGGTACCTCAGGGATCAGTCCTGGGGCCAGTCCTCTTCAATATCTTCATCAGTGACATTGCAGATGGACTGGAAGATAAAGTTTGTCTGTTTGTAGATGACACCAAGATCTGCAACAGAGAAGATGATCCAGATGGGGTGGGCAGAATAAGAAGAGATCTGGATAAACTAGCAAAATGGTTGGAAGAGTGTCAACTGAGGTTTAACGCAAAGAAGTGCAAGATCATGCACATAGGGAAGAGAAACCCTGAAGCAACCTATAGGCTGGGAGGGGAGTTGCTGGCAGTCACAAGGGAAGAAAGAGACTTGGACAACATCATCACCAATGACTTGAAATCATCCAAGCAGACCACTAAAGCAGTAGGTAAGGCTAGAAGGACGTTGGGGTGTATTAGCAGGGGTATCACGAGTTGGAAGAGGGCGGTAATAATCCCTCTTTACAAGACAATGGTTAGCCCCATCTGGAGTACTGTGTGCAGTACTGGAGGCCACACCTTCACAAGGACATTAACCAAATTGAGGCAGTCCAGAGAAGGGCAACTGAAATGGTGCAGGGACTGCATCAGAAAACATATGAAGACAGATTAACGGAGCTCAATTTGTATACCCTAGAGTAAAGGAGGGAGAGAGGTGATATGATCAAAACATTCAGACACCTTAAAGGCATTAACAAAGTGAAAGAGTCTAACATGTTTCAATATAAGAAAAATAGCAGGACAAGAGGACACAGCATGAGACTAGAGATAGGCCAATTAAGGGGTAATGTGAGGAAGTTCTTTTTCACAGAAAGGGTGGTGGATGAATGAAACGGCCTACCTCAGGAAGTGGTGGATATGAATACAGTGCAGGGCTTCAAACAGGCATGGGATAGGCATAAGGGAGCAATACAGATGAGTATGAATAGATAGGCCATTGACAGAGCAAAGGCTGATGGCACATTCATAAGGTAGAAAAAGAAATGGGCAGACTGGATGGGCCTTGCGGTCCTTATCTGCCATCAACTTCTATGTTTCTATAGGAGGAGCCAGCCGGTGGTGCTGCGGGCTGAGGTGCTAGATGCCTTACCTCATGCTACGCCAGTGACCCGGTTTCGGGAATGACCTCAGGTCGTCAGGTTGCCAGCATGGGGATGGATTAGGGATAAGCACTGTCTCTCCTCTCCTCTCCTGGGAGGGAAGGGTCACCCTTCCACAGTCCCGCTGTCACTGGATGGAGGTCCGGTGGCAGGCGCAGGTGGTAACGGAGTGACTGGTATGGTGATGTGTCCAGTAGTGTGTGACGTGCACATGCCTCCACATGCACACACTATGCAGGGACACAGGGGGTCAGGGAGAAAATGAAAAAACACCTACAAACTACATATGGAAAAAAAAAGCAGGTAGTGATAGGACAGAGATTTTTCGTGGGCATTAACGAAACACCGGCAATGGAAACTCCAAATAGTACTTGATTTTATTAATTTGTGCTTGCATGTAAGGGGTGGGTGGGGCCGCATGAGTGTAAATAACATGACATTATTTACTTGCTTTATTTCATTTATAGCAGTTCTTTTGTAGGGCCTAGCTGATATGTTTTTTCCTGAGTAACGGTTGCAGACATGATAGCAAAGTAAACTATGAATTAAGTGTCTTATGAGTTCTGTGATGTGCCCTTGTTGGAAGCAACTTGTTTTTAGCCATTTGTGGTGAGGTCTTTCTGCCATTGCTCGATCTAAGTCTCACACAATCTGGACACGGTGACTTTTTTTCCCCATTTTATATGTTGATATTAAAGTACCCTGGTCAAAGGTATGACTGCTTTGTACTACTTCCTAGCTGCACAGCTTATTCACAGAACTTCTATGTGGAACAGAGTCGAGTTCCTTCATAAAGCCAGGTAGGCCACATCTGTCACTCCACCCTGATCCACCTCCATAGTGATCCGACTCCTGTGGCACCATGCTGGTCCACTACATCCCATAGTTCACATTTAGCCATGTTTTCCACCACCCACTATCTTGTGTTCTTCAACCAGTTTGAAACCCAGTTCACCACCACATGTGCTAGTTCCAGGCCACACAGCTTATTCACAAGTCTCCTGTGTGGAATGAAGTGCAGCACCTTTCTGAAACCAGGGTACGCCACATCCATCACTCCACCATGATCCGCCTCCATAGTGTCATAGTGATTTTCTCACAAATTGTATATCATAGTTATAACGTACTATCATTTTTTATATTGCTTAATCATTAAAGTTATGTTTGATGTCTTAATAACCATATTTTTTTGGTGCATTATGGTGTTATTGTGTGTGCACTGTGGCAGCACTGGGTTTGCCATGCTTGTACGACCAACTCAGTGTGAGCTGGTAACACACCATGATGAAAACCATGTAATACCTTCTTGTGTATCTAGTAGTATCCTTGCAATATAAAAATGCTAGTCACTTGCACTGCAAAACATGACTCAAAATATTTACTTTGTTAGGAAATGGCCAGTCGCTTGACTCAGACCCTGAAGCATGTTCCACAAGGCTTTAGTAAAACAAGACAGTCAAGAGGGACTCAAACGATATGTCGAGGCATTGACAAAGGTGTTCAGACTGACTTTGTTGAAAAAATAGTTTGCTCAGTATTTACTCAATGGGACCCACCAGTTGAAATTAATGAAGATCCTGACTGTACTTTGAGTGATGAAGGTTCATGGCTTGATGATGACAGTTCAGACAAGGATCCATGTGATGACAGCCTGGATCCGGACTGGAAAATGGAATCCTCCGATGAAACAGACATTGATGATAGCATGGATGATATCAGTGCAGATATGTAAGCATTCCATTACTGTGCTCTGTGTTTTATTTTTGTCTGCTGTACTGCTAGAATTTGTTGTTTAGTACAGTACTGCTGTCTCTTCTCATTGCGTTGTTCTGCATATCACCCTCCAACTGTCCCTCATATATCCATAATGCCTCCTTCTTAGTCTAAAGCCAACCTATGGTGCATGTTACGCTACATCTTTGGTTGTGTCGGTATAAACACATAGAATTATTGTGCATCTCCAAGGGGGGGGGTGTTACAGATGATGTCACATGCTTATGTATTAATGGTATTCCCAAACGTTTTGAATGATGTCATCAATTTCTGTGACAGAGCACCTCCTTGTCCTTACTCCCATCATCAGTCTCTGCTCCATGTCAGTGTTGTGTACGCAGTCAATTATGATTGTTACTCTAATTTTCTTCAAAGTGCATGTCCATTATTGCAGTTTTTTTCACTTGTTATCCTTTTAACATCCCTGGTCATCAGCCCATTTGTTCACGATGTGATTCACAATGTGTAAATGCATGTCTAACGTGGTGACATACTTGCTCCAAAACCATGAGCAGTGTCGTCCACCCCTTTTTACAAGTTAGAACTGACCCGTAGTAATTCAGCATCAGCCAGATACAAAGATTGCATTACTACCCAATTTGGGTTGTGGGTGGAGATCATACTGCCAGTAATCAGACTGAACTGCAGAAACACACCGTAGACTATCTGATTTGCCTCGGATAATAACAAATGTGTTACGTGCTATTACATGATTATTCAAATATCATTTTATTGTCATTAGATCTGAAGAGATAATGTTTAGAACCCAAGGTCTGGATGAAAGAAAGTTTTTGGTTTTAGAAAGTGCACTACTTGTGTTACTACAGGTGTGCTTATGATGCAAATCCAGTTGTCAAGTATGCTTTTGAACTGTGATGGGCACATTGGTCACCCTGGAACAGATTTGTGCTAACAGCCATCACAGTACATGGGAGAATCAGCCCCATCTTCAGACTCTTCCACTTGGAAGCCTAATGGTGGCATCTGGGAATCCACAATGGGTCATTGACAAAATATTTGTAGAATGACCTGACAGCGAAACCAGCAGGTTGACTGCATTTTGCAGTCGGCTGCCAATTTGCAGAAGCAACAAGTGTTTTCTTCGGGGGCTTCTTCCCCTCAAACCCCCACACCCCCCCACTTAGGATTCTCAACTCTGAGTCAGAGCTAAGTTGGGAGGGGTGCGGGACCCCCTACAGACAGTGCCGGGTGCCAGTGGGTTCCCTACAGCAATGTGACGCTGTTGTCACTGTAGGGGACTCTGCTGTCAACATGTCAACGTCAGGATGTATACCACATCTGATATACTATTCACTGAAGCAAGTCCATTTAGAATAATTAACATCTTTAGACATCTTAAAGTACCATGTATCTCACTACATACTTTCTATAAAATACAGTCCAGTTACCTGGTACTCGCTGTAAGATCTGTGTGGAATAGGCATAAACAACAACTACTTTCAACTTTTCTGGAAGGTAACGCAGCACTAGGAGGGGATGCATTGTGCTGCTTACCTGGTCACACCGCAAAATATGTCTCCTACAGCCTAATGGACTTACAATGAGCAAAAGTAGTGGTTTTGCAGTTGATCCAGGTAAAGCGTCATCAAATAGGACATTAGATACATTGCAGTGTACTTAGCAATTTTTGTGCTTTCAGACAGTACAGAAATGGTATAAAAAATATTATACTCTGATAGTGTATATTTATTGTGACAGCCTTTCAGTAATCCCTGTAAGGAGGTATGGAAGGAATTCCACATCAGATATCCAAAATGGGTGTTGGGGGTGGCGTTGGGAGATGTGGGGGTCTTCGGTACTGTGTGTTTGTGTGTGGGGGGGGTGGATTTTAAAACTGTTGGAGCATACTGTATTTGGATGGATATGCCAAGATGCATGAGGATATGTGCTGAAAAAGTTAATTTCCCAGTGTTTATATATTTGTTTGTTGAAGCACATAATAAATAGGGACTTCTAAAAAGTGACAGCTGTTTTTCTTTTCATTTCAAGAGTAATGAAGTACACAACTCCAACTGCATGGAGCTTGAAGGATTGAAGTGAGGCCTGGCCACAGTCAAAGAAGCAGGAGCAAAAACTGGCAGCCTCACAACAGATTGCCATGTCAGTGTGAAAAAGTTTATGCGCAAGGAAGAACCAAGCATCATGCATCGCTTGATGTTTGGCATGTCGCAAGGGTATGTGACCATATGTGTTAATGAATAATACGAAAAGAAAAACCTGGGTGAATACAAATACATCAGGTTAAACTGTGATTTCTATTCAATGTTTTCATTGTTTTTCACAAGTCTATGTGGCTTACTGTGATTACCACTGGATGGTGACATTGCATGCAATACTAGTTAACTACTCATACTGTACTGTTCCAGTGTAAGTAACTGAATATGTTATATAGTTAATACCTAGTTTACATTTGTGCTATAGCCATATCATTAGACTCCGCTAAAGTGAAAAATTATTGGACTGGTAATGAAGGTGCAATATAAGATCCATTCAATTTTAGTCATCTTTAATATACAAGGTATCAAGAAGAAGTTAGAAGCCAAAGGGAAATGAAACAATTGTGTACAACTAAAAGAGTGGACACAATTGATAGGTAACCATGTCTACTAGGTGGCATCTACCAGTGGAGGGGATGGCAATCTGATTTCAGCCAAATGGAAGACAATAGGTGACCACGTGGTGAACATCCACACTGGGCATGATCATCCAGTCACCAAATACACCCATGGTCCACATTTGTGAATGGCTTTGGATAAAGAAAGGTTAGTGCAAGACCTCTCTGATATATGATTTGTAAATAGTTTTTTTTTTTTTTAATTCTGAATATCCTTACAACAATATAATTCATGGGTAGTAAGCTGCACAGAGAGCTAGAAGCCATCCTGTACAATAAAATGCAGTGCAAAGAGGTCAGAAAACTGTCACCATCTGAGCAGACATCTGCACTTGAATCCTACCACCAGATTGTGACTTTTTTTGCTTCAAAAAGTCTTCATTTCTTTTTTTAGCTGTATGGAGGCCAGGTGTGTTTCTAAAGTTATAATAATCTGTAGTGGAAGAAATTATATTTATCTGTTTGTGGTTGTGTAAATGGTATTTATCTGTTTGTGGTTGTGTAAATGATATTTATCTGTTTGTGGTTGTGTAAATTATTTTAATTAATTTGTGGTGTTGCAGTTCTTAGGCTGCTGCTTGCGACACTCCATTTCAATGAGAATTCCTCCAGGGCACAACAAATGACTAAGGCTGGTAAAAAGAGATGGGGTGTGTCCTTCCGGAAGTCTCATGGTGGAGCTCTGGTGGTGAGGGCAATATGCGTACCACCAAGTTACGGTAATTGCACTCTCTTACTATGTGTAATTGCAACCCTAATTAAGGAAGGCATGCATAGGTGGATGCGTAGTACAACTGCGTTTTTACAGCTGTATAACATGTGGGATAAAGTATGGTCTTTGGTTAATAACCACACTGTAAACACCTTCTCAGTTTGCCATGTCATCAGTTTTCACATAAAGAGCATAGCATGAGATGTTTTCAGATGTCATTGCAATGTCGAGAAGTATTTTCAGCTCTGTTAGTAACTAAATACCATGCATTGTACTTTATACTGTATGGACTACCAAAACTGTGTAATTGCAGAATGAATTAACTCCATGCAGCCTAAATCATGCAGGAAGATTCTCCAGTACTGTTTTGGTGTGTTCTTTGTATACCCATTATTAGTGCCTTTCCATTGTGTTAAAAAATGATTGCATAATAAAAGTGTTCAAAATGTGCATTGTGAATATCTACTACATTGTAATATCGATTATAGATTTAGTACTTCAGTATGAAACAGTTTAACGATGTTGATTCATTGTCTCAGTTGTAAATACCAGAAAATTTGTTATAAAGATGTCTCTCGAGGTAACATTTTACAAAGAAATCACATACTAAAATGAGTTATACCCATTAGCTTGTACTTTCAAAAGAGCATTCAGATGTCTGTCCAAATATTTTGGGACAGAGTATGTTGAACATCACTGTAAACTATACAATTTATAGTGTTATTATTTTCATTTCTTTTATATGTCTTTTCTCGTAGGCTATGTAACTGACCCTATCAATGAGGTTATCTCTCTGAGGTCAATATACCCCACCTACAAGAGTGCAAGACAAGTGACCTTCAAGACTGTACCCAAACTGATTGCTGATAAATACACTAAAGAAGGGAAGGAAGACCTTGTGAAACATCACTGGAGCAGATGTAACATGTCCTCACTTAATTCAAGATAATATTACAAAGTGATTTGACGCCTCATATTACACATTGGAGACAAGGATTTCACTATGACTGTAGTTTTGTGATCAGCTGTCAGAAGACATTCCAGCTTATAGGAAAACATTTTGCCTAGTAAGTACTCAATGACCAATGCCTTATCGACAACCTCTGGGTGTGCGTGTATCGCAGTACAGTACTACCAACACCAGCACGTTTTATAGCTTGCCTATGACATGTGTCGGTGTTGTTTCCAATGAGATACATAAACACCCAGCATCTGGAGATACTCAGCCTGCAGTCTTGTGTCACACCATGTGTTTATCTGTGTGTGTATCTTGTTACTATCAATACCAACACATGTGTTATTGCTTACCTAAGGCATGAGTTGTTGTCGGTTGTACTGCGATACTTGTACACCAAGGCATGTGAAATATTGTGATGCTGCATGCCGAGTGTATTCAGCATGTGGGTGTACAGATATCTCAGTACAACCAACTCAAAGACATGTATTATGGATGACATAACACATGCCTTTGAGTTGGTTGGGCTGAGATACCAGCACACCCAGAGGATAAAGGCACTCTGGCTGCAACATCATAGATCTGTTTGCCTCTTCGTATATGTGTATCTCAGTACTAGAGTGACAAAGGTAGCAATGTAGAGCATCAGTGTTAAGGTTTATTATGCTTTTGTGACAACATCTCAAAGTAAATGCACTGCTGCTGTTAATGTATAACAACCCCTCACCCATTATATGGAGAATAGTGCATGGGCAATCATACATAACAAGGGTGTGTTTCCATCAAGGGGTTGAGATGACATCATATGAACCTTGAGATCAAAGCTCGAGAGCTCCATACTGTCATCTCAACCCCGAGATTTAAACGCATGCCGATTTGTGTGGTTGCCCATATTTTAATTTTTGTAGTATATGGTTATTTACACCAGAGTGACAGACCACCACTGAAGTGAAATCAAAAACTGTTGCCATTTCATTGTTCAGGACTTTGATCAAAATCAAACTTACAGCTTTTTGAAAGTTAAAAGGTACAAGTTTGGGCAGGTGGTTAGTAAGTAGCTAGGTGTGGGATAAATGAGAAATTTAAAATTGTAAGACCTTTGAAATGTGCAAAACAACTATTTGGAGTGTGCACAACAGTTTAGAATCAGCACAACTATATTTTTGAGCAGTCTGATTTTTACACAGAACAAAGGCTAACTATATACTGTTAGGTAATTATAAAGTTTAAGGTATTGGACATAATATGCACATGTCACTCAATGTGTGTCTCTTCTCTAAATTTCTTACAGTACGCTATCTACAGATGTTGAAGGAGATTTGTGATATGTCCTGTTTACAAAGCCATGAAGAGAATAACTGTTCCAGATCATAGATCAGTCTGGAGTTCAGAAACATTCAAACAAGGACAAAAAAAAGTACCTACTCAGCTATACTGACTAATGACGCACATGTTGTGTAAAAAGGTTAATAAAAATAGGACTTCTTTTTTATAAAGTATAAGTATTACCACTACATAAATAGGGTTACTGAGTACTGGCTTCTCATAGTAGTCAAGCAGAGAATTCCATCCTTTCTCTTTCAGCAATACCAAATTCATCATTCATTGATGTGAGCCATGTAACTCATAAGTTTAAGAATGATGGCACCATTAGTGACCTTTACCCTTTATTCCTTCCTAAGTATTTACTATGATTAATAAATGCAGACTAATGTGTATGTAACTTTAAGCTTTGAAGATCAGTGGGTCACCTCTGTGTGAATTGCAGAGGCCATGCGTGGATCCACGGATAAACACAATACCTCTGGACCCCATTGTAAGTCATGTAGTAATGGCATCTCTATACTTTACTTAATGTATGCAGCCACTGCCCATTGTATATCTTTGCTCTAATTCCGATTTCCTTCATTCTCTTTATCACCACCTCTGCGATCCCTTTTATATCCTCTTCAGGTGTACCTGTTCACACCTTCAATTTTTTTAATTTTATTTATATCTTTACACAAATTTTTATGCCAGTTTTTGCCAGACCCTGTAACAGCCGAGCACATATGTGTGAAGGAACGCGCACACCATGGTCCCAGGACACAATCCCACTGCTTGCCACCCACTTGCCTGCACAGTCGGCAGACCTCCATCCGGGGGCAGTGGAACTATGGCAGGTGACAGAGTCCTCCCAGGATGAGTAGAGCTGCATGTCTACTGCTCAATCATACTTTCTCTCCTTGCCACCACCATGCTGGCTGACAGACGACCTGGGCTCATTATCGAACATGGGTCTCCAGCATGATGCAAGGTAAGGCGTCCCGTGCCATAGTCCTCAGTGCCAAAGGGCCAGATCACAACTTCAGTTCTTGTTCACATTTATATTCTTCACTAGACTGTGTTTGTGGGTAGGAAAAGTGATGGTGGGGGGGTTGTATTTCATCCTATTGGATTCCATGTACCACCTACACACCACTTTTCAAGTTTAAGTGCTTGCCAAAGAGGTAATCCATCGATTCATTTCTTGAGAACTTTATGCCATTGCACCATTACAGGGCCACATAATTACATTTATTTACAAATTACACAGTGAAGCCACAACCCTTTTACCCTGCACCAGCCCTCCAACAAAACATTGCTCAAACTTGAGTATGGTCTTCATTATGTTATGCACCCCTAAACACCACCCGCGCCCACTGCCCGCCCCATGTTAATACACAGCATTACAGATTTCAGTTTCATCAGCTAAGAGGGTTCATTTAAATTCTTATATCCTGAAGGACAAGAAAATTCACACAAACTTCAAGTTTGGTTAACTTATATATTTATTGTTAAAAACTCTCCAAAACTATAGAATTTCTTTTTTGATATACCTATGCACCAAAGAAAAATGCATGCTTAACTTTCAGATTTTATTGCTTCAGTAATCGATATATATATATATATATATATATATATATATATATATATATATATATATATATTATACCTTATACAGAAATTAACAACTGTGTTTAGACTATTAATACAGGGGAGTAATCCTGACTACTAGTTTTATTTTTTTATTAACTGTTTTTGAAGAAAACATTACTGTTATTGTATTGAAACATTAAAGTTAACAAGTAAGTTACATACAGTGTTGTATTATAATAAAACAATAGAACATTAACTGTGTCAGAAATGAATATTTCTGTAAACTATTCAATAAACATAATGGCAAAACCCTGTATAGATTTCTGAAGGAAATTGTTGGCGTATTGCATTCACTATGCAAAATGGTAATATTCTCCTGTTTCCTCTCCCAAGCCTCTGGAATATCCAAAATGTGAATTTGTGATAGGCAAGGTGCCGATACAGTCTGAAAAAAAATTATCTGCAGAAAATAAATAAATATTGTGGTTAGACAAATTTGAGAGTTTGTTAGAAAACTGGAGACAGACATAAAATGTAATGGAGTCAATGGCAATGTGACAAATTTCTTGAAAATGTAACTGGCATCGATTTTGTGGAAGTGCTGCAACCATGGGGTCTAAGGCTCAGTGTGTGGCAGGATGGTCAATTTCAGCACATTTCTACAAGGAATGTGAGTGCCTTCATTGTCACAATACGTGTAAACAAACAATCATCCTGAAATGGTGAATCAAGAAAGACAGTGTTTAATTACCTGGAATACTACAATACAGAGTACCCACCTGATAAAACAATACGATACGTGTGTGGTTTCTTAACTAAATATGTAGCCAAGTCAGGGTTTTCAGTTGTGGATTGTAATACATGCACCTGTGGCAGTAAGACTCGAGGCTACAGGCCAAGTTTCCTTATACACATGAGAAGTGCAATGAAATCTTTTTCTGCTCACAGTTGTGTGGCTTATCAAATTTATACAATGGGTCACAATCATAAAATAATTAGTTTGAGTCAATATGATTGGTATTACAAGTTATTTACTTTTTCAAAAATGAGTGTACAATACATTAGTTCTTAAACTTATAAAAACTTTGGAAAGTAGTCCCTATTAATCCATAAATTCCATATTTCAGGTCTATATTAACTATTACTTTGCAGTAAAAGTTATTCATTAGTAGTGTTACATAGGGAACACATAATGGAATGTGGTGGAATAACACATAAATCTCCACTAGTGCCTGTTTAGTCTGATAATACACGAGAAGTGAAGTCGCAAGTTAGTTATAAAGGTCTTACCACTCGTGTGGAGATAAATGTGTTGTTATACTGCATCCCAGGAGACTGGGGACACTACAAGGGAACAGTACTGAAGAGTAGGCAAGGCACAGCGGATGTCAGCAGAGAAGGCATAGCACACGCAGACGTCACTGCACGTCTGTGTCTCTGGTGGAATAACCAAGGTGGAAACCCTGGGTTGCTGAGAAGGCGACAGTGAGGCCCAAGGACCTAGGCCACACATTGATGCCGGCCACAACCAGACTTGACTCTTTGTGGTCTATGCCTCCTCCTATATGTGACCGGTAGGATAGTGGGGACCCAGCACCCGACTCTTGAGTAGGAAAGAGGTTCAGGTGGACGGTAGAGGCTAGTTGAGGGGGTCCATGCCCGATAGATGTCCCAGTAAAAAAATAAATTAATGTTACATAATAGTCTTACTAAAAATGTACAATTTATCTTCATGAGTGAGGGGGCAGGATCATAACTCACAAGTGACAGAGCCACGAGTGAGTTATGACAGTCCTGCCCCCTCACAAATGTAGATAAGTTGTACATTTTGAGTAATGTCGTGTATTCGATTTATAGTACATCAGTTTACAAGTTATACTTTTTAAATCAGCTATTTTTGTATAGTTAGTTAACTGCTTCTCTTTGAATTCAGCAGCTAGCTTCAGAGCAAGTCAAGTGTGTGAGATGTCATCAGCATTGTGAGCGCTGCACTCGGACTGGTCCTTAGGTAAATAATAGTCATTGTGACATATATAACCATCAGATAAATGTTTATCTGGAGGTAAGACAGTGAGATAAACAAATGTTTCTGGGAAAATAGATCACTACTGGTGTTGCATAAAGTGAAATACATACTGATCGGTTGTTTCATCATCCTCCAATGGACTGTCGAGGTAGATGAACTCATACATTGCTTCCTCAAGGATGTATTCATCCAAGCACAAGGATCAAAAACCAGGATGCTCAGTTATACAGTTGATGGTTGGAAAGAGTTCTATTTTAACCCAAAGAGCGACATAGAAATGGCAGCATCTACACTCTACCAGCGTCAGCATTGGTTGGCACACAGAGTAGGTGCACCTGTATGAATGACAGAAGGCAAAAAGAAGAGGTTGTTAGTAAAAAGCATATCACAGTGAAACATAGCAACATACAAGTTATCTGCACTTACTAAGCCATTGGCGCACATCGGCTGCACATGTTACAGTGCTTACTGTTCCTACCCAGACAAGATACAATATGCTGTTCATCTAAAGTTATAGCCTTAATTAAATTATCAGCACCTAACTGTACCATGCATGAATGTGACATGGGTCCCCTATATATTTTAACCTCATGATGAATGCAGATGACTAAGAACGTGGATCTGGGGTGGGGTTGGGGGAGGATGTGGCATACCTAGATTCCAGTAAGGAATCTGATACTCATCCACATCAAACACTGGCAAACATTCTATGCAGCCTGTGAGTGGGTCTCAATGTGGTAAACTGGGATAGAAACTTGTTAAGAAATAGTGTGAGTGCAATATATTGGATAAACGAGGGGTTGTGGAGAGCATGACAGAGAAACATAAAAACATAGAAACATAGACTTTGATGGCAGATAAGGACCACTTGGCCCACCTAGTCTGCTCATTTCCCTACCTACTGGATAAGCTGCAGATCCTAGTTAACCAACAGCCTACATCTTCCTACCCCCCACAAGAATTGCCTTATGTCTGTCCCGCACATTCTTGAATTCTCCCACAGTTTTAGACCCCACAACCTCCTCAGGAAGGTGATTCAATATGTCCACCACCCTCTCTGTGAAAAAAATACTTCCTCACATTGCCCCTGAGCCATCCCCCCTCTATCTTCAAATTGTGTCCCCTTGTTCTTGCACATTTCTTTTTCTGAAAGATGCTACCCTCCTGGACTTTCTTGATTCCACTGAAGTACTTAAAAGTTTCAATCATGTCCCCCCTCTCCCTCCTTTCCTCAAGGGTATACTTATTAAACTCCTTTAGTCTCTCTTCTTATGGCTTCTCTTGCAGATCCAGCACCATTTTAGTTGCCCTCCCCTGGACTGCCTCCATCCTGTCTATGTCCTTGTGGAGACGGGGTCTCCAGAACTGGACGCAGTACTCCAGATGGGGTCTCACCAACTGTCTGTACAGAGGGATAACAACTTCCTGTTTTCTGCTGGTGATGTCTCTCCCTATACATCCCAGTATCCCCCCAGCCCTCCCTACTGCCTTCTCACAATGCTTGCTAACCTTAAGGTCATCTGATATGATTACCCCCCGGTTCCTTTCCATTTTTGTTGTTGTTACTACCTCCCCCTCTCTCACGTTATGTACTCTTTCCCTGGGTTTTTGTTTCCCAGGTGCATTACTTTGTACTTTTTTGCATTGAATCCAAGCTGCCATACTTCTGACCATTCCTTCAAACTTGCCAAGTCCCTTCTCATCCTTTCCATCCCCCCTTGTCTATCAACCCTGTTGCAGAGCTTTGTGTCATCTGCAAAGAGGGATACTTTTCCTTCCAGTCCCTCTGCAATGACACTTATGAAGACATTAAAAAGGACCAGACCCAGTACTGAACCCTGTGGTACCCTACTAGTAAACCGCTTTCTTCAGAGTGGACTCTGTTTACTATTACCTTCTGTGTCCTGTTATCCAGCCAATGTTTTACCCAGGCTACCACCCTGGGACCCACTCCCAGGCTGGCTAATTTGTTTATTAATCTTTTGTGTGGGACTGTGTCAAATGCCTTGCTAAAGTCTACGAGGCCATGTCCACAGCCCTCCCTGGTCTATTACTTGGTCACCCAGTCAAAGAAATCAATTAGATTCACCTGACATGACCTTCCCGCTGTGAATCCATGCTGCCTTGGGTCCTATGCCCCACTGGCCTCTATGTACTCAACAGTTCTTTCCTTCAGAAGTGATTCCATCATTTTCCTTACCACAGAGGTCAAACTGACAGGTCTGTAGTTTCCTGCCTCTGTCTTGAGCTGATAAAGCTGGTGGTGTGGTCAGACAGTTGAGAAGCAAGATGTTGTGGTTAATGAGAAGGACAGGGATCTGAGGATTATTATTTTGGACAACATTAAGTGGGCAAAGCAGTGACTCAAAGCAGTTGGGAAGGCAATTACTGATATCATGAAATGGGAACAGAATCACAACGCAGAAGAATGGAGTAGATAATGCATCATGTACAGGTCAATGGTCCATCACCATCTACACTATGGGGTACCACTACGGCCACATCAGCTACAGAGTGATCTTGATAAGATGGAGAGAGTCAAGAGAAGGGCCTCAAAACTGGTGATCAGTATGTAACAGAGGACATATGAGTAGAGGATGGTGGAGCTTGACATATACACAACAGGAGTAGGGATGAAAATGACAACATAAAAAGATATCTTAGCAACAACGGTAACAGTGAAAAATCCGAAATATCATTGTGACTGTTGTCACAATAGTTATTTTTTTAAGTCACTGCCATCAGAGATGAATTCTAAACCAAACAGATCGCAGCTTCTACCATGCTGATAACATCACAATTCCTAATGCATCACTGAAGAAAGCAGTCAAAAACAAAAAAAAAACTAAATATTTTAATAAGATCCAGATTTAAAACCGATAACATTTAAATTACTGTTCTTCATATCAAATATACAATATCCTGACACAAATTAAGCAATTTATCATATCACGTGAGTGGGCAGGACTTTCGTAAGTCACTCGTGGCACTGCAACTAGTGAGTAATGGTCCTGCCACCTCACACTTGAAGATAAATTTCATCGTTTTAGTCAACCCATTGCATATCCCATACATTTCCACTGGAAAACAGGAGAGTCAGGTGAGATATGGTTGAAAATTTAAATACATGTGGGTAGAACCAGTTGTATTTTGGGGTGCAAATGGATGAAGTTAAACTAATGATAACAAAGATGATGCAGGGCCTGAAACAAAAGTTTTATGAGATTCAGCCAACACTGGAGTGGTGCCAGAGGACTGGAGGAGGGCACATGTGGGCTCTCTACACCAATCCGGCAGTAGGAAGGAGGCAGGGAACTATAGGCCAGTCACCCTCAACTCAGTACTATAGAAGATCATGGAAGCACTGCTTAAAAAAAGGATATTGGGAAATCTGGAAGCCATCGGTGCCCCAGACACTAAGCAGCATGGGTTCACAGCAGGTAGGTCATGTCAGACGAATCTGATAGATTTATTTGACTGGATGATGAAGGAAGTAAACTGGGGGGGAGGGGTTGGAGGTGGATGTTGCCTACCTCGATTTCAACAAAGCCTTCGACACCGGTCAACATAAGAGGCTGGTTACCAAGATGGCTAGTCTGGGCATGGGAGACAAGGTGGTAAACTGAGTTAGGATCTGGCTAGTGGACAGGAGGCAGAGAGTGGTGGTAAATGGGGTACAATCTGAGGAGAGGGGGATGATCAGCATGGTACTTCAGAGATCGGTCCTTGGGCCAGTCCTGTTCAATGTCTTCATTACTGACATTGCAGAGGTGTTGAAAGGAAAGGTCTGCATGTTTTCAGATTACACCAAGATACGTAACAGGGTGGATACTCCAGAAGGGATGTAGAAAATGAGGAAGGACCAGTGGAAGCTTGTGCAATGGACTGAGGTGTGGCAACTGAGGTTTAATTCAAAGAAGTGCAAAATTATGTACCTGAGGCATAGAAACCCTGGAGAGAGCTACAGGATTGGGGTGGGGGGGGGGGTTGCTGACAGTCACCAAGGAAGAAAGGGACCTGAAGGTTATTATTTCAGATGACATGAATATGTCAAAGCAGAGTACAAGAGCAGTAGGAATGGCCAGTGGCATGCCGGGATGCATAGGAAGGGGTATCACCAGCAGAAGATGGGAGGTATTAATGCCGTTATATAAAACCCTGGTCAGTCCTCACATGGAGTACTGTGTGCAGTTCTGGAGGCTGCACCTTCAAAAGGATATTAATAGGCTGGAGACGGTCCAGAGAAGGGTGATTAAAATGGCGTGGGCCTTGCAACAGAAAACTTATGAGGAGAGATTAAGGGACCTCAATATGTACTCATTCAAGTACCTAAAGGGCATAAACAAGGTGCGGGAGGGAGACATCTTCCAATACAGGAGGAGTACAAGAATGAGGGGGCATGAAATGAAATTGGAAAGTGGCAGATTAAGAGGGAATGAATTCTTCTTCACAGAGAGGGTGGTGAACGAATGGAATGGTCTGCCACAGGAGGTGGTGGGAGCAAGCACTATGCCTGGATTTAAACATGCATGGGACAGGCATAGGGGAAACCATAGAGGTAAAGCAGAGGGAAGGTCAGAAGCTGTAATCTAGTACAGGGCTTGCGGGCAGACGAGATGGGTTCTTACCTGCTGACAGTTTCTATGTTTCTATTGTTCTGTGTAGATGAGAATAGTGAAGCTAAGCTAGAGAAGCAAGAAAGGAGAATCATGAGGTCAAGATGTGGACAGTATCATCTAAATTAGACAAATAGGGAAAGGAAGAGATAGAAAGTCAGCGTAAAAAGGTGAAATGGAGAGTGGAGGAGGAAGCAGTGGAGCAAAGGCATAAGTAGAGATCAAATAGGCAGCAAAACATGGAAGACCATGGTAACAAATGCTTGCAGCCCACAAAATAAATATCAAATACTGGGAAACATTGTTAGTAGTTGCAGACCTGAACATAGCAGCAATGCAGATACCTGGTATACCACAAATCATGACTTGGATGTTAATGTACCAGGGTATTCTCTATTCAGGAGGGACAGGGGATGGAAAAAAGGGGAGAGCTGTCCATGTACATTATGGAGGGTATAAAGGCATCGAAGTTACTGGTTAGACAGTGGGAGGCCGAGGCACTGTGGGTCACCCTTGAGCCAGGCAAGAGCACATCAGTCAGAGCAGGGGTGATCTACATGCCGCCAGCACAGGTAGAAAAGTTGGATAAGCATCTAAGGGATCAAATTTGTGTGATGACAGCAAAAGGTGAGATATTACTCTTTTAGTTATTTAAATATCCCAGACATGCACCGGACATCACAGCAGCTGCTTCATCCAAGAGCCAAGACATCCTTGATTCCTAATTGCGGACAGGCCTAGGACAGCTTGTGATTGATCCACCCAGAGAGAGCAATTATGGACCTAGTACTGATCAATGGGGTCAGAATCATAGACATCCAGGTGGAAGGTCAACTGAGTTCCAGTGAAAATTACATACTGTGCTTTACCATGGGGCCACAAACACATTATAGTCACATAAAGGCAAAGATATTAGATTTTAGTAGGGCGTATTTTGATAAAATGGGTAGTTGTATCGAAAAAGCATTGTCAAGAAGGAAGGTAGGATTGGGAATTGAGAAACAATGGGAACAACTGAAGGGAGGCATAGAAGAGGTGACAAGCCAATACATTTGGTGGGTAGATAAGAGAAAAGAAGATAAAGAGGTAACCACTGTGGTTCTCGAGACAAGTGGCAGACAATGTAAGGGTCAAAAGGGCAAGTTTCAAGAAATATAAGGAGACTCAAAGGGAGGATGTCAGGGAGGTGCACCTAAGGAATGTAAGGGAAGCAGGGGAAACTGTAAGGAGCACAAAAGGCAAAGACTGAAGAAAGATTAGAGAAGACATTGAAGGTAGGGGTCAAGGCACTCTATAAGTACATTTACTAAAGAAGGAGGACTGTGGGGGAGGGATTGGAAGTCACAGTGGGAATACAGGGGAGTCTAAGGAGGGAGCTGTAGAAAAGGTGGAAATACTGAACAAATACTTCTGTTCAGTGTTCATTAAAGAGGGTGAGGGTCAGGGACCACAGCTGGGTAACAGACATGAAGGGGGGGAGATAAACCCAAGTCCACTCACAGTGGAGAGAGTCCTGGAGGATGTCATAAAACTGAAGATGGACGAAGCAATGAGACCTGATGGCATACACCAGAGAATATTAAGGGAGCTGTGCAGACAGCTAGCGGTGACTCTGGCAGCCTTGTTCACTGAGTCACTCAACACAGGAGTGGATTCAGAGGACTGTGAGAGGGCACATGTAATCCGTCTACATAAAAGTGTCAATAGGGAGGAGGCAGTGTACTATAGGGCAGTCAGCCTCACCTCAATAGTGGATAATATCATGGAGGCATTGCTTAAAAAAAGAAAAGTGGCACAATGGGAATCCAGCAGTGCTCAAGATCTGAGGCAACATGGATTCACAGCATGAAGGTCATGTCAGAGGAAACTGATATATATTTTTGGCTGGGTGAATGAGGAGGTACCTAGGGATGGGGAAGCTTGAAAAATTGTCTGAGGTGTGGCAACTGAGGTTCAGTTCAAAAAGTGCAAATTAATGCACCTGGGATGAGAAAACCATAGGGAGAGCTACAGGATGGGGGGGGAGTACTTGATGATCACCAGGGAGGAAAGGGACCTGGGGTGTATAATTTCAGATGACCTAAAGGTGTCCAAATAGATTACAAAGGCTACAGGGAGTGCCAGTGGCATGTTGGGGTACATAGGCAGAAATATCATTAGCTGAAGGCAGGCATTGGTGATGCCATTGTATAAAACACTAAGAAGGCATCACCTAGAGTACTGTGTGCAGTTTTGGAGACCGCACCTTCGCAAGGACATTAACAGGGTGGAGGTGGTCCAGAGAAGGGCGACTAAGATAGTACAGGTCCTGCACCAGAAAACATATGAGGAGAGGCTAAAGAACCTCAATATGTATCGCTGGAGGAGAGAAGGGATCAGGGGGACATAATATAAACGTTCAAGTACCTTAAGGGCATTAACAAGGTGTAGAGGGTAGACATCTTCCAATATATGAGATATACAAGAACGAGGGGACATGATATGAAATTAGAAGGTGCAGGCTGAGGGGAAATGTGAGGAAGGTTTTTCTTCACATATAGGGTGGTGGACACGTTGAATGGACTGCCATAGGATGTGGGGGGGGTTGAGCACAGTGGAGGGTTTTAAATATGCATGAGACAGGGATAAGGGTACCTTAGAGGTGGGAAGGTGGGATGAAAAGCCATTGAACAGTTAGGGTGAAAGGCCTCAAACTAGTGTAGAGCTTTCGGCCAGACTAGATGGGCCTGATGGTCCTTGTCAGATGACAATTTCTATGTTTGTATGATCCCTGTTGATTGTGCCAATGTATGTGGCCTAAAGCATCAAGCAGTACATTGGGGGTGGACATTGAGCATGGATTCAAACTTAGCACTTACAATTAGCCAAGATTGCATTGCATAGAAGGAGCCCTGATTGGTTTGAGGAGAGACACAATCGATGTCTTGGAGAGTCCCAGTTTCAAGTTTGAAGTGGTGATGGGTGGGGGACAGGGGCCGTAGCCCATCTTAACCAATAGATTGAGTGTGCCAATGGGTGCAGCACCAATTACTGAACAGAGGTGCTAATTGAGCATGGATTCAAACTTAACATCACAGTTGGCTTTGTATCCATTGAACAGAAGGAGCTGTGATTGCTCATTGGGGAGTATGGATGTCCTGGAAGATCCCAGCCTAACATTTGAAGTGGCATGGGGGAGGGTAATAGTGGCTACCTTTAGCCTCTCTTTACGCCTGGAGAATGTTCCAATGTCTGTAGTATGGCGTGCCGCCAAGAGCACAGACATGACCACTGAGTGCAGATTCAAACTTGGTGGTCATAGCTGACCACACCTACATCATGCACAAGGAGCCCTGATTTGTCAGTGGAGAGTCTGTCTATCCTTGAGGTTCCTTGCCATACTTTCAAGGTGGCATTGGTGGGAGGGTATTGGTGGCTACTTGTAGCCCGTTTCAACCCCTGGATAGTTTCCCAATGCCTGTGGCACAGAGCACTTCTACATGCAGTGAGGTGGCGATTGAGTGTGGGTTTACAAATAAAGTGCCCCCCCTTGTGTCAGTGCAGTAACACCCATAGATCTGGAAAACACATAGATCAGGCCATGAAAAACCAGACCATGGCTTGTATCTCTGTGTACAGAGATACAAAATTAAGGTAGGTAGTAGACAGGGGGTAATCAAAGTATATAGAGTAGGGTTACAGTGAATGGGAAAAGGAAATGAAAGATGACAATCACAAAAAGTTGATAAATGCCAATTTCCAAAATATGATGTATATATAGCAAATGAAAAGAAAGGGGAGGGGGGGGCACAGGATCATGAACAGTGGGTTGAAGGGTAAATAACTGTATACAGCTGAGGTAATAAAGGAAAATGTGTGTGCAGCTCAGTTTCAGACAATTTCATGAGAATAAGCAACAAATGAACAGTACTGAGGGATGATGTAGCATTTACTGTGTGATCTCTGCTAAGTGTGAACAAAAGGGAGGGGCATTTATAATTTGACACCGCAGAATTAAAACATGCAGACTACAACATCATTCTGCATTACTGTATGAGTAATACATATACACTAGTAACACTCCTGCACTAAAATGTGTGAAGACAAGGTAAATCATTCGTATTATTTAATAAATACAGATACAAATAACCAAAAAACATTCACTTTATACAGTGACACAGAGGGACAAAAAAATATACGTAGCACCTTTATTTCAAAGTGCATAACAGAATAATAGCTTTCTCATTACTGTAATGTTTTTCAATACTAAGGGGAGATATAAATATTAACAGTTTCCACAATAGCAACTGACCATTCATCTACAGGTTGAGACATCAACGCCTCCAGACTAATGCCTATAACACTTTCATTATGGGTACTGTTGTCAGCAGATGCGATCGCCTGACTGGAGCGAGAGGCTTCGATTCAAAAGGATCAACCGAAAGAAAACAAGCATTTGTCAATGCCGAATGTTTGCTTGCTGGCATTGGCAGTGGTAATGTAGAAGTTACAGAGCTGCGTAATAGGAATGGCAGTGAAGTACTGAACTGACGCCAACCCCACCACCACCCTGCAGAGAGTGACAGGCATTGGGGTGTGCATTTGGGTCGTCAGGCATAACGGCCTCGCCATTTCACCCCACCCCACCCTGCAGACACTGACAAGTGTCACGGTGTTCCTTGGGGTCTTTGGCCCTTATGCACACCCCATTTCATTAGGAAATGCGTGAGATGGGTGCGATATAGGAGAATGGGGTGAACTTTGGGGCTGAAGAGTCCAAGGCATACCTCGATGCCTCTCAGTGGCTGCAGGTGTGGAATGGTATGAGCATTACAGGCAAGAATCCCAAGTCACACCCTGATGCCTGTCATTCTCTACAGGGTTGGGCGTTATGGTTGGAAACCATAATACCTCAGGCATTCGCTGGTGTTTTCACTCCAAATTTTCAACACGTTTTTTGTGACCCCACCGCAGAACAGGGGAATATCAGTTTGTTAGCCGAAAGCTGCTTATGCACAGCGACTACGGCATTTAGCACCACAGGTGCAAAAACATTCCGAACAGGATGTAAAAAATGACAGCTGTACTGTTCATGGGGAGGTGTAAAAAATGGCAATGTTGCAAATCTGCAGTAAAAATATTTAAAAAAATGGTGAAGTCATGAGCATACATAGAAACTGTGCAACGCACACCCTTAATATAATTAGGTTGGGGATATTTTACAGCAGATTGTCAACTCAGGCATTTTGGTGCCTCCGATCATGAACAGTGTCACTGTGATTTTCTTTATCTGTGCCGAACAATGATTTCCCACAGCGACCATGCATCTCAGCGCTGAAAGTGTGAAAACACACTTCAGCCATGTTGTGAAAAATGACAGTTGTACTGTTCATAAGGAAGTGTGAAAAAAATGCCACTGGTGAAAATTTGGACTGAAAATATTACAAAGTCATGAATTTACGAGGGTGCGTGGAAACTGCGCATTGCTCACTCGTAACACAGTCATTTTATGGACTTTTGTCACCAAATTTTCAACATAGCCATTTTAAGACCTCTGCTCATGAACAGTGTCACTGTGATTTTCTTAATGTGTCCCATACATTGATTTTGCACATACTGCGCCATTGTGCACTACATGGGCAGAAACACATTTTGGGCAAGATGTGAAAAATGACAACTATACTGCTCATAAGGAGGTGTGGTAAAATGGCAATGTTGAAAATCTGGAGTGAAAATATTGAAAATTCGCGAACTTACGAGTGTGCGTAGGAACTGCACAATGCACCCTCGTAAAACAGTCATTTTTAGGAATTTTTTCACCAAATTTTCAACATAGCCATTTTAAGACCTTTGCTCATGAACAGTATCACTGTGACTTTCTTAATTTGTCCAAGACATTGATTTTCGCATAATCGACTGTGCCATTGTGCGCCATGGGTGGAAACACATTTTGGGTGAGATGTGAAAATGACAGCTATACTACTCATAAGAAGGTGTGGTAAAATGGCAATGTTGAAAATCTGGAGAAAATATTGAAAAATTCATGAACTTACAAGGCAGCATAGGAGCTGTGCAACGACGCCGTAAAACAGTCATTTTAGAATTATTTCACTAAATTGTCAACATAGCCATTTTAAGACCTCTGCTCATGAACAGTGTCACTGTGATTTTCTTAATTTGTCCCGTACATTGATCTCGCACACCAACTGCGCCATTGTGCGCTACATGGGCGGAAACACATTTTGGGTGAGATGTGAAAAATGACAGCTGTACTGCTCATAAGAAGGTGTGGTAAAATGGCAATGTTGAAAATCTGGAGTGAAAATATTGAAAATTCGCGACCTTACAAGCCTGCGTAGGAACTGCGCAACGACTGTAAAACAGTCATTTTTAGGAATTTTTTCACCAAATTTTCAACATAGCCATTTTAAGACCTCTGCTCATGAACAGTGTCACTGTGATTTTCTTAATTTGTCCCGTACATTGATTTCGCACACCGACTGTGCCATTCTGCACTACATGGGCGGAAACACATTTTGGGTGAGATGTGAAAAATGACAGCATACTACTCATAAGAAGGTGTGGTAAAATGGCAATGTTGAAAATCTGGAGTGAAAATATTGAAATTTCGCGAACTTACGAGCCTGCGTAGGAACTGCACAACGCATCCTCGTAAAACAGTCATTTTTTGGAATTTTGGCACCAAATTGTCAACATGGGGTTTTTGGGACCCCTTCTCATGAATGATGTCACTGTCATGGCAGTATTCAGGCCCAAAGGGTGATTTCACAGTCACTGCACAGTCACTGCGCGAAATCACCCTTCGGGCCCGAATAACGCCATGACAGTGACATCATTCATGAGAAGGGGTCCCAAAAACCCCATGTTGAAAATTTGGAGCAAAACTTCCCAAAAATGCCCGAGATATGCAATAAAGTTGAAACCCCCCTATGTAACCCATTATACAGCTTACCGGCATTTCCTCAGTTCGCAGTCGGCTTTGAAGAGTGCAGACGTGTTCCCGGTCCACCGAAGATCATCGCGCCGGAGTCCAGAGGTAAGTATGGGGTGAGGGGGTGTGGGGAGGCTGTGCGCAGGGTGGGTGCGGGTTGTGGGAGGGGTTGGGAGACACGCAGGCGGACAGTTTTTATTTACAGGTTTAAAAAAAAAGAGCGTCGTGGGGCGTTTGCCACTGGGGTGGGCTCCCAGTGTAGCACATGGGACTGGGCGTTCAGCCGACGGGGATTGGGCACCCCGCCAAAGGATCAGTAAAGCTTGCCACGCTTGGGGTGGGGCCCCAGCCTGGCACCTACAACTGGGGGTGGGGACGAGCTCAGCAACTGGGGAGGACAGGCCTGCCAACGGGATCGGGCACCCGCCGGCTATACAGTACGGGGCTCGCACGCCTGTCTGTGTGGTGGGATAGCGTGAGCAGCCGATATCTTATCGGTGCTCACTCAAGCATAGCTCCCCTCAACTGTAGTGCCACTGTGCTGGAGTTGTCAGACAGCTCCAAAATGCATTGGCTTACAGGGGCCACGCCTGCCAGCCCACTGACTGAATTGGAGGAGGAGGTGACACACCTCCGAAATCTCCGATGAAGGCACTATGTTTCTTGCACATGCGTGCAAGCAAACATAAAAATGAATTTCATCTGTATTGGCATCAGATTCGTAGGATGCCATTACTTCAGCAGCAAATTTGAAATGCTGTCACAGGATCAAAGACGATATTGATGTCACGGCATTGGTGTGAGGTGAAAGGTCACAGTTCAGAAGAAAACAATGCTGTAGCAGTGAGAGATGAGCGCATCTGTTTATTTTTTAAACACATTAAAACATGAATTTTATAGTAAAATAAGGACATTGACAGAATCAGGTGAATGAGAACTACGAATTAAGGCAAGAAAATTAACTACACCATCACAAGGGGAGCAATTGATCTTGAAAGCAAGGACAGTATTCTGAGCTTGCAGCTTCTTAGCGATAGTGGCACACTGAATGCCAGTACCAATGTTCCCCCAAATATAGTAAAACCCGACACAGCCATCTGAGCCCCACCACCCTCCCCACCCAGTTCTTTCTAGATAGTGTGACTTAAATTACATTATTAGCTTTGTCCCACACAGGGCACTAATCTTCATCTTCAGTCTCTCACTCCCCGGTCTGAATGGGGGTAATGGTGGTAATCCCATGGGATTATGCAAAGCACTGTGGAATGAGATTACTTACATTTATGCCCATTAGTGAAAGGCAGAAGAAGAAGATTCACATGCTGCAATATACAAAGTAAATGATGTCTTTTTAAAATCCCACTAAGAGAGAGAAGGTGAGTAGTGGGGCTCCGATGTACATTGAAGGGAGGGAACAGGAAGTTTACTGTATTTAAGGAGGATGTCATAGCTTAAACATGCATAGATCTTGGAGATGCATATAGGGTACCAGCATGTCCTGAATCACTCAAGGAGTTTAATGGATACAGGTTCAGTATCTGGTTTTTGGATTCAACTAAGATTAGCTTGGAGTCTTTTTTTTTTATTTTTTTTATTGTTAAGTCTTTCATTCGCTGTGCATTTCCACTGCTGCTGCTGTCTGACTCTCCTGAGCCAAATGAGGAGGCAGTGTGCATTCTTTCAATTCATTAAAAGCACAAGCTGCTTCTTTCTTCGTCCAGAAACTTAAATGTAACTACTCATAGTTTGAAGCTTAACTGTGGTTATAGCTTACAATTGCACTTTTTTACTATTTTTTTTGTACTTTGTTCGTGATGTTACATAGAAACATAGAATTTGACAGCAGATAAGGACCGCTTGGCCCACCTAGTCTGCCCATTTTCCTACCTAACAGATAAGCTGCAGATCCTAGTTAACCAACAGCTTACTTCCTCCTACCCCCCACTAGGACTGCCTTATGCCTGTCCCATGCATTCTTGAAGTCCCCCACTGTTCTTGACTCCATGACCTCCTCAGGGAGGCTGTTCCATGCATCCACAACCCTCTCAGTGAAAAAATATTTCCTCACATTACCTCTGAGCCGTCCCCTCTATCTTCAAATTGTGCCCCCTTGTTCTTGCACATCTCTTTTTCTGGAAGATGCTACCCTCTTGGACTTTGTTAATTCCCTTGAGGTACTTGAAAGTTTCTATCAAGTCCCCTCTCCCTTCTTTCCTCAAGGGTATACATATTAAGCTCCTTTAGTCTTTCTTAGATATGTCTTCTGGTGCAGACCCTGCACCATTTTGGTTGCCCTCCTCTGAACAGCCTCCACTCTGTCTATGTCTTTGTGGAGATGGGGTCTCCAGAACTGCACACAGTACTCCAGATGGGGTCTCACCAACTACCTGTACAGAGGATAACAACTTCCTGTTTTCTACTATTGATGCCTCTTCCTATGCATCCCAGTATCCCCCAGCCTCCTTACTGCCTTCTCACATAGCTTGCCCACCTTTAGGTCATCTGATATATTTACCCCGGTCCCTTTCTATTTTACTGTTGTCAGTATCTCACCCCCATTGTGTACGCTTCCTGGTTTTTGTTTCCCATGTGCATTACCTTGCACTTTTTGCATTGAATCTGAGCTGCCATACATTTGACCATTCCTCCAACCTTGCCAAGTCCTTCTCATCCTTTCCACTCCATCTTGTGTATCGACCCTGTTGCAGATCTTTGTGTCATCTGCAAAGAGACATACTTTTCCTTCCAGTTCCTCTGCAATGTCATTTATAAAGACATTAAAAAGGACCGGTCCCAGTACGGAACCCTGCGGTACCCCGCTAGTAACCCTCCTTTCTTCACTGTGTACTCCATTTACTACTACCCTTTGCGTCCTGTTGTCTAGCCAATTGTTTTATCCAGGCTACCACCTTGGGACCCACTCCAAGGCTGGCTATCTTGTGTATTAATCTTTTGCGTGGGACTGTATCAAATGCATTGCTAAAATTTAGGTAGGCAATGTCCACAGTCCCTCCCTGGTCTACTACTTTGGTCACCCAGTCAAAGAAATCTATTAGATTCATCTGACACGACCTTCCCATCGTGAATCCATGCTGCCTTGGGTCCTGTGCCCCACTGGCCTCTAGGTACTCAACAATTCTTTCCTTCAGAAGTGATTCCATCATTTTCCCTACCACTGAGGTCAAACTAACTGGTCTGTAGTTTCCTGCCTCTGTCCTGCTCCCACTTTTGTGAAGAGGAATCACATCTGCCCTCCTCCAGTCCTCGGGTACCACCCCATCCTCCCATGATTTGTTAAAGAGAGTAGTCAGCGGTGTCACTAGTTCTACCCTTAGTTCTTTTAGAATTCTTGGGTGAATCCCATCAGGCCCTATTGCTTTGTCCACCTTCAATTTTATTAGTTTTTCAGAACCCTTTCTTCTGTAAATTGGCTGGTATCGACCCCTGTCTTCAGAGTGTTTCTCTTGTTTGGTTTAGGTAACTCCCCCTCCTCTTCCTTTGTGAATACTGAGCAGAAATATTCGTTCAGTATCCCTGCTTTTCACTGTCACCCTCACCCACATTCCCTCCCTTTATTAAGCTTCAGTATCCCTCCTTTGGTCTTTCTTCGCTCCTAATGTACCTATAAAGGTCTTATCCTTCTTAACAGAATTGGCTATCCTTTCCTCGGTTTGGGCCTTTGCTATTCTGACTGCCTTCCCAGCCTCTTTCTGCTTTAACTGATAAAGTTCTCTGTCCTGCTTCTTCTGTGTTTCCTTATATTTCCTGAATGCTGTCCTTTTCTCCTTAACCTTCCCTGCCACCTCTTTTGAGAACCATAGCGTTTTTTCCTTCGTTGTGTTTTATTGATTTGCTTTACACAAAGGCTTGTTGCCTCTGTGATGGCTGTTTTGATCACTCCCCATTGTTCCTCCACCCCTCCTTCTTGCCTGTTTGCTAGTGCTTTTCTGAGGCACTCTCTCATTTTCCCAAAGTCAGCACTCCTAAAGTCCAGTACTCTTGCTTTTGTATAGCTTGATTGTATGGCTGTGTTTATCGTGAACCACACTGTTTGGTGGTCCCTTGTTCCCAGATGGCTACCCACTTCTAAATCTGAGATTCTTTCTCCATCCCCATTTGAGAGCACCAGGTCTAAGATTGCTCCTTCCCGAGTGGGTTCCAATACTAGCTGTCTGAGGCATGCCCCCTGTAGGGCATCAAGAATGACTCTGCTCTTGGATGTGCCTGCAGCAAAGGTGCTCCAGTTAACATCTGGCATATTCAGGTCCCCCATCAACAATATCTTCCCTTTTTCTGCCATTCTAAGAAAGCCTTCTATCATTTCCTTGCCCATTCCCTCCCCCTGAGATGGGGGTCTGTATACAACCCCCATTCGGATTGTGGTGCCATTTCCTGTCTCCAGGGTGACCCAAAGTGCCTCATCTGCTCCCTGTTTACTCTTTAGTTCTGTTGCTTTGATCCCTTCCTTTACATAGAGAGCTACCCTCCTCTCTTTACCCTCCCTGTCCCTCCTATAGATTGTGTATCCTGGTATGTTGACATCCCAGTCATGGTTCTCTGTGTACCATGTTTCTGTGACTGCCACAATATCCAGGCGACCCTCTTCCATCAAGGCCACTAGTTCAGGGAGCTTGTTACACAGACTACTGGCATTGGTACTCATCACCCGTCCTCTTTTTGATAGCCTTACCCCTTTTAGCCCCATTTCTGTCCTTACTGCCTTTGCCTTTTTTTACATTTAAATCTGTTCTGCCCCCTAATAACTTCTGTACCTTGGTGTTTACCTCACTATTCACTATGTTTTGTGGAGGAGGTCTGATTTCCTGCTCCTTTCAGTGCTTTCCCTTGGCTAGTTTAAATGCTTGCCAATGAAACATTTAAACCTCTCACCTAGGATCCTGGTTCCCCCCCCGGACAGATGCAGACCATCGCACCAGTATAGGTCTGCATCCCTCCAGGTGGCTCCCCAGTCCCCAATGAAGCCAAAACCCTGAGCTCCACACCAGTTTTTCAACCACTCATTGAATTCCCTGGTGAGAAGTGCCCTAGCATCTCCCTTGCCATAGACAGGCAGCACCTCCATGAAGGTTACCGTAGGCGCTACTTGTCTAAGGCCCCTTCCCAACTCTACAAACTCCTCTTGCACTGCTTTGATCCCATTCCTAGCCAGGTCATTTGTCCCTAGGTGGACAATGACATCCAGCTCCCTCCCTCGTGCAGCTCCTCCCACAATCCTGAGGATTCGCTTCCTGTCCCTCCAAGCCGTGGCGCCAGGCAGGCACCTTACCTCCCTCTCCCCTTCCTCCCCCATTTCTACCCCCCTAATGATTGAGTCCCCCACCAGGAGTTGTTTCCTTCCCCTGTGTGGTCCCATGCCACCCTCCTGTGGGTCTCCTTTGTGAAGGTTCCCAGCATCCTCCTTGGTCTCCACTGCAGGTGCCTCCATAGAGGAACCACTATCCACCAGAGGAGCAAATGAATTGTGGAGAGGTACAGCTGGAGGGATGTAACTCTGTTCCACCACCCTCTCCCTCCTTGAGCCCACCCTGGTCCAGCCTCTCCTCTTTCTTGGCAACCTCTGAGGTAGTGGCATTGGCCCTGGTGGTCCCTGGGTGGGGGAGGAGATTTCACGAATCCTAGCCAGGTCAGCCTGGAGATGGGCAACTTCCTCTCTCAGACCAGAGAGGTGCCTGCAAATAGGGCAGCATCGCAGCCTCCAGAATGTCTCCCGGAACACTGCCGCCCCACAGCCATTGCACTGCACCACTCCTATCATGTCTTATTTTGTGTCTCTCTACTGTTTCTCTGGATGCTATTTTCTTGCTGGTGCTATGTTACACTTTCTTGACTAGAACACCTTTGAAAAGGGATTTTCCTTGTGATGGCGGTCTCTACGCTATGCCAGTATGGATAGTGGCCCCAGAGCCTGTCTCCAGGTTGACCCAGAACACCTCCAGCTCTTCGTTTTCCTCTGGGTGCCCATGTACTTCTGTGGCCTTAATTCCCTTTCATAAACCCTCTCATCTCCTCCTCCCTGCCCTTTCTCTCCTGAATAAAGAGTAGCCCAGTATGACCATGTCCCAGCTGTGGTGCTCAGTGCATCACCTGTCCTTAATAACCATTAAATCCAGACCAGTCTCCATCATGATGGCTTCCAAGTCCAGAATTTTGTTTTCAAGACTTGTGCATTGTAGCACATTGCTCTCCACACCTTACTTGCCCCCATGCCTGCTTCCCTGCTTCCCACCTTCTCACCTTGTTCCCTGAAGTTCCCCTCACCCACCTCTTCCCTTTTTACTTTCACCATTCCCTGTCTCCTTCAATCCTTTACCTTTGCTTACCTGTCTTATAACCCCCTTTTCCTCAGTCTTGTCTCCACCCTTGCCTTCTTGCACCCTTGTCTTAGGAGAGTTTACTCCCCTCGAGCCCTTTCCCCCTTAAACTTCATCATCTGGGGGTTCAATTTTTGCCTCCCTAGGTTTTACAGCCTTCCTCCAGGCAATTTTGAATGCTCATTGGTTGACTATGAGAAGCTGATAAGCAACATTTTCTTCTGATGTTGATGTTCAATCAAAGTGGACTGTGCTTCCAACACAGATAATCACTAATAAAAAGAAGATAAATCTTTTGAGAAACCTTTCTGCATTGTATGGACAGCCACATGAGCCAGAGTCAGACAACGGTCCCAGTTTTCATCTCAAGCCTTCAGGCGACTGCTAAAACAAAATGGTTGCTGACATGTACTAACAACACCTTGCTATCCCACATCTGATGGTACAGTAGAACTGGCTGTGCAATCTTTTAGGAAAGCCTGGATGAAGCAAATTCTTCTCAGGAAAACCAAACAGTATCTGCAACCCAGGGGTTGACATGATTCTTGTTAACACTCCTCACTCAGTCACCAAGAGGATACCTGCAGAATTGTTCCTAAATAGCAAAAATTGATCAATTTCTCCTTGCTTAAAGCAGACTTATTCTACATCATATAGAAGAATGAACTGTAGCAGCAGAGGGGACATGACAAGGATTCAGTACCACTCCAAATCTTTCCTCTGGGACAGAGGATAATGGTTAGAAATTTCTGAAATCCCAAATGTCTTTGGATTCCACTTATTGTGCACAAAACTCAATCTTTATCCTATGGAGTATGCATGGATCACTAATTAGTTCTTGCCTACATGGATCACCCGTTATTCTTGAAGGTCACATCCTCCACTCCTTCTAATAGCATTGCTTCAGGAGGTGAAAACAATGTTGAGGACTTTGTTCCTGACCATGGTCATCTGCCAAGAAAGACAGGGTATCCAAGAGGCTCCACCTGCAGCAGTCGTTTTAGAGTGAAGATACCCTTTTGATGGAGGAAGAAGCCAGAGTGCTTGGACCTTTGACAATTAATGTCTTTGTTGCCAGGATTCTGTTTTTGTTGGTTGCTTAGTAACATAGTAAAAAGTCCTTTTAATGGAGCATAATAATCCCCAAAACTTGTTTTGGGTTACTGAATAGTCTACTTTAGCGATTACGTTAGAATGTTAATGTTTAGACTAAGTTTTGTCTAAAGTGAAGAATGTAATGTACAGCAAATGTAATAAGTGGGTACTGTTTTTTCCATAGGGAAAGCTGGTTATAATTTGCCATTATAACCCACGGGTTATAACAAAAAAGACACACCAGCTTTCTCTATGGAAAGTGAAAGTGACAGCTCTTGCTTGCTCTGTTGCGCGGCTGTCAGCCCAACAGTCACACTGATTTCCTTTCCAACTTTTCCTTTCAACTGCTTTCACATGAACAGCTCACATCAGGACCACACAAAAATAGCATTTCTTCCACAATTTGTACATCGCTAAGGCAGGATGATTTCAGGGCCGTGATCTACATTCCATCTCAATCCCTTCCTCCTCCCCGCTGCCTCCCCCCCCCCCCATAGAAACCAGCAATCTCTGAAGCTCATTAGAATATCGTCATGGGTACAATTTTCAGAGCAGAGTATAACAGCATCTTCCCAGTTTTGGGGACTTTAAAAGTTACTTTACTTGCCTTAAAAAAATTTAAGCACAATTCTAAATTTCTTATTCTGCATTTTCATGCACTTCTCAAACCCATTTCCTTGTAACAATTGTTACTACTACCAGAAGCAGAAAAAAATAGGTCAATGTTTTATTGGTCACTGGCTCACCCCAACCTTCTATTGTTGCTCCACATGGCCTTTATGGCATTCTGCCACTAGCTATTCCAGGCAACTCTCTACCATAGGGCAGCTGGCTCTGCCCAGCCTTGTACCATCCTTTCCCTGTTATTCTGCACATGATTTACACAGCCATCCCAGTCTTCCTCTCCTTTGCAGTTCTCCCAGCCTTGCTGTCCCTTGCACTACTAGTATTGCTCATATACCAGCCATCATGGCACTAACACAATCAGCTTGCAAGTCTCTTCATTACAGGACCTCTCCCCTTTCCATACTGGCATCGCCTTCCAAGTCTGAGAGGATATCATGTTTACTTGCTTCAAATTCCTGGAAAAAAAAACATAAAATTGACTTTCTATGCTCCAGTGCCCCCCCCCCACCTCAACCTCCACTCCAGTGCAGGCTTAGCTCATTTAGCAGCCGTTCTCCTCAATTCACCTACTGCCGTGTCTGTTCCCTCTCTTGAGGTGGGCGTCTCTTAAGCCCTTTCTGGAAGTTCACCCACTGACTATGGCTCCAGAACACGACATCTCACTTCCCAGTCGCCCTGCCCCTCCATCCCTCCATCCCTGGTTCCTGCCCTTGTCCAGTGCTTCCCTGGTTTTCATTTTTGGCATTTCATCCCTCACACCAGCATTCCATCTCCACTTACACCCCTTCTCCTGTCCTGACCTGTGTTACCTCTAACCCTAGTCTGGTGCTTGCTCCCCTTACCATATTGCTCCCAACACATATACCCTGCTCAGTTTTAACATTTTTGTTTCCTCATTTTCTCCTTTGTGCTCCTCATTTTCCAGATTGCCAGTTACCACTAACATTCATACCTGCTCCCTTTTCCACACTCTTTGCAGTACCCCCTAGGCCTGCTTCATTAGCTCTCTTCATGGCTTTCTGTCATTTGTTGCATTCCATCGCTACTGTCTACTACTTTCTGGTTTGCTCTAAACCCCTCTTACTGGCATTGCCGATGACTCCTCCTCACGTTATCCTACTCTGCTTTGCTTCTTTTTCATTTCTGCTGCCTCACAGTTTCAAAACTACAAACAACTATACTCCTCAGCCAGAGAATGGTGCAACTATAAAATATTTATTGAGTGCAAGACGCCATGGTGGAGGCAACAAAAACGATGACAACCTTGACCGGTTTCGTACACCCTAGTACGTCATCAGGAGGTTGCATTACAGGTCAAACAATAGGCCTTACAGTTTACCTGTCTATGACTACGCAGCCAGCTGCCTTTTCCTTGCTCAGTCCATACCAGCAGTTTTTCTGGACTTCGTCCCTAACTGGTACCTTCTGAGGTACTGAGCAAAGGTAGGCTTGCCCTGTCTACTGGGAATGGGATACCATTACACTCACTACTACTACTACTACTTAGAAACCTGAGATCCTCTGTCCCTAAGGCATCGAGTGAAGGTTAGCTCACCCCGACTACCAGGGATGGGAGCCATGTCTGCAATCTACCATGTCATACTTCTGCATTCTCTACCTGATACCAGTTGCTGCTTCCCTTCAGGAACAGGACCTCTTTACCCCATGTGCCTTAAACATTCTACCTATGTCTAGCAGCCTCGAGTCAAGGTAATCTCGCCTTGACTACCAGGGATGGGAGCCTGATTCTACATTCAACTGTTTTAACCTTATGAATTCTCTACCTGTCACCTGGTTGCCACTTCCCCTTTAGGAATGAGACAACTATACCCTATTTGCATTCAACATCCTACCCCTGCCTGGGAGCATCAACTGCAGGTTGTCTCACACTGACTACTGGGGATGAAATCCCTTATCTGCACTCCCCTGTTTCAACCTTATGCATTCTGTACCAGACTATCTGTTTGCTGCTTCCCTTCAGGGACAGATCCACTTTAACCCATTTGCCTTCACCATCCTACCTCTGCCTGGCAGCATTGAGTAATGGTCCTTTCGCCTACCATTGCTGGGAGTCCGTGTCTGCATTTGACTGTTTCAACCTTCAGCACTCTCTACCTGATAACTGGTTGCTGCTTCCCTTCAGGAACAGAACCACTGTACCCCATTTGCCTTCCATATTGTACCTCACCAGTCTGCATCCTGCACTTCCATGGACTCACCGTACTCATCCCCAACTTGGCCTCCTTGAGCTTTGGACTTGAGCTCCGCCTGCTTGTTCAGTCTCTACCTCTTTTTAGTCTGACTGCCTCCTGGATTTCCATACTGCTGGTTGGACCTTCCTGTCTGCCTTGCGAGTTTGCCTTCTCATTTAGAAGTGGGAACCTTGTGCCTCTTTGCTGCAGCGCCTTCTGTTCTCTAAACTTGCTGTTCGCTATCTGCTGTGTACATGGAACTTTCATGTATCGACTTCCTAGCACTTGGTACTTGGCTTTGCTTCTGGTCTTCCTTGGATATGCCACTTGTGGCCTGCAGTGGCTTTGCTAAATCCTTCTTTGGTCTGCTGTGGTGCTGTCCCAGTCCTGTTCCTTCCCACACCTATGATGTGTTCATGGCTTGGCCTCTGCTGTTTTCTTCTAGGACTCCTTCCTCCAGTCTGCTGACCTCCCCATGTGGACTTTCCCCTCCATTCTTGGACAGCTGCCTTCTCCTCACTGCCCTAGCAGCTTGGGGCTTTGTCCTGTTTGCCATGGTTCTTTTGGGCATTTTACACCTATCACCGGCCAGTATTTACAGCTATCGCCAGCCAGCATTCCTACCTGTTCAACTACAAAATTTCACTGCTGGACTATGAGCGCCTCACTGGATTAACCTGTCAATGCCCTACTGGAATTTAAGATATCCCTGCAACTCCTTTCAATTCACCATTCATGCAATCACATCTGTTCACTATTTATGCTGAAACTGTAGCATCTAATGTTTTCTGTAACTATCATTGTTCCTTTGTGGAACTGATTGGCCAAGCATATACATAATACAGCCTACTTTATATGCAATGCATCATGCTGTCTATATTGCATCCATCTTGTATTGCCTCGAATGCAGCCACAACTCCTGCTTGATATCCCACCCGCTAAACCTCATCAATTCATGTTGTGCTACTTGCATCAATCCACCCATGGCTTCACAACCTTCCACTGCTGTATCACCTACCTTACTACCCATTTATTTTTCTCCTACTCCTGCCTCGGTCACCCTAACAGTTCCCATCCATTGCTTCATGGACCATCCATTTATTTCACCCGAGGAAGACTTCTTCTAGCAACATCCCTTGAACAGCATGCTTCATAGACTCTTACGTCATCAGAGAATTATCTGTATTTCCCAAATATCCTTCAAGACGAATTCTGAAATCCTAATTAACTGGACTACAGAAAGATCTCATTCCTCAACCAACTCTACCGGATGCTTCCTATATATCCATTAATTCAGTCGCTACAGCATCCCCATCTCCCATGTCTTAAAGGATCTAGGATGTAGTGGAGCTTTCTTCACCCCTATCTGCTTACCTGGAATGATCACTCTAATTACTTCTGAGATGTACTGACATTTATTATGATTATCGCTGTTAGGCATAACTGGAACTATAAGATACCTCATAGCCATATTAGCCTTATCCATTTTCTTTTATAACCTTCTCCAATGAGCTCTGACTCCATTTGATCATGTTACTTGACTCCTAATTCCTCAATGGTCATCAGATGTCGTATGACTTTCCTGGCTGCCATCTCATAACTCGTATCGTGGAATATCTGGCATCTAGCAGCCTAGCTGAAGTTACTCTTTCTGACCTACTATTCTCCATTCCTGGATACCACCATAATTCATGCAATCATTTACATTATTTCATCATATTACCATCAATCAGGTCAACTGCCCATTTAGTGGTCCTCCTAACTCATTCCTCAGAATTGCTTCCCATACACCCTCCAGTGTAACCTTTCACTGAGAATAGTCTTCCATTGATTCCTTAAATCTGCACATCCACAACTGACCTGGCAGTCTCACTATCCTAGTCATGTCCCTCATCAGGCCTATATCCAACTTAAATGCTATGCATCCTTGGTATTCTATGCCACTCTCAAATTCCATTGCCCCTTGAGTCTACAGACTCCTTCAAAGACTCATTATCGAGTTTCCTTCAGCATCCAGACATTGGATCCACCTGTAAGGCACTGCAATCATGGCCACCTCAGCTTATGTCACCAACATTCTCACTACAGCACTGCCCATGTCTACCAGCAGACTCACAGGAGCTTTTACAAGTATCATTATAGCATCAATACCCAAATAAACTCTCGAATTCATCACACTGAACTTCCAATTATTTCCATGTACATTCAGTTACCAGCTCGACAGCATATAACGTCATCTCTGTAATCCAATGGAAATCATCTATCATCACCTTGGAAACTGGATCGCATTCCCCCCCTTGCAACTGGACCAACTCCAAATCAGGATTCAGATGCTCCAGCAGAATAGACCTACCCCTTCAACCTCAGAATCATCATTCCAGAAGCACCATCCAACAGATTTGAAGATGAACTGTCATCTCTCCAAGCAGTTCACTTTCCTCAAAATTTAGTTTGTGGTTGCTAGAACCTAGGTTTATCTCCTCATAGTATGCCCAGAGGATGGGCAGGTCAGTAGCCATGTGTCTTCAGAGGTTTTCTCCACCTGGGTTTTTTTCCTGTCCTGCGTGCTACCGATCATACTCTCCGCGAGTTGGAGGAAGTAATCGTACTCTTTGCACATTTATTGGTAAATTCTTTTGGGGCTTTCTATTCCCTATTCACTACCCAGCTTACCTACCAAGGGCCAGAATAGAGTAAAACCACAAGTAAACTACAGTTACGTAAGCATTACTAACCCCATACGCTATTCACCCAAACACTGAATGGGAGGGCTATAGCTCATGGTTCAATGTGGGGGAATAGCTCCTCCCACATCACTTACATAAGCCAGCCTCCTCTGGCAGTTCTCCACTTAGCAGGTTGTGAAACTCCCACCTTCCACCCCTACCTCCTCCTCCTTCTTTGGCCCTCTACTCACCCTTGGTGCTGAGCTTTCTATTCTCAACTCATTGCCCAGCTTACCTACCAAGGGCGGGGATAGAGTAAAGCCACAAGTAACCCACAGTTACATAAACACTACTAACCCCATATGCTATTCACCCCAACATTAAATCGCTAAATATTTCAGCAAGCAATTATACAGTACTTGTGAAAGAAAAGATACTGAAATAAACTACACTTGACGTAAGTCTCCTATTTTTCATATGGTTTATTTCAACAGAACTGGTTGGCAAAAAAAAACAGTCCCTAGCAATTACATAGAACAATGCATTCAAAACTCAAGATTTATGCACACTTTCAATATGGGATGCTTTGATATACCCCTCAGGCTTCACCTTTGAGGTTTATGTAGCATCCCACACCTCAGATGTGCATAAAATTCTCATTATACACTCCTCCCCATGCATTACTCCATATGTAATTTTTTATCACGGAAAGTACAGGGAAGCTATGTTTGATGTAATCTTTCTGAGTACACATACTGTATGTAGCCCAGGCTGACTTTGTGTTATGTGTTTTCCTGCATCCACGTTCTCCGTATTTACAAGTCTGATCTGTTATTAGTCTGAGGACATATTCCTGTGGTACCTTGCTGGTCATCCTTCCAACTGCTGATATGAAGACATTAACACACTCGCTCTCTCTCTCTCTCTCTCTCTCTCTCCCCCTCTCTCTCTCTCTCTCCCCCTCTTCCTTTCTCAATTAGTTCGCCAGTTACCTGCCTAGTTCACAGTTTGATCACTTGCTGCATTAATAAATGTTATACTAATTCTTGGTTATGCACTAAATTGAATGCCTTGCTGAAATCAAGGTATATGTTGCCAACTAGTATGATCCTGTCTAGCTTTTATTCAGTGGCTCATAGAAGATCAGTAGGTTAGTCAGCCACATTCTCCCTGTTATGATTCCATGTTGTGATTCATTTGCTATGCAATTTTGACTTAAGTACAATATTTCACAATATTAAAAAGACAAAGAACCTCTGTGCGCAAACACTGAGGCAAGGGATACCCCAAAGGGCATTTGGCTGGGAAGCCAAGTTTCAAGAAAATACAAAATCACACATGCCCCCACAATGCAAAGCATCATGGGCTGCATATGCAATGCTGGTCCAACTTTAAGCAGAATTGCATGATGCCGAAAGGCCTCTCACACAGTTTGCAAAGGGTGCTAACAGAAGACATAGAAGACTTCTGTTGGCACCCTTCTAACTGTGAAAACCTTGACTCATCTAACTCTAGCTAAAGTTGGACCAGCATAACATTCTGTGGTGATTTGCATATGCAGCCCATGATGCTTTGCATTGTGGGGGCATGTGTGATTTTGTATTTCACAATATTGTCCCTTAACAGAGACTACATGATTTTAGCCATTGTGGAAATAAGGCTTACTGGTCAGTAGTTTTTAATATCTCCTTTACTATACTTTTGTGCATTGGATCCTCAATCACTGACTTCCAGTCTCCTGGCATCTTTCCTTCATTAGGGGATTAACTGAATACTCATTACATTGGACCCATTAAGCCTACACATAATTCTTCCAGTAGCTTTAGGTGCAACTTGAAATACACCATATTATAATCTTGTTCTTCTTGTGTTTCTCTCACACTACATTGCTTAATATATTTTCTCAAATTTCTCAGCACTACAGTAGATTGAGGATTACATTCTCGCTAGTGCTGTTCTACATACATTTTGTAAAACCACCTATATTTGTATGTCCCAGATGACTCATTTCTGCTTAGTTTGATGCTTTTAGAGTACTCTAGTTAACATCTCTCAGGTTAAAATTTTCTATGATCATTGTTTCTCATTTTGTTGCTCAGGTTCTTCCAGCAGTTCCCTCTCTCTAGTTTGCACAGGGATGCTTTACATAGAAACTTACTAGACATTGGACCTCTGCTCTTCTTGTGGATCTGAATTCTTCCTTCTATCTTACTCTCCTTAGCTCAAATGATAAGTCTTTGCTGGCTGTCCCCAAATCCTATACAAACATGTGTGATGAGTCCTTCTTTGCTACTGTTCCTAAGCTCGGGAACTCACTCCCATGGCTTATTCGTGGCCCCTCATTACACTTTCAATTCAGGAGCTCTCTTACAGAATATTTAAAATATACTTTTGCTTGTAATGGTATTGGATTTTTTGTCTGACTGTATGTTTATCATACACTGTTGTGTTAATATGTCATTATGCTTCCTAGCCAGCACAGGGTCAATGCACCGCATACAAAAAATAGCAAGGCACACAATGCCACAACAAAATGCAGAAAGGCAAAATATAGTCAGTCAAGACACTGTCCAGTACAAAATGTCACCCACACAATTAAAACTAATAGGGCAACACTGGAGATTCTTTGTTTTGATGGGGCTCCAACCCCACAACCCCTGATGTGGGAGGCTTTGCGCCCCATGCCCCCAGACTTAATATAATCAACTCCAAGGGGGTGTGGACTTCAGGGATGAGGAGAAACTCAGGAGGGGGGAAAATGTCTTTATTTAACAAAAACAAGTTTCAAGACCGGAAGACCCTGGGGGGGGGAACAAACTATGGTCAGATCTTCAACGCTGTCATGTGTCAGTGTCTTAGTCACTCCACAATGGGAGCAGCTTGACCAGGCACCACATCAAGGACAACTTGATCCATTCCTCATTTCAGTGCACAGTGACAGGGGTAGTGGTACTTCACTACCACTATTATACCCGTCACTCTAAACAGTTTAGTGCTTTACACACTGCTGTTCTTGACGCGCTATTCTAGCAGCAGCATATTGACCTGGTACCTGAAAAAACTCAGTTCTATTGGAAATAGAAACATGTAAGTTACATATATTAACATTTAATATTGTAATACATAGTTCACTGTGAGTTTTATTACACACCTCTATACTGCATTTACTGTTTCATGCTATGCTAATTGCATAACTTTCAACTTTAAAATTGTGACTGAAAACTAATTATCAGTTTGCAAGTTTGAATTATTCTCTTAACTGCTATATGACTTTTTCTTGTTGGTTATTGGTAATTAATTTTTTCCTATAACCAGCTTGTGTTGGGATTGTCTCGGGGTTTGGACAGGGATGGTTATCCTCTTCTACATCACCACCCTCCGATAAAGAAATTAACCCAGATTTGCCAAATCCACATAGGCCTGCCATCCCAGTCAGAGCTCCAAAAAGGTACAGTATCTCATTGTAAACTGAGCTCTGATGTGATTTTTCCATTTGAAACAGCCCTTTCAGTGTTTCCTCTGTTTTGTTACTGGGAGAGCGGAGCTGAGGACAACTAATGTGCCATGATTCTCTTGATGGCCACCAGGACATTGATGAGATTATCTTTGTCTATTCCTTTTGATCTCTGTCACTTGCATGCCCAATATATCTTCCTGATTCTCCCACCCATTTATTTTTTATCTCATCCAAAGAGTGCCCTCCTACCAATAAAATCATCTTGTAATATGAGCTGTTACCAGCTCAGTATTTCTTTCTTGGTGAAAGCTTTGAAATACCAGTAACATGGAAATATACCAACACACAGTGGGAAGGTCGGTTACTAAGTACCAAAAGTCTTCTAGTGGGGACAACTCTCTCATGATCTTTTTAAGGCTATCATCTGTTAGCTGTTAGCAGGTGGTGTCTAACTTGGAAAAAGTTAAAGAAATCACTATTTCATAAATTAAATTTTTTATTTCTTCAGAGGAAAGGCCTTTTCCCCACTCCACCACCCCCTGCATGTGAGCTGGGCAAACCAAGTGAGGGCCAGCTGATTTTAAAATAATTTCTAATGTCCACATCTATCCTTCATTTTAATGTTATTGGTTCCCACATTCTGAAATACCACTGACTCTTTCCCTTTACCTTTTTGTATGTCCATAGTTTTAGTCTTTAATGACTTAACTCTAGCTTAAGGGAAGTAACTGTTGGCCCTACTGTATTTATTTTGGATTCCTCACATATTGTTCTGTCTATGTATCTAAGCATGGAATCAATAAAGCAGGGGGCTGAAACTGATGGAACTAGAGTACTATGTGATGTGCTAATCATTATTCAAGACTGAATAACTAATGGCATGCACCTTTCATGTATACTCATATCTGGGAAACTATTAAACAAATAAAAAAAATAAAAACCCTTTCCCCTTCTACTAGATGACCAAGGTTAGTCCCATGGTCATCTTTCTCCCTCTCCCTCATTATTTGTCCACCCCCACACATCCCTGGGCCTTCTATTGGTACAGTATAAAAGAAGATCCATGTTATGATGTGGTTTTCATATTTTTGTTTACTTTTCTGCATGAAACAGACATATATAAAATTGCTGTAAACGTTTAATTAAATGTTAAGGTATGATTGACAGATCACATGATCTCTAGCCCTATAAAAGGAACTGACTGAACAATGTCTTGCTGATGAGGTGAGGTGAGGTGAGATGAGATGAGATGAGATGAGATGAGATGAGATGAGATCTGAACTATGGGGGGAGCTGTCCTCTACCAGAGAGAGAGAGAAACCCAGCTGATACAAGACAGGATTAGTCAGTGCTGGAGGAGTCTCAGAAAGACTAACCAGTAGCAGTGCTAGCCAAAGCTGGGAGGTTTTGGACCAGAGCCAAGTCAGTCAGCTGAAGGGGTGGTTGGTCTACCTGAAGTATGGGCTGCAGAGGTGCAGGTGCAGGGAGGACCACCCTTGGGTTCTGGTTTTCTCACTGGGAGTCTACTGGCTGAGCAGGAGCTGACAGTCCTTTAAGGCAAGTTTTTGCAGTAGCCTAAGATCATCCTGACCAGTCAGCTGGAACAAGCAATTAAGAAGTTCTAGCTCTACACTGTTTGAACTGTTTATTTCTGTGTCCAGCGTCTCCAAGTCCTTATGAAATAAAGTGCATTGCCCTGTGGAACACTTTAAAAGAGCTTGCTCACCTTCTGTGTCTTAAAATCCATCCCAATATCCTTATGTAGTAAAATGCACTGCCCTATGGGACATTTTAAAAGAACTTTTCCACATTCTGTGTCTTCACTCCAACCCACCCTCCTGGTAGCATGATATAATAGCGCTAGGGATTGGGTGACTATAATAACGGTGACCCAATCCCCAGCACATGTGTTGGCTACCATAGGGTAGGGCAGCCGGATGGGGGATCAGCAAATATAGTGATGGGATGTCACTATGGGGGGTGCAGGGGTGCAGCCCCCAACATAAAACATTAAAAACATAAGTCCCTGGCAATGTTTTGCTTTGCTGTGGGTGTCAAAGTGCCAGAAACATTTTTTGGCACTCTTGACTTCTGGATAATGGTGATTGCCTTTAGGTTTTTGCTGTTATCACACAGATCCACCCTCCCACAAAGTGTTGCCACTTTTGCAATTAGAGCAACAAAGAAGGGACTGTTACACCTGGGTTATGCCTCCTGTCTTCCCACATACACCTCACATACACCTCACACTGTATTCCTGGTCTATTATACTGTGATACTGCTATTTTACACTAATATATAGATTTAGGCATCCATAATATAAGCATGAGTGCCAGGAATGTGCATTGCTGCTCATCTATGCCAATGTTTACATCCTTTCATAGGATTATATCATTCACGACTATTATACAGCACTAGAATGCATTATGTTTGTCTTTTACATATATTCCATATATAATCTACCTAATTACTGATATGATGACTCTGAGGGATCATCAGTGATTAGTGTATGCCTATATTCTCTTATAATTATATGTAGTGTGTGTTTTACACTCAGGCAGATATGCCACATGTAATAGAGTCCTGTCAGCACTTCTCTTTGTCTCTTTAGAGAGAAATCCTTTGTTATGTCTTATATATAAGCAAGAAATACCATGTGTAATACAGTCAGTCAGCATTTCTTTTGTCCAAGCTATAATGCTAATGGAAGCATATTATCTGCCTCATATGATATTCATTAGTAATTCTGTCTCCTAAGTCATTATCCAATACATAATGTTTCTCTTATCCATAACTATGTTGTAATCTCTGTTGCTATACTGTTATCCATAGTATTTAGCCTTCTGATATCCTAGTTTTACATGCAGAGAGAATGAGATCACAGAAAGAATGAAATCTTGCAGAGCCTGAGATCTTTAGCAATTCTGGAGATTATGTACATTCTTCAGGAGATTGGTGAGAAACAAGTCTCCCTTGTGATTTTCTCTGTCACATGCTTGGCATAAGTAGTATAATAAACTTTATTAGTACTCCCTGCTTGTTTTTGAATGTTTCTTGACAGACTCTGAAGACACAAGAATCTGTATCATTAGTATTATTATTATTCACTCTACTATCTGAGATTTACGTAACAACTGTATGTGCAAGACCACTCTTGGCATACATGATTGCCACCATTCTTAGCTACTTAACTTACTGCAAGTGCAATCGTACTTCCTGATACAGCACCACCCACAAAATCACATAGGGAAGGGGTTGTAGTGCTATAGATAGACTTATAATGATCAGGGTTAGTGGTGGCCTTCAGACACTATTTGTTTATGTTGAAGGCAATTGTACATGGGAGGTAGTATAGTATTTATATAGCTCCACAACAAATACAGTTGCTTGCAAATTAAACAAGCATGACCTAAAGGCCACTGCTGCCCCTGGCAGCATTGTTCATACTAAGGTTCATACTAAGAAATGTGAGGAGCGTAAAGGTGTGTGCCCATGTATGCTCCAATGGCAACTTCAAAAGAAATACCTTAAGACCCCACCAAAATGTATGTATTTGTCCAGTTTTTTTTTTAAACTCCATCTTAGTTCACCTTACTACCACTTCCACTGGGAAAGAATTCTATGCATTGACCTCTCTAGATGCATAAAAGTATTTTCTTTTGTCAAACCTGTATCTTTCCCCTTTTATCTACAGCAGGTGCCCACTACTCTCCACCTCCCTTGTTTTAAATTCAATTTCCAGTTCAGCTAGGCGAGCAGGATCTTGCATGATATCACATATAAAGACATCACCCCGTATATCTTGTGTTTCCAGGGACATCAGATCACAAGTGTAGACGATCTTAATACCCTTTACCATGTAGTCCATTAATTATCTTTGTATATTTTCTTTGGACTTTTTACAACCTGTTTCTTTCCCCCTTTTTTAAAGGGTTCCACAGTTGAGATGCTTATTCGAGGTGTGGACATACATAAGACCTATACAAAGGAACTAACACTCCACTATCCCTAGATGTAATGTTCTTTTAAGTCGTCAAAATAATTTTGTTTGCTTTGGTTATGGCCTCTGTTACTTGTTTTGGAGAGCCCAGGTCACCCATTAGTTGTTTTCCTAGATCTTTTTCACAGGTTGACACCACCAAAGGAGTACCACATAGTGCGTATTTATACATTAAGTTACCCCTTCTTAAGGGCATTACTTTGCACTTATATTGAGTTTCATCTCCCTTCTACTTGTCCAACTGGCTATTGTGCCTAGATCATAGTGTATTGATTCAGCATCTGATAAAGTTTTGCAATCCCCCCCATCTCCATGTCATCTATGTAGTTTGTAACCCAGCACTTCAGATTTATTGTTAAATCCACTATGAAAATCTGGAACAGTACCGGCCCCAGTTCTGATTCCTGGGGCACCCCACTAGTCACCTTTCCCACCCCAGAGAGGTGTCCATTCACAGCCTATCTATAGCACTGTGGCCTCTTTGCTACTTTTTGTCATTAAAATGTGGTTTTGTAGGCAGTGATAAAGACTGGACTAAGCCATACTATTTGTGAATTGCAATATAGTATTGTTAAAGAACTAAGAAAATGCAGCCCATTTTTTCTAATTCTTCATAACTTTGATGATCATTCTCATGACACTCATCACTTCGACCCAAATTCAACAATGAATCCTCCTGCTATTTTTTGCTGTAAGGAGAATTGCATTAAACAATGATAATTCATTTCCAGTCAAGGAGTGTAAAATTAAGTAATGCAGTAGGCAGTGTAGCCTAGTGGCTACAGCTCCAAGCCAAGAACCTGGAAAACATGCAGACTCAGAACACTTGGATTTGTAAACCACAACCTCTACTACGTGACCCAGGGCCAGGGCATGTCACAGAACATCCACGTGCTAATGAGAGGAACCTGTAACTTGGAATAGGCTCTCCAATAAGCAAGCACTGCTTGTTCTCCAGTCCTTCCACTATGAATGATAGGGGCCCCCTCAAATGCATAAGATGAGGCAAGTAGTGAACAAACTACTGTAGGGGGAACCCCATTTAAGATTTGCGCTAGGCACCCTCCCTGTCAGGAACACAAACTGGGGGTAAGAGTCCTTTCTAGCCACTTCTTCTCACTTGAGATACCAGAGGGTAGGAGACAAAGCAAAGGGAAAGGGCCTGTTTTCACCTTAAAGGTCAGTCTAGCTGGAGCCCAGTGAAGCTTATCAGCTATACGTAACACCTAATTAGGGAGATGACATTTGTATTCAATCAGACAAAGCAAAGGAAAAAGACCTGTTCACACTTTAAAGGTCAGTCTGGTTGGAGCCCCCTGAAGCTATCAACTGTATTTAACATCTAATCAGGGAAGAGAGATTCATATCACCGTTCAGCTCCTGCCTTAGAATAGTCATCATAGAAAAAAATGTAGCACAGACAAAAAGAAACATGTATGTAGTAAATATATTTGGGGGATTGTTGGGGGGGGCCTGGCAGGTGGGGGCCCTAGGCTAGTGCCTATGTTGCCTATGCCTTAATCTAGCCCTGCTTTCAACCTTGACTTAAATATTTATTATACCATTGTAGTATGCAAACAACTGGGAAGCTTATTCCAAAAAATTGAAGCAGCAATGGAGAAAGAGCAGGAACCCATTTTGGATTTACACAGTGAAGTTGTCAGGAGAATACCAGATATAGACCTCAAACTTAACACTGGGATATGGACCGTGATAAGATCCCGCAAAAGATAATATCAGTTACTGTGAATTGCTCTAAAAATTTGACAACCTAGAAAATAGGCAAACTTACTACCTGGGGATAACTACCCCAAATGAGAATAAAGTAGACAATGATATAAACGTAAAGAAGGGGCCAAAACAAAATGGCACATGTAATGATATGCTACTTTCAAGCTATTACTTTCTTTAACTCCAAGGTTACAATAAAGACTAACATTTTAATCCAAATGGGGCAATAATGAACAAGGTAAAGGATCATTCCAGAACCAGTGGACCTGATAAGGAAGGCAATGACCACGCCAACAGCTTCACCAAGGAAGGTGGCTTGAGCAGCACCTCTTCAAAACTTCTCAAACCTGAGGCCAACCTAACCTCAGTCACTCAACAGCAGGCTAAGCAATCTGTGCTTAAACCAGAATCGGAGACAACAGAAGCACCCTTATGGGGCATCCAGCTTATGGTTAGATAATAACCTAAGACTGTCATGACCCAGGGCTGGTTAAAAGACCAAACTTTCTCTAAATTATATCACTACCTAGAAAGTCAAACAAGTCAGCCCATTACAGCTGAACACCTGCAGCAGGACAATGAGTTAAAAGTTATGTCTGAACAGAAACAGCGGTTCAACCTACGCAGGAAGCTGCTCATGCACACCCATGAATTCTCTGACATTCCCAGGTGAGTGGTCCATACAGGATATAGAGGAATGATGTTAGATCACATACATGATGAGCTTCGCAGTGTTCACTCTGAAGATTGGACCAACTACGAGGCCTTAAGAAAAATTGCATAGTGGCCTGGCATGCAGGAAGATGTGGTCACTTCTATTAGAAGTTGTCTCATTTGCTGTAGGTTCCAACCCTCAAAACCTAGGTTTTGAGCACCCCTGTAAGTGAAAGGAATTACCTTTCCCTGGTCTGATATTCATATCGATTGCATATGTTCACTGCCACTTCAGCCAGAGCAAACATCTACTTTCTCACTGTGATCTTTCTGTTTACCAAATGGGTAGAATGCATACCTGCTCCCAGTGATACTTCCAAGACTATGGCTGCCATTGTGATTCAACACATTTTACCTGGCAAGGTTTACCATTGTGAATAGAATCATCTAGAAGTCAGCATTTCCCTTCAGAAGTCATAATTAAGCTATGTGAGACATTTGGGAATTAAAAAGAAACTTCATATAGCCTACCATCCACAATCCTCTAGACAAGTAGAAGGAATATGCAAACTATTATATAAATATACCCAAGATGAACAAAATGCAAAGGATTGTGACCTCAAGGTACCACTTGCCTTAATGGCACTGAGATCAATACCAAATCAGTCCACTGGACTGACTCCATTTGAAATGAAGACTGGCAGACAGATGTTACTGCCCATGCAGCTGATGTATGAAACCCCTGCAGATAACGGATTTCAATTATCACCTACAGAATGTCCTTTCATTTGCAAGATGAAAAATGCAGAAGAGAAAAGGATTACTATAATAAAAAGGCATCTGGGCCAGCCCACGAACGCAGCGGTTGGATTTCCGCTTGCAACGCCAGCCACCCGGGTTTGGGAACAAGCCCAGGAGCTGGAGGGCAGGCCGGGGAGGGGAGGTTTTGAGCGTCCCAATGACTGCTCATTCTCTTCAGGGGGAGGGGAATACCAGAGCTCGGCTCTTGCCTACCCCCGGATGGAGACCAGAGGTACAGCAAGCCTAACGCTCAAACAGAGGGAGTGACGTGCCAGACATCGACGCTTCAGTGCCTTGACATCCGGGGACTTGGCATGCCGAGAGAACATCGGGAAAAATAACCTCACAGCCTCCTAGTAGACAGAGCGCCAGGCCCCAACCCTCAATGCCCCTACCTCCTCAGAGACAGCGTTCTGATAAAATACAGAGAAGCATTGGGGTGTAAGGGCTCCCATCCCATACCCGCCTAGGGGGTACAACCACAGCTCCATGGGGGATGGACTGCACCAGTCACCAGGTAGGTGAACAAGGGCTGATAAGGCCATAGGTGTCTCCCGAAGAGGGGAGAGCTGCGAGGAAGGGGAGAATAAAGAGAAAGTAAAAAAAAAAAAAGGCATCTGACACCAACTATTAGATAGGTCATAAAGTGTTCTATTTCACAAAATATGGAAAAAAAAGGGGAGGAGAAAGTCTGCAGAGAAGTGTGCAGGCCCCCATTTGATTATGAACAAAGACAACCCAATCTGCTGTAAGATCAAAAGTCCTCAACGCTGTAAGGAACATCATTTCCAGTGGGTTCACAGCAATCAGCTGAAGCCTTACAAGCTGGAGCTATGCTCTCCTGATTTCACACAGGAGAACTAGAGAGAAGTTTAAACTGTATCTACTTCATACCTGTCCTTCACGTTTTGCCACACAGGGGAAGGGGTCAGATTATAAACTATCTCATGTAATAGATGATCTCAGTTGCATTGAATAGCTTTGTTGTTTTTAGAAGTATCAACTATCCTGAGTCTCAGTTTAATGAACCACAGCCATGGTGCTAGTCAGAGGAGTCCCCAACAAGACGGAATAAATATAATTATTTAGGGGAAAGCTGCTTGCTAAAGAAAAGACTAAAGTGTTTGCTGATGTGACCTTGATTTGGGTTTCCATGTTCCTGAGCAGTAATACCAGTAGATCCAGTCTTACTGAAGATATTTGTCAAACTTTGAAGCAACTACAGAACATAGTAGAGATTCTCCAGAGATAAATAAATGACCTCCAGCTTATATATATTAATGAGATATAGGAGGCAAATGACTCCAGCCAGGAATGTGATTTTTTTAGGGATCAGAGTATTTTGGATAGACTAGAAGCTAATTCAATGTGCCTCTATTTGATTTTAATCATTGCTTAGTATTCCAGTGTTCTAAGCATTGTGAGACTCCTTTACAAAATATAAAGGTTACAGGGAAACAAGAGAGATGACATTGTCAGTTTAGGCAACTGACAATGGGCTGTGAAATAAAAAAAACTATCCAGCATGTGTATTACTGTATTTGAATACTATGTAACCACTCTGTGCAATGATTCAGCTTATACCAATTGCTGCTTGTAAAACTATGTATAACTTTTATATAACATATATTGTTCTATCAATGTGTTGTTACATGAATTATGGACACCTTTTGGGGTAATCATAGCCCACATAAGGGGGGGGAAGGAGGCAAGAAAAACTTCTCAAATATTGGTTTGCATGATATGTGTAATACAAAATATGGGAGTAGAGTAAAAATCATATTACACTGTCCCAGCAATGAGTTGGTTTAACATTGTTCTTTACAGTTGGCAATGCATTTGCAGCTCATAATGCATTGTTTTTATGTGCATAGCCAGTTCAAGAGCAATGTTTGTAAAATGTTTTTCCAACTCAGTTGGAATGTATCTGCAGTCCAGTCACAATGCAATGCAATGCAAAGCTGAGTTTTAAGTCTTAAGAAACAGTTAGTGCAGGGCTTTATGCTGGATCCAGCAACACTTACGCAGCTCAGTGAGAAATGCTAAAGCAACTCATTGGAAAGAACAGTTTAATGTGACTTGTACTGTATATTGTCAGTTCTCACATCATAGAGAGTATATGTTTTATGTGCCTTATTAACAGAAACTCAGGTCAAATAAAGCAGGAAATCAAATACAGACATCACAGGCCATCAAATACAAGATAGCTGCATATCTTGTCTTTCAATGGTGATATAATCAGGAAAGAAAACACAATACATACTCTTCTTTGAACCAAGGGAATTGATTGGACTTTGTGGCCTTTGCAGATGTGAGGAATGTAAGTTCCTGTAGTTTGTACATAAGCTAATGTATGCTGTGTATCTTCAATAACTTGAATAAAATTATCTGTTATTATCATTTTTGAATAAAGTTCTGACGTCATGCTCTTCTGATGCAGACCACTCATGGATAGGAAGAGGAGAGAGGTCATCTAAGGGCTCATTCCTCCAGCAAGAATGACTTAAAAACATGCACAAAGAATATGAAAGTTGGACTCAAACCTAGGAATAAACTGGATTTGCACTTAGTCTCCTTGAGAACTCATGATATTTGATGAAAGAGAAGGGACTTGTATATCAAACCTGAAATGGAAGCCATTTTGACATCCTCTGGCTTATGATAACCATGGTAGGGCTGAGACAAAGAAGATGAACTCTGAGATGAGCCAGCCTTTGCGCTATCTAGGACAGCTGTTGGACAACAGATTGAGCTTACTGCTACTAAAGAGCCACACACTGCAGCAGTGTAAAGACTTGTGATTGTTGGATGTCAGGTGATGGCTACCTGAGCTGTGATTCTTTATGCTGGTGTGATTTGCTAATTGTAGGAACAAGCCACAGTGGAAGCAAAACCTGTGCTGATCTGGTTTAGTTGCTGGGAAAGATCTAAACCTGAGACTTGGGACATATATTTGAACTTTGCAATTGCTGGGAGTGCCTAAGTCCTAACACTGACCTATATGTTCCGAACAACAGGAGAAGAAGTGCCGATGCAGAGAAGATACCAGAATGAATGCTCTTGAGGCAGTGGTTGCTGGAACTGAGCTTCTTGGACTCTTTCTCTCTTAGCCCCTTCTAGTACTGTGTCAGAATATAGAAGGGTATGATATCAGAACTCTTGTGTGTTACCTGCAGTACTGTGAGGTAAACTGCAATTTTATTATCTTTCTCTCTCTCTCTCAATTCTTCCAATTTATTCTAAATAAATTGTCTAAGTTGTCATACTTGTACTATAATCATTATGTGTAATGAGTTGCTCATTGCTTGCCACTACTGGTACAGATCCTTTGTTTAACCATGTGGGGAGTTAGTGTTACACCCTTGTGAATCTCTACCATAAAAGCTAGTCCAACAACCAATCAAAGGAAGCAATTATCCTTACATGAGACAGTTTATCACCAAATGAAACTGGAAGATGCTGTCAATATTTTACAGTGAAAAAAGGTAGTGTCTGTTTTTTTGGCCAATTTTGTTGCACTGTTGCTTTAAGTAGGTCATTGTTTGCAATGTGTTCAGTGGGACACATCATCAAACATGGAGATATAGCTCAGTGCTTTTGTTTTTTGTAAAGATGTAGCATGATATAACATTTTAAATGTCTGCATTAAAGTCTGTGTTTTCAATGTGAGACAGCACATGTTCTGTGTGGGCACCTTTTCCATGTGGGCTGGAGCAATTATGAGGGGGTAAATGTGGGACAGTGCTCATAATGGGGGCAGTTCAAAGGTATGCTTGGGTAACTTTTGGCTGTGTGGTTTAACAGTGTCTAAATTTTGTAAATAAAACCAGTTTGGGGGAGGTGGGGGGCACATAATGTTTTTCAAAACTGGTTTGCACAACATTTATTATAAATGCAGTTATTAGATTGAGAACAATTTTAGTAGAAAACCCTGGTGATTTCAACTTTCTCAGCAAGTCCAAAGAGCCTAGCTTTTATACTTCCAAATGTACACATAGTAATTGTGACAAGGCAGATTAAAGTTGGTGCCAAATGGTAAAATCTTGCAGCAGTAAGGACTGCTAGTTCAACAAGAGATGGACATGGTTTCCTTGCAGTGGGGATAATCCAAAAAACAATTTTTCCTGTATTTCAGAAAAATATTTAAAATATGATATTCAGGCACAATTAAACTTATACTGAATTAATTTTCTGTATTTATCTCCTCTAATTTTTATTATGCAAAAAAATATTTTACTGTCTCAGGTTTCATCTCATCCTCCAACTTTTTTCTCCACTGAAGTCTTAATTTTCTATTTTTGAGATTATGTTAATTTCAGTGACAATAGAGTGTGACATCAAAACCAAATTATTATTACTTGAGTAAAGGGAAAAGCAAAGTTCAGTTAAATACTGTTTTCATACAGATGACCTCAGTAATAAAACTTTCCTGGATACTTGAAAAGGCTTTAAGACGAGAAGAAAAAAGGAGGGACCTAGTAACCCTTGGTAGGAAACCAGGGCTGACCAGATTAATTTAAATCAGTCTCTCTCCTTGTCTATGCATCCATGGCAATTAAGATCCAAAAAGTAAGTAACAAAAGAAAGCCAAAAAGAGCTAATTCATTAAAAATGGATTTTAGTCTGTGACACCTGCTTTCATGATTTCAGAAGGGGGTAACTAATGACATCAGCCCAAATCTTTTTTGAAACACCTTTAACTGGAGTAGTTAGTTTTCCTTCCTCCTCAGCAAGTAGTATACACATACCTCTCAGCAGTGTGTCATTCAAATGTAAGGCGCTGTCCCCAAACATGTGGTAAACATATAGCCATCATCACAATATGGAGACAGATGCATCCAATATTATGGAAAGTCTCTAATATTCATAAAGTTTCCAACTATTTGTGCATCATTCTGTGTATTATTGGGGATTTCTGCTTTCAAGTTTCATTAATGTTTTGATCAGCAGTTACTCTATCGGGGACAAAGAGGTTCAGAGAAGTAAAATTAGAGATTTCCTCATAATTTGTAACATTTGAGAGGTTTGTTGTCCTCTTGATCTCACATCTATCTCAGAATCACATTTCTTAACTACTCAGAGTTGCCTCTCTGCAGATACAAAAAAAAAAAAAAAACATGATTTGCAAGGTCAAGATAAGTACACTGCCTTCTTTTCATATAAGACATGGTGAGTTAGTCAATAAGTAAAACTAGGGATAAGTAAAGTCCACTCACTATGCCTCAAATTGTTTTTGTGGTGACACAAAAACAACCATACATTTTTCATTCATTTTTCATGATGTGCATGGAGATGAGACCTCACTTAGTCCAACAATGGTGAAATGTTGCTGGTGAAGTTCATTATACCATAATTTGTGAAATGCACACCACAGTCACATGACTGATTTCCTGTCTAAAATGATAGTTACTTAATACACTGCGGCAATCAGTTCAACATGTAACCCCATGAACAGTGCGCAGTTCAGCAGTGTTGGAAGAAAGAGAAGAATTTGTTCTATGAATACTGTAAAGAAACACAGTTATAATAGAAGAGTAATTAGTTGGTGCAGAAATATTTGCTCACTTTGAATGCTGAGAATTTGTTAAAGGGTTGTGGCAAGCTTTTATTTAGAGAGCAAATGTTTTATAAAAACTGGGGAGCATTTTCTCCCATAGGGAAACTCAGTTATAATTATCATTATAACCTGCAGTTTCCCTCACTCCACACATGTGCCTGCCACCGCTCTCCCTTCGTGCCACATACTTGGTCACTACTGTCACTACTTAGCGGGTAAGTGTTTAAAAAAAATAAATGAATAAAACTTGCCTCTACTCTCAGCAGTTCAAAACTTGAGTCTTTCCTCAGATAAACATTTTAAAAATAAAAGGAAAAGGGCCGGCCCGGTGGCGCTGAGGGTTGAGGCACTGGATGCCACACCTCGCGCTACGCCGGCGACCCGGGTTGAGAGCGGACTCGGGTGGCGAGAGGTCTGAGGAGAGGGAGGATTGAGGCGTCCCAATGGATGCTCTCCTCCCTCAGGGTGGGAACCATGAGCAGCTCCGCGTTCTACATCACCCTCATAGCGGTGGGCTTTTCCGACAATAGAGGACAGAGGCGGCTCCGTCTAACGGAGTCGGGGAGGGGGGACACCGCCGACGCATGAGGGCTCTGGCGTGCGTCAGCACGCCATCTCTCAGGACGTACGTCCCAAGCATTCGACGTCCTAGGGGTAGGGGACGTAAGGGGAGAAAATGGAAAAACCCCTCCGGCAAGCCCTAGATGAAGGCCACCCTAAGTCCACCCGGACCACCTGCAGGACAGACCCCCCTGTGCAAGGAGAGGAGGATGGGCACTCTAGGGGCAGATCCCCAAGGTAGGCAAGGGAGACATGAACGGACGGAAGGAGGGGGCCCCGGAGGTAGTAAGGAGGGATAAAGAAAGAAAGTAAAAAAAAAAATAAAAGGAAAAAAGTTTCAGCAGCCACTCACCTGCGGTTCCATGTGAAAATCGTGATTATAAAATCGCGACTACAATTTGAGCACCTCCTTTTCAGCGACTGCATTAATAACGTGCGCAAATTTCAGCGCCCCATAATCTCAGCTACCATGTAATAATAGCACTCTGCATTCAGTCATGGTTTACTTCCTATTTATGGAGTCTGTGGGTAGTAAGCTGCTCTTCTGATAGTTTTGATATCTTTTGATATACTATGATTAGTATTACTTCCTGTTTCATGGATCCCACAATGCATTAGCCTAACTCTTAAAAGTACCAATACTCAATATGTCCACATGAATCCATTTTTTTCCCGCTAGTCACAAAGTTACCCAATGCCTGTAAGCCTCACAATAATTTTTTCATGCAGTGCATACATTACATCTCGACATAAACTGCAAGCTCATTGAGGAACCTCAATCACCCCTTACAGAGCCGCTGATATACAGTGAAACCATGCCAGTTATTTTTAAACTATGGTTCTCATCCCATCCTGCCCACCCCCCGCCACTCACTTTTCCTTTTTAATACAATGCCGAGCACCTCAATTTCTAAATAATTAACTCACCGAAGAGCATGAGAGGTGTCCCAACTGAAATTCTTTTCATTCTGTTTTTTTTATATCTGCGATGTAACTGACAACCAACAGCTATGATTTCCTCCAGGCTCCAGTACGAAAGGTGATACAAGCTGTGTGATCTGGTTCGGGCCCACCCTCTTATCCCTCTCACAAGTACTAAACAAGGGAGGATAGGGAGCACTGTATTTTTTATAAATCGGACTCATAAACAGGAGGGACAGCTATGAGCTTGCTCTCTATCATGTTGTAGAAACTGTGTCCGAGCACACTTAACCAGATGCCACATGAATTAAAAACCCATTTAACTAAAACAGTCCAAGAGAGAGTGATTAATTTAGAAATGAAAGTGTGTGTGTGTGTGTGTGCTTGCATGCACTGGTGGGTAACCATGATCTCCCGAACTTTAAACTGTCAGCAGGGTCGCTGAATTTGGGTAATCGCTATTATGACAATTAACTTGCAATGCGCGGTCACCAAAATTGTATATTCACTCAATTGTGCTGGTCGCTGATACAGCAGTCATTATTATTCAGTCGCTAATTTGCCTTCGCTCATTTGTAGTCGCCGTTTTCATGGGTAACCCTCACCTGCAGACCACAGACATCACTTCATAGCCTGATCGGACTGTTTTATTTTATATATTTGCTGTGGCAAAAAAACGCTCCCCAGCAATTATATAAAATAAAACATGGGGTGTTGTGCTTAACTCAAGATTTTACACAGACCCCTTGGTGTTGCATACTTAAATAAACCCCTCGAGCTTCGATCTCATGGTTTATGTAGCATCCAACACCTCAAATGTGTGTAAAATCTTGTTAAACAAACTACCCCATACATTAGTCTATATTTAGCACATACTTTGGAAGGTTTTACTGTACTTATTCTGAGAGCACAAGAGTGCATCTGAGCTACAGTTGTAGCAAAATACATGATTAGATATTGCCAGATATTCCCTTGGGTGGCCCTATTCTGGTACTGCAGGCAAGTGAGGAATTTCTCTAGAATGACACAGAAATTTCAGGAAATGTCTGACAATGTATTTTGCTGCAACTGCAGAGCAGTGCAGAATATTTAAATTTCAGTGGCATTTTGGAAATTTTGCTTAATCCCATGAAATTACACTGAAAGCAAAATTTCAAAACTCTGTTAATTGTTCCCAGGTCCACCTTGGAAATGAGTATACACAATGGTGTTTGCCTGGTTAAATACAGAATTGATTGATTGACTGACACATGGATGCAGACCAGAAATGGAACATCATAAAGGAAGTGCTGAAGGAGGCTATGTAGTCTTGCACTAGGAAAAAAGAAAAGGGAAAGGCAAAGAAACATAGTTAGCTTACACTGGTGGTTAGGGAAGCGTAGAGGGCCAGAGTGAATCACTGTGAATTTAAAGGAAATTTTGGAGGGGTGAAGAGAAGGCTACATACATGGAGAAGTCCAGGGAGAGTACCAGACTGGTAAGGGCAACCAAGGAGTCCAGAAAACAGAGACTGGTGCAGGGAATAAAAAGTGGAGAAAAAGACTTATTCTACTATGTTGGAGAGAGAGAAGAAGGAGCAATGATCATCTGGGAAGGATTTCGAAGGAGGAGGAGGGGTGTGTGTGGAGAAAGGAGTGGGGCATGCAGAGGCACTGAATGAATAATGCTGCTATGTATTCACGTTGGAGAAGGTGGCCATCAGTTCATACTCCCCCTGATTCCTTTTGCTCCTTGAGTGCTTGAAGTGCCAATAGGCAACCTACTTTTCCCTCACTGCCTCCTGAACCTTTCGGGTCCACCAACAGGGTTTTCTGGCCTTACCAAATTTGAGACTGACTCTTGCACAGGAATTGATAGCCTCCTGTAGCCCCCCTCCCCTTAATGATCGCCCACTTACTGTCAGCATCCATGTCTGGCTTTATCTTGTCCAAAGGACCCCTAAGGATCCCTCCCATCCCCCTGAAATCTGAACTCCAAAAGTCAATAACCTCCATCATTGTGCAGCTTTCCTCATCCCCTAGGTCCAGGAAAAAACTAACTGTAGCCTGATCACTCCCTGCAAAAGGATCCCTCAACTCCAGGCCCCTAATCTGCTTACTGTCTGCCAAGACTACTTCCAGTATCTGGGCTTCCCTAGTTGGCACCCCCACCTGCTGAGTTGGGAACGCATCGTGGAAGACATCCAGCAACCACTGCTCCCTGGCCGCTGGGGACATCATAGTCACCCTGTCTGTCCCTGTCATGTTTAGGTCCTCCATCACCACTACCTGTCCCTTGCCCAGTCTACAGTTTTCCATAAGATTTGCCATCACACTCTCTTCCAGATCACCCACCAGCACATGGGGGGGTATATACCACCCCAATGTTACTCTCTTACCAACCCCCATGTGTGCCGGGTGACCCAAATCACTTCCATGCTCCCTTCTACCTCCTCCACCCCCATCACAATGCCATTTCTGACTATCAGTGATACCCCCCTCCCCTTCCCCCTTTTCTTCCTGAACATAGTGTAACCCTCCAGGTTTAGGTCCCAGTCATGTCCTTTGGTGGCCCAGGCCTCAGTGACAGATGCAACATCCACTGCCCCCTCAGCTAGCATCGCCTGTAGCTCAGGCATCTTATTTCCCAATCTCCTGGTATTTATCCAGACCACACTGAACCCCTTTCCCCTCCTCCAATTCCCCACCCTTGTGCTGCCATGTGGGTGCGTGCTGTCTCCCTGGCACACTACCTGTTCACCTTTTTCCATATGCTTCCAGTCCCTTAGTGGGGTGGAGACCAAATCCCTCTTTTATTGGACCCCCAGCAACAACCCCTTCTTCCATCCCTCCCCCATTCACAAGTTTAAACCCCACCTGTCACTGATGAACCCTGCTATTTTCAGCTTCAGGATTTCCCTCACTTCCAAATTAAGGTGGAGCCTGTCCCTAGCATACAGCCCCTTATCCTCCCCGGTTGAACCCTAACCCACACCAGCCCATACCCCTAGATTCACACCACTCCCTGAGCCATTGAGTCACCTCCCTAATTGTTTGCTTGTTCTCCTCACTCACCCTCGGCACCGGCAGGATTATTACTACTACTACTGCTTTACCCTCATCTCACTAGGGATCCTAGTTACACTTACTGGTACGCCTTCCAACAGTGCGCAGTACCCTAGTAAGTATGGATGGAAACACAGTACGTACAACTCCAAGCTTGTGCAACAAGGTCATGTCACCCATACTCCTGTTTCACATTACAAAACCAGTGGTAATGCTTGTTGTGACCGAAACATAACCAGCAAACATGCAATAGTCTGTATGCTACATCTTTGAGGTCATGCACTATGGTCCCATGCCTGAACATGTCCTACAGGAAAAATACTTTGTTCTTGTACACAGGTAGAGTGGCATCCTCCAGGATGAGACCAAATTCTATAGCATTTTGCTGCACTCTGCAGAATGGTGCTGCAGACCATCAGAATAAAGCAATGTAATTTCACTGGCAAATAGTCCCTTTTATTATTCGTGAAAATGCGACACTGACAGGATGAAGTGAATGCCAGTTTCTGGCATGACAAAAATGCCTAATTGCTATTGAAATGACATTGCTTCATTCAGTAGGTCAGATGCAGCGTACTGCAGAGTGTTTCAGACAGTGGGTTTCATCCGTGGTGATGCCGCAATTCCAGGTAAAGATGCAACAAATACCTAAACTGGTTACACATTACTTTTGTTCAGTGCATCATTAGCCGGTGGAGTACAAATGAAGCAAAGAGGAACACACAAGGCTTACACGGGTCTTTACATACTATGCTTGCACAATGAGAATGTCTTCTCTGAAAGCAACAGTTTGCATTGATTGATGCAGGTCATTGTAGGTGGGATACAATATTTGGCAAAGTGCTACATAGTGTGAGCTGAGGCCAAACTATGTACTATTGGCCACTTGAAAAACATCTGTCAACATTGGCAACTGCTGCTCATTTCACAGAGGCAACATTTGCACTCACCACGCATATCACTATGGGTAGGACTGTACCACGTAACTGCAAAATCTGAGAACTGAGCAATGTTACCTTTCTGCATTGTGTTTGAACACTGTGTCATTTAAACAGTAATGTATGGATACTTGGCTGCCTCCTTCAGTGGAACTACATGTACAGAACAGTCTGTGGTATGCCATACATAGCCAGAAATATCATCTTTCTGATGTTGCGCTGTGTGGCGCACTGGAGCAGACAAGAGATCCAAGCCATTCAAGCATAGTGACAGCATCTTTTTATCACATGTGCAATGCAGTACTGTTCTGCTTATTAGGTTCAAATGTTTTCATCAGCATATTGGATAGTAGGAAGCAATGACCTTGACTGCAATTATCTTCAGATTGTAGCAATGAACACAAAACAAATGTGTGATTCTAATTCAATTGTCAGATCAATTACGAACATTAGTCACTGGTTGTTGCATTATCCTGCACATTTGCAAGAAGGTACCATGACACATGCTGTGTAATAAGGTCCTTTGTATCAGGTGGGTCAACAGAGACAGTATTCTCTTTTATCCGTCATGGGTCCTCTTCCGTTAATGCAGTGGGTGACATAACACTCGCTGTTGTTTGTGGATGCATTACGATGATTTGCTGCATGATGTCTGAAATGTAGGAGCAGTCCTTTGCAGTCTTATTCACAACCACTGTCCACTGACCACTCTTCTTGTTGAAAAGCCGTCTATAACTGAACAGATGATAAAGCATAGGTCATTACAAGAGACACAACACAACTCAAGTCAACACATCATATGTATGCAGATTATGGTGCACACTAAGTAGCAGCGCTGAGCAAGCTGATTCCATACATAACTATAAATACACAGTACAAATCACAGTATTGTAAACACTTGTGTCTTACGTACTGCTGCCTGACAACAGTATAAGTAAAGCAACAGATTGGGAATGATAAATAACACATACTAAGGCATGCAAGGATTACTGAGAACAAGTGTTCAGAAAGCCCAATCTTACATTGGGTAATGCTATGGAAATAATGGCAGCAAACACTGCTATACACTACTGGATAGCTACTACAGTCCTTTAACTACTTACACCTTCTCTCTTTTTTTGTTCAGCATGTATGGCCGTTTGATGTGGTGATTGTAATCCATGGATGCTAGGTAGCTGCTTGCTTGATACACGGGAATTGTGTAAGCATAGCGCTTTGCTGCATACATCAGAATGTGCTGTTGAAATTGCTCAAGGTTCTCAGTGCTCCTGTAAAGCAGAGTGACATAATTAGAGCTTAGGAGCAACATAAGGAGTATATGCTTCATTTCACTTTGACCAGTCTTTTGTGATCATTCATATGCCTTTAATGATTGCATATACCTAAAGCCATAAATTTTCCACAGTACCTAAAGCACAGGTAGTAGTCGATTGTTGCAATGAACCATTTGTTCACTGTGGGGAGTGGATGCAGAAACCAGCCATTCTTTATCCCATGCTGTGTCTAAAGCTGAGTGACTGCACTTGCCATGCCAACTCCAACCCCCGCTTCCCATTCATGAAAGCTTGTTACATGCTGACCCACTCCACGCCACCATGCCTGTAAAGGAAAGTAAGCAAAAGTAAAAAACATGAAGTAGATAACAGTACTGAGCCGTAACACAATATAAGTTGCACTCTGTACCTGTAACACAAGAAAATACATCTAACCATGTTAACATTGATTATGCTACCGAACACCAGCAACACACATCCATTGTGCAACTATTTATTAAAACAACGATACATAAAGGAGTTTTACTGCAGTGGCTAACACTGTTCAAGACAGATGCAAACACAGTAACATAAATGTAGTAGACATACCACAAAGTCATGGTAGTTACTGGACTCCTGGCAGCAGTGCTAGAAATGGTTCACAATGTCATGGCACCATCTATGCAAGATTTTACATCCTTTTTGACTTCCTGCCCAGAGTGTGTAAAAAGCGACAGTATGCACATATTTTCATGCTGAATTTTGACTCAATAAATCATATATCTGCTACTCTTCTGAAAAACATCAAAACGATATAGAGGCTAACCTTAATGATGCATTTTTCGAGATTATTTGCACCGTGCCATATATCATAGGAGTGTTTAATTCCAGGGTAACTATCACCTGCATATAGAGAAAACAATGATTGCAGACAGGGTTAACTACTGTTCCAAGTCACACACATCATTGACACCACCATACTCACACATCATGCATGTTATTTGCGGATGTGCGTTGGTCATCACCTCCACCACAGTGATGTTATTGTCGAGTAGATTGTCCAAAGCATGCTGAAATGCCAACTTCTCCATGTTTGTTGGCTTAAGCTCAGACTCTCCTTTATCAACAACATTCATGTAAAGTATTTCCCTGGTATCGTAGTCCATGAAGGTATAGGTGCAGTACTGTGCTGAGTGCCCAGGACTGTCCTTTCGACCATCACCTAGTGAAAATCAAAGTAATGCCAGCATTAGTCAATTGCAAATATACTGTGATAAAAGAAACCACATGCTGGCAATGAATTACCAGCCAATTCATTTAACAGACATAATGTAATTAGTCTTATATTATATCGTACCCATGATAACCACTTTTTTACCAACACGCTCTTGGAAACGTTTCATCTGCTCTGTTTGTCACACCCTATGTATTACAGGTATTATATAGTGATGTTGGAAATGGAAGAATGATGATTTGCTTGGCATTGCAAGCTTCAGAAATTTACAAAAAAGTGCAATTTTTCCAAAGTTATTGCCAGACAGTGCATGGCACTTGATATTGTTAACTCACCAACATTGAATCCATACTTGAGTTTGAGTTGACTAGCCCATTTATCGTCAATGTGATTATACAGACAGTTTTTGTTCCACCAATGCTTGTGCCACTGCATTGTCAGCAAGATTGTTGTTGTGGATGTTGCCACCAGTGTCTGTTGAGGGAAAATCTTCTTTGTCATCCTCAGACTCAGACAATCCCAAAACATCAATTGCAACCAATGCATTTGGTAAATCTTTTGTGCTGTAAAATAACATTACAACAACATAACAAGCAGCATTTTTAAAGCAGACACAACAGTAATGGGTACAGTTATCTACAGAACATTATAAAAAGTTAGTTCTCTATCTGCTATCAGTGGATTTGAATTGTTACAGAATGTTAGGCTGTACAAGACAGGATTGGAATTGAAAAGCATAAGATGCCATGCAAGACTTTGTCACTGTCACCACTAAAGTAACGATTGACTAACTTACGAAAGACTGCTGGCCGACAATGTCAATAGAGATACAAGTTGACCAAACTAACAAGTAACCGAAGTGAGACGTTACCTTTTTCTGTGCTGCACAGATGTACACGTTGACGCACTGTCCATTAAAAGCTTGTCCGCAACATAGGTGCGGTCATGTACGACAAGGAAAACACTCCTGTGAATAAAAGACAATAATGACATGCAAGAATTGTATCATCACTATTTCACATGACTGTGATCATGGCTACATGCAGAATGTGTATACAATGATGATGTCAGTAATATGCAGGTGGCCACCCAAACAGTACGGTGTCACAATGTAGCGGTCCCTGCGTAGAAAAATAAATTCTGGATAAATATTCTATCATTGTTACTTACCACAGATGTCTTACAAAGCATAAGCTTTACTATAGTAAGGCATTCTAAGTAAGTCATGGCAAGAAATCTGTGAATGCACGCAGCTTGGTAAAGACAAAGTCGGCATGATGTCACAAAAGAGTATGGCAACACCAGTAACTCACTGTGTAGCAGGCATATATAGAAAGCTTTCATTATTAGACCTTGTTTCCGTGTAGCCATAATGTCTTGCCAAAGTGCACACATCACTGTGTCTGTGTTGTTGATCATCTGCCATGAGATCAAGCTCCCACCTACAATTCAATCCAAGCACAGTCATTAGTAACGAAGATGAATGTGCTGTTCTTGGTATAGAACTCTCTGAAATACTTGCCTAAGGTATGACATTTCAATGGTGCAGTTATTTTAATGTGAAGATGTGTTAAAAATTGGTGTGAAATGCAACTGGGAATTAACCACTCCTGTTCCCGGCTGTGGCATTGAATGACGCACTGGTGAGGAGTTCACAGACATATGCTCTTTACTGCTTGTTGTGACCTGATCACACCTAAGGAAGAGAGCAATGAGAGTGTGCGCACATGCACAATTTAATTATAGTGTATGGTGGAACATCGTTCTCCACCAAAATCCATCACTGTCGAAATGTTGTTCTCCTACACTAGTGACGTGCGCAGTGCAGCAGAGGATTTTTTGTTCTACTCACTGCTCACGTCATACACTGTGTCTTCAAGCAGCATTTGACAGCTAGGGCTCACTCCATAGACAGTACACATAGCAAAAGCAGCAATGTCAGGGGCAGTACTAATGTTTAGCATTAAAACCGTTCAAAATGTAAAGTTCTTAAACAATTAAAATGTCAATCGTGAAAACATTCAAAACGTAAAGTGCTTTTTTTTCCTTCTAGTAACCCAGTAAAAATGTTTTGAAGCAGAAACATGCTGTAGTGATTTTTTTCCCCAAAAAATGATGTTCCACCATACACTATAAAGAAAAGTGCATGGGGAACAGTTGACAACAGGGCTAATCTTTCACCTTGTTGGCACTATGACGACAATTACCTCTCGAGCTGCGCTCTCAAGGTAATCCGTCATCATAGTGCCAACTCAGTGAAAGAATAGCCCTGTTATCAACTGCTCCCCATGCACTATCCTATATGTGATCCATCTAATCCCCTTAATGAGCATAGAGTCTAAATTACCATAAGAATGTAGTATAACACTGAGCACATCTTTTGCATGGACAACATTAGAGTATGTTATGATCATTGACAACTCACATGTCCAGTAGAATGCGTGTCATGTTGCAATGTTGATCCAATTGAAGGGCATATTTTAATATCATCCACCGAGATATCTGATCTCCAACTGAAATATGGCATTTTCCACACTTGACATCCAGTTCTCTCTTGCACCTTTTACGTGCTGAGTCAGTCGCGGTGCGTGGCCTTCCATGTTTAGGCCGCAATCCGCTCAGTCTGGTTGGTATCAGTTGATCTGATGACATGGAGAAACAATGGCTCCTATTAGAGAAAACAGAATGACACAATGTGCACTGACCAAGATTGTGTAGGAACTCTACAAGTACACTTACCATGGGATTGAAAAAACAGTGATCAGACAAGCATGTTGACATGTAAATTCATAACCTGTTGCAGAGCCATGGATGCATTACTGAACTGTGGGGTAAATTCACAATGGTGTACAAGGTGTACACATTGTAGAAGGCACATAATACACTGAATATCATCTATAATCGAAATAGTGATGATGCGGCATGGTCAATATGTAATTTAGGTGACTCCCTTGAACGGAAAGAACATTTAAACTGATTCGGGTGGGGGATCCAATGGACACCAAGAAGAACTTGTGATGGGTGACCTAGCTGCCTCACACCCAGTGTGATAGTACCCAGGGTATATGTAGGTGAGGTAGCATGCACAGGGAGACAGGAAAATGGACCAGCATATGAAAAACCACGTGTACAACTGCAAGGCAACTCAGGAACAACATTGCAGAGCGTACAGCGATCATTGCTGAGGTAGTAGTGTGGGCATTAAAACTGAGGGGGGTTTCAATGGAGCATGCAATAACATAGAAACATAGAATTTGACAGCAGATAAGGACCACTTGGCCTACCCAGTCTGCCCATTTCTTACCTAATGGATAAGCTGCAGATCCTAGTTAACCAGCAGCCTACTTCTTTCTACCCACACCCCCTGGAATTGCCTTATGACTGTCCCACGCATGCTTGAATTCAACCACTGTTTTTGACTCCACAACCTCCTCCGGAAAGTTTGTTCCATGCATCCACAACCCTCTCTGTGAAAAAAATACTTCATCACATTACTTCTGAGCCACACCCCCCATCTTCAGATTGTGTCCCCTAATTCTTGCACACCTCTTTTTTTGAAAGATGCTGCCCTCTTGGACTTGGTTGATTCCCTTGAGGTACTTGAAAGTTTCTATCATGTCCCCCCTCTCCCTCCTTTCCTCGAGGCTATACATATTAAGCTCCTTTAGTCTCTCTTCATATGTCTTCCAGTGCAGACCCTGCACCATTTTAGTTGCCCTCCTCTGGACAGCTTCCATCCTGTCTATGTCCTTGTGGAGATTGGGTCTCCAGAACTGCACGCAGTACTCCAGATGGAGTCTCACCAGCTGTCTGTACAGAGGGATAACAACTTTCTGTTTTCTACTGCTGATGCCTCTCCCTATGCATCCCAGTATCCCCCCAGCCCTCCTTACTGCCTCTCACATTGCTTGCCCACCTTTAAGTCATCTGATATGACTACCCCCAGGTCCCTTTCCATTTTTGTTGTTGTAGTGTCTCACCCCCATTGTGTACTCTTCCCCTGGGTTTTTGTTTCCCAGGTGCATTACCTTGCACTTCTTAGCATTGAATCTAAGCTGTCATACATTTGACCATTCCTCTAACCTTGCCAAGTCCCTTCTCATCCTTTCCACCCCACCTTGTGCATCAACTCTGTTGCAGACCTTTGTGTCATCTGCAAAGAGACATACTTTTCCTTCTAGTCCCTCTGCAATGTCACTTATAAAGACATTGAGGAGGACAGGTCCTAATACTGAAACACAAGGGTATTGGAATTATTGTGATGGAGCTGTCCTGCAGATAATATCTAAGGTTCTGGCAGTTAGCTTGTAACAATGTTCACACTATGTGGCCATTATGGTCCTTTTGTATCAACACGTTGTATGATTCTAAGATGGCGGGGGAGTGTGCCAAGTAATGTGACAGGGTGATTACAGGCTGAAGTTGAATCTGCAACAGTGGAATTGCAGAAAGGATAACTCAGCTCAGTTTTCATGACAGAGGTGGAAGGATGGGAGCAGCAGTATTTGCAAAGTGAAAGGGGATGCAGGTGACGTATGGTAGCACAAAGAGTGGCGAACAGGTAATGGAGGAATCAAAGAAGTAGCTGGTGAACAAGGCCATGTGCTCGTATGGCCGACAGTCTAGAGTGATCAGGGTATAAAGAGTGGTCCTGGAAGGTCCAATGCCAGTGTTATTTCAATTGTCCTCTTGTTGCAGATCATGACAATGAACCCTCGAGTGTGGTTGAAGGGATAGGATGAAACAACACCTGGCAGTGCACCAGAGCACAAATTACATGGAAGGTTAGCAGTTGGAAGTAGAAAGAGACAGGATCAAGGAACTAGAAAAGCTGTGTGATGAGTTGGGCAAATGGTGTGATGTCTCTGTGGTGCACACCATGAGTGGAGTGGTGTATGGAAAAAAAGAAGATATGGTAGGTACATAGCAGCACAGGTGAATTTAAAATATGTTGGCTAGTGTTGGGGTGGGTGGTCACTGCCAGGCAGGGATCCCCTAGAGTGGATCAAAATGAGCTTTGCACACAAGCTAAGGGAAAAAGATTTGGGGCAGTGGCACATGGGGGCATTAGGAGGTGGAAACAGTTAGTAGGGATAGTGGCAACATGCAGTATGCGGCCAATGATCATCTGGGCAGTTGCACATCAGCTGGGTAGAATAATGGGGCCAATATTGTTTTACATTGTACTTAGCTATGTTGAAGAGAGGGGTGCTGCCATGCATTTGCCTGCATGACTTCACACAGTGAAGGTCTTGTCAGACAAACCTGAACAAATTCAAAGAGACGGTGACAATTGTAGTTGATCATGGCATGCCAATAGACATTGCCTACATTGATTTTCAGAACGGCTTCCACACGATGCCATGAAGAAGACAGGTAATAAGTAAAGGGATGAATGGGAGGGTGAATGAAATATCCAGATGGGTTGAAAGTTGACTGATGGGTGCAAGCAAAAGGGCTGTGGAGAATGGGGTGCCATGTTGGGAGACATGGGTGATGGGTGGTGTACCCCAGAGGGGGTGGTTGCTGAAGCCATTTCACTTTGACATGTACATCAGCAACATATCAGAGGGGCATTAGGGCAAGGTACAGTATGCCTTTTTGATGATGACAGAAATTTCAACAACAGGGGGGACAGCATGGGTGGTGAGGTTGGCATGAGCCAATGATGAAGCATGGAATGGTACTGGAAAAGTGGTCTGGAACAGGGCAACTACAATTAAATGCCTGTTAGTGAGCAGTTATGCAAATGGGGAGCGAGAATCTGAAGTACCAAAGACAAACTAGGAGGGAAGAGAATGGCTGCAAGCATACCATAAAGAGTTCTGGTAGTTGTTATTACTGAAGACCCTGTGTAGAACCCGATGTCACAGTGCAATGGAAAAAGCCAACTTTGCTCCTGGCATGCTTATGGAGAGGGATAACAAGCAGAAAGATGGAGTTGCTGATTACTTACTTGGTATTACTTGGTATGAAAGAACAGAAGAAGGCCAGAGCCCATCGAGACTGTTCCCCACACTATGTGGGACATTATTTATCTATTATCCCTCAACCAAACACCTCATTTGTTTTTAAAGACAGTGGCACTAGTTGCCTCTACCAACTCTTGTGGCAAGGTGTTCTATACAATGGATGCTCTTATTGGAAAAAAGTTTCCCCTTTTGCTGGTTTTATAAGTTTTTACTTCAAGCTGTTTATTATGCAGTCTCGGAACATGTCTCCTTTTGGAGAGTGTTAGACCACATTTTTCCATTAGATCTGGTGAATTTATTAAATTAAAAACCATAAGTATATCACCTCTTAATCTTCTAGTTCGAAGAGAGAAGAGACCAGTAGCTTTTAATCTGTTCTGATAATCCAAGTTTGTTAAGCTTGGAATCATTCTAGTTACTCTCCTTTGAACCTGTTCAAGAATTGCTGTCTTTTTTTTGGTTTGGGTTCCAGAAAGGGGAGCCATAGTCTAGATACGGTCTAATGTATGCCCTATACAATGGAATAAGGCATTGTTCAGTGCAATTAACAAAAGTGCATTTTATTTGCCTCAAAAGTCTGTTGGTCATGCAAGCAGTTCTAACACAGTGATCATTTGATGTAAGTTTATTATTAACATATATCCCTAAATCTTTTTCACAATTTGATGAGTGAAGTGGTAGTCCATTTATATGATAAATCGTTTTTGGATTATTTACACAGGAATGCACTACTAAACATTTGTCTTGATTAAACTGCATATGATTTTCATTTGCCCAAAGTGTTAATTTTTCCAAATCCTTCTTTAATGCAGAAATATTTTCTTGATTATTAACCTTGCCCCTCAATTTAGTATTGTCTGCAAATTTAACTATGAAGTTATTTGGCCCTGTTTGTAAATCACTGATAAAGAAGTTAAACAATGTTGGTCCCAAGACCGACCTCTGTGGTACATCACTTGTCACACTACCCGAATCAGACAAGATATCATTAATTCTGACTCTCTGAGAATGATTTGTCAACCAGTTTAAAGTCCAGTTGACAATATCAGGTGACAAACCTAGATTGTGCATTTTAGTAATGAGTTTTTCATGTGAGACTTTATCGAAAGCTCTACTAAAGTCCAAAAGAATTACATCAGTAGGGATACCCACATCTAGTAGAGTACTTACATTATTGTAAAAAGATATCAGATTGGTGGTGCAGGAATACTTGTGAGTAAACCCATGCTGATTTGAATAATAAATTCCTAATTTTTTACAATCTTGATCTATTAGAGACTTCATTACTTGTTCCATTAATTTACCAGCCACTGAGGTCAGGCTAATTGGATGATAATTTTGCACAGAACCTCTATTACCTTTTTTAAATATGGGAGTAGCTATTGCTGAACACCAGTCATTTGGTACAATGCTTTCTTGTAAGGATTTATTGAAAATAATTGACAAAGGTATAGAAATATTTATAGAGGTTTCGATCAGAAACCATGGATGAATACCGTCTAAACCCTGACTAGTATTTTTTTTCAGTTTTTTGATAGCCTGTATAATGTCAGTTGGATAGAACCTTTGATAATCTACATGGTGAACTTTAAATGTACTAATAGGAGGAGGAGGAGGCAGTATAGCGCAGTGGTCTAAGGCTCTGAGCTGCAAATTTGGTGACATCCAGCAGGCCAGACCTGGGTTTGAATCCCACAGCTTCCACTTGCATACTGTGTGACCCTGAGCAAGTCACTTAACCTCCTTGTGCTCCCAGGTCGTTCCTGTAAAAAAGCTTTCAGCTTAGTGTGCTATACCTGGTTAAACAACTAAATAAAATAATAGGTGATTTTTGAGAGAAGACAGAACAAAAGTACTTATTAAAGAGATTTGAGGTTTCTATAACAGACAGAGAAGAGCCATTGGTTATAATGGGACCAATGGTCCTTGATGCACCTTTTTAATATTTATATAGGAGAAAAGAGATTTGTGACAGTCTTTTGTGTGAGCTAGTTTAAATTCTAGCTTATTTTTTGCCAATTTAATAGAATTTTTTAAGTTTTTCACAGATATTCTGTATTTATGTAATAGAGTACTTTTAAATGGAACAGAACTATTCTTAAGTTTCCTAAAAAGTTTAATTTTTATTTTAATCTGATTTTTAATTGTCTTGTTGAACCAAGGGAGAATTTTTCCTTTATTATTAAATTTCCTCTTAGATGGAATAAAGGTATTTTCCAAATAATGTACAATGTTTTTAAAAAAGTCCCAAGCTTCTTGTGTTGTACAATTAAGAAGATTAGATTCCCAGTTTATGTTTTGTAAGTATTCATTGATTTTAGAAAAATTTGCTTTGTTATAATTTTTTGTATAGTATAACTTCCTTTGTGTAGTTTTAAACTGTATAATTTCAAAAAGAATAGATGAATGATCACTGGTCCCAAGTGGATCCCAAATTTGTAAATTGCTAATTTGTTGCTCTATGTTAGTAAATAATAGATCCAAAATATTAGGACCTCGAGTGGGTTCAGTAACAAGTTGTTGTAATCCAGTACTAACTACCACATCTATGTCTGATGCCACTGTACAGTTATTTTATTTATTTATTTTTATTTATTTCTGTTTAGGATTAATACCTTTGAGTCAAGGACTCATTTTCAAAGGTTCTGAGTCAGTTAAACGAACAGATACAGACAACATAACACATTGCACAGCAGTGGATTACAAAATAAGGTTACAGAGGGTTGCACATACTTTTAAGTTTAACTAATACATAGGAGTCTAGGTTTCACTAGTGCATAGGAATCAAACATTGTAAGTTTCACTAGTACATAGGAGTCTAACATTGTAAGTAACAGCACTAAGTGCGGGCATAGTAGTGTTAGAAACAGGAAAGAGGGGGAGAAGCCAGGAATTGAGTCTCCGCTGGGTAGTACAGGGGGCAAGTGGGGGGTTGGGTATGGATGGTTGCCAGAGTGGTAGGCTGAGCTCACCAGTGGTGGCCTGGGATGAGAATGTGGTGGTGGGTGGGAAGCAGCCCAAGGTAGGTATTGTCAGATGTTCATATACTGTATGTAGTTGATGGAGTGGGCGATCTGTGGGGGGGTGACAGTTTATTGTAGTGTAGACTATGCAAGATAGGTATTTGTGGGTAGGGGGAATTGTTGAAGAGATCGGAGGGTGGAAGAGTGCAGGGGGAAGTGGTTGGGTGGTTAGAGCCAAGGGATGGGCAGATGGGTGGGATAGCCTAGGGGCCCTGAGCATGGGCTAAGTGCAGCAGACACAGATTTATTTTAGTTGTTACAAAGTGTTGACACCACAGGAGTATGAGGGACATTTCTGGACCATTAAAAAAAATAAATAAATAAAATAAGCACCATGAAAAGACATTAACATAGACTTTGATGGCAGATAATGAACACTTGAGACATCTGCCCATTTCCCTAATAATGGGGTGCTATGCAGATACTTGTAAACCTGCAGAATGCCTCCTTATGTGGGTACCATGCATACGTGAATTCCCAAACTGTGTTTGAAACCACAACATCTTCAGGAAGGCAAGTCCATGCTTCCACCACCCTCTCTGTGAATAAATATTTCTGCAGGTTGTCACAATGTCATTCCACACTCTATCATTTAAGTATGCAACCATTGTTCCTGAAAAGTGCTGTTTCCAAATGATGCTACCCTTATGAAATTCGTTGATTAAGTTAATGTACTTTACAGTCTTTATCATGTCACCCCTCTAAATCTTTTCATGAAGGGCATACATATGAGGCTCTTTTACTCTTTGTTCATATGGGGTCCATTGCAGACCCTGCACCATTGTAGGATACCTACACTGCACTAACTCCGTCCTTGCTATATCCTTAATGAGATGTGTTGTCCAGACCTGCATGCAGTACTACTGATGTGGTTTCACCATCTGCTTGTATGAAGTTAAACAATTAGTAGTAAGAGTGCTGCTCTTGGGGGACTACATGATTAGGGGGATCAGGTGGGGGGGAAGGAGGACTTCCTGTGTTGTTAAGTCCTGGAGTATACAGGGCTTGACGGTTCATCAGGCAAAACATCACATATATTCTCTAGCGCAGGAGTGTGGTGGGACCCCTGACATATTAGTGCTCCTGGGTACTAACAATATTCAGGAGAACAGTGAGCTGGAGATACAAGCTAGGTTTAGGGCTCTGGTCAGGGTATGTCAGGATGTGGGGTGCTCGGACTCCTTCCCAGAGATCCTACTGTTGCCTAGGGCCAGTGTGGAAAATAAACAAAAAATATGGGATGTAAATGCATGGCTCTGTAAATGGTGTGAGGCCAGGGGGCATGGGTGGGTGACTGGGGAGTAACCAGAGAGAACAAGGATATGTTCAAAAGGGACAGGCTCCACCTTGACTGAAAGAGGGAAAGAAGGTCCTGTAACTTAGACTGGCAGAGTTCATCCATTCCAGGTGGGGTTTAAAATTGTGAGGGGGGGGAGGGAAAAGGCTCTCTAGTGGGCCAGGATGCAGAGGCCCTGGCCTCCTCCCACAGGCAGGAGGGAGGGGGCACATGGGAAGGAGCACCCGATAGTACACAAGGTGGTCCTTGTTGGCAGAAGGCAAGACGGCCTCAGGGCAAGGAGTGGGAGCAAGGGGGCAAGTTTGAGGGTGGTCCTGATAAACCCCAGGAGCATGGGGAACAAGATGCTGGAGCTTGAGGCGCTGTTGATGAGGGGGGTGGATGTAGCTGCAATCACGGAGACTTGGGCCACGTCCAGACATGATTGGGACCTAAACATAATAGGGTATATCACATGCAGATGGGATAGGGTGGAGGGAAGTGGAGGTGGGTAGCTTTCATCATTAGGAATAGCATAGGGATAAGCAAGGTTGAGGAAGCAGGGGGTCAGGTAGTGGCTCTTTGGGTCAGCCTGCAGTCCCCAGGGGGTAAACAGATGAAGATGGGGGTAGTATTTAGACCTCTGGGGCAGGAGAATGAACAAAAGGAAGAACTGGTGGCCACTCTTAAGGCCCACTGTGGTAGGGGAAAGGACATCACTGTGTTGCTGGGAGACCTAAATATGCCAGGAGCTGGCTGGGGAACTATGGCGTCCTCATTGAGCATGGGAGCAGTATATATTGGACGTCTTCCAGATGTGTTCCTTACCCAGCTGGTGACTGAGCCAACAAGGGAGGGGCATGTCTTGGATGTGGTCCTGACAAACAGGTAGCTCATCAGGGACCTAGTTGTTGGGGACCCACTAGCGGGAAGCAACTATGCCATGGTTTGGTTCTTCATAGAACTAGGGGGCAAGGTAGAACAATCAAGAACAACAGTGGTTGATTTTAGAGGGTTGGACTTTGGGGGGATAGAGCAGATCGATGGAGTGGATCCTTTGGGGCTACCTAGATGAGATCAGACCAAGCATGGGCATGGAGGCCCAATGGGAAAGTATAAAAAAAGGACTCCTAGAGTCGACCATGGCCTGCACGAGGGAAAGACGCAAGTGTGGCAAAGCCAGGAGGCCAAGATGGTGGACGATGGAGGTCCAGGATGTGGTGATGGAGGAAGGCTGACTATAGACAATATGAACATTCTCGGGGAGATATATCCAAGGAGGAGTGTGATAAGGCAGCCATGAGGGTCACCAGAGTGGTGAGATCACCAAAGATGGGGACAAAGCTGAGATTGGAACAGGGTATTAGAAGGGAGGGAAAGGTTTCTTCAGGTATATCGGGGAAAGAAAGAGAGCAAAGGGGCAGATTAGTTGGATTAGGATAGGGAGTGGGTGGGTGGAGGAGGTGGGGGAGTAGGTAGAGGTATTAAATTACTTCTTTGACTTGGTCTTTACCAAAGAGGATGTGGGGAGGTGGCACGGCCAGGAAAGGGGGGTGGAATCTGGCAGATGAAGTGGGAGAAATGGATGTTAAAATACCCAGAGGGAGGGTGTGGGAAGCCCTCAAGGCTCTAAGAGGGGACAAGGCACCGGGTCCAGATGGGATTCATCCCAGTGTGCTCCAGGAACTAGCAGATACCCTGGCCAATCCCACAGCATACCTTTTTAACTCCTTCCTGCAGTCAGGGAGGGCTCCATAGGACTGGAGGATGGCACATATCATGCCTATTCACAAGGGTGGCTCGCGGGCATAGCCGGGTAACTATAGGCCAGTCAGCCAGACATGAGTCATGGGCAAAGTGATGGAGGTCATCCTGAAGGAGAGGATGAAGGGGGTTCTGATGTCACGGGGTCACCTAGACGATTGCCAGCATGGCTTTGTTAAGGGTAGATCATGTCAGACCAATCTGTTAGAGTTTTATGAAGGGGTGTCAAGGGCTCTGGATCAGGGCAGGTCAGTGGATGTCCTCTTTCTGGACTTCAGCTGGGCAATTGACTCTGTGCCACACCATGGGCTACTGGGGAAGCTGGAGAATATAGTGGTGGGTGTGGCAGATAGTCAGGTGGATAGGAAACTGGCTAGAGGGGCATGTACACTGGGTGTGGGTGGTGGGTGAAGTCTCATCCTCAAGGTAAGTCACAAATGGGGTCCAACAGGGGCAAGTGCTGAGCCCACTCCAGTTTAACGCCTATATATCAGACATCAGTAGTGGTATCAGAAGTGTGATGAGCCTCTTTGTGGATGAATCAAAGCTGTGGGCAGTGATGGATGTGAAGAAAGGAAAGCTGGATCTCCAGGAAAACCTGGAGACTCTAGGGATATGGTCATGAGCCTGGTAACTAAAGTTTAATACTGGGAAATGCAGGGTTCTGCACTGGGGTGCCAAAAATCTGACTCACGTATACACCTTGGGGAAAGAGAAACTGCAGATATCCGGGGGGGGGGAGAGACCTCAGGGCAGTGGTGGATGACAAAATGAATAACTCAGAGCAGTGTAGAAGGGCGGCGGCCCAAGAAAATAAAATGCTGGGGTGCTTAGACAGGGGTATAACCTCAAGGTGTCATGAGGTGCTCCTCCCACTGTACAGTTGCCTGGTTAGAACACACATTGAATACTGCATGCAGTTTTGGCGTCCCTAATTAAAAACAGACTATTGTGTTACTGGAGGGTGCAAAGGAGAGTGACCAGGATGGTACTGGGGCTAGGAGAAAGGCCCTATGAGGGGAGAGAGACTTGGGGAGCTCAACCTGTACCTGTTAGAGGAGAGAAGAAATGGGGGATATGATAGAGGTCTTCAAGTATCTCAAGGGAATGAATAAGATAAGCTTTGAGGGGGTCTTTCAGCTGACGGAGTCGGGGGCCATCGGGGACACTCAATGAAGCTGGATGTGGGGGAGGCTGAGTGGGGAAACAAGGAGGTGCTACTTCACTGAGAGGGTGGTGGAGCCCTTGAATGTGCTGCCTAGGGAGCTGGTGGGTGCTATTACTGTGGAGGATGTCAAGAAGGGCAGAGATAGGTATGGGGGAAGGGTGCATCCAAGAGCACCGCTAGAAAAGGGAGTACCTTGTAGGAAGGAAGGGGGAGCTACAAACGGTGCCCTGAGAAGGCACTGAGCATCGAGCAGACTCGATAGACCATAGGGCCTAATCTGCTGGCTTCATAGTATGTTAGTATGTAATCTCCTACTACTTAGGCCTCTCCCCATGCCTCCGTGTTTCCATGAAGCCCTACTTACTACTGTCTCACATTGCTTGCCTACCTTAAGGTACTCTGATATGACCACCACCATGTCCTTTTCAATGTTAGTTTATGTTAGTACCTTACCTCCTTTGTCAGTAATCTTCCCCTGGGATTTAGTTTCCAATATGCTTTATTTGGTACTGCTTTGCATTGTATGTAAATTGCCATAGTTTGGACCATTATGCTAACCTAAGTCAATTCTCAAACATTCAATTGCCCCACCTCCCCCCACCTTGCGTGTTAACCCGGTTTAAGAAAATTGTGTCATCAGCAAATAGGAAGACTTTTCCTTGATTGAAACATGGAAATAGAGACATTGATAGGATGTTTGGCACACCGAGTCTTCCAAATTACCTGCCTATTGGATACACTCTCGATCCTAGTTAAACAACAGCCTCCTTCCTCCTACAACACATTATAATTTCCTTATGTGTGTCCCATAGCTTCTTGAATTCCATCACAGTTTTTGACACCACACCCTGCTCCTGAATGCCATTACATGTGCGCACCACCCTCTCTGTGCAAAAAATAAAGCCTTGCGCTGCCCCGTGAGCTGTCGACCTCTGTCTTCAAACTGAGGCCACTTTATTGAGCATCTCTTTTTCATAAAGATGATACCCTTGGACCATCTTGATTCCATGGCAGTACTAAAAAGTCTCTATCATGTCCGCCTTGCCCGCTTTTCCTCTAGGGTATAAACATTACGCTGTTTTAGTCTCTGAGTGTATGGCTTCTGCTGCAGACACTGCACCATTTTTGTTGCCATTCTCTGACCAGCCACCATCCTGTCTATGTCCTTGCAGAGATGGGGTCTCATGAACTGCATGCAGTATTCAAAATGGGGTCTCACTAAGGGCCAGTACAGATGGATAACATCCTCATGTTTTCTACTGGCAATGTATATCCGTATGCATCCCAGTATCCCACCAGCACTCTTTACTGCCTTCTCGCATTGCTTGCCTACCTTAAGATCACCTGATATCACTACCCCATGTCCCTTTCCTTTTTTTGTTGTTGTTAGTACATTTACCAACCCCCCCCCCCACCGTGTACTCTTCACCAGGGTATTTGTTTCCCAGATGCATTACTTACCTCTTCTTTGTCTTGTATCTAAGCTGGCATACTTTTCACCACTCCTAAGTCCTTTCTCATACTTTCCACTGCCACTCCCTCTTGTGTAAGAACCTTTTTACAAATCTTTGTGACATCCGCAAAGAGGCATACTTTTCCTTCCAGCCAGTCTGCAATGTCAACTATTAAGATATTTAAGAGGACTGGTCCCAGTGCTGAAAGCAGTGGTACATCACTATTATCCCCCTTTTTTCAAAATGTATTCCTTGCACTATTACCCTCTTATGCCCTGCTAATGTCTAGATAGGCCATATCCACATTCACTTCCTGGTCCACTACTTTGGACACCATGTCAAAGAAATCAATTACAGTCATCTGATATGACCTTACCGCAGTGAATCCATGATGCATTGGTTCCTGTGCCATGCTGGCCTAGAGACATTCAACAATTCTTTCTTTTAAAAAAGATTCAATCTTGTTCCTTATCAGTGAGGTCAAACTGACAGATCCGTACTTCCCTGCATATGCCTTGCTCCCACTTTTGTTAAGGGTAATTACACATGCCAAACCCAAGTCCTCAGGTACCACACCATCCTACCATGATGTGTTAAAAAGCATAGTAAGTAGAGTCACTAGGTCTCCACTTAGTTCTTTGACAATTCTCGGATGAATCAAAGCATGCCCCATTTCTTTGTCCACCTTGAGTTTTAGGAGTTTTTCAGGTGGTCAGTTGTTCAGAGATACCTACCCACTTCTAAATCTGTGATCCTCTCTACATCACCGTTTGAGAGCACCATGTCCAACATTGCTCCCTGTCTGAGGCATGCCCCCTATAGGCCATAGAAAATGACACTGCTCTTGGATGTTGCATGCAGCAAACTTGCTTCAGTTAACATCTGGCATATTGAAGTCACCCGTTAAAAATATCTACCATTTTTCTATCATTCTAAGGATGACTTTTATCATTTCCATTGCCATTTCCTCCCCATGAGGTGAACTTCTGTATATAACCCCTGTGCAGATTGTGGTGCAAATTCCAGTCTCCCAGGTGACCCACAGTGCCTCCTAAACTACCTGTTTACCATTTAGTTCTGTTACTTTCAGCCCTTCCCTTACGTAAAGAGCTACACCTCCACCTCTTTCTGCCTCTCTGTCCCCCAGTGTAGATTGTGTACCATGGTATGTTGCCATCCAAGTCATGGTTCTCTGTGTACCATGTTTATGTGACTTACATGATATCCAGGCATCCGTCTTCCATCAAGGCAACTAGTTCAGGGAGCTTGCTACCCAGACTATGGGCATTCGTACTCATCACCCTCCATTTTTTGAATGCCTTACCACTTTTTTGCCCCATCCTTGTCCTTACTGCATTTATCTCCTTGTACCCCCGTCATGATCCAGATTGTCTGATCTAATGCAGTGTTTACCTCGCTAAGTACACTGTGTTTTTTTTTTTTTGAGGTGGAACAGGAATATCACATCTCTTTTTAAGTGACTCACCACAACTGGCTACTTTCAATGCTTGTCAATGAAGCATTTAAACCTATCAGCTAGGATCATGGTTCCCATCAGACAGATGTACACCATCGCACCTGTATAACACTGAATCACTCCAGATGGACTTACAGTTCCCAATGAAGCCAAAACCAAGAGTTCAGTACCACAATTTAAACCATTCATTGAATCCAATGGTATGGAGCACCATAGCCTCAACCATGCCATGGAGTGGAAGCACCTTCAAGAAGGTTATCATGCATGTTACTTGCCATAGGCTCCTCCCAAACTACACAAACTCATCCAGCACTGCTCTTATCCCATTCACAGTCAGGGCATTTGTACATAGGTGGACAATGACATCCAGCTCCATCTCCCGTACAGCTGCTCCCACAATCATGAGAATTCGCTTGAAGTCCCTCCCAGAAAGGCACTGGGCAGGCAACTTAATTCCCTTTCCCTTGTTCCCCCTACAGTTCGACCCTCCTAACAATCGAGTACCCAAACTGGAGTTTTTTCTGTTCCCCCATCAGTACTTTCCAAACCCCCAGACAGCGTGCAAAGAATGGCAAATAAAATATGAGGAGTAGTTGACAGTGCTTGATTTGCATCCTCAGGAAAGAAGATGGGATAGAAGGGATATGATCGACATACTACAGTATGTGAAGAGGAGCAATACAGTGTTTGCCAGCTTATTGTCAGGACTGCTAATTACAAGAACTAAGGGCATGGTCTGAAGGTGTAGAGTGTAAGGTTTCGGTGACACACTATGAAGAATACTTCAGGGAGAGAGGTTGAGCAGTGAAAGAGAATGACAGAAGAGTTGGGGGGGTCACGCAGTGGAGAGTGTGAAGAAGGCAGGGGAGGAACACAAGCGGTTCTCAACAGGAGTAAGATTGAGGGAGTCAAGGAGGGTGGTGACAACTTAAACGTGGAAATGGGTTGACACACTGTGCCATGATGATCCTTTTATGACATCACATGTATGACTCTTTTAATCTTTCTGCCAGTGAGGAGAGTGTGCATGAGAATAACTCAAGTACTTGACAGTGGAGTGAACAGAACGGGATGACACAGGTTTAAAAATTGTACTCCATGCTGTCCAAGTCTGTTGCATTATTATTATTACATGATTATTATAACAAAATGTGTCCTTCCTAGCATGACAAAACAGTTCCTTACCACCATTAGTATATAACAATTATGGTGGTATGTGTGGTCATGTACCCATGTGAGTGGTCACACGCAGGTGATGAATAGGGAAAGGTAGCGGAGTGATGGTGTACACTGGCATTGTGTAGCAAAACAGGAATAATTAAATAAAATAATTACAAAAAGAACAACAAATAAATAAAGAAATGCTACAAAAATCCAAGGGAACGCTTGAAAGATCGTATGAATTTGTATGGTGTACCACAATATAGTAATGCACATAAATTGGTGACAGATGTCACATTTTTTAAATACATGCAATACAAAGCTGGGGTGTTTTGTAGCCAGAGTCAATTGTGTCATTATTATTCATTGCTGTGTGAAAATCCACATCCATGTTTGGCAAGGTTTTTCCCAACTCCTGTCTCTAGCCTCCGGGATGAAATGCACCAGGAACTGTCAGTAGAGACAGGAATAATAGGCATGCAAATAAAGGAAGTACAAGACCAAAGACACTTTTTGTTGGCAATGAAGACTTTGTGTAATGTGTGATAAACGATTGAAAGACTGCAAAGATGTGGTTAGCAAGCAATTTAGACCGGACGTTGCATAATGAAGAGGAGACAAGTCAATTGTCAGCAGGAAGGAGAGAGAACCAAAGCATGTCTAAGGAGATGAATATCAAAGACCAGTTGAGAATGGCAACATAGAGCCAGTACAATAAGCATAGTCTGTGCTTCCAAAAAAAAAATGGAAAACAAGCTGTGAGATGTTAAGATCGGGGAAATTAAATTGTTCTCTGCGGAGTGCATTTGTGGCTCAAAGTTAGAGTAGTGGAACAATATGTAAAAAATTATTGCAAAATATGTGAACAAGGCTCCCAAGGCGTCGCTGTGGAGATGTTTACATTGTCTGGTCAGTGTGCTGCTGGTGACTGGACATAGTGAATGGTCTGAAGATGACAGTAGTCATGGTACGCCATGAACGCATGATTCTTTGACACTAAACAGCAGTATATCGATGTGTCATGGGATCCTCAGAGTTACATGGTGAACGCTGCATGTAGAGAATACAATAAGCAGTGTTTAATGATATTTTCTGCTGTCAAATAACAGGGTTAATGACAGGCGCACACTAACACGGGCACATGCTGCTGGCCACCAACCCTCCCCCCAACACCACCACCATACAATACCCATGGCACAGTAATACTTAGTGAGCAATGTTTGTGTTTATGTAAAGTGAATACAATTGCCAAGTTTCAGTCATTAAAGTCCAAGATTACAACCCCCCTTCCCACCTTCACTTCCACCCCTGCAAAAACAAAATAAATGTGTTTTGCATTTGACGTGAATATACACACACACACACACACACACACACACACACACATGGGCTCAGTGATACACAATTAAATTTTCCATACAGACAATAGGTGAGAGTGCAGAACATGTGGCCGTAGGGGATGGTATTCTTTGACGACATAGTACAGTCTAGTATGCAAAAAAAACAGCATTAAAAACTGCATCTGACAGTTTTATAACAAAGTTGGAAACGTTCTGCATACAGAGACGCACAGGCTGCACAAATAATGCAACAAGTCCTGTGGCAAGAAAGAATTCAAAGTTTCAATATCATGCTGGATTACATAGTAGCAGCTGATACCATCCCAGCATGATCATGCCTTGCATGTGTGATCACATTCGTTCTCTGCTTTCGGACTCAGTGGACAAGATGAGTGGTAGGGCTTCAGTGATGGCAAAAGCATATGTTAACATGAAAATGTTGATGACAGCAGTGTCAAGAAATTTCCGTGACCAACCATTCTAATGCAACCTGATATTGTCAATGCCACCTGAAAATAAGTAAGGAGTGTTACTTTTGGGAACTGTAGGCACAGACTCACCAGGAGAACTTAACATCGGTATGGAGGTACAGTAAACAGAGGAGAGACATTGTGGCTAAGGAAAAGTATAGCGAAAGGTGCTTATTGGTGTCAAGGGTGAAAAGCCTGGCAGTGCTTTGCCTTGTGCATGAACAGGAAGCATTCTATGGTGAACTTGTCGAAAAAGAAAAAAATACCTACATGGGTTCAGCCCTGTAGATATGCACCACATCACAAACAGCATCTTCTTCACTATTAACTTATGCAGGCAGTAAGAATTGTGCTGTGTCTGTGTGGGAAGCTGGAAATAATGGCCAGTGGCTTAGACATAGACCAAGGGTGATAAGGGGGACCCTGTACATAATGCAATATGCAGTGCAACTAATAATATCATAAAACAAGGTGCTAAACAGGACCAGGTGGGACGGCCACAATACTTTGTGTTTTGATGACAACCTGCAAAAGCAGGAGAGGAGGCAGACAGCGCTTAATAGCAGTGCTCCACAGCATCAGATATACACAGCAGGACTTAGCAGTCCAAAATAATATGCTTTACAGACTATATAGCAGCAGAAAAAGAATGGCATAACATGGTTCAAGAGGGCCAAATATTTATTTTGTTATGGCATGCACCTAACAACCGACTAGGAGAGGGAACCCACAATGAAAATAACATGCAGCACCACTACTTGTTTCATGTTGGACACAATAGCATACAGTTGCACAAGGAATCTAGCACCAATACCAGTCATCCACTGAAAAAGTTATGATGCACCTCAATACATGGAAAAAAAATGAGATAAAATGGTTTCTGAAAGAAAGACGTGAAGTCGCAAGTCCAAACCAACACTCTTTGAAGTGAACGATATGCAGCTACTGCGATATTGTGGACATCATAAAGTAACTTAACTTTTTATACATACATATATATATATATATTCATGCCAAAAAACTCAGTTTAATGCATCAGTTAGGGTTGTTCCGTGCAGCGAGAAATTTGATGTTAGGGAATAGCCCCCTTGCACCCCACCCGCCCCCAACTGGCATCGGGTGCTGGGGTCATTGGTCTAACTCTCACCCCATTCCATGTGAAACAAGCTGAGGTGGTGAAGTATAGGAGAATGGGAAGAGAGGATCGATGACCCCAACGCACATCCCGATGCCGGTTGAGGGGTAGGGGGTGGTGAAGGGGGCTTAACCCTAACATCGAATTCTCACTTTGTCGCCAGGAACAACCCTAACTGATGCATTAAATGGATTTTTTGCCATGAATTTCCCTTCTTTTTGAGAATGAGGACTATAAATAGTGAATGGAATGCGGTGGTGGGAGCGCAGGCCCTTTGGGCCACGCACTCCCACCATGTGATTTTGTGTACCATTGTAACAGTAAGTGCAGCTCAAATGCATGTGCAATGGTTACGCACATGGTGATGCAAACGTAAATGGTAATGCAAACGGTAATAGAAATGCAAGCTCAAAGAGATGCCAAAGCGAACAGTGACGGAAATGGAGACGCAAAAGGAAATGCATACAGAACGCAACTGGTAATGCGCACGTTCATGGTACCGCAAGTGGAAATGCAAATGCTAATGCTAACAGCAACAATAACGTCAAAGGAGACAGAAATGCAAGCATAAGCATTAATGGCATCAGAAGCATAAACTGTAATCGCGAATGGTCATGGTACTGCAATTGGAAATGCAAATGGTAATGGTAACAGCAACAATAATGCCAAAGGAAATGGAAACAGAAACGCTAGCGGATATGGAAATGCAAACTGTAAGGTGCACGGTCACGGTACCGCAATTGTAAATGCAAATAGTAATGGTAACAGCAACAATAATGCCAAAGTAAACAGAAATGCAAATGCAAGCATGTACAAAAATGCAAACTGTAACACGCACAGTCACGGAACTGCAATTGTAAATGCAAATGGTAATGGTAACAGCAACAATAACGCCAAAGGAAAGCGAAATGCAAACGCAAATGCAAGCACATACAGAAATGCAAACTGTTATGCGCACGGTCATGGTATCACAATTGTAAATGCAAATGGTAATGGTAACAGCAACAATAACGCCAAAGGAAACAGAAACACAAACACAATCGCAAGCGTGTACGGAAACGAAACCATAATGCGTAAGGCCATGGTACCGCAATTGTAAATGCAAATAGTAATGGTAACAGCAACAATAATGCCAAAATAAACAGAAACACAAATGCAAGCATGTACAAAAATGCAAACCGTAATGAGCACAGTCACAGAACTGCAATTGTAAACTCAAATGGTATCGGTAACAGCAACAATAACGCCAAAGGAAAGAGAAATACAAACACAAATGCAAGCATGTACAGAAACGCAAACCGTAACGCGCACGGGCATGGTACCGCAATTGCAAATGCAAATGCTAATGGTAACAGCAACAATAACACCAAATGAAACAGAAACAGAAATGCAAATGCAAGAGCAAATGAAAACACAAACCGTAATGCATACGGAGGCATCGACGGGAACGGTGCCGTGAACGGTAACGGAAATGCAACTGAAAATGCTAACTGACACAGTAACGAAAGGGCACACCCTTCTTTTCCCCAAAAAGTGCATTGAAAAACACAGTGAAAACAAAGAATGTATGCATAACAATGGGCCTCGGAGCACAAAATGAGGACTTGGAATACTAAATTGCTTATATCTCAGGAACCGTACGACGTAGGAAAAAAATTTAAATTTCATATGAAGTATGATTTTCCTGGCTAGCTTTATACTTAGCCCCTGGTTGGGGGGGGCTAAGCATTTTTGTGACAAAAAGTCCATATCTCGTACCGTTTCTGAGATATGGGCCCCAAAGCGACTGATGCCGAATGTTATCTTATGGAAAAAAGTGTCAACTTCGGAGTGCCATCACTGTGCCGCCCTGTAATATTTTTCCACCAAACTACCAAAAGGCGCATCTGTGGGATGTTGGCTTTCTTCCCTTCAAATTTCAGCCCAAAAGACCAAAGCATTATTTTGCAGCAGGGTGGCAAAGAATTCCTGTAATGTGGCGGACACCGTAATGTTATCTTAAGGGAAAAAGTGTTAACTTCAGAGTGCTGTATCTTTGCAGCCCTCTGATATTTTTTCACCAAACTACCAACAGGCACATCGTGGCATGTTGGCTATCTTCCCTTCAAATTTCAGCCCAAAATAGACCACACTGTTCTTTTTTTTTTTTTTTTTATTTTATTTAAACAGCAGTTTGGAAAACCTTTGAGCCATAGGCTCATTTACAAAGGTACCTTGTCACAGTAAGACAAACCAAAATACACAGTATAGCAGTACAACATATAAGTATAACAGTAAATTAAGACATAGATACAAACAAGCTGGTACAGGTAGGATGGATGCAAACAATACCAGAGTTATGTCGTCCTTAGCAGCTTAGTAATAAGCTTTGTCATAAGTAGTAGTGACGGCTTTGACTAGCGGCAGTTACAGCATCGGTGTTAATAAGGTGGTTACGTAAGGAAGTTTTGAAGCACAATATAGTTGGAGCTTAGAGATGGAGGGGCAGTGTGTTGAACCAGGAGGGGCCCTAAAGCTGAAGGCTCTTTGGCTGTGAGAGGTCCTAGCTCTAGGGATAACAAGAGAGTTTTCCCAGAGGTCCGAGTATGAACTAGTGGGACAGAGTGGCGTATGGTGGTGGTCAATCCTGGTGGGGAAAGCCCAAGGAGGGTCTTTTTTGTAAGGGTACAGGTAAGATATTTGAGGCGCTCGTCGAGATCAAGTACCAGCGCTTTAGCATACAGTAGACAGGTGTGTGTCATCCTAGGTGCTCCAGTAATTAACCTGCAGGCCTTATTCAGAGTAGTGCGAATTTTATGGAGTGCGGTCTGATCAGCAGCACCATACACCGGCAGTCCATAGTCCACTAGGGACAGGATAGAGGAGGTGACTGCTGAGTCGAAGAGCCTCTGGGGGAGGCAGTGTTATACCGATGTGAGATGCCCAATGGATATTAGTGGCAGTGGCTAGGGCAGCGATGTGTCCATGGAAGGAGAGGAGGGTCAAAATGGATCCCTAGGTATTTATGGAGCAAACTTGTTCGAGTGAGAATGAGGACCCAGAGTGAATGAGGAGTTTGAAGTTGCAGGACTTGTTTTGGGACAGTGAAGAACATGGTTTTTGGTTTTTTAAGATTTATCACCAATCTATGTTCCTTGAACCAGCCCTCGGCTTCAGTGAAGGACTTCTGCAGCGAGTCCTGGAGGGCAGTAGGGTTACGATTTGAGGCAAAGATGACTGCATCATCAGCGTACAATAGAATGTTCCCCGAACAAGAGCGTGGAAGGGTGTTAAGGTAAAGGGAGAATAGTAAGGGGCCCAGAATGGAGCCCTGGGGAACCCCAGAAAAGATGGGACAGATGTCTGAGTGGGTCCCATTAATTTTTACACGCTGTGAGCGGTCAGACAGATAACTGGTGCACCAGGAGATAGGCCCAGCAGCAAAACCAGAGAGACTAAGGGCATCAAGAAGGAGGGTGGGAGACAGTGTCGAAAGCTTTCGAGAGGTCAATGAAGACAGCACCAGCCAGAGAACCAGTGTCTAGGGAGGAATGGAGAAAGTTGGAGAACTCTAGGAGGGCTGTGTTGGTACTGTGGCCCGCTCGGAAGCCATGCTGCTCAGGACAAAGGACATTGTAGGTGGAGAGGTAGTCAGAGATTTGAGAGGCCACCACTTTTCCAAGGCCTTGGAGAAAGGAGAATGGAGATCGGTCGATAGTTTCCAGCCACAGTCCTATCACCACCTTTAAAGATAAGGGTGACAGTGGCGACTTTCCAGGCAGTTGGAACCTTCCCCAGGCAAAGAGAGTGGTTGATGAGGCAAGTGATCGGGGTAAGGACTGTGTCTAAGACCAGCCGTAGGATACACGGATCCAGGGTGTCACTGCCTGTACTATTACTCTTGAGGGCAGTGACAAGGTGCGGCCTAAGTTCTTGGGCAGAAACATGGCGGAGGAGTAAATAAGGGCGAGAAAGATTTACCGCAGGTTCTTTTGCAGCAGGGTGGCAAATAATTCCTGTTATTTTGTGTATAATGTCACAAAATAGTGTCGCAAATCACAACACTTTTGCAAATGAAATCACGAAAGTGTCGTGAGTGCGACATTAGTTTGCGACTCTACTTTTTCCAGAAATTTGAAAAACATATTTCTGGGGTGTTTAATCCCAAAATAAAGACATGGCTAGCATCCTGAGGGTCCGACTAGGTGAACACAAAAATAATTATGTTCCTAGAGGGTCCCAATTTTAAATGCCAAGCATTTTTCTGATCACCAACTGAAAACAAAATGGCAGATTTGTGACACTACTAGGGCCATTTGCGACACAAAGAAGTGCATTTGCGACACTGTCAAACTTTTGTTAACTTTTCCCATTGACTTATAATGGGAACTTGTTTTTTGAATAACTTTTGAACCGTTTAATATTTTTTCACAAAATATTCAAAAGGCACATCGGGGATCCCAGCTGCATGTTCCCTGAAGTTTTTAGACTGGTCGCGCAAACCGTGTGCCCTGTAGGCGTGAGAAAAGAATTTGCAAAAACCGTAAATGTGCATGCAGATCTCACTTAATAACTCTGCAGCCTCTGACCATTATGAAAGCTGGCAGATCCCAAGATGCATGCTTCTTGATCGTGCGTTCCAAACTTCAGGCAAATCCGTTGAACGTTGGCAAAGTTATTAAGGTGCAAAGTTTGACACTTTAACCTTAAAAGGGCTACTCAACCCTAACTATGGTAGCACTACCATGTTACCATAATATATATATATATATATATATATATATTTTTATAAAATGGGTAGGGAAATTGTTACTGTTTTATTGGATGATGAGCATCACATGACTGTGCGTATATCAGAGCGCGACCGCACACCTGCACTTTTACCCCCCTCCAAAACAATTTTGACATTTTATAGGATAGATAAACCACTCTGAGGTGTGCGGTCGCGCTCTGATATTCGCACGCCTTGGGCGGTTGATGCACACCAAGGCGTGCGTATATCAGAGCGTGACCGCACACCTCAGAGTGGTATATCTATTTTACATATATATATATATATATATATATATATATATATATATTATATATACAGTATATATATATATATATATATATATATATAGACATACATACTGTACAATACAGTAACAAGGCAGGAAAAATACAGTACAGTAAATTAAAGTAAAGTATATCCCATATATAGAGAGAGAGATAGATAGATAGACAGACAGACAGACAGACAGATAGATAGATAGATAGATAGAGAGAGAGATAAAGGAGACAGATGCTTTTCTTTATATATAAAAGTTATAATACTTTATAACACACACAGTATCGCAGTAGTAGATGTGCATTATTCACTACAAATAGTGTTGTTTTGGGTTCGTGACTTCATGTCTTTCTATCAGAAACCGTGTTATGTCAGTTTTTCCTTGCATTTAGGTGCAATCTTAATCACATCTTAATTTTGCAATTAATGATTTATGCACCTGTAACTAAGGGGTTATACTCTTTCAACAAACTGCATGGCAGACAAAAGACCTTCGAACACAGCCATTGACAGTACAGCAAGTGCCAAATAAGGTGCCACAACACTCCACTGTCAGGCAGAAGTTTCTGCACAGCACCTGCGTTAATAATACCTGCTGGGGATCGCAAGGTGTACTGTGCAATGAACACCTGTCAAGACAGTTCACAGATACAGAACTCTGCACTGAAATATGATAACAAACTATGCCCGATTCAAAATGATGCAATTCACTAACAGCCAACATGATAGTTGCTAAAAGCAAATCAAGCAGAATGGAAAGTCTCCCTTGGAGCATACGAAAACAAGACATTGCAGGACATACCCTTTGAGAAGTCTGGAACTCAGGTGGTGGTGGTCAGATCAGAGTAGGAGAGTAAATGAATAAGGAATGCATGAACCCTGACCCTGGAGTGTGCAGGTGAATTGCCAGTGGGCGGTATCTCAGGCAATTTGCATAATGGGCTGGTCATGGCACGAGAAGATTAGGATCGGTCCGGACTGAAATATAAAAAAGGCAGATTGTGCTTAAATGAATGTTATGGGAGAGGAAAAGAGGGCTATGGAAGAATATGGGTAGAAATAATGGGGATATGCAATCCACATGGACAGAAAAACATATATATATATATATATATATATATATATATATATATATATATATATATATAATTTGAGTTTCCAAATGGTGACAGTGTCCTTTAAATTCTAGCAGATGTGTAGGCTGTTAGGTGTCCTCACACAGGCTTTCTAAGCCTTCCACACTACTACATGTTCTGTGCGGGGGGGGTATTAAAGTATTGTTCTGTGGCAGTATGTATTCTAGTTACAAACTCCTTTGCCTTTAGCAAACCAGAGTTAGGTTTCAATCTTAACTGCGTTTTAGACCTTGATCCTAGTACAACAGTGACCTCTAGTGGTGTATGGTCTGAGTAAAAACAATCTTTTTATCCATTGGTACAACTCTACATGGGAAAGCATCAAGTCTATTTACTGTAGCGTTTTTTTACAGCTAAGTGATGTGTAGTCCCTCATGACTTTGTTCACTTAATGTTATATATCAGCCAGCACAAGGTCTTTTTACATCTCAGTAAGTGCTTCTTTTTTTTTCTCTTTTGGTTCTTTACATGTTCTCAAGGCATTGTTTCTGTCCAGGATATTATCTGCAGCTAGATTAAAGTTTTCACCTGGCATCTTGTTATGCATGTTCTGTTTTACTTTCCTATCACCATATTTATGAAGAAAACAGGGTCATCCTTATTTGCTGTGTATATACTCTCCAAAGTATTTCCATTCCATTAAGAATATCTTTAGCTAGAACCCATCTGCCCGGGTCATCAGATACCACATCACTTTATTCTTTTCAAATCCCATAGAAACATAGAATCTGTCAGGAGATAAGGACCATACGGCCCACCTAGTCTGCCCAGTTCCCTACTCCCTGCTGCAGCCGCAGATCCTATTTGATCTGTGACTCTCCTGCCAGGGTCGGACTGGGGTACAGAGGGCCCACCTGGAAAGAAGATACAAGGGCCCACCTGGAAAATCAATACAGAAGGGCCCAGGTTGACACACTCATATCAATATTCCACTTCAATCTGATACACTAGCTCTGTGTTTGCATCTTACATTTATAAGCAGTGTCCCAGAAACCCCATTTAATTAGAAAAAAGAAGATAAATGCAAAGGTTTTCAGAGTTCAGAAGGTAACCACTTACCCAACTGAGGGGGGCCCACCTGGAAATTTCCAGGTATCCAGGTGGGCCTGCTCTGCACATCTCCAGGGTATCCTTATGTCTAGCCCATGCACTCTTGAACCCCTGTATTGTTTTCACCCCCACCACTTCTGCTGAAAGGCTGTGCCATGGCTCCACCACCCTTTCAGTGAAAAAGTACTTCCTAACATTACCCCTGAGCCTTCCACCCTTCAGTCTCATATCATGCCCCCTGGTTCTTGTGCAGAATTTTCCCTGAAATATTTTATTTATTTTTATTTATGACTTTGATAACCGGGTGAGTGCACTGATCCCAGGGACCATTTTCAGGCACGACCCGGGCCATAACACATGGCGCAGGGTGACAGTGGATTACAAGGTAACAATAATACACATGAAACAGATTTGATACAAGCAACAATAGTAGACACAATATACAGGTTTGATGCATAGGTCCATTTGAGAACAGTGAATACAAGGTTTCAATATCAGACATGAGAAGACTTGGTACAAACAAACAAATCATAGGCACAGTGTACAATGTCAGACTGCATTGTCCAGTGAGCATGTAATACACAGAATACTCAGTAAAAAAATGTATATACAATACGTACAGGCAAGGAAGTCAAATATTACTGTGAAAAATGCAATATAACAGTTGTAGGCAAGAGAGTTGACTGGTGTGGGTGGGTGGGTAACCCCTGGGCTGGGGAGTTGACTAGTGTGGGTTGGTGTGAGACCCCTGGGAGCATCGGCAGGATGAGTTTTCCTGGAACCAGACTTTAAGGTGGGACTTGAAACTGGAGTGTGTGTCAGTGGAATGGAGTTCAGCCGGTAGTTTGTTCCACTGCAAGTGGGCAGCTGCAGACCAAGCTCTGTTACCCATGTTGGTGAATACCCTAGGAACAGCTAGAGGGGGAGTACCATTTGAGAGGAGGTTGCGGAGGAGTGTTTGGGTTTTCAGAAGGGCAGTTAGGGGGGATTCTGGAGCCATGTGGATGACATTGTCCATCATGCAGCAGAGGGCTAGGTCAAAGCGACCTTGCAGCGGTAGCCATCCAAGGGTATTATAAAGGGTACAGTGGTGGGTGGAGAACAGGGCCAATAAAGTAAAGTGGCAGGGGCTGTTGTAGGCAGCGGAGAGTTTAACCATAGCAGTAGCTGAGATCCTGGCATAAATAGGGGAGCAGTAGTCAAGAATAGGGAGAAGATTACCCTGGACAATGGCTAGTCTAGCTTCAGGGGTAAGGTATTGCCTGAATCTATAGGCGGCACCTAACTTTTGATGGAACCTTCTGACAAGGGAATTTGCATGCTTAGTGAAGGTGAGGGAGGGGTTGAGCAGTACCCCTAAGTATTTGTAGGTGTTGACGTCATCCAGTGCTGTATCATCTGGGGTGAGAATGCGTAAGGGGTATGGCTTTTAGTTTTGGCCAGGAAGGGCTTAGATCCAAACAGCATGGATTTAGTTTTTTGGGCATTTACTTAGTGGAGGTTTTTTGAGAACCAGCTGTGGGCTGCAGCATAGTTGTGTGAGAGAACTGAGGAAATTGCAGCTATGGATTTGTCACTGTGGAAGAGGACAAGGTCATTGGCATACAGGAGAGAGTTACAGTTGAGGCAGTCAAAGGGAAGTGCATTAACGAATAAGAAGAAAAGGAGGGGACCCAGGATTGAGCCTTGAGGGACCTCCACAGAGACAGGCAGGGTGGGGGAGCAGGTTTGACCAATACACAAGAATTATGAACGATCGGTAAGGTAGCTAGTGAACCAGCTTGTGACTTTCTGAGAACAACCAAGGAGGCTAAGCTTGGAGGTAAGGAGAGCATGGTAAACCATGTCAAAAGCCTTTGAGAGGTCGATGAAGACAGCCCCGGTGGCTTTACCATTATCCATGTTAGAGAGGATGTGGTCGATCAGAAGGGTGAGGGCAGTGGCGGTGGAATGATTCTTGTGAAAGCCGTGCTATTGTTTGCATAGGAGGGTGTATTTGCCTATGTAATCAGTGAGCTGATTGTGGACTGCTCTCTCGAGTGGTTTACTGAGATGAGGGAGGATGGATATTGGACGGTAGTTGTCGGAGGATTTGGGGTCACCGGATTTAAAAATGGGGATAACCTTAGCTATCTTCTATGGGTCAGGCATGGAGGAGGTGGAAAGGGCAAGGTTAAAGATGAAGGTGAGTGGCTTGGCAATCGTCAAAGAGATCAGCTGAAGAAAGACTGGAGATAGGCCATCAGATCCGGAGGAGCCGTGGTTAGGTAGATGTTTGAGTAGCTTCACTGTATCATGTATGGAGAGGGCTTTAAAATAGAATGGGAGTATTTGCAGGTGAGTGGCAGAGCTGGAGGAGGATGGCAGTGTGTCAGATATTAGGGCCGGGATTTGAGGTTGGGCAGTTGGCAGCTTATTTAGGTACATGGGTAAGTTGGTGAACTTACAGTTGAAGACACTGGCCACATCGTGAGGGTCGGTCAGCAGCCCATCCTGGGAGTTGAGATGTGGTGTAGCGTAGCTGGAGTGGGGGTTTAGGAGGGAGCTGACTGAGTCCCAGAATTTTCTAGGGTCTCCAAGGTTGGCCTTTTGCAGGTTGCGGAAGTGGGTCTGTTTCAAAAATTTGGCTTGTTGTTTACATTTCTTCCTCATGTGCCTATATGCATCCCAGAGGGCAGGAGAGGGGGTTGCTTTGAAAGTGGACCAGACGTGGTCTCTGGCCTTCATAGGGGTTAGGAGGACCCAGCGTGAGCACCCACCTCTGACCCATCTGATAGTGATAGGGAAAAAGCGGTCCTGGAGTGTTAGTGTAGAGTCTGGGTAAATGTGGAAACTGCCATGGCTACATTGGAAAGGGAAAAAAGCGTGAACCATTCCAAGGACTGGGCCTCCTCGAGGAGATTTGTGGATACTGGGCAGCTGAAATTTCTTAGAGATAGGTATTTGGGAGGGGGCTTTAGTTTGGAAGACCAGAGGAGACAGGTCAGTGAATGATCACTTACAGAGTCAGCCATGGTGCCAGTGTGTAATGCTCGGTCCTCCCTGTTTATGAGGATCCAGTCTAGGAGAGTCTGGGTGGCTGAGCGTGGATTAAGTCTGGTGGGAAGAGTGATCACCTGCACCAGGTTGTGCTGCTTTAACAGGGATACATAGTCAGGCTGGTGGCAGCTCAGCCAGTTTAGATTAAAGTCGCCGAGAAGGATAAATTCCCTATGGGGAGTTAGAGAGCTCAGGCATTGGAGGAGGCTGGTGAGTCCAATGATTCCGTTCGTGGGGGGGGGGAGGTTGTAGCAGCAGCCAATATAGAGTTTCTTGCAGGATCCCAGGGTCAATTCTGAAAGTAGCCATTCACTAGGTGAGGAAGGGTTGGAGTGTAGGACAATGCTAGCTGAGAGGGGTTCCCTTAGGAGCAGGACCTATGCATATGCTTTCCGCCTGTACCCTGTTTATTCCCCTAAGGTACTTGAAAGTCTCTCTCATATCTCCCCTCTCCCTTCTTTCCTCCAGTGAATAGATCTTAAGATCCTTAAGTCTTTTCTCATAGCTGCTGCAGTCCATGTACCATCTTCATTGCCCTTCTCTGGACTGCCTCTACTTTGTCAATGTCCTTCCGGATAGTTGGTCTCCAGAACTGGACACAGTACTCCAGATGAGGCCTCACTAGTGATCTGTACAGTGGCATCACCACATTTTTTCTCCTGCTTGTTATATCCCTCCTTATGCACCCCAGCATTCTGTTTGCTCTTCCCACCACCTTTTCACACTGTTTGGTCACCTTCAGGTAATCAGATATGATAACCCCCAGGTCTCTCTCCTGACTTGTTATGTCCAAAATTTCCCCACCCATCCTGTACTCCTCCCTTGGATTCCTGTGACTCAGGTGCATGTTCTTGCACTTTTTAGCATTGAAACTCAACTGACAGACGCCTGACCACTCCTCTAATAGGCTTAGGTCTTTTCTAATTTTTCACCCCCTCCGGTGCATCCACTCTGTTGCATATCTTGGTGTCATCTGTGAAGAGGCACACCTTTCCCTTCAGATGCTCTGCAATGTCGCTAATGAAGACATTGAATAGAACTGGCCCCAGCACCAACCCCTGTGGCACCCCACTGGTCACCTACTTCTCCTCAGATTTCATGCCATTTACCACCAACTTCTGAGTCCTGTCCTTTGCCAGTCCCCAACCCACTTTATCACCATAGGACCCACTCCCAGCCTCCCCAATTTATTTAGCAATCTCCTGTGTGGGATGGTGTCGAAGGCCTTCCTGAAATCCAGGTAGGTCACATCCACCGCCCCATCCTGATCTACTACCCTTGTTACCCAGCCAAAGAAATATATAAGATTCATCTGACAGGACCTTCCCACTGAGAATCTATGCTGCCTTGGATCCTATGCCCCACTATCCTCCAGAAATGTCATAATCCTCTCCTTGAGTAAGGACTCCATTAGTTTCCCCACTACTGAGATCAGGCTTACAAGCCTGTAATTGCCTGCCTCCTCTCTGCTCCCACTTTTGTGGAGAGAGAGGCCACATCTGCCCTCCTCCAATCCTCAGACACCATCCCCATCTCTAGTGATGTGCTGAAAAGGACAGCCAATGGTTCTGCCAACACTTCCTGAGTTCCTTTAGTACTCTGAGGTGGATCCCATCTGGCCCCATTACCTTATCTGCTTTTATTTTCCAGAGTTCTTCTAGGACTCTTTCCACTATGAATGGGCTGGTGTCTACCTTCCTCCCCTGAATACCCCCTTAATGAGTCTCAGTCCCTCACCCTCCCTTTCCCCCCTGGTGAATAATGAGCAAAAGTACTTGTTCAATATCTCAGCCTTTTCTAGGTCATCCTCCACCCTTTCTCCTCCTTCTTTCTTCAGCCTAATGATCCCATTTCTGGTCTTTTTCCTCTTGCTAATGTATCTGAAGAAGGTCTTGTCACCTTTCTTAATAGCCTGTGCTATACCTTCCTCTGTCTGTGCTTTAGCCCTTCTAATTCTTTTCCCAGATTCCCTCTGCTTATCCAGATATTGTTCTCTGTCCTCATCCTTTTGTGTTTCCTTGTATTTTCTGAAGGCTCTTTTCTTTTCCCTTACTTTCTCGACCACTACCTTTGAGAACCATAATGGCCTTTTCTTTCTTTTACTCTTGCCATGCATTTTGACACAGTGACTTGTTACTTCTGTTATGACTTTTTTGAGTCTAGACCACTGTTTTTCCACATCTCCTCCTGTACCTTCCACTGCTAGGGCTCTTTTGAGGTTTTCACCCATCTCATTAAAGTTAGCCTTCCTGAAATCTGGGACTTTTATCCTTGTACGGCTTGCCTCCTCCAGTGTTGTTACCTTAAACCATTCTGTCCTGTGGTCGCTGGTACCAAGGGGACTGCCCAGCTCCATATCTGTGATCCCCATTGGTTAGGACCAAATCCAGTATAGCCTCCTCGTGGGTTGGTTCTGCTACAAGCTGTCTTAGGTTTGCCCCATTCAGGGCAGTCATGAAGTTCCTGACCCTTGTTGTACTTGCAGTCTGAGTGCTCCAAACTACCTCAGGCAGGTTGAAATCACCCATTAGTGGCAGTTACCCTTTGGCTGCCATTTTGTGGAAAGTTTCCACAAGAGCCTCATCTGATTTCTCCCCCATGCCAGAGGCCTGTAAATTACTCCAGTGTCAATGGCTGTCCTTTTCCCACCTCCAAGGTGACCCACAGTACCTCTGCTCCTTTGTGTAACCCTTGTGCCTCTGTTGTTTTAATCCCTTCTTTCACATACATAGCTACTCCCCTTCCCTTCTCCCTTCCCTATCCTCCCTAAAAAGTGTGTATCCTGGTATGGCTATATCCCAGTCATGGTTCCCTCTGTACCATGTTTCTGTAATACAGTAGCTACTATGTCTAGGTTTGCATCTGCCATTAATGCCATTAAGCCTGGGATTTCGTTCCCCAGACGGTGGGCATTTGTGCACATTCCTGCAAATCCCAACCAGATCCCTGCTCTGCGTTAAATTGCATACATATTCTTTCTTCACTCTGCAGTTGCAGCGTTAAATTTCTGGGCTTCACTGTTTATTTGGAGGGTTTCCTGCAAGTGAGCAATATCACAGTGTCATCTATTTAATTGTGCTGGCACTTCTGTTCTCTTGGTAGTGAAGGGGATACTCATCTGTTTCAAATTCCAGCTTATTATATTAACTATATTTTTTTTAGTTACTCATTTTCAGGTCCCCATCTCACCTTTTCTTGTGCCTCGTTTGCCATCAGTATCACTAGCATTCCATTAAGTCTGAGCAGAAGCACAGTGGCAATGTAAATCTGATAACAATTAGAAACATTAAGCCAAACTTTGTAACTCTTTGCAAAACATTTCCTTTCCACTCCTTTTCCTCCCATATGTAGCTTTCATTATGCCTTTTATGTTAAACATCCTCCAAAAAGTCATCCCAGACACAAAGTTTCAAAACTAATTTCAGAGGATATGGCCTGTGCCCACCACCTCCAGCAATGCACCATTTTCTTAGAAACCTCCAGTGAATCATTATCTGGGCCATCATTTTTAGCATCATGTCCAGGTGAAATTATTTTGTTTTGTGGCTACAGTTCTGTACTTTTCCCACTCTGGGGGAAAAATGCTTATTCTGGCATTGCAGCCCCCTTCTGCCCTCTTCTTCTTCTACTTGGGCTCACCAGTCCATGATAATGGGGTAATCAGTTCAGCCATGCTCTTTCTGCTTCGATTCACAATTGCCACCAATTTCAGAACATGACCCAGTTTATGTCGTTGGCTTCTTTTCGCTGGGGTGAGGAGTAGACATACTAGGAAATACACCATCATCAAACTGGTTCACCCTTCCCCCTCATTACCTTTATCTCCCTCTCCTCTTGTGAGGGAGGAAGAGTACTTACACACCTTTATATATATATGCACACCGGTAATAGTCCCCATAGTTGCATCAATAGAGAAATCACTTAAAGAAAAATAGAAAGTCTGTTTCTAGAGCTTTCAAAAGTTCAGTTCCATATACTCTGTTATGAAATACGAACATACAAAATTGCCAGCAGAAACAGGCCTCACGGTCTATCGAGTCTGCTCGAGTGCGCAGCTAGCACCTTATAATGCTGCTGCCCCTCCCTTCCCCCACCATCCTATTACCCCTTACCCTTACCTTATCCCAACCCCTCTTGAAGCTGTCTACCATCTTGCAGACCACTACCTCACCCGGCAAGGAATTCCACTTGTCCACCACTCTTTCCATGAAAAAATGTCTCCTCATCTCTCTCCTGAATCTACCACCCTCCAATCTCAGTTGGTGTCCTCTCGTGTCCCTCCCCTTTCTCCTCTGGAAAATCCTCTCTGTATTAGTCTTGTTTATTCCCTTCAATTACTTAAAGGTCTCAATCATATCTTCTCTGTCCCTCCTCTCTTCCAGAGAATACATATTCGGCTCCCCCAGCCTTTCCTTGTATGGCTTGCACTTCAATCCCTGGATCATCTTTGTAGCGCTACACTGTACCCCTTCCAACAATCTGATGTCCTTTTTCAGGAACGAGTGCCAGTATTGCATGCAGTACTCCAGGTGGGGCCTGACCAGTGACCTATACAGGTGCAGAATAACCTCCCTACTCCTGGAGGAGATCCCTCTAGCTATACACCTCAGTATTTTGTTGGCTTTGCCGCCGTCATTCTGCAATGAATAGAGTTGTTAATGCTCCCTGTTATGATAACCCTTAGTTCCTTCTCCTCTGTGGAGCAACCCAACTGAACCCCATTTAAGTGATAATCCCTCCCCTGGTTCTGGGATCTGAAGTGCAGAACCTTGCAATTCTTGGTGTTGAACCCCAGCTGCCATTTATCTGCCCACTCCTGCAGCTTATTCAGATCCTCCTGCAACCCCTTCACCCCCTCCATGTCATCTACCGCAGCTGTCATCTTGGTATCGTCTGCAAACAGACTGATTTTGCTCCAGACCCCATTCGAGATATCTGTAATGAAAATCCGGAACAGTACTGATCCCAGCATGGATCCCTGTGGTACTCCACTCGTCCCCACTCTCGGTGATGAGAGTTCGCCCCCTACCACCACCCTTTGCTGTCTCCCGCTCAACCAGTTCATGATCCAGGTCACCATTTTTGGTCCTCCCCCACATACTCCAGCTTCCCCCCAATCTTCCATGAGGCACTGAATCAAAAGCTTTACTGAAGTCCAAGTACAGGACGTCCACAGCATGGCCCTTCTCCAGTTCCTGCATCACCCAGTCATAAAACTCTAACAGGTTTGTCTGGCATGATCTGCCTATGACAAACCCATGTTACTGATTGTCCTGGATACTGTTTGCCTCCAAGAAGCTCACAAGCCTCTCTTTAAGGATGGTCTCCATGAGTTTGCCCAAAATTGAGGTGAGGCTTACTGGCCTGTAGTTCCCTGGTTCATCCTTTGGGACAGTTTTATGGATGGGCACCACATGGGCCATCCTCCAATCCTGTGGTACACATCCTGTGTCCAGGGAGGTATTAAACAGGTCTGCCAGTGGCCCCACAAGGACCTCTGCCAGTTCTCTCAGTACTCTAGGGTGAATGCCATCCAGCCCAGGTGCTTTGTCCACTCTTAATTCCCTCAACCTCTCCAGCACCCTGCTCTCTGTAATCCCTACATCTGTCGTCCTCTCCTCCCTGCCACCCACCCCACTTGCCTGAGGTGTTTGCCTCCCCTTCTCCTGCGTGAACACAGAGCAGAAGTACTCGTTCTGTGCCTCTGCCTGCTCTGCCCCCTTCTCCATCCACCGATCTTTCTTGATCCTCACAAGCTTTTCTTTGCTTCTCCTTTGTAATGGAAGAAGTCTTTTTCTCCTTGTTTGATCCCCTGCACCAGTCTTAGCTCTCTAGATGCTTTGGCCCCCCTGAACAGTCTGATGACCTCCCTAGATTTTTTCCCTGTATACATCTTTATCTTCTCCCCTTCCCATTTTCCTATACTTCTGAAATGCCGACCTCTTAGCTCTCACCCAATCCCTGACCTCTGGTGAAAGCCATCTTGGTTTCTTTGCCCTGCCCTTCTTGTTATTTTTCCTAGTACAGGTCTCTGTTGCCTCCTCCAGCCCTCCCCTTATTATATTCTATTTCTGAGCTGCATCCATGTGTTGTTGGATGTCTGCCAGGTGCTTGCTTAGAATTTCCCCCATCATCCTAAAGTCCACCCTGCTAAACTCAACCACCTTTGTACCCGTACCCCCCGTATCCCTCCCCATGTTTAGCTTGAACCACACCGATTAGTGGTCACTCCCAGCAAGTGGTTCCCCACTTCTAGATTCCTTATAGCTTCCCCATTATCCAGTACAAAGTCCAAAGTCCTTTCCAGCTGTGTCGGCCCCTGTACCAGCTGTATCAAGAAGCTGTCCTGAAAAGCTTCCAACAGGACCCCCTCTCTTGCACTCATGGTGGCAAGTGTACTCCAATCTACCCCTGGTAGGTTGAAATCCCCCTCCACCACTGTGCTTCCCTTCCTGCTTACCCTTTAAATTTGATCTGCCAGTTCCCGGTCCAGGTCACAAGACTGTGATGGTGGCCTATACACTACCCCATCCTCAGTGTCCTATTCCTAGCATCCTGGAACTGCATCCAAGGAGCTTCTGTCATCCCCTTCTCCTCTTCCTCCCTTATGCACTTAATGCCCTCCCTTACATAGATTGCCACCCCCTCAAAGTCCCCTTGGCCCTATCCTTTCTGAATAGCCTGTACCCCTGGATCATCATATCCCAGTCCTAGTGCTGGGTGACCCATGTTTCCATGATGGCCGCTATGTCCACCAATTTCACCACCAAGGGAGCCTGTAACTCCACTGTTCTGTATCTTAGGCTTCTTGCATTCAGTGAGACCACCTTCCAGCCTGTTGCCTCCCCAACCTTACCATTCCTCTTCCTCCCCTTTGGCTCTCTCTGTGCTCCCTCCTCACTGCCTTCCCCTCTAACTAGGGGGTTGAGCACCCTATGTTCCCCTTTCTGGACATTGTTTCTAACAACGGTCCCCTTGCCATCCCCCCTTCCTCGTTTAAATCCACCCTTGTTGAAATATATCCCTCCATTCCCTGTTTGAGTACACTCTTCCCCGCCTTACTCAAATGTAACCTGTCCCTTTCATATAGGTCACTGTTGTCCCAGGTCCTGCCCCAGTTTGACACCAGTCCATGTTCCCTGGTTCGGCACCAATCCCTCAGCCACCCATTGAACTCCTCTATCCTTTTGTTTCTCCCTGTACTTGCACATGGTACTGGTAGCACCTCAGAGAATGCCGCCAACACCCCTACCTCCTCACACTGCCTACCCAGTTCCTTAACCTCCCCTTTACTACCTCCACTATTTCCCCAGCCAAGTCGTTTGTACCCACGTGCACCACCATGTGTGGTTTCATCCTCCCTCTGCTTTCGCACTTGAGAAGTGCCTGCCCTGTCTGTGGTCAACCCCAAAATTGCCTCAACCCAGATATGACAATGCCTTTCCCCCTTCCTCTCCATCTGATCCCCTTCAGTATGGAGTCCTCCAGCACCAGCACCCCTCCATCATTCTAATCCTGACCCCCCCCACTGTGATCTCTGTCCACTCCCCAGGAACCCCACTGCCTCCCTCCCTATATCCCTCATCTGCATCTTTTGTTCTCCTTGCATCATTCCCCCCTACTGCCTCCCCTCCTGTTACCACCTTTCCTATCTCCTGCTCTACCCTACCCTTCCTTTCCTATCTCTCTTTCCCATTGTAATTCCTGCCTCTTGGACCTGCCATATCCCTCTCCCCCTTCTCTTGCAGCTCCGATACCTCCCTCTCCCCTTCCTCTGCCAACACTGCATACCTATTGCTTGATACCCCCGCAATAGTGCCCATCACCTCCTTCCTCCTTCCCTGATCCCTCCCTCCTCCTACTGCACCTCCGTTCACCTTCCCCCCATCCTCCTTATATCCCCATATTTAGCTCTGCAGTTCCCTTTCTGCATCTCCCCACCCCTCCTTAGTGGGGTCACTCCTGCCTCAGCTCCCCCCTCCCTTACTCTCCTTAGTTCCCTCCATAACCCCATTACTTTATCCTCCAATTTCCTTAGCCTGCAGCAAATTGAACAGCCTCCCAGTTTCCATAATAAATTCATCCAAACTGCTGCCCCACATCCATTGCAACTGACTATCCTCCCTGTGCCTACTGCCTTCCCTCCGCGGCTCCTGTCATTCCACCCTCTATTCTGCAGCCTGCCCCCACCCTTATCCAGTTCCATCCATTTCCATTGCCCCTCATATTCCCTCCTTGCAGCCCTTCACACCTACTCCCCATTATTCATGTTTGGCTTAAGTGTATCCTCATACCTGTCCCCCAGTCCTTATTCTCATACTTACATGCTCTATTACTAGTCCAATATCAGTCCTTCTTTAACCCCCGGTCCTCATTTGATGGCCTTTACTCAGTAACACATTAATACAATCCCAACAGTGTACTACATTAATATAGTAACAAGTTAGTACAATCCCCTCAGTGCATTACAGCCCTTATGAACCCTAAATACTTATCACAGCCCTGAGTATGCTAGATCTGTAGCTTAGTAATACATCACCACCTTAGTATATATCAAATCTAAATATGACATCACATAACAAGGCTAGCTTTTATATCATATCATAACAGTCTCTTCTCTTCATCAGTTCATAAATAAGCACTTAAAAATTTTAGTTCATGCCAATCTGAATCGTCATACCTATTTGAATGCCACAAGTCCCACAAGCATCAAAAATTGTAAACGACTCGTAGGACTAGTGACAAAGATTCAAGATTTTCAATCACTGAGTCAAACTGATGCTAGATGACATTTCTGTGGTTTGCTGTGCATCAGTGTTGGGGCCTCTTGCATGCCTCTAGCAGCAGCTTGTGTTATATCTTCACCACAATTTTCTGTAAAGCATGCCCAAGCACTAGAAATACATCTGGGATTGGAAAATAAGGAGTTGTTGCAGCGCTTGGACTTTGTACATCAGCAGCACCAAAGTGCATGGCTGCAACACTGGCCACAGGGACTGCATCTGCCTTGGAAAATTCAGCTCACTGTCTCTGTGTCCCAATGAGAATCCTTCAATGTCCAGGAGTTCATGTAAAGTTAATTCCCATTGCTGTGGCACAGTTGCTACCCAGAACAGAAGCATTACCAGATAAAGTGCCCTTTTCATTCTGGGTGTTTTCTTTTGGTATCCCTTTTTTAGCTTGGTCAGGACAAAGACCAAGGCCTTGCTGTGGCAATGAAACTTGTAGTGGATTCAATTGTTGTCAGATCCCAGTACTGAAGGGTACTATTGTACATTTCTTTCTTTGCAGCCCCTCCTTTACTTTATTAAGTGTCATGTGTGTATCCTTAATTTTGGTGAAAAAAGACATGATATATACAGTATGCACCCTTTAATCCACCCATTCCAAAGTCTTTTTCCCTGGCTTTGTGCATTATGTCTTCTTTTATCAGGTACTTTACCAGCATGGCAACAATTGCCTGTACTTTCCCCCCACTTCAGTAGTGCTTGGAGAGTTCCGTTAATTCTACCAAATTTTAGGCAAGTGCCATAGTTGTAGTCCAACATTTGTGATATCACAGTCTATAAGAATTTAATCATACCTAGAGACCAGCAGGGCCACAGGATCCAAGGCAGCGTGGATTCACAGAGGGAAGGTCATGTCAGATGAATCTAATAGATTTCTTTGATTGGGTGACCAAAGTAGTAGACAAGGGAGGGGCTGTGGACACGGCCTACCTAGACTTTAGCATTGCATTTGACACTGTCCCACACAAAAGATTAATAAACAAGTTAGCCAGCCTGGAAGTGGGTCCCAGGATGGTAGCCTGGGTAAAACATTGGCTGGACAACAGGACGCAGAGTGTAATAGTAAATGGAGTCCACTCCGAAGAAAGGGGGTTTACTAGTGGGGTACACCAGGGTTCAGTATTGGGTCCAGTCCTTTTTACTGCATTTATAAGTGACATTGCAAAGTGACTGGAAGGAAAAGTATGCCTCTTTGCAGATGACACAAAGATCTGCAACAGAGTTGATACACAAGGGGGGTGGAAAGGATGAGAAGGTACTTGGCAAGGTTGGAGGAATGGTCAAAAGTATGGTAGCTTGGATTCAATGCAAAGAAGTGCAAAGTAATCCACCTGGGAAACAAAAACCCAGGGGAAGAGTACACAATGGGGGAAAGTAGTAACAACAACAACAAGCATTTGTCAATGCTGATGGAGGATGCCAATGTTTGCTTGCTGGTATTAGCATTAGAAATGCAGGAGTTAGACAGATGCAGAATAGGAATGGCAATGAAGTATTGAACGTCACATGAACCCCACCTCCATCCTGTAGAGACGGACAGGATTTGGGGTAAGGTTTTGGGTCATCACCCATGACGGTCAAGCCATGTCACCTCACCCTATTCTGCAGACACCGACACGTGTTGAGCTGTGCCTTAGGGTGTTTGGCTTTACAGTCACCCCATTCCATATGGACATACATTGAAATGGCTGCAGCACAGGAGAATGAGGTGAAGTCTTGGGATGAATAGTCCAAGGTACACCTCGATGCCTGTCAGTGGCTGGGGGGTTGGGGTGGGATGGCATGAGCAGTACAGTTGGCAATCCAAAAGCACACCCCAATGCCTGTCTGTCTGTACAGGGTAGGACGTTATGGTTAGAAACCGTAATGCCTCAGGCATTTGTTGGTATTCACAGTACAAATTTTAAACATGGCCTTTTTGTGACCCCACCTCATGAAAGCATTTGGGACCTCTTGTCATGAACAGTGGCAGTGTGATTTTGTCAATGTGTCCTGAAAACTGGCTTCCAACAGTGGCAGTGCCATTCTGCACCACATGTACGAAAACACAGATCGGGCAGGATGTGAAGAATGACAGCTGTACAATCCATAGGGAGGTATTAAGAGATGGCAATGTTGAAAATGTGTAGTGAGAATATTAAAAATGCTTGCTCTTCCGAGCAAACATGGAAACCGCGCAATGCATGCGCGTAACACAGTCGGTTTATGGAGTTTCATCACCAGATTTTCTGCATAGGCATTTAACGACCTGTGGTCATGAAGAGTGTCACTGTGATTTTGTTACTGTGTCCTGAACACTGATTTCCCACAGCAATCACGGTATTCTACGCCAGAACTGCAAAAACACATTTCAACCAGGATGTGAAAAATGACAGCTGTACTGTTCATAAGGAGGTGTGGGAAAATGGCAATGTTGAAAATCTGGAGTGAAAATATTACAAACGTGCAAAGTTATAGGCGTGCGTGGAAACTGCGCAACGTACACTCGTAACACAGTCATTTTATGGACTTTCATCACCAAATGTTCAACATAGGCATTTTAGGACCTCTGCTAATGAACAGTGTCACTGTGATTTTTGTAATGTGTCCTAAACAGAGATTTCCCACAGCGACTGTGTTATTCTGAGTCGGAAGTGCAAAAACACATTTCGGCCAGGATGTGAAAAATGACAGCTGTACTGTTCATAAGGAGGTGCGGAAAAATGGCAATGTTGAAAATATAGCGTAAAAATATTGCAAATGTGTGAAGTTACAAGCGTGCATGGAAACTGTGCACTGCACGCTCATAACACAGTTAGTTTATGGACTTTTGTCACCAAATTTTCAACATAGGCATTTTAGGACCTCTGCTAATGAACAGTGTCAGTGTGATTTTCCTAATGTGTTACGAACACGGATTACCCATAATGACCGTGCTTGTCTGCGCCGGAAGTGCAAAACCATATTTGGGCCGGGATGTGAAAAATGACAGCTGTACTGTTCAAAAGGAGGTGCGGGCAAATGGCAGTGTTGGCAATCTGGAGTGAAAATATTGCAAATGTGCGAAGGTACGAGCATGCATAGAAACTGCACAATGCATGCTCGTAACACAGTCATTTTATGAACTTTTCTCACCAAATTTTCAACATAGACATTTTAGGACCTGTGCTAATGAACAGTATCACTGTGATTTTCTTAATCTGTCCCAAACATTGATTTCACACACCAACTGCGCCATTGTGCTCTACATGCGCAGAAACACATTTTGGGTGAGATGTGCAAAATTAAAGCTGTACTACTCATAAGTAGGTGTGATAAAATGGCATTGTTGAACTTCTGGACTGCAATAATTAACAATTCACGCACTTACGCGCATGCGTAGGAACTGCGCAACACATGCTCATTAAACAGTCATTTTTAAGAATTTTTTCACCAACTTTTCAACATAGCCATTTTAAGACCTCTGCTCAGGAACAGTGTCACTGTGATTTTCTTAATCTGTCTCAGACATTGATTTCGCTTTACCGACTGCCATTATGCTTCGTAATTGAAACACATTTTAGACGGAGATGTGAAAATGACAGCTGTACTGCTCATAAGTAGGTGTGATAAAATGGCAAAGTTGAAAATCTGGAATGCAAATGTTACAAATTCCACGAACTTCACAGTGTGCGTAAGAACTGCATAGCACACTCATAAAACAATCATTTTTAGGAATTGTTTCACAAATTTGCAACATAGGCTTTTGAAGCCCACCTTATGAACACTGCACTGTCATTTCATTAATCGATCCCAAAAGGTGATTTCATGCAGTGACCGCGAAATCACCCTTCGGGCCCAATTAACGCCATGACAGTGACAGAATTCATGAGGAGGGGTCCCAAAAACCCCATGTTGAAAATTTGGTGCCAAAATTCCAAAAAATGCCTGAGATATGCAGCAAAGTTGAAACCCCCCTGTTTATTACATTATACAGCTTACCGGCACTTCCTCAGTTCGCAGTCAGCTTTGAAGAGTGCAGACATGTTCCCGGTCCATCGAAGATCGTTGTGCCAGACTCCAGAGGTAAGTGTGGGGTGAGGGGGGTATGGGGAGGCAGGGTGAGCAGTGGGTGGGCACAGGTTGCGGGAGGGGGTGTGGCAGACCGCGAGGGACTGCTTTTCCTTTACAAGGAAGATAAAAACAAGAAGACAACGTGGGGCGGTTTTCAATTTACAGGGGCATTTGGCAAGCTGGGGTGGGCTCCCAGCATGCCAAGAGACTCTTTGGGGCCAGCTGCGGCGGCGAGTTGGGCACCCGTTGGCGAGACAACAAAACAGGGGTTACATCATGCCGACTGAGTGGGACCCCCGTGGGCAGATGTAACAGGTGGGGGTACATCTTGCCGATGGGGAGTGGGCTCCCATGTTGGCTTAATAAACACTTTGCGGCCACTGAAGCCGGTGGGGATTGGGGCCCCCGTCAGCCAACAAAGTCAGTTTGGGGGGGCACATGCTGCCGAGGGGGATTGGGCACCCTCTCGGCATGGGAGGTTGCCTAATATTGTTTGTGAATGTGGCAGCAAGCCGCCCACCATGTTCACAAACAGAATTAGGCTAACTAACGTTCCGCCCTACAATGACGGGTTGCTCCCTCATTGCAGCACAATTACTGATGCTGCAATGATGAGGCGGCCCCTGATTGCTGCGGCGAAAACGTTACAACTTGGTGCACTTTTTGGAGACCAGTGTCATCAGCACACTGTGCCTCCATTGGTCCACCAGTGCCAAGCCCCCAAATGCAGTGCCTCCCTTGGCTCTAACACTGCCGCGCCTCCACAACCCGCTTCTCTCCTAAGCTGTCACATCATGTTTCTTGCGCATGTGCAAGCAAACATAAAAATGTAAAGGGACCTGGGGGTAGTCATATCAGATGACCTAAAGGTAAGCAAGCAATGTGAGAAGGCAATAGGGATGGCTGGGGGGATACTGGGATGTATAGGGAGAGGCATCACCAGTAGAAAACAAGAAGTTGTTATTCCTCTGTACAGACAGTTGGTGAGACCCCATATGGAGTACTGTTTGCAGTTCTGGAGACCCCATCTCCGCAAGGACATAGACAGGATGGCGGTAGTCTGGAGGAGGGCAACTAAAATGGTGCAGTATCTGCAACAGAAGCCATACAAAGAGAGACTATAGGAGCGTAATATGATTACCCTTGAGGAAAGGAGGGAGAGGGGGACATGATAGAAACTTTTAAGTACCTCAAGGGAATCAACAAAGTCCAAGAGGGTAGCATCTTTCCGAAAAAGAGATGTGCAAGAACAAGGGGACACAATTTGAAGATAGAGGGGGGACGGCTCAGGGGCAATGTGAGGAAGTATTTTTTCACAGAGGGGTGGACGCATGGAGCAGCCTTCCTGAGGAGGTCATGGGTTCAAAAATAGTGGGGAAATTCAAGAATGCATGGGACAGACATAAGGCAATTCTTGTAGGGGGGTAGGAAGAAGTAGGCTGTTGGTTAACAAGGATCTGCAACTTATCCAATAAGTAGGGAAATGGGCAGACGAGGTGGGCCAAGCAGTCCTTATCTGCCATCAAAGTCTATGTTTCTATGTTTTTATCATGTCCATCCCCTCCATTTTCCCAGCTATGGCCCCGACTCTGATGTTACTGTGCCACCCATGTGCCTTCAGGACCATGACCTTTCTCATCTAGTAGACCTGACTATCGTCCAGGTATTTTCCTCTATTCACGACCCTGGATAGCTCACAGCTAAACGTTGTCACCTCCTTCAGCTGCCTGGGATAGCAGCTTGACAGTCATCTCGACTTGTCAGTCCACATAAATGCCATCCACTCCAAGTTTGTTCCAAAAGTGAGGGAATATTACAGGACAAAAGCCTGTATCCCTTCCCCTGTCAGGCACAAAATTATCCCCAAAATGATCCTCCCTGACTTTGATTTAGGTGATGTTGTCTATAGTGATGATCCAAAATCTTATTTACCAGGCTGGACCCCCTGCTTCCTTCTTTCTATCACTTTGTACCACACTGCCCCCCTTCCTGCACCCAACAATATTGATAATTACCGATCACTATAAAAAGCTTCAATCTTTAATGATCATTTCGCTAAAACTAGCCTTGCTTTTGATCTTGCTCGTCCAAATCTTGCTCTTGCTACTTTGAATTTAAACCCACTAGTATCCTTTCCTCATCCTTACTTGACTTTTAATTGATTGATGAGACAGAGGTTTACAATGAGCTGGTACAGTTAAACTGCAAAAAAGGAGCTGGGGTTGACACAACTGAGCCAGTTTTATTTTTAAATTGGAGCCCTAGTGCTAGCCAAATATACTGCTTAGCTGTTTAATTTTTCATTAATTTCAGCAGAATTTCCCCAGAATTGAAAAGCCGCATACATACAGTAAGGTGAACATATGGCTGATCCCAGTCGTCTCTGACTGATTTAAATCATGTCAGTCTTAGTTAAAGTTTTAAAAAGGTAGTGCATACAGTATACACTTTTCTTCTTATCTATCCAGGCACGCTCTAATATTGTCATATTGGCCAGGTTTTAGAAAAGGACATATCTCACATGTCACTTCACAAATGACTTCTGTTTTGCCTTTGGCAATAAATGTTTATCTCCTGCAATATTTTTGGATTTGATAAAAGCCTGTAACACTGTGGACCCCAACTTGTTACTTGATAGATTGGGGCCTTAATATTGAGGTTTGCAACCAACACTAATGATTAGTGCTGCTAGCACTGCACCCACTTAACACTTGTTTCACATATTCAGCTGATAGCACTGCTCTTGTCACTAGCACTAGCGGTTGGGCACAGAATTAATGTATGCAGCACCCAAACAGGGAGAGGTGATGTGCATATCAGGCTCAGTGCTATATTCAAAGCTTTTGTGTTGTGCTAATGGAATAGTGCAGCAGCATAGCACAGCACTACTAATGACTATAAAATACAGGTCTAAATATGGGGCAAACCCCAGAGGCGGGGAGAGGCACTACAGCACATACACATGCATACACAACACATACACAAACACACACACACCAGAAAACAAAATGGCACACATTGTGTACCTGATACAGCAAGTCATGCAGGATTAGAAGCAAGCCAGTACCCCCCCCCCCCCGGCCCCAGCCCAGGCCACCGGGGCACAATACTGTAAACAGACAGTACTGTCCATGAGTCACATTAAAACTCCTCACTGACAAACAAATCATGAGCCGGTACAAGCTCAACAGGCCCTTGCCCATGCAGCTGTGTGAGATGCTGCATGTCCAGCTCCAGACAGACACCCAGTGCAACCATGCAATGTTCATGCAAGGTGACAGCAGCACTGTGCTTCCTAGCCACTATGACCTTCCAGACACTGGTGTGGGACACCACCGGTATCTCACAGTCTGCCAGCTCGTGCCTGTTGGGCCAGTTCCTAGAAGACCTGCTGGCCCATGCTGGGGAGTTCATTGTATTCTCCACTCACCAGCAGAGCAAACAGCGATCATGCAGTAATTCTATTGAGTTGCACACCTGCTGGTCATAGTTGGTGACATTGACTGCACCCATGTTAGCATCTGAGTGGCCACCAGTGGTGGAGCAAAGGCCTACATGAATAAGAAGGGCTTCCATTCCATTAGCTGTCAGATGGTGTGTGATGCAACAGGGCAAATCTTCAATGTCCTGGCATGATATCTCAATAGTGCCCACGATGCCTTCATCTGGTACAACTCCATCCTGTGCCAGAGGTTTGAAGGCTGGGATATACCTATTGGGCACCTCGCCGGTGAGTATACCCTCATGGGCCAGTGATGTCACTAGCAAAGCCCTTTACCTCCACAGGGGACAGTGCATATCCCCACTGTCCCTAGCTCCTAGCACTCGTCCTATGACCTGCATTCATTGCAGAGGACAGGCACAGTGCAGAACACATTATTACACTCAGTGTCATTGAATGGGCCTTTGGCATGCTCAAGATGCGGTTTTGGTACCTTGACCATTCCAGTGGGACCCTACATCCATCAGAAGGCCTGTGCCATATTCCTTGTCTGTTAAATACTACACAACATGGCACTCAACCATATGCTTGCTGGCCCCAGAGGAAAACCCTAAAGTGGATACAGAGCCAGAGGACCAGGGGATGCAGGAGCAACTCAACAGGCATGACCCCAGTATGGCCAGGAGGTCCTGGGAGTATAGAACCCACCTCATCACAGACTCCTTTGGACCCAGACAGTGAGTACAGACCACACAGGAGACTGTAATGTGTTCAGATAATGTATTAATGACATAATAATGATGAAGATGATGGTCATGAAACAAAACAAACATAACAAGCCATCCAGGTGGGGGGGGTGGGTTTTTAAAGGGAGCTGAAATAAAATAGTATGCCATCCAGACAGTGTGGGGGAAAGAGGGTTAAATAAAATGTTACACCAACCAGATGAAGGGGTAAAGGGGGCTGAAATAAAGTATTATGGCATGGCCATCCCGGTGGCGCTGGAGGTTGAGGCGCTGGTCACTATACCTTGCATCACGCTGGCTACCCAGGTTCGGGAACAAGCCTGGGCTGCCGGGGGTCAGCAGGGGGGGAGAGAGGATTGAGCATCTGGAGGACTGCTCTCTTCTCTCGGTGGGAGGGAGACTTGTTGTCTCACTCATTGACTGCCTTTTGGCAGAGGCTGGAGGGCAGTAGGGGTTAGGAGGCACGATCCAACATCCTCATGTCAGTCGTGGAGGGGGGGATGGGGATAAAATGGAGGAAAATGAGCCTAGCAGGCTCGATGATGATCTGCCACTGCCGAGGGCCATCCTCAGATTCTGGATTGGGTCTCCGGGAGGGAGACGAAGCCAGGAACCTCCTTCCTGGCCCTGCCGCAGGGGGCAATCCACAGGGGAACTCCCAGGGATCAGCAAGTATGGGAGCAGCAGAACCAGAGACAGAGAGACCCTCCATTGGGAGGGCTTAAGCCACCTGCCAGGGCTCTGGAGTATAAAAACCCCTCTATAGAAAATAAAGTATTATGCCATCCAGCGAGCAGTGGTAAAGGGGGTTAAAATAAAAGTGTACACCATCCAGGTGAGGGAGGATTATGGGATTGAAATAAAATATTGCTCTAGAAGACAAAGAACCTCTGTGCGTAAACATTGAGGCAAGGGTTACCCCAAAGGGCATTTGGCTGGGAAGCCAAGTTTCAAGAAAATACAAAATCACACATGCCCCCACAGTGCAAAGCATCATGGGCTGCATATGCAAATCACCACAGAATGTTATGCTGGTCCAACTTTAAGCAGAGGTGCATGGTGCGAAAGGCCTCTCACACAGTTGCAAAGGGTACTAACAGAAGACATAACCGTGTTTCATTCCTACCAGGACTCATCAGTATACCTCGTCTGTTTGACACCCCAGTGGAATGGACCAGCTACCCCTAAGGCAGTGTGCCTGGGATATATTGTGGTGAACCCATTAAAATAAAAAACCATTTAAAAGACAAAGAACCTCTGTGCGTAAACACTGAGGCAAGGGTTACCCCAAAGGGCATTTGGCTGGGAAGCCAAGTTTCAAGAAAATACAAAATCACACATGCCCCCACAGTGCAAAGCATCATGGGCTGCATATGCAAATCACCACAGAATGTTATGCTGGTCCAACTTTAAGCAGAATTGCATGGTGCCGAAAGGCCTCTCACACAGTTTGCAAAGGGTACTAACAGAAGACATAGACACGTGTTTCGTCCTACCAGGACTCATCAGTATGCCTCGTCTGTTTGACACCCCAGTGGAATGGACCAGCTACCCCTAAGGCAGTGTGCCTGGGATATATTGTGGTGATATATTGTGGTGAATATTGCTCTATCCAGGTGTGGGGTTGTAAAGGGGGCTGAACAAAATTAGCACCCCATCCAGGCAGGTGGGGAAATGGATACTGTAAGGTGAGGCATGAAGTGGCCCATGTGGTATAGGATGGGGGGGCCAATATGCATTCTAGATGCATCCCGTACTGCTTCCATGGAGACAGAAGCTGTGTGAATGATGTATCCAGGAGTGTAAGGCAAGGCAAAATTTTATTTTTCCAGGTGCCCAATCCCAGAGGCTCTGAGCACCGTATAGTAAAAGCATTCTATCAATACAATGTAATATCAAATAAAATTATAATAATAATAATAAAAAGAAAAACATTTAAAACAGCATACAATAAATATGTTATTTGGTACACAAAGCTCTCAAAAATAAATAATCAGAAGTGAGGACTAAAGGCGGAACTCCTAAAATAACTAGTATGTCTGGTCTGGGAAGGCTTGATTAAATAGAAGGGCCTTGAGGCGGGTCTTAAAAACCTCTACTGAAGGGGCCTCCTGAACAGATGGAGGGAGCGAATTCCACAGGACGGGGCCAGTGACACTGAATGCCCTGTCATCAGCAGATTTCAACCTCGTCCTGGGAATCACCAGGAGGCCCCTAGAGGAGGACCGGAGGGAGCAGACCAAGAAAGCAGGTGTGAAGAGGCCTGACAGATAGCCAGGGCCCAACCCATGTAGGGCCTTATAGGTGAGCAAGCCCAACTTGAAGAGTATCTTCCACCACACCGGCAGTCAGTGCACAGTGCAGTGCATGCAGCACGAGGGTTACGTGGCAGAATTTTGACTGCCCCGTCAACAGTCTGGCAGCTGTGTTCTGCACCAGCTGCAGTTGGCAGAGGTTACCCCCTGAGATCATGAGGAGGAGCCATTACAGTAATCAAGTCAGGACATCACAAAGGCATGTATTAAGGTGGGGAGGTCCATGGACAGAACTAGGGGCTTGACCCTGGCGATATTCCTGAGATGTTAAAAGCAGGTCCAGACAATGGATGACACCTGAGATTCAAGTGTCAAACCGCTGTCAAAGGTCACACCAAGGTTTCGCACCCTAGAGGAGGCCTTCAATGGTACAGATCCCAGAAATTAACTGGTTTCGGCAACAGAGGCCAAACTGTTCCTTCCTCTGTTTGACTCCACCACCAGTACCTCCGTCTCATCGGGGTTCAGTCGCAACCAGCTGAAGGCCATCCAATCACTGATCTCCACAAGGCAGTTGTGAAGTACTTCTACCACACTGGATGTTCCAGGGGCAAAGGAAAAATACAGCTGGGTGTCATCAGCATAGCAATGAAAACCCAAGCCATATTTCCTAATGAGCTCACCCAGGTGCAGCATATACATGGCAAACACTGGTGACAAGATCGAACCCTGAGGTACTCCACACAACAGTAGGCTAGGGGAAGGGGAGGAGAAATTCTCCATCACTACCCGTCGCCTCCTATTCATGAGGTAGGATTCAAACCAGCAGATGACAGAGCCAGTGAGTCCACAAAATTCCCTCAGGCAGTCGAGTAACACACAATGGTCTACCATGCCAAAGGCTGAAGAGAGATCTAGGAGGACAAGAATTGTCCCCTTTCCCCAATCTCTGGCCCTGAGAAGGTCATTTTGCAGCCGAACTAGTGCAGTTTCCATACTATGCCTCGTACAAAAATCCGACTGGAAAGGCTCATAGAGATCAAAAGCCACAAGGTGTTCCTCAAGTTGCTGCGCCACAACCTTCTCAACAACGTTCCCTAAAAATGGGAGGTTGGAGATGGGATGGTAATTCACCTTGACGTCAGGGTCCAGAGAGGACTTCTTCAAGAGGGGATGAACCAGTGCCTCCTTCAAGGCATCTGGAACAATCCCCTCTGATAGGGAGCACCGGACAATCAAGGTGAATGCTGGGCTGACAGTAGTGGGGGGTCATCATCCACACAATGAAGAACAAGTGTAGGAATGGTGATATCCACCCATAGAGCAAACCTTGGCCAGGGATCCATGATGTCCTGGGTAATCTGGGTGTGCTAGCCATCTGGATTCCTGCACCCTGTGGGGTGGGTGGTACAGTGAGGCATTAGCTGTGGGGTGACAGTACCCCCACATGAATGGCTGGTGTTTGGCCCAACCATTGCAGTGCCTGATACTGTGACTGCAGCCCCCAGCACAGAGGCAGCCAATCTAGCGAAGCCAGCATCAGTGCTGGTAGACAGGTACTGCCACAGGTCCACTAAGGACACATGTACGCTGCATGGCAGGCCTCAGCATGCTGCTTAGTGTCCTGCATCATGCAACATATGCATGCCAGTTTGGTCTGCATGCCCTCCTGTGCCCCCATGGCTGATTGGAGCAGCTGTCTGTTGGCCATCTTCTGCTGTCATCATTAACTGTCCTGGGAGACAGGGTCAGACTGCACCTGGGTCACTGTGTGGCCCAGATTTGCACCTCTATTGTGCTTCACACTGTTCTAGTGACCGAGCAACACAGCAGTGGCTGGGCCATTGAGACTGGGCTGGCAGGGGCAGGACTATGTCTGTGTTGGTGGCATGGTCCTGAGGGTAGGGGGTTTGGGTGGGATCTGGGATTGTTTGCTTTGTTATAGTAGTACAGGTCTGTGACTGTGTCTGTCAGCAGTGGGGCTATTCTTTAAAATCTTAGTGGCTGGAGTGCGGAGTAGGGAGGGAGGGAGGGAGGGAGGTAGGGTTTTGGACTTGGGCTTTTCCAGCAGTTCAGAGGGGAGAGCTTTAGTACTGTGAGGCTAAGGGATTCTGGACCCACTGGGTAAACTGTCTGTCTAATCTGGGTCTAGGATAGGTCCCAGCTTGTCAGACTCAGGACAGAAAGTGAGGTACTGCTCATCCATACAGCTGGATTTGGAGTAGGAGGGCACAGTGCTGGCCAAAACTGAGAAATTACAGTCAACAGAATTTCCATGACTGACTGGAACACTCCCAATGAAAACCAGCTGGAGTGTCCCCATCCCAAATATTGTTCTTTGTCCTGTTCTGGCTCCTACCAGATGGGCTGATTAAACAACAATAAATTTGTCCCTCTTCCCCCGCCCCCAGGCTTTTTTCACTCATCCTTTTCCCTCACTGCCCCTGCCCGGTCCTGACTTCTGCCAGCAGGGGCATTAACAAACAAAACCAGTCCTACCCCTCCAGCATTCACTTATATTAAACCTGTGTCCCAGCTGTTGCAGTGATCCATGACCACCAGGCTCTGTTCTCATCTTCCTTCTACTGGGCTCTCAAATGTAAGTAACCTTGATTCGCAAGCACAGGCTGACCCCCTTATTATTTTCTGAACCACACCTGGGAACTAGTATAAAGTAAAAGCCACAACCTACAATTTGCCTGGAAGTGATGGTTTTGCTTTATAGTAGTTCCCAGGTGGGGCATGGCTGATGGGCAGATGTGGGGTGTCACCAAAAACAAGATTTTAGAGGTTTGAAATGCGTTGTTGTGGATGACCTGGTAAACTTTTCTGTGAGGTTGCAGTGGAGTCTGGCCCAGTCCAAAATCTACAGGAAAGTATAGAAAAAACCCTCTCCCTAGCAGATCTTAATTAAGAAGTGAGGGCTGCCCAGAACTGCTCCCTCTCAGATCTCAGGGAGTGAGCTGTAGCATATTGTATAATGAGGTTGGTGTGCCATCATAAGAATGTTGCATTTTAATGGGCCAGTTCAAATATTGTGGCATATGGCACCATGGTGGAACACTCTAACTGAGGATTGTTATGCTGGTGAGATGGCAGTACAGCCTAGAGGTTAGAGTACCAAGCTGTGAATGAGTTTGGTACATTCAACAGACCTGGGTTTGATTCCCACAACCTCCACTTGCATACTGTGTGACTCTAGACAAGTCACATAACCTTCTCAGTGCTCCCAGGACATCCCTGAAAACAAGCACTTGTGCCTAATGGGCCTTATCCAGTTACCAAATAATTAAAAAATAAAAATTCTGGTAAGATTAGGAAGCCACGACAGGATATGGGTTTCTAGAGAATTTTGGCATGTCCTGTGTGAATTTGAAGGCAAGAAGCAGTGGCCAAATGCATTTCAGTGCACCCAGAAAGTGCATTAAAGTGCAATTCTGCACATCATATGTATTTTTATAACTATGGTGTTTCAGCATTTTACTAGAGAATTTTTTTTTTTTTTTCATTTTCAGTGTGCCTTTCAAAGGCTTATAGCACATCTTCGTAGTCTATACAAAAAGTCAGTATAAACAGCATTTGCCGCTCCCCATTTAACTTCACAGTGCTTTTGTTGATGGCATCATAGTGCTCACCATGACAACCAACTGTGATGTCACAAACAGCAATTCTGAGGTCAGCAGGGGAGGGTCAGATACAGTTTGTAAGACTTAGTGAAATAATACTGCATCATCTGCAATATTTGGTAGAACGACATCAGGGAAAAGTAAACAAAATAACAAAAAAACTAGAAAACACTAAAGTTAAAACATAGTTGGTGTAAATCTGGTAGTTTTAAGCTTTTTTTGTTGCAATAGAGAGTAGCTCTTTAGTTTTCAAGAAACCCATGCTATGACTGGGGTATTGCACTTATAAAACAGAAGTTTTTTTATTTTTAATGATGTGAACGTTTTATTTCCCTATTAGCCAAGCTGTTGCTAGGCAGAATATGTGCTTTTCATAACAAAGGCTGAATACCTTTAATGAATCCTGGGAAAAGCATTTATTTTGCAGGATCCTATAACTGTTGTGGGTTCTTGCATTTAAAACATGGAAAAGTTTTTATTTTGGATGACAATCCAAGATGTCCATGCAGGTGTGAGTGAGACCGGAGATGAGTGGGCTCTGCACTGGTATTCTTTCTTTGTTTTCTGCAACCAGGATGTAAAGCCGCTGTAAATAAAGATGATAACACTGACTGTATTGCATTTATTGTCTGCAGTTGGTTGCTTGGCAGTGGTTAAGTTTTCATGCGGAGAGGATGTTTTTCATATATACAAGAGGAATGCTTACCTGTGCCTAGGTAGTGCACTGCCCTTTTTACTCATGGACCTGGCTGAATTTCATATTCATTTTTCATTTTTTCAACTTTATAGATAAGCGCTGTTCCAAGAGATCACAGCACTGTACAATAAGCAATAAAATGATATACAGAATAGAGTAAAATCAGACAGTTAAGAATAATTAACAAAAACTACCTATCAGACAGTTAAGAATAATCACAATAGCTAGAGCTAATTATCATTGGAATCCAGAAAAGCTAGCTGAAACGAATATGTTTTCAAGGCAGTTTTGAAACTCTCGATGGTCAGACACTCTGATCTGAAAAGGTAGAGAATTCTACAGGGTATGGGCCACAAACTCAAAGGAGCAGGTCCCGGAGGTTTTTATATGAACCCTGGGAACCTCTAGCAATCCCTCATCAGAGGAGCAGAGAGGACGGAGGGGGTGGTGGGGCAAAGAAGGTCTTGCAATTAGCGCAGACCCTGTCCATGTAGGGCTCTACAGGTCAGTAACCCAACCTTGAAGGTGATCTGCCAATATACAGGCAGCCAGTGCAGGCCATGGACCACAGGCATGACATGGCAAGATCTTGATAAGCCAGTCAACAACCTGGCTGCTGCATTCTGAACCAGCTGCAATCGGTGAATCTCAACCCCCAGAAGTCCTAGATATAGGGCATTGCAGTAATCAAGGCATGAGGTTTCAAAGGTATGGAGCAACGTTGAAAGATTGCCAGGTAGAACCAGACGTTTGATCTGGGCAATGTTCCTCAGATGGAAAAAAGATGTCTTAACAAGAGCAGACACCTGAGATTTTAATGTCAGGCCACTATCGAACACAACACCCAGATTTCTCAACCAGTCAGAGGTGAACAGCTAGTCACCCCCAAGCCAAAGTCCAGAGGGTAGGCCTGCTGACAACCCCAAACCATGGCAACCTGGCTTCATTACCAACACCTCAGTCTTACCTGAGTTCAACTTCAGCCAGTTGTCACTCATCCAGCCCTGGATCTTGGGGAGGCAGCTGTTAAATATCGAGATCATATCACTCTGCTCAGGTACAAAGGACATGTAGAGCTTAGTATCATATGCATAGCAGTGAAAACTCAGCCCATACCACCTTACAATGTCTTCCAATGGCAGCTTATACACTGCAAACAACATGGGGGACAGCAAGGAGCCCTGTGGAACCTCACATGAGAGAGAGATGGAAGCCGAGGAATAAATCCCTGACACCACCCTCTGAGGCCTGCAAGTGAGGAAAGATCAAAACCATCTGAGAATTGTACCAGACAGTCCACAGAAAATCTACAGTTGCTCCAGCAACACCCCATGGTCCACAGTGTCAAACGCTGTAGAGAGATCGAGTAGTACCAAGATGGAAAGGCTCTCCCAATCTCTCGCTATCAAGAGATCATAAAGTACCCAAACAAGGGCAGTCTCAGAGCTGTGCCTCTTCCAAAAACCTGGACTGGAGAGGATCATAGACATCATGAGATGATAAATGGTCATCCAGCTGCACCGCAATCACCTTCTCAATAACCTCGCCCTCAAAGGGCAGGTTAGAGACCAGTCTGTAGTTTGCTATGTTGTCCCAGTCGAGGGAGGATTTCTTCAGGAGGAGTACCACTGCCGCTTCCTTCAGGAGGTCTGGAAACATCCCTGTCTCCAATGAACATTAGACTGTCTCAGCGAGAATCGGGCCGATTATGTCAACACACCCCTCTAGGAGGTGCACTGGGCCCAGAACCAAACTACAGTAGGTTGGGCTCATATCCTGGCCAACCTGCACAATATCCTCAATCACCAACCAGCCGAAATTGGACCAGATAGATTGGGTGCTTGCCACCTCATGTCAATCACCGCAGTGCCCATTTGAGGACACTAAATGGATCTTCAGCCTGATAGTTTCAGTTATATTGGCAAAGAACCAAGCAAACTTATCATACTTAACTTGTGAAAAGGCTCCCCACAGCTGAAGACATGTTGGATTGCACAACCTACCAACAGTCCGGAAGAGTTGAGAAGGTTGATTCCTCACCACAGCAATCTCCTTGGACAGGAATTCTGCCCTCTTACAGGAGATTGCCAATTGATGGTCTTTATAATGGGCTATCAACCTAAGCTTGTCAGCCATCAGGCCAGATTTCCACCAGTGTCACTCCAACCTTTGCACTTCTCGGCTCAGCTCCTTCAAAGTCCCATCAAACCAAGGAGACTCTGGGCAAAGAGTGAGGGGGTGAACATGGACAGGTGCTAGAGAGTAGAAGGCACTTGTCACTGTCTTATTATAGGCAAGTACCAGTTTCCCCAGCTCCCTGCACACACTCAACATGCCTGATAGGTCCAGTAACTCCATAAGATCAGCAGGGGTCAAACCCCTTAAATGGCAGTACCAGACCATCTCAATAGGAGCAGTTCTATTGGGGGGTACCTCAAATACCTTATAATGTGGAGATCCAACCAATCAACCGGTTCCACCACCAGGTCAGTGACCTCAATCCCCAGTAGGAAGACCAGGTCCAATGAATGACCATGGCTATGGGTAGAAGAGGTAACTACCTGTGTAAGGCCCAATGAGTTCATCAGTTGGAGGAAGTCCTGCCCAAACTGCTAATTCTGAAATATTCCTAAGTTGCAGAATTGCATAACACTTGAGAAAGGAATTTGTGTGGATTTAAGGGAAAGCCTAAGGCCGGTTAGCCATGTGAGCCCATAGCTTAACGGTTAGAGCACTGGAATGGTATTACCAGGGGTCTGGGCTCAATTCCCAGTGGGTCACACTTTTCCATTCTCATTTCCATCCACAATTTATAATTGCTTGGCAGGGGCTGAGCTGCACTGAGAAGTGGTCTGTTTGTAATTCATCTAGTAAGTGAGTCTTTCCAACCAAGGAAGGTGCCATCTAGCTGCCAAATACTTCCATAATTGGGTTAAAAATTTACATTCTAACAAAAATGTTCCATTGTCTCTTCTTGTTCTGCATATTCTGGGTAAGGACAGAATCTTTCTTCTAATGTTTGTGTTTACTGTTTCCTTTGATGTTTCATTTGCCATATGAGCTTAACAAAAGGATGCCCCACATTTTCTTTGGTGTTCTCTTATTCATTAGTTGTTTGGTAAATAAATCTTTTTTTTTCTTGTTTACAGTACTTAAATTCTGGTTCTGTAGGACCTGCTATACTTAAGACTATGTTGTACAACTGTTTCCTAGAATTGCTTAGAATTTGATTTGTCATTATCTTCCATTTTTTAAGGGAAGTTATAATCTGCCGAGATGGTTATCTATCCAATAGGGAACATAGGACTGTTAGTGCCCAGAGATGTTCTGACTCGCATCTAATCACCTGTAGTGTACCTCAGGGCTCAATATTGGGCCCTCTTTTGTTTTCCCTGTATACGAATGCAGCCCCCCTATCCTGTTCGGACTCCAATATGATTTTATATGCAGATGATTTAGTAATTTTTACTTCTGGAGATAACCCAGATCAAGCTTTAATCTTAGTCCAATGGGATTTTGATTCATTTCAAACATGGCTGCTTTCTCGTGAACTGGTTTTAAATACAGGGAAGACAAAATGTATGGTGTTCATGGGCCCTAGGACAGTCAAGGATATTAATATTTCAATTGTGGACCTTAAGGGGAACAGGATAGAATTAGTAGACAATTTCAGTTATTTAGGGGTGACCCTTGATTTGCATCTTCACTTTGAACCTCATGTTAGTAATATAGTTAAAAGAATCCATCAGAGGTTGGGAAAGTTATTTAGAGTCAGATCATATCTTATTCCCGAATCTCATTGATCATTGGCACATAGCATCTTGCTTAGTGCATTTGACTGTGGACTAATAGACTACTCTGGAATGAGTGAAAAAATGTTACACAAGTTACAAGTAACCTATCATAGTATTTTGTTATTTATGACTGGTCGTCCCCTTAGAACCAACCATTGTAATCTTTTGAAGAAGCCAATGTCCTTCTTTATTAGATAGAATTAACATCAAGATGGCTACCTTTGTCTTTAAAGGTATTAAGGGTTTCCTCCCCTCCTCTATTTAGTCTTATTTCATCAGACTGCAAAATTCTCAGGGAACAAGTTCACAGACCCGAGGTCTTCTTAGAGTCCCTTTACTTAAGAAAACCATAGGTCAAAGATCTGTTGTCTACAGAGCTACAACATTTTTAATAGTATTTCCATTGTAGTCTCTAATTGTAGAACTGCTAGGTCCTTTAAGTATAAGATTGTTCAATGGTTCTATTACTGATTGTACCTTTTTGCAATAGAAATTGATTGTTGTATGTATATTTGTATTTATAAAATGGGTAGGAAAAATTATGTCTGCTGGTTGGTTGAAACACATCCATTGACTGTGCATGTATCAGAGCCAATCGTACACCTGCACTTTCACACATCCCCCAAAACAATTTTGCCATTTTATAAGATAGATAACCCACTCTAGTATGTGCAGTCACGCGCTGATATACACATGCCTTGGGTGGTTGATGCACTCAACCTGTGGCCTGGTACATAACAACGCACACCAAGGCATGCGTATATCAGAGCATGACCACACACCTTAGAGTGGGTTGTCTATTACATATTTATATTCTGTATCTTGTTTTATTGAGTATGTCCTGTTTGACAGTATGTCTTGTATGTAAATGTTGCAGGATGATCTGGCAGTGCTGAAAACCTGGTTGGACACCTGGCAACTGGGGTTTAATGCCAAAAAGTACAAGGTGCTGCATTTTGGGACAAAAAACCCAAGGAAGAGTTACCAGCTGGGGGAAGTGCAGCTAGCCAAGACAGAGGAGGAGAAGGATCTGTGGGTGCTCATTATGGGGTCAATGAAGAACTCGGCACAATGTAGGAAGGCAGCTGCAAAGGCCACAAAATGCTGGGTTGCATTACAAGGGGTATCTCCTTGGGGGGGTGATTCTGCCACTATATAAATCAGTAGTTAGACTGCACCTGGAGTACTGTGTGCAGTACTGGTGCCCATATCTGAAGAGTGACATTAAGTTACTGGAGGGGGTGCAACTCAGGGCGACAAAGATAATACAGGGGCTGGGGGACTTATCGTATGAGAGGAGGCTGAGGGAGTTGAGAATGTACTTGCTGGAAGAGAGAAAGGACACGGGGGATATGACTGAAACCTTTAAGTACATGAAAGGAACAAACAAGGCAGGTATAGAGGGACTGTTCGAAGTAAGGGAGGGTAGGGGCACCCAGGGTCATGATATGATACTGGAGGGAGGAAGTCAGGAGGGAGAAAAGGAGACACTTTTTTACAGAGAGGATGGTAGCTGGGTGGAATGCATTGCTGGCGGAAGTGGCATCTAGTAGAACAGTGGGCAGCTTCAAAAGGGGCTGGGACAGGGCAAGGGAGAGGGGTAAGGCAGGGGCAGCTGCAAAATAAGGGGTGTTAGCTGCACATTCACTTGTTAGACCACTAGGCCTTCATCTGCTGGCATATTTCATATGTTCATATACTTGTCACTTATGAAAACAGGCATTTTGTTCATCTTGCTAACAAGTACAAAAAATTAAAAAATGAAAATGTAAATAGCTGTTGTATTGTGGGTTTCATATGTTCAGGAGTTTGTAAATTTGGGGAACATACTGGGCGTACATCTTCCCATTTTAAAAATTATAGCTCCATATTGTTAAATATCCATTTTTTAATAGTGTTGTTGTGTCTTGTAATCCTGTTTTAATTGACTTCGCTGAGAGGGTAGTGGAGTCCTGGAACAGACTGCCAGAAGAGGTGGTGGGAGCTGAAATGATGAAGAGATTCAAGATAGCATGGGACAGACATAAGGTGCTGGCTAGGGGCGGAGTGGGATGTCTCCGGACAAAGTAGGGAGGGGAGGTAAAGGGCAGACTCGATGGGTCAACCGGGTCCTTTTCTGTCACCTGAGTTCTATGATTCTATACCTGCTAAATTCTAAACTATCTGTTCTTGTGTCCCTATCTGTATTCCTTTACTGTTATTCATGTTAAGCTGAGCTCCTGATACTACTGAATATGCTTCAGTTTCTTTCAGCATTTATGTTGCACTTTGGTAATTTTTTTAAGAATTAAACATATGTCATCTGCATAGGCAATACTTTTCACTGCATCATCGTCCTGTTGACCTTTTAAACCTTCTGTGTTGGTGTTATGCACTATTTTTCTCATAAAGGGGTTGATGGAAAATAAATATAACAGGGCACTTAATGGACAGCCTTGTCTAACTCCAACCTTCATGGCATGGGGTCATGTTGTCACATATAAAAACAGCACGGCACTATACCATGCTGTCAAAACAGTGACTAAACATAAACACAGTAAAATACTTGTTTTCTGTGGGGGGATCCACTCCTGCACCCCCCATTGGGGGGCTGCTCCCTGAACCCCACCCCCCATTAAAATAATCTCCTGGGGGGGGCAACTCAGGGACAGGAAAAAGACCAGAAAGAAAAAAAAATTAACAAACTTAATCTGGGACTTAAGTAGAACCCCTGTCCACAGCCACTCCACTGTCCTTCAGTACTGAGGGCTGTACTCCCTGAGCCACAGAAGCTGCTTGGCAGATCTCCTTCCAGCAGAGCTCTTACCCTCTGCAGCAGAGCTCTCCAGGAAACAGCTACAGGGTCACCGCTACCGCTCCACACTATTTGTTTCAAGCAGCATTGTGTACCCTATAGCTGTTCTTCCACGTGCTGTTACTGTTGCGTGGTTTTGCCCTGCAACATTGTATCTACGACATACTGACCTGGTACGAATCTTCACTGGGATGTTTCTGCCTTCCTGTTCTGCAAATATGGTGGTTATTTTTGTATTTTTGTACAGCAGTTGGTTCCAACCTATGCAGGCTTCTGGAATACCATAATATCTTAGAGTGTGGAAAAAAAAGGTTTGATTCACTCTGTCAAATGCCTTGCTTTGATCTAGAGAGAGAGTAAATATCCAGGTATTCTTCCGCTTGCAGTATTCAAGTACTTCTCTTATTATAAATAAATTATGCTGAATCTTTCTATCTGGTAGAGTGCATGTCATTACTGGGTGAATTACCTTATCTGCAGCATTTCTGAGCCTTGTTTGCAAGATTTGCAATAAAATTTTAAAATCTGAATTTAATAAACATATTAGTCTCCAGTTCTGGATCAATGTTTTATTCCAAGATTTATATAGAAATATTATTAATCCTTTTGTGAATGTGTAATGAATATTGTTCTGTTTAAAAAAAATATTCAAATACTGTTTCTAAACAGATTGCAAGTTCAGTACTAAATGTCATGTAAAATTCATTTGTGAGATCATCCCATCCAGGTGAGGTCCCTGATTTCAATTTGCTTATTATAGATTATATTTCTTTTATTTCTATATATTCTGTCATATCAGTATTAGGCCTGCTTTATTCTGTCTCAGTCTTAATTTCTTTTAGATATTGTTTCTGTGTTGTATTCGGATACCCGTGGGCTATCATTAAAGGCCCTTAGATATTTATCTACAACTGTCTGAATTTGAGCTGTTGAAGTTTCTAGTGTACCATTTTCATCCATTAAACATGTGAAGTTAGAAGTGTTTTTCTTATTTTTTGCATGATTCAAAGGGCCTGCAAATTGAGTTTTTTGTGTCCCATATGATAGTTCCACTTGATGTGAACCTACATCTGTCATACTGGCATTTTTTCATTTCTTTCTTTATATTGGTGATTTGTTCTGATAAGTCTTCTCTAGTAGAAGAAGCTATTGATAGTATTTTTTTTTGTTGGTTTCTATATTTCAGATACTGAAAGAATGTCTCTTTTGCTTTTGTTTTCCCATAATTTTGGAACCATTTCCTAATACACTCCACTTATAATCATGCCTGATACAGCCTGCAGACTTTTCAAAGCTGCACAACCTATTCAACAAACCAGAAGAACGACCAAAGGTGGAGTCCTAGTGCCTTTCAAGCACACAAAGCTTGCCCAGAAATCCATCTCCTACCAGGGACCCAGACTGTTCAGTGAGCTACCTAATACCCTCACGGACTGTACCAAGATCAGCCAATTTAAAACTGGGCTACGGACTCATCTAGAGCATGAAAAGTCTGTTGATGCCTCAATCCCCCTGCTCTCAATACCTCGACCACTTCTAGCACCTACCCCTAAAATCCTCACTGCTCCAGTCTTCACTCAACTTCCTTTCCCTGTATACCCACTCTCTCTTTCACTTCTATCCTAATTTCCCCTACCCCCACCCCTCCCCTCACCTCCCATAGCACTTAACCACAATACCACATGTTCTTCTTGACAAAGCCTATTCTGGCTGCACTATGCTATGGTGTGGGATATAAAAGATGGACAGATGCTCCAGAATAAGGTGCAACCCACCTGGTTAAGTGGGAATTTTATTATAAAACAAAAATAAAATAAACAAAAAAATTATATAAATCACAGTCTTAGCTTTGGCACCTTCTTCAGCATTCACTTCCACTTGCACCAGTTTGTAGAACAAAATACGAACAAAATTATAAACAGAATATCCTTAAACCAGTGGAACCTTCCTCCACCACTGATCAGCAAGCACTGACCTTATCTTAAAAAAAGGCAGTTTACTAAAGGACATTTATATCCTCCCCCTGAATCATGTGACTTAGATTCATTATGTGACAAAACAATAAATGCATTTAAAATTTAACTTAACATTTAAAAGCACACATGGGTTGCTGTACAATGCTTAAATTAATTGTAGAAATCTTTTCAGTGACCAGTTTTAATATACCAAACCTAAGTATATTCAATCACCATACATGACTTTGCAACAGTATAAATCTAGCCCACTAGGGGCTGCCATTCCCCTATAGCTCTCTGCCAGAATGACACAGCTAATCCTCAGAGCAGCTTCCATTTGGTATCTCTCCTGCCAAGCTTAAAGTACAATTTATTTATTCCTTTATTTTGGAATATATTTCTACTACTGTGGCATAACTGAAGGGGGACATTTCAAAAGTGCAGAGTGTAAAAGTAGGAGCCACACTACTAATATATTGCTCCGGGGAAAGAAAAAACACAATGAAAAGCTCTCACTAAGAAATTGGGCTCATACTTATTTTCACAGTGTTTTTCTGGGCTAACTGCAAGGACAATATTTGTTTACCAAGACTGCCCACCCTCTTCTGCCACTAGGTCCATTCCACTGGAAAGCACAGACTCCTGCAGCAAGAAAACGGGAGGAAACTATGTTTATGCAGGCTAGACAGCTGGCTTCAGTGCAGACTTAGCAGGCTAAGCCATCGGCAGTGTTTTTCTAAGCCGTCAGCTTAGCGTTTACTCTAGGAACAAGGAAGCACTTCAGAGAGTCACTGCACTCTCTCCAGGACAAGGGGCTTTGCTATTTGGGCAAAATTACAACTCTAGGCAGCATTTAACATCATGCTGCCATAAACAATTCTATATTTGCAACATAAAATTAGCTGCACAAGCGTGCACACGAACGTACTATCGCGCAGCCACCGCAAAGCGTTCGCAAAGCGAATGAAAAGGGGGGTGAGCTACAGAAGCATACAAAATAAGCCCAAACAGATTTTATTACCCCTTTGGGCATCTTAAGGACCTTATAAACTGCAAAGCTCCCACACTCTTTACCACAAAAGTACAGGGGATATGTCTTTTTTTATTTAGGGCATTATACCACAACAACACAGAGGATAATGAATGGGCATCAGTGAACAACAAGGCTATGCTGCCATCGAGAGGCATCCTTGGCAACCAGTGTAAACCTCGAGAGTGAAGCTTGAGAGGTTTACACTGGTTGCCAAGGATGCCTTGAGACAGCAGCTCAGCCTTGTTGTTCAGCAATGCCCATTCATTGTCTTTTATAGTGTATGGGCTTTGCTGAACACCTTACATCACTTAAAACGCTTTCCCAGAATCGGACATTCTCAATGTGTTACGTTGGGAATTTCTTACCTTCCGTGACGGACAGATACACATATTAAAATGCACAGTTTATTGTAACAAGACAAAAAGAGACAACTGGCACACGGGCAATACACAGCAAGAGATTACACACGCATGTTATCTGATTCACTGCCAACTGCCACAAAAATTTAAGGTCACGGTATGCTGCAAATTAAGTGAAATCAGGTGACTGAAACGTCCACTTGAATTTACCGTAAATAGGTGCACGCTCCATGGATCCTACATCCAGCATTTTACTTCACTGACCAGGAAGACACACTGACAAGAGCCAATGGAAAACAAACAAGTGGGTACAATGAACAATAATTTCATTTATGTATAAGTATATGCGAAAATACAGTTGACGCGGGGAGGGTAGTGCTGCAATTACTGCTAAGGGTCAGGGGTTTTTAATTACTGTACCGTCTTCCCGGGCCATCTTACATGAAGAAATCATTGTATGGATTCAAACAGCTTCCTGGCCGTTCAACCATTCGAGGACACTAGCGGGTGGCCACGTGATCTGATTCCAAGTTGTTGTACCTTTGATGTGACGTACCATCGATGGTATAACAACATCAAGATGACACATCGATGGTACAACAACTTTAGGAAAAGATGAAATTTAACAAATAACAATATTCTACCATACACTATAATTATTTAAGGGAACCATAACCCTTTTTCTACCCAGTATAAGGTGGATTTATGCAGGAAACTTTGAATAATGTTTCATTGGAAGGAAGAGAATAAAAAGAGGGGCAAAGAATATAGAAGACTTAAAAAGGGGGGGGTTACTCGATAAGGAGGTGGCCTGCCTCCTCATCAGGAAGATAAAAGGGATAGCTCTAGAAGACAAAAAGATAGATAGTTGCAACCAAGAAAAAGTATGAACATTATTCCATGACAGGTATTAGCCCTGTCACATTTACCACCCGTTAAAGAAAAGAGGAGAATGATCCCTCTTTTGGATATAAACATCCTTCCCTAAGGAGGGTGGAACTCCTGCCCTCCCACTCTCAGGAGTTCCATCCCAGGGCCCCTTTTTTACCAAGATACTGGCATCCATCATGCCATTCTTTCCTTCTGAACTTGCCCTGGGATAACAATAGCCATCTTATCCTTTTGCTACTATCTCTTTTCTCTTAAGAAATCATATAGTATCCATATGGTCCATCCCCTTCTTGTACTAAAAGGGATGGAGGCGCTCCGGCCCACCCTCTTCCAAGAAGCTCCATCTCAGGGACCCTTTACAATGATCAATCCAACATTAATCAGATCCTAATTTCACCATATATTATCTACTACATTCTCCCTGAGATCCGTATGATACTATATGTTACATTATTTTTGTAAACATTCATTCCTTGTCTAAGGGTCTGTTTTCTCCAGGTGTATTTTCAACATCCGCCCCATATCGGGATAGTCAGCGTTTTTGTGTTCACTCTCTTTCCTATGGATAACTTTGAAACGGTTTGGTTGTAAGGCCAAATACCATCTCATAATTCTGGGATTTTTCTCTCTCATTTGATGTAGCCAACATAAAGGATTATGGTCCATAACAACTGTAAATTCTGAACCCCAGAGATAGTATTTCAAAGCTTCCATAGCCCACTTAAGGGCCAAACATTCTTTCTCCACAGTTGCATATTTCCGCTCTCTCACATGTAACTTCCTACTCATATATACTATTGGGTGTTCTTCTCCCTCTATAACCTGCATAAGTACAGCTCCCAAACCTACTCCTGATGCATCAGTCTGTACATAGAAAGGTTTTTCAAAATCTGGACTTCTCAGAACTGGATAGGCACATAAGGTAGCTTTAATCATTCTGAATGCTTCGTCGCATTCCTTGGTCCACTCTACCTTATTTGAATATTTTTTCTTAGTTAACTCCATTAGGGGTCCTGCTATGGCTGAAAATCTGGTTATAAAGCGTCGGTAATAACCGGCCAACCCCAAAAAGGCACAAACTTGTTTTTTTCGTTTGGGGAATATGCAGTGGGATACTGCTTCCACTTTATTCACTTCAGGTCTAATAACCCCATTCCCAATCATGTACCCCAGGTACCTTGTTTCAGTCTGTCCCAGGCTACATTTGGTAGGATTTATAGTGACCCCTGCCCTTTTTAATGCCCTTATGATCTCTTCTAGGTGGCTCAGGTGTGATTCCCAATCTGGACTAAACACCACCACATCATCCAGGTAGGCTGCAGAGAAGGATGTGAGGGCTGTAGTATGTGATCCATGAAGCTGGAGCGTGGCCGGTGCTCCATGTAGTCAAAAGGCTTTGTTAGGAACTCGTATAGGCCCTACCGGGGTACTAAAAGCAGTAATTTCCCTTGATTGAGGGGCAAGGGGAGTCTGCCAGTACCCTTTTGTGAGGTCAAGGGTGGATATGTACCTGGCACTTCCTAGGCGATCAATAATATCATCTTTGCGAGGCATAGGATACCTATCAAGGAGGGAAGCGGCATTCACTTTTCGGAAATCCAAGCAAATGCGAACACTCCCTCCTTTTTATTCACTATCACCATAGGTGAAGACCAGGCACTATGGGAGGGCTGAATTATACCTAGTTGTTCCATAGCTCTTACCTACTTTATTACCTCTGTTCTAACCTGTACTGGTAACCAGCATGGTTTCTGATGTATAGGATTATTTTGTGTTAATCTGATCTCATGCTGTATACCCACCGCACGACCAGGTACACTGGTAAATGTGTCAGTATATTTACTGAGCAATTGTTGCAACTGGGTATGTTGAGATGTAAATAGAGAGGGATTTATCTGCATTTTCTGTAGTCGGCACCTATTTTCCAACCTTTCGTAGGCTATATCCAGCTCAGACTGTTGGGGTTCCGTTTGTATATAGCCACCTACTTCTTCCTCTTTGGGCCTTGCATGCCATAGCTTAAGCAAGTTTGCATGGTATATCTGTTTTTTATTCTTTCTATGGGGCATCTGTATTTCATAAGTTACAGGGACAACTTGCCTAACCACACTATAAGGCCCCTGCCATTTCATTAGTAGTTTATTTTCACTGGCAGGTAAAAATAATAATACTTGGTCCCCTGGGATGAATTGTTTATGTCCTACCCCTACATCATAATGTTTCTTTTGTTAAGCCTGTTTATCGCTCAATGTCTGATGGGCTAAGGTAGCATACCTTTTCAAACATTGTCTCAAAGTTACCATGTACTCTAGGACCCCCTTCTTTCCTACCTTAGTGTTTTTCTCCCAGGACTCTTTGACTACATCCAAAGGTCCCCTTGGGTTACATCTGTACAGGAGGGTAAAAGGGGAGTAGCCTGTGGAGGTCTGTGGTACCTCTCTATATGAAAACAAAAGGTAGGGCAGAAATAAGTCCCAGTTCCTGCCTTCCTCACTAACAAATTTCTTTAACATGTTCTTCAAGGTCTGGGTGAATCTTTCTGTCAGCCCATCAGTTTGGGGGTGATAAGGTGAAGTCTGAATAGCCTGTATACCCAGTAGTCTATGTAGTTCCGCCAATAGTACAGAAGTAAAGTTGGTTCCCCTATCCGTCAATACCACCTTAGGGATGCCAACTCTACAAAAAACTTTTGCCAATTCTTCGGCCACTCTTTGTGCTGTGACCGTTCGCATTGGAATCACCTCTGGATAGCGGATGGCATAGTCACAGATGACTAAGATAAACCGGTTACCCTTAGTGCTGGTCTCTAAAGGACCCACTATATCCATGGTGATTCTATCAAATGGCTGGTTAACTATGGGTATATTCTGGAGAGGTACTCAATCAATCAATCAATCAAGTCTTTATTTAACCAGGCGTTCATCATACTACCTCCTTTCTTCCTATCTTGGCAACTTTTTGGCAGTCAGGGCAACTCTGACTATAGTCAGCTACCATATCATGTATTCTAGGCCAGAAAAAAACTATCAAGTATTCGTTTTAAGGTGGTATCTCTCCCAGAATGCCCTGCTAGGGGTATATCGTGGGCCAATTGTATTATTACTAGAAGGGGGACAGGATCAGATCTACAGTACAGTAGCTTCTTCTTGTTGTTTTTACATTGTTTCTTGTGAATTCTACTTGGTAGAAGGTTATTTCTTTCCTTTCTTACTACTAAGGGGCTAGCAGGGTATTGTTTGGGGCTACTGGAATTTTGAAACCTGTTTTCATAGCTATAAGTGGGCTCATTTGTTTGATGAGTCACTGTGTGGCAGGCTGCATTTATGGAGGCCTATTTCTTCTATTTAAAATATAATTGGTGTGATTTAACTGGATCTGTTTCTTTGAATTGGAGACCTATATCTACTAATTCCAAGCCTATTTTGATGTGTTGTTAGTGAAGCTGTTTGAATTGGAGTCCTGTTTGTTTGGGTAGCAAACCTATTTGGGGGGCTTTGAGTAGAATTGTGATTCATTGTTGCTGGCTTCACTAGCTGCAAAGTTTTAGTGCAGAGTGGGGGAAGGGTGCTAATGGTCTGGCCAGGTCTCACTCAGTTAGGGAGGCAGAGCTGAATCAGGTGTGGTGTCAGTGCTTTGGCTTCTCAGAAGGAACTAGAAGGGGGACAAGATCAGATCTACAGTACAATAGCTTCTTCTTCTTGTTTTTACATTGCTTCTTGTGGATTCTACTTGGTAGAAGGTTATTTCTTTCTTTTCTTACTACTAAGGGGCTAGCAGGGTATTATTTGGAGCTGTTGGAATGTTGAAACCTGTTTTGGTAGCCATAAGTGGGCTCATTTGTTTGATGATTCACTGTGGCAGGCTGCATTTGTGGAGGCCTAATTCTTCTATTTTAAAATATAATTGGTGTGATTTAACTGGATCTGTTTCTTTGAATTGTAGACCTATATCTTCTAATTCCAAGCCTATTTTGATGTGTTGTTGGTGAAGCTGTTTGAATTGGAGTCCTGTTTCTTTGGGTAGCAAACCTATTTGGGGGGCTTTGAGTAGAATTGTGATTCACTGTTGCTGGCTTCACTAGCTAAAAAGTTTTAGTGCAGAGTGGGGGAAGGGTGCTAATGGTCTGACCAGAGGCCTCAGCTACCTGATTGTTTCTGGAAGACTTTGGCTGGTCCCACCCCCAAACCCTCACCCCACCCACCCCTGGTCCATGATTTCCTTTATACCAGGGTTCTGACATCACTTCCTCAAATGGGCAAAGGATATGCATCTGTCATAGCAGAAGCAGACATCCAGGAAAGGAACAGCAGCAAGTGAAGAGGTGCCTGCTATCTCAGTGGAAGGGAAGTAAATGCAAATCTAGGAGCTTTCATTATTACTTATTCGCATTGATATTGCATTGGGGAAAGGAAGAGTAGGAGTTTGAAGAAGGTTGTGCAACGGCTACTTAAAGTCTCTTTTTGAGTGTGGATAGGAAGGATAGAAATATAAAAAGCAGTTGCTCAATATATCTAAACGTGTGCAACAAAGGAGGTAAGGGAAATAAAGAAAAGGATGTTTTGCACTGATAGAGGGGGAGAGGGGAGACTTGGGGGAGTGTTTGGCATCCTGCATCTGGAAGGGTGGGGGGTCGCTGGTGGGCAACAACAGCAATGGGTAGGGTGGTAGGCTGCAACAACTGCGGTGCACCAATCTTTCTAAAAATTGCCTGGAGTGTGGGAGGATGTTTAGTGTGCAACCACATAGAAAAACTTAGAAAGGAGATTGAGGGTCTGCAGGAGGAACTAAGACAGGCAAGGCAGATTGGGGGTGGGTTTAGCCCAATACTGGAGGGAGCAAGAAGGAGAGATGAGGGAGGGTGATTTAAGCCAACAGTGGTGAGGAGAGGGTCAGAAGAAGGGAAGCAGAGACAAAGGGGCCCAGGCCAGGAAGAACGATTGCCAGGGAAACCAGGTCAGGAGACAAAAGACAAATGGAAGGAGGAGATAGGGACTTGTGAGGGGAGGTGAAGAAGTGGCAAAAGTCATGGAATGGAAAGGAGAGAACAGGTTACTATGAAGAAAGAGGGAGCGGGCATTTGTGAAGGGTCTTCAGAAAATAGTTTTGCACTGCTAGAGAGGAAGAAGGTGGAGGAGGGAAATGATGAAATTAGAGGAGTAATTGATAAATGCCTGGACCAAACTGGAGAAGGGGAAATTCTGCTCAGAGAATTGCAACAGGGGTAAAAGGGGGAAATAATGTGCAGGAGAAAGAAGAGCTGGAAATGAGAGAGGGAGATGAATGGAAGCAAGCAGGGAGTAAGAGGGGTGGAATCTTAGTGCTGGGGGACTCAATACTAAGAGGAGTCAGGTGGGGTAGCAAGGGTAGAGGCATAGTCGCATTTGGGTGGAGGCCATGCCAGGAATGACAGTGGAAAGGGTGGGACAATCTATTCTGAAATATGCTAGAAGGGGTAGGGACAGCCTCATTTAATTATACATCTTGGGACAAATGACCTGGCTGACAAGACAGTAGATATAGTCCAGAGGAGGTTTGAGGAACTAGCACAATTATGTGAGGGGACAGGAAGATCAGTAACTTTTTCAGAGATACTTCCAGTGCCCAAGGTAAACACAATAAGAAAGCTGAGAATAGAGGAATTTAATGGATGGCTAAGAACCTGGTGTTGTGCTAAAGGGTATGGGCTGTTGGAGGGGTGGGGAGAGACCTGGGAGGACAGTAGTCTCTATGCCAAAGACAGACTACACTTGAGTGAGGAGGGAAAGAAAGTGTTGAAACAGAGGATGGAGGAGTACATAGAGGAAGTTGGAAATTTAAACTAGGAGTGGGGGGTGGCAATTGGGGAAGAGATATGCAGAGACCACAGGTTGGGAAACCATATGAGCTTACACCCATAACAGTGACAAAGGACAAATGGCAAGTACTATTGGTGATGCTAGGAAAGGGAGCAGGATGGGAGGGGAGGGAAGGGTTACCCTTAATGCTAGGAGCCTTAGGAGGAAAACTGCAGAGTTACAGGTTCTCATGGCAGAGGGAGAGGTGGACATTGCAGCCATCACAGAAACATGGGCCACCCAATACAGTGACTGGGACCTGTCTGTACCAGGGTACAGGTTATTTCGTAGGGACAGGGTGATTGGGAAAGGAGAGGGGTGGCACTATATGTGAAGGAAGGACTGAAGTGTGTAAGGGAGGAAGGGGAGGAGGGTAGTATGGAGTCACTTTGGATGCAATCCAGAATTCCAAGAATAGGATTCTTAGAATGGGAGTGGTGTACAGGCCATCATCTCAGACGGAGGAGTTAGACAGGGAACTAGCGGGACAGATCAGCAGGACCTGCAGAAGGGTAGTGTGGTGATTGTGGGGACTTCAACATGCCAGGAGTGGACTGGAGTACCCCAACAACCAGGAACAGAAGGAGCAGGTACTGCTGGATGCCTCCAGGACAGCTTCCTGCAGCAAATGGTCAGTGAACCAACCAGTTAGGGAATACCTTGACCTTGTGCTGGCAAATGGGGACTTTGTGAGAGAACTTACAGTGGAGGAACCACTGTCGAGGAGTGACCACCACTCAGTATGGCTCACATTGGATATGGGCAAGGAAGGAGGGAATCTGGCACAAGAGTGCTGGACTTCAGGAGGGCTGACTTTGGGAGGATGGGGAAGTGGTAAAAGGGTACCTGGCCAGAATTCAATCTAGTATGGATACTAACCAGAGATGGGAGCTCATAAAGTTGGGGATAGTGGAGGCAACAAAACCTGCGAAAGCCCAGAGCAAGAAGGCTAGAGCTAAGAAACCGAGCTGGTTGAGTAAGGAGGTCATGGAAAAGGTAAGGAAGAAAAGAGCTGCCTTTAGAAAATACAAGAAAACAGGGAGGGGGGAGGACAGAGAGGAGTACTTGACAGAATCGAAGGAGGTGACAAGGGCAGTAAGGGGAGCCAAAGCATCTACGGAACTCAGGCTGGCACAAGGCATTAAGAAGGGGGAGAAGGACTTCTTTAAGTACATCAGGGAGAAAAGGAGCTGTAAGGACCACATAGTAAGGATTAGGAAGGAGGGGAGTTGGGTGGAAGCAGGGTGTGATAAGGCAGAAGCACTAAATGAGTACTTATGCTCAGTATTTACTAAAGAGAAGAGGGGGTGACACCCAAGGTGGGAGAAATGGCAGAAACAGGGGGAAGGGGTGACAGATGGGGAAATCATGGAGGGCAGAGTTCGAGAGGGTTTGAAGGCACTGAGGGTGGACAAGGCATCAGGCCCAGATGGCATCCACCCCAGGGTACTGAAGGAGCTGGCAGAGGTCCTTGCAGGACCTTTGGCAGACCTATTTAATGCCTCACTACATTTGGAGGGTGTGCCTTAGGACTGGAGGATGGCTCATGTGGTGCCCCTCCACAAGAGTGGCCCCAAGGATGAACCGAGAAACTACAGACCAGTGAGCCTCACATCCATCGTGGGTAAGCTAATGGAGACTATCCTGAAGGAGAGGCTGGTGGCCCTCCTAGAGGCCAAAGGACTACAGGACAGCAGACAGCATGGCTTCATACGTGGCAGATCCTGCCAAACCAACCTAGTGGAGTTCTATGACTGGGTAACTAGGCAACTGGACAGGGGCCATGCAGTAGATGTCCTGTATCTGGACTTCAGTAAGGCATTCGACTCTGTGCCGCATGGAAGGCTGGAAGAAAGTTAGTAGGCAAGGAGGCGGGTGCAAAGCTGGTGAGATGGGTAGGAAACTGTCTTCAGGAAGGCAACAGAGGGTGGTGGTGGGTGGGAGCCTCACACCCAAAGGCAGTGATGAGCGGTGTTCCACAGGGCTCGGTGTTGGGACCAGTGTTGTTTGGGATATTCATTGCAGACATATCATGGGAAATCAAGAGCAAGATCAGTCTGTTTGCTGATGATACCAAGGTAGGCACAGTGGTGGATGACCTAGGGGGATGGCAGGGGTTGCAGGATGATCTGGCAAAGCTTGAAATCTGGTCAGACACCTGGCAACTGGGGTTTAATGCCAAAAAGTGCAAGGTGCTGCATTTTGGGATGAAGAACCCAAGGAGGAGTTACCAGCTGGGGGGAGTGCAGCTAGCCCAGACAGAGGAGGAGAAGGATCTGGGTGTGCTCATTACAGGGTCAATGAACAACTCGGCACAATATAGGAAGGCAGCTGCAAAGACCAACAAAATGCTGGGTTGTATTGCAAGGGGTATATGCTCAAGGAGGGAGGAGGTGATTCTGCCACTGTATAGGTCATTAGTTAGACCACACCTGGAGTACTGCGTGCAGTACTGGCGCCCATATCTGAAGAGGGACATTAAGTTACTGGAGGGGGTGCAGCGCAGGGCGACAAAGATGATCAAGGGGCTGGGGGACTTATCATACGAGAGGAGGTTGAAAGAGTTGAACATGTACTCACTGGAGGAGAGGAGGGACAGGGGTGACATGATTGAACCCTTTAAATACATGAAAGGAATAAACAAGATGGGTACAGAGGGGCTGTTCAAAGTAAGGGAGAGGAGGGCCACCAGGGGCCATGATATGAGACTGCAGGGAGGAAGGTTCAGGAGGAAGATGAGGAGACACTTTTTTACAGAGATGGTGGTGGTGGGTGGAATGCATTACCTGCAGAAGTGGTATCCAGTAGAACAGTGGACTGCTTCAAAAGGGGATGGGACAGGACAAGGGGGAGGGTTAATGAAGGGGAAGGGTGGAACGGAGGGGCAGCTGCAGAATAAGGGGTGTTAGCTGCACATTCGAGCAGACTTGATAGGCCTCTAGGCCTTTATCTGCTGGCAAATTTCATATGTTCTTATGTTTGTATTTCTTTCCGAAATTTCTGTGGCACAATTAATTGCAAGACTTTATCCCCATTTTTAGGGTTGGTACATTCTCTATACAATATGTTATTCAATAATAAGAACTTATGAGTCCCATCAGTCCCATCATCTTTGTTAACCTGTAAGAAATACTGGTTAAGGGTTTCATCCTTTCTTTGTTCCTGAGCTATTGTCTCAGGCTCTTGACTCATCAGTCCATTAATCTTTTGGTTTCGCCAGTCCCTTTTTATTTTTCGTTTTTCTGCCTTCCCTTTAGGTGTTTTCCCTGAGGCCTCGAATAAATCATCTGAAAAAGGAAACACAGATTTCATTGTTTCATTTGCCTGTTTTTGCCTGGTTTGTGAACGTGTTGTTACTGCTACCACAGGTGTTAAATCATGCCTTTCCATTAATTTGGAAAAGTCTGGATGGTCTTGTCCTATTATCAGTGGAACGGGCAAATGAGGGCAGTCACAGAGCTGTGCCTCTTCCAAAAACCTGGACTGGAGAGGATCGTAGACATCATGAGATGATAAATGGTCATCCAGCTGCACCGCAATCACCTTCTCAATAACCTCGCCCTCAAAGGGCAGGTTAGAGACCAGTCTGTAGTTTGCTATGTTGTCCCAGTCGAGGGAGGATTTCTTCAGGAGGGGCACCACTGCCACTTCCTTCAGGAGGTCTGGAAACATCCCTGTCTCCAATGAACATTAGACTGTCTCAGCGAGAATCGGGCCGATTATGTCAACACACCCCTCTATGAGGTGCACTGGGCCCAGAACCAAACTACAGTAGGTTGGGCTCATATCCTGGCCAACCTGCACAATATCCTCAATCACCAACCAGCCGAAATTGGACCAGATAGATTGGGTGCTTGCCACCTCATGTCAATCACCGCAGTGCCCATTTGAGGACACTAAACGGATGTTCAGCCTGATAGTTTCAGTCATATTGGCAAAAAACCAAGAAAACTCATCATACTTAACTTGTGAAAAGGCTCCCCACAGCTGAAGACATTGGATTGCACAACCTACCAACAGTCCGGAAGAGATGAGAAGGTCGATTCCTCACCACAGCAATCTCCTTGGACAGGAATTCTGCCTTCTTACAGGAGATTGCCAATTGATGGTCTTTATAATGGGCTATCAACCTAAGCTTGTCAGCCATCAGGCCAGATTTCCACCAGTGTCACTCCAACCTTTGCACTTCTCAGCTCAGCTCCTTCAAAGTCCCATCAAACCAAGGAGACTTTGGGCAAAGAGTGAGGGGGTGAACATGGACAGGTGCTAGAGAGTAGAGGGCACTTGTCACTGTCTTATTATAGGCAAGTACCAGTTTCCCCAGCTCCCTGCACACACTCGACATGCCTGATAGGTCCAGCAACTCCATAAGACCAGCAGGGGTCAAACCCCTTAAATGGCAGTACCAGACCATCTCAATAGGAGCAGTTCTATTGGGGGGTACCTCGACTACCTTATAATGTGGAGATCCGACCAATCAACCGGTTCCACCACCAGGTCAGTGACCTCAATCCCCAGTAGGAAGACCAGGTCCAATGAATGACCATGGCTATGGGTAGAATAGGTAACTACCTGTGTAAGACCCAATGAGTTCATCAGTTGGAGGAAGTCCTGCCCAAACTGCTAATTCTGACATGTTCCTAAGTTGCAGAATTGAATAACACTTGAGAAAGGAATTTGTGTGGATTTAAGGGAAAGCCTAAGGCCGGTTAGCCATGTGAGCCCATAGCTTAATGGTTAGAGCACTGGAATGGTATTACCAGGGGTCTGAGCTCAATTCCCAATGGGTCACACTTTTCCATTCTCATTTCCATCCACAATTTATAATTGCTTGGCAGGGGCTGAGCTGCACTGAGAAGTGGTCTGTTTGTAATTCATCTAGTAAGTGAGTCTTTCCAACCAAGGAAGGTGCCATCTAGCTGCCAAATACTTCCATAATTGGGTTAAAAATTTACGTTCTAACAAAAATGTTCCATTGTCTTTTCTTGTTCTGCATATTCTGGGTAAGGACAGAATCTTTCTTCTAATGTTTGTGTTTACTGTTTCCTTTGATGTTTCATTTGCCATATGAGCTTAACCAAAGGATGCCCCACATTTTCTTTGGTGTTCCCTTATTCATTAGTTGTTTGGTAAATACATTTTTTTTTTCTTGTTTACAGTGCTTAAATTCTGGTTCTGTAGGACCTGCTATACTTAAGACTATGTTGTACAACTGTTTCCTAGAATTGCTTAGAATTTGATTTGTCATTATCTTCCATTTTTCAGGGGACATTATAACCTGCCTAGATGGTTATCTATCCAATAGGGAACATAGGACTGTTATTGCCCAGAGATGTTCTGACTCGCATTTAATCACCTATAGTGTACCTCAGGGCTCAATATTGGGCCCTCTTTTGTTTTCCCTGTATATGAATGCAGCACCCCTATCCTGTTCGGACTCCAATATGATTTTATATGCAGATGATTCGGTAATTTTTACTTCTGGAGATAACCCAGATCAAGCTTTAACCTTAGTCCAATGGGATTTTGATTCATTTCAAACATGGCTGCTTTCTCGTGAACTGGTTTTAAATACAGGGAAGACAAAAGTTATGGTGTTCATGGGCCTGAGGACAGTCAGGGATATTAATATTTCAATTGTGGACCTTAAGGGGAACAGGATAGAATTAGTAGACAATTTCAGTTATTTAGGGGTGACCCTTGATTTGCATCTTCACTTTGAACCTCATGTTAGTAATATAGTTAAAAGAATCCATCAGAGGTTGGGAATGTTATTTAGAGTCAAATCATATCCTATTCCCGAATCTCATTGATCATTGGCACATAGCATCTTGCTTAGTGCATTTGATTGTGGACTAATAATCTACTCTGGAATGAGTGAAAAAATGTTACACAAGTTACAAGTAACCTATCATAGTATTTTGTCATTTATGACTGGTCGTCCCCTTAGAACCCACCATTGTAATCTTTTGAAGAAGCCAATGTCCTTCTTTATTAGATAGAATTAATATCAAGATGGCTACCTTTGTCTTTAAAGGTATTAAGGGTTTCCTCCCCTCCTCTATTTAGTCTTATTTCATCAGACTGCAAAATTCTCAGGGAACAAGTTCACAGACCCGAGGTCTTCTTAGAGTCCCTTTACTTAAGAAAACCATAGGTCAAAGATTTGTTGTCTACAGGGCTACAACATTTTTAATAGTATTTCCATTGTAGTCTCTAATTCTTAATTGCTAGGTCTTTTAAGTATAAGATTGTTCAATGGTTCTATTACTGATTGTACCTTTTTGCAATAGAAATTGATTGTTGTATGTATATTTGTATTTATAAAATTGGTAGGAAAAATTATGTCTGCTGGTTGGTTGAAACACATCCATTGACTGTGCGTGTATCAGAGCCAATCGTACACCTGCACTTTCACACATCCCCCAAAACAATTTTGCCATTTTATAAGATAGATAACCCACTCTAGTATGTGCAGTCACGCGCTGATATACACATGCCTTGGGTGGTTGATGCACTCAACCTGTGGCCTGGTGCATAATAACGCACACTAAGGCATGCGTATATCAGAGCATGACCACACACCTTAGAGCAGGTTGTCTATTACATATCTATATTCTGTATCTTGTTTTATTGAGTATGTCCTGTTTGACAATATGTCTTGTATGTAAATGTTGCAGGATGATCTGGCAAAGCTGAAAACCTGGTTGGACACCTGGCAACTGGGGTTTAATGCCAAAAAGTGCAAGGTGCTGCATTTTGGGACGAAAAACCCAAGGAAGAGTTACCAGCTGGGGGGAGTGCAGCTAGCCAAGACAGAGGAGGAGAAGGATCTGTGGGTGCTTATTATGGGGTCAATGAAGAACTTGGCACAATGTAGGAAGGCAGCTGCAAAGGCCACAAAATGCTGGGTTGCATTATAGGGGTATCTCCTCGAGGGGGTGATTCTGCCACTATATAAATCAGTAGTTAGACTGCACCTGGAGTACTGCATGCAGTACTGGTGCCCATATCTGAAGAGTGACATTAAGTTACTGGAGGGAGTGCAACTCAGGGCGACAAAGATGATACAGGGGCTGGGGGACTTATCGTATGAGAGGAGGCTGAGGGAGTTGAGAATGTACTTGCTGGAAGGGAGGAAGGACAGGGGGGATATGACTGAAACCTTCAAGTACATGAAAGGAATAAACAAGGCAGGTACAGAGGGGCTGTTCAAAGTAAGGGAAGGGAGGAACACCCGGGGTCATGATATGATACTGGAAGGAGGAAGTCAGGAGGGAGGGAGATGAAGAGACACTTTTTTACAGAGAGGACGGTAGCTGGGTGGAATGCATTACCGGCGGAAGTGGCATCTAGTAGAACAATGGGCAGCATCAAAAGGGTCTGGGACAGGGCAAGGGAGAGGGATAAGGCAGGGGCAGCTGCAGAATAAGGGGTGTTAGCTGCACATTCGAGCAGACTTGTTAGACCACTAAGCCTTCTTCTGCTGGCAAATTTCATATGTTCATAAAGTTGTCACTTATGAAAACAGGCACTTTGTTCATCTTGTTAACAAGTATAAAAAATTAAAAATGAAAAATTGAAATAACTGTTGTATTGTGGGTTTCATATATTCAGGAGTTTGTAAATTTGGGGAACATACTGGGTGTACATCTTCCCATTTTAAAAATTATAACTCCATATTGTTAAATATCCATTTTTTACTAGAGTCGTTGTGTCTTGTAATCCTGTTTTAATTAACTTCGCTGAGAGGGTGGTGGAGTCCTGGAACAGACTGCCAGAAGAGGTGGTGGGAGCTGAAATGATGAAGGGATTCAAGATAGCATGGGATAGACATAAGGTGCTGGTTAGGAGTGGAGTGGGATGTCTCCGGACAAAGTAGGGAGGGGCGGTAAAGGGCAGACTCGATGGGTCAACTGGGTCCTTTTCTGTCACCTGAGTTCTATGATTCTATACCTGCTAAGTTCTGAACTTTCTGTTCTTGTGTCCCTATCTGTATTCCTTTACTGTTATTCATGTTAAGCTGAGCTCCTGATACTACTGAATATGCCTCAGTTTCTTTTAGCATTTCTGTTGCACTTTGGTCATTTTTAAGAATTAAATATATGTCATCTGCGTAGGCAATAATTTTCACTGCATCATCATCCTGCTGACCTTTTAAACCTTCTATGTTGGTGTTAAGCACTATTTTTCTCATAAAAGAGTCCATGGAAAATAAATATAACAGGGCACTTAATGGACAGCCTTGTCTAACTCCAACCTTCATGGCATGGGGTCATGTTGTCGCATATAAAAACAGCGCAGCACTATACCACACTGTCAAAACAGCGACTAAACATAAACACAGTAAAATACTTGTTTTCTGTGGGGAGATCCACCCCTGCACCCCCCATTGGGGGCTGATCCCTGAACCCCACCCCCCATTAAAATAATCTCCTGGGGGGGACAACTCGGGGACAGGAAAAAGACCAGAAAGAAAAAAAAATTAATAAACTTAATCTGGGACCAAGAGTAGAACCCCTGTCCACAGCCACTCCACTGTCCTTCAGTACTGAGAGCTGTACTCCCTGAGCCACAGAAGCTGCTTGGAAGACCTCCTTCCAGCAGAGCTCTTACCCTCTGCAGCAGAGCTCTCCAGGAAACAGCTACAGGGTCACCGCTACTGCGCCACACTATTTGTTTCATGCAGCATTGTGTACCCTATCGCTGTTCTTCCATGTGCTGTTAAGGTTGAGCGGTTTTGCCCTGCAGCATTGTATCTACGACATATTGGCCCGGTATGAATCTTCACTGGGATGTTTCTGCCTTCCTGTTCTGCAGATATGGGGGTTATTGTTGTATTGTTGTACAGCAGTTGGATCCAGCCTATGTAGGCTTCTGGAATACCGTAATATCTTAAAGTGTGGAATAAAAAGGTATGATTCACTCTGTCAAATGCCTTGCTTTGATCTAGAGAGACAGTAAATATCCAGGCATTTTTCCGCTTGCAGTATTCAAGTACTTCTCTGATTATAAATAAATTATGCTGAATCTTTCTATCTGGTAGAGTGCATGTCATTACTGGGTGAATTACCTTATCTGCAGCTTTTCTGAGTCTTGTTTGCAAGATTTGCAATACAATTTTTAACATCTGAATTTATTAAACATATTAGTCTCCAGTCCTGGATCAATGTTTTATTCCCAGATTTATATAGAAATATTATTAATACTTTTGTGAATGTGTAATGAATATTGTTCTGTTTAAAAAAATATTCAAATACTGTTTCTAAACAGATTGCAAGTTCAGTACTAAATGCCATGTAAAATTCATTTGTGAGATCATCCCATCCAGGTGAGGTCCCTGATTTCAAGTTGCTTATTATAAATTATATTTCTTTTATTTGTATATGTTCTGTCATATCAGTATAGGCCTGCTTTATTCTGTCTCAGTCTTAATTTCTTTTAGATATTATTTCTGTGTTGCTTTTGGATACCCATGGGCTATCACTAAAGGCCCTTAGATATTTATCTACAACTGTTTGAATTTGAGCCATTGAAGTTTCTAGTGTACCATTTTCATCCATTAAACACATGAAGTCAGAAGTGTTTTTCTTATTTTTGCATGATTCAAAGGGCCTGCAAATTGAGTTTTATGTGCCCCATATGATAGTTCCACTTGATGTGAACCTCTATCTGTCATACTGGCATTTTTTCATTTTTCTCTTTATATTGGTGATTGTTCTGATAAGTCTTCTCTAGTAGAAGAAGCTATTGATAGTATTTTTTTTGTTGGTTTCTATATTTCAGATACTGAAAGAATGTCTCTTTTGCTTTTGTTTTCCCATAATTTTGGAACCATTTCCTAACACACTCCACTTATAATCATACCTGATACGACCTGCAGACTTTTCAAAGCTTCACAACCTATTCAGCAAACCAGAAGAGCAACCAAAGGTGGACTCCTAGTGCCTGTCAAGCACACAAAGCTTGCCCAGAAATCCATCTCCTACCAGGGACCCAGGCTGTTCAATGAGCTACCTGATACCCTCACGGACTGTACCAAGATCAGCCAATTTAAAACTGGGCTACAGACTCATCTACAGCATGAAAAGTCTGTTGATGCCTCAATCCCCTGGCTCTCAATACCTCAACCACCTCTAGCACCTACCCCTAAAATCCTCACTGCTCCAGTCTTCACTCAACTTCCTTTCCCTATATACCCACTCTCTCTTTCACTTCTATCCTAATTTCCCCTACCCCCACCCCTACCCCTCCCTTCACCCCCATAGCACTAACCACAATACCACATGTTCTTCTTAACAAAGCCTATTCTGGCTGCACTACCTCAGTGTTTCTCACCCCTGTCAAAGCCCTAGCCATAATACCACCCCTCCAAATACAGGGTCTCCTCCCTGCATGTTGGTCTCCCTGCACCTTTGCAAAGCATTTTTATTCTGCACTAGCAGTGTGTTTACCTAATGTTCCCTGACACCCTAATGCTTGCTGCTGGATTTTTCCTCTGATCTATATCATTGAATTTATGTTCTGTGTTGTGACATTAACTGTAATCATCTGTGATAACTATGTGATTCTATCTTAACTGTTTTGCCCTGTACTGTATTTGACTGATTGTATCTGACTGACTTGGAACCTTTGTAAAAGAGTCCCTGACTCAAAGGTGTAAATCCGAAACTGAAATAAATAAATAAAAAAAAGTAACGGACACTGTTATAACAAATAATCAGTTATAATGGACAAAAATCGATTTACCAAAGAATATATCAAATCCAATGCATTTTCCTCTGGTTATAATGGACAGAAACATTGCTTATAATGGACACTTTGAAGCTTTTTTATTTGTAGTGCATTTTTTGGGGGGTGCAGAGTTGGTGAGGAGATTTAGCAAATGTAGAATTTAGATGGAGGAGCTACAATGACTAAATTTCTCACAAAATAATTCTCCACAAGCTGCATAAACTTTTATTAGTTGATTATACTAAAAAGGAAGTAACTTTATTTTTTAATAATAACCTTACAGTACAATTGCCTTTGGTCTTACTGTCCTAGAACCCCAACATCCAGCCACTAGAGTTACCTTCTTCTTACCTTCTGCAATAAACTTAATAAAACAACTTGTGTTCTCTGACAGTTAAATAATTCTAAATAAACACATGAAGTACAGAAACATATATGCTAGGCTGGATTCTGAGTAATCTGTGAAGTTTTGTAATAGGTTTTCACTCTGAGCCCCTGCTCACACATATAGACACACCTAATGCATAGGCTCCACCTCCTCTGGATATAATGGACAAAAGTTGTGTGCACAGATGTGTCCATTATAACAGACTTGCACTGTATCTTGTTTCGTATCTTTCCACCGATGTCCAGGTCTTCATATAGATCTAATTACTATGGCTTGATCTTGCCCCTAGTAGCTGTTTAATATTGGTAATAACATTCAGGTCCTGTAAGAGTGAAATATTTAATTTCTATGTATTTTTTTGGCATGGTTTATCCTATATCTATTTGTATTTGTGTATTTACCATTAGGTGATCTGAGAATTCAACTGGTACTACCTCTGTGTTTATAACCTTCAGTCTATTAGATACAATTATGTAATTAATTTTGGTGGCTAATTTTCCTGTCACACGCATATATTGTATTCCCTTCCTCTGTTATGTAAAACAGTCTGTTAGTGCTGCAGTTTGAATGCATTTTTTTAGAGCTAAAGCATCACAGTATTTTTTCTTCCCGCTTTCACATCTTATTTTGAATTCCAAACTACAATTATAATCTCCCCCTAAATATATGTTTTTAGCTGTAGCAAGATATGGTTGTATTTGTTCAAATAATTTTCCTCTCTCTGCCTTTGTTTGAGGTGCGTAAATATTTATAAACCTGCTAGGTTCCTGATCTCAAACACCATATAAAATGAACACTCTTCCTGGTATCAAATTAGTCAGCCTATGTATTTTGAACCTTGTCCCTCTAAATAATATACCCACTCCATCTGCTGCGTCAGACCCAAAGGACCAATATGAAGGTCTCCATACCCATGCCTTTTGTGTTTGTTGTAAGGACAACAAAGAGTTTGTCCATGTTTCCCGTAAAAAAGCAATGTCTATAGCCTAATCCTGTAGCAGCTGAAAAATAACTTGTCTTTTCACCCCTTTTCGCATGCTACAACAGTTGACTATGGCTAAGGAAAATGACAAGGTTTATTGTTGTGTAGGGTGAAATTTAGCAGTCTATTTTCATTTTTATCATTTTTCCTTCTTTTCTTCTTTCTTTCTATTTTGGTATCTTCCATTTTTGCTTGTTTGGATATTGTGGAGGAATTACCTGAATCCAGGTTTTCCATTTCCGAGCCCCCCCCCCCCCCAGCAGCTAGTGGTGGAGAGGAGTTTGTAGGGGGTTTCAGTTTCAATATCTTTCTCTTGTTATTTTGGTTTATTTAATCTTGTAAAACTTCTTCTGGGCTGTGGTGCAACCCTGGGTTATGGGGGTGGCATGCACAAGTGTCCCCCTAAATCATCTTCTTCTGGGTGTTCTGAGTAGCATACCTTTTGTAATAAAGTATTTATTTTACTCTCTTGTATTTCCAGCTTCTGTCTGCTTGGGAAAAGGTTTTGTTTATGTGGTTGCTTGGTTGGGTGATCTTGAGATACGTCAAATATAAGTGAATCAGATTCCTTTGAGGGGTCATCCAAAGCTGAGTTTGTTTGGTATGTCTTCTTGTTTTTCAGGAGGCTCAGAATCCCTTTGTGCTTTCTTTATCAAATTGTTTGGATTAATATTGTTGATTTTATTGTGGGATATCGAAGCACAATTTTGGAAAACATGGCCATGTTTCTCACATAGATTACATCTTGAGTGATTATCACACTGCATAATTATGTGCCAAAATGCCCCACACAGTTCACATCTGGGTTTGTGATAGACATTCAATAAATGAGTCCTTGCCCCACACTTATAACATGCTTTGGGCTGTCCCCAGAAAAAGCAGACTCCTCTGTCCTGCCCAAGAAATAAACTATTTGGTAGGTGAAGAATTCCGCCCTCTGTTTTAACTAATTTAACTTTAAATCTCCACCCCACATCCAAAAATGTTCAGAATCCAATATACTTCTGGTGCACTTAGCACTTCACACCTCTGTTGTAGACAATGAATGATATCACCAACATGTGCCCCTTACTTCTGAACGTCACAGTAATGTTTTTAATCATTGGCTTAGTGAAAGGTATGCCAATAAAGGGGGTCCACACAGGGGAGAACTTAACTTGATTATATTTGAACCAAAAGCATTCCAAATATTGTGGGGTCCTGAAGCTTGTACAGAAATTATCCTCTCCTGAAATATGAATTAAAGCATAGATGCCAGGTGCTGTGAAATTCAGGGCTTATTTAATTAAATTTTTACCAACAGAAATCCTGTCTGATTGAGGGTCCATGCCACCATTATATCTGAGTCTCACTGTGTTTCTTTGGGGTGCTGGTTCTGTTTTATCAAAAAGATCTGCAAAGCTGGATCCTCGTTTGGGTGGGGTAAGTGTTTTTTTCCTTCAATGGGTTCTTTGTCCTCACTACTTGGCAGGGGAATTGCATTTCGTTTAGTTGTTTACTTTTTAGGGACATTAAAGTAATTCCTCATGTAAATTCTGGAGAAAACGGCCTGGACTTTCAAAGAGTTACATCCTTTTCCCTGACCCAGTTGCACAGCTGTGTCATAACTGTTAGACCACAAAAAAGGTGAGCTAATTTTATGTTGCTCTACCACAGTTGTATCTGGAAAAATGACACATACATAAATTGTGTGCTAAAAACCACGTGAAGTGTCATAGCGCATAACGTGTTATAAATGCATCAGATGGCTGAAAATAGGGTGTAGACATCCTGACACATTTACCATGACCCAGCTGCATCCAAAAACATGACACAAGTGCTGCACCCATAGCTTTGAAAATCCAGACCATTGTCCCTAGAAATTCTGGGGAGGCAATTCCCTCCCTTTGAAAAATGTGTTTAAAAACTTGCTGTGGCAACCAAAATGCCTGTGGCAATGTCTGAAAAATCTTGGCCCAAGACACACACTTTAGACCAAATTTGATAGCTTTTTGTGACTACAAGCACTGTGTTTTCAAACACCAAGTAGATCTGCAATCACAAAAGAGCTGCAGGTGGGCAGCACATAGACGAAAGGTGCTGAAAATCTATTGTAGACCCTACTCATCAAGAGTTGGATTGGCATAGTAGAAGGTGTATCTTGGTCCAAAGGAAAAAAATAGTTTTGTCTGTCCTTGCAGTGCTATCCATCAACAGGCAAATAAAAGCAAAGGTTTCGGAAATGTCTCACCCAAACAGCTCTGGTTGTGGCTTCAGTGATATCACATCATTGAACAGTAGAAGGTCACGCTTTAGTGCCAAGCTAGAGCAGAGGACTGGTGTGACTCTGACAGTCAAATAAAAATCTCTGAGTAGATATCTCTTTCTTTACACCAGAGTTGCAAATGGAAACAAGCATTTGTCAATTGCCAATGTTGTCTTGCTGTCATTGGCATTGGTAGTGCAGGAGTTTGAGAGATGCATAATTGGAATGGAAGTGAAGTATTGAACTGACACAAACCCCACCTGCACCCTGCAGAGACTGACAGGCACTGGGGTGTGCCTTTGGGTCATCGGCCATAACACTCACACCATTTCACCTCACACTACCCTGCAGACACCGACAAGTATTGCGATGTGCCTTGGGGTCTTACGCTTATCTCATTCCCTAAGGAAATACGCTGAGATGGGTGCAGTATAGGAGAATAGGGTGAACTTTGGGGCTGAAGAGTCCAAAGCACACCTCAATGCCTGTCACTGGCTACAGAGTGGGAGTGGAGGTGGAATAGTATGAGCATTACAGCCGACAATCCCAAGTCACACCCCTGACACCTGTCAGTCTCTACAGGGTGGGGTGTTATGGTTGGAAACCATAACCCCCCTGGCATTTGTTGGTATTTTCACTCCATATTTTCATCATCGGCTTTTTGTGACCCCACCTCATGAACAGTGGCACTATCAGTTTGTTAGCCAAAAGGTGATATTGCACAGCGACTGCTCCATTTGGTGCCACAGGTGCGAAAACACATTTCAGGCAGGATGTTAAAAATGACAGCTGTACTGTTCATAAGGAGGTGTAAAAAAATGGCATTGTTGAAAATCTGGAGTGAAAATATGAAAAATTGGCGAAGTCACGAGCATGCATAACACACGTCCGTAACGCAGTTATTTGGGGCATTATTTTCAACATAGGCATTTTGGGACCTCCGCTCATGAACAGTGGCACTGTGATTTTATTACTCTGTCCCGAAAGTTGTTTTCCCACAGCGACCACGCCTTTGTGTACCAGATGTGTGAAAACACATTTCAGGCAGGATATGAAAAATGACAGCTATACTGTTCATAAGGAGGTGTATGGAAATGGTAAGGTTGAAAATCTGGAGTCAAAATATGAAAGACTGGTGAAGTCATGAAGTGTGCATAGAAACTGTGCAATGCACACCCATAATGCAGTTACAGTATCACTGTGATTTTGTCAATTTGTCCTGAACATTGATTTTCCACAGTGACCGCGCCATTCTACACCACATGTGCGAACACACATTTTGGGCAGGATGTGAAAAATTACAGCTGTACTGTTCATAAGGAGGTGTGTGTAAAAATAGCAATGTTGAAAATCTGGAGTGAAAATATTAAAAGTCGTCGAAGTTACAAGCGTGCATGGAAATTGTGCAAAGCACACTCATAACACAGTCATTATTTTGGAATTTTTTCATCAAATTTGCAATATAGGCTTTTTGGGACCCCACCTCATAAACTGTGGTACTGTCATTTCATTAATCCGTCCCAAAAGGTGATTCTGTGCAGTGACTTCAAAATTACCTTTCGGGACTGAATAACAAGATGACAGTGCACGTGTTCATGAGGTGGGGTCCCAAAGACCCCATGTTGAAAATTTGTAGCCAAAATTCAAAAATATTGCTGAGATAGCCACCTAAGTTGACCCCCCCCCCCCATTTATGCCATTATACAGCTTACTGGCATTTCTGCAGTTCGTGGTCAGCTTTGAAGAGTCCAGACGTGTTCCCGCTCCACTGAAGATCACAGCGCAGGACCTCCAGAGGTAAGTATGGGGTGTGGAGAGGTGGGGAATGTGCAGAGGTAGGTGCAGGTTGAGGGAGGAGGGTGCCATGGAAATGGACCATTTTCTTTTTTCAAGTACAAAAAAAAAACAGACACTGCGCCACGGGACACTTTTCTTTCTTTAAAGGTGAAAACAAATGTTGTGCACACTGGGGAGAGCTCCCAGTGTGTCCCATGACTTTCAGGGGGGCCTGATGTTGGCAACACTGGGGTGGGCTCCCAGTGTGCCACACAATGGGGATGGGGCAGTTGCCCAGAACATGCTGACGTAGTCAGCTTACTGTAAGCGGCAGCACACTGGGGTGGGCTCACAGTGTGCCACACAATGTGGGGGAGGCAGACATGCCGACACGGGGAATGCACCCCCAATGTCGGCTTCCTTCAGGGATTGTGTGGTAGCAGCTTGGCCGACATGTTTATTGAAATGTTTCACCAGGAAAGGCACATCGGGAGGCATGTCATCTGTGCCGCTGCATGACCAAGCTGTCTCTGATTGCAGCGGCACTTTTCTTAGAAGTCGTGTCCACTTTACATAATGCTTGTGTCAGCGCTAGCATGCTGACTTATTAGGGAATGAGGGACACACCTACTAAAGCATGCCCTGCATTCGCCAACACTGACACACCTTTGAAATGTGCTATTAGCACAAGATGTTGCTTGTGCATGTATGCAAGCCAACATAAAAATTCACTGTGGGATCCTGCCACCTTTAATGTAGGATCAGACATACTGTACTTTACCTGACAGGGGTCTGGGGACACATTTCCTCATTACACTTTATGGTGCATTTTAACACTTTATTTAGTCAGTTTTATGCTTTTAGGGGGCTACATTTTACACAGAAACAACCCTTTCCCATTTTGTTTTTGGAACTGGTCAGACTTCTAATTTCATTCATGGAACTGTATTTCTCTGGGTTTCCTCCCCATTTCTGCCACTGTTCTACCCCACGGCATTTACAGTGACATCAGGTCACTTACACTGGATCACTTCTAAAGGTAAAGGTGACATAATCATGGCAGGAATTCAGAGGCCTTAATAGAAATGCAAATATCCATAAAATACAGCCAGCACTTGAACTGATGGACAATTTTTCAAACATGATATTTCTTGTGGAATGTTCAGCTGAAGAAATGAGACACACCCTCTGACTGCATAATACGACTGAAAAACAAAGTGTCACAGGGCAGCAACCGTCAGGTCAGCACTATACTTCAGTTTTAAGTGGCTTGTTAAAAAATTTGCTCCAAGAATTCAAGAGAACAGTTTTACATACATGCGACTTTGGGGGTCTTGTAGCCCAGCAGGATGCTATGTGGTGTCCCAGCTTCCTGCATGACAAAAGGGATTCATTGCTATTGAAATTGACTTGTTTCCAGCAGTAAACCAGCTGCAGAATTCTGCAGTAGTACATTGCATTCAGCAGGCCCAACTACTGTGTATATGGCTGATGCTGTTGCTAAACCAGATCATTTGTTTTGACTTAACTCAAGATTTCATGAGCTTACCCAAATAAAAAGTCCTATGTTAGCTGTTTGCTGGGAGTTGGATGGATTTGTTGGGCAGCAAGATGTTACTAAAGGTGTATGGTCTTGCATCTTAAGCTATGAGAGCTATGGAGTGATTCTAAGTAGGGATGAGAGACCCACAAATGATTCTGAGGTTCTAAAAGGTTCTGATAAGCCATAAAAGGTTGTGTTAGTTATCCAAGCCTTATCACAACTTTCAGGACCCTTTATTTTAAAGTACAGACTACTTCAATTAAGCAATCAAGCATGGTAGGATGTGTGCCATGCTGGAATAACGTCATGCTTGGGGTGTTTGGGCACGAGGGCACAGGCCGAGTGAATCCAGCACTGCCAAAGTGACATTATCTCCACGACACATGCCCCAGAGTGTATTATTGCAATTATAAAATGGCTTGCTTGTGCTCAACAAATCCATTTTTAAAATACATTTTTAGTTGTTTTCTGAATAGGCGTGATGTTGTGTTGGTATAAAATCACTGCTGAAGGTCAGCACTGACCCATCAGAGCCCAGGAATTGTTCTTGCCATGTTATAATAATTTTCCATCCATATGCTGTTGTGAGTAAGACTAGATCAATGCCAAATTTTTATACGGTGACTGGGACAAAATGTAGCACTTTTACCTTTGATTCTGCCCAGTCAGACTGCTAGGCTACTTAAAGAGACACTGTCAACCCTTTCTGCATCATATTATTTATACTTAAAAACCCCACATTTTATGATTGCTTACCTTCTCTAAAATTCATTAATGTTGCTTGTTCTATTATCTGCCTCCTGGCTTAGTAGAACTGAAATGCATGCTAACGTATAGTAAGACACAACCTTAATTTGTTTCAAATCCATGATTTATTCCTTTTGTACACTTTCTGAACATTAGAAACACCTCCAAACAGTACAGCCACTCACAATGCAGTAGTTTCCTCTACTTTTCAATGCACAATTAGTGGCTAGACTATGGTTGATGTGTTTTCAAGTGCAAAAACGATGCAGTGGGAGTTGATCAAGGAATGTAAGCAAACTTATTTATGTGTGGTAACACCAGTGTGGTGAGCATTCTGTTTTTCACTTTTTAAAAGAAGAAAATAATCAGAATCAAACAACCAGCTACATCAGCAATTTCTGCAGAATGGACAGTCATGTGTTTTTTTTAAGCTAGGAACTCTCTGAGGCCTAAGGGTGCTGACAGTGTCCCTTTAAGGATCATTTCAGCCTTTGGACAGATACTTACAAAAAACACTTTAGCACTTCCCGGTGGCCAGAGCTGCACCATGATCATCTCTTCCCCCACCCTGGACATTTTCCCACTCTCTTCCTCCTCCTTCTTCCCAATACCTTTTCAGTTTTTTATTCACTTTAAATTCTGACTCCTTGCACTGTGCCAGGTGTTGAGTTTTTTTTAATCTGACTGGTGGACCAGTGGGGGGGTTGGAAGAAGTTTGGTTTGAATAGGGTGGGCGAGGGATGGTTAGGGGAACCCATTTACCCCGATCTGTACTCAGCTAAACCCCAATAACCAACGAGACAAAGTGTTTTTGGGTGAAGTGTCGAAGCTGAGCCAAAGTTTCCAGTTTCCACATCTGCTCCTCTTTACTTGTCAGTGAAAGGAAAGGAATGCAAAAGGAAGCTGGAGTGGCACTATGGTAAATATGATTAGTGTCATTTAACTAGCTAGTAATATTCCTTTTGTAACACCACTTTGAGTTATGACCATTTACTATAGATCTTGCTTCCAGGATCCTTTGTCCTCATCCTGCCTTTGTTTCTGGTCCATTTCAATACCAGCAGCCTTCTTTAAAGGTGATAGGGAACTGTTTTTTACGCATCTTGTTGCCCTCCTGCTTTTGTATCCATCCAATATTCTGATATGTTTTTACCATTCATTGTTGAATTAATCATCTTTTTTTTTTCGCATTTGTAACTACCCTGAATGTCACTTTCCTCAACAGTTGCTGTTTGTTCTCTTTTCATACTGCCCGAACATTCTATGACATCAGTAACACCATTCCAGGCCATTCAGATGACTAGCATAGAATGGTATAGTTCATGTAACAGAGTCTTAGAAATTGGAAAACAAATAGCTGCTGAAGAGACTCCAACTCTATGTAGATCTGAGGGAATACAGAGTTCAATTATTTACCACGTTTTGGTCACTGGATATCAGAATACATAACTGACATGAAAGGAAAATGGAACAGCAGTTAGCTATGTACAATTAATTTCATATTACCTTTAAATAGCAGCCTGCTGGTGAAGTATATGAAGTTCCAAAATCAGTGTTTTAAAGGGAAACAATGGAAAAGACACAGCTTCCCTAAGAAACTACATAAACTCTCAATTAATGCGTTCAGACAGTAACAACTTTATTTAATGATTTAGAACAGCTACCCACAACTTCCACTTTCTGTTGCTGGTGGCAGCCATTTCATGAGCAGTAGTGAGTTTCCTGAGCTCACTGTATGCTAATATGCCTGTTTGACCTCAGCTATTGGTTGGCAGGACATATTAGCATAAAGTGAGCTCAGGAAGCTCTCTCTGCTACTCATGAAATGGTGACTGCCAGCAATAGAAAGTGAAAGTTGAAGGCCACTGTTTAAATCACTAAAAAATCAGTTAGAGTAATTTAAAAAAAAATGTTACTGTCTGAAAGCACTAATCAGGAATTTTTGTAGTACGTGGTTAAAGCTGTGCCTTTTCCAGTGTTTCCCTTTAAAAATGATAAGAAGCTGATCAGAACCCTAAAAAAAAAATTCTGATAAAGTTCTTTTACAGAAAATATCTTGGCTTAGGCTCCAGAAGGTTCTGAACTTGTTCAAACCAATTCTCCCATATCTGAGTTTGTATGTTTTCTTAATTTCAGGTCCTGGTTTGACTTCACTACTTTATACCCTCCTTTTCCTCTTATTCTGTCTCACTGCTGGTTGAGAGTGCCACACCTGTGATGGAGCTGTAGCCAAAAAGAAACACAGGAAGTGCTTTACAAAGGTCTTCCATGCCCTCCTGCTGATGTATAAGGAATGGCCTCAATAGGGCCAAAAATTGTAATCCGTGTAATCAGGTTAAATTGGGCAGCATTAAAGCAGACACGCAACTGTCTGAGCAAAATGTATGCATTCTCCTGGATAGCTCCATTGGCCTAGATATTCAAAAGCATATAGAGAGATAATATGTACTGCTCCAGATCAGAAACAATCACTGAAAACAGCACACAAGTCATTTTGAATTTCCAGCTTCTTTCTGATGCCTGACGTATGTAGACAGTACATGAGCTCTTTGTAAAATGTGGCTGGAGCCCCACTCCTTATTTCCCCACCTACAGGTTTTGTGGCATTCTGTAATAACTACACCTGTCACATGGTTGATGACCACTGTCTGCACCACCTGCCTCATAGCCCTGTTACGTTATGCAAGAATTACAGAGTCACTGCACACCCAGTCATGTTTCATTGCTTATGTATGCTAAAGGAGGCAGTATAGCATAGTGGTTAAGGGCACTGAGCAGTAAACCTGAAGACCTGGGTTTGAATCCCGTCAGCCCCACTTGCATACTGTGTGACCCTGAGCAAGTCACATAACTTCCCCGTTCTCCCAGGTCTCACCTGGAAACAAGTTGTGGCTTAGTGTGCCTTTCCTGGTTAAACAATTTTCCATTTCCCTTTCCCAAATGTATAATCACGATAAGCTAAGTTGTATTGCTCATCAGTAAACACCAGCGCAAATGCCGAATGCATAAAAAACATAAGCCATGTTTACACGGCCGCAGCTCTGTGGTGTTTGCTCCGCTCTGCTCCTGCTCCAATCACTTGAGCAGGCTCAGTTAACTATTTACACAGCCCACCCTCACACTGATGCGGGTTACAGTGGAGATGGGCTGTGCATTCTGGAAGCCGGGTGCTTCACCCCAGAGGTCAGCAGTGGAGGAGCATGGGAGAGCAGGCTTTTGATCGGAGCAGCGAATTCAAACAGCGCTATAATCCATTCACTCCAATATGCATATCAACTCCTGAGCTGCAGCAAAAATAGGCTGTGAAGCACTTCTAGGATGCACCAGTAAGTGTCTACACTGCGACTTTACAGTGCATCAACGTGTGCACCTGCTGATGCACTGAAAAGTCAGCAGTGTAAACATGCCTATAGAAACATAGAATTTGATGTCAGGTAAGGTCCACTTGGCCCACCCAGTCTGCCCATTTTTCCCCTTCTTATACTGTCATTGTAGACCCTACCTGATCTCCGGCTACATCCCTTCCCCCTGCTTCCCTACCAAGATTCACTTGTGCCTATCTATGCCTGCTTGAAGCCAACCACTGTTTTTGGCCCCACCACCTCTGCTTGAAGACAGTTCCAGGCATCCATTCCTCTTTCACTGAAGAATCCCTCCTTAATTATCCCCTTCCAGCTTCATGGCACGCTCCCTAGTTTGTGTGCACCTTCTCCTCTGAAACATATGCTTCTTCTGTACCTTATTCAGCCCCATGATGTATTTATTGGTCTCTATCATGTCCCCCCTTCGTCCATGTGCACAACGGCATATTTCTGAAGAACAAACAAAGACACACAGCCAAAACTGAGATGCTGTGCTCTGCTCTGTTCTAGCAGGCAATCCTTAACTGCAGAGACTGGTTTAATTACTGCATAATTTTTGGTCACTGCAGGTCACAATCAATATCCTGCCATGATCAATGCTACACACAGACTGAATGGGTGAGTTCTTTCAGTCAATGACAGATTGTAGCTCAGCTCTGTTCTGTAAGTGCAATTATAGTGAGGGAATGGCTCACTTAATTCATCCCAATTGTAATGACATAGTGATCACTTATATACGCTCCCCAGCTTCATTGACTTAAATAACCAGGTCTTTCTCATTGGCCTATAATATGTGCTCATTGAATCCATCCTGTTGAAGCTGTACTTATTTTAAGCAAATTGGATAAAATAATTAGGTGTTAAATAGGACTGAATGTGGAGCTGTGAAAAAAATCTTATTTATGGTGAAATCTATATGACATTTCACATTTCCGTCAGTTTTTTCCACATTCCCACCATGCCCCATAACGTTTATATTCACTTTATCTTTCCTGTCTTTCTGTGGCTCTGACATTCTGTTTGTAGCTAGAAGGGGGGTTTTTGGCAGTTAGTACTGATGTTTGAAAAAAAATCTTCCTTTCTTCAGAAGCACACCGATGTGGGTACACCCCACCCATCATCAACATCTTTTGCAGCCCCATGTCTCTAGTAATTCTAAAGAGAATGGCGTGTGTGCCACAGATAGCAGGGTTATTTGTGGCTATGGAATGTGATAGATGTGGTAGGACTATCATTTTTATGTTGATTGCGCGCATGCGCAAGAAACATGTTGCGACAGGTTTCTCCAGAAGCAGGTTGTGGAGGCACGGCACTGTTGTGGCCAATGCCCCCACAGCCTGCAAAGGCTTGCCCCGCTTCCCCCAATGCCGTGGCATGCTGCTGCTGACACTAGTTCAACCAGCGTGCCACAACTTTCTAAAAAATCAGCCACTGCAATCAGGGGCCACCTCGTCATTGCAGCGTCAGCCATCCGCTGCAATGAGGGAGCGACCCGTCATTGCAGGGCGGGATGTAAAACCCCTGATATTGTTTGTGAACATGGCGGTGGCTTGCCACCATGTTCACAAACAATATAACCCCCCCCACCATGTTTAGTTGCCAACAGGGGCCCCAATCCCCGTCGGCTTTGGTGCTCTTTTGTTGCCGATGGGGGAGCCCACTCCCTGTCGGCATTCTGTACCCCGCTTTTGTTTCTGCCAATGGGGTGCCCAATCCCCATCATAGCTGTAGTGCTCCTGTATTTGTTTTGTGGCCGACGGGGAGTCCACTCCCCATTGGCATTCTGTCACCCCTTTTGTTCCTGCTGACAGGGTGCCCAATCCCCATCGGTATAATGATACCCTCGCCCATTTTCAATGAGGGGTGCCCAATCTCCGTCGGCTACTGCTGCCCCGGCAAGAAGTTTCTGCTGGCACACTGGGAGCCCACCCAGTGTGCCAGATGGCCCTGCAAATTAAAAAAACGTGTCCCAAGTAACGCCTGGTTTGTTTTTTTTTTATCCTGAAAAAAGGAAACCGCCCTCGGCGCTCACCCTGCCTCCCACCGCAACCCGCACCCACCCATTGCACGGCCTGCCACCCCACACTTCCCCTCACCCCATACTTACCTTAGGAGCTCGGTGCGATGATCTTCAGTGGACCGGGAACACGTCTGCACTCTTCAAAGTCGACCGCAAACTGAGGAAATGCCGGTAAGCTGTATAATGTAATACATAGGGTTTTTTCAACTTTACTGCATATCTCGGGCATTTTTAGGAATTTTTTCACCACATTTTCAACATGGGGTTTTTGGGTCCCCTCCTCATGAATTCTTGAACTGTCATGGCGTTAATCGGCCTGGAAAAGTGATTTCACGGACTCTGCACGGAATCACCTTTTGGGGCTGATTAATGAAATGACAGTGCCAGTGTTCATGAGGTGGGCTCTCAAAAAGCCTATGTTGCAAATTTGGTGGACAAAATCCAAAAAATGACTGTTTTACAAGCGTGCGCTGCGCAGTTGCTACGCACGCTCGTAACTTCATGAATTTGCAATATTTTCATGCCAGATTTTCAACACTGGCATTTTGTCACACCTCCTTGTGAAAAGTATAGCTGTCATTGTTCACATCCTGGCAAAAATGTGTTTTCGTACTTCGGCGCACAATTGCGCAGTCACTGTGGGAAATCAGTGTTCGTGACATATTAGAAAAATGACAGTGACACTGTTCATGAGTAGAGGTCCTGAAATGGATATGTTGAAAATTTTGTAATGTTACTCCATAAAATGACTGTGTTACGAGCATGCATTGTGCGGTTGCCGCGCCGCTAAATGGCAAATAATTACAATATTTTCACTCCAGATTTCCAACATTACCATTTTCCACACCTACTTATGAACAGTAAAGCTGTCATTTTTCCCATCCTGGCTAAAATGTGTTTTCGCACTTCCGGCGCAGAATAGGGCGGTCACTGTGGGAAATCACTGTCCGGGACAGATTAAGAAAATGAGAGTCATACTGTTCATGAGCAGAGGTCCTAAAATGCATATGTTGAAAATTTGGTGATAATAGCCCCTCGAATGACTGTGTTACAAGTGAGCATTGCACACTTTCCATGCACCCTTGTAACTTTGCAGATTTGTAATATTGTCACGCCACATTTTCACCAGTGGAATTTTTCCACACCTCCATATGAGCAGTACAGCTGTCATTTTTCACATCCTGACTGAAATGTGTTTTCACAGTTCCGACGCAGAATAACGCGGTCACTGTGAGAAATCACTGTTCGGGTCAGATTAAGAAAATGACAGTGGCACTGTTCATGAGCAGAGGTCCTAAAATGCCTATGTTGAAAATCAGGTGACGAAACTCCATAACATGACTGTGTTACAAGCGTGCATTGAACTGTGTCCACACACCCTTGTAACTTCGCAATTTTGTAATATTTTCATGACACATTTTCAACAGTGGCATTTTTCCACACCTCCTTATGAACAGTACAGCTGACATTTTTCACATTGTGGCAAAAATGTGTTTTTGCACTCCTGCCGCAGAATAGCACGGTCGCTGTGGGAAATCACTGTTTGGGACACATTAAGATCATACGAGTGAGAGGAGGAGTGACCGCGCTCAACTGAGCTCTGTCAGGACTGCTGCGGATTTGTTTGTGGGCAGAGAAAGGGCCCAACGCAAGAGCCCAGTACAAAAGGGCAGCCTGCAGCACTGGGAGAAACAGAACGAGAGAGAGAGAGAGTGAGGGAGTGGGAGTGAGCGAACTCACCGGAGCTCTTTCAGGACTGCTGCGGATTTCTTTGTGGGCAGAAAAAGACTTCAATGCAGGCAGGGGCCCAGTACAAAAGGCCAGCCTGCAGCGGTGGGAGACACAGTACAAGCGAGTGAGACAGGGGGACTGAGTGAGCTCAACGGAGCTCTGTCAGGACTGCTACGGATTTCTTTGTGGGCAGAAAAAGGCACCAATGCAGGCAGGAGTCGCGTACAAAAGGGCCGCTTGCAGCGCCAGGACAAACAGAATGAGCGTGTGAGAGAGGGAGACTGAGCGACCTCAACAGAGCTATGTTGGGACAGCTGTGGATTTGTTTGTGGGCAGAGAAAGGGTGCAACATAAGAGTCCAGTACAAAAGGGCAGGCTGCAGCTCTGGGAGAAACAGAACGAGAGAGCGAGTGACAGAGGGGGAGTGAGCGAATTCACCGGAGCTCTTTCAGGACTGCTGCAGATTTCTTTGTGGGAAGACAAAGGTGCCAGTGCATGCAGGGACCCAGTACAAATGGGCAGCCTGCACTGGCGGGGATACCAGAATGAGTGAGTGAGAGAGGGGGAGTGAGCGAGCTCAACAGAGCTCTATTGTAACTGCTGCAAATTTCTCTGTGGGCAGAAGAAGGCAGCAACGCAGGCAGGAGTCCAATAAAAAAGGACAGCCTGCAGCGCCGGCAGAAATGGAATGAGTGAGTGAGAGAAGGGGAGTGAGCAAGCTAAATGGAGCTTTGTCGGGACTGCTGCAGATTTCTTTGTGGGCAGACAAAGGTGCCAACTGAGGCAGGAGCCCAGTACAAAAGGGCAGCCTGCAGCGCCAGGACAGACAGAATGAGTGAGTGACACATGGGGAAGTGAGCGACCACAATGGAGCTCTGTCGTGACTGCTGCAGAATTCTTTGTTGGCAGAAAAAGGTGCCAATGCAGGCAGGAGCCCAGTACAAAAGGCCACCCTGCAGCACCGGAAGAAATGGAACGAGTGAGTGAGAGAGGGGGAGTCAGCAGGCTCAACAGACCTGTGTCGGGACTGCTGCAGATTTCTTTGTGGGCAGAAAAAGCCACGAACAAAGGCAGGAGCCCAGTACAAAAGGGCAGCCTGCAGCACCAGGAGAAACAGAATGAATGAATGAGAGAGGGGGAGTGAGCCACCTCAATGGAGTTCTGTCAGGACAGCTGCAGAATTCTTAGTGGGCAGATCAAGGTGCCAATGCAGGCAGGAGCCCAGTACAAAAGAGCAGCCTGCAGCACTGGACAAAACAGACTGAGCGACTGACAGAGGGCCAGCGAGCGTGCTCAACAGACCAACGCAATCAACATTCGGCATTGACAAATGCTTGTTTTGTGTATGTATTTGTCCTCCCACATTCTCTTGCTGACCCCTTCCAGATGGCCCTCCCAGACTACTAATCATGTTTGGGATTTACTCCATGATACCGCATAGAAACATAGAAACATAGAATTGGATGGCAGATAAGGACCACTTGGCCCACCCAGTATGTCCATTTCCCTACCTAATGGATAAGCTGCAGATCCTAGTTAACCAGCAGCCTACTTCTTTCTACCCCACCCCCTAGAATTGCCTTATGACTGTCGCATGCATTCCTGAATTCCACCACTGTTTTTGACTCCACAACTTCCTCAGGAAGGCTGTTCCATGCATCCACAACCCTCTCCATGAAAAAATACTTTCTCACATTACCTCTGGGCCAACTCCCCTCTATCTTCAAATTGTGCCCCCTTGTTCTTGACTTTCCCCTAATAGTGAGGTTGAAGAGGCTGCTCAAACCCACTGAGGCAGGCTCCAGTGTCAGGGTGCCCAGTCTGAGGTGACAAGCAGGAAGGTTCATAGCACTTTAGGTCATATATGAAAAATGCAGCAAGCAAAATTAGCAGTGTACATAGAGTTTATTCATTCCAGCAACTCATACTCCCTAGCGCTACAGCCCCACAGTTAGCCCTTCGTCAGAGGGTGTTTCAAACGGCAGTGCTACCATTTTAATACAGGTAACCTTACAGTGGTACACACAATAAATTTTCTTTCAAACTGATTTAAACAGTAAAAAAGAATTCCTTTGTTGCAAAGACATAAAACAAAATTGTTAAAAAATCAACAAGGCATTATTACAAATCTTGGGTTACCAAGGCCAAACAAATAGGAGCAAATAAGGGGTAAGGGAAGTTGAAAGGTCAACAATTACTTCAGTGTACTAGTAAGATCAACATGTTTACATAAGGCTTATTTAGAAACAAAGATCACAGGTTTTGTTTTTAATTTATTTTCATCAATTTATTTGGGGGAAGGGCATAAAAATCCCTTTTCCAAATTTTTATCAAATCAAAACAGAAAAAGTCCCCATTTTACTTACGAACATACGAAATTTGCTATCAGATAAAGGCCGAGAGGTCTATCAAGTCTGCTCGAATGTGCAGCTAGCACCCCTTATTCTCCAACTGCCCCTCCCTTCCACCTTTCCCCTCAATTGACCCTCCCCCTTGTCCTGTCCCATCCCCTTTTAAAGCAGTCCACTGTTCTACTGGATACCACTTCTGCAGGTAACGCATTCCACCCAGCTACCACCCTCTCTGTAAAAAAGCGTCTCCTCATCTCCCTCCAGAACCTTCCTCCCTCCAGTCTCATATCATGGCCCCTGGTGTCCCTCCCCTCCCTTACTTTGAACAGCCCCTCTGTACCTATCTTGTTTATTCCTTTCATGTACTTAGAGGTTTCAATCATGTCCCCCTGTCCCTCCTCTCCTCCAGCGAGTACATGTTCAACTCCCTTAGCCTCCTCTCGTATGATAAGTCCCCCAGTCCCTTGATTATCTTTGTCACCCTGCATTGCACCCCCTCCAGTAACTTAATGTCCCTCTTCAGATACGGGCACCAGAACTGCACACAGTACTCCCGGTGTGGTCTAACTAATTACCTATACAGTGGCAGAATCACCTCCTCCCTCCTCGAGGATATACCTCTTGCAATGCAACCCAGCATTTTGTTGGCCTTTGCAGCTGCCTTCCTACATTGTGCCAGGTTGTTCATTGACCCCATAATGAGCACCCCAGATCCTTCTCCTCCTCTGTCTGGGCTGGCTGTACTCCCCCCAGCTGGTAACTCCTCCTTGGGTTCTTCACCCCAAAATGCAGCACCTTGCACTTTTTGACATTAAACCCCAGTTGTCAGGTGTCTGACCAGGTTTCAAGCTTTGCCAGATCATACTGCAACCTCTGCCATCACGCTAGGTCGTCCACCACCGCTCCCATCTTGGTATCATCAGAAAACAGACTGATCTTGCTCTTGATGTCCAAAGATATGTCTGCAATGAATATCCCAAACAACACTGGTCCCAACACTGAGCCCTGTGGAACACCGATCATCACTACCCTTGGGTGTGAGCACTCCCCACCCACCACCACCCTCTGTTGCCTTCCCTGAAGCCAGTTCCCTACCCATCTCACCAGCTTTGCACCCACCCCTGTGCCTTCTAACTTACTTCCCAGCTTCCCATGCGGCAATGAGTCAAATGCCTTACTGAAGTCCAGATACAGGACATCCACTGCATGACCCCTGTCCAATTGCCTAGTTACCCAGTCATAGAACGCCACTAGGTTGGTTTGGCAGAATCTGCCATGTATGAAGCCATGCTGCCTGCTGTCCTGTAGCCCTTTGGCCTCTAGGAGGGCCACCAGCCTCTCCTTCAGGATAGTCTCCATCAGCTTACCCACGATGGATGTGATGCTCATCGGTCTGTAGTTCCCCGGTTCATCCTTGGGGCCACTCTTGTGGAGAGGCACCACATGACCCATCCTCCAATCCTGAGGTACACACCCTGAGTGCAGTGAGGCATTAAATAGGTCTGCCAAAGGTCCTGCAAGGACCTCTGCCAGCTCCTTCAGTACCCTGGGGTGGATGCCATCTGGGCCTGGCGCCTTGTCCACCCTCAGTGCCTTCAAACTTTCCCAAACTCTGTCCTCCATGATTTCCCCATCTGTCACCCCCCCCATTTCTGCCATTCCTCCCCCCCCCCCGGTATCACCCCCCTCTTCTCCTTAGTAAATACTGAGTAGAAGTAATCATTTAGCGCTTCTGCCTTATCGTACCCTGCTTCCACCCAACCCCCCTCCTCCCTAAGCCTTACTATGTGGTCCTTACGGCTCCTTTTCTCCCTGATGTACCTAAAGAATTCCTTCTCCCCCTTCTTTATGCCTTGTGTCAGCCTGAGCTCTGTAGATGCCTTGGCTCCCCTTACTGCCCGTGTCACTTCCTTCAATTCTGTCAGGTACTCCTCCCTGTCCTCCCCCTTCCTGTTTTCTTGTACTTCCTAAAGGCAGCTCTTTTCCTCCTTACCTTTTCCATGACCTCCTTGTTCAACCAGCTCGGTTTCTTAGCCCTAGCCTTCTTGCTCTGGGCCTTGCAGCAGGTTTTGGATGCCTCCACTATCCCCAGCTTATGAGCTCCCACCTCTGGTTAGTGCCCATACTAGGTTGAATTCTGGCCAGGTACCCTTTTACCACTTCCTGCCATCCTCCCCAAGTTGGCCCTTCTGGAGTCCAGCACTCTTGTGCCAGATTCCACTCCTTCCTTGCCCATATCCAATGTGAGCCATACTGAGTGGTGGTGGTCACTCCCTGACAGCAGTTCTTCCATTGTAAGTTCTCTCACACACTCCCCATTTGCCAGCACAAGGTCAAGGGTATTCCCTAACTTGGTTGGTTCACTGACCATTTGCAGCAGGAAGCTGTTCTGGAAGGCATCCAGCAGTACCTGCTCCCTTCTATTCCTGGTTGTTGGGGTACTCCAGTCTACTCCTGGCATGTTGAAGTCCCCCACAATCACCACACTACCCTTCTCACAGGTTCTGCTGATCTGTCCCACTAGTTCCCTGTCTAACTCCTCCGTCTGAGAGGGCGGCCTGTACACCACTCCAATTCTGAGAATCCTATTTTTGGAATCCTGGATTTGCATCCAAAGTGACTCCGTACTACTCTCCTCCCCTTGTTCCCTTACACACTTCAGTCCTTCCTTCACATATAGTGCCACCCCCCCCTTTCCCAATCACTCTGTCCCTATGAAATAACCCGTACCCTGGTACAGACAGGTCCCAGTCATTGTATTGCGTGGCCCATGTTTCTGTGATGGCTGCAATGTCCACCCCTTCCTCTGCCATGAACACCTGTAATGCTGCAGTTTTCCTCCCAAGGCTCCTAGCATTATGGGTAACCACCTTCCACCCTTCACCCTCCCATCCTGCCCTCCTTTACTAGCATCACCAATAGTACTTGCCATTTTTCCTTTGTTACTGTTACAGACGGTAAGTTCATATGGTTTCCCAACCTGTGGTCTCTGTATGTCTCTTGCCACTTGCCACCCCCCTCCTTGTTTAAATTCCCAACTTCCTCTATGTACTCCTCCATCCTCTGTTTCAGCACTTTCTTTCCCTCCTCACTCAAGTGTAGTCTGTCCTTGGCATAGAGACTACTGTCCTCCCAGGTTCCTCTCCACCCCCCAACAGCCCATACCCTTTAGCATGACACCAGGTTCTTAGCCATCCATTAAATTCCTCTATTCTCAGCTTTCTTATTGTGTTTACCTTGGGCACTGGAAGTATCTCTGAAAAAGTTACTGATCTTTCTGTCCCCTCACATAATTGTCCTAGTTCCTCAAACCTCCTCTGGACTATATCTACAGTCTTGTCAGCCAGGTCATTCATCCCAAGATGTATAATTAAATGAGGCTTGTCCCTACCCCTTCAAGCATATTTCAGAACAGATAGTCCCACCCTTTCTGCTGTCATTCCTGGCATGGCCTCCACCCAAATGCAACTATGCCTCTCCCCCTTGCTACCCCATCTGACTCCTCTTAGTATTGAGTCCCCCAGCACTAAGATTCCACCCCTCTTATTCCCTGCTTGCTTCTATTCATCTCCATCTCTCATTCCCATCTCCTCTTCTTCCTCCTGCACATTATTTCCCCCTTTTGCCCCTGTTGCAATTCTCCCAGCAGAACTTCCCCCATCTCCGGTTTGGTCCAGGCATTTATCAATTACTCCTCCAATTGAATCACCTCCCTCCTCCTTCTTCTTTGTGTCTAGCAGTGCAAAACTATTTTCTGAAGACCCTTCACAAATGCCCACTTTCTCTCTCTCTTCATAGTAACCTGTTCCCTCCTTTGCACTCCATGACTGTTGCCACTTCTTCTCCTCCCCTCGCAAGTCCATGTCTCCTCCATCCATTTGTCTTTTATCTCCTGACCTGGTTTCCCTGGCAATCATTCTTCCTGGCCTGGGCCCCTTTGTCTCCGCTTCCCTTCTTCTGACCCTCTCCTCACCACTGTTGGCTCAAATTGCCCTCTCTCATCTCCCCCCCCCCCCAGTATTGGTCTAAACCTGCCTCAGTCTGCCTTGCCTGTCTCAGTTCCTCCTGCAGACCCTCAATCTCCTTTCTAAGTTCTCTATGTGGTTGCACACTAAACATCCCCCCACCCCAATTTTAGAAAGATGGTGCACCGAGTTGTTGCAGCCCTACCACCCTACCCATTGCTCTCGTTGCCACCAGCGACCCCCCACCCTTCCAGATGCAGGATACCAAACACTCCCCCAAGTCTCCCCTCTCCCCCTCTATCAGTGCAAAACATTCTTCTCCTTTTCTTAATTTCCCTTACCCCCTTTGCCATACATGCCTAGACAGATTGAGCAACTGCTTTTTACATTCCTAACCTTCCTGTCCACACCCAAAAAGAGACTTTAAGTAACTATTGCACAGCCTTCTTCAAACTCCTACTCCTCCTTTCCACAATGCAAATAGCAATGCAAAGAAGTAACAATGAAAGCTCCTTATTTTGCAGTTACTTCCCTTCCACTGAGATAGCAGTCAGCTCTTTACTCACTGCTGTTCCTTTCCTTGATGTCTGCTTCTGCTATGACAGGTACATGTCCTTTTCCCTTTTGTGGAAGTGATGTCAGAACCCCTGGTATAAAGGAAATCACTGACCTAGGGTGGGGTGAGGGGCAGGGAGGGTGGGACCAGCCCGTGCCTTCCAAAAACAATCAGATAGCTGAGGCCCCTGGTCAGACCATTAGCACCCTTCCCCCACTATGCACTAAACTTTGCAGCTAGTGAAGCCAGCAAAAAGCAATCGCAATTCCACTCGAAGCACAAAAAATAGGTTTGCTACCAAAAGAAACAGGTCTCCAATTCAAACAGCCTCACCAACAACACATCAAAATAGGCTCGAAATTAAAAGATATAGGTCTCCAATGCAAAGAAACAGACCCAATAAAATCGCACCAAATAGGTTTTAAATCAGAAGAAATAGGCCTCCACAAACACAGCCTGCTACACAGTGAAACATCAAACAAATGAGCCCATTTACATCCTTACATCCACCAAAATAGGTTTCAAAATTCCAACAGCCCCAAAACAATACCCTACTAGCCCCTTAGAAGTAATAAGAAAGAAAAGAAATAACCTTCTATCAAGTAAAATCCACAAGAAACAATGTAAAAGCAGCAAGACGAAGCTACTGTACTGGAACTGATCCAATCCCTTCCCCTTCTGGTTACTTGCAGAAGTTTTCTTACCATATGAACTTCAAGACCTTTGAGGATAAAGAAAGACAATTTGGTTAATTCACTTGTAATCATAGGTATATTTAAATACTTTTTTAACACTACATTGACAAACACAGACATGTGGCACAGGTGAAAAAAACTATTCACCGAGCAGTTCAGAAGGCAAAACCTTGCAGCAATGGTAGTATAGCCTAGAGGTTAGAGTAACGAACTGTGAATGAACTTGGTACATCCAGCAGACCAGGCCTGGGTTTGATTCTCACAAGCTCCACTTGCATACTGTGTGACTCTGAGCAAATCACTTAACCACTCAGTGCTCCCAGGTCACCCCTAAAAACAGGCACTTGTGCCTAGTGGGCCTTTACCAAATTACCAAAGACTAAAACAAGGATATGTTATGACTTTTTGATGTAATGGGTGAAGCCAACCTCTTCATTAAGCCCTAGGGGTTGGACTGTAGCTAATGCCACTATCCATCTTGTTTCCTTCTGGTTTAGTTTGTTAAGATGATCACCTCCTCTCTTGAAGGGTGGAACTGTATCTAGTGCCATGAATTTGAGCAGGGATGGATTGGAGTTATGGGATTCAGCAAAGTGGCTACCTAGTGGGCTATGGTGGCTTAGATTTATTATAGCCTTGACATGTTCTTGGATATGTATTTTTAGCAGCCTAGCAGTCCAACCAACATAATGTTTTACACATGGACACCAGACTGTATACACCACAAAACCTGTTACATATGTAATAAAATCCCTCACCACTACTTTCCTTTGGTTGTTGTCGTGAATATAGGTATCACCTTCCTGAGCATACTTACACACATTGCTTTGTCCACATTTGAAAAAGCTATTTCATTACTTTATTGACAAATTTGTTTCAGTTTGCATTCCAGATATGATCATCTTCCCATTTGCCAAGTGCTAGATTGGCATAAGAGGGTGCCATAGAGACACCCATTGCTGTGCCACATGTCTGTCTAAAGAACTGTTTATTAAAAACAAAATAATTGTGCTCTAGCACAAATTCCAAAGCTTGTAATAGGAGTACTGTTGGTGCTATGTCCTCCATAGTTGGTTTGAACAGATAGTGTCTGACTGCCTCCAGGCCTACACTGTGTTTGATGGAGGTGTGAAGACTGACTACATTGATGGAAGCCCAATTATATACTTTATTTCTTTCCATGTAAAGTCTTGCATTTTCTATAATAAATGCATGGTGTCTCTGATGTGAAATCTGATTTCTACCACCTACTGTTTCAGGAAATGGTTGATGTATTTGCCTGAATAGGTGATTGAGTCTATACGTGAAACAATGGGGCATAGTGGTGGTGAGTCCCTATTTTTATGGACCTTCAGAAGTCCATAAAAAGTTAGAATTATTGGAAAATCAGGCTTTATAAAGGTCACCTCTTTGCTTGTTAAAATATCAATTTCATAGGCTTCATCAATAATGGGGTATAGTAAAAAGAGGTATTTAGATGTAGGGTACCCCCTAAGTAACTCATGTGTCTCCCTGTCATTAAGAAGTTCCATTATTTTAGATACATAAAATTCCTCACTCATTAATACTATATTCCCACCCTTGTCTGATTCTTTTATGACCACGCCTTTGTTTTATTTCTAGTTCTGCTAGTGCCTGCCTTTCATTTGTTGTAAGGTTACTATGTTTACTCTGATGTAAATTTGCATCAAGTTTATTACTATCGTTCATTACAAGTTTCTCAAAGGTTGAGATAGCTGGATTTGATACCTGTGGAGAAAAGGTAGATTTAGTTTTAAATTTTCCAGTTCTTTGGATCAATGTCACTTCCTCCATGGTTTCATCGAATTTCTCCTCAGCATAGTGGGCTACCATAGCATCCAAATCAGGGCAGTCCAGCAAACATGTTATAGGCTCTGTCACATTAGCTTGAGTTTCCACCTCCGGTGTCAGTATCACACCCTCACTATTATCATTTTCTCCAGAGTTAAATACCTCTGTATTGCTTAAATTCTCTGTAAAGCCCATTGGTGATTTCGTTTTTGAAATAATATTTTAATTTCAGTTTTCTGATTAATTTGTATATGACTTTGATGTAAAAAAAAATCCACAGCTAGAAGAGAATGAGAGGCCTTTTTCTAAAACTTTAGTTAGTGTTGCAGACAGTTCTAGCTGTGTTAAATTTATGATCATGTTTTTGGTTGATTCTTAAGACTCCTCTTGAGTCTGTCTTTTACCCCTTCCACCTCGACCTCTCTGTATTTAGCGTTTACATCATTGCATTTTGGTAGCTGTTTTTGTTTTGCTGGTGGTGGTTGACCCCCTCTTTCCTCTGTTGCACTGAAAAAGGATCCTGCTTGGAAGTGACTGGTGTCTTGTCTGGAATTATCACAACCTCTTGATTAAAGGTTACAGTTTTTTTTTTAATTTGTTTCCAATTACTATTTGACTTTGATCTATTACTCCAGTTCCTGAAACGTTGCCTACTACTGGATCTTCTTCTTCTTTGTGGGCTGTTAAGATTAGCAGGACAGTCCCACTTAAAATTCTGGTTCCATTCAAAATCTCTAGTGTCTCTTAATATTTTGGTTCTCTTTCTTTTAATTAAATCATTCTCCACTTTATTTGTGCTTTGGGTATACTTTTTATTTAAAGTAGCAAAGTCTCTGTGATGTTTTATCAACTTCAGTAATAGTGATTCTTGCACAGTTATAATGTAATTTTCTATAGCAATAAGATCCCTTTCACCTTTTCTTATTTGTGCTGTCATGAATGCAGTAATGCATTCCATACTGGCTGTTTCCCAGTCTTTTTTCAGAATCTCATCGCCGAACCCACAAGAAGGCTCTTTTTTAATTCTTAACCCTTGAGGGGACAAGCCCTTCACTAGATATTGTTCCAATGATATTTTATTGTAGTACTTATTTAGTTCCTGAATGCGTAATTTTTCTAGATGGTGAAACAACAGTTTTAGCTCACCTTGCTCATTTGTGTCAATCCCTTATGTATTAATGTTGATTCTGTTTCTCTCTCTCTGCCTTAGAGTAGCTGCCCGGTCCTCCAGGCAATCAAAAATCTCCTCCACTTTCTCAGAGCTGGTTGTGACCACTGCCGCTTCTGTTTCTTCCTCCATTTCAGTGTTTCACTGTTCTGCACTCATACCCTCTCGTCGGGCATCTTTGAGTGATTCTTCTGTTTCTTCCATTTATAATCCAAGTGATAGGAGGGGAGGGGAAGGAGAATGGTGAGCTACCCGAATTACAGCTCGTATAACACAATAAGTGAAAAGCAAAGCTTTATTCACTGTTACAATAACAGCTGAATACCTGCTTATGAGCCACGTATGGGTACAAGTAACTCCACAGTAATTTCAGACCATTGGAAATCCTCTGTATTGAGTCCAGCAGCACCTGAGATAAGTCAAGTTAATGTTTGCAGAAAAAGGTAGGTGTGACACAAGTAATTACCAAGGTGCTAACAAAATAGGTAATGCTCAGCCCTTGTAGTAGCGAGAAGCAGGAAGGTTCATAGCACTCCAGGTCATAAATGAAAAACACAGCAAGCAAAATTAGCAGTGAACTTAATTTATTCACTCCAGCAACTCAAAGCTTTGGTCATCAAGGCCAAACAAATAGGAGCAAATAAGGGGTAAGAGAGGTTGAAAGATCTACAATTGCAGACAATACCAGGGAAGGCTAAGATGAAAGGTAGGGGAATGGCCTGCTGGCACCCGGAATAAATCTTCAGTGTGCTAGTAAGGTCAACATATTTACATGTTTTTATATGGGAATTTAGGACTGCAATTCTGATTCTGAGGTTCTTTTGAAATCAGGGGCCACATTTTCAAAGGGCCCTTAGACCGAAGCAAAGTGTGTCAATCACGTTGTGTCAAAGCCAGGTCCACCAAATACTGTGCCGTATTTTGCAAGAAAAGTGTTCTCTGTGGCAAAATCCATCAAGATGATACAAGAAGTTCACTGCATCATAAATATGTCACATGTGGCAAGAATGACACAAGCTGAGCCAAAAATGCATGGGACAAGAATGACTCAAGCCGAGTCAAAAGATGAGTGATGCATGGAGCAAGAATTATACAAACTGCATCAAAAAGATGATGCATGAGGCAATAATTTGACTCAAGCTGTGTCAAAAAGATGATGCATAGGGTTAGAAATGATTCAGGCTGAGTTAAATATATCACAGATGAAACAGCAAAGACAATGGCATGTTAAGATGCTAAAACACTCTAAACTAGTCCTGCAGGGGAATATTGGCTCTATAACCAACCCACTACATAATCTGCCCTCACCTTTCTATGCTCCAGTATCAGTTAGATCAGTTCTGGCTGCTCTAACAGTGGCATGCTTCTTTGGTGCAGTGTCAACAGCTTCTACCTTCGAAAATCTCAAAAAAGGAATGGTGTGTCATTTCTTTGACACAAGCCCCATTGCAACATGGTGCACCCTTTTTTTGGTGCAAGCCATTTTGGCGCAAGCAGTTCAACTTTCAATGCAAGTAGCATTAGAAAATGAGAATTGATGTAAGTTTTGATGTAGCTTGCTTCTTCCATCATTTGTTTCTGGCACAAGCACCTTGTGTCATTCTCTGACCTTTGAAAATCAAGCCCCAGAATAGTAATTTGATTTGAAATCAGAAACTCCTAACTTCCTATAATCTTACATCAGAATCAGCCAGTTCTAAGCATCCATAGTTCCTAGAAATACAGCATAAAGCATATCATTGACACTACCTGCAGACATTCTTTACCACGTGGGCTTGTGTTCCAAGCTTAGCATCTCTAGCATTAAATGGAGCTGAGTTATAGACAGCCAGGCATTCTCAGATATAGCTTTATGAAATTTTGCAAGAATGTAAACTGCACAGTTTTAACCCCTTATAACTTTAAAACTAAAGAACAGAATGTCAGAATTCTGATAGGTTTATAGACCCTAAAAAGGAGGCTGTGTGTGTCAACTTTCTAATTTCTTGATTAAAAGATGGCCAGTTCATAAGCAGCCACAAATTACAAAATAACAATGGCAGAGAAGTCGAATTTCATGCGCTGTTGTGAGTAGGGATGGATGAATATTAAAATACCCAACCACCAAGACAACCCGAAGGTACCCCAAAAGACTCCAAAAAAAAACCCAGATGAAAACCGAATAGTCAGGTTAGGTCAGGTTGGGTAGTCAATACCTGACACAATCTACTATCTGATTCCTGACCCTGACCATAACAAAAATCATGTAAAGGCTGTTTTCTGAGGGTACTATTACACTGTCTGTTAGGTACCTCGATCCATTATTCCCATGGCAGCATTGCAAGAAACATAGGCTCTCTTAGCGAGCCTGCTGCTGTTTCAAAAAATTATACCCATGGCCGACATTGCTGGGGTAGGTACGAGAGGTGCAGCTGCTCTGAGTGAGTCTGCTGCTGTTTCCAAAAATTATACCCATGGCGGTATTGCTGAGGCAGGTACAAGAGGCACAGCTACTCTTACGGAGCCTTCTGTTGTTTCCAAAAATTATACCCATGGTAGGCATTGCTGAGGCAGGTATGAGAGGTACGACTGCTGTGAGTGAGCCTGCTGCTGTTTCAAAAAATTATACCCATGGCGGGCATTGCTGAGGCAGGTATGAGAGGCCTGGGCTCTTTTAGTGATCCTGCTACTGTGTCCAAAAATTATACCCATGGCGGGCACTTCTGAGGTAGGTATGAGAGGCACAGCTGCTCTGAGTAAGCCTGCAGCTGTTTTAAAAAATGATACCCATGCATCGATCAAGCATACATAATATAAACTGATGACTGACAAAAGAATACTAAGAGTAATGCTAGTGTGGCACATGTCTGGCATGGTGGCAGTGGTGATGGTTCCATTTCTTTTGTACACAACCTAGTCATCATATTCAATATCACTGTTTGCAGGCTGTTGTTCATTTTCAGGGTCAGACTCACATAAATCAGTGTTTGGACAATTGGGAAATTGTCAGCATTCATTTTGAGAAATGTAAGCCATTCAACATTTGTAGGACTTAGCAGTGTTCTGTGCTCAACAACCTGTCCTCCAGCTGCACTAAATATGCATTCTGAATGTATGCTTGAAGGTGGATAACTGAGGTACATTATTGCAAGATTTGCTAGATCTGGCCATACTGTTCTCTTTTGTTTCCAACAGAGTAATGGATCTTCCTCAGGACCAGTCACAATATGGTCTGCAAAGCACTCCAGGATCATTGTGCTGCATGAGACGGTTACCTGTCTGGCAGATGAACCTGCTGCACTTTCTTTACAGGATACCAGTCCATGTTGTTGCAAGCCACTCAGAAGTGATTTCCCTTTCTGACCCTGAACATAGGATGCCCAAGAAGTAGCTGTACATGCTCTTTCCCTCTCTGATGATACTGCTGACTGTGAAGAATTGATAGATGTGCCATTGTCTGCACCAGGAGGGATTTTTGGCAGGGTCTGACTGCTGTACATCAGTCAATGGTGTTTGTTGGGCAATGTCACATTTGGTTACGAAAATACAAACATACGAATGTGCCAGCAGAAACAGACCACCCAGTCTATCTAAGGCTGCTCAAGTGTGCAACCAATACCCCTAGTTTGCCGCTGCCCCACCCCTCCTTCCCTTTGTCATCCCACTGCCAACCCCACCTCCCCCACCCTCACTCTCCCCCGTTCCCTGTCCCATGCCCTTTTGAAGCTGTTCACAGATTTACATGATACCACCCATTCAGGTAGGACGTTCCATTTTGCTACCACCCTCTCTGTGAAATAGTGTCTTCTCATTTCCTTCCTAAATCTTCCCCCCTCTATTCTTAGCCCATGCCCCCTGGTGACCCTCCCTCCCTCTCCTTAACTTAAAGACCCCACCTGCCTCATCCTTATCGATTCCCCTCAGAAACTTGAATGTCTCTATCATGTCCCACCTGTCCCTTCTATCCTCCAGGGTATACATATTCAAGTCTCCCAGCCTGCTGTCATAGTCTCTCCCCTCCATTCCACATATCATCTTTGCTGCCCTCCTGTGCACCCCCTCCAGTAGCCTGATATCACACTTTAGGTATGGCCTCGAAAACTGCACACAATACTCTAAGTGTGGCCTTACCAGCAACCTGTAGAGGGGCAAGACCACCTCTCTTCACCTGGACAAAAAAACCCTCGCTATGCACCCCAGCATTTTGTTCACTTTTGCAGCCACTCTCCTGCTCTGGGCAGTGTTGTTCATGGTCCCTGTTGTCATCACCCCTAGGTCCTTCTCCTCCTCCTCAGTGATCCCCAGCTTAACCCCTCCCCAGCCAGTATTCTTTCCTTGGGTTCTTCACCCCAAAGTGCATAACCTTACACTTCTTTGCATTAAACCCCAGCTGCCACCTCTCTGACCACTCCTCTAGCTTGCGTAGGTCCCCCTGCAGCTGCTTCCAACCCTTCTCTCCATCCACCACTGCTCTGATTTTGGTGTCATCAATGAACAGACTTACCTTGCTCACCACCCGATGTGTAATGTCTGATATGAAGAGCCCAAACAATACTGGCCCCAACACAGAGCCCTGTGTCACCCAACTCATCACTGACCTTGGAGCTGAGAGCTCCTCTCTCACTACCACCCATTGCAGCCTGCCACTCAGGCAGCTTATAATCCAGTTCATCATTTTTGCCCCTGCCCCTACACCAGTTAGCTTCTCCCCAAGCTGCCCATGAGGCACTGAATTGAAGGCCTTGCTGAAGTCCAAGTAAAGAACATCCACCGCATGACCTTTATCCAGCTCACCTGTCACCCAGTCATAATATTGAATGAGGTTGATTTGACAAGACTTCCCTGAAACAAACTCATGCTGCCTCATATCCTGGAGACCATTGTTCTCCAGGTACGACACCAGTCTTTCCTTTAGTATCGTTTCCATGAGTTTGCACACTATGGAGGTGAGACTTACCGGACAATAATTACCCGATTCATCCCTTGGCCCACTCTTGTGTAATGGTACTACATATGCCATCCTCCAGTCCAGTGGCACACATCCAACTCCAGTGAGGTGCTGTACAGATCCGCCAGCACTCCGCCAACACCTCCGCTATCCCCCTCACTACCCTGGGGTGGATACCATCTAGCCCTGGTGCCTTGTCTACCTTCAGTGCCCTCAGTCCTTCTAGGACTCTACTTGCCTCAATTCTTCCATCTGTCGCCTCCTCTCCCCCTGTCCCCGCCCTCCCAGAAGATCTCTCCAATACTCAATGTCTTTCCCTGCAGGAAGGATGGCATCAATGTTCTACTTGAAGTGGGGATCTAGTAATGTAGCCAACACATAGATATAATTTTCAAACATGGTATTTATTCTCTGATCAGTCAAGAGTCTGAGACTGAAGTCATCTGCCAGCATAACAGCAGTGGTGTCATCTTTTGACTGAAAGTCTTTCTTTATGTTGTCAAGGAAAATGTATAGAAATCTGATTTAAGGACAAATTTGACTCAGAGTTGCACTGTCGGCACTAACAGCATGTATGACAGCCTCAAATGGCTCCAATAAGGTGACCAAAGATTCCAGCAGAGTCCAGCTGCTGGAACTGAACATGTCTACTTTACCTATTTGATTCTGCATGGTGTAGTCATGTACAGCTTTGTTCTGTTCAAGAAGCCTTTCCAACATGTAAAATGTTGAATTCCAGTGAGCTGGAACTTTCTGCTTTAATGTATGCAAGGGTAAGTCATTTGACCTCTGCAGCCCTTTCAGGATTTTTTGAGTTTTCACAGAGTGGCTGAAATGCCCACATATTTTCCTAGCAAGACAGGTTTCCAACATTTCCGTTTCCATTTAAGAAACCATGAATGAGAATATCTAAACAATGTGAAAAACAAGGTATGTGTTGGTAGTTGCCATCTCTAACAGCCTTGACTATGTTGGCACCATTATCAGATACTATGTTCCCTGAAAATAAGTGTAGTGCCCCAGAGTTCTGGTGCCCTCCAAAAATGGGCATCCAGGTGCTCGGGGGGCTGGCTAGGCAGATTAGGTTCCCCATGGTATAGGGAAGTGCACCAGGGAGATAGGTCCCCTGTACAGGTGCTCTTGTTAGTGTTAGGAACCCCCCCCAAAGTGAAGCCACAGTTGAGCTTACGTTTAAAAAAAAAGGTTTTGTTTCTGCTCGTTTTCCCTGCCTATAGCTCCATACCAACCATCCCCCCATTACCTCATGCTGGGCACCTGCCCTCATGGACCCAGCCACGAGAGCATGCAGGCAGGGCCGGGCTCGTGAGGATTACATGACAGAATCCTCAGCCTGTTTGAACAGGAACAGCCATTCATTCTGGTTAGAGAGGGAGGAAAGGGAAGAAGCAGCAGCATAGAGAAGGGAGTGCTAGGCCAGACGGGGCTTGGACAAAGGGAAGGGACTTGCCTGATATCCTGGGGTCCCTCCCGATGTCCTGGCCGGTCCACAGCGGATCACTCCCTCACCTCTGATGGCGGCAGCAGTCCGTTGGGTTTCCTGGTGCTGAGGTGGTGAGGATGTCCCATCGGGAGGGGTGGCAGGTCCAGACTGGCCCCTCCATGGCAACAGCAGCAGCAGAAGGTCCATTCGGAAAGGCGGTGAAGGCAGTAACAAGCAGACCCCTCCAGCTCCAGCAGTGCACCCAGTAGTAGCAGTTCCATTGGGAGGGACAGCGACAGCAGATGAAGGCCACCCCCTCCACCAGTAGCCCAGCAGCAGGATGGTCATTGGGAGGGATGGTGGTGACAGCAAAAGGCTGTCCCTCCATCAGCCCTGCAACAGGAAGTTCATTGGGAGGTGCAACAAAGGCAGTAGAAGGCCATCCCCTCCAGTCAGCAGCCAAAGGTCTGAGGAGGTTAGTGGGAGGAGGTGGGTTCAGGCCTCCCAATGCAGTCATCAGTGATCCCAGCCCCAAGGGAAGAGGGTGGCAGGGTGAGTGGTGGCAGCACCAGATTTGGATGCTGCGCACCGGAACAAAAGATTGCTTTTTTTTTCCATAATTTAAATAACTTTGGGTGCTCTCAGGCACCAACAGTAACTGTGGGTCAGGTAAGGTCCCTGTGAAAGGACTGCCCACAGGGCGGAGTTTGAAGAGGCTCCATTGAGCCAAGGAAATATGGAGGTGGGCAAGGCCCTAATCAAGGATCGCCATCAGGGCAGAGTTGAGAAAGGTTCCATGAAGCCAAAGAACTGTGTGGAAGGGCAAGGCCCCATTCATGGACCACCTACAGGGCAGACTTACAAGAGAGAGAGAGTGAGTCCCATAGACTGAGATAGAGGGTTGGGAACTGTATATATGCTATAAAGGAATACTGATGACAGTGATTTAAAGGGGCAATGAGAGGTTCTAGTGATTTAAAGGGGCAACGGCAGGCCCACCATTTAAAGGGGCCAGCAGATCAGGCCCCAAATTTAAGAGAGATAGAACTGCAAATGCCTCATGATGAAATCTAAAGTGGCATGTGCAGGACTTAAAGGGGCAGGAACTGTGAATGCATTTATACTGAATTGCAAGGGGAGAACAAGGGCAAGGCTCCGTTGAGCCAGGAACGGTAAATAAATAACTGTTTGCATAAATACTGTGGATTAATGCCCAACAGCAGACTGCAAGTGGCCTGCACCAGAGGCCAGGTTTAAAGGGGCAATGCACCACTCAAGAACAAACTGTTGTAAATAAATGTACCTATATGATTTATGGTAATGTTTCAGGGCCCCTGTCATGGTGTGATCCACCGTCCCAGCATCCATGTGCCATCAGGAGATGGCCACTATGAGACTGTGCCCTTGTGATTTACTTTGTCTGATTATCTAAATTGTTCTATTTGTCAGAAAAGTACCCTAAATGAGTAATGTTTTTGCTAGAAATAAAGACTCCAACACAAAGTTAAAAAAATAAATGTTTTATTTGTGCCGCCACTCTTCTGTTTGAGTGTGGTCCCAGGTGCCCTGACCCTGTTTTCCCCAGACCAGCTGTCCTGTCTGCCCATTTGTCCTAATGTCCCGGCAGCCCATGGAGGGGCTGTGGCTGGATGATGTTGGCAGACTAGTTCCTGGAAGGGTGATCAATTCCGGTGGTCCAGGGTGACCTCAGCCAAAGATTCACCAGCCTTGGAATTGTCTTGGCCTATGTTCTGTTCTGTGTTCTCTCCCTGCCATAGGCAGCTGGTTACCCATCTTGCTTAGTTCCCTTTCCCCTTTTAGATACACAAGGGTGGCTAGCTGAGAGTGTTCACAATTGATTTGCAGTAGGGTACAATATAATTATTTAGTAATTTGTAGCTATCTTATCTTTTAGAGTTTCAAATTTGGAAATGTAGTGCATTACCTCAGTAATGTTCTAGTCCTTTAGAGTTTAAAGTTTTAGGGCTTAGGGCTTAAATATTTATTTTAATGTTATTGTTTAGTTATGTTTAATAAACTTTTACATTGTGTTTGCATTCAAGTCACCTTCACTCCTCTCCTTGTGTTCCCAGTTAGTAGCAATTGAACTTGGAACCCCTTCTTCAAGGCTATCCCCTCCAGCCAGCAGCCAAAGATCAGAGGAGGTTAGTGGGAGGAGGTGGGTCCAGGTCTCCCCATGCAGCCATCAGTGATCCCGGCCCCAAGGGTAGAGGGCAAGCTGTTGGCCCTTCCAAAGGCCCTTTGCATCCACCACTGCCTGCTTTTCCCACTGTGGTTCCCTTCTCTCTGCCAGCAGACCTCCCTCCTCCCAACTGAAGCTCCTACACCCCAGACCAGGGCAGTGAGTCGGCGGCAGCACAGCGAAGAGTGCTGACCACCTAAATTAGTTAAATAAAAGGCTTTTTTTGTTGTTGTTAAGTGCTCAGAGCACCATCGGAGGTGGGAGGGCCAGCTAAAAAAATTTAAATATTCAAGGTGCAGCGACGCACATGGGGAGGGGATAGTCCAGGAAGACGCATAGGGGAATTATGAATATTTATAAGGGAGCAGAGCAGAGACGAGGTGGCCCCAATTATTAACAGTAAGGCCTTGGTCAGGCCTAAGTACTTAAAGGGGCAACACTAGGCCCAAGGATAAAGGGGGCAACTCCAGACCACTTAGTGGTAAAAAGGAGCTCAGCAAGACAGGCCCATAGCCTGAAAGGAGCCCAGCAAGTAAAGCCTCACAGAAAAGACCCTGCCAGCCATATTAGGCCCCAACTAGTATAATGAAGCAATGTTCAAGGCCCTAGAGATAAAGGGGCCCAGTAGTTAAAAGGGCAAGGAAGGCCCAGGAAAAAAAGAGCATCCAGCCTAAGGTTTTCCAGGGGTAGCCAGTTTCTGATACAGGAAGGGCCCCATAAGTACAGTACTTTCATCAAGGATCAGTGAAAGAAAGGTGCTTAGCACACAACTGCCATGTAGTGACTGTCAATTGATGAAAATGTGTATTGTTTATTAGTATCTGAACTGTTGTGTTAGTTGGGAAGCACCAAGACTGTGTTGTTACTGGGACTCTGGTTATTTGCCCCTGCAACAAACAATTGCCCTGGATTCTGGTAATTTGCCCCGGTTCCTGGCAAATTGCCCCTGCAATGAACAATTGCCCCAGATTCTAGTAATTTGCCCCTCTTCCTGGCAAATTGACCCTACAACAAACAATTGCCCCAAATTCTGGTAATTTGCCCCCATTCCTGGCAAATGGCCTCTGCAATGAACAATTGCCCCAGATTCTGGTAATTTGTCCCTGTTCCTGGCAAATTGCCCCACAATGAACAATTATTCTGGATTCTGGTAATGTTACCCTGTTCCTGGCAAATTTTCCCTGCAAAGAACAATTGCCCTGGATTCTGGTAATTTGCACCTGTTCTTGGCAAATTGCCCATGCAATGAACATTTACCTTGGTGCAGTGTGGAAGTGTATCTGCCAGCTTTATTATTGCCAATGTTTGTGTCTGGACTGAATCTTCTGCCACAATACCACTGTATGGTGTTGCCTGCCATTCTACCTCTACAGAATCAGTCTCTATCCAGAGGAAGATGTCCTTGAACATCTTTCTTCCCCAGAAGGTGTCCATCAAGAAGAACTTTGATGACATTCCTGTTGTCTGCCATAGCCGAGTACGTTAAAGCCCTGTGCCAGTCACACCTGCTGTTTCTTGTTTTCCTCAGTCCAAAGTCAAGTACGCCAAAGCCCAATGTGTGTAGCTTCCACCATTTCATTATCATCTCATGGTTCCTGATCCAGATGTCCCAAAGTTGGCTGCCCTCTGAAAAGTGTGCTCATCCTGGAAGAACCTTGTCACTGGTCATTTGCCACAAGTCAAGTCAAGTCTGTTGAAGCCCAGTGCGGGTCATGTTCATTGTTTTATTGTTTTGTTCCAGTTTCTTGTGTTGACACTTCAGGTCCATCCATCTTCACCTGGAATTCTTCTGGCTCCTGGTTTCATCGGAATTTCTGCAGCATCGTCTAATCCTTGGTAATCCTCCAGTGGATTCATCACCAAGAATCTTCATTGTTCCTTCATATCCTTGGTGGCCCCAAAGTGGGTTTTGGCCAGGGAGCTTTCTACAGCTAGTTTGATTCTGGTCACCCTCCAGTGTGCTCATTCCAGGAACCTGTTCCACTTGTTCTTTAATGCCGGCAGCTTAGGAGAGAGTGGGTTTTATGCCGAGAAACATATGGTTTGTCTAAAAAAACTCTCACCACCCCAGTGGCCTTAGCTAGGTCTATGCTGGGACCATAATCTTAGTGTCTCTGTAAATTCCTTTATCTTCATCTAGGGTAAACACAGAGTATAGTGGCATTAGGCTGAGGTGCACCTCAGAAATCTTTTAGGAACCTGATTTAGTTACCTGATTGTGATCCCTAATTTCATAAAGATTTAGTAGATGCAAAATAGTGTTTTGGGAAAAGTTGTCTATTTATGTGTTTTTATATCTTATTCCTCTTGTGGCCATGTCATCCTATCCCTGTTGTTGAATAAGGCCCAGTGGGCATCAAACTCATTGAACAACTCCTGCCTCTCCTTGTTGGGTAAATTCCATCCACCCTTACTCATTCAAACCTTGTTGCTCATCACCACTGCAGTAGCAGCACCTCACAGAGAAAACCTTTTATGCAGTCAGCAGGATAAGATAATTATTTGTCCGAGAAGTCCCAAGCCAGAGTTTCCTAGAGCAAAATGCCAGTGGAGCCAAGTGGTAGCAGTGGGTTGTCTGGAGGAGACGGTGAGGTGACTAGAAGAGAAAGAGATGAACACCAAGGGAATATGCCTCCATCACCATTAACTATGCATTACTACTTTGGGGCACCATGGATTCCATAATTCTCAGGAGAAAGATATGGGGGCAGAACCAGCAATTTAGGGGAGTTTCACTCAAAGATGCAGGCGATGTTTAGACTGTACCAGATCCCAGAGTGGCAAAAAGTCAAAATCTTGATTGGGCAGCTGAAAGGGGGAAGCCCATCAAGAGGTACAGCCCTGGCCAGGTGGAGCATAGACTACCACTGAAAAGATTCTACAGAAGTTGCAGCAGATTTTTGATGCTCGTATGGTGTCAGACCTCAAAATTAAGTTCTTCTCCCGCACTCAGGGGCCCCAGGAGACCCTTCAGAAATACACCCTAAGTCTGCAAGGATTTTTGAGGGCAATTGAGACAGCAGATGCTGAGGAAGTCCGAGATGCAGACCACGTGCTGATTGAAAAATTTGTAGAAGGGGTGCACAGTGAAGCTTTGAGGAGAGAGCTCAGGATGTTGCACTTACAAGACCCTGAGGCAGATTTCCTTGAATTTAAGGAGAAGGCAATCAAGACCTTAGGCTTGGGATGCCCAGGAGAAGAGGTCATGACTTATCCTCGGATGGCAATGCCACTTGGAGCTACGTGGCCAGGCTTCCCGATGGAAGGATGGACTAGGGAGGACTCATGGAGAAGAGGACCTTGGCATGAGGGACTGCCCTTGGAGAGGTTTACATGGTTTACACAGTTTTGTTTGGTAGAAGAAGGCCACAAAACCCATCAAGTCTACCCCCCTCCAACACTACGTGGGAATTTCAGTGTTCTACCCAGTTTTGTAGATATATGTCTATATTCTTCTTAAATTGGTCCATTGTGCCTGCGCCTACTACAAATTGTGGCAATTTGTTCCATTGTCTAGTTGCTCTACTAGAGAAGAAAAATGTTCTCTTGTTTTGTATTGCTCTGGGTACAAACAGCTGGCATGAATTGCATCTTAGAGTTATTGGTTTGGGAGCATTACCTATCCCACATGATTGCATTGATGAACTATCTTGAAGTATTTTATAAAGAAGCAGCATGTCTCTTTTAATTCTCCTTACACTGAGGGGGTATAACTCCTCAACACTCATAGCTGCTCCTGTCTCTGAATGAGGCCCAACATCGACCTCTCCACTTGTGACAATGCCCGCCGGGTGGCTCTCCACCTAGCCCACCCCTCCACCCTTTCCCAGCACACCATACCTAAGTATAACCTGGCCAGTGCCTGCTGTCTTATGGTAAGGCCAGTTGATTGCTCAACATATGAAACCAACTTGTGTAAGACCTATTTCAATTACCTGTACCCTGTAACTCGAATGTATTTTGTTTGACCACAGTGTGACGTGGCGCCTCTGATGAATGCCTATTTGAGAAAACCTGTACTATGTAATCTAAAATGCTATGTATGTCCTCAATGTGATGAGGTACCTTCAGAAAAGAGCCCTTGGCTCAAAGGTTGTAAACTGATTCTCACAAATAAAATAAATAAATAAATAACTTCAGTTCCCTACATCTGGCAGAATAATCAAGATGTTTTAGTGTAGAGATAAGTTTTGTTGCTCTCCTTTGGACACTTTTTCAGTAATTTAGTATCCTTGGTCATGAATGGTGCCCAAAAGACAGCTCCATAGTCTAGTTGCAGTCTTATGTAGGAATTGTACAATGCCAGAACACACGGTTCTTGTCTACTTATAAAGGATTTTTTTAATGGAATTAAGAATAAGATTAGCTCTTGTAGTAATCAGTCTACAATGACTCCCTGGAAGTAGTTGATTACTTACCAAGATCCCTAAATCTTTTTCTAGCTGTACTTCCTTTAGTTGTTTGCCATTGAGATGGTACTCAGAATGTGCATTATGTTGACACAAATGCATTATTACACAATTTTCCTCATTAAAGGCCATATTGTTGTTACTTGTCCATTTCTCCAGAAGTTTTAAGTCATGTTGGAGTGCTACTATGTCCTCACTATCCTTTACTATTCTGCTTATTTTGGTATTGTCCACAAATTTATTGCAGTGACTTGTACACCCATTTTGTAGATCAGCTATGTATATACCAAATAATAGAGGTCCTAGGACGGATCCTTGCGGAACTCCACTAGAAACAGGAGTAGGTAACAATACTGTGTTTTGAATTTTCACCACTTGATAGCAGTCAGTTAGCCAGTTTGCTGTCCAACATATAACATGTTGTTCAATTTTAATATTGACCAGTTTATCAATTAATATACGGTGCAAGACCTTGTCAAAGGCCTTTTTAAAGTCCAAGTAAATTACATTCACAGGTATACCCTTATCTACTGCTTCACTGATTGGTTCATAGAAAGAAATCAAATTAGTGGTACAAGACCTGCCTTTAATGAATCCATGTTGCTTTTGGTCTTTAAGTTTCATATTTTCTATCTGTTTGTCAATTCAGCATTTAAGAATTCTCTCCATAGCCTTGCATACCACAGATGTAAAGCTAATTGGCCTATCATTTTCAGCCTTTTCTGATTTCCCTATTTTTATAAATCAGGATAGCTATGGCTTGTCTCCAATCAAATGGTATGGTGCCGGAGATAAGGGATTTGTTAAATATAATAGTAAGAGGAGTGGCAATAGCAGAACTTGTATTTTTTATGAACTTGAGATTTATATATCCAGTTCTGCTGCTGAATCTGGCCCCAACTCCTTAATTGATTCTAAAAGTTCTTCCTCTGTGATATAATCTGGTGGGACAGTTTCTTTGTTTTTAAACTTGGCCCTAGGGTCTGAGTTAAATACAATAGTGAAGTAAGCATTTATTCTGTTTCCTATATCTAGGGGGTCAGTCAGTTCGCTGTTATTATCTAGCAAGGTTATTGAATCAGTGTTTTGTTGTTTGTTTTGACTAATGTATGAGTAGAAGGCCTTAGTATTTTTAGTGGCTGCTAATTTAAATTCAATTTTCCTTCATTCCCTTCTAATAGCGTTTTTAAGTCTCCTTAATTCAATTTTGTAGTTTGTTATGTTTTGCATAGTCTTGATTTTTTCATTTTTTTTGAATACTTTTTCCTTCTTAGAAACTTGATTTTTGACTGCTCTGGTTAACCATGCTGGTATTTTCCCTTTTGGATTATTGGTTTTTATCCTGGGAACATACAGTTGCTCTAGCTCGCTAATAATGGTCTTCAATAGAGTCCAACATTGTTTAATGGTCAGACCTTGGAGCATATTCTCCCAGTCGTACCCTGAGATAGCATTGTTAATTCTGTCATAATCAGCTTTACTATAGTTACATTCGTAATGAGTTTTACTAGTCCTGTTTCTTTGTTTATAAACACTGAAAATTATAGTATTATGATCGCTGCTACAAATAGTGCTGAAAACTTTGTGGGTCGAGATGTCTGATGATACATTTGTAAGTACTAAGTCTAAGATGTTAGAACCCATGGTCACTTCTTGCACCATTTGTTCCAGCCCAACATTAATAAATGAATCCAAGAATATGCCTTCCAGAGTTAATGGAGTAGTTAAATTCTCCCAATTAATCCCGGGTAGGTTAAAGTCACCAACTACTATCTGATCAGATTCAGAGGTGATTTGTTCAATTTCCGTTATCAGTAGTTGGTCATAGTATAGATCTGCCGATGGGGGGGTCTATAATAGTTGGCTATTATAAAATTCTTTCCCGTTTGGGGTTTAACTTGGACATATATATCTTCCAACTCTGGTGAATGTTGTTTGGGAAAGTATTCTGATGTATCTATACTATTTGATGCAAATAAACACACACCTCCTCCTTTTCAGTTCGCTCTATTATTTTTAAAGGTAGTATAACCCTGTACTTTAGTGTACCACTCCGATGTGTCATCCCACCAAGTTTCAGCTATTGTCGCAATATCTATAGCTTTGTCAACTAGTACTTTAGTTAGTTCAGATAGTTTGGTTAATGATAATCTTCTTGCATTGGAAACTAATATTGAGTAGTAATCATTCAACTGTTTAGCTTTAACATAGTTGTACCCTGTTTGCCCCTTAGTATTTAGTTTAAAATGCTCTCAATGGTTTTTGAGAGGGAATGCCCCAATACACCGGTTCCTTTTTTATTTAAGTGAAGTCCATCCCAGCAATAAAGACTATTATCACCATCAAACCTTTCCCAATGTGTAATACAATAAATGTCATTCTGGAGGCACCATTTGCATAGCCATTCATTGAAGTGCTTGATTTTAGTTTGAGGAGCTTTGTTCGCTCTTGGTACTGGGATGACTTCTGAAATACATATTTCACACTCGTTCTGTCTTATTTTTTCCACAAGTTTTTTATAATCCTCTTTGATGTTATCAGTTGAAAATTTCACAACATCATTGGTTCCAGCATGAACGATTATTAAGGGATTTTTACCTGAGGTTTTTACAACTTTGGAGGCCATTCTCTCAATGTCTCGAATCCATGCCCCCCTATAGCTAAGGCATTTTGTGTTTGCTTTGTCCCTTTTACATATGTAGCTATCTGTATATTTTGTGATGGAATCTCCCATTACAATGACCTGCCTTAATTGTTCTTTGCTGCTATCTAGGTCATTGTCTTCAGTTGCAACTGGTGTTTCAGGCACTGGGTCAATAGGTTGATAAATGGCATTACTTGTACTAGCTAGTGGGTCCATAGGGGATACAGAAGGGTCTAATTCGATTTGTTGGGGCTGAGGGGGTTTGTAGGCATTCTGACTATTATCAGCCTGTTTAGTATTGGTACTAATGTCAGTATTCTCTGGGCCATAATTACCTTCCAGTGTTAAAGGTGAATATCTATTATGTACTGGTAGAGTAAAGTCCATACATCTCCTGCCTTTCTTTTTCCTATTTTTGTTATTCACTGGGCTCCATTCTTCCTCTGATCCACTTTCTTGCTGTCTTGCCCTTTAAAGGCAATCTACTGAGGGAACATTTTGTTGTTTCATAACATTTACTAGAGAAGCTGTAGGGGTGCTATTTTTTTTTTATTTTGTTCTTTGTGAAGGTTAGTTATAATCAGCTCTAGTTCTTTAATTTTGGAATTCAGTTCCTGAATCTGTATGCATTCATCACATTTTAGTCCTGCAAAACCACTTTGAGACTCTAGACAAAATGTATTGCATAGGATGCACAACATTGCTATTTCCCCAGACTGTAAGGTTACAAACCCTTCAGTTATGTCCATAGTTGTAGAACTTGCAGCACAATTACCTTAGTCCTGGTTGTAGTATTTCCTCCAGCTGCCCAGCAGCTCCAGCAGACACAGCAGACACATGCAGACGTGTGTGTCTCTGCATGTGTCTCCACGTGTGCCACCATGCACAGCCTGTGCATGCTCGCCCCACTTGCTGTGGTGAGCCTTATATACAGCTACACAGGAAGTCAGGGGGCTCCCTGTTTGTAGTGCTACAAAGTGAGGTGATTTAAACCTCCTAAATGTTGGAATATGGTAGAAACCTGATGGGTTACCCAAGTTATCATCCAGACCATGGTCAAATGTACAGTCAACTGACACAGCCACCAACCCATTCAGTTCAGTCCAACTCTTACCCAAACTCCGAATTGGCAGAACAAATTGTCACCCTGACTCGTAAAATGATTGAGGTCTGTCAGGTAGTGCAGGGCCTGAAGGAAGGTTGGCGGAGAGAGGTGCCCCACAATCAGGCTGAGAGAGAAGGAGAATCTATGACCACCCAGCCTGTCCTAGGAAAGGTGAAGGAAGATGCCCAATGAATCATATTGATAGCCAAGGAAGACCAATCTGTTGTAGGTGCAGCATCAGTGGTCACATAGAGCAATGATGCAATCAGCCTTCTGACACTACTGTGATGTTAAACAGGACATCTTCAGGGATGAGGACTGATTCCTAAAGGACAGATGACCAGGTCCAACCACCTCAATAGACCAGTCTTGCTTCATCGGCCATAGCCTGACTTTGCTCATAAAGGTGGATGGAGTGGAACTGATGGCATTAGTAGACACGGGGTTGCAAGTCACCATAATGCAGGGGCAGTATTTCTAAAGATATTGGACACCCAAAGATCTCAAAACACCTCCAAGGTCATGGATCAAACTTATAGCTAGTAACAGAGCTGAAGTACCCTACCTGGGCTATCTTGAGGCAAATATCCAGTTGGGGCCGAGTATCCAAGACTGGCAGGGTATTATTATCAGCGATATGGAAAGTGATAATCTGCCACTGCTTTTCTGGGCATGAATTTCCTGTAGAACCGTTTTGAAGACTTGGTCCAGATTCTCCAACAGAAGGCCAAACAATCGCCTCTGGTTAACAAGCATGCCCTACAACAGATCATTAACCTCCTACAATGTCACCAACGGTTTCCCAGTGCTGATAGTGAGATTGGTAAGGTTCGTGTAACAGATTCCAAGCCAGTGATGTTAAAGCCAGGAACGGAGACCACCTTGTGGTGCAAGGTGAAGGTGGGCCCGAGAGATCAAGATTATGACACCTTGGTGGAGCAGTATCCTAGTGGGAAATAGGAAACCATAATAGTGGCTCAGAGTGCAGTTACCATCACAAAATGGTGAATTCCTGCCAAAGTGTTGAATTACGGAAACCTTAAGGTGCAACTCTACCGCAGCCAGCCAGTTGCCCAGCTGCATATGGTATGCCTCCAGGATATTGTCAAGGCAGAGGAAGAGACTAAAATGTCTGAAGAACCACAGGCTGTACAGAGAAGTAAAGCAAGAAATTCTGGTAGCCTTGCTAGGCCTGATTGGGTTAAAGAGATTAACTTGGGTAACCTCGAAACCACTGAAGAGCAAAAGGCAGATGTACTCCAGGTAGTCATGGAACATGAAGAAGCTTTCAGAAAACATCTGCTGGACTTTGGACTGGCTCGCAATGTGCAACATCACATTTGCACTAATCAACATCCTCCAATCAGAAAACACTTCAGGCCAATCCCACCAGGAATGTACAGTATCAGTCAAAGAAATGATCAAGAAGATGAAGAAGGCCAAAGTGATCAGAGAGAGTCACAGTCTTGGGCAGCTCCTATTGCGCTGGTAAAAAAAAAAAAGACAGCAAAATTCAATTTTGTGTTGATTATAGAAAACTAAATACCATCACCCACAAAGACACTTATCCCAAGCCCAGAACTGAGGATTCGCTCAAAGCTCTCCATTCCACTGCATTGTTTTCCACCCTATTCCTAACCAGTGGGTATTGGCAAGTCCCGATGGTGCCTGAGGATCAGGAGAATACAGCTTTCATTACTCCCATCGGTCTTTTCAAATTTACTAGGATGCCTTTTGGACTCTGTAATGCTCCTGGAACCTTTCAAAGACTGGTCGAGCATTGCCTGGGGAGCAGACATTTCAATATCCTGTTGCTATACCTGGATGATATCATCATATACTCTAAAACCCACAAAGAACATTTGCTGCATTTGAGTGAGGTATTCACATGACTGATTCAAAATGGCCTTAAAATAAAGCTGTCCAAATGTCATCTATTGCAGTCAGAAGTAAACTACTTGGGACATATAGTTTCATCAAAAGGAGTGTCACCAGATCTGGAAAAGGTAAAAGTCATATGGGATTGGCCTGTTCCCATCACTGTCAGAGACATCAGAAAATTCCTATGCTTTGTAGGGTACTACAGACGATTCATAAAGGACTTTTCTAAAATTGCTTTGCCTTTGCTTGAACTGTTGCGAGGATCGACAGAAGGTCAGATCCCTTAAAAAGGTCTGGTCAAGTGGGTGACTGAGCAACAAGCGGCCCTTGCCAAAATGATAAAGATACTGATGAAGCTCCAATCCTGGTCTATGCTAACTACACAAAACCCTTCCTTCTGTATACGGATGCCAGCAATAAGGGATTGGGTGCAGTGCTGGTGCAGGAGCAAGATGGTGTTGAACAGGTCATAGCCTATGCAAGCCACAGACTGAGAGGCTCAGAGTGGAATGATGCCTGCTACAGCTCTTTTAAACTAGAATTCTTGGCATTGGTATGGGCCATCACCAAAAAGTTCTGTCATTACCTGCTGGCCACCCCTTTTACAGTTTTCACCGACAACAATCCTTTAACATACTTGAATACAATGAGACTAGAAGCGCTTGAGCAGAGGTGGGCCTCCAGGTTAGCAAATTATCAATTCTTCCTCAAGTATCGTTCCAGCACAGCAAATGTCAGTGCAGATGCATTATCCCGAGTACCTGAACAGGTCAAAACAGAAACAGATGATACTTCCTCAGAAAATGTGGAGATGCCACCTTTCCTCCAGGTATCAGTAGAAATCGTGCAAGCTTGATGCCAAATCTCTCCAGAAACGAGCGTTGAGAGCAAACCTGAACCAACTGGACACATTCGCAGACCAGAAAAGTTTGTGGGTTCAACTGCAGGCTCAAGATCCCATTGTCAAACAAGTCAAAACCCTTGTTTTAAAACAACTGAGTCTTGCCACACAAAAACAGAGAAAACTTGACCCTGAAGTGATAAAACTATGGAGGCAAAGAATCCGCCTGGTTGTAGAAGACTCTCACCTTGTCAAACACAGCCAAGACCCCACTACCCACTGTGAACTGACTCAAATAATTGTTCCCAAAGCTAGTGCACCAGTGGTACTCGAGGCATACCATGGCCATTCAGGACATTTTGGTCATAAAAAAAACAGAGACTGTCATTAGAAGGTTCTACTAGATCGGAATGAGAAATGACATTATGAAACAGTGCTGGAGTGCCCAGTCTGTAGCCTTAAACGTAAAGAGAAAAGTGACCAAAGAGCACCTCTTCACCTAGTCATCAGTAGCGCATCATTGGAGCTAGTTGCCTTGGATCATTTGAAGTTAGAACCCAGTACAAGTGGATACATGTATGTCCTTACAATACTTGATCACTTCTCCAAATTTGTGGTCACTAGTGCAGTCAAGAATCTCTCTGCTCGGACTACAGCAGAAACTTTTCTGAAATGTTTTGTGTGACCATATGGCTACCCAGCTAAAATCCTTAGAGATCAAGGAACCTCTTTTGAGTCCCAGCTCTTCCACGAAGTCGCAAACTGAAAACCACAGCCTACCACCCTCAAAGTGATGTACTTTGTGAGAGAACCAATCAGACTCTGCTTGAAATGTTACGAGCTTTACCTGAGTACAAACATCCATACTGGCCAGCTCTCCTCCCTGAACTTACCTATTTGTACAATAACACCATTCACTGCTCTACTGGGTATACTCCTCACTATTTAATGTTCGGGAAGCCAAGGAGGACTCCATATGGATTTAGTCTTAGAGGTACAACCTGACAAAGCAATGGCCAAACAGCTAATTACACACTGGGTCCATGAGCATAACCAATGACTGTAAGAGGCTGAAAAAATTGTAGGCAAGCATATGGAACAGGCGCGCCAAAAACAGAAGGCAAATTATAATGCTAAGGCTAAAGCTACACCCCTACAAATAGGAGAGAGAGTAATGTTAAAGGGAACTCAAAAATGCAGCAAGATGGCTACAAAGTGGGAACCTGAACCCTCCCACATTATCGAAATCCCTTATCCAGAGTTACCAGTGTACAAAATTCAAAAAGAAACTGGGAATGCTACCAAAATCGTACACCATAATCTTCTGAAAGCCTGCACTTTTAGAGACGCCTCTCCAGCTGAAGACAAAAGAACCTCTATACCCAAGGAGAGGCAGAAGTATCTTAAAGATGGAATGCTGGGACTGGAATCGCCAACCAAATGGTGTATAGAGCCTTGGATTCGCACTTCCAATGTAAACTCCTTTCACCGTCCAGTCATTATACATGAAGTGAATCATCAACCTCTAGATTTCCTAGAACCAAAATGCATTTCCCCAGAACCCGTAGGTTTCCAACTCCAGAGATCTCATAGGCCTAACACTGGTATCCCTCCTAGGAGATACATAATGGAAACCTCTCAAGTTATACCATCCTTTCATAGATAGTCCCGTTAAGAGTAATTAAAAGATATGGTTACTTAGGTTACTAAATAAGTTAGTTTCTATTAGAAGTTATAGTAACAAGTAAGACCGTTATAGATGCTTTGAGAGTGTTTTAACTAAAGTAAGATTACATAGAGCTTTAAGTAGCCCGTTAAAGTGTTAAGAAATGTTACAAACACCTATAGAAGTAATAGTTAAGAAATGTTTTATAGAGTGTTAAGAGGGAATACATGAGGACATGTATTTTTAGGCAGGCCCGAATCTAAAACGTTAAACTCTAAAGGACTAGAACATTACTGAGGTAATGCACTACATTTCTAAATTCGAAACTCTAAAAGATAAGATATCTACACATTACTAAATAAGTATATTGTTCCATACTGCAAATCAATTGTGAACTCTCTCAGCCAGCCATCTACCCTTGTGTGTCTAAGAGGGAAAAGAGAAGTAAGCAAGATGGGGAACCAGCTGCCCAGGGCAGGGAGAGAACACAGAACAGGACACAGGCCAAGATTATTCCGAGGCTGGTGAATCTTCGGTTAAGGTCACCCTGGACCACCGAAATCGATCACCCCTCCAGGGACTAGTCTGCCACCATCATCCAGCCACAGCCCCTCTGTGGGATGCTGGGACATTAGGACAAATGAGCAGACAGGACAGCTGGTTTGGGGAAGACAGGGTCAGGGCACCTGGGACCACACTCAAGCAGAAGAGTGGCTGCACAAATATAACATTTATTTTTTAAACTTTGTGTTGGTGCCTTTATTTCTAGCAAAAACATTACTCATTTAGGGCAATTTTCTGACAAATAGAATAGTTTAGATAATCAGATAAAGTAAATCACAAGGGCACAGTCGCTTAGTGGCCATCTCCTGATGGCACATGGATGCTGGGATGGTGGATCACACCATGACAGGGGCCCTGAAACATTACCATAAATCATTTAGGTACATATATTTACAACAGTTTGTTCTTGAGTGTTGTATTGCCCCCTTAAACCTGGCCTCTGGTGCAGGCCACTTTCAATCTGCTGTTGGGAATTAATCCACAGTATTTATGCAAACAGTTATTTATTTACAGTTCCTGGCTCAACAGAGCCTTGCCCTTGTTCTCCCCTTGCAATTCAGTATAAATGCATTCACAGTTCCTGCACCTTTAAATCCTGCAGATGCCACCGATTGATCTGCTAGCCCCTTTAACTGGTGGGCCTGTCATTGCCCCTATTAATCACTAGGGCCTGGAACTGCCCCTTTAAATCACTGTCATTAGTATTCCTTTATAGCATATATACAGTTCCCGCCCCTCTATCTCAGTCTATGGGGCTCTCTCTCGTAAGTCCATCCTGTGGATGGTCCATGAATGGGGTCTTGCCCTCTCCCACAGTTATTTGGCTCCACGGAGCTTTTCTCAACTCTGCCCCAAGGGCGGTCCTTGATTGGGGCCTTGCCAGCCCCCACATTTCCTTGGCTCAATGGAGCCTCTTCAAACTCTGCCCCGTGGGCAGTCCTTTTGCAGGGACCTTACCCACCCCACAGTTACTACTGGTGCCTGAGAGTGCCCAAAGTTATTTAAATTATAAAAAAAAAAACAGTTTTTTGTGCTGGTGGGCAGCACCTGAACCTGTTGCTGCCACCACTCACCCTGCAGCCCTCTTTCCTTGGGGCCGGGATCGCTGCTGGCTGCATGGGGAGGCCTGGACCCACAGCTTCCCACTAATCTCCTCAGACCTTCAGCTGCTGACTGGAGGAGACAGTCTTCTATTGCCTTTGCCGCCCCTCCCGATGAACCTCCTGTTGCAGGGCTGATGGAGGGTCGGCCTTTTACTGCTGCCACTGTCCCTCCCAATGACCATCCTGATGCTGGGCTACTGCTGGAGGGGGAAGCCTTTGTCTGCTGTTGTCACCCCTCCCAACAGAGCTGCTGCCACTGGGTGCACTGCTGGAGCTGGAGGGGTCGGCCCGTTACTGCCTTCACCACCCCTCCGAATGGACCTCCTGCTGCTGCTGTTGCCACAGAGATGCCGGCCTGGACCTGCCACCTCTCCCAACAGGACATCCTCTCCATTGTGGCACTGGGAAACCCGATGGACTGCTGCCACCACCAGAGGAGAGGGGGCAATCCACTGCAGACCAGCCAGGACATTGGGAGGGACCCCAGGACATCAGGTAAGTCCCTTCCCTTTGGCTGAACCCCACCCGGCCTAGCGTTCCCTTCTCCACACTGCTGCATCTGCTCTTTCTTTCCTCTCTAACCAGAATGAATGGCTGTTTCTGTTCAAATGGGATGGCAGGTGCCTGGTGCAAGGTAACTGGGGAAGGGGCTTGGAATGGAGCTTCAGGCAGGGAAAATGAGCAAAAACAAAACCTTATTTTTTTAAATGTAAGCCCAGCTGGGGCTGCACATTTTGGTGGGGTTCCTAACACTAGCAGGGGCACCTGTACAGGGGGTCTATCTCCCTGGAGCATCTCCCTACACCCTGGGGAACCTAACCTGCCTAGCCAGCCCCCAGAGCACCTGGATGTCCATTTTTGGAGGGCACAGAACTCTGGAGCACTACATAAGGAATGCAGAGTAAACCATTTCTGGAACTGACTTTGCAGCTCCTAAAAAATATTCACAACAGTGCGGTTTTCTTTAAAAGTGGTGACACATAATACAGCCTGCTTCCTACTACTTATGATAGAGTGGGAATTATTACTTCCTGACTGAAAACCTGCCCAATTAGCTGTAACAGTCATGTAGTCAGTTGTTTGGTTGCTGCTCCATATATCCAAGGTTATGTGAACCTGCTTTACCTCAAAGAGTTTCAACTGTTTAGTGACCAAACTACACACTAAGTCATACAACTGTGGAACAGCCTTTTATTGAGAAAAATGTTCAACAGGGAACGGTGTGCCATTGTTCAATCTGGTTCATGAACTTGAGGAAACCTTTCTGGGCAACAAAAGCAAAAGGGAGCTGAGAATCGGCCAACAGCTCTGCAATGGCTTTATTTAACAGCTAGCATGCTGGAAGCTTGTGGGTAAATTTTGATGTCCTCACAGCAGTTTCTTTTAGACATAGAAACATAGAAGTTGTCAGATGGGGACCGTAAGATACATCAAGTCTGCCCTTGGCTTCCTACTCCCTACTTAGCTGCCTGCTTGTGTATCCCACAGTGTCTGTCCCATGCCTGCTTGAATTCCCCCAGTGTCTTGGCTCCCACCACCCCCTCCAGCAACCTATTCCATGGTTCCACAACACTCTCTGTGAAGAAAAATTTCCTTGTTTTGTTTCTGAACTGTCCTTCCTTAAGGCAAAGGTTGTGCCCCCTAGTCCTGCTGTAGTCCTTTACCTGAAAGAGGTTATGCACGTGCATCCTGTTGTTGCTTTTAAGGTATTTGAATGTTTCTATCATGTCCGCACGATTCCTGCATTGTTTTTAATGTTAGTTGATGAGAGTTATGACATATTTTTAATTTTGGAGAATTGTACTTTTCACACCTTTTTCAGGTGGAGTACTATTGTGTGATTTTGCAGTACTTGACAGTGTCAGATGAAAACAATCCATGTTTGTCTGGGAAGACTGCAAGGATACATCAAGTGATTCAGTGTCACTTACTGCTTCCAGTGCATTGTCGCTGTGGTCACCGCCACCACCACCTCCACTACCACCCATACCAACCACACTGTCCCTTCTACTGCCCCACTCAATTGGGTGTTTTGCCCTTGCGTGTCTTATCATTACTCATGTTCCAAAATGTCCCCCTTTGCCATCATGACTGACACTCTTTTGCACAGACTGCATTCAGCTCAAGAGTTGTCCGCAGGGTCAATATAAAATAAATTACATACTAAAGATTTACCCTTTGTGCTTTGTACTACAGTACCTGTCACTATTTCTTGTACAGTCAAGGGACCTGGACGAAACGCTATGCTGCCATTTCCTTGTTCACATGAATTTTTCCCATTCATGGCCATCTTCTTATTCTTATGTTTTGAATATGATTTTTTTTCTGCATTTGCCTCTCATGCCCTACAATGGCATCCTCTCCAACCCCTTCATCGAAACTAGTACTGACCCCATTGCCACAAGATTCAGAAGAACTGGAAGTGCTGTCATCATCAGTTGGGGCATAGCCTGGGCTATCCCATTCCCAGTTCTATCATCACCATTTTTATCAGCATCCTTTGCCTCAGCATCTGAGGTTATATATAAGTAAGATACCTCCCCCTACTTGCATGCTGCTTGAGCAGCTGGAAGTCTCCTGGTACATATGACAAAACGTTCAGTACCTCTACGAGTAACTCCTGTCAGTTCTTTCTGAAACTGTACTATAATTTCATTGCTAACATGCTTTGTTGGTTCAGGAGGCTATTTACTGCCAGTCCTAGTGATATTATTATTATTGTCTATGTTTTTCATTAGTGCTAGGATTCATATCGTCCACATCATTTTCAGTTGCATGTGCACTAGCACTGTGTTTCCTTTTAGTAGACTTAGTTTTGGAAATATGAGACATAGTAGACACAGCCATGGCTTTTGCTATGTCACAGAGAGATATCACACACAGTGTAGCTCTCTGAGGGCCCCTAACAGGCTAACAGACAGTATAATACAGCTTAAATGGCTTTCATTAAACTGCAGAGAGACACAGAGTAGCTATGTCACAGACAGGGCTTGGGGCACCTAACAGACACTGTGTAATACAGTCTAAATGCCTTTCACTAAACTACAAAGACAAAGAGTATATGTCACGAACAGGGCTCAGGGCACCTAACAACTGTCATTGTGTATACAGCCTAAATGGCTTTCACTATACTGCAGAGACTCACAGAGTAGCTATATGTCACAGACAGGGCACATGACACCTAACAGGCAGTGTGAAACTATTCAGCCTAAATGGCTTTCACGATACTGTAGAGACACACAGAGTAGCTATATCACTGACAGGACTCAGGGCATTTAACAGACAGTGTGTATTTGTAATACATCCTAAATGGCTTTCACTATATTGCAGAGAGACACAGAGTAGCTATGTCGCAGACAGGGCTCGGGACACCTGACAGTGTGTAATATAGCCCAGATGGATTTCACTATACTGCAGAGACACACAGGGTAGCTATGTCACAGACAGGGCTCAGGACACCTGACAGTGTGTAATATAGGCCAAATGGATTTCACTATACTGCAGAGACACACAGGGTAGCTATGATGCAGACAGGGCTCGGGACACCTGACAGTGTGTAATATAGCCCACATGGCTTTCACTATACTGCAGAGACACACAGGGTAGCTATATCACAGAGAGGGCTCAGGCCACCTAATAGACACTGTGTAATACATCCCAAATGGCTTTCACCATACTGCAGAGACACATAGAGTAGTTATGTCACAGAGAGGGCTCAGGGCACCTAATGGACAGTGTTTAATACAGCCTAAATGGCTTTCACTATACTGCAGAGAGATACAGAGTTGCTATGTCATAGACAGGGCTCAGGGCACCTAACAGACACTGTGTAATACAGACTAAATGGCTTTCACTATACTGCAGAGAGACACAGAGTAGTTATGTCACAGGCAGGGCTTGGGGCACCTAACAGACAGTGTGTGGTACAGCCTAAATAGCTTTCACTATAATGCAGAGACACACATAGTAGCTTTCACTACACTGCAAACACACACAGAGTAGCTATATGTTACAGACAGGGCACAGGGCACCTAACAGACAGTGTTTAAAATTTACAGCTTAAATGACTTTCATTATACTGCAGAGACACACAGAGTAGACTATGTCGGAGACAGGGATCAGGGTATTTAACAGACAGTGTGTAATACAGCGTAAATGGCTTTCACTATGCTGCAGAGAGACACAGAGTAGTTATGTCACAGGCAGGGCTTGGGGCACCTAACAGACAGTGTGTGGTACAGCCTAAATAGCTTTCATAACTGCTGCTAGCAACAAGTGCCCCCCCCTTTCTCCTTCTCTCCTGAGCACTGGATCCCCTGATTATTCCTCCTTCAGTCCCAACCCTTGCTCCTTTGTGGACTAAACTTTGTGCTTTTTGTTTTGCTTTTTCAAAGTTTTAAGCTTTTTTTTTCCCTTTTTTTTTTTTTGCTGTGGCTGCAGAGCAAGCGCTGATTCCTCCCTCTCCCAAGAAACTACTTCTATCTGCCTGCTCATACAGCAGACATGGAGCACAGACACCAATAATGACCAATCAGATTGTCAGGCTGGTGTCATGTACATGTACAAGTACAAAAAAGTTTTATTGTTCGACTATAAGTCTTTACGATTACAAAAGATAAAACACAAGAAAAATGTCATACATTTAAAATTTCAACATCTTAGACCTATCACATAGGTTTTCTTGGATCGACACATAATACAATTATTCATCAATACATCATAATACATCACTTTATTTTATACAGAAATTATCTAGATGTTCTTTAATCATTTAATATTAATCTCAATGCTATCTTTCATGCAAGATTCACTCTCTTTTTCTAAGATAACATCATACTAATAACCTTGTATGGAGATCCGTACATGAAAATTCAACAGGAAACTTCTATACCCTTACTTTCAAATGCACTGAGGCTACAAATCCACAGATTCTCTACAATATATCTCCTTTTTCAGTATTAAAAATAAAAATTACTGACTGGTTAGGAGGGAGGGAGGTCAAGACCCCCAAGTATGTGTCCAAGCCATTTTTGCCTTCTAACTGGATATAGAGGGCTAAGTAACAAAATATGTTTCAGATCATCTTCATTATGTGTATTGCATTTACAAATGGGAGAATTATAAACTGTCTTTTTTGAGGAAAATATATATAGTTTGACTCCTACAACTCCATAAGAAATCTTGCAAAAAGCCTCCTCTGTGTCAGTTTAGTTAATATTTTTATATATGGTTCTAAAGAATGTTCTGATTTTAATAGTTTGAACTATCTGTAATGTTTAAATTTATTTAAGTGTTCTAAATCCTTTGCTGTAGCTGTGTCTCTCAATCTATTTTTAATCTGAAGAATTATTTGATCTTTTGGCCTCAAGTATATCTCATAAAGAAGGTGACCTAAACCAAGTGGGAAGATTTCCTTTTTACGTTCGCTTGCGAGCATGCACAAGGAATGTTTTGGGAGAGTAGCACACTGGGAGGTGTGCCTCTCCCATCCAATGCACTGCTCCCTTGAGCAGGCATGGTGGTCCTGCACCAAAGGGTGCAGGAGCTGAGTACGACAGCGGTGTTCCTCTGCTTCAAAGGAAAGCACCACTGCCATACTGAGCGCCGCCACTGTCCCCTCCTTGCGTCACGCGCTCCCCCCCGCACGTCACGCCACCCCCCCCAAAGCTTTCGTGCCATGCTGGGAGCCCACCCCAGCGTGGCAAATGTTGTTGCCCGATGGGGTGCCCAATCCCCCATCAGCTCCACGGCCCCCAAGCCATCCTGCTGCCGCGGCTGAGGCCCACGGCGCGTGGCAAATGTTGTTTGTTTGCTGACAGGGTGCCCAATCCCCGTCGGCCCTCGGCCCCTAGAGTTTGCCAACGGGTGCCCAACTTCGCTGGCTCCTCCCCCAAACATCTTTTGCCATGCTGGGAGCCCACCCCAGCGTGGCAAACGTCCCACGTCATCTTTTTTTTTTTAAACCTGTAAAATAAAAACGGTCCCAAGGCAAGTCTCCCAGCCTCCCTCCCACAACCCGCACCCACCCACTGTGCACCCAGCCTCCCCACACACCCCACCCCACTTACCTCTGACTCGCGCGACGATCTTCGTGGACTGGAACACGCTCTGCACTCTTCAGCAAAGCCACCGCGAACTGAGGAAATGCCGGTAAGCTGTATAATGGCTGCTATAGGGGTTTCAACTTTATAGATAATCTCGGTCAGTTTTGAATTTTGCACCAATTAACATGGGTTTTGGGATTCCTTCATGAATGATGTCACTGTCATGGCGTTATTCAGGTTCGAAGGGTGATTTCACAGCACTGCGCAGTCACTGTGTGAAATCACCCTTTGGCCTCAAATAACACCATGATAGTGACATCATTCGCGAGAAGGTCCTAAAACCCCATGTTGAAATTCGTGCAAAATTCAAAAAAATGACTGTTTTATGAGCGTCCGTTGCACAGTTCCTACGCAGGCTCATAAGTTCACGAATTTTCAATATTTTCACTCCAGATTTTCAACATTGCCATTTATCACACCCTCTTATGAGCTGTACAGCTGTCATTTTTCACATCTCACCCAAAACGTGTTTCCGCCCATGTAGCGCACAATAGCGTAATCGGTGTGTGAAATCAATGTATGGAACACATTAAGAAAATCACAGTGACACTGTTCATGAGCAGAGGTCTTAAAATGGCTATGTTGAAAATTTGGTGAAAAAATTCCTTAAAATGACTGTTTTACGAGTGTGCGTTTGCAGTTCCTACGCACGCCGTACGCTTCTGAATTTTCAATATTTGCACTCCAGATTTTCAACATTGCCATTTTATCACACCTCCTCATGAGCAGTACAGCTGTCATTTTCACATCCTGCCCAAAATGTGTTTCCGCCTATAGCGCTACAATGGGGTAATAAAAAGGTCATGCTGACCATTTATTGTGCAAATACCAGCAATCACACAGGGCATTAGGGTAAAGCATCATACATGCCAAACACCACTGCAAATACCTGCAAGTGAACATTTGGCATTGACAAATGCTTTTTAATTATGTGACTATATGGGGAGGCAAATCCCCTGGTAGAATATTCTGTTTGTTCTTCTAAGCATATTCTTGGCAGACGTGAAGAGTACAGTTGAAATAATGATAACAGGAAGATTAACTGTCTTTAATTAATGTTGATAATGAATATTGGCCCAACTCTAATCTCAACATCAAGCATTTTCATATCTATGAATGCCCAAATTTCGACCCCATATAAGATACTCGTTTTTACTTTAGCATTGACAACTTTAAGACTTCTTCAATTAATCCTTTACCTAATCTTGCATTAAAACTTAAATGGCGAGAAAACAGTTTTTAGCTTTCTATGAAGATATGTTTTTTATTGTTTCCATAAACAGTTTTCCACAAATCTAAAGCCTGGATAATCATAATATTTTGCTGTTTTAATCTTATCACTAGAGATGTACAGATTATGTCTTTTAAAGGTTTTATTACTGAAAATTAGCATTTTTGTTTTATCCTTATTGACAATTAGTTGATTTCTATTACATAACTCTAAGAATTTGTTTACTTTCCTCTGCAAACCTATTAAAGATGTCAATATAAGAATAATATCATTGGCATAAGCTAAACAAGTGATTTGCTCTCTGTTTAATTGAAGGAGAATGAAATTCTTAGTCCTTTAAGTCCAGTTTAATGTCATTAATGTAAATATAAAACAAAGTGGGTGCTAATAAGCACCCTTGCTTGACCCCTCAGTTAGTAGTAATTGTAGAAGTCAAAGCACCCTTTTGGTTATATTGTATAGAGACCTACGTATCTGTGTGAAGACTAATTAACATTTTGAGTAATGTTGGGTCAATATTTAGACTCTCAAGATTTTTCCATAATAGTAATGGACTTATACTGTCAAATGCTGAACTGAAGTCAATAAAACAACAACAAAGTTTTGGCTTCTTAATCGTAACATATTTCCATAATAAATGTGAAAGAACAACAGAGTGTTGTATAGTAGAACGTGATTGTCTGAATCCATTTTGATATTCACTAAGTATCTCATTCTCATTTAGCCATTCCAGTAGTTTCTGTAGAATTATTTTCATATAGAGTTTATGGGATATGTCTAAGAGACTAATGGGACGATACATCTTAGGATCCAGTGAGTTATCCTTTTTGAATAAAGGGAAAATTATACTTCCTTTCCAACTTTCCGATGCGGATCCACCCTGTGCAATATAATTGAATGGCTGGTGTCATGTGTTCCTTTCTGCTGTCAGGACCCCACAGGATACCTCTAATGCTTTATTACAACTTCAGAAAGTCTCAGGACCCCACGGGCTGCCTCTAATGCCAATTTAAAATTTAAATTACCCATTACCCATGTCAACAATACCCAACCCACGAAGTACACTGTTATGTCAGGTAGGGTAGTAAATTACCTGAATTAGCCTACCCGACAAAGAAACACCAATACCTGACCTACCCACTCCAGCTACCCGATGGGTAGTCCATCCCTAGTTGTGAGAATTGTGGAACTTTGTAATAATGTTGGGGAAGCCATATCCACAAATTTTGTCTAGTCATACACTTGACTTGCCATGCAGGAAGAAGGAAAAGGCTGGGTAGAGTGGTAATAAGGTGGCATTCATAAAAGTACAGTAGTGGCCATCATCTGATACCCTTCTGTCAATCAGTATCTTGAGTGAAGATCCATCAAGAATGGTCAAGGCCTTTAATTTGCACTTTCCAGTATTCTTGCAATTTGCCAGCTAACCACTGGAGGTCACAGACTGAATGGTGTGTGAAGGTGCACACATATGCAGCATTGTTTCCATACAATGCCATCTGCTGACTCTTTAACAACCGTGCAAATGACAATGTATATTTTTAACATTTGAAAACAGTGACACCAAGCATTACAGCTAATATGACTGAGAACATTGTGACAGAAGTATCTGGATATCTTTAGCCATGATGGAATATGATGGTAGGTGCCACTTTGCACGAGTGTTGGAGGGGCATTGTAGGATCATAATGCTACTGTAGGTAAGGCAATTTGCCTGCCTGTAGTACACATCAAATAAATGTGACCCAAAGTCAATCCCAGATGAGCTGCAGAGTCACGAGAATTTATGGTAAAGGGTATGTGAGGCAGCTAGTGCAGGGAACATCAGTAGCAGGAGTTAGATGCATGGGTTCACCAAGGGAAGGGCAGCAGAGCAAGGTGGCACAAGAAAAGTAAGTCCCCCAGTTGGACCACAGCAGCATAGAGGGACAATTCTTATTTTAAAGTAGGTCATATAAGAATCATACCAAGCAACATTGACTGATGTGAGATACAATGTGCTTGGAAGTCCAGGATGTAGTGGTACTCACAGAGACCTGGTGGGGGAAGAAAATGACTGGGGCACCAACATGGAGAAATTCCAGCTGTTCCAAATGGATCAGTCTGATGGGAAAAGGAGAAGGTGGCTTTCTTTTTAAGAGAACGTGTCTGAAAAACAAGGAGAGAATCAATGTGACAAGCTGTACCACTGAGTCCATCTGGTCAAGTTCAGAGAAAAAAACGGGGCTAGATTTTCAAAAGGTTCAGGGACCAAGTCTCATCCTGCAGCCACCACTACAGGATTAAACCTCTGCACCTGTGGAGATCTGTATTTTCAGCCAGTGCAGCAGCAAGGGATGTCACACTTGGTCCCACTAGGTGTAACATTCCAGCACAGCTATGCCAAAAAACAGCTGCAAGCTGCCATAAATCAGAAAGCCAGTCATAAACTGGATCTTGCTTTGAAAATATGATGCATGCAGAGAAAACTGCAGATCTGCAAATGAAGCCCCATAGGCAGCAGTTTTTCCCTACACTTGTGCTGATTTCAGACAGGCTAAAAATCCAGCCCTGGATGTGGTAGGGGGGGAATACTCAACAAGAAAGGAACTACAGGTCTGTAAACAGATCTACACAGTTTAATGGATTTAGTGGTGATAAGTACTTTGCAAAAGTTTTCTTCCACAAGTGTAATTCTAGTGTCATTACCTACTATGCTTCCAAGAATTCTTGAGCAAATGTTGACAATTAGTAATTTGTGATATTTCTATAGTAAATTTTACAATATGAAACCATATTTCTCCAGTTTTGATAGATTCCTGGACTCACTGACATTCTGTATGCATGCCAAATTTCAGGCAACTACAATAGCAGCGGCGCTACAAACATCCACATTTTTAGAAACGTTTCACAAAATGTCATTATGAACACCCGTAACTTAAAATTTTCTTAACCAAATCTTTTCACATTAAGCAGTTTCTGAGACTCTCCTAAGAAGGCGATGCATGCAAATTTCCAAGTATCTAGCTCCAAAGATGGCTAAGTTGTAACTAGAAAATTAAAAAAACACAAATAACAAATTGCAAATCTATGTAAGTTCAAAACAGTTCATTCATTTCTTGTGAAATCTGACATTCCCTTCAGACTCTGTACAAGAAGAAGCATGCCTGTTGTTGGGTTTCTAGCTGCAAGAATGGCTGAGCTATGACACAACAAAGAATTTCATAAAAATTTACAAACTTCTGTGAAATTATGCAATATTCATGGACTTTTATAAAAACCTCTATGAAAGCAGAACAACTGCCAGTTTTAACAAAAGACCTACGCAGGAGCTTTGTGTGCTAACTTAATTTTTATTTGTTCAGAAAAGGAAAGTGTCAAAAGGGTATTTGTGTATGCTTATGTTCAGGATGCACTGGCTAGACAAGCAGACAGTGTAGATGGAGATATTTTTTATTAGGCAAGCATGCATGTTTCAGTGTTCTAACAAACAACTTATTATTAACTTTAGCTACTGAGTACATGAGAAACATTACATATAATGTATTGTTTAAGATGTGAGTATGCAGTGAAATTGGTTGCTGTACCAGGCATTAGTCCTTTAGAAATGCCCAGTAACACTCAGAGTGGCACATGTGTTGTGTTTTTTTTTAACTTTCAAGCACAAGTTTTTTCAAAGAAATGTACCAGTAACAATAGATACATCCATATCAAAATGGTTGAAATACATATCATATTGTAAAGCAAGATGAACAGCATCAATTACTTATAAAAACAGTCATTCTCCTCAACACACCGAGGGAAGCATTAAACAAAAAAAAACATGAAAAAACATTAGTGTGTCCCTCCCCCCATACATTGAACAATATAATTTCATATAGATTCCTTCCATCTGGCCCCCAAGGGTCATTGACTACTGGTTAAGATGTAAATGTAATAAAGCCCCAACTGATCCCATAACTGAACCTGTGCAAAGTCTAGCGCCAGGTCTATCCTACTATACAAACATGTAAATATTAAAACGAACATGATTCAACTTATAATAATTCCCTTGCAACCAAACAGTCCCATGGGATTTATTCAGTAGTTAGGGCTGCACCTTGGGCCATCAATACTCCATTCAAGGCATTAATCCTTACAAAATGTCCAGTTGTTCTGGTATTATTACTTAACTATCCATCAATATTTTTTTGTGATCAATAATATTTTATTGAATACAACATAAAATAAATAATGCATCAGATACAATAGAATATAGAGAATACTGGATGGGCAACCATGCAGAACCAGTGTGTTCTGCCACAGAGGGGTATGATTCCCGGTGACCTCGAGAGTGAAGCTCAAGAGGTCCTTTGGGAGTCATACCCTGAGGTAGCAGAACACACTGGTTCTGCATAGGAATACCCATCCAGTATTTTGTATAGTGTATGGTGCCCACTAGTCATTTTAATAATATTCACGACAATCTGAATTTATTTCTTTTTTCACGTAAAAGAAATTGTCTTCAATTTACTATTTCTGAAGCCCGATGGTGGGTTGCGTGGTTGCTAGGGACTGAGCGTCCATTCATTAGCAGTGCATGCTCCCATTGGCTGTTGGTCTTGTGGGGAGAGGGATTCACACAAAAAAAAAAAAACATGGCCATTAGACCTCACGCTTAGCGAGAAAACATACGAACGAGAGGGCTAAATTGCTTTGTAAGTACTCTAAATCTGCTAATATCTGGTTGATCCTGCATTTTCTGTTGACGATGGAGAAGTGCACCCTTGTAAAAAAATGCTGTGGCCATCGTCAGTGGTGTTTCAAATAACATTACCATGTGGCAGTTTTCAGTTTGAGATTTCAAAGCATGAAAAGTTCTTTTCATTCTAAATGAATGGAATGCTGTTCTGCACATACAGTCAGTACAGCATTCCATTAATTGTTTTCAGTGTGGTTGAACAGCATTTTAGTATGGTGGAATTTTGAGTAAGAACAACATTCCACCATACACTATAATACATTCCATCACAAAGACTCATAGATTTTTGAAACAGACCATAAGGTAGTTTGCACTATAAACTTGGCAACCAAAATTACTAAAAATTCAAAATTGTACCAAAAGAGTTAGAACACAGTTGCTTATAACCATCAGGTTTCTTATTACACTATCCCCTAATATTATTAACTACTTAGTTATAAGTCCCACTATAAATTTTACCTGTAGAATTTTCATAGAAAAGGGAGTTAGAAGAGTAGTAAGGAAAGAGAGAACTATATTCAAGTGAAGTTTAAAGGGACATTGTCAACCTTTTTTTCCATCATATTATTTCTAGGTAAAAACCCACATTTTATGATTGCTTACCTTCTTTAAAATTCATTGATGTTGCTGGTTGTTTAATCTGCCTCCTTGCTTATTAGAACTGAAATGCATAGGAGTATATAGTTATACACAGATTTGTTTTGCTCCAAATTGTTTACCTAAGCTTACTGCACTCTTCCTGAACATTAGAAACACCTTCAAACAGTGCAGCCACTCATGATACAATAGTCTCATCTGCTCCCACTGCATAATGAGGGTGTAACCCCCCTCCCCCCACAAATGGGGATTCCCAAAAAGTCTTCCTTGAGCTTGCCTAAATGCTCACTGCCAGGCTGGTGTCCTGCATTTAGCAGTTTAAACATTACTGCTAGAGAGTGCCTGTATAGCCTCTGTGTATTGTCTCTTTAACAGCTGCCTATATCACAGTTATAATTAATCTAAGGGGGGGGCTGAGTGTTTCTATGCTCAAGTCCCACCCAGGCTGTCAGATAATCGCTCTGTTCTGCCATCGCTACTTGCACAGAGGGAGCTCTGTGAGAAATTGTACTTATTTGCTGATTATCTATTAGAATGGTAACGATATTGTAGTTTGTCTAACCTGCCTTCTTTGCAGCATGGACAGTTTCATTTATCACCACCGTCTTGGTCCTGGACTGCTGGAATGGACCAATCAGTACCTTTGGGGACTTTAGAATGGAGCCTGTCCCCAGGAGTCTTGTGGTAGTGAAGTTCTGTGGGAATTGTAGTTTTGGGCTTTTGGCACCTGGATGAACCTGGAGGGGGAGCCCTTGTTGTGACTGACAGACAGATCAGCCAACTGAACCTTTTGGATCCTAGGGAAAGTCCCAGGCTGCTGGCAGCTTCAGTCAGATCTGAGATGGGAAGTGAAGGAGTAACAGCTCGAGATATTCAAGCAGCAATCCTGCATGGGTTCGCATGGGAGAACGGTGAAAGGGCTGAGTTTTGGTCTGCCTGCCTGCCTGCTGTCCCTGAGAGGGAAATTGAAGTTTATTTGGAGTGAATACAAATTGTGAGAGTGAGATAAGCCACAGAACTGTGACCAGGCTTTAACCTGAAGAAGACCAAAGATTTGCTGAATGGGATCGGCCTGTCAGGATTTCCAGCCACCTTTGAACTCCCGGTTTGTGCAGAGACCCTGAAATTGCGACCGGATAGCAATCTGCCTGGTACAGTAGAATTTCTTACATGTAAATGTGCTGTGTGTCTGAACTGTGCTTTGCTTGCTAAAGGCTGCATCCAGCTCCATGGACTGAATCCATATTCATCTCCATTTGGCCTGGGAATGCCACACTGGCCCAGCCAGAATACTCGCTACACAGAGAAAGTCATCAATGAGAGACCTGCCTGGGGATCAGCCCCCTGCTCAATGCTTTGAACAGGAACGATGCCTCAGTGATTCGTGTGGGCTCTGCTTCTCCTAGCACTCCAGCTCAACAACCTGCAGTTTCAAATTCATCCTGCCTGTGTCCTGTATTGGGTATCGTGAGTAAACATCAGGGTAGCTCCCTGCAACAACAGCTAAATCTAAAGTGTTGTCATCTGATTGCCTTGTTGTCTTTTCTGTCATGAACTGAGCCCTCAGGCTCTGGATTACAAATAGTGTGTGTTGTGCATGTGGCTTTCTTCCATCATAGAGCCCCAACCAGCTGCGACGCTGGCCTACCACTGGCAATGTTCCTGGCTAGCTCACCTTTTTTCCTACCTGGGTACCCAGAGTGTGTGACTATGTAGGTTGCTGAGCACTCCACCTGTGTGCTGGGGAAGTGGATGTGTTCTGCAGCATGTGGCAGCAGGGCATTAAGGAATTGTGTGAGGAGCCATGATGTGGCCGACTGGGTCATGCCTGTGGTGTCCCCTGTTGGTCTCTGGAAGGTGCCCATGGTGAGCAGGCAGATGACAGCTGTTACCTTTGTCTCCACTGTCAGGGCATGGCTCCATCTAGTGGGTGCCTGCATCTCCTCACTGCACAGCTCACAGAGCTGCCTCAGAATCATCCAGTTCAGGCGATAATGGCCCATGATCTCTGTGTCAGCATGGGTCTTGAAGGTGATGCGGGGCCGGTAGCACCTGTTCCAGGCGTACCGCCGACGGGCCCTTTCACTGCCATGTTGCTGTGCCTCCTGCCTCCTCACACCCCTCATTACTGCCTCTATCTGGAATGCCTCACTGGCCATGGCCCTTGTTGTCCTGTCACCCCCTGGGCATCCGGCTCCACTGACCCCCCCCCGGCTCTGTGGGGAAGTGCCTATCGCTTGGCAGGCCCCCCCCCGCATACCCTGTCCCTGGCTGGGTTTTGCTTGCTGGCTCTGTCACCCACCCTGTGGGTGCCTGTGTCACACCCCTTGGTTCCGGAGGCTCCCTTCAGTGCCCGCTCTCTCCCCCTCCCTCAGTGGGCCTTCTTGAGTGGCACTCTCACTCTCTCTCTCTTTCTCTTTCTCTTTCTCTCCCTCTCTCTCTCTCTCCCTCCCTCATGCTCTCTGACTCTCCCTCTCTCTCTCTCTCTCCAACACTCTCACTTTGTCCTTCTCCTCCTCCTCTCTCTGTCTCCCTCTTCCTCTCTCTGCTGGCCTGTGTGTCTCCTACTGTCCTGCTCCCCTCTGGCATAAGTGCCGTCCTCCTACTTGCTCCCTGTTTTTATAGGCTCAAGTCTGCTCCGCATAACTAACAGTTGCTCCTCCCTTGCGCCATTGCTCAGCGGTTGAATATCGCGCTGTGCCGCATATTCATGGGTCCAACCCCTGCCCTTGCACATGCATTCATTGCTCCTGCGCATTGGCGCACTGCCACTTTCACTGCACAGTTGCTCCTGCTGAATATCGCTCTTTGGTGCATCACTGCAGTTGCGCATGTGTAACCCTGTTGCGCCATGCGCAACTGCTTTGAATATCCAGGTCTAAGTCTCTTACTTTTTAAAAGGAAAAAGGGGTCTGAATCAAACAACCAGCTAGATCAGCAGTCACTATAGAGTAAGAACAATCATAAAATGTGTTTTTTAAACTAGAAGCACTTTGAGGCCAAAAGGGGGTTGACAGTGTCCCTTTAATAAAGAGAAGACAATTAGAGCTACAGTAGTAGAAGACCTGTGCATGACCTGGGGCTGCAATATGAAACATAATTACTGCATTTCAAGCCTCATGTTATCACAGTGTATCTCCCCCATACACTGAAACATGGTGTTGGAAAGCAGTTTCTACACTTCAAACACATATTCCACATACATCTAGAACAGTAAGATATACTTAGCGGGAAGCATCAACATCCCCAGCGTCTTTGCCCAAAATAAGTTTGTATATGGTACCCCATCTGTCTTCAAAATTATGCCTGAGACCTCTCATACAAAGAGCCAGACTCTCAATTCTTAGTTTTTCAATAGTCGGTCCTTCCATTCTGATGTAGATGGTACCTTGTCTTCTAACCAATTGTTTTAGAATACTGTTCCTGACTGAGATCCCTATTAGTAGTAAGAAGTATTTTTGCTCCTTTGACCAATATACATTGCCACTGAAATTACTCAGTATACAGGTGTCTATATTTATTTTGTCATATAGGAAAGGGATATTCTGAAAATGTTTTTTGACCTCACTCGATAGATTCTGAATATAGGGGCATTCCCAGAACATGTGAACCAGAGATCCAACTCCCACATTACACTTGTTGCAAATTGGATTATTTCTAAGGCCCATTTTATACATATGATATAGTGTAAAAACAGATTGTGTAATGTTTTGAAGTGTAATAATTTTAAGTTAACTGCACTAAGTTGATAAGTTGATGCCTTAGTTGATAAGGACCAAATACTACTCCAATTCTAGTCTTCTGTACTTACCCTTAATTCTTGCCACCACCATCTCATGGGCTCAGGTGCCATCCCTTTAGTGCAGTCTAGAAGTAAATCATAAAGAGATGAGATCAGGGGGCACAGATGCACGCAACTCAAGAAGTTGTTAGTATTTTAATTTGATATATTATTAATCTGCATTAAGGTCCTTATTATGTGTTTAAGATTCTTATGTTACACCCCTTCACTTTCTCTGATTTTATATTTTTGAATTATATCAGTAAACAATAAACACTTGTCTGCCTTAACTATATCTTGTCCTTGGGCCACACCTCTCTGAGACCACTCAATATTTTGAATTGGTACCCCACTATCTGTAAAGTTATTGTTATTCCAGATAGGCTGCATTTTGGAATTAGGTAAGTCTAGGTGTATAATGGACTTCACATACCTAAGCACCTTAAGTGAATCTACCATAATTTTAGAATTCTGTATTTTGGGGTTCTCAGAGTACGTTCTATGTTTCTATAAATCATGGTGCCTAACTCTCCTCCTTGGGCCATAACATGTTTTTTCTCTACCAGGACTCACTCTGTGATGTAAAGATATTTATTGTTTGATGTTACCCACTTAGCTATTTGGGGAAAAGCTTGTTGCCAGATCATATAACAAGCATTTGTCAATGCCGAATGTCTGCTTGCTGGTATTAGCATTGGAAATGCAGGAGTTAGACAGATGCAGAATAGGAATGGCAGTGAGGTATTGAACTTCACGTGAACCCCACCTCCATCCTACAGAGACGGACAGGATTTGGGGCAAGTGTTTGGGTCGTCGCCCATGACTGTCAAGCCATGTCACCTCACCCTATTCTGCAGACATCAACACATGTTGAGGTGTGCCTTAGGGTGTTTGGCTTTACAGTCACCCCATTCCATAAGGACATACGGTGAAATGGGTGCAGCATAGGAGAGTGGGGTGAAGTCTTGGGCCGAAGAGTCCAAGGTACACCTCAATGCCTGTCAGTGGCTGGGGGTGAGATGGCATGAGCAGTACAGCCTGCAATCCAAAGGCATACCCCGATGCCTGTCTGTCTGTACATGGTTAGAAGCACTAATGCCTCGAGTGTTTGTTGGTATTTACAGTACAAATTTTCAACATGGTCTTTTTGTGACCCCACCTCAGGAAAGCATTTGGGACCTCTTCTCATGAAGAGTGGCAGTGTGATTTTGTCAATATGTCCTGAAAACTGACTTCCAACAGTGACAGTGCCATTCTGCACCACATGTATTAAAACACAGATTGGGCAGGATGTGAAGAATGACAGCTGTACCATCCATAGGGAGGTATGAAGAGATGGCAATGTTGAAAATCTGTAGTGGAAATATTAAAAATGCTTGCACTTCCGAACATACGTAGAAACTGTGCAATGCATGCACGTAACACAGTCACTTTATGGAGTTTTGTCACCACATTTTCAACGTAGGCATTTTACGACCTGTGCTCGTGAACAGTGTCACTGTGATTTTCTTAATGTGTCCCGAACACTGATTTCCCACAGCAACCACAGTATTCTGTGCCGTAACTGCAAAAACACATTTTGACCAGGATGTGAAAAATGACAGCTGTACTGTTCATGAGAAAGTGCGGAAAAAATGGCAATGTTGAAAATCTGGAGTTAAAATATTACAAATGTGCAAAGTTATGAGCGTGCGTGGAAACTGCGCAATGCATGCTTGTAACAAAGTCATTTTATGGACTTTCATCAGCAAATTTTCAACATAGGCAATTTAGGACCTCTGCTAATGAACAATGTCACTGTGATTTTTGTTATGTGTCCCGAACAGTGATTTCCCACAGTGACCGCGCTACTCTGAGCCAGAAGTGCGAAAACACATTTCGGCCAAGATGTGAAAAATGACAGCTGTACTGTTCATAAGGAGGTATGGAAAAATGGCAATGTTGAAAATATGGAGCCAAAATATTGCAAATGTGCGAAGTAACGAGGGTGCGTGGAAACTGCACAACGCACTCTTGTAACACATTTATTTTGTGGAATTTTGTCACCAAATTTTCAACATAGGCATTTAGGACCTCTGCTAATGAACAGCATCAGTGTGATTTTCCTAATGTGTCCCGAACATGGATTTCCTACAGCGAGTGCACTGTTCTGCGCCGGAAGTGCAAAAACACATTTCAGCAGGGATGTGAAAAATGACAGCTGAACTGTTCATAAGGAGGTGTGGACAAATGGCAGTGTTTACAATCTGGAGTGAAAATATTGCAAATGTGCAAAGTTACAAGCGTGCGTGGAAACTGCGCAACACACGCTCATAACACAGTCATTTTATGGACTTTTCTCACCAAATTTTCAACATAGGCATTTTAGGACCTCTGCTAATGGACAGTTTCACTGTGATTTTCGTAATGTGTCTTGAGCATGGATTTCCCACAGCGACGGTGCTATTCTGTGCCGGAACCGCGAAAACACATTTCAGCCGGGTTGTGAAAAATAACAGCTGCACTGTTCATAAGGAGATGCATAAAAATACCAATGTTGAAAATCTGGAGTGAAAATATTGCAAATTCACAAAGGTATGAGCGTGCATAGCAATTGTGGAACGCACGCTCATAAAACAGTCATTTTTTTGATATTTCCCACAAATTTGCAACATAGAGAGCCCACCTCATGAACACTACATAGAAACATAGATAGAAACATAGAATTTGACGGCAGATAAGGACCGCTTGGCCCACCCAGTCTGCCCATTTCCCTACCTACTGGATAAGCTGCAGATCCTAGTTAACCAGCAGCCTACTTCTTCCTACCCCCAACCCCCAGAATTGCCTTATGACTATCCCATGCATGCTTGAATTCCACCACTGATTTGACTCCACAACCTCCTCCGGAAGGCCATTCCATGCATCCACAACCTCTCTGTGAAAAAATACTTCCTAAATTACCTCTGAGCCGCCCCTCTATCTTCAAATTGTGCCTCTTGTTCTTCCACACCTCTTTTTGAAAGATGCTACCCTCTTGGACTTTGTTGATTCCCTTGAGGTACTTGAAAGTTTCTATCATGTCCCCCCTCTCCCTCCTTTCCTTGAGGCTATACATATTAAGCTCCTTAAGTCTCTCTTCATATGTCCTCCAGTGCAGACCCTGCACCATTTTAGTTGCCCTCCTCTGGACAGCTTCCATCCTGTCTATGTCTTTGCGGAGATTGGGTACTGGCACTGTTGTTTCGTTAATTGGTCCCGAAGGGTGATTCCACGCAGTGACCAGGAAATCACCTTTTGGGGCCGATTAACGCCATGACAGTGAAATAATTCATGAGGAGGGGTCCCAAAAACCCCATGTTGAAAATTTGGTGCCAAAATTCCAGAAAATGCCTGAGATATGCATCAAAGTTGAAAAAACCCTATTTATTCCATTATACAGCTTACCGGCATTTCCTCAGTTCACGGTTGGCTTTGAAGAGTGCAGATGTGATCCGGGTCCACCGAAGATCATCGCGCCGGACTCCGGAGGTAAGTATGGGGTGAGGGGGGTGTGGGGAGGCAAGGTGCACAGTGGGTGGGTGCGAGTTGTGGGAGGGGGCAGGGAGACCGCCAAGGGACCGTTTCCTTCTTTACAGGAAAAAAAAAAATTGCAGGACTGTTTTTGTTTTATAGGGACATTTAACTGGACATTTGGCATGCTGGAGTGGGCTCCCAGTGTGCCAACCTGATATTTTGTTGGGGGGCGACTGTGGCACGATGGGGTGGGCACCCCACGTCGGCATATGGGGGCTGGCCGCCGAGGGGATTGGCCCCCTCGGCACAAACATAGGTTTTGTGGGGGGGGGATTATGCCATCGGGGAGTTGGCTCCCCCATTGGCACATCCAAAAACTCAGACGGACTGAAGCCAGCGGTGATTGGGGCTCCGTTGGCATACAAAGACTGTTTGTGGGGGCACATGCTGCCGAGGGGGATTGGGCACCCCCTCAGCATGGGGGCTGCATAATACTGTTTGTGAACGTGGCAGCAAGCCGCCCGCCATGTTCACAAACAGTAATAGGCTAAGCTAACATTCCGCCTGCAATGACGGGAACGCCCTCATTGCAGCAGAATGACTGATGCTGCAATGACGAGGCAGCCCCTGATTGCTGCGGTGAAAACATTTGTACTTGGTGCACTTTTGGAGACCAGTGTCATCAGCACACTGTGCCTCCATTGGTCCACCACTGCCAAGCCCCCCAAATGCAGTGCCTCCCTTGTCTGTAACAGTGCCACGCCTCCACAACTCGCTTCTCTCCTAAGCTGTCACATCATGTTTCTTGCACATGCGCGCAAGCAAACATAAAAATAGGTTGAGCACCTTTAAACCCTGAGGATGCTGTGTAAGTGAAAATGGTAGAAGGTGGATTGGGCAGTCCTCTGTGCTCCCTGTAAGAGATATGCAAAACACTGCTGTGTCATAATAAATGTGTGGATTTGTCTGAATTTTTTTTTGTCTGGGCTGTTACTTATGATTGGTGCTGCTGGAATTCTGGTATGCTTTCCACCTTTAAACCTCCCTTATCTTTATTCCTTGTGAGTTTTTGATAGGCTAATCTGATTTTTTATAGCCCCAGACAAATCTGGAGAAATCTGAGCTAAAGCCTTCTATCCATTTCTTGGTTATATGGCATGGAAGCATTACAAATATATATAACACTCTAGGCAGCATGTTCATTTTAACCACTTCCAGTCTTCCCCACGTCACTAATGGTACGTTATTCCATTTTGACAGGGATTCGAGAATATTGACTTTCAGCTGAGCTAGATTTTTGGTGACTGCCCATGCTATGCATTTATATAGTTGTATCCTCAGGTAGTCAATAGAATTCTGAGCCCATGCTAAACTATGTTTAATGATGTCTTCCTTACTGCATAATCTGTCGAGGGGCAAAACATAAGTTTTCTCAGTGTTAACTTCATAACCAGAAATGTTGCCAAATCTATTTAAGAATTTCAGTATCTGAGGTATGGATCTCTCCGGTTCAGCTAGTGTGATTAGGAAACTGTCCGTGTATACCAAAGTGCGCATGTCTAAATCCCTAACCCTAGTACCTTTTTTTATGTTATCTGTATTTATTTTCCTCACCAGTGGGTCTATAGGTAGGTTAAATAACAACGGTGAGAGTGGGCATCCCTGTTGTGTACCTCTCTTAACCTTAAAAAAGGGTGAGGTCGTGCCATTAGTAATACAGTAACTGCTGTAGTAGGGTTATTATACAAAATTTTAATTCATTTAACAAATGGTTCTGGAAATTGATACAGGTTCAGGCTGCACAATATGTGTGACCAAAGAATTCTATCAAATGCCTTTTCTGCATCTAAAGATAATAGGCCACATGGTGAACTTGGTTTATGTGTGGATTCATATGAAACAATTTCCTAGTGTTGTCTGCTGAGATCCATCCTCTCATAAAACCTGTTTGTTGTGGGGAAATCAGATATGACATGAATTTTTCTTGTCTACAGGATAAAACCTTGGCCAAAATGTTTATATCCATATTTATTAATGAGATGATACGGTAACTACTGCAGTTTTGTGAGTCCTTTCCAGGTTTTTGTATTTATGTTATCAAACCCCAAGTTGATCACAGGAGAGATTCCATTTATCTAATTCCTCATTAAACATTTCCTTCAGAATTGGGACCAATTCTTCTGCAAAAATGTCATAGAAATTCAATGAATACCCATCAGGACCTGGGGTCTTGTTCTTTTTAAGGGCTTTAATAGCAGCAGTTATTTCACTTATAGTAATTTCAGAGTCAAGAAAAGCTTTATCCTATGGAGCAACTTTATGGATAGCTAAGTTCTCACAGAATTTATACAAGGTGCCCCCTGTATTTATTGTGTCTGTATCATACACTTTCTTGTAAAAGCTATAAAATTCTTCATTTATTTGTTTGTGTTTGGTAACAATTTCATTGGAGTCCTGCTTTTGGATAGCTGCAATGCTGGTTGTAGGAGAATTTTTTTAACCTAATTGCCAATATTTTAGCTGCCCTAGGTCCTGAATTAATATAATTCATTTTGGCTTTCTAGATAGCAAATTCTGCTTCGTATCTAAGACTTTCATTATATTCTGATTTCAAGTTTGGACTATAGATTCCAAACTTTTTCAGATTTAGATTCAGAGAGATTTTTTCTATGTTATTAATTTGTGACTCCACCTCAGGAAAGCATTTGGGACCTCTTCTCATGAAGAGTGGCAGTGTGATTTTGTCAATGTGTTCTGTTTGGGTTTTAGTACATTGTTTTTTCTTTCTTGTTCCTATGCTAATAAGGTTACCTCTCAGCCAGCATTTCAGTGCATCCCATAGGGTCCCCCATGAAGTGTCTCCTGTGTTATTCAACACAAGAAATTCTGATATTTGATTTTTCATTTCCAACATTATGTCAGGTTCACTCACCAGGAAATCATTGACTCTCCATCTCTTGGAATTTTCATCTTTTATATTTTTGGAAAAATTCAATAACACTGGAGAGTGGTCTGACACAACACTAGGTTTTATTTCTGTGTAATTTATTCTTTTAATAAAGTTTCCTTGTGCCAGCCCATGGCACTGAGGGTTGAGGTACTGGATGACACATCTAACATGCCACGCTGGTGACCCGGGTTCGGGAATGGACCCGGGCTGCTGAGGGTTAGCTGGGGAGGGAGAGGATGGAGCATCTGGAGGACTGCTCTCCTCTCTCGGAGTGGGTTGTGGGCTTCCTGTCACTCCAAAGTGGCCCCCGATAGAGATCAGGAGCACTGCAGGAGTGACACAGTAAGAAGGGTGGAGCGGCAGCGGATGTCAGCATGTCCAAGTGTGCAGACATCATTGCACATCTCCGCTCCAGGAGAAACAGAAGCAGAAAAACTCCAGTGGCTCCAGGGAGGCAACGGTGACCCCAGGAAATGACACCCACATCTCCCACCACTGGGCTGCCTTCCACCAGGTTCCCATGCCCTTGAACCAGCAGCAGGACTGGCTGTCTAGATTCCAGACAGGTTGCCAGGCAAGTGTAGTGGTCCTGCCCCGGGCAGCTTAGATCTGGGTGGCCAGCCAGTTCTGTGGGCTGGAGATGGGGGGGGAGCCTCTGGCAGGGGTAGATCCAGGCAGGGAGTAGAGGCTGACAAGCTGTGTGGGTACACTTGAGTGATGCCCTGGGTCCCGGTGAAGAAATAGAGTTAAAAAAAAATAGAAAAGTTTCCTTGGACAAAAATGTAGTCTATCCTTGACCCTGACAAGTGGCAGGGGGACCAATATGTATATTCCTTAACATGGGGGGTTAAATTTTCTCCATGCATCTATTTATTGTGCATTTGATATCAGAGCATTTAATACTCTATCCACTTTTGATCTGTATGGTCTGAATCTAGATCTATCTGTAGTAGGGTCAATAATAGCATTAGAGTCACCCACCATTATGATTGTTGTAATCTTATAGTTGTTTAGCAACACAAAAATCCTTTCGAAGGTGGTATGGTCAGATGCAGTAGGGCCATAAATATTAATAAATGTAAAAACCTTCTTGCCCAATTTTACTGTCAATATTAAAAAATGCCCATCGGGGTCTGCTACCTGATGCCGTACCTGAAAAACCACAGTCTTCACAAATAAAATTTGTACACCAGCTTTTTTGAAACTGTTACCCACTCCAAATACCTGTCCCACCCATTTCCTACACATTTAGTTGTAGTGCTCCATACAGTAGTGAGTTTCTTGCAGAAAGGCTACAGAGGCATTCAACTTTTTAAGGTGTGTAATGACTGAATACCTTTTAAGTTTATGGCTTAAACCTCTAACATTCTATGAGATCAGTGTCAAATCATTTGTAGCCATTAATATATCATAATGTCATATATGATTTCCCTCACGCTATTTAATGGTGCACCACTGAATGTCATATCATTCCCAGATGATCTCAGACTAAGAGAAAATGAGTAAGCAGATAAGTCTGCATATGAGCATCAAGCAACACACAATTCTAGACGAATAAACCAGATATAAAAAGACACAGAGAAAGAAATAACTCCCAAAAAGAAATAACCAACAAACTCCCACAATACGTTGTTGACTGTCTCCCCCTTAGTCTGATCGGGAACTATGCCTTGAGAAGTCTCTCGCAGGTTTCCCTGAAAGTCCCAAGGGTCAACACTCGCTTTGGAAGGGCTGCCATAAGCTTTGTCTTGCCCACGCTCTGGAATAGGATACAAAAATCATTGAGACTTAGCTCCCCTGTCAGTCTTGCTTTGTTTAAGACCCTCTATGACAAAACGTTTGCAGAGATCTGTAACTGCTTCCATCACTCCTAGCAGCCTGACTATCGCTTTTTTCCACATCCGTTCTAGTCCTTGCTGCTCATCTAAGTCCTCCTCTGCCACTATTACCCCCCTTGTCCCACCCACACTTAACACCCTCTGCACCCCTCTTACACACCACCCCTCTCCTGTCACATAATCCTAAGCCCTAGACACCTTCATGCGCACCTCCATAGCTCAGGAACTTCCATACAGGCCATTAACATGTTCCTGATGGACAGGAATATATATGATTTTCTTTTTTTTCTCTGTGGTTTGTATATGACAACCATACACATCCTGCTCCTGTGGGTATTGTATACTGTTTATCATGTTACTGTTGTGTTATGTATATCTTACTTGTACATGTGCCTTTGAAATATATATATACTGCTCCTATCATTATTGTAAACATCTTGTTCCTTTTGTATTATGTACATTTATCTGTACCTGTACATTTGTCCCTGCCAACAGCAGGTCCACCTTGTAAATGAGCTTGCTCAATGGTGATCGCCTGGATAAATAAAGATTTGATTGATTGATTGATTGACTGACTGATTGAAATAAAGAAAAAAATATGTACATTTTAAGTCTACTAGTTGCAAAAGCAGAGCCAGATAACATATTGAGTATTCCAGGTATCCCCTTGCTTCACCCACTATCCTCCCCCTTGGCCATCTTTGAATGTTCCATAAAACCAACAAGCTAGCAAGCTCCCTGTCCTACAAAGAGCAATGTTATAATGTAAGACAAAAAAAACCCTGGTAACACAAATAGTTATCTGAACATGTAATGACAGTTGTTATGTGTATCAAACAATGCTGGTGTCTGTTTAATGTAGCATCCCCACAGGACAGAAATCTGGTAGTCAGTTCTTCAAAAATAATGAGATTTCAACCCTATGAATCTTAATGTCCCTATTCTCGAGTAGCCTCTTAGTTTAGTTAATGAACAACCCCCCAACACGGCCAGTAACTAGTAGGGTACCGCAGGGTTCAGTGCTGGGCCCTGTTTTGTTCAATGTCTTCACTGGAGACATTGCAGAGGGGATCAAAAGTAAGATCAGCCTGTTCACTGATGACACTAAGATGTGTGCAAAAGTGGACAGTGAGGAATTGAGGCAGGCACTCAGGGAGGATCTAGCAAAACTCAAACACTGGTCAAAGGAGTGGCAGTTGGGGTTTAATGCTAAGAAGTGCAAGATCATGCACCTTGGAGCCAGAAATCCCAATACCAGATATTGGCTGGGGGGAGTGCAGGTGGCAGCTTCAGTGGAGGAAAGGGACCTGGGGGTACTAGTCATAGGGACATGAAGGTATCATCACAGTGTAGGAGGGTGGCAGCAAGGGCAAATCAGATGCTAGGGTACATTGCCAGAGGGATCACCACTAGAAAAGAGGAAGTCATCCTGTTCTTGTATAGATACCTAGCTGCTCCTGCCATTGCTCTTCCTGTAACCAAACTTCTCAACCTTTTCTTTGCAACTGCTACCATCCCTTCTGTCTGGAAGTGTTCTGTTGTTTTCCCCCTTCCTAAGGGTGGTGACCCTACTGCCCCTGCAAACTATCTTCCCATTTCACTCCTCCCCACCCTGGCTAAGCTTCAAGAAAATCTGGTTCTCTCACAACTTTTGATCTATCTCTCCGACACTAACTTTTTCACTCCATTCCAGTCTGGGTTCTGGAAGAACCACTCCACTACCACTTCCCTGATTAGGCTCACTGACTTTATCCTCACAGGGATGGATAGTGGCCAAATCACGTCAGCCATTTTTGTTGACCTAGCTAAGGCTTTAACATCATTTCCCACACCCTACTTGTAAACACTCTCTCCAAGGCTGGCCTATCTGGCTCTGCCACAAATTGATTTAGAGCCTACCTGGTAGGCAGGACCCAGTCTTTCAGACTTGGTGACTCCATATACCCTCCCCTCCCCATTAACACAGGCATCCCACAGAGGTCCATGCTGGGCCCTGTCCTCTTCTCCATATTTCTAAATGACCTCCCCTCTGCCTGTTCATCCACCTCAATCCATATGTATGCAGATGACATGGTCCTCTTCACTTCAGCTCAGTCTCCTGATGATGTGGCTACCAGACTACAGCATGACTTCAGCCAAGTTCGGCTCTGGTTTAGCTCCCATCAATTGTCCCTTAATGCTAAGAAGACAGTCTCAATGACCTTTGGCACTAGGCAGAGACTCTTAAGGCTCCCCTCACTATCCTCCTTCCACACCCTTGATGAGACAACCCTTGAGGACACATCCTCTTTTAGGTACCTTGGGGTGTGGATTGATCAACACCTCAACTTCTCTGGCCATGTTGATGCCATCCTGAAAAAGCTGTGCCCCAAGCTTGGCGCATAATACAGGAACCATAGCTGCCTCCCACTACCGGCAAGGCACGAACTGGTCCAGAAGATGATTTTACCTACCTTCGACTACTGTTATATAGTCTACAGTGCTGCTCCCAAGTCCTTCCTATCCAGAATGGACTCTCTTTTTAACTCCTTATGTCATTTCACCCTGGATGCCTCCCCTCTCACTCATCACTGCAATCTCTACCACTCCCTCGCCTTTTCATTTCTAGAAAACTGACACCATTTTCATTGCATGAAATTTGCATCAAAATTTTCATTTGGCACACTCCCCCCTTATTTTGCCTCCTCACTATCCTCCCTCCACCCACCTCCCCACTCCCTTAGAGCCTATGACTCTTGTTTAATGTTAGTCCCTCATCAGTCGACTTCTGTTGCCCAGACAGCTTTCTCCCATCACCTCCCCAAATTATGGAATGCACTTCCGCACCAGATCCACCACTCATCATCTTCCCACTCCATCTCCTTGGCACTTCACAACTTCCTCTCTGTAAATTGTACCTGTGTTTAACCTGCCGACACCTTCAAATCCATGCTCACTTACCTTCTATTAGTTTCCCTGACCCTATTTCTGCCTTCCCTCATGCCTCCTCCCCATCTCCCTCCCTCCACTCCCTCCTTCCCTACTACCTTATACTGCTCCTTAAGATAGCTGTATTAATGTTGCAATATATCACCTAGGTATTGCTCTCGCAAGCAATTGCACTTATTATTCCCTTAGTCTCTCATGGTTTACTGTTCTAGATACTGCCTTATAATGTTGTATAAGTTTATTATATTTAGTAATTACTGCAATTCATCCGAATCTACTGCCTATCATGTATATGGTATCGTGTGCATTCTTTTGTGATTGTGTACAGTATGTGTTATTTCCCTTCCCCCAGGATGCACAATGAGATGAGCAATCTCTTGTTCAGTGTACCTTTCCTGGTGAAACACTTCAATAAATAAATAAATAAATCACTGTTGAGGCTGTACTTGGAGTACTGTGTACAGTACTGGTGCCCATACCTCAAGAAGGATGTGAAATTACTGGAGGGGGTGCAGCGTAGGGCTACAAAAATGATCATGGGACTAGGGAAGTTGCTTTATGAGGAAAGATTGAGGAAGCTCAACATGTACTCGCTGGAGGAGAGAAGGGAAAGTGGGGACATGACAGAGACCTTTAAGTACTTGAAAGGCAAAAACAAAGTCAGAGAGAGGATTGTTTCACTTAAAAGGGGGTAGGGTCATTTGGGGACACAGTCTGAAATTGGAAGGGGAAAGTTCAGGAGGGAAATGAGGAGGCACTACTTCACAGAGAAAGAGTGATGGCGAGACGGAATGCACTGATAGAGGAGTTACTCTAACTGAGAACAGTGGATAGCTTTAAGTGGGGGTGGGATAGGGTTTGGGGCAGGGTTAGTACAGACAAGAACACAATGGGGGGAAGGACTGGGACAGAGGACAGATGGAGGGAAGGGAGTGGATTGGTGGGGGAGGCAGCTGCAGTAGTATTAAACTGAGAGCTGTACAATCAGGCAGACTTGATAGACCTGTGAGCCTTTTTCTGCCAGCAATTTCATATGTTCATATGTAACAATACAGTATGACATTTTTGCCTCCTATTCTACCAAGAGAACCTAACTGTTGATAAGAAGAAAAAACAATGCTTGCTATCTTCACCTCCATATCTTTCTTCACCCTCTAAGTGTTTGAGTTAGTCAAAATCTATGCAAGGTAAAAAAACATTACAAAGATAACAGACAGGCTAGTTAAACTTCGTGTGGCTTCTAGCAGGTTTACAGATCAATGTTCAGCATGCTAAAATTCTGCCTCCACAACCATCTATACTAATTTAAAAAACGAAGCATTATATGCTTTGACCATTTTTTTTCTTTTTTCCTTTTTCCCCTTCTCCCTTCCTTTTCCCTTTCTTTTTTTCCCCCCATTTGGAGCAAATGAAAAGCGAGATTGTCAGCAAACCACAAAGTTGTGCCTTGATCCCACACAGTAGTTCAGATTATGTAGACACACAATCAATGCTTAATACAATTAATTCTGCATCCCAATGAACACAGCAGTTGGGTGTTTACAGTGCAAGGCCTAACAAAGGATGGAACACATTTAAGTAAAACCTACTCCCATATTGTTTTAAGAAACCTCTGTGCAGGTATTGCTACATTTCCTCGGTACAGCAATGAAAGATAAAGATTATAGTACATTTGTATGATTAAGAATGTCCCAAAATTATCACCAGAGTCTTACATTTTGGTTGATTTTCCTTTCAGGCACCATGATGTTTTCCCCAGCATTCTTAGGGGAAGAGGCATGGACATCTCCTCATGCTGTGATGGAGTGATGTCAGATTGACAGTTCCAAAGTTTCAAGAGCCAAGAAGTGCAAGCAACAGCCGCTGCAGTTTTAAACCATGAGTAAAAAAACAAAATGGCTACAAATGAAAACTTCTTGTTAGAGTTTTATTCCAGATCAAACAATATAAACAAGGAGACAGCCACCAAGAGATATTAATAACTGAGAAATGATCTGCCAGCCCCCATGAACAGTATAAGACACAACAGTGCAATAATTAAGAACAAAAACTAGCTATTTTGGTTGGTGCAGCATTCTGCCCCCCCCCCCCCCAAACAAGCTTGCTCACATTTCAAACTGGAGGCAAAGAACAGGATTAGATTTCAACTTATGAGTCTCTTAAAACACCAGGCATACTGGAGCCTTATTTCTATAACCTGAGTTGATCCTACTAATATGGACCAGGACTCATTAGGAATACCCCGGTTTTAGCCGATCCGGCAGGTCCTTGGTTTTGTTTAAAGGCTTTCCAAGCAGAGACACTTTTTCTAGAATCTCACTATCTTTTTGTCATTAACATCCATAACCAGCACCTGTCAAGTGAATGATTGTTAAGCTTATATGGATTTGGGGAGTCAGAACATGGCGCACCAAACCTTGGGGGATGATAAATACAAAGCAAATCTATACTAAAGGAGCAGGTGGGCTTCGAACCCAGAACCAAATCCCTCAGCAGCTACTCCCCACGCCAACACCCAAATCTTATTCAGCAAATAGTACATAGCCAAAACATAATGATTGACAGTGGTAGCTTATAGACAGTAAATAGATTTCATACAGTTTTAATGCTGAAAGTCAAAATGTGAGACGAGACTTGGGAATTCATTTCTGAGCCCTTTTTATGATGCTTCCATACCATTATACTCCTAGTTCCATTTGGTGCCCAGGTCTTGAGTTTAGTAAGAAAAAGGAGACCATAATTTAACCCTGCTTCTCTTAGTCTCTTCTTTACGGGAAAAAAGCATCCCTCTTTTTAATAGTTTCAGGTGGGAGGTAATTAAAGATCTTCAGACTACACCCTTCAAATGAAATTGTGGCAGTATTTCTAAGAGCCCTTTAAATATGTACTTTTTGTTGGAAATATAAAAATCTTAGCACAAAAGAACGTAGTTTTTCATTTGTACCAGGTTTAGGTTTGAGAGAACAATGTGGTCTTTTGATTATGTATTTCTTATAGTCAGGAGGTGGACCAGCAAGACTTGTAAAAAGTCTGTAAGCAAATTCAAAGGGATCAGAGCCCTCAATCCCTTCTCGGAGACCAACTATTCTAAGATTATTTCTTCTGTTTCTGCTTTCCAGATCTTCAATTTTAGCTTCAAGGGTGTTTACTTTTCTATTATTCATGACTCTCTCTGCCTGTTCTTTGTTTGACACATCTCCAGTGCTGCTAATTCAGACCTCTACATCATATGTCTTTCTTTTATGTAAAGCCAGTTCATTTTTAACTTCCTTAATATCCTCTGCCATATTTCCTAAGGTCAGCTTCATACTCCACATTCCTGAAAAAAAATAAAAACAGTAGGAAGGTACTGGTTGAAAAGACTAAAAGAGTATCTGCTGATGATGATTTTCTGTGGAATGTTGTACATTTTTTGGCCAAGTAAATTTGCTTTCAAATTTAAGTCCAAAAACCTTGTCGGTTGACACAAAAACAGGAAGTAAACTTAAGATTCGGAGAGTTCTGATTTAACTAATCCAAGAAATGATGTGCCTCAATTTCTGTCCCAGCCCAGTTGTAATGTCATCTCACAGTATGTTTAAAGAACGGATTTGAAAATTAAAATTACCCCCTCTTTCTACAAACGTAAAAAAAGCTTAGCATAGCAGTGGGCAAATGTGACACCCATAGCTGTCCTGCATCATTATATTGTTGATATGGGTTGATACTCTGATATATTCTATCTTTATCTGCATGTATGTATTGCTTTATATTGCTGTTTTGTTTCCTCTTTTCCGTGTCACATCTGTAAACAAGATTGTTTCTATATCTCTGTATGTCCACCTGGTGAAACATTTTAAATAAATACATACATATAGGCATACATACATACATACATACATAAATGATTTAGATTATGTCTCAATGTTCTGTTTTAAATAATATGTGCTGTTTCCCTTCCTTTTTTCACTCCCCTGACATTCCTTTTTTATGCCTCCCCCTCTCTACCCTCATATTTCCCATTCATTTTCCCTCCCTTCCTTTTATTTATTTTTTATTTATTTGAAAGGTTTCACCAGGAAAGGCATGATGAGCTGAAAACAGCTTATTTCTAGACATGCCCTGGGGGAAGAGAAAAGAAATAGTTTATTTTACACAGCAGTGCTTAAACCTAATATACTGTACATGCTAACACTACATATATGCATTATTTACATCATGAGGGTCCTACAACATACACAGAGGAGCATCAGTATGCACTAGGAAGTATGGAGCTGTGGAAGGCATAGAGAGGAAGCCTGGAGAATAGAGTTGGTGTAGAGTGGCACCAGGTGGTAGAGCAAGCATATAGTGGAATTTGGAGACAGAGCAGAGAAGGTGTGTAAGAAGATGGGAGTGAATTGGATTGTGGTGAGTGGATTACAAAGATAAGAAATAGGTAGGGGAAAGGGGGGAAATAGGGGGTAGGGGTAATAGGTAGAGATAGTGAGGCAGATCTTTGACCCTCTGGCATGCAAACCCCACAAGGGCCAGACACGGCTTGATGCACACCCAGTTCATGCCTTGGATTGCCAGGAGAGCAAGAGGGAAGAGTAGGGATGGAAGGAGAGGGAGGCTTACATTCCTCAGGGGAGTAAACCCCGCAGGGGCCAGACTCAGCTTGGTGCACACCTAGTCCATGTACTGGACTCCTGTTTATAGGGAAAATCGGGGAGATTAGGAGTAGGGGCAGGCAGGGGGAGGGAGAGAGCAGACTTGGAAGGGAGTGTGGGAGAGGGGGACTGGAGGGTATGGAGGAGCAGAGGGGTGAGGGGAGGAGAGGAAATGGGGAGCAGTAGCAGATCACAGGGGAGACTAGGGAGGACAGAGACGTGAGAGGAGGAGGCAGAGGGGATGGGAAGGAGAGAGGTACAAAAGTAGAAAGAAGGTAAGAGAATGCAGAGGAGAAGAAAGATGGGTCAGTTACAGTTACAGGAGGGTGAGGTGAAGTTAAACAAAAGGGAGACTAGTGTGCGGGAGGAGGGTAAAGACCAGATGTATAAAGGAAGTGAGTTCCAGAGTTTAGGAAAGTGATAAGAGAAGACAGCCTGGCCTGCTGAGGAGGTCATAGAGGGGAGAGAAGGGGAGCAGAAGCTGGAGTTGTGAAGGGAGTAGGAGGTGGGTGGGGGCAGGGAGAGGATAGAGAAAAGTTAGGAAGGGAGAGAGCTAAGCCAGTATTTGGCTATGAAAGAGGACCAATGAGCTAGATGCCTGTCCTAAAGGGAGTGGAAGGAGAGAAAGGTGTGTGTAGTGCAGTGGTGTGTGCAGGGCAGACAGTTTAGCACAAAATGGCAGAAGGAGTATAAGAGAGAGTACAATCTGGATAGGGTGGATTTAGGCATGGTGCTGTAGGCTACATCACCATAGTTAAATATAGAAAGGATCATTTTCTGAACAACGGCTCTGTGGGCCTGCAGAGGGATGCAGCTACAGTTGCTGTACAGTGCTCCTAGTTTGGGGTGCAGTTTTTTGTGAATGGCATCCAAATGTTCAGAAAAGTCAAGGTGCCTGTCAAGCCAGACCCTGAGGTATTTGAAGGATGGGACATCTTCGATAGTGGATCCATCCAGGGTGCAGAAGGAGGAGGGGACAAGCAATCCTAGTGAGTTTTTGTCTTGAGCCAAAGGTCATGGAGACCATTTTCTTGGTGTTTAAAGCCAGCTGATTAGAATGGAACATTGTTAAAGTCTAGCTGGAGTCTGGATATCACATCAGTGGGGTAGGAACCAGAGGCAAATATGATTGTGTCATCAGCGTACATGTGAATGGACACTGAGGTGCAGACAGCAGGAAGGTAACTTAGGAAAATTGAAAAGAGAATTGGACCGAGGATGAAGCCTTGAGGAACACCAGTATAGATTGGGGGAGTGGATTTGCCATTTCTAACTGACCAAGTCCTACCCTCAAGGTAGGAGTGGAACCAATTTGTGGCAGTGATGGAGAGACCTGCTGCTATGAGCTTGTTGAGGAGGAGGTGGTGAGCTACAGTGTCAAAGGCTTTGGCCAAGGTGGCAGAGATGGCAAAGGTGATATGGCCCTTAACAATTCATGAGAGAATGGAGTCAGTAAGCTGGAGTAGGGATGAGGAGGAGGAGGTGGAGTGGGATTTACAGAATCCAGACTGGTAAGGGGTGAAGAATGAGGAAGAGTCAAGGAAGGGGGAGAGTTGAGATAATATCAAATGCTCCTGGAGTTTGGCCAGGGTGGGGAGGAGGGAGATAGGGCAATAGTTGTCTGGGTTAGAGGTGTCACCACCTTTGGAGAGGAGGAAAATGGTGACGTATTTCCAGGCCTCAGGGACACAGCCAAGGGAGAAGGAGAGGTTAAGGGGGGAGAAGATAGAGTGCGGAATAGCGGGGGCAGAGAGAGATAGAGGAATTTAGGGTCAAGGCCATCAAGGCCTTTGCGCTTGTGTGGGCTGAGGGTGACAAGAACCTTAACAGCATTGACGTTCTGCTTCAATCCCCTTTCTTCTTTTACTTTCCCCTCCACTATCCCACCCACCCTCCATAGTACACTCACTCACACCACCACACACACAATTCCTTCATGCTTTCACTCCCTTCCTCTCTTACCACCCTTTTCTCCCATCCTTCTTCCTACTGTTCCACTGCTCTTCCTGCTAAAGGTAATGCAATTTTTAACTTAATTGGGCTAATCTGTCTCTTTTGTGACACCCATGTACTTTCCTGACAGGCGTATAGTATGCCTGCTCTGGTTTTTCCATTGTACATATATTTATCCATGATAATGTTTGCGTTGCACTTATTAGCTCTTTATTTTTAATTGATAATCATGTGGATTACATGTAGATTGTGTTTTGGAGGGGATTTATAATTGATTACTGTTTATATAGATGATGAATTTCACCATCAGCTTTAAAGCTGTCTTGACTAGAGAAGTGGTGGCTATTTTAAGACACACAACTTTTTTAGTATGTTACAAATTGAGAATTTATGGTGTCTCTTTAAAGAGTTGCTGATGTTTCAAGAAAAACCTTGAAAAATATAATATTTCGGTACAATTCCACTTGTATTCCACATATATCCTATATATTTCTCTTCTCCATTATTTATTACTGAAGAAATGTGCATGAATACATGATCTTCATCCCTTGGAGTTCATCTTCCTCTATAGCGTACTCCCTACTTCAACTCATATAATTCTCTGTTGTGACATTACAATCTATTGCCATGGGAATAACTGATATCACAAGCAGTGCATTATGACATCAGGTAAGGAATAAGGAAATGGAATAGACTGATTCATCGGAAGCAAAGATCTGGCTTTTATGCAGGTGAGTTCAAATATAAATAATGGGTAGGAGAAATACAGAACTAATGTGAAGTATATTGAAGAATACTGGTTGGGAAACCATGCACAACCAGCCTGTGCTGTCACAGAGGGTTCTGATTACATCAGACATCGAGAGTGAAGACTCGAGAGGTCCAATGTAATCAGAAGCCCAAGGTGGCAGCACAGGCTGGTTGTGCATGTGGTTGCCCAACCAGTATTTTTTAATAGTGTATAGTTTTGTTTGTTTGTTTGCTTTTTTGCTAGGGGAGCCCTGAGTAAATGGCAAAAGTGAAAGCAGAAGACCTCTTAAGACTCGTGCTGAACACCAGACTAATCTGGGTTTGTTCTGTTATGAATTTATGTTAGAACTGTCTTCCTCTGCCACACCCAGCAGCTCATCAACTTCATTAAAAAAAAACTGTCCGCAGCAGTTCTCAGCACAGGTGGCCCACGGATTTCCACTCAGCTGATATGTTGTTGTATCTCAAAAGTACACAACTGCATTCCATGACCTTTGAGCTGGGGTACAACAACATTTCAGCAAGGATTAAAATCTGTGTTGAACAAGGGTTCATTAAACACTATAAGTGGAATTATGTCTAAATATTATATACTAATATAGTTCTCCTGAAGGAGTCAGCGGCTCATTAAGAATGCCAGTATTGCTGTAGAGCTACTGCTCATGATGCCACTGTCGGGGTTCAGTAAAAAGTCTGGGTCACTGGGGGCCAGATGGGAGGAGAAGGACTGAACATCCGAGAGGATGGTTTCCTTATCCAGGGAGGGATGGCAGCAGTCTCTCATGGTACACTGCCACCTGGGTGGTGACCGGAGACAGTGCAGTCGGATGTTGCTTCAGAGGGGGAGGACACTGACAGGCATGGTGTAGGTTCATGCAGCTGCATGCATATGCACAATTGGTGTCCATGCTGCCAGTGACCTTGAGGGGAATCAAAGCTGGAAAATCCTGGAGTATGTAGGATGAGGCCAAAACTCCCAGGCCCTGCCACCCCAATAAGCTGCCACCTTTCCACATACAAGGAACCTGCAGGGGATAGCTGCCCCCAGTAAAATCCACCATGGAGGTAAGTGTGTCTTTGTGGACCCCCTGGAAGGATAGGGTAAGTGCTTGGGAAGGAGTTGGATGAGGCTGGAAGCAGGTAGACTGAAGAAGGTACCGGTGATGGGATAAATTATTTAAAAAAATGTTCAGGCCAGCCTAGTAGTGCAGACAGCTGAGGCACTTATGCACCTTACCTCTCCCACACTGGTGACCCGAGTTCGGGAATGAGCTCAGGTTGCCGGAGGTTAACCAGGGGTGGAAGGCTGAGAGCAGGACTGAGCGGTCATCAGGCAGCTCTCCTCTCCTCTCCTGGATTGGGAAGGTTGATCTTCCTGGCACTTGGCTGCCACAGAGTGGAGGCTCAATGGCAGTGCTGCACAGATGGGGGGAAGTCAGGCACTAGGCCAGGTGGAGTGGGGCCGCAGGTTCCAGTGCACACATGACCAAGTTGCTAATGGCCAAGGAAGCTATGGGAGAAAACTGGAGGAAAAAGGGATGGGCACAGCAAGGGCGTATGACACCCACTAGCCACACTGGATTATGAGCATTGGGGGGGGGAGTCAGACATCCCTCTTCTGACCCTGCCATGGGGGGAAAACTGTGGGGATGCCCTCACTACCAGCTCTCCTGGGGAGGCGTTGGACGGTCAAAGGGGGTGGCAGCAGCCAGTAGAAGGGAGTCATCCCTAGCCATGGCACCAAGGAGCATAAATAGAATATGGGAAAAAGTGTCCGGTTCAGGCCACCACAAAGTCCTAGGCGATAAGGCAGTTGCCTTCAACTTGGGGGACCACAGGTTTGATATCAACCCTAAATCTCAGCTGGGAGTGGCAGGGAGTGGAAGAGTTGTTTGTCGGACACTATCCCTTCCAGGTGAGGGTCTCCTGTTCCCCCACAGAACAGCCACCCCCTGATGGTCATGCGGAAGAAGAGGTTTCTGGATGGAACACTTATTGGCTCCACCCCCATTGATAAAGCTGTGAGCAAGAGGGTGTCCATTGGTGGGAGTTCATGGAGATGCCGACACTAAGCCTCTCGGCTTTCAGCCAGGCATCACAACAGCTTAGGGCAGATCTGTCATAGTAGCAGCACTGTTTCCTTTGTTGGTAACCATATAGTTTTCTCCAGCAATAATGTCCATCTGGGAAAAATATCAAGATACAAATTTTTCTTTTCATTTGCTTTAATTCCTTAACCAAGATACCAGATTTTGAAGTTTTTAAAATGTCCTACTCCTGTGTCACACCAGTCATGAAAAATTAAATATCATGGTACAGTGCTGTGCAGTTTAGCATCAGAAACATTTATTTATTTATTTTGCTTTTGGTAACCGGGTGAGTGCACTAGGCAAAAACAATGCCTAATTTCAGGCACGACCCGGGAGAGGACAGTTTACAGATAAAACAATACACATGTGTCACAGCATATGGATAATCTTACAATCAAAGTGAAAGAAACAACAGTGTTAAGAGATTTGATACAGATACTTTGACAAAAGAATAATATACATGTGACACAGCACATGAGAGCAGTACAGTAATGATAAAAGCAAAAATGCAAGTAATGGTCCTGAGTGAAAACAAGTAAAAAGTTTGGAGTGTGGAAAAGCAGGAGATACATTGAGAGGAGATAGGTAGAGCAGTACAGATTCAATAAGTGCCAAGCAATCAGGTTAAGTGGCTAGTGGAGAGAGAGAGAAAAAAATGATGGGAAAAGAGGAGAGGGAGGGGAAAGAGAGTGGAGAAGGGAGGGAGTTTGGGAGGAAGGGGAAGAGGTAAGCAGGTAGGTGAAATAAACTGAAGATAAGGAAGGGGGGTGAAAGTTCAAGGTGGGTTAAAGCAAGTGCAGGGTTTAGAGGGTGAAGGTGTTCACGTGTAGTTTTTAAAGGTAGCATGGGTGGATGCTTGATGGATAGAGGAAGGTATGGAGTTCCAGTATCTAGGAGCTGTATAAGAGAAAGCGCGTGTACCCATGTTAGTTCTATATCTAGGCACAAGCAGGGGGGCCTTTTCAATTGATCGGAGCTCATAGGTGAGAGGTTGTAGCTCCAGCGCCGAGGAGAGGGATAGGGGGGAGTCCAGTTCTGGTAACACTGTCTATTAGTGACCCAAAGGTCTGGAGATGATAGGCAGAGGGGCTAAGCCATTTTAGGTCCTGATAGAGTTGGCAGTGGTGCTTAAAGCGTGGTGATGCCGAGGCATAGCGACAGATATTATTGTAAGTAGTGTCCCATTTGTGGAGGGAGGATTTAGCTACGGATAGATAGATTGCAGAGCCATATGCCAGGGTTGGCAGAAGGAATCCGTGAGTCACTGCTAGCCTGGCTGGGGGAGTAAGGGTATAACTAGTGCGATAGGCGCTACCTAACTTGGCGTTTACCGACTTGCAGATGGTGGAGATGTGCTGGTCAAGGTCGAGGGAATCATCAAGGGTAACTCCCAGGTATTTGAAAGATTTGGCAGAGGGCAGTGGGGAGCTGTCAGCACGTGAGATAATAAGGGGGAGTGGGATTAGATTTGAGCCTTGCTGGAGATCCAAATAACATTGAGTAGGATTTACTAGGGTTGAGGACGAGTTTGTTATTAGTGAGCCAGGTCTGAATATTCGCATAGTCCGTGGCAAGGGTATGATTTATGATATCAGAAGTTTTTGCGCAGTGGTAGATAACCAAGTCATCCGCATAGAGCAAAGATGAGCAGTTGGGAGCAGAGAGAGGGATGTCGTTGATGAACATCGTGAAAAGTAGTGGGCCAAGTATGGAGCCTTGAGGTACTCCAACGTGGACTGGGGCAAGATCCGAGATGGCCGAGTTGAAGACTACCGCCTGTTGTCTATTAGTCAGGTAGCTGTTGAACCATGAGGCGGTGTCTTCTGAGAAACCAAAAGACCATAATTTCGCAAGAAGTGTGTGGTTCACCAGGTCGAAAGCTTTAGTTAGGTCGATGAAAACTGCACCTGTCAGGAGGCCTAAGTCCATAGAACAGTAGATGTCACTCGTTAGTTTTAGTAAGGCAGTGGTGGTACTGTGGCCTTTGCGAAATCCGTGTTAGGCACTAGACAGGAGGTTGTATTTTTGAAGGTACTCTATAGATTGGGTGGCGACTAGTTTTTCAAGGATTTTGCTAAGTACAGAGAGTATAGCAATGGGACGGTAGTTTTTGATATCCTTATGGTCTCCTTTTTTTAGGAATGGGAGTGACTTTAGCAATTTTCCATATGTTTGGGACTGAACCAAAGCGTAGGGACATGTTGAAGATTTTGGTAAGAGGGGAGACTATGAAAGGGGCAGCAACCTAGGTTCAAGACCATCCGATCCTGTACTGGTATTGTCAGGAATGGAGAGTAGTAGTTGTAAAACTTCTCTTTTTTGAATGCTCCGAAACCTAAAAGGGGGATTCGGAGGTGGAGGATGGGTGTCACTTTGTGGTGGAGTACAATGACCAGTAGGGAAGGAGGTCAGGTAGTTGGTTAGGTCTGAGAAGTGCTGATTAAATGAGTTAGCAATGGTTAATGGGTTGTTACAATGAATGCCATTGACCAACATGTCATTTGTATGGGCCTTGTGGTTGGAGCCAAGAAAAGTTTTTTATGGTTGACCAGAATTTCTTTGAGTCCCCAGAGGCTTTTAATAACAGGTTCTTACAGAAGGAGCTTTGGAAAGAGCGTAATGTTTCTTTACAGGCGTTTCTTAGAGAGCGGTAGTAGCAGTAGTCAGACTGCAGCCCAGTAGATTTAAAGCTATGCCAGGCCTTGTCTCTGGCCCTTATCTGGGTTAGCAGATCTTTTGTTAGCCATTTGGTCTGGGTACCTCGAAAGCGTCTAGTAATCTGAGGGGCATGGGTGTCTTGGAGTTGACTAAATATTTCAAGGAAACAATTAAGGGCGGTTTGGACATTTGATGCAGTGTGAACAGGGGTCCAGTCAGTTGTTGAAAGGTCATAAGTAAAATGAATGGGATTGAAACTCACGAGATTATGAAAAGTGATAAGTTTGGGGGGTGGGGATGGTCTAGTATTCAAGCGCCAAATGCAGTAGATCGGGGAGTGATCACTGATTGCATCAGGAAGAGTACCAGAGCAACTTATGATATCAGGGCGGTTAGTAAGAACCCAATCAATGAGTGTGCTGGACCTGGGGGGGCCATAACCTGGTAGGGTCAGAGATCAATTGGTGAAAGTTGTGGCCCTGTACTTAGGTGTGGGAGGCTTGACTCGATTTGCCGGACCAATTAAGGTTCATGTCACCTAGTATTAGGACCTCATTTCGGCCAATGGTGCTATCAACTAGTAGTAGGAGGTCTCTAAGTCCTTCTAGCCCTCCTGCGGGGGGGTTATAGGCACAGACTATTTGTATTTTCTTTGAGCCTAGTAGGAGTGTAGCGTGGAATGCTTCACAGGGAGATATGGTTGGTAGTGAGTTTTGGATTAGCTGCAGATGTTGTTTGTAGTAGATGGCAACTCCTCCCCCACGCTTAGGGATAGACCTGTCTTGCCTCATAAGATTGTAGTTGGGTAGAGCAGTTAGCGAGTCGGCAGTGGAGGGGTTTAACCAGGTCTCTGACAGGCAGAGGATGTCTGGGTGATTTTGTACAACCCATGCCTCGAGTTCGGTTAGGTTGTGAAGGAGACTTCTGATATTCATGTGCGCAATACGTAGTCCCTTGGAGGTAAGCCACGATTCACTATTTGGAGTCACGGTTGTGGAGACGGGTCCAGGGTTAGGCTCTATGTCTCCTGCCAATAGTAACACTAGGAGGAGAAAGTACCATAGTTTACGGTGGGCGAAAGGGGTAAGCATGGGAATTATGTTCACCGAGGAGTTATGCAGAGAGTAGGCTAGGTGGTAAATGAGTTTATGGGGTATAGTGAGTGGGAAAGTGTTCAATGGATAATGTGATGATGTTTGCACCAGGGGGCGCCTAGGGTGTGGAGTAAGTGTACAACCAAGGGGTTTGTCTTGGCAGTTTGGTAGAATTTGGACTACTATAAGGTTGAGGAGAGAACACAACAGAAGAAGTGTTGCACAGGTTTTAATGGCCATGTTGAGCAAAAGTTGTCCGTAGAGCTGCTTAATAAGTAAAGAAAAACCAGTGCCTCAGGGAAGAGAAGAGAGGTCTGGTGAGCTGAAAGTATGGCTAGTGGAACAGAGCCTCAGGGAAAGAGACAAAGGGTTTAGTATGACTAGCACGTAGGTTTAGGTGATTAATTAAGGCTTGGAGGAGGAGAAAAGTGTAAACGCCCTCTAGCTGCAGTTAAGTATAACCTGCAGATGGTAATTTGGGGAGATAGTATTTTGCGGCCACCTCAGGGGCGTGGAAGGGCGTGCTAATGACTATAAAGCTAAGACCAGCCAAGGGTGGGTGTGGTGGGGCGGGCAGGAGCAGTCGCAAAGCGACTGCGGGGTAAGCGCTCCGTGCTTTCGGAGCAGTGGCCCGGCTGCAGACACTAAAAAATGGGGAGAAACGACCACCAGACAGGTCTCTTTTCTGCTGAAGCAGCGCTTGGCTTCTCAGTGCCTTGCGCTCTACAGAGAGGCATTGGGGGTTGAGCGTTGCAAAGATCCAAGCAGCTTAGTGGCCGTGTGAAAGCCTGGGACTCCGCTGGATCAGGGGAAACTCTTGCTTTGGACTAACACCTCAACCTCAGCTGCACAGATGCGGTAAAGCGAGGGAGATCAGATTCCGTTACTGGGCACGTTGAAGAAATTATAGCCAGGTTACGAGCGCTGGGAGGCAGCTTTCCATAATGGGAAAGCTATAACTGAGCAGTTGGTGGGAGGATTTTAAGGGGAGGTTTTTGGCACCACATTCAAAAACAATAATACAGCCCTTGCAGATTTCACTTAGAAAAGGTCCTCCGAAAAACGGCTGCTTAAAACAATGCACATACAGCGAGTTGGTCCCAAGGTTCAGGGAATATTGCAGAAGCCAGTTCCCTATCACTATAAGCGAGGCAGAAAAAGGCACCAAGTTCAAGGAAGGCAGAACAAAGAAGCCAACAGTCTGAGCGATGTTTCAATCGGTGAAGTTGTAGGATGGGTTTTTACCTTACGGGCGGCTCAGGGTTGTCGGTGGGGGTGCTCCAGGGCAGAGGTGCGCCCTCCTGTAGCCACAGCTTATGGGCGGCTCAGGGTCATTGGTGGGGTGCTCCAGGGCAGAGGTGCACCTCCTGTAGCCATACAGCTACGGGCAGCTCAGGGTCTTCGGCGGGGGCGCTCCAGGGCAGAGGTGCGCCCTCCTGTAGCCATAGCAGCAGTACCATCCTAATACAGGTAAAGTATGAATCTAGCATGTATATATATATCAGCAGAAGAGATTTCTAAAAATTGTGAGTGGTGGCTATCTTTAATGACATGAGTCATTAATTACAAAATTAGCTGTAGAAGCTCTTTAACAATATCTGAGAAATCTAAAAATACACTAAGAATGAATTCAAGGATGTCAGGAATATATCTTTGCTACAAAACGATATGATGACTGTGACGTAGACAGCCAGCTTTGAGTGCTTGAGTGCTGTATTAACTTTTTTTATTCCATATAAAATATATGATGGGAAGGTCAGTTTGAGGAAACTACTGTCTTACTGGAACTGACACATCAAGACCCCCCAGGGATAAGTTCAAAGGACAGGAGGTATTTTAAACTGCAGAGATCTGGGGTGCAATTATCTTGTCAATTTGCTTTCATCCAAGAAAATAAGATTAGCCATTCATAATGCCCTCAGGGAGATCCTTTGACTTGCATAGTTGCCAGGAAGGACTTGTGGGGAGGGGTGTCGGAGAGAGGCCAGAATGGACATTGAAGATGTTTGATGTCTGGGCCAGGCAGATTCCAGATGAATTTGGAAGGTCAAATACACATTCCCCAGGAAGCCTTGGGAGTACATCACAGAACCTGTTTGTGTGTGTGTGTGTGTGTGTGTGTGTGTCAGAACAAAAACCAGTTCTGACCAGTTACCCTGAGGAAAGGAAACTGAGTATGTCAGTTATCATTTTTTTAAATCTCGTTGGGACATCCTGTGTGGTAACATATACATTTTAATACACCAAGGCAGAGTTTAATTATCTCAGAGAGTAGGCCGGCTCAGAACTCTTTTATCCAACTGAGCAAGCCTTAGAGACACACAAGACAATATTTCTCACTGAGAGAAGAGAGACCCCCAAAGCACTGAAAGAAAGTAAGCATTAGATTAGACCAGTCTAAATGTATGTATTGTAGAAACTGTACTTTTTCCTGTTTGTTTTAAGGATGTATGTGTTGAGATATATATTTTGTTCTGTAATTATTTTTCTGTTTTGATATTTTTAAAGTAAAGAGATATTTTTACAATGGAACTGTGTGGAGTGCCTTGACATTTCTTTTTATTTAAGTGGAGCTTTTAAAGGTTATAAGTAACACTGTGTATGGGGTTATTGTATACCAAACTGGGAAATGGATAGAGTTCTTTAAAGTCTTGCATAGAGTTCTAAGGGTTCATTTGAAAGACCTGGTTGGGTGCCCGTAGGCAAAGATATCTGGCCCCCTGAAGACAGAATTATCTGAGCCTGATAATTGGGTATGCTAACAAGAGGTTATCAGTTTGAATCCTTCCAGAGCTTGAGACTAAGGTGACTTGAACCCACAAAACAGACAAGAGGGTTACCTTGTCTGTTACACTGTACTCAAATCATACGCTCAGAGGTTGGCACTTTGGGAGTAGAGGGCTGACTGGCTGAGCGAGGTGGTGACAATGACATTTTTTGCCAACTAACAAATGCAGCTCCTTTCACATGATGACAGTAATGACAACAGGAAGGGCAAGGGCATGTCTGCTCAGTGTGGTGGACTCATGGTGTGGCAGAGTCTAGCAGCCAGCTCCGAAGAGCGGTGCTGATCTGCATAGACTCTGGGACTACAGCAGGTTGGTTCACCAGTGATGACATCCCATCATGACAGGCAAGTCAGAAGGAGTGAGGGTGTGTCTGGCAGAACATTGGAAAATAGCAACCCTAAAAAAGAATGCTAATATTTAATGTAGAAGTGGAGAACATGACCCCACCCTCAGAAGAAGTGCTTTTTGGCACAGCATTTTGGTCAGGTCCTTGAGACGTAAGGTTTGCCAGCCAGTGCCTTCTTATTTCTTTTTGGTTTGCAGTTTAATAAAATTTTATTTGCCATATGACATTTGGCTTAGCATCCTCAGTGCTCTGTTTTTGTGTTGTGTGAGACAGTGGCACTAAATGCTAAGATAATTAGATTTATCCAAAGTGGGTAGTTGCAGATTGGACATATTATTATCTATCAGTTAGATTGGATAGTGCCACTATCTAAACTATCTGAAGCACAACAGATTGTACTGTATCTGCTCAAGCTTACTGATTAAGTTCCAATAAATGGAGCTTCCAGCTTACAGCTGCCATACTGGATCCTGCGGCAACAGCCTGATACCAGGAGGGAGGGACTACAGTCTTTGGGTCAGAGTGCAGAGCCATGAATCTGGAGACCCAGCAGACACTGATTTGAATCCCACAACCGCCACTAACTTACAATCTTGAGAAAGTCACTTTACCTCTCTGTCCTTCATTCTCTCTTGTTCTGTGTACCTAACAGCGGTGTAGTGCTAAATTTAGAAGAGAGGTATATCTGACCGTAAACAACAGGACCCCCCAACCAATAGGTCAAGGTCTGAGGGCCACCTAGACCCCAGAAGCTATCAGGCTTTAGATGCATTCTGGTGCATTTTGAGGGTCATTTTGACACTATTGGGCTGCTTTTAAAGCCTTTCTTGACTTGTTAAAAACAACCAATATCACTATCAAAATAACTAGCTTTTTATTTTCTTTAAAAAAAAATTGTCGAAACTGAAACAACTTCTTGATCAATATCAAGGAGCGGAAACCACATACATTTCTAATACAGAAAATTCAGCCATGAAATGTTCACATTGTCAGCTTTATTGCACACAGGGGCCTGGATATTCAAACTCGCCATTCTGAAGCGCAAGCCCACTACGCTGCTCAAAATAGTTGCAAGCCCATTGGCTGTAGCCTGCACCAATGGGCGGCAGCCCTACCGACAGTCAGTCGGGCGGGCGCGGGCGGGAGGCGGTGGATGCTGTCGCCTACCGAAGGCGGGGAGCGGTGGAGGGGTTTTGTGGGGGGGACACTAGACACTGTAGAGATGTTTGGGGGTTTTGTGATGATTCTGCCTGCAATTGGCTTTACGGTCCACTGACCACCAGGGTATATTGCTAGGAGATTCCTGCCCGCGATCGGGCACTGGGGGTTCATACATGTTATGCCCACGATCGCTTCGGATATGGGGGTGTTACATGTACTCGTAATGCCCGCGACCAGGCTGTGGAGATGTGGGTGGGGGGAGTCGTAGCCACTATGCCCGCGATCGGCTGTTGGGGGCACAGGGAAGAGTTGGGGGCCAGCCGGGGTGGCAGCTGCTGTGTTGCGCCCTGCAATGCAGCAGCTCACCTGTGGGTGGCCCTCAACTAAGCCTTTTGGGGGCTCAAGGTTGTGCAGGTGCAGGTTGGGGTTGCGTGCACAACTCTGCACAACCCGACTGAATATCGGGTTGCGAGGTTATGCATGGATCCTCCCCTCCTGTTGAGCATGCATTCATTTGCATTGCTCTCTTGCGCAACCTGATGCCAGTGGCATAACTGCCTCCTGCTGAATATCGTAGAATGGCACATTTTGACTTCATGACAACCCTTGTTGCTATGGCAACTCTTTTGAATATCCAGGCAGGATTTTCACATGCTGTTAAAACAAAATACAGGATAATGGACCAGACCATTTTGGAGATAAATAGGCTGTTACCATTTATGAATTTTTTGTCTGTCACTGTGTCTCTTGTCTCATGTAAAACTGTGGCTATTAGCTAGCAGGTGTTAGTGTGGCTCAGTGTTAGTAGCACCCCCAGGTCAGATGGTTGTGGGTTCAAATCCCACAATGGTGTTGAGTTCATGCCATAAATGTTGTGAAGTGAGATCATGACAGGGTGAGGATGCAACAAGGAGATATAATAACAGTTCCCTGCAGTTTGGTTTTCCATTTAGCTCCAGTTGTGTCTCCCTACCCGCCTCTACAGTGCCACCTCCTCCACTCTCAAGTGCCTCCCACAATTCAGCAAACCACCAGTAGCCAGAAGGAGAGGCAGGTGGATGGATTGATTTTTAATTTAGTACAGAACCTTTTCTGAGCCTGTCCCAAAGACTGAAACCTTCCATATTTTATATCTTGAGGAGTCACCTGTTGCCCTGTCGTTTAAACACCTCCCCTCCAAAGCTAAACTTGCACCTTTGACATCCACCACCTTTCACTTCCAACAAGAAAATAAGTGATTTTCACAAATGTTTTAAACTCTGGCCAGACAATACACTACATGCAGATTCCCCATAATTAGGTTTGTCAGAGGAGGAATCTGGACAGAAAGAAGAGCATGTACTCCTCAAACTAGACCACAGGCCTTCACTCCAAATCCTCCCCAAACTACACAAGCAGGCCCTGTGCTCCAAAACACACACCCCAAGTCAGACCAAGAAGCCATCTCTCCACCCTCCAACCAAACCACACTAGCAGACTGTGAAGTTCCAGATCAGCTCTTCTGGTTGCTGAATTGAAGGGCAGGTGGGGAGTGAGGTAAACAAACCAGCTTCCACATACAAACTGAGACAAGGATGATAAATAGGACACAAACAAAAAAACTGAAAACAAAGTGTTGTACTACAAACTATTAAAAGCATGTTTCAGACAATATTTGACAACGTATCACTGTTTTAACAATCTTAAAAGAGTGGGCAGTCCCAAAGTCAGACCAGAGGTCCTTTGCTCCAGTTCCCTCCCAGCCATCACCACAGGAACAGCACCCTTAGTCTGGAACCAGAGCGGGGCAAATCAGTTTGTGAGCTGGTGGCCAACTTGACCACTAGCTTTTAAAACTGGTACTCAAATCAATATTTTTTAATGTCCATCATTTTAAAGATTAAAAAATCACTTCCATGGACAGGTAGCCAGTTTGCTGGTAACTTTTGAACTTTTCATATGTAAAAGGGCCTCTGGATCCTTCTAACACTCTCTCTCTCTCTCTCTCTCTGTTACTGAAAATGATTTCAGAGCTCATGACCAGACTGGGTGAGAATAGGGGACAAACAACCATGCCTGAAAGTGAGACCTTACTCACTTGAGTTAGACAGTAAGGGTAGAGAGAGGATATAGTTAATTTACGACAAGTAAGTTCACTCATTGTACTTTGTGCAGCCCTTCCATATCAGGTTAAGTAATGGATGGTTCAGACTTTAAAACCAACTATTAAGATTGTGTGTTAAGTTGCAAATTCTATGGAGGTGATAGACTGCAGACTTAGCAAACAGCTGGGAAGAAAAACAACAGAATTGTGTTTTGATTGCTAGCCACTGAGCAGTATAGGCTGGCACAGCTGTTTGTTAGAAGTAAGGGAGCGACTCCCCTCTCAAAATGAAGTAAGGGGTAACTGCTCCTTGTAACTCCCAGGACTACACCCCTGGCACCTAACACCTCTGACCTTACCTTAAACTTTCAGTGAGTGCCTAAAGACTGCAACCAACTTTTATGGATTTTATAAATCATGACATCATGTTCAGCTAGTCAGGATTGCTTCCTTCTAAACATTCCAGACACTCTTATAACATAAGGAGATCTCCCATGCAAACATTTCTAAAATTCTGAAGTTCTACGTTCAGTGGCATAGCCCTTTCCCACACAGGGTTTCTCTTATTTTCTACAAAGTAAAATATGTTGATTTTAAATTAATGCTCTATGTTTTAGAAACAGAAGTTTTTAACATGATGGGTCCTCTATACAGCTGTGGCTGTTTGAGTCATGCAGAAATAGTGACACATAAAGTATAGCATTGAACTGTCAGGGAGCCAATATTTATACAGGAGGCCGCGTCATGTCTAGTGTACACTGCCTGTATGATATTGAGCTATGTTAGCCCTTTACAAAGTGCATATGCACAGTGCTAACACATCCGCTCTCTGGTAATAGTCTCCCAGGAGCAAGGGAGTAGCGTGTGTCAGGCAAGATAGTGCCTTTGCTATTAGGAGCCATATTCATGGCATACATGGCACTAAGGAGCAATTTGCATGCCACTGTGTGCCATTATCAAGCGCTGTACAATGCCCCCATGCACAAAGGTGCAGAGGCACTGTACAGAGCCTCCAGCATTCGCCCCCACCCCCACCCCCATGTGATCCCTACCTAGCTGTCCTGGCAGTCTAGCAATACCCTATTTCTTTTGATCCTGGAGTGCAATAACAATGTTTTCCTGTAGTCAAGTACTACCCCTCTCCCATCTAATCCCTCAGTTAAATATGACTTTTATTTCTGGTATTCTAGCTGTACCCTTTACCTGATCCCTATTAGAAATATGAAAATCTTCACGGGTGTTTGTGGTAACCCCAAGAAAATATGAATGTCTTCCCTCATAGTCAAGTGGTACCACTGATCCATCATAATTGTCATAACTGCCCCCTCCACTTGCCCACCCACTCAGCACTCACCACCACCCCAGCTCACCCATCCATACATGCACATGTCAGTGGCAGGTCAGCAGTTGGTGACCATCACATAACTCTCTGGTCACCACACAACTGGTTGTCATATAAATGATAGGAGAGAGTGCTCATGTACTGTAGAAACAGTTGTTACAGGAAGACTTTGCTAGTTCACTTGGAGACTGGGTGGGGTACCACTAGAATATAATTGAACTCATTCCTATTTCACTCGAGGATCAGGCTGGAGGGCTACAGCTACACTACCAGGAAAGAAAAGATTAATTTATTCTGGGTTTTGGTGGGGGGTACCACTAGTTTTCTGTGGATGAAATTATGGACCATTTTCAGCCACAACTTGGGCTACCTCAGGATTACTCAGGACTGGGTGGGAGGGAGGGTTTCCCAGCCTTGGTGCTTTATGGGGTGGGAGACTGTGCACCAGTCTACGATTGATAACAGATAGGTTTTGGAAACATTAATTAGTGTCATAATTATTGTGAAATTGCATACAGATTTCATATGTATGTACTGTGTCTATATTTTTATTATTCATTTTCAGTTTTCTGTTTATAATTGTTGTATGTGTATACTGTATCTATACATTTCTCCTCCCTCCAACCACCCCAACCCCCAGATCAAATCTGTAAATGAGATTATCCTTGTGTCTCTGTCAATACACAGGTGTTGATATATATGGTTTACTGTGTGAAGTCTATTTGTTTTGAGGATAATTGAGCAGTGAGAGTGCTTGTTTCCAGCTTATAGCCCACCCTGCTGGTTTCAGTGAAGAGTGTCCTGGAGGGTGGTCTTTAAATTATTCCCTCTATGTATTTTTATCTATTTTATTGTTATTAGTGTTAGTTCTGTGTTATTTTATTATTCCCTGGCCGTGAGAGGGCTTGTGTATATAAAATAAGTTTAATTTTGTATATTATCTATCGCATTAGTTTATTAGTTTATTCAATTTTTTCTTTTGGTATGGGTGGTGTTGTTTGTTCTATTTTATTTTGGGTTTTATTTTGTTACGACAGCCTGATGTGCTGGTCAGCTTTACCTGCTGTTTGTTACTAGGCCTCCGCTCTCCATGCCCTCAAGCCCCTTGTCTTGCCCCCCCTTGCGGCCCATGTTTACCATCGGTGTCGGGCATTAGGAGTGTGTGTAGGGGATGGAGGAATTGGTGGGGTGTGGAGGATTGTGGACAGTGGAGGGAGCAGTGCTCTCCCATAGGGTGGTTCGGCCTCAAAGACGCTCTGGGGCAAAATGGTTTCTGGGCGTGGTAGTCCGTTCTGGTTCCATACCCAAGGGCACCTCTAGCATTCGAGGGCAAGTGATTGGACAACTCATCAACCTCGTCTGACCCGGCGTTGTTGTGCAATGCCAGATCTGTCTGTAATAGGACGGGTCTTATTGCAGACTTTGTTGCAGGGGCAGATCTGGCTTGCATTACGAGACCTGGTTGGGTGGGAATGCGGCCCTGTTTTTAAGAGGCGCTGTTCCTATCTGGTTCTCGGTTATCCACCATAACCGAGATTAGATCGCTGGGGTGGGGGTGGCGATCTGTTTCAAGACCGGATTGGGCCTAACTGTTGTTCCAGTTGAGAGGCAAGATCATTTGAGTGTACTGTGGTGGCTGGTGTGGGGTGCAGGATTGCTCTCATTTACCGTCCACCAGGGGATGAAACTTTTCCTGCAGGAAATAGCAGACTTTGCTGCTGACATGGCTTTGGAATCACCCAGATTGATGGTACTGGGCGATTTCAATGCGTGGGTCGATGACAAATCCTCACTTTTTGGTCAACATTTCCTCCAGATGATGACATCGCTGGGCTACACACAGGTTGTTTCCACAGCCACCCATAAAGGTGGTCACTCTCTTGATCTTGTTTTTCTCCTGGGGATTGAGGAGTCCGATTTGGTGGTGGAACCAGTCGGTTGGTCTGATCATTACTCAGCTGGGTTCAATTTTGAGGCCCCTGGGTAGGTCGGCCCCCTGGAGTTGGTCAAGTACGCCCATTGCGGGATGTTGTCCCTGAAGACCTGATGGCGGTCCTTGACTTCTCGCTGTTTGACGATTTGTGCTCTGATCCTGAGCGGTTGTAGCCTATAATGAGACCATCTCGCCCTCAATCAGATTGCACCTGCCCGTGTTCACCCCTTCCGTGCTGTCCCGTCGCTCCTTGGTTTGACAAGGCATTGAGAGGGCTCCGGAGGTTGGGGCGAGGTCGGAGCGTTGTTGAAGGAAGACTGCCTCGGATGCCAACCATCTTATTTTGTTAGAGCATTATAAGCTCTATCAAACAGAAATTTCTGTTAGAAGGCAGAATTCTGTCCAGGAAATTTCTTCTGCTCGAATCGACGGCTCAGCTCTTCAGAACTGTTGACAGACTGTGCAACCAGTCTGTCAGCAGATCCGTTGAGTTTTACACAGACTGACTGTGAAGAGATCGCTCGGTTCTTCGTTAATAGGGTGGAAGACATCCGAGGCAATGTCCCGACCTCACTCTAAGGTTGTTGCAGCTGACCAATGTTTTGTTGTGGTGCCTGGAATTTCCTGGAGTACTTTTGACCTGCAGTTCATAGACACTATGAGGATTGCCTGCGAGATGCGCCTAATGTGCTGTAGGTTGGATCCGGTCCTACTTCCTGATTTTGGGATGTAGTGAGGTTATCGGCCCGATCCTTGCTCGGATTATCTGGTGCTCCTTGGAGACGGGAGTTTTCCATAGCTCTCTGAAGGAAGGTGGTGACTCCTTCTGAAGAAAACTTCTTGGACCCGGATGACCTAGCTAACTCATCATCGATCTCTAACCTCCCTTGTAGGAAGGTTATTGAAAAGTTGTGGCGACTCAATTAGACAACCATTTGACCATCCATAGTCTATACAAACCTCTCCAGTCTGGTTTTCGTAAAGGCATAGCACCGAGATTGGTCTGGTTCGGGTGCTCAATGACCTCCTGATGGCGAGAGATCGGAGACATCGTCTATTCTTGTTCTTCTTGATTTGTCATCAGTCTTCGAAACTGTGGATCATGGGGTTCTGCTTGAATGCCTGGGGTCCATCTGTGGACTTTCAGGTATGGTCCTCAGATGGTTTTCATCTTATCTCGAGGGGAGAACGTAGAGAGTGGTCTCTCGGGATTACATTCTTCGGGGTTTTCTCTGCTCTCTGGGTGTTCCACAGGGTTCAGTGCTTTCCCCATGTTATTCGTAGTATATATGCTACCCTCAGAGATATTGTAAGACGGTATGAGCTGGAGGTTTCACTGCTTATGCTGATGATACCCAGCTCTACCTGTCTTTTGCACCTGACCAGGTTAGTGCTGTCTCGGTGTTGAATAAGTGCCTTGCAGATATCCAAGACTGGATGAATTCCAGCGGTTTAAAGTTGAATCTGGGAAAGACTGAGGTTATGGTTGTGGACCCGGACGCGGGTTGGGGTTTGGGGTGGGGTCCCCCTCGGAATAGTTCTAGAAGTCAGATCCCCATTTCTGAGCAGTGCGTAACCTGGGTGAAGAGCTTGACACAGAGTTGACCTTTCGTTATCAGGTGTCCTCTGTTGTCAGGACTGCATTTTTCCATCTGAGAAACATCTACAGGATTAGCACCTGGTTCCTCCTGGTGATTTGCTGGTTTTGGTCCAAGCCTTTGTGACATCTCACTTGGACTACTGTAACTCCCTGTACCTAGGGCTTGCTGGGGTTGATATCCGCCGCTTGCAGCTAGTGCAGAATGCAGCAACACATTTGTTGTCTGGGGCTTCAAGAGATCTCATATTACCCTGTGTTACGCTCTCTGCACTGGCTGCCTATACAGTGGCGGATCACCTTTAAAGTAGGTCTTTTGACCTACAAAGCCCCTACATGGGTATGGTCCTGAATACTTGAAAGAGCTTTTGGTGCCTTACACCTTTGAGACAGCTTTGTTGTTGCTGACGAGGGGTTGCTGGAGATTCAAGGATTAATTTGAAGTCTTCTGGAGCCCGTGCTTTTGGCTTTGTGGCTCCATCCATCTGGAATTCTCTACCCCGTCCGCTCTGAGAGAGATACAACAGTGGATATTTTTAAAAGGGCTTTAAAGTCCTTTTTATGGAATAAGGCCTTTCCACCCATATTGTAATTGGTTTTATTTGTTGAAACTGCTGTTCTGTTTTATTGTATTTGTTGCCTGGTTTTATGAACTGTACAATCTTGAAAACTGGAAAGGCCTAATTAAATACATTTTATTATTAATATTATTATTATTATTAATCAGTAAGTAAGTAAATAAATAAATACAGCTGCCCTGGCAGCCTCTTAACTTCAGAACCCTCTGAATATTCTACTATTGCCTGAATGCAAAAGGCTTCCTCATTCACATGGGCACAGTAATGTATTCAGCGTGATTGACACTATCCGCTGTGCGTGGTGCCATGGGCACAGTAATGTATTCAGCGTGATCGCACTATCCGCTAGCGCATGGTGCCATGGGCACAGTAATGTATTCAGCTGGATTGCACTATCCGCTGGCGTGGTGCCAAGAGCACCTTTGAATATGGCCCTGTCCCGTCTCAAAATGTTAAGTAGTGCTAGCATGGTGCCATGCCTGTTAGCAGCACCATGCTAACCTTTTGAATCTGGGGCCAAAATATGTATATGTATGTTCCTGTGTCTCTTATGGTTATGAGGATGCCTTTTCAAGTCCTTGTGTGTCAGAACTGCTCAGCTTCACTTAGTTCTCTAAACCAAAGAACTTGCAGAAGGCCCTCTAATAATAAAGAGGTGCCAGAACCATACACATAATAAAACACTTTGGGATATAATTTGTATAAAAGACAATATAAAAAACAACATGCCTTTTATTTTCTGATACTAACTGCCATTGTTTCTCAGATTTTGGAATTCCCACTTCTATAGCACTCCATGAAAGATAATGATCAAAGGAAATCCTAGTTTCTCCTTTTGGGCCAGAGGAATCTTATAAGACATGTGCATCAGCAAACAAATGATTGGTGCATTTGAAAGTATTTCCATCTTACTAAATGAAAGAAAAATAACAGGGCTATATAATTTCAGTGAATTCTGCATTATCAGTCTAAGACATTAGTGTCATTTGTTTACAGCTGTAGCAGAGCTTCAAGGTCCCCTCTATGTCACATGTTTATTTTTCTAGCTTTCTACAGTCTGTTTATTATCACAGTTGCCCAGCATACTTTTCACTATCTGAATAGTAGTACTGTTCCTACTTATATTACTCTTTCTTCAATGTTAACTCGCTCACTCGTCAAATGTCACGGCCTTCCGAATACAGCAGGGCTGTTTTTATTATGCATCTGAATCCATATAATCTTCTGAATTTGTAACTCAAAAGAGCACTTCTGCCAAGATAAATGCAGCTTTTTATTTTAGAGTATAACTGAAGGGTTATCACTGAAAACTGAAACATTCTGCAGCGTGTTAATATATCTTAAATGTGTCAAGGCAAATTATTCATTTCACAATAGTTCTCTATTTGTGCATGATGTGACTATGTGAAAATACTTCAGGGGAAGAAGTTTATATTGGTCAGCTGAGATTGAAAATTTAGGAGACACATTGATAGTTTATATATCCATTTACTGTACCAAGCAAGGTCAATGTAAGCAGCTTGTATGTGATTAGATTTCCACCAGTCTGGTCTCCTGATTGGTTGAATCCTGGTCACATATGAGCTATCTGTATTTATAAAATGGGTCTAAAATACCATAAAGTCAATTGGCTAAAATCACTAAGGTTACCATACATTAACAGAGCACACTGCGTGGTTATCCTGGCATGATCACATCACAAGTCAGTACCCCAGCATAACCTGTACAAAATTAATTTGGCTGCCAGTGTTTCCCTCATTTAAAGCCCAGTACAACAGTCAAACAAAGTTTCACAAAGCAATCACAAGCATACTCATTTTCCAACCATCACCCTCCCAATGGCAACAAAATCACTTGCTTTTCAATATCTGTTGGTTTTGAATGTGTCTGAGACAACAGGTTGCACTGTACACCCACCTCCCCACAATTAACCCCTGTCCTGGATCAAGTCATACTAACACTCTCCCAGTCCCTGCAGTCAAACGCTGCCCTGACACTCACTTCCCTGCCCTGCAGTCAGTCAAATGGTCAGTTTTATGAAGTTGTGTAAAGGATTAAACCTAGTTGCAGTGTGTCATCCATCTCTTAAGTCAGTGCTATTTCACTCTCTCATTTCTCTCTCTCTCTCTCTCTCTCTCTCTCTCTCTCTGCAGCTGCTGTTTGGGCTCTCTCCATCTGTAAAATCAAAACATTCCACTCTCTCCTCTCTACATCTTGATGCTCAGGTCTTCAAAACTCCATCCCCATGCATGCGATGATTCGTAAGCGTAGTAGTGAAGGAGGGCACTGCCAACAGCCACACAGAAAAAAATACAGAAACTACGACTACGATAACCTCAATAAGCAAAAGCAAAACAAAAATACTAGCAAGATCCAGCAGGCGGAAGAGCTATTATACAAACATTTGTAGCCAATTATTTCTATTTCTAAATATATAAACTCCTTTAATTTTTTAAGCGTGTGCAATTATTAAACTCATTTTACAAGTGCAATAACACACTTCAAGGTGTGCATTGATCGATATGATGCATGTCTGGGTGCTTGAAGATGCTTGGCCTGTGGTCCTGTGCCTCACAATGCAGACATTGGTAGGGGCAGGCAGGCAGGGCAGGCAACTCCTTCTGGTCTGGGGTGGTCCCTGTCTCTCTATTCTTCCACAGAGGTTTCTTCATCATCATCCTCTCCTTCCTCCTCTCTGTGTCTGTTTCCTCCACAGCATGGGGAGGCAGCAGGAGCAGCTGCTGCGTGATGGACCCATGATGTCTGAGGCAGTGTCCACTACAATGGACTGAGCTGCTGAGAGAAGAAAAAAATATATATATAGCAATGTTATGTATCACAGCATGCATGCCCAGGGTACTGTGTCTCAACACCCATGCTGTCTTTGCAGTACAGTACTCATACACCACTGGAACCATACATACCACACACACCATCACTAGTGATCGCACAGGCAATGACACAAATGAGACACAGAAGGGATTATCCATAGATGACCAACACACCAGGATACCGGCTCACATCCTACAACCAATGAGTCACACATCAAACAGTCAAGGTCTTTCAGGGGTACCAGTGGCCGACAGACAAGCTAATGTAGCAGACCACTTGGGATATGCATTGGGAGACCAGAGAAACACACGTCTAGCTCTGTGTGTCCACCATAACTATGCCATGGAGTGACCATGACTTGCTGGTGGCTCTGTACAACCGTGCAAACAGGTACACCACAGAAACATAGTATTTGCCAGCAGAGAGGACCATTTGGCCCACTAGGCCCCATTTTTCCCTACCTATAGTATCACTGCAGATCCGGCTTGATCTCCGGCTCATTCACCCAGTCCCCCTTCCCTTTCCTAAGATTCCTTATGCCTATCCATGCATTCTTTAACCCCATCACTGTATTGTCCCACCACCTCAGCTGGAAGACTGTTTCTAGGAATCCATCACTCCTTCTGTGAAGATGTACTTCTTCACATCTCTCCTGAATCTGCCTCCTCCAGCTTATTGTGCCTCCTTATCCTTGAGCACTTTTTTCACTTATCAATATAATTAAGATGTTGGTTGTATTTTATTGTCATTTACTGTCTTATGAATTTTTATTACTGTAATGCATGTATCCTCTGACGCTGGGTCTGCTTCTACCCTCAGATTGCTGGTTTTGCTTGTCCTTTGTATTGTTGCTGGAATTCTTTATTCTGTAATATATGACATGGAAACATAGAAACATAGAAGTTGACAGCAAATGAGGACCACAAAGCCCATCCAGTCTGCCCATTTCTTTTCTACCTTATGAATGTGCCATCGACCCTTTGCTCGAGTCAATGGCCTATCGATTCATACTCATCTGTATTGCTCCCTTATGCCTGTCCCAAGCCTATTTGAAGCCCTGCACTGTATTCATATCCACCACTTCCTGAGGTAGGCCGTTCCATGCATCCACCACCTTTTGGTAAAATAACTTCTTCACATTACCCCTTAATCGGCCTCCCTCTAATCTCATGCTGTGTCTTCTTGTCTTGCTATTTTTCTTATATTGAAACATGTTAGACTCTTTCACCTTGTTAATGCCCTTAAGGTGTTTGAATGTTTCAATCATATCACCTCTTTCCTCCTTTGCTCTAGGGTATACATACTGAGCTCCGTTAATCTGTCCTCATATGTTTTCTGATGCAGTCCCTGCACCATTTTGGTTGCCCTTCTCTGGACTGCCTCAATTTGCTTGATGTCCTTGTGAAGGTATGGCATCCTGTACTGCACATAGTACTCCAGATGGGGCCTAACCAGTGTCTTGTAAAGAAGGATTATTACCTCCTCTTCCAACTTGTGATTCTCCTACTAATACACCCAACATCCCCAAGCCTTACCTACTGCTTTAGTGGTCTGCTTGGATGACTTTATGTCATTGGTGATGATGATGCCCAAGTCTCTTTCTTCCCTTGTGACTGAAAGCAACTCCCCCCAGCCTACAGATGGCTTCAGAGTTTCTCTTCCCTATGTGCATGATCTTGCACTTCTTTGCGTTAAGCCAGTTGCCACTCTTCTGACCATTTTGCTAGTTTTACCCAGATCTCTTCTCATTCTGCCCACCCCATCTGGATCATCTACTCTGTTGCAGATCTTGGTGTCATCTGCAAACAGACAAACATTACCCTCCAGTCCATCTGCAATGTCATTGATGAAGATACTGAGAGGACTGGCCCCAGGCTGATCCCTGTGGTACCCTACTTGTGACTTGCAACTCTTCTGACTGTATACATTTGCCACCACTCTCTGTTTCTGCCTATCAACCAGTTTGCCACCCAGTTGACCAACTTCTGATCCACCCTGAGCCTACCCATCTTATTAACCAATCTTCTATGTGGAACAGTATCAAAAGCTTTGCTGAAGTCAAGGTAGGCGACATCAGCTGCTCCCTCTTGGTCCACCACTCTGGTTAACCAGTCAAAAAATCAATGAGATTAGTTTGACAGAACCTTCCTTTGTAAACCAATGCTGTCTTGGATCCTGTGCTCCTATGGATTCCATGTGTTGCACTATCCTTTCCTTAAGGAGTGCCTCCATAATCTTGTCCACTTCTGAGGTAAGACTGACTGGTCTGTATGATGCTTGGCCAGCTGGTTATTATTGTTCTATAATATTTGTAATATAGAATGTGGTATGTGATTGTCTCACATGGACGTCTTGTGCTCCTGGGTGACCCCCCACCACCACCACCACTATCAGGTTTTAGTGAAAATAACAGGATATATGTACAGTAACTCACAAGGAGTTTTCTGTAATGTAATGAACTTTCTTGAGAAGTTGCATTTTATAGCTTTTATGATCCTCCTGCCTCTGAAGCTTGGAAACTAAAATATATATTTATGACTTCAGATAAGCTGATTCCTGTTGGCTATATTTGCACATAAGTGACATATGGCAGAGTTGAAAAATCTTTGATGTTCCTTGGGAAAACAGGAACTGCTCAAAGATCAAAGAGAAGGAACTGGAAATCACAGATTTATAATTTGGGAAATGAGTTTTTGCTGATGTCACCTTATTTAAAATACCTTCTGATAGGACATCATGTTTGTGTATTTTTTATATTCTAAAAGGAGTCATCCATCATAGAAGGAATGTGGAAACACAGAGTTTTAAACTGTATACTGTGTTTGAACTTATTGATATATCTTTTGGGGCTCTTAAGAAACAAGATTTAACTATAAGCACTATAGAGGTATCGTGAGATAAAAAATGTCTAACTGTATGTTGGTAGGAGTTTGTCTGTAGTTTCTTTGCTTTTCTTTTAAGTGATTGTATGATTTTGAACTATTCTGTATTTACATTTTCATGTTTTATCATCTTTATTTTGAAAGACTACCTGGGTCTGCCAGTTCTTTTTGCATGTGATGTATAGATGGTTAAGTCTGACAATTGTTTAAGAGCTTGATGGTGTTACTAAACTGGGAAAAGGTAAGAATATACCTAAGGTCTTTTATAGAGTTTTAAGGGTTCATTTTGAAAGCCTGGCTGGGTGCCTGGCATAAGATTGCACTGCAATCTCCTAAGATGTACGAATCTGTGCCTGTACATTGGGTACACTAGCATAAGGTTCACAGTTTGAATCCCCAAGAACTTGAGACTAAAGGTGATTCAGACCCACAAGCAAACAAGGGGTTACCCTGTCTGTTACCTGTTCACAATACTGCACTCAGAGGTTGGCACTGTGGGAGCAGGGGCCTGAGCTGCTGAGTGTGTTTGTGACAGATTTGGTTAGCAGAGTGTGGATAAATTTGGTAACACAAACTAACTGTCCACTGTGTCAGTTTAATACTGTACAGCTCACTTGCAAGATAAGGCAGTGATTTATTTTTAAAAGGAAACAGAACAGTATAACTTTGCTTACAGTCAAGTTCCTACCTGTTTTATTTTTTTCTAAAGTGCAAGTTAGAATAGCCATAGTTAGGGAGAAAGATGGCTTCCAACTACAGCAGGCACACTGCAGACTACTTGAAGCAGTTGTGCAAGGAGAGAGAGTCCTGTACGATGTGAAAGCCACCAAGCAGAACCTCATGGATACCCTGATGGCAGCAGATGACCAGAGCATTGAGTCACAGACTGTGACTGTAAGGACTAAACCATGGACATGGAGGGGCTAGTGGCCAGTGCAGTGTCCAGATCTGATGAGGAGGCAGCAGGGACAGTGCAAGTGAGGGCCACAGCAGCAGGAAAGGCCACCAGCATTCTGGAGCCAGAAGCAATCAGGTTGCGGATTGAGTTGCACAGAATGGAGCTGGAGTTCAGAGAGATGCTGAGTGCCATTGAGCTGCAGAGGAGAAGAGGAGCAAGAACAGTGAAAGGCTGACCAGGAACAGCAGGAGAATGACCATGAAAGCGTGAGCACCAGAGGTGACATGAACTGGAAGCTATGACTCCAACCACCAGCACCAGAGCAGGTAAGTGGCTTTGGTTTAACTGGACCTACAGGACTGGGTTACAAATTGAATTCCAACTGATAGCTGACTTTAAAGGGGAGGATATGGATGCCTTTTAAATTCCTTTGAAAAGTTTGTATTCAGGCTAACATTCCTAGAGGGTCCTGGAGCTTCCAGCTATCCCTACTTACCAGGAAAACATGGATTCATTGGGTCAAATGGACAATGAGAACAGTGATGATTACAGCAAGCTCAAAGCTCCACTTTTAAAAAGTTTAATTTAACTGCAGAAGCATACAGAGCTAAATTCTGTAAGCTCAGGAGAAGCCCTGATATGAGCTATGAGAAGCTAGCCATGAAACAATGTCAGTTTCTAAAACATTGGTGGAAAGGAATTGAAGCAAACTCTATAGATAAAATTGAAAATGCTATTTTGTTAGAACAGTTTTTTGGGCATGCCCAGCAGAGCTGAAAACCTGGCTGGGGACCGAGATCCCAAAACAGTGCAGAGGCTACTGAACTCTTGGACTGCTATTCCAAACAGACCTGCTCTGAGAGGTGAATAAATTGGGCGTGGCAGCACAGAAAGGAAAAGTGTTCCTTCAGAGCAGTTAAAACCCTCACTGCCTCCACCAAAATCAGTTAGCCCCAGGTTTCAGAGAAAAGACTTCTCTGAGAAAAGAAATGAATGTTGGTCTGTAAAGAAACTGGGCATATCACCAGACAGTGTCCCAAAAGGGTGAGCAATACAGAATGGGGCCAAGAAAGAAGTGGCTTGTTTATGTGTCCCTGGAAGCATACCTGTGAACATGAGGAACACATGCACCTGTTCCGGTGAATGGTGTTCAGACACAAGGGTTAAGAGACACAGAGGCATCCCTGGAGTTGGTAAAAGGGGATCTGGTAGAGCCTGGTCAAGCTTAAGCCCAATAAATTTGTAATGGTACAAGACTTCACTGGTAAGGAGAAAACATTGCCACTTGCCAATGCTCTCCTAGACTGGGGTGAAACAGGGGAACTGTGCAACAGGTGGCTGTAGCCAAAATGTTAGCAGTTGATGTCATCCTTGGCAACAATCTCAAACAGGGATGGTGCATGCAGTGACCTGTAGCTAAGTGGGATGGAAATTGTAGTTCCCTGGACCCAGCAGAAGCCAGCGTGGAAATCACTGGGAGGCTGATTCCCCAGCCTGTGTCTTCTGATATAGGGACTAAAGAAAGGGGATAGAAATTTCCCCAGTAGCAGTTAACCACACAGCTACGGATGGTTACTCTGAAGAAGGAGGGGTGACCCATTGTCAGAGGGTTAGGGATGGCAGTGATTCAGGTGCCCTGATGCTAGTGCTAGGGACCCTAGTTTAGAGACTGAAGGGACCTGTCCCATGCCTTGAGGAATGTGTAAGGAGTTTGCAGCTGCTTGAAAAGTGACTCTAGTCTAGAGAAGCTGAGGGTTTGGGAAGACTCTGATGGAGCACAGGAGGTGATGGTAAACATAAGGTTTATTGGGAAAATGGACTGATGTATACTCAGGCTGTGAAAACAGAGGGAGGAGTGATAGGCAGGCAGCTTATCATTCCCCAGGGTATCGTGAGCAGTTGCTCAAGACTGCACATGATATTCCCTTGTCTGATCATCTGGGAATCACACACACTATGCAGCAATTGGCCCAGAATTTCTATTTGCTCAACTTCATCCAGCAGGTGAAGGGTATTGCAGGTCTTGTCATCAGTGCCAAGAAATACGGAAGGCAGGTAAGAAAACCCAAGCTGCCCTAATTCCATTCCTCATAGTGGAGGAGCCATTCCAGAGGGTGGGGTGGATATTGTGGAGCCTTTAAATACCCCAGCTCCTCCAGGAAGGGTTCATCCTGATCGTGATTGGATTATGCCATCGGTACCCAAAGGCAGTCGTCCTATCCTCACTAAGGACAGACAAAGTGGCAGATGCCTTACCAGATTTTCTCCTGGTTTGTGTTTCCACAGAAGGCTTTCACTGATCAGGGGTTCCTTCATGTCAGACATGATGAAATGTTTGTGGGAGAAATGTGGGGTGGGCGCAGAGGCACACAGCACCTTATCTCACCCACAAGTCAATGGGCTTGTGGAAAGATTTAACAGTTCCCTGAAGTCAATGCTCCAAGCATTTGCTAAACAGAATGGGAGGGACTGGGAGAAATACCTTCCCACCTGTTTTTGCATACAGAGAGGTGCCTCCAATAATCAACAGGATTTTCCACCTTTGAGCTGTTGAATGGATGCCAGGTCGAGAGCCCTAGACTTGATCTGGGAGGACTGGGAAGGCAAGCATGCCACCCAGAGAACTCCCATAGTGGATTACGTTCTAGGTTTAGGAAAGGCTGAAGGAGCTTATGGGGACAGCTCAGAGCAACCTGGAAGCTGCCCAGCAGAAACAAAAGTGTGGTACAACTGCAAAGTCAGAGCTCACTCATACCGGTGGTTCAGAAAGTCATGGTCCTTATTCCAGTTCAGAAAGACAAGCTGCAGGCTGAGTGGGCAGGACTGTACAAAGTAGTTAGGAAGGTAAATGATGTGAACTATATCATAGAGTTACCTGACAGAAGACAGACAGAAAGAATGTACCATGACAACATGATGAAGCCATATGCTAATAGGGCTGACATGGTGTTCACAGTATGTAGTCCTGGGGAGGGATGGATGAAGGAGACCCCTTCTGGACTTGCTGGAAGAAAGCAAGCAGGAGTCCTCTATGGAGGCAGTTAAAGTGTCTCCCCAGCTGGCTAGACAAGATCCAGGAAGTAGGGAGGTTTTAGCAGACTTTGCCACCTGTTTAGCACCAAGCCTGGACTAACCCCTTAGCAATGTACAATGTGAGACAGGGATACAGAGCCCATACAGCAGACAGCATACCAGGTGTCAGAGGCTGTCCAAAAGGACATTAGGATGGAGGTGGAGGAAATGCTGGATTTATGGGTAATCCAGAGATACCACAGTCCTGGGCCTCACCCATAGTCCTTGTGCCTAAGCCAGATGGCTCTACTAGTTTTGTGTGGACTATCATGGACTGAATGCAGTCACAAAGTCAGATGCCCACCCGATACCCTGGACAGACAAACTCCTGAGCAAGTTGGGAGGGCAACATACCTTATGACCATTGACCTGACACAGGGGTATTGCAGGTAGAGTTAACTGACAGAGCTATGGAGAGGTCAGCCTTCATCACTCTGATAGGCTTATTTGAATTTAAAGTAATTCCTTTTGGAATGAAGAATGCCTCAGCCACTTTCAAGGTTAGTGAACCAGGTGTTAAATAGTGCTGAGGAATACGCAGGTGTACCTGGATGACACTGACATCTTTAGTGCCAGCTGGGAGGAACACCTGTACCAAATTAGGGAAGTGCTGGGCAAGATACAGAGGACCAGGCTCACTGTCAAAGCTGAGATGTGTCAGGTAGCCATGGCTGAAGTGGCATACCTTGATCACGTTGTAGACCGGGACAGCTCCATCCTAACCAAGTGAAAATGGAGGTGATCAAGGCATGGCCCAGATCAGAAATGCAGAAGCAGGTCAGGAGTTTTCTAGGGACAGCAGGGTACTATAGGAAATTTGTACCCAGTTACAGTGCTGGCTGCTCCCTATCTGACCTGGTAAAGAAAAAGATGCCTAAGAAAATTACCTGTGAACCAGCTTGCAAAAAGCCTTTACCAGACTGAAGGAGGCACTGTGCAGTGCTCCTGTGTTGACAAGTCATGACTATAGCAGACACTTTATAGTCCAGACTGACACCTCAGATGTGGGTATTGGGGCAGTACTGTGTCAGACATCCAACCAAGGGAAAGATCACCCAGTAGTGTACCTGAGTAAAGAGTTACTTCCTGGGGAGCAGGCTTACTCTACTGTGGAAAAAGAGTGTCTTGCCATAGTGTGGGCCCTAAAGAAGTTGGAGCCATACTTATATGGGCAGCATCCTGAGGTACAAACTGACCACAGGCCCTGGTTTGGCTGACCCAAATGGGAAAAACTAATGGTAGACTATTAAGATGGAGTCTTGCCTTGCAAGGGTATGACATGATGATCTTACATAGGGCTGGAGTGACCAATCAGAACACAGATGGATTGTTGCGTCTGCATGAGGTGAACTGATTTGGGAAGCTCCTCCCATACAGAGATAGAGCCCCAAATTCAGTCTAGGTGGGAGGATTGTGATGCTTGGCCAGCTAGTTATGATTGTTCTATGACATTTGTAATATAGAATGTGGTATGTGATTGTCTTTCATGAGACATCCTGTGTTCCTGGTGACCCCCACCAGGTTTTAGTGAAAATAACAGGATATATGTAACTGACCAGGAGTTTTCTGTAATGTAATTAACTTGCTTGAGAAGTTGCATTTTATGGCCTTTTTATGACCTCCTGCCTCTGAAACTGGGAAACTAAAATATACATTTTATGACTTCAGATAAGCTGATTCCTGTTGGCTATATGTTACACCTAAGTGATATATGGCAGAGTTGTAAAAACCTTTGATGTTCCTTAGGAACACAGGAACTGCTCAAAGATCAAATAGAAGGAACTGGAAATCACAGACTTATAATTTGGGAAATGAGTTTTTGCTGATGTCACCTTATTTAAAATACCTTCTGATAGGACATCATGTTTGCAAATTTTTAAATTCTAAAGGAGGAGCTAGATGACATCATAGAAGTAGTGTGGAAACACAGAGTTTTAAACTGTATACTGTGTTTGAACTTGTTGACATATCTTTTGGGCTCTTAAGAAACAAGATTTAACTATAAGCACTATAGAGTGTCCGGTAGATAGAAAATGTCTAACTGTATGTTGGTAGGAGTTTGTTTGTAGTTTCCTTTGCTTTTCTTTTAAGTCATTGTATGCTTTTTGATATATTGTTCTGTGTTTAAAGTTTTTCATGATGTTATCATCTTTAAGTAAAGTACCTTTATTTTTGAAAGACTGCCTGGGTCTGCCAGTTCTTTTGCATGTGACATATAGATGGTTAAGTCTGACAATTGTTCAAGAGCTTGATGGTGTTACTGAACTGGGAAAGGTAAGAATATACCTAAGGTCTTTTATACAGTTTTATGGGTTCATTTTGAAAAGCCTAGCTGGGTGCCCCTGGCATAAGATTGCACATAATCCTGAAGAGGTACAAATCTGTGCCTGTACATTGGGTACACTAGCATAAGGTTCACAGTTTGAATTCCCCAGAACTTGAGACTAAAGGTGATTCAGACCCACAAGCAGACAGGAGGGTTACCCTGTCTGTTACCTGTTCACAATACTGCACTGGAGGTTGGCACTGTGGGAGCAGAGGGCCTGACCTGCCTGAGTGCATTGTGATAGTCTGTAGTTCCCTGCCTCCTCCTACCACTCTTGTGGAGAAGGATCACATGAGACATGAAGCCTTTGCAAAGGAGTCATGACTCAAATGTTTGCAATTCTGATTGTTCAATAAATAAATAAATAAATCCCTCCACTCTCTCCTCCCTTCCAGGGTGTACATATTTTGTTCCTTCAGTCTCGCTCATAGGGCTTCCAAAGCAGAGTATGGTAATAAGTATACCTTGTCCCTGCATCCATAAATGAGCTGAAAAACACAAAACCTTTACTATATTTCAGTATTTAAAAAATCAAGCTTCATTAATAATAAGCATTAAAATATATTGTAGGATAAGAGTGCAAATATATAAAGCAGGATACAAACCCCACAAAGTGGCTACTAAACCTCCTGATGCTGTTTCACATCCCACAGATGCTTTATCAAGAGTAAGGCTTACAACAGAGGAACCCTCATTATATAGTCCCATAAGTATGACATCATCACAAAATGTCACCAGGTATAACCAAATTAAACCCCAATTTAGCATAATTGTAGGACAGAACAGTGTAAAATACATAATTTTCCATAGCTCAAACAAAGCAGCCATATGCTGTACAACTCAACATTTGTATGTATAACAGCAAATTCATTACTGTATTACAAAAGATTAAATCCATATAGATACTAAAGCTGAAATTGGTCTTCCATCGTCAAGAGAGATGAACAAATGTCTCTCGAGGAGATTCTGATTTTAGTGAGTCAGCACACTGTATCCATTTATGTATAATGTGATAATGTCTACAAAGAGCTGCATGTACAATCTCCATACAGCTGCAGAGCTGGAAATCCCAAGCATCTTTAGTGCTGGACTCAATAGCCCTCTTTAGTCCAAAAGGAAGATAGAAGGATCCACATACACTAACCAGAAATGAAGAAACATTAATAAATAATCATAACATTATTTTTTAAAAACTACACAGATAGAATACCCTATATTCAGAGCACTGTTTCAGTATTTACAGACCCAAGCTGGTCATGACAATACAGTTTTTGAAAACATATTGCACCATACATTTCACAGGAAAAGTTAAATTTCAGACTGACCATTTAAACCTGGTGCTTTTAAAGCCCACAAGATACACATCTATTTTGCCTTCCATGGTGAAAGTAATTTATCCAAATCAACTCCTTCTTGCCCCAGGTACACTTTCTCAATCCCCATATATGGCCAAGTGTGTTCTACATTGGGGTTGGGAAATTTCACATGAGCAGCAGGTTATTGGTTACATCTTCTTCAGCTATATCCTGTACATGCTCATCAATTCTTTATTTGAATTGTCTAATCATTTTGCCAAAATATAAGGCATGGCATGTACAGGATGCCATACATATGACTGCTGGTGTTTTGCAAAAATCAGGCTTTTTTCAATAACAGTTTTATCAAAATTTCAAAACAGCAGCAGTTACAAACAGCACCAGAATTAATCAGTAAAATAGCATTTCAAATTACAGTCTGATCAGTATTAAGAAAATTACAAGAACTAAGTTAATATACTATCACTACCTATTGAATGTATGTTCTACTGATATTAGTGACTCACTAATTACATCAACAATCAAAAAACTAGGAACAGTTGGAGGCTACGTAATCAGCACTTAGCTGGAGGAAGGACACCTGATCCTATTAAACCTGTCAGTTTTGTTCAAAATCCAATAACCGATTCTTATGTTATTCACAGTGTAACTCATCATACTAAACCATTCTGATAGCATGGGGAATGATGGCTTTGCCAGTACTTGAAGATTAATCTTTTATTGCTAAAGCTATTGCCATTATCCAAAGTTTGGGAGTAGGTAAGGGGTCGTTATGTGAGAATATCCCCAAAATATATAATTTGGGAGAGAAGGGTAGATCCATGTCCACACAGGATTTACATATGTTATGTATATTTTCCTATCGTCAGCAAGTTTGGGGCAATTCCATAACATAGGCAATAAAGTTCCATCTGGTTGTCCACACTTCCCACAGTTATTTGCAGCATAACCCTTTTCAATAGTTTAGTTGGAAAAAATGAATTAATATAAGATTCTACTGTATTTTGTATCAGCTTATTTTAGGTCTTCCTACTACATTTGTAGGCAAGTTTCCATGTAACATGCCAATCATTGTCAACATGAGGTTGTGGAGCTCTGATTCCCAATTCAGTATTTAGCAGATATGATCAGCGGTTGAGAATAAGAGATGTTAGTAAGGAGTTTATAATTAATGCTAGCCTCTTTTCTCAGAGGTCCCCATTTAATAATCTGTTCCCACTGTTCGTTACGGGATGTGATAAATCAGGCAGCACAGTATTTTTGAAGTAAAGCCCTAAGTTGCAAAGAATAATGAAACTGAAATTTCTGCAGCTGGAATTTATTCGAGTTCGAGGATGACATTAAAATGCTAATGTCCTCAGACAGAAGATCCTTAAGTCTGTTTGTGCCTACCTTGTCCCATTCTGGGTTGATTAAAACTGTTTTCTCTTCAGTTAACATAGGATTAATCCAGATGGTAGCATAATGCAGACACAGATGATCTGGGTTGAACTTCTAACTGTTGTTTTCTTAAGCCTGGAAGTTGCAATCAGACAAGGGCTACCTTGAAAGCAGATTTGGAACAGGGAATAAATAAAATCAGAAAGTATATGTGGGGCTATAATAGTTTTCTCCATGGAAAGTCATAGAGGCTCTTGCACAGACAATGTAGGCTTGTTTTGGAGATGTAGAGATGCTTGTAATAAGAATGCCAACTGGTAATTTTGCCAGTGTGGGAGACCCTGCCTCCCTCATTATTTGGTGCTTGGAGTTTTTTAACCTTAGCCTTGGTGGTTTACTGTTCCAAGAAATACCCTTATAAGATATGTCAATTTTTCAATAGCTTGTTATTTAGTAGAATGGTAATGTTTTGGAATATCTGAAAGATTTTGGGGCTACAGCCATTTTTATGGAGTTGACATTTCCCCATAGAGGGAGAGAGATTGAGGTGGCTCCTGTGATGCTAGGCCAATGGGTTATGATTGCTCTGTGCTATCTGTAATATAAAAATATAGCCTGTGTTTATGGGTGTCCCTCCCCCAGGTCAGAGAAGCTACAGGATATATTAACCTGAAACCAGGAGGTAATTAAAGGACCAGAGAGACTTAGTTAGAACTGCCTAGCTAGGATATAGGGCTCATAAACGTTTATGATGTCTTAGGGAAAAAACATGTTGTACCACCATGTTGCTAAAAGTCATAAAATCCTTAGATGTGCCCTGTGAATAGGAACTGCTCTGAGATCAAAGGGGATGTTAATTAAGGAGTCATATTGGGAAATTAGTTTTGCTGATGTCATTTTATTTGAAATACTTCCTGATAGGACATCCTGTTTGTATATATTTTATACTCTAAAGGAGGCATTAGATGACATCATAGAAGGGTTTGAAGACTGTATACTGTTTGAACATGTTGACATATCTTTCTGGACTCTTAAGAAACAAGATCTCTGATCTAACTTAAGCACTATAAAGAGGTAATACATTAGATAGAAAATATCTAATTGTATTGTGGTAGGAGTTTATGTTTTGTACTTTGACCTTGTTCTTTTAAATGATTGTATGCTTTTGATATAGTGTTCTGTGTTTACATTTTACATATTTTATCCATTTTAGTAAATATATTATTTTGGAAGACTGCCTGTGTGTGTCTTCAAAGTACTTTTGCATATGACATATAGAGGGTTAAAACTGATAAAACTGTTCAAAGCTTGATGGTGTTACTCAACTGGGAAAAGGTAAGAATATACCTAAGGTGTTTATAGAGTTTTAAGGGTTCATTTTGGATACCTGGTTAGGTGCCCTTAGGCAAAAGATATTGCATCCCCGAAGAGAATTTTATCTGAGCCTGTACATTTGGGTATGCTAGCATAAGGTTCACAGTTTGAATCCCCACCGAACCTGAGACCAAAGGTGATTTGGACCCACAAGCAGATAAGAGGGTTACCCTGTCTGTTACCTGTTCACATTACTGTGCTTGGAGGTTGGCGCTGTGGGAGCAGAGGGCCTGACCTCTTTCAGAGTGCTTTTGTGACAGATTTGGTTGCAGCGGTGCAGATAAATTTGCAACATGAGCTTTAACTGTTCAGTGTGTCAGCTTAATACTGTACAGCTCACTTGCAAAGGCAGTGATTTATTTTAAAAAGGAAACAGAACTATATCATTTGCTTACAGTCAAGTTCCTACTTGTTTTATTTTTTTCTAAAGTGCAAGTTAGGTAGCCACAGTTAGGGAAGAAGATGGCTTCCAACTACAGTGGGCACTGTAGACTACATAAGGCAACAGTGCCAGAATAGAGAGTCCTGTATGAGGAGAGCCACCAAGCAGAACCTCATGGGTGCCATGATGGCAACAAATGCCCAGAGTATCGAGTCACTGACTGTGACTGTAAGGACCAAACCTTGGGTATGGAGGGGCAAGCAGCCAGTGCAGTGTCTAGATCTGGTGAGGAGGGCAGCAGGGCCAGTGCAAGCAAAGGCCACAGCAGCAGGGAAGGTCACCAGCATTCTGGAGCCAGAAGCACTTAGGCTGCAGATTGAGTGCACAGAATGGAGCTGGAGTACTAAGGGAGGCGAGGATAACATCAAGAAGTGAGGCGAGAGATGTGAGCTGCAGAAGAAGAAGAGCGAGCAGAACAGTGAGGGTTGACCGTGAGGAACATGACCACCAGAGTCAATATGAACTGGAGAAGCTACACCCAACCACCAGCTCCAGAGCAGGTGGTGGCTTAGGTTTAACTGGAACTAGAGGACTGGGTTACAAATTGATGGCGAATTTAAAGAGGAGGAGGAGGATATGGATGCCTATAAAATTCCTTTGAAAAAGCTTGTATTCAGGCTAAAATTCCTAGAGGGTCCTGGAGCTTCCAGTTATCCTGCTACTACCAGGAAAGCTCAAGATGCATTGGGTGAAATGGACAATGAAGACAGTAATGATTACAGCACACTTAAAGCTGCACTTTAAAATGTTTGATTTAACTGCAGAAACATAAAGGCAAAATCTCATAAGCTCAGGAGAAGCCCTGATATGAGCTATGAGGAGCTAGCCATGAAACAACATCAGTTTTAAAATGTTGGAGGAAGGAACTGAAGATAACTCTGTAGATACAATTGAAAATGCTATTTTGCTAGAACAGTTTTTGGGGCATGCCCAGAAGAGCTGAAAACCTGGCAGGAGGACCGAGATTCCAAACAGTGCAAGAGGCTGCTGAACTCTTGGACCACTATGCCAAAAACAGACCTGCTCTGAGAGTGAATAGGGGCAGGCGTTGCAGCACAGAAAAGGAAAAGCACACCTCCAGGGCAGCTAAAACCCTCCCTGCCTCCACAGAAACTAGTTAGCCCCAGGTTTCAAAGAAAAGATTTCTCTGAGAAAAGAAAAGAATATTGGGTTTGTAAAGAAACTGGGCATGTTGCCAGACAGTATCCCAAAAGGATGAGCAATCATAGAATGGGGCTAGGAAAGATGTGAGTTGTTTGTGTGTCCCTGGAAGCATGCCTGTGAACATGAGGGAACACATGCACCCAGTTACGTGAATGGTGTCCAGACACAAGGGTTAAGAGACACAGGGGCATCTCTGGCATTGGTAAAGGGGATCTGGTAGAGCCTGGTCAGCTTATACCCAATGAATTTATAACTGTACAAGACTTTACTGGTGAGGAGAAAACATTGCCACCTGCTAGTGTTCTCCTGGACTGGGATGAAACAGGGGAACTGTGCAACAGGTGGCTGTAGCCAACACTTACCAGTTGACGTTATCCTTGGCAACAATTTCAAATGGGATGGTGTGTGCAGTTACCGTAGCCAAGTGGCAAGGAAATTGTAGTTCCCTGGACCCACAGAAGCCAGTGTGGAAATCACTGGGGGCTGATTCCCAGCCTGTGTCTCCTGATAGGGAGACTAATGAAAAGGGGTAGAAATGTCCCCAGTAGTAGTTAACCACACAGCTACAGAGGTTACTCCAAAGGAGGAGACGACCCATTGTCAGAGGGTTAGGGATGACAGTGATCCTAAGCACCCTGACACTAGTGCTAGGGACCTTAGTTTAGAGACTGAAGGGACCTGTCCCATGCCTTGGGAATGTGTAAGGAGTTTGCAGCTGCTCAGAAAAGTGACTCTCATCTAGAGAAGCTGAGGTTTGGGCAGATGCTGATGGAGCACAGGGAGGTGACGGTAAACATAAGGTTTATTGGGAAAATGGACAGATGTATACTCAGACTGTGAAGACAGAGGGAGGGGTGATAGGCAGGCAGCTTGTCTTTCCCCAGGGGTGCCGTGAGCAGTTGCTCAAGATTGCACATGATATTCCCTTGTCTGGTCATCTGGGAATCATCACTTACTACACAGCAGTTGGCCCAGAATTTCTACTGGCCCAACTTCACCCAGCAGTTAAAGGAGTATTGTAGGTCTAATCATTGGTGCCAAAAAATAGGGAAGGCAGGTAAGAAAACCCAAGCCATCCTAATTCCATTGCCCATAGTGGAGGAGCCATTCCAGAGGGTGGGAATGGGTATTGTGGGCCCTTTAACTACCCCCAGCTCTTACAGGAAGAGGTTCATCCTGACTGTGGTGGATTATTCCACCTGGTATCCAGAGGCAGTCGCCTATCCTCACTGAGGACAAACAAAATGGCAGATGCTTTACTTGGATTTTCTCCCATTTTGGGTTTCCGCAGAGGTTATCACTGATTGAGGAGGTTCCTTCATGTCAGACCTAATGAAATGTTTGTGGGAGAGTGTGGCATTGTGCAGAGATACATGACACCTTATCATCCATAAGCCAATGGGCTGTGGAAAGGTTTAATGGTACCCTGAAATCAATGCTCCAAGTGTTTACTGAACAGCATTGGGAGGGACTGGGAGAAATACCTTCCCACCTGTTGTTTGCATACAGGAGGTGCCCCAAGTGGACAGGATTTCCCCTTGAGCTCTTATATGGCGCCAGGTACATGGGCCCCAGACTTGATCTGGGAGGACTGGGAAGGCAAGCCACACCCAGGGAACTCCCATAGCAGATTACATCCTTAAGTTTAGGGAAAGGCTGAAGGAGCTTATGGGACAGCCCAGAGCAACCTGGCAGCTACCCAACAGAAACAAAAGTGTGGTACAACTGCTGAGCCAGAGCACGCCTGCATATGGTGGGTCAGGATGTCATGGTCCTTATTCGGTCTGGAAAGACAAGCTGCAGGCTGAGTGGGCAGGACCACTACAAAGTAGTGAGGAAGGTAAATGAGGTGAATATATAATAGAGTTACTTGACAGAAGACAGACAGAAAAAATGTACCATGTCCACATGATGAATCCATATGCTAATAGGGCTAACATGGTGTTTGCAGTATGTAGTCCTGGAGAGGGACGGATGAAGGAGACCCCCTTCTGGACTTGCTGAAGAAAGCAAGTGGAGTCCTCTGTGGAGGCAGCTAAACTGTCTCCCCAGCTGGCCCCGGACAAGATCCAGGAAGTAAGGAGGTTTAGCAGACTTTGCCCCTGTTTGGGACATTAGGAAGGAGGTGGAGGAAATGCTGTATTTAGGGGTAATCCAGAGATCCCACAGCCCTGGGCCTCACCCATAGTCATTGTGCCCAAGCCAGATGGCTGTACTCATTTCTGTGTGAACTATCATGGACTGAATGCAGTCACAAAAGTCAGATGGCTACCCGATGCCTGGACGGACGAACTTCTGGACAAGTTGGGAGGGTGACCTACCTATGACTATTGATCTGAGAAAGGGTATTGGCAGGTAGAGTTAATGGACAGAGCTAGGAGAGGTCAGCCTTCATCACTCTGATAGACTTATTTGAAATTAAAGTAATGCCTTTTGGAATGAAGCATGACACTTTGCAAGGTTGGTGAACCAGGTGTTAAATGGTGATGAGGAGTACTCACTTCCCTCCCTCACTCACTCGTTCTGCAACTCCACGCTGCTGCAGGCTGCCCTTTCTACTGGGTTCCTGCCTGTGTTACCAGCTTTGTCTGCCCATAAAGACATGTGCAGCAGTCCTGACACAGCTCCGTTGTTGTCACCTCCCCCCTCTCTCACTCGCTTGTTCCATTTCTGCCAGGCCTGTAGGCTGGCTTTTGTACTAGGCTCCTGCCTACATTGTTGCCTTTCCTGCCCACTAAGAAATCAGCAGCAGTCATGATAGACCTCCGGTGAGCTTGCTCACTCCCCTCTCTCACTCGCTCATTCTGTTTCTCCCAGCGCTGCAGGCTGCCCTTTGTACTGGGCTCCTGCCTGTGTTGGCACCTTTCCTTCCCACAAAGAAATCCGCAGCTGTCCCAACAGAGCTCCATTGAGGTTGCTCACTCACCCTGTCTCACTCGCTCATTCTGTGTCTCCTGGCTCTGCAGGCTGCCATTTTGTACTGGGCTTCTGCTTCTGTTGGCATTTTTTCTGCCCACAAGAAATTTGCAGCAGTCCGACAAAGCTCAATGGCCTCACTCACTCTCCCTGTCTCACTTGCTCATTCCATTTCTGCGGCAGGTGCAGGTTGCCCTTTGTACTGGGCTTCTGCCTGCATTACCACCTTTTCTGCCCACGAAGAAATCTGAAGCAGTCACGATAAGCTCGGTTGAGCCTGCTCACTCCTCTCCTCTCCCTCTCACTCTTTCATTCTGTTTCTCCCACCGCTGCAGGCTGCCCTTTTGTGCTGGGCCCTCGTGCATTGCTGCCTTTTCTGCCCACAAAGAAATCCACAGCAGTCCCAACAGGCTCCGTTGAGCTCCTCCTCCCCCTCCCTCACTCACTCATTCTGTGTCTCCTGGTGCAGCAGGCTGCTCTTTTGTACTGGGTTTCTGTCTGAATTGGTGGCGTTTCTGCCCACAAAGACATCTGCAGCAGTCCTGACACAGCTCCATTAAGCTTGCTAACTTCTCCTCTCTCCTCTGCTGTCGCCCTGCTTGCCAGTGCTGCAGGCTGGCCTTTGTACTGGACTCCTGCCTGCATTGTCGCTTTTCCTGCCCACAAAGAAATCACAGCAGCAGTCATGACAGACCTCCGTTGAGCTCGGCCCTCCCCCTCTTACTCACTTATTCTGTTTCTCCCGTGCTGCAGGCTGCCCTTTTGTACTGGGCTCCTGTCTCTGTCGGCATCTTTGTCTGCCACAAAGAAATCTGCAGCAGTCCTGACACAGCTCCATTGGCCTCACTCATTCCCTGTCTCACTTGCTCATTCCATTTCTGCTGGCGCTGCAGGCTGCCCTTCTGTACTACGCTCCTGCCAGCGTAGCCACCACTTATCTGCCCACAAAGAAATCTGCAGCAGTCACGATGGAGCTCCGTTGAGCTCACTCCTCCCCTCTCTCACTCGCTCATTCTGTTTCTCCCATCGCTGCAGGCTGCCTTTTGTACTCAGCCCTGCATGCATTACTGCCTTTTCCTGCTCCACAAACAAATCTGCAGGTCCCAACAGAGCTCCGTTGAGCTCACTCACTCCCCTTCTCACTCACTCATTCTGTGTCTCCCAGCGCTGCAGGCTGCCCTTTGTACTGGGCTCCTGCCTGCATTATCACCTTTCTCTGCCCACAAGAAAGCTGCAGCAGTCCCGACAGAGCTCAGTTGAGCTCAGTCACTCTCCCCCAGTCGCTCGATCCTAATCTGTCCCAAGCACTGATTTCTGACAGCAACTGTGGTAGTCTGCTCCAGAAGCCAGAAACACATTTTGGCCAGGATGTGAAAAATGACAGCTGTGCTGTTCATAAGGAGGTGTGAACAAATGCCAGTGTTGAAAATCTGCCGTGAAAATATTACTAATTTGCAAACTTATGAGGTGCGTGGAACCTGCACAACACACACTCATAACACAGTCATCTTATGGAGTTTCATCACAAAATTTTCAACATAGGCATTTTAGGACCTCTGCTCACGAACAGTGTCAGCGTGATTTTCTTAATATGTGCCGAACACTGATTTCCACAGTGACCACGCTATTGTGTGCGGAAGAGCAAAACACATTTCAGCCAGGATGGGAAAAATGACTGCTGCACTGTTCATAAGGAGGTGTGACAAAATGGCAATGCTGGAAATCTGGAGTGAAAATATTGCAAAGATCACGGCGTGCGTGCAAACTGCCAACGCATGCTCTTAACACAGTCATTTTATGGAGTATCGTCACCACATTTTCAACATAGGAATTTTAAGACCTCTTCTCATGAACAGTGTCACTGTCATTTTCATAATCTGTCCCGAACACTGATTTCCCAAGCGACCATGCTATTCTGCACTGGAAGTGCGAAAACACATTTGGCCAGGATGTGAAAAATGACAGCTGTGCTGTTCATAAGGAGGTATGAACAAATGCCAGTGTTGAAAATCTGCAGTGAAAATATACTAATTTGCAAACTTACAAGGGTGCATGGAAGCTGCACAACACACACTTGTAACACAGTCATTTTATGGAGTTGCATCACAAAATTTTCAACCTAGGCATTTTAGGACCTCTGCTCATGAACAGTGTCAGTGTGATTTTCTTAGTATATCCGAACACTGATTTTCCCAGCGACCACGCTATTGTGTGCCAGAAGAGTGAAAACACATTTCAGCCAGGATGGGAAAATGATAGCTACACTGTTCATAAGGAGGTGTGGCAAATGGCAATGCTGGAAATCTGGAGTGAAAATAATATTGCAAAGTTACGGCGTGCGTGCAAACTGTAACACATGCTCTTAACACAGTCATTTATGGAGTATCGTCACCAAATTTTCAACATAGGCATTTTAGGACCTCTTCTCATGAACAGTGTCACTGTCATTTTCATAATCTGTCCGAACACTGATTTCCCACAGCAACCATGCTATTCTGCACTGGAAGTGCGAAACACATTTGGCAGGGTGTGAAAAATGACAGCTGTACTGTTCACAAGGTGTGAAAAAATGCCAATGTTGAAAATATGGGGTGAAAATATTGCAAATTCCACGAAGTTACGGCGTGCGTAACAACTGCCATAGCGATGCTCATAAAACAGTCATTTTTTATTTTTCCACCAAATTTGCAACATAGGCTTTTTCAGAGCCCACCTCATGAACACTGGCACTGTCGTTTCATTAATTGGTCCCTGAAAGGTGATTCACTGTGCAGTGGCTGCAAAATCACCTTTAGGGGCCAAACTCTTTCCGACAGTGATATAAATCATGAGGAGGGTCCCAAAAAACATGTTGAAAATGAATGGTCAAAATTCCCAAAAATGCCTGAGATATGCATCAAAGTTGAAAAAACCCTGTTTATTCCATTATACAGCTTACGGCATTTCCTCAGTTCAGCAGTCGGCTTTGAAGAGTGCAGACATGTTCCCAGTCCACGAAGATCATCACGCCAGACTCCGGAGTAAGTATGGGGTGAGTGGGTGTGTGGGGAGGCAGGGTGCACAGTGGGTGGAGTGCGGATTGTGGGAAGGGGACAGAGACCGTTGAGGACCTTTTCCTTCTTTACAGGGTATAAAAAAAGACATTGCGGGACCATTTTTTCTTTTACAGGGGCATGTGGCACACTGGGGTGGGCTCCCAGCATGCCAATGGAGTCTTGCTTTGGGGGCAGCTGTAGCCGACAGGGTTGGGCACCCGTCGGCACACAAGAAAGGGGGCGCCGGGGAGTTGTTACATTATGCCGACAGGGGATTGGGCACCCGTCAGCAGACAACAAGCGGGGGCTTTACATAATGCTGACAGGAGTGAGCTCCCGTTGGCAACATAATAAGTGTGGGGCACTGAAGCCAGCGAGTTGGGGCCCCCATCGGCAAATAAACACAGTGGGGGCCACATGCTGCGAGAGGTTGGGCACCCCTCAGCAGGGGTTAATATTGTTTGAGAACACGGCGGCAAGCCACCACCATGTTCACAAACAATATCAATAGTTCAAGGTCCGCCCTGCAATGATGGGTCGCTCCTCATTGCAGCGAATGCCTACGCTGCAATGATGAGGCAGACCCTGAGTGCACTTGACTAATTTTTAAAACTTAGTGGCATGCTGGCTGAACTAGTGTCAGCAGCAGCATGCTGCCGGCATTAGAGAAGCCAGGACAAGCCTATACAGGCTGTAAGGGGCATTAGCACAACGGTGCTGTGCCTCCACAACCTGCTTGTGGAAAAGCTCCCATAATATTTTTCTTGCGCATGCGCCGTAATCAACATAAAAACAGCTCCTACTGGTAAAACTCACTTATAGATTCAGCTTTTTATAATTACTGGTGCATGGAGTCTCAGCAGTGCTTTATGTAAGATAGACAAAATATGTGTTTTGTTCTTGGTGTACTCTTTTATTTTTAAAGCATTTTAGTTTGAAAATAGTAAACAATGAAGTGTATTAAAATGAGGTTTTGATTTGTAAACATCAAATAACAACGTTTGAAATGGAACTTTTTGTAATGAGAACATTAAGAAGAAAAAATCCACTTTTAAATAGATCAGTAGTATGGTTTGTCAGAAATCAGTTCAAATAAAGCATCCTACACAAACTATGGAAAGTGATCTTTTGAAATTAGTTTTCAACAGACAACAGTTAGGAAATGTTAGAATTTGATTGGTAAGCTTGAGCTGTAATCTAGGTAGTGTTGTCAGGGTAACACTAAAGGTCCTGCTTTTAAGTGAATAGCTATGGGAAAGAAAAGAAAAGGTTAGGGGCATGTAGAAATCTTGGTCCCTGCAATAGTTTGGTGTATGTTGTACTGTTACTTTATGAAATTAGTTGGAGTGGTACAGTGAAACATGGAGTAGCAGTCTGTGACTGACAGGTAATGGAACAGTGCTGTCGAGTTAGTGAACTTTGAATAAACTTGAACTGTCTGCAGGACCACGTACCGCTTAAGGAGGCTGTCAGTGAGCAGAACTTTGTTTGTTTTTTAATAACTTTTTATTTGATTTTTATTTCATTTTGCAAATGTACATAACAACAGAGACAGGATGACCTTACTGCAGGGTTACAGGGAGCAAAGGGTCCTCATGGTTAATACAGTACATTATGAAATGGGTGGTAGAAAAGCAGCATTCTGATTGGCTGCTAGGAGTGTGCTAATATGTCTAACACCATGGGAGAAGGATCAGGCTGTACAAGCTATGGCGCGGGCATTGATATGGGTGAAGCTGCCCACTCAGAACTTTGAGAAATAAAGCGTAGCCATCTTGTTTCTGCATAAGTGGTGCCAGCCTAACTGTATAAAAATAAAATAAATACACCTGACCTCCTGTTTAGTTGGGCTCGGTCTTTTAATGTTTCTGTTTTAAATCCATGCAGAGCGTAGCAAAGGAAAAAAAACCACAAAGTGCTCGATCTGTCTCCCAGCCCTCACTCCTCCATCCCAATCAAACGTGATCTCTCTCTCTCCAGCCCCTCGCTCTCCATTTTAATCAGAAGCGACTGCTGATTATTACAGGCGATGATTCATTTAACAAAGTACTGCCACAATCTCTGTCCTGGGAAAAAAAAACGCAAAGTGTTGCAATCTGTCTCCCAGCCGCTCGCTCTCCATCCCAATCAAAAAGTGATCTGTCTCCCAGCCCGCTGTCTCCCAGCCAAGTGACTGCCGATTATTGCAGCCGATTATTCATTTAACAAAAGTACAGCCACTATCTCTCTCATGGCCCACCGACTGAGTGGCTGTTCAGATCGATTGCTAACTTGGGGGAGGGAGGGTGAATACTGCCATGACAACCACATGTAAACCATAGAAGCCTTTATAGGACAAAATTCCTTAAGTCAAAAAGAAACAGTAGGCGGAGGAACTATTTTATTAAAATGAAGACCAACATTAAACTTTTCACTTTTAAATACTATACATTTTAGCCATCACATACATCTGTATTTTTGATAGCCATTTCATAAGTGCAATAAGCCACTTCAGGGTCTGTGTGTTAGACACTTTAACACATGGCTAGGAGGCTGGATGCACTCGGCCGGTGGCCTCGGTGCTCACCACGCCTCCTCAGCCGTGTGTGTTAAAGTGTCTAACACACAGCCTGGAGTGTCTTATTGCTTATGTATGAACTCCATTCCCTCAGTAATAACCCAGTACACAACTACAGATCACTGTGTCTCAAATAGGATACAGGGAGAGCAAAATATTTCTCAGAAAGTAATACTCTGAATGTAAAAGTCTGGATGCGGGGACCAAGTGCTATACATATATCCTAATACCATACTAACACTAAAAGCTGGGTTGCGGCCTATTGCCCCAGCTATTACACTCTAAATCAGGCATCTATAGATGCTCTTGGGTCTCCTGGTGCCTTCTGTCACACCCACCCCATCTTCTTATGATTTATGGCCCATGGTCAAATCATGGTGTGGATGTACCTTCCTGCCAACCATGGAGGCATGGATCTACACCATATTGGATGGGGTGAGAAGGCAGAGGGGAAGGAGAGCTACTCTAGGTGGTAATAGCGTTAACTTGGGTGGGTCAGCATCTGTAATGGAGCCCTTCTGTCGGTAACCTGGTGGTGTTGGTAGTACTTACAGCTCTGTCTGGTTGGCTTCAGGCCTCCCTCCTGTTGTGGTCCTAGGTCTTAGCTTCATGGCTTCCTGTAGGATCCCACAGCTAGGTCATTCGTGATGAGGTCCAAACCATCTGTAACAGAGAACAAAGTACACACAAAGAACACATTCTTGGAAGCATAACATCAACTAGGTGTATACTTTGTGACCATCCAATGCTCCTGTGTTCTAATCCCTGCTAAGCAGTCTCCTTGTGTCCCCATTCTGCTTCTGGTTTGAGGAATAGAAGGAGGTCTGACCCCCTTCCTGGGGTTGATTTAGTAGTGTGGCCATGGACTGACAGCAGTGGTTGACAGCAAAGTAAGGGCCTCTGATGATCTGAGCTTTCTGCCTAGTCACATACCCACTTCCCCTGTGAGATAATCCCTGTAAGGCTTCCAGCAGTTGAGAAAGATGTGGAGAGCATTACCTTCAAGATGAGAAAGTTTATCTATGGCTTCCAGTGAAGCTTGGATGCAAGGACTTAGGGTAGGTATTGTCTGGGTCCTCCATTTGCAGAGTATAGCTCTCTTGGTTTGCAAGGCCAGGAGAGCCTCCACCTGAGCTCATGCTGAGATAAGTGGTGAAGTGGGGGCATGACCCCAGGATATAGAACTGTGGATCTAGCAGGAACTGGGTGTGGAGAATCCTGTTGACCAGTTAGTTGATGTCCTGCCAAAGTGTCCGAATATAAGGGCATGACCAGATGATATGGTGCAGGTCCCTCACATTTTGCACCTCCAACACCTATCATCCTCAATGAGTTTGGCCTTGTGTAGGACTGTGGGGTATGATACCATGAGTGGAAATCTTGTTTGTATAAGTCTGCTGCAAGCATCCTTATACCATCTGTGTGAGTCCCGCTGTTCCCTTTCCCAGGGTCCTGCCTAATTTGAGACCCTAGCATTTCTCCCACCTGTTCCTGGACTCCTCTGACTTGGAGAGGATGGCATCCCAGATTTTGCATATATTCTCCCGTGAGGCCTTTGAGCTGTTTCCTCCAGCTGGAAATGTCATTGGGTAGTTGAGAAGATGCGTAAGTGCTTAGTACTGGTCGTATGGCCTCCCATATTTGAAGGAACCTCAAGTCAGCCTTCTGGAGTCCCCATTTCTCCTGAAGAGACATGAAGGATGCCATTCTAATGTGTGGTGTATCGAGGAGGTGTGCAAGTTTGTGAATACCTCTTTCTGCCAGGAGGCCACCAGACCACCTTCCTTTCTATAAGGATATCCAGATTGTGCCATAGTGGGTGATATCAGGCGTCTGGGATACATCCCCATTTTCCCATGTGCTCTATTCCAGTATGTAAACCGATGCATCTATGGTGGAATGTCTGGTTTTGGGGCTTCTCGCCTTGCTGAAGAGGAGAGCAGCTGTATCTGCCACCTGATCCTCTGTTCTTTCTACTTCAACCCATTGAGGGGATTGGAGTCCTGAGTGGTGGTTCAGTGAAGTGTCTGTGCTGTTTGGAAGGCAATCTTATATTCCGACATCCAAGACAGATTCCACCCTCCCTCGACCAGTGGGCTCTCAGCTCATTGCGGCTGAAACAGGGTTTGGCCTTCAAAGGAAGTCCCCACTAGTTTGTCAGCCTGCACCCACCTGTTGGGCAGATGGATGGGATATATGATAGAAGGTAGCTGACCCTCGTGGGCGGAGACCATCTTGACCGCTGTGATTTTTCCAGCTAATGTGAACTTGAGGATGCACCATCTGTCAAACTGTTTTAGTGGACTGCAAAAGTGGGTGCATATTTGCCTCCCAGAGATCTGCTAGGTCAGGGGTACAGTGATCCTAGATAACTAGTGTCATTTGGTGCCCACACCAGCCCCAGGCTTGCTACTACCTCCTGTTGGTACCCTTGGTTAGGGGAAGCAACACAGTTTGGACTGATTTAGTCACAGTCCAGAGTACAGTGCAAATTCCTCCAGGAGCTGCAGAAGGGGTTAGTGATGCTTTGGCATCTTCTACTGGAATAAGCAGATCATCAGCATACATTTGTGTTGGGTATGATGTATTGCCGACCTTCACCCCTGAATCCATCGGTGTGCTCTGATGGTAGTGGCCAGGGTTCCACTGCCAGGACAAACAGCAGGGAGATAGGGACACCCTGTCTGGTGCCATGCTCTAGAGGAAAGGGGATGACAGGAGCTGGTTGGTGTTGACCCTTGCTATTGGGGCTGTGTAGATAATATGAATTCTGGATCTGAATATGTCCCCACTGCAGGTGAGCTAGGACCAAGTGCAGATAATCCCTCTCCAGGGAGCCATAGGCCTTCTCAAAGTCTACCGCAATGGCAGCTGCAGGTGTTTGAAGACCATTTGCCTTATGAATAAAGGTTAACCTGGGATCGGCAGTGGTATGTGCTATGTCTCCCTGTACAAATCCCACCTGGGAGGGTGGATCAGGTCAGTCAAGAAGTGGGCTAAGTCTGGCTGCAGGATCTTGGCATATATTTTGCTATCAACGTTTATTAGGGATATGGGTCGATAGCTACCCGGAGCAGTGGGGTCCTTCCCTTTTTGGGATAAGTATTATCACAGCTGCTCTAAGCATAGGTGGCAGACACCCAAGTCATCCACTTCCCTGAACATTAGGGCTAAAATGGGGACAGAAGGTCAACCAGAGTGTGATAGTATTCCACAGTGAAACCGTCACTCCCTGGGGACTTCTCTTTTGAATGTCTGTATGGCCTCCTGTACTTCCTTAGCTTCAATCAGTGCATCTAGATTGTGGGCTTGGGTCTGAGACAGCTTCAGGAGAGGAAGCTTATCCAAAGTTCTGTGTGCCTACGGTGATGAGTAATGTGAGAAGTAGAGGCATGGGTATAATGTGGTCATGATGTACGCTAATGCCCTTCAGCGTGTTGATTACCTTGCCTGTGTTGCTCTTGAACCCCGGATATGTCTCTCCACCTGCTGCTTCCATAATTGGTACACTAGCACCTTCCTGTTTTGTATCCTCCCTCCCAATATCTGTGTTTGGCGCAAAATCGCTGCCTCGACTTTCAGTCAGAAGCTGGTTAATCTCCAGCCTAAGGCCCAGTACTTCTTTGCCTAGCAGGAGTCAGGATCAGGGACATTGAGCTGCTTATATTCCCTTTTGGCTTGTGCCAGTTTGGTCTTTAGGCCCTCTATCCCTCCGCCTTCTGGCGTGCCCCATAATTGCCCCCTACCACTGGCCTTATATGCCTCCCAGGTATTGCCTGGTGGCGTGTCTTACACCAGGTTGTTTCCAGGAATGTGGCAGTCTCTTGTATTATCAAGGTGTGAACTCAAGTCTCAAGAGAAGGGCAGGGTCTACTCACCATGTAGGCTTGGGAAGGGGTGTTGCCTCATGTGAAATGTATCTGAACCAGGATGTGGTCTGATATTACCCTGGGAAAGGTGGAGAAATCCAGGACATTGTGGGTTAATGCAGGGACAGACAGCCAGAAATTGATTCTGCTGTAAGAGGCATGTGCCTCTAGTGGAAGGTGAAGTCCTTGTTTCAAGGATGGAATAGGCACCGTGTATCAACTAGCCCTATGTCCTCCATCATTTGCTTCAACGCTAGGCTGGCTCCGACATGAGTTTCTTTGCTTGTTGCTTTCCTATCTATATGGGGCTCCAGGGTGAGGTTAAAATTTCCTCCAATTAGCAGCGGGCAGTCTTTGGGGAGAAGGCAGTGATTTTTTTCTGCCAGGGTGTGGAAAAAGCCTGTGTCATCTTGATTCGGGCATAACTATTACATAGCACTATGGGACCTGTTGGGGTGTCATAGTGGGCTAAAGATCCACCTGCCGTCTGGGTCGATAGAGTTTTTACCTGGCACCATTGAAGGGATTTGTAGATCAGTATCACCACCCTCTCTTCCCTAGTGGATGCCCTGCATGTACCTCCTGGCCAACCCAATTTTCTGACTAGTGCTGCGTGGTCATTTTGGATGAGCTTTGTCTCCTGTAGGAAGGCTTGCGAGCACATTCACTTCAGGTGAGACAGGACTTTTTATTTTAACTGGGGTATTTAAACCCTGCACATTCCAGATGTGACAGACCACCTCGCCCATTCTGCAGCAGCTGGATAGTCACCCTCTCACCCCAGTCTAGTCTTCATGTCCAAGCCAGTCCCAGTGGCTGTCCTATGAGGGACACTCCCTACAATGATGCCGCTACTCCCCTAGAGGGTTTGTAATCCTGCACAGTCTGTTCTACTGAGGATCCAATACAATAATGCCATAACAGTGAAAGTTTGCTGTAGCTAAGCTTAGTACACAATAAGTACCACTCTTTAAACAAAGAAATAAACACACGAATATCTCAACTATTTGCACTTTATGGGATCAACTGTTCCAATCAAAGAATAAACTCTTAAATTGGGCACTACTTGACCACAGCAAGTGGAAGCCTGTGCCGTTTAATGCAGGTGTTCCCCAAGGCGTGGGAAAACTCTACCCCTATTGTTTGCCGCAAAGGCCTCTGTGGTGTGAGATCAGGCAGACAGTGGTTGCTCCTTCTGCCACACCTGAGGCCATTGCCTCTTTTTATTTCTTAATGTGCTTAACCCATCGTTATCCCCTTAGTGACCATTACCATGTTGTCTACCAATATCAATGTTGCCTTGTCCTGAAGGTGGAGGGCATCTTACTTAAAAACTTTGTGTCTGGCTCCCTCCTCTGGTGTGGAAAGACAGGTCACTTCCCCAGGACACCAGGGGGACTGCCTCTCAGGTGCATGACTTGAAGGGGACAGCCCTCTCCTTCCAGCAAAGAGCTGAGCATTGTTATCTTCTGCTCCTGGCCAGCCCGTGGGGCAGAGGAAATGGTCAGACATTTATGGGGACTGGGTGTTGGGTGTATGTTCCTCTCCCAAGTTATCCAACCAAGTGCCCTGAGAAAAACAGGGGGTGAGATGTTGAGCCGAATATTCTATGTGAGTTTTTTGCCCTATTGCGGGATCCAGGTCCGTGTTCCGGCCCTGTCTCTGTTGATGGGTCTGGCTGTGGTCCAGAAGGTATCAAGTACCCGGGAAAGCCCTTAGGGCACCCACAGAATGTAGGGGACTGTTATATCAACGAGGGCTTCTGGGTACCTCAGTCCTGCCTTGGGTGACAGGGGTTGGCCATATGTATATCACCCAATCATCTCCGGTGGGGTGCAGGAGGCTAGACATTGCTGTCTGCCATCCCTGACCAACAGTGGCCCCAGGTCTTGTGGAGCAGAGCGATGGGGAGGAAAGGTCAAAAAAGGGCTCACAGGGGCAATCCAAGTCAGTCACCACACATTATAGCCCCCTCAGCCCTAGTGGTACACATATTAATTTCAATTCATATCCTCTCCTGCCAGGTTTAAGCAGTGTATGGTTCCAGGCGTAGTACTGGTAAACTGTTCGGTGGCCATCTGCAGCGAGAGGCGCCCAGTGGTGGGAGCAGGGGCAGGCAATATTGTCCAATCTCCTCCTCTGCCTACACCAGTAGGTGTCCTTAAAGCTCCATCTGCCACGAGCCGGAGGTGCCATCCCAGATGACTGTTACCCAGCCTTAAGTGTATGGTATGTGTGGCCCTATTTTATATCCCCCATTATTGCTATGGTTCAAGGCAGCATTTCAGAGCCCCCAACTAACCAAGATCCAGAAGAAAACCACACTTATCTGATACTTCTTTCAGCCCAGCTAGATCAGGGTGCAGGAAGTGATTACAGTCCTTTTGGCTGATCCTGTCTTCTTTTCGTGCAGTGCTCTGTGTCACAAATTCACTCAGCCAGTCAGCCCTCTACTCCCAAAGTGTCAACCTCTGAGCGTAGGATTTGTGGACAGTTAACAGTACAAGGTAACCCTCTTGTCTGTTTTGTGGGTTGAATCACCTTAACCTCAAGTTCTGAGAGGATTCAAACTGATAACCTCTTGTTAGCATACCCAGTTATCAGGCTCAGATAATTCTGTCTTCGGAGGCCAGATATCTTTGCCTCACGGGCACCTAACCAGGTCTACAAAATGAACCCTAGAACTCTATGCAAAACCTTAGAGAACTCTATCCGTTTCCCAGTTTGGTATACCAATAAGTTCATACACAGTGTCAACTATAACCTTCAAAAGCTTCACTTAAATAAAAAGAAATGTCAAGGCACTCCAAGCAGTTTCCATTTTAAAATATATATCTTTACTTTAAAATAGGAAAACAGAAATTATTACAGAACAAAATATCCCAACACATACAGCCTTAAAACAAACAGGTAAGAGTGCAAATTCCTACAAATAATAACATTCAGACTAATCTTGTCTAAGGTCCTTACTTCTTAATCTGTCAGTGCTCTGATGTTCCTCTTCTCTCAGTCAGAAGTATGAAAATGTGTCTGTCAAGGTCTTCTCAGTATGTTAAAAACAGTCCTGAGGCGGCCTTCTCACTAGTCACCAAACTCCACCTTGGCGTAACAAAATCTATATTTTATAGCATAAGATGGCCTACTAAAGTATTTAAAAAAAATAGAGATGACATAATGAATTTCCCTCTTCTTATGTTTGACTGGTCAGAACTAGTCTGTGCTTTGCTTCACACACACATCAAAAGTCTCTTTGATATAAGTCACTGTATTCAAAGCAAAAGTGTATTTGACTCCTTAATTCTGTCTGGGCCTTGGTATCTGTACATCAAAGGTCTCTTTGATGAAATGAGCTGGTTACTGAGAGGTTATTCATAACACTGGCCAGTGTCCCTTTTCTTAGGACATCTAAGTGCAGATCAAAGTTTCCCTGAGGATGTCATGAATGGCTAATTTCATTTCCTGGTATCAAAGCAAACTGACAAGATAATTGCACCTGAGATATCTGCAGTTTAACAATGTCCTGTCCTTTGAACTTATCCCGGGGGTTGAAGTGTCAGTTTCAGCAGCCAGCATTTCCTTTTGCCACAGTCCATCATACATTTTTTTTATATATTTACAATAAAAATTATACAGGGATCAGAACCAGCTGTCCAGGTGTGACACTCTGCACCAGGGGACCGATGATCTTGGAAGGGCCTGTAGTGGAGCACGGGGCCTGCAGTCCTGGTGTTTGTTCCTTCTCCCAGTAGACCCACGAGACCATGCCCTCCAGGAATGTCTGCTGCGATCACTCCTGAGATTCGGGTCATCAGTCACAAATTCCATCAGTTGGTCATCCGCAGGGACCTCCAAGCTGTTTAAGGACTTCAGCGGTGCAAACTTGTTGTCCGAGAAGTCGAAATTAGGAGCTCACAAATACCAGCTCCTCCTGACATTCGAGTACAGAGTAAGCATCCTGAAGGGCCTCTTCTCGGTTCTCTTGGCTAGGTGTTCTCTCCTCTGAGTCTGGCCTGCTGGGATCACTTCTTAGATCCTAGGGATATCTCTCCTAGATCATTTCAATTTCCCTCACCAGTCGAGCTCCTCGACACCTCCAATCCATTCAGGCTGCTGCTCAGAGATTTACTGTGCTGGCTGCGTTGAGGGATCTACTCCTTCCCTTGACAGCCTCCACTCCATGGCTGAGCTTTGTGTGGGCCATGTTTGTACATGAAGTCCTTGGCAGCCTGGGTGGAGTAGTTGTACTCAGTACTATTGTCAATAGCTGGAGGGATAAGGGGTATCTGATGGAGAATGGCTGGTTCAGTTTGTGGAGCCATTTCCACACCTCAGTGTATTCCTTCTATTTCTGGGCAAGGATCCTCAAGTAATCCTGGAATATGGATCCTTTGCCCATTCCAAACACTTAGCCCATTTCCTAGCTCGGGCTTGAATGCGCATCTTTCTCAGAGAAATTTAGAAAGTGAACCAGGATAGGGCACAGTCATTCACCTTCCTTGGGCCTCGGCTGGAGGCGTATGGTGGGAGCACTCTATAGTGATTCAAGCATGCTCCGGAAAATTAAGCATTTTGGGAGAGCCCTTATTAGGAAGTCAGTGGTACGACCCTTTTGCAGGCCTCAGAAAATCCAAGGAACTGCAGATTGTTCCTGCGATTCCTATTCTCCATATCGTTGAGTTTTCCTGGAGTTCTAGTATTTGTCTGTCCTTTTCTGCAAAGGTGGTACATTGGCTGTCCACCACCTTGGCCTGTGCAGTCACTTTTTGCTCTACAAAGTCCACTCTGACATCTAACTTGTGGAGGGTGGCAGTAGCAATGTTGCAGGAAATTGTGATCTCCTCCATTCATTTGACCATTATTGTGAACATTTCTTTCACAGAGTGCCCCACTACCCCTGTTGAGGTTTGCCATGCAGTCGGAGTTGGCAGTTTTGGATATTGGCTCCAGTTTTACTGTTACACCATAGATCTAGATTGGATATGGCCCCTGAACTAATGGAGTACCACCCACAATATGGTGAGTAGGCAGCACCAGGTTTACCAATTTAATTTGCTGTTCTATGTCAAATCAGGCCTCAGGTGTTGGCATCAGAAAACTCAAGTGGCTATCTTAGTTGTTAGCCAAGCCCCTGAGCAGAACTTTTAAAAATGCTGTAATAACCAGTTTTCAGGTTATTACGGCATTTGACGAATATAAACATAATATTTTTTATTTATTGATTTTTCAAGCAAAACTCACAAAACAATGAGTACACAGGAGGAACACCAAACTTGGATAATTTCTAGTTTAAAGGGTGGGCTTTCTGATAAAAAGAAACTAGTACCATCTGTCTAAGGGGTCAGCAAAGTGTGATCACAAAATGCTGTTTGCAGTCCTAAAGCTATGTTAGCAGGCTCGGGGGATTATGGAGGAGCCAGGAGACAGGGTGTGCTCTTGGGCAGAGGTAGTAAGTATCCACATGAACAGAGCAGAGCAGGCTCAGAATTTTCAGGCAGTTGGTCAGTGATTTCAAACTGAAGATCCCATTGTGGCAGATACTACTGCAGGATTCCAGGGAAGAATCAGTTGTGATTGGTGCTGAGGAGTGGAATCAGCTTACTGTCCACTTAGGGGCCAGAATTTCAGAGAAATAAGATGTCTGTGTATAAACAGAGCTGTACAGCTCATTTTGGGAGAGATTCAGCAGGAGATTGACCTGACAGGACTGGTTCTCAACCAGAGGAGTCCAGCCTACAGATGCCTACAGTCAGCCAGGGAATCAATAAAGAAGTGCACTCGCTAGTTGCAGGTTCAAAAGCTTGTTTTTATTAAAAAGCAAAATGCAAACACGGATAACACTCATGCAGGATATTCAGACTACCCCATGCACTTTGACCATAAGAGCGTTATTAGGGGTTCAGTGAGTATTTACTACAGACAAACAGGGCCTCGAGGACTAGGTCTCATACAGTAAGCCTAGCCTATAGGGATTGCCTGTAACCCAGGTGCAGGGTCAGTAGAACAGTGAGAACAGGGACAGGACAGTTATTACCTGCTACAAGGGTACCTGATCCTATAAGTTGTTTCAGCCTATATCCAGCAAGTTCAGCACAGCATTTTCCAGCTACCAGGTCATCTTCAAGAACCATCTGGCATCTGTAAACTCTCTTATACTATATACACTCCTAGAATTCCAGAACCCATAAGGAAGTGGTACAGTACTTTCAATTTACTTTGCTGAAGTAGTTCAAGAAGGATGTTTATCTGTCATACATGGTTTGAGATTCCAACTGCTACAACACAGTGCTAATCCAGCAATTGAAGAGACCTTGCTCAGAGACTGAAGGGGTATTGAATGTGATTTGCCTAGAAGTATTTGTTAGCCAAATGTGATTTTTGCTACAGTGATTACAGCAATTGCTATATAGTAAATGCTATAGAATATAGTGAATATAGAGTATAAAAGTATTGCAAGTGAGTGCTAAAGTATTAGATATCAGGGAAGGGTATCTGGAAAAAAGGGGTTGGTAGGTGGGTTGACTGTGGTGGGTATAGGTCAAGTAGCCTCTGCATGCCCTTAAGGTATCCATAAGAAAGTACACTGCCTGATGTCTGTGAGTGGCCTAGTGCTGGTGGTATTGATAATATTGGAGGGTTAGTGGGTACTGGAATAGCTTACCATCTCCAGGGGTAGCAGGTGCAGACCTGTGGGAGGAAATAATACAGGGGTTAAGTACAAATGTACAGTTTTAAGTTACAATCAGTTTGATTACAGGTTAATTGCAAAAACACAGTTATTGCTATTTTGTTTCTTACAAGCTGTGTCTGTCATGCTGGCAGAACAGCCCAGTAAATGTACCTTTATTTCACTAGAAAACTTTCAACTCACAATTCCTGTTGTCTCCAGTGTCATTCCAGTACAGTGCCTTCTTTCCTGCACAGCTTCCACAGTTATCTGGTTGGCAAGACAGGTATGCATATCTGCCATTGGTGGTTGGTGGAAAAGAAGTAAACTAACTTAAGATAATGTGGTTTGCCTTACATACCCTGATACCCAGCCACTCTTGGAGGCAGTATAGTGTAGTGGGTAAGGGCACTGAGCTACCAACCTGGAGACCTGGGTTTGAATCACATCAGCCCCACTTGCATACTGTATGACCCTGAGAATGTCATTTAACTTCCTTGTGCTCCCAGGTCACACCTGGAAAAGCTCCAGCTTAGTGTGCCTTTCCTGGTTAAACAATTTCCCCTTTCCTTCACTCTGTTATGCCAGGGCCACACAGGTTGGCAATGATGAAGTAGTGAGCCAGTGTTACTCCATCCTTACAGTGTCCCACTAGGGCCATATACGGGTGAAAAATCTTCAGTCATTTTCGACCAACAGTTGACACTAGAACATCAGATGTTAGCAGTTGTCTGAAATAGCTTGTTCATCTGAAAAACATTGTCCATAATGAGCCCTATCTGGCGTGTGAGGATCTGGTGACTCCAGTGAATGTTTTTGTGTATATCTACATTGAACTATTGTAATGCTTTATACCTCATGTTAAATGGAGGTTTAGTGTGTCAGTTGTAGCTGGTGCTGAACATGGCATTCAGGCTATCTGCAGTATCATACTCAGAGCATGTCATGCTGGCCCTTGGCAAACTGCACTGGCTGACGGCTCAGTGGCCGCTGCTTTCAAGTTGGGTCTTCTGACATATAAAGGCCTCGTAGTCTGTGCCATGCATGTAAACTCGTGGTCAAGGACAATGCCATGTGCACTCTCTGCTGTGCTGAGTTTGGCCTACTGGTTGTTCCCAGGTCATGTAGTCACTCAGGTGATAGAATTTCCTGGTGGTGACTCTATAATTTTGAAAAATCTTGCCAGGGGTTGTACAGAGGGTCACCTTGTTGGAGATGTTTAAGAGGAGCCTAAAGATCTATCTTTTCCAACAGGCATTTAGGGACAAGTACTAACTATTTAAACATTCTGCTGCTGCTGTTATGACTGCTGAAATGTTAACTCCTAAACAAGCATGGTATGTAAAGGCTTTCTTTTTGATTTGTTTACTATACGTATTTATTTATACGTCTTACTGGTGAATGTTTTACTATGTGAGGAGCTCTGAGCCATTTGGGAAAAGTACCATAGTAGTTTAAGTGATGATTGATTGAGTGATTGATTGATTGATTGACTGCTTGATTGACTAATTGACTGATTAGAAAATGTAAGACAACACAGTACAGCTCTCTTTTCTGTGGTGTTTTGACAGTCAACAACTTAATCTAGTTCAAGGTCAGTTGGCATTCATCTGTATCCTCCTCCCCAGGTCATGCCTGAAAATAGGCAGGATTTGTCTAGTGCACTTACCCGGTCAACAAAACTAAATAAATAAAATAAATTTGTGATTAATTAGTTAAGGCTTCCATCTCCTCACCAGACACCTTTCTAAGCCTCTCACTGAAAATATTTACTTTTATCATCTTCTACAACATCTTGTTTGAAATCACCCATTCTGCAATTTCAAACAAGTGTGAATCTTCTATGGGTGTTGTTGTGAATAGTATGTATCAACTTGTTTTTTCTGTAGAATATCTGTTGATGATGGCCTGTGGTCAGACAGTTTGTCTATTTGGCCAGTCTCAGAGAAGCACACAATGACTGTGTTGTTTAAGATTCACATTTGGATAGCATGTGGCAGCTGACATGTCATATACGCATGTACCTATCAGATTATCACTAGCGTAATAGGCTCCACATTCTCTGTGTGAAAGTGTTTCAAGCACAATGACTACAGTCATCTGCTAGAAGACATTTCTTTTCAAATATCTTGAAGTGCTGTTTATTCATATTTTGTTATATATACAAAGTTATTTATTGGGCAAGTGCCATAGAATTGTCAATGACAAATTGCACTTCTATGGTATGTTTGCCTGCTACATCAAAAAGTGCTGAATTATAATAATTGATAGTTCTTTCTCTGAGTGAGGCAACTCATACACATATTTCATGGATTTTACCTTTAAACAATAGAAATAACCAAGAAAAGGTCATTCATATGGTATTTCTTTTTTGTTTTTGCTGTTGAGGTTTTCTCCCGGCCTTTGAGTTCGTCTCAGGGATATACCCTGTTCACAGAGACACATCCTCATAGGCCATACCTGGCCATCATACAAAAGGCTAACAGGTTTTGTCCCATGTTTCTTTCCTCCACCTCCCTTGGCAGGGGTGGTGCCTCTGTCATCCTCGCTTAGCACAGCTTCCCCTGTGCCAGAAGCAAGCTCCTGACCCAGCTGTAGGGATCGTTGTGGTGACTGAACCCATGGCCAACTCTCCCACAGCTAGCAGCAGCTGTTTGGCTTTAGCCTGCCTCCTAACATGGCTTTCTAGACTCACTTCCAACCCGGGCCATCGGCATGGCAGTGCAATGTGCCACCACTGGGCCATTGGAGCAACCCTATGCAGTATTTCCTGACTGACCCATCTGAGAAATCCAAATTCAACATCTAGTGTACAGTACCAGTGTTCTCTGCTTTTTACCTGTCTCTTATTTGTTACATTTGTGTATCTGAAATGTATTAACCAGCTTTCTCAGTGTCACACTTGTGTACTGATTGAAAGTCCACATGTTACTGTGGCGTTTTGGTTTGGTCTGCCACTAAAGACCCTTACTTTCTCTCTGGTCTACGGACCCATCTATTGCTGCTGGAGAGGATCCCTTGCTGGTACTGAATAAACTAGGTCAGACACAAAAATAAATGAATAAAGGTTGTTGATTCTGTACAGCAGGATGTGCTTCTCCTGAGGTCAAGCCCCAGATTGACTGACAGAGAATCTAAGGGATTTCTTAGGAGACCCTGCTAACATTGCAACATTGTTCTCAGAGCACTTAAAGGGATGGCAGCTGGCATTAGCCCCATACATAAGTGTACTCTACATCACCCTGGGCCAGTTAATGTGAGCATCCACTCAAACAAAGCAATATTATACAACAAGGAGTTAAGAAAACTTTAAGCATGGAATTAAAACATTTTACCAAACAGTACTCCACTGTGAGGGAGGAGGGAAGGAAAGGATCTAGACCACAATGGTGACCAGTCAGAGTAGAACCAGGGTAGTGGGGAACACCACAGCAACTTGAAGCTTGGTCAGGGTGACAAGTGCTACAGTGCAGGGAAGAGGGAAGGGAAGGGTAGCAGCTTGAGGATACCCAGAATGCAGATAAATAATGCAATAACAGTTGCAGAACAATAGTATTTACATGATGCAAGAAATACCACTAGAAAGGTGTACTACCACTGAGTCCTGTCAACAAAGTTCAAGATTTCCTATGACTTTTATGGTCAGTGGGAATAGAGGGTTGAGTGACTTGGACCAGTTCCTGACAGGACAGGAGCAGTTCGTTAAAGTGACCAGGAGTTCTAGCATTGTCAAGTCCATACCACAGTATGTCCACAATCCATTGCTGAACTTCTTACATAATATATTCTCGATCTGGCACACTGGTGTGTGAAGAGAGTCAGAGAAGATAAAGAAGAAGAAGGCTGAGAAGAAGAAGAGTCCCAGAGAGTTCATCTGGTTGTTCAGGCAAAGGATCCAGCTGGAGAGTGTCAGGAGTGGGAAAATCTGTACAAACTGGCTGCAAGTTGTCTGAAGGATTTAGCTTCAGAGAGGATAGCAGACTCAAGTGCAGCTTCATTGTTGAGTGGACTGGGATCATCTGGGTGGTGTTACTCAGGTACCCATGTTTCAAGCGATTGATGTAGACTTTGTTGTGTACCAGCTTTCCATCAGACTTGCGGCACAGATGAGCGTGCACAGGAGGAAGCTTTTCTACAATGTAGAAGGGACCTATCCAGAAGTGAAGCAGTTTCTTAGCGGCACCGGAACTAGGACAGGTCAGTACAAGTACACAATGTCTCCAACAGAGAATGAAGGATCATGCGACTTAGCTGCTGACATTTTCTGCATTGCAGATTTTCTCTGGCCCAACATGGTGATGGCAACACGTCTGGCAAGTTCAAGCTGTTCCAGCATTGGAATGATGAAGGAAGAAGCTGATTTTGGAACTTCTAGCCGTGAGAGATCCCTGTCCAATGGAGTTCTTGGGTGGCGTCCATGGACTAAGGAAAATGTTGTGTACTCTGTACTGTCGACACAGGGCTTGTGTTGTAAGCAAATGGCACAAATGGAACAAAACGATCCCAAGTGTTGTGAGTCTCATCCAGGTATTTGGAGAGTGTGCTGAAAATGGAGACATTCTTTCACTTTGTCCGTAGCATTATGGATAATAACTGGTTGTGTGAGTCTTTTGATGTTGATACGTTTGCATGTTTCTCTCACAATAGTTGAAAGGTAGTTAGTGCCTCTGTCTGAATGCAGGTACGATGGGGTACCACGACAACAAATGACTGTGTTGAGAAGGCACTTGCCACTGTGGCAGCTTTAATGTCTTTTAGCGGGATTAGTTCCAAATATTTTGTTAGGTAGTCCACAAAACAAGAATGTATTTGTTGTTAGAGTCAGAACATGTAGGTAAAGGTCCAAGAATGTCTGTGCTGACTCATTGGAATGGTTCAGTGGCTACAGGCATTGGAATGATGTGTGCCTTTGTTGGTATGGCAGGAGGCTTTCTTTGGGAGCAGGGCTGGCAGGATTTGACAATTCGGACAATCTCCTTGTTCATGTGAGGCCAGAAGAAGTGAAGCCTTGTCTTTTCAAGAGTTCTGTGTATTCCCATATGACTTCCAGAAAGTGGAGAGGCATGAGTGGAGAGAAGAACTTGATTGATTAGAGAGGCTGGCACAACTAACTGTACATGAGCTCTATCATGCGATGGCCCTTGCCTCCCTTGGTCCAAATGTGGAACAGCACACCATCATTGAGGAAGTATTGCAAAGAAAGAAAAGTGCATCCTGGTGATGCTTCTTTTGTTGTGGTAAGGTTCCAGACTCTAAGTATGTGACTATGTCCGTGAATTGAGGATCAGTTCTTTGTTGTGTTTTGACCATTGCAACGAACAGTCAGAAGTAGAGCAGGTAAGAAGCTCTTTGGCTGCTTGCAGTAAGTGAGGATTTATGTGTCTTTCGTAGAAGCAGTTGGTAGCAGCAAAGAAACCTGAGGTGCTGTAGGAGAGTCCACAGGAAGCACATCCGTGGTGTGGAAGGAAGAGCTTGTAAGCAGGATTCTTCATCTACTGAGGACAATGTGGAGGGATATCATCTCCAGCTTACACTATTGGCATTTGACTGAACTCGACCTGGTCTGTACTGAATTTCAAAGTTGTAGGATTGCAGCATGACAATCCATCGGGTGACCTTGTCTACTGGCTCCTTCATTTTGAATAACCATCTGAAGGCACAGCGATCAACTACATCTGTAAATGAGGAGTAGCGAAGGTAACAGTCAAATTTCTTTATGGCAAAATACTAGTACTATGGCTAGACATTCTTTTTCTGTGATGCCATAGTTCTGCTCAGCTGAGGAAAGAGAGCCTTGCTATGGAAACAAATATGTTCTGTTCCATGTTGAATTTGACACAGCACAGCACCCACTGCAAAGGATCTAGCATCTGAGTAGAGTTTGAAAGGGTGGTTGAAGCTTGGTAGGCCAATACTGTAGAAGATATTAGGTTTTCTTTCAAGATTTCAAAGGCCTTTTTACATTTGAAAGTCCATGTATAGTCACATCCCTTTTGGTGAGGTCGTACAGTGGAGCTGCAATCTAGGCATAGTTGCAAGTGAAATTTCAGGTAGCTAGACAAGCCTAGGAAAGCTTGAAGATCTTGAGATTGTTAGGCTCTGGATAGTCTTTGACTGCTGAAAGTGTGTCTGGATCTGGGAAGATGCCTTGAGAACTAACAACATGTCCCAGGTAATGAATTTGATGCTGTGCAAAACAACAATTCTCTGGGCAAGCTTAAGACTGGCTTATCTGAGATGTCCAAACACTTTTGTTGAAGGTGCTCTAGGAAGTTTTGCTTAAGACAATAACATTGTCCAGGTAGGCAAGGCAAGATTTCCAAGACAACCCACATAGTATGGTTTCCATAACACGTTGTAATGTGGCTGGACTATTCCGAAGTCCCATAGGCAGATGTTTGAATTGAAAAGTCTCAAGTGGCAGCACCATGCTGTGTAAGGATAAGTAGCTGGAAACTTGGTAGAACACACTCTGAAGGTCTAGAGTAAGGAAGTAAGCAGGGCTGGCCACACCAAGACTCTAAGGCATCTTCAGTTGTAGGTAAGGATGAGCATCCTGCACTGTGTAGGCATTGAGTTGTCTGTAGTCTACCAGGAAGCGATACCCTTGTCCTTTACCACCAGCAGGTAAAGTGCACCCCAGGGACTTGTAGACTCCTTTCCTTCTTTCTTTCTTTCTTTCTTTCTTTCTTTCTTTCTTTCTTTCTTTCTTTCTTTCTTTCTTTCATGTCTCTGGTAACCAGAGTAAGTGAGTTGATCAAAGAACCATTTTCAGTCATGACCTGGGCCACATAGTGGTGGTCAACAACAGAAATACAATACATGGTACACTGCACACCTCAATATTAGGTCAAAAATACATGTACAGTAATTCAGTCAGTACACATACTAAAAGATACAGGGATATACAGTCATCAGACAATATGAGCAATAGTATCTGTACAGAGGGCACAAGGAAAAATCAAGCTAAGTCCAGGAAAACATTGGTAATACTGTATTAGGAGATCAGGACAGGACAGGAGATCATATGCATAGGGGTGCTGGGAGAGGAGAAGGAAGGTCACAGGAGATGACGGGTGTGAGGAAAGGGCAGGCAGCACTCAGACAACACATTAGAGGGAGATGTCAGAAAATTAGAAGAGAGGGAGGGTCAGAGGAAGTGACACAGTTGGGAAAATAGGCAAGCAGCATACTGCTACAATCTAGTAGCAAGGGCAGCTGTTGGACCCTAGTGTTGTCTAGGGAAGCAGTTGCAAGTTGACTCAGACATGAGCCAGGCTCTGAGGTTTGTCTTTAAAGACAGGTGGGAGGGATAGATGGATGGATGATGGGAGCTGGTTTCAAATGGAAGAGGTGGAGACTGAGAAAGCTTTACTGCCCATAGCTGTGGACATACAAGGGACTTGAAGAGGAGTGATGGTGGAGTCCCTAAGGCTTCTCAAAACCACCCTGTCAGTAAGTAGTGAGGCATAGGAGACAGCTGGTTGTTCCTGAGAGAGCTGTCCACTAAGCATCCCATAGCATAATTGAAATACTCCTGTAGTGGAGCCACCCTAGGGACTGATAGAGTGTGCAGTGGAGGGATAGAGTAGAGGACTTGAAGAACAAAGTGATAGATGAAATTATGTGCAGTGCTTAGGCAAGAACACAGGGAGAAGGACACAGAAAGTAGACAAAGAGCAGTAGTCAAGTAGGGGCAGAAAGTTGCCTTGCACAACAGCTAGGCAAGCCTCAGGGACAGGACCTGATTGAGGCGGTAGACCATACCTAGCTTTTGGTGAATTCTCCTCACAGTGAGATTAATATGTTCACTAAAAGTAAGGGGAGGGATCAAGGGTCACACCCAGATATTTAAGGAGGGACAGTTTCAAGGGGTGCCTGCTGGTGTGAGTACAATGATGGAGGACTTTGATTTGGTGACCTTAGCAAGGAAAGGCTTTGAGCCAAAGAGCATGGCAAAGTTTGCTGGAGAGGAACCAATTATGTGTGGCGCCATAGTTTAGTGTGAGGGTGGAAGAGATGGATTCCAGGATTTATTGCTGTGTTAGAGGACTAGATCGTCTGCATAGAGGGAGAGCCTTGCATTTTAAGTTATCATCCAGGAGTGCATTAATGAACATGGAAAAAGTAGAGGGTTGAGAATAGAGCCCTGGGAACCCTGTGCATATGAGTAGAAAAGCAGAGGAAGCGTTGCCAATTGTCACAGACTGGGACCTCTTGGAGAGATAGCTACAGAACCAAGCAGCTGTGTCAGGGGAGCAGCCAAAGTGCAGTAGGGTGGCTTGGAAGGTGGTGGTCTACTAGGTCGAAGACCTTTGATAAATCTACAAAGAATGCACCAGTGGTCTTGCCCATGTCCATGTTTCTAAGAATATGGTCAGGAAGAGAGCCAAAGCAAAGGAGGTACAATGGTATTGCAGAAACCATGCTGAAGGGGACACAGGAAGTTGTATTTTCAAGATGTTCAGATAGCTGGTAATGCACAATTTTTCTAGTAATTTACTTAAATGCAGGAGGAGGAGATGGGTCTGTAGTTCTCAGGGCAAGGGATCACCAGCTTTAAAATTGGTACTACATGTGCATGCTTCAGGAATCAGGCACTGTGGATGAGGACAGTGCAAGATTGAATATGTAGGTTAGGGGTCTAACAATAGCTTTGGAGATATGCTTCAGAAAAGTGGGTTAAAGTCCATCTCTGCTAGGACTTCCTCTGGATGGCAGTGTCTTCAAAAAATTGAAGGTAATATTCTTACCAATAGCCCTAAAATAGAATGAAGGAGGAGGGGCAGCATTTGTAGAAGAATGGGTGCTGGGACCATTGTCATTCTGGCCTGTGGGAGGTTGGTGGAAGTTTACAAAGATATGAGATTAGGTGGGTGAACATCGGGTTGAAAGTATCTGCAATCTTAGCAGAGTCATAGATGGGACCCAACAGGGATGCGAGCTGCATCACTTGTTTATTAGACTTTGAATAAAGGAGGGACCTGATGGAGGCCCAGAAACTGCGGGTTTGCCAAGTGTGCTTTTTGTTGGTTGATAAAGAATTTGCATTTCAGCGATTTAGCAGCCTGTTTACGTGAGTTGCACAGTTGTCTATAGGCATTCCACAGTTGGGATGGGGGATGCTTTGTAGGCCTTCCATTTGCTGTCCCTTTCTTTCATTTGTGCCAACAGCTCCCTGGGCAACCAGCGGTGCAACGCCTTAACCCTTCTGGTGCTGAGGAAATGTTTGTCCTGCAGCTTTCAATAGGCATTAGTAAAGAAAGACAATGCAGCAGAGACATTATCAAGCAAGTAGAGGAGGACCAATTTATGTTCATAGCTTCCCACAAAACAGACTCATGGTCCTGGCTATTAAATTTCCTGAGGGACAGACATTTGGGGTAGGATGAATAGACTTGGTGGTCAGAACAATGTAAGTCATGGGTTTGGTCACTTATTGAATCGAAATCATGCCTGCCTGGAGGACCTGATGTGCCCAATTAGTGACAATCCAATCTAGAATGGAGTGGTTTAGGGGAGCGAGGTGGTACCTGGTAGGGAGAAGATGACTTGTTCCAGGTTCTGGGACTTCAATAGGATCTCATAGTCAATAGGATCATTTAGTCAATTTCTGGAGCTGCTACCTAGTTTAATTTAAAGTCTCCAAGTAAGATGGTATCTCTCGATCGTGTGATGCATGCAAGCCCATCTAGAAAACTGGATGAGGTCCTGGATGCCTCCTGAGGAGGGATTATAATAGCAGCCTATGTAAAGTTTTAGATGCACCCAAGGTTAGTTCAGCAAGGATCCAGTCACTTGAGGAGGTATGAGTTGAGCAGTCGATGACGGAGGCAGCAATGTGGTCCTGCACATACAGTGCAACACCTCACCTTCTTTCTGCCTGGCCTGTCCAGGCAAAGAAGGAGTAACCATGGAGTTGGTATGTGGCATCATCATGGTAGGACTTTAGCCAGGGTGAGACAGTCCTAGCACATGGAGCTTGTACATGGATGCCCAAGCTTCAAGCTCAGGGAACTTTGCTGGGAGGTTGCAGACATTCAGATGTGCCACTCTAATGCCACTTTGTCTGGCCCAAGTAGTGTTAGTGTGGTTGATATGTATGTTTAAGGGCCTGAGTTGTATTCCATGTCACCAACAAGGAGGCAAGGAGAAGAAGGAAGAGTAGAGGACAGGTAAGAGGAGCCAGTATGGGGACTGAATAGCTAGAAGTGAACAAAAATTGAAGCAAATGATGCTCAAAGTTAGAGAATAGGACCAGTACAGTAGAGCCCATGGGAATATGCTCATATCTAGCCCAGATTGGTGAGGAGTCGGATGGTGAGTGTGTTGAGGTACAGGAGTATAGGCTTAGCTGATCAAGGGCAAGTATCGTTGCACAAAGGACTGTGGCCAGCAGCCACCAGTCATGGTGGATGTCAACAGAAGGATCAGATATATGCAGGGCCCCTGGTGTTCTAAGCTGCAGAATTTTCTGATTTCAGGCTTGGCTCCTTGACTTCTGCGGCAGCATTTTCTGATTTCTGCGCATGATTTATTCATTTCTCTGGCAGAATGCAGTCCTGTCATTGGCTAAATATGATGTGATGTCATCAATGACATCATATGCTGAAACATAGAGGAGAGGCCTTCAGGATAAACAAGGTGGGAAAGAAAGCCTGTCACTATGGAAAACCGTATATTTATTTGAAAATTCTCAAAAACAATGAATTCTGCTACTATATATATTCTGCAGCATGATGCAAATTCTGTGGCACCCAACTGCAGAACCGCAGAATTCTAGGGCCTTGGATATATGTTCATACTGGTGTATTCCAGCACTGGGTGACTAGTGTGAGGAAAGCACAGATAGTTGCTATGCCAAAAGATTGAGTGGCACTACTGATTTTGTTTGTTACTAAAGTAAGAGAGCCCTTTGAAAGGTAGTAGCTTGGTTTGGAAAAAAGTAGAAGAGGCACTTTAAGAGGTGGTAACTTAAAGTAGAACTACTGGCAACAGAAAGCCCCAACTGCTGCATAGATCAGGGCTTCACCTCTCCAGTCCCCTCAGATCTCCATAATAAAACATTTGCTTATTTACTATCGCTCATAAACTCCAGAGAATCCCCACTGACCTGACATTTTAAATATGGCACCTCAGAACCACCTCAATCTCGCTGGAAGCGTCGTGAGATTGAAGCGTATCATTACAGTTTTAATACAGTCCTTATGTACGGAAAATAACCGGTTCTGTATTCAATACCGGTGCAATTTCACAGAATGTGATTAAATTCCATGGGTATGGCAACCATACCCATGTGATTTAGTCAAATTCTGTGAAAATAACACCAGGTATTGAAGATACAGTCCTGGTTATTTTTCCATAAATAGGGACTGTATTAAGGCTGGGGTATGATACGCCACAATCTTGCATGTTTCCAGCAAGATTGTGGTGGTTCTGAGGCGCCATATTTAAAAATGTCAGTGCCACAGAGGGATTCCCAGTATGTCTCGAGTGATAAGGTAAATAAACCAGAGGTTTATTATGGTGATTGCAGTGGGGACCAAAGCAGTGAAACCCGATCTGTGCAGTGGCAGGGCTTCCATTGCGGTAGAACTTTAAGAGTACATTAGGAATGAGCAGGATACTGGCTGAAAAAGAGCATTTAAAGAATGTTAGGGTGGTGTTGGGAGCAGAACAAATTTCAGCTACTAGCTAGAAGGAGCAAAAGTGTTAAAGAAATGAAAAAGCACTTTTTTTTCCATATTTTCTCTGGCTCTGCTTGGCCCTGGAGAACTCTCTCAGGCATCTGCACTCCCTTGGCTCTACTTCTGAGCCTGAAATGCTCCAGCTTCCTGGCACCAGCCCGGCTATCCCCTTGGCTCTAAGCCCTCCCGAGGTGGGGCCGCCCTATCTTGTAATTCAGGTCAGGCTGGGCTCGGCCGGAGCTGGGTGGGCCCGGCTAGTGGAGTGTGGTTGAGGCAGTACCATCACCTATCTCCGGGAGTGGGGTTTTCTTGGCTGCATTGCTCTCCCTCCATCCCTTCCCCAGAGGAGATTGGTCATGCAATGGTGCCAGGCACACCCGCCACAGCTCTGCCTCCCCTCTAGCTAAGCCCTGTGCAATTCAGTGCCTCCAGTTGCCACCGGAGCTGCTGTGGTGCTGGGCAGGAGCCTGAATCCCCATCGAGAGGAGAGGTCCTCCGGATGCTCGATCCTCTCTCTCCCCTTGCTGACCCCAGGCAGCCTGGGCTCATTCCCAAACCTGGGTTACCGGCATGGCATGAGGTGTGGCATCCAGCGCCTCAACCCTCAGCACCACCGCTGGAAAAAAGCGCTTCTATTTTCAAAAGTGGAGCCTGACAGGAGCTGATTGGCCAGGAGGCAAGTCGGAAGGTGCCAGACAATCAGCCTAGGAGGTGCAGACATACCAGAGTTTCAGAGATCAGGTGGAGAAGGGCTGCCAAACAGCCACAGGATTACCGCGAGGGAGCCGGGAGGAGCTTCGGTAGCAGAGGAGTGGCAGCTGTGGCAGGAGTGAAAGCCACGCCATGCCAGCTTCAGCAGTGCACCAGGTCAGAGGAGGATAGTAATCTCAGGAAGCCAGAAGAGTTTCAGTAGTGGAGGAGCGGCAGCTGCAGTGAGGAGTCGTGCCACTCCAGCTTCAGTAGTGTGCCGGTCAGGGAGGGTAGCAATTTGTCTTGTTCCAGTATGTCTTTGATTATGTTCTCTAAGACTTGTTTCTGTTTGTGTCCCATTTTGTAGGCTCGCTGACAGACTGGTTTCTGGTTGGGCTGCACTTTGATGGTGTGTTGCAGGATATCACAGTATCTGAGCTTGGTATCTGGGCCTACAAAGACATCCAGGTAATTCTCCAGGAATTTCAAAAGTTGTTGCCTTTCTGTCAGAGATGCTGGAAGTTTTGAAAGGAAAGTCTCTTACTGAGGGTAAGTCTGGTGAAGCTGAAGTGGCCATGATGGTACTGACAGGACTAGAGTTAGTTGAACCAGGCTGAGGTTCTTGCATGAGATGGAGTTGCTCCCTGTAGACAAACAAACTTTTGATGTTGGCATACTTTGAGATGACCACTGGCTCATCTGTAAAGTTGCAGCATTTTGGAAAACTGTGCTGCCAAGCACTGCAGACAAGGCTTTTCCTGGAAGAAGACCTGACAAATGCGGAGCAAGGGATCCTGTGACAATGCCAGCAACACCTTGTGGAAGTGGCTCACTCGAATCTTGGCAATCAAAATCATCTCTGTTTTAGGATGCACAGTGACTAAGTCTGTAGCTGCAAGTTGCCTCTGAGGGTCTAGTAACAGTTTGTTTGATGCAAAATCTAGGCGGGCTTTGTGAGCTTTGAGGAAGTCCAGGCCAAGAATCATTGCAGGTTGTAGATCAGGCACTATGTAGAACTTGACAGTAGCTTGTTGTGAGAAAAAGTGGCTTGAGATGGACCACGCCTGTGACAGGTACTGTAGCTGTACTTGCTGTGATAATGTACTTTAGCTCAGCAGGATAGACATTAGATACATGATGAATAGCTTGGTAGTTCAGAATGTTGTTGTAACTAGAGTTTCTGCTCCAGTGTCGACCAAGGCATCGTGGATCAATCTTTGATGGTTGCAGGCACATAGTTTGCTAGAGTGGTGATCGGATGACAGTTACATTTGGCCCTGGAAGCAAGAGGGTGCCTGAGTTAGCAGTTAGAGGTGCGGTTTGTTTGAATTGAGAGAGTTAAAGGTGTGGTCAGTTACTGTGTTCCCTGATCCTGGCAGTAGTTGCTGATTGTGTTGGGTAGGTTTCTCTGGCTCCTTTGATTTCAGTTTTGATACTGTAGCTTTCAGCAGACAGTGGCAGTGTGTCCCTAAATCACCACTGGTTCTCGTGCAGGCGAGGGTGGCTCAAGTCACTGTTGAAATGATCGAAGACCATTGACAGAGGTAGCAGAACAAGCGGTTGAGCTGAGGTGCAGACTATTGACAGTTGTGGTGAGCATCTCTATCATTGATTGCTGCTGCTGGACACATGTTGCAAGTGTGGCTAACTGTGATGACTGAGGCACTTGTACACTCGTAGCCTGGGACATTGATATGGACTCTTGTGCGAGTCGAGCAGCTTGGATTGTGTCCATCCAGATTGTTGGTTTCTGTTGCATTACAAAAGACGGAGTTGAGGAGCAGTCCCCAGACAAAGGTTGTGATTTGCTCTTTCTTAGTCTTCTGCAGACGTTTGCACCTTGACTCAGTGTCCACTATGAATGCTTCTAAAGACTCATAGAGTTGCATGGTGCATTCCTATAGCTGTTGTGCCAATATCCAGGGAGAATGTGCTTGGAAAACGGTCTTTGAAAGTTGCATACAGGGTGGCAATGTCCTCTTTGACTTGTTCTGGAAGTACATTGAACCAGGCAATGGCAGCTCCTCTCAGAAGCACGCACAAGGCATTGCAAATAATACAGCGATCAGTTAGACCATGTAAGAAATCCAATCTTGGAACTGCTCATGCCAGTCAACAGCATTTTCATGAGGCAAGGCCGAGAAGGTACTGGCCATAGATTGGTATGGACCGTGGACTGTGGTGAGATAGCCTTAATGTAGGCCAGATCATCTTGAATGGCTTGCACAGTTGGTGCTCCTTGAGCTGAAATAGAAGACTGGATGTCATAGAGGATGGTTTCAATTTTGTAACCCCATGCCCTTGAGGTGGGTGAAGAAAGAACTCTGACGCTGTAGCACCCATATCTTCATAATTTTCAGATATTGTGTTTGGCGATGAGCTGCATTTCACCGATCGAAGGTCATACAGGTGAGGTGTGGTAGATGAAGTGCCAAGCAGAAAATAATTTTTCTAGACAAAAGTACAATTATTTGTAAGCAAGTTCACCAAATGACATCTTAATAAACAATTCCCACTCAGTTCTGTGTTGTCTGTTATTTAAGTAAAGGTTTAGTTGCAAAATTAGCTATTTGTTGCAGTATCTATTCATTTGAATAGGATTGCCATTGATTTCAAAGGTGGAGGTCATTTTGTGCCCTTCACAAGATGGCCACCGAACTTGACATGCAGTTCCTGTGTTTTGACTGTTATGATTGTAGCAAGATGACACCATCTGGGAGGGTTAAGGGTAACTTCCTGTTTTGTTGTACTGTAAATAAAGATGGCAGATTTGTGCCACGAGGCTGCTGTGCAAGAGACAAAATGGCGATTGCCATTTGTATGCTTCTTCCCAGTCTACATGGGAAAATGATGAGGCTTTAACTGTGGTGAGTGACAATATGCTGAGAAATTCACTGTAGTTATGTGCTGCACTCCATTTTGTTTATTGTAGCTTTCTTTTCTGTTTTCCCCTGACTTTGCCTTTCATTTTAGGTAGCTCCCTTACTTGACTTGTTTTCTATTGAAACATAGAAACATAGAATTTGACAGCAGATAAGGACGTGGCCCACCCAGTCTGCCCATTCCCTACCTACTGGATAAGCTGCAGATCCTGGTTAACCAGCAGCCTACTTCTTATACCCCACCCCAGAATGGCCTTATGACTGTCCCATGCATGCTTGAATTCCACCACTGTTTTTGACTCCACAACCTCCTCCGGAAGGCGGTTCCATGCATCCACAATCCTCTCTGTGAAAAATACTTCCTTAAATTACCTCTAGGCCTCCCCATCTTCAAATTGTGCCGCCTTGTTCTTGCACCTCTTTTTGAAAGATGCTACCTTCTTGGACTTTGTTGATTCCCTTGAGGTACTTGAAAGTTTCTATCATGTCCCCCTCCCTCCTTTCCTTGAGGCTATACATATTAAGCTCTTTAAGTCTCTCTTCCAGTCTTCTGGTGCAGACCCTGCACCATTTTAGATGCCCTCCTCTGGACAGCTTCCATCCTGTCTATGTCTTTGCAGATTGGGTCTCAGAACTGCATGAGTACTCCAGATGGGGTATGACCAGCTGTCTGTACAGAGGATAATAACTTCCTGTTTTCTACTGGCGATGCCTCTCCTATGCATCCCAGTATCCCTCAGCTCTCCTTACTGCGCTCTCACATTGCTTGCCCATCTTTAGGTCATCTGATATGACTACCCCTGGTCCCTTTCCATTTTGTTGTTGTTATTATCTCACCCCATTGTGTACTCTTCCCTGGGTTTTGTTTCCCAGGCGCATTACCTTGCACTTCTTAGCACTGAATCTAAGCTGCCATACATTTGACCATTCCTCTAACCTTGCCAAGTCCCTTCTCATCCTTTCCACCCCACCTTGTGCATCAAGTCTGTTGCAGATCTTTTGTCATCTGCAAAGAGACATACTTTTCCTTCCAGTCCCTCTGCAATGTCACTTATAAAGGCATTGAAGGGACGATCTAATACTGAACCTACGGTACCCTAGTACCCCCTTTCTTCAGAGTGGATTCCATTTACTATTACTCTCTGTGTCCTATTCTCCAGCCAATTCTTTACCCAGGCTGTCATCTTGGGACCCACTGCCAGGCGGCTAACTGTATATTGATCTTTTGTGTGGGACTGTGTCAAATGCCTTGCTAAAAGTCTAGGTAGGCCATGTCCACAGCCCTCCCTGATCTACTACTTTGGTCACCCAGTCAAAGAAATCTATCAGATTCATCTAGCATGACCTTCCGCTTTGAATCCGTGCTGCCTTGGGTCCTATGCCCCTCTGGCCTCTAGATACTCGGCAATTCTTTCCTTCAGAAGTGATTCCATCACTTTCCCTATCACTGAGGTTAGACTAACAGGTCTGTAGTTTCCTGCTTCTGCCTTGCTCCCACTTTTATGAAGGGAATCACATCTGCCCTCCTCCAGTCCTCGGGTACCACCCCATCCTCCCATGATTTGTTAAAGAGGGTAGTCAGTGGTGTCACTAGTTCTACCCTTAGTTCTTTTAGAATCCCGGATGTATCCCATCAGGCCCCATTGTTTGTCCACCTTCAGTTTTAAGAGTTCTTTCATGACCCTTTGTTCTGTAAATTTGCTGGTATCAACTTCTGTATCCAGAGTGTTTGTACTGTTTGTTTTAGGTACCTCATCCTCTTCATTTGTAAATACTGAGCAAAAATATTTGTTTAGTATCTCTGCCTTTTCACAGTCTCCCTCTGCCCACCCTCCTCCCTTTATTAAGCCTCACTAGCCCTCCCTTGGTCTTCCTTCACTCCCTGATGTACCTATAAAAGGTTTTATTTTATCCCCTTCTTAACTGAGTTGGCTATCTTTCCTGGTTTGGACCTTTGCTGTTCTGACTGCCTTCCAGCTTCCTTTGCTTTAACTGATACAGTTCTCTGTCCTGCTCCTTCTGTGATTCCTTGTACTTCCTGAATGCTTTCTTTTCTCTTGAACCTTCACTGCCACTTCCTTTAAGAACCATAGTGGTTTCTTACATCATTTGTTTTGTTTATTTGCTTCACACAAAGGCTCGTTACCTTAGTGATGGCAGTTTTATTATTCCCCATTGTTCTTCCACCCTCCTTCCTGCCCATTTGCTAGTGCATTCCTTAGGCACTCACCCATTTTGGAAAAGTCAGCCCTCCTAAAGTCCAGTACTTTTGCCTTTGTATGGCTTGACTCTATTGCTATGTTTATTGTGAACCATACTGTTCGATGGTCGCTAGTTCCCAGATGGCTACCCACTTCACATCTGTGATCCTCTCTGCATCTACATTTGAGAGAACCAGGTCTAAGATTGCGCCCTCTCAAGTGGGCCCCAATACTAGTTGTCTAAGGCATGCCCCTGTAGGGCATCTAGAATAACCCCACTCTTAAGTGGCTGCTGCAACTGCACTCCAGTTAACATCTGGCATATTCAGATCACCCATCAGCAATATCTCCTTTCAAACAACATGAAGTCTTGTTATATTTTGACATATGCAGTTAGTCCCAACCTTAGAACTGCTCCGGAGGTGAAGAGTTAATTTCCATGCCAGGCATGAAATCTTGAGCACGAGCTCGGTTAGAAACTCTGTCTGTTGTTCTTCAAACTCAAACTGTCAGATTCTTTACTCGGCCTCACTGAACGGTCTCCGGAGATTTCTCCTGCTGCTCAGTTCATTTTGTCGGTTAAAAGTTTAAATTCTTGGTTTTAAACCGCATTTTGTCTATATTTAAACCACAACTGGTCGGTTCAAGCTCTGTCTGTGGTACGTAAGTAATAGATAGGTTTTACATTATTCTGTGTGGAACTTGCAAGCGATCATTATCGGTTCGGTTTGAACCGATCAGGTTGTTGTTAAAATTACTATTTAGAGTCGGTCCCGGTTCTTATCGGTTATAAAAAAGCAGTTTCATTCGTTTTTCCACGACCTGTGACACGGTCAGGAACCGATAAGGGTGTCTTGCTAGCTTATTGCCGTTAACGGGCAAGTTGTTGGTTAGGCTGGCACTATATCTGAGAAACCCAAAGAAAACTGGGCCCACTGGGTTTCAGCACTGTAGTGTCTGTGGAAGCCTTTGCCAAGGCTGACCACACACTACCGTGTTTATTGTCTGGGGTTTGACCACCTCAGTGCAGACTGCCAGATTTGCAAGAATTTCCCTGCAGCTACCCGGATAAGAGAGTTGGTAGGCTCAGGAACAAGAGCCAAGAAGTCCGCTGACCCAGATGGCCAGCCTGGTTCGGTGCCAACGAACCGGAGGGAGTGCCCTCTGACCAGGGCGAGACTTCCTCGGGCAAGCGGAGAGCTGATTCGGAGGAGTCAGTCCCAGAAAAAGGACCAGAAAGTCAGCAGGTGTGGAGCCAAAATTCCTTCTCCAACTGCTGCAGAGATAGCCAAGCGATCAGAATTGTCCAGTCCTTTCCTGGTTCCGACGAACCGGCACCATCAGGTAAGAGGTCAGTTCGTCGGTGCCACGGATTCAAAAATATGATATAGAGAATTTATGAACCGGAGGAGAGGAGGGGATTATGAAGAGAGGAATGTGATTTTGAAAGTCTGGATGTGCCCATTGAACCAGACATCTCCCCAGACAGACCTTTAGGAGTTTCTCCCCTAGGCTTTCTGGTCCCTTCTCAATTTATGTTTTATAAAAGGTGGCTGAAACCCTCCAGCTTCCTTTGGAAGAAGCTGTGGATGAACAGGAGGAGCCTGACTATGTGGAAATGATGGATATCCCAGAGTCCAGGAGATTGTCTATTCCTTACATAAATCTTTTAGGAAACAGACAATGAAGATTTTAAAAGCTCCTCACACTATACCTCCTGTGGACAAAAAAATGGACAAGAGGTACACATTGTCAGGCCCTGATATGGAGTTCTTTTCACAACAATGCAACCATGTTGGGGTAGTGCAGGCTGCAGCCTGTGATAAGAAAATATTCCCTTGGCTTCACACCCCCTGACAAGGACTCCAGGAGGATTGATGCCATGGCAAAGAAACAGTACATGGCAGCATCCTTGGGACTCAGACAGGCAAATTATATGGCCTATGTGGCAAGATATCAGAAATCCAGATGGGATACTGTTATGGCTCTAGCGAAACAGGTCCCTGCCCAGCTTGCCAAGGAGCTGGAGCAGGTAGCTGCTGATGGTATTGAGGCATCCAAGGTGCAATTCCATGCTGCAGTGGACTCTAATGATGTATCTTCAAGAGTCATGGCTACATCTGTGGCTTTCAGCAGAATGGCTTGGCTCAGGTGTATTAGCCTGTCACAGGATACCCAGGCTATGGCCATGGATTTTCCTGTTGAGGTAATTCTCTGTTTGGGAGCAGACAGAGAATTACATGAAGAAAATGGATGAGTATAGAACTACCTATAGAGAGTGCACAGGCCAAGAAAGGCAGGCCACTCCTCAGAGGCAGCCTTCCAGGGGCAGGCCTCTTCACAGGCCTTTCTACCAAGCCCAGGCCTCCTCTTCAGCCTATGCTCAGAGGGGGTTCTTCAGAGGAGAGGCAGATGGGGTATGAGCAGGCCTACTCCCACTCCCAGCCTAAAGCCCCTGCCAAACAAGCTCCCTGATGGGGCGACCAGGGCCGATTCTCCATTGCCTGTAGGGGGCAGGCTGGCTTACTTCATCCAGGACTGGAAGTCTTAACATCAGACAAGTGGGTCCTGGAGGTAGTAAGCCAGGGACTGATTCTCAGCTTCAAAAATTCCAAAAATGAGAGCCAGATCCTTTCCACCTGCAAATCCATCAGAGGATCTTACCCTAGAAACAGAAGTTTCAACCCTCCTGGCTCTCAGAGCTTTAGAAAGGTTCCTCCCTACACCAGGGCAAAGGACTGTACTCCAGGTACTTCCTACCCAAAAAGACAGGAGAATGGCTGCCCATCCTGGATCTCAGGTACCTAAACAAGCACCTTTTAAACCAAGATTCAAAATGGTGACTCTGGGAATTATTTACCCTCTCTAAGGTCAGGGGACTGGCTAGTGTCCGTGGACCTCAAGGATGCCTACTTCCATGTTCTCATAAGAAGCTCCCACCGAAGTACCTCAGATTCGAATTGCCCTCAGGCCATTACCAGTTCAGAGCAATGCCCTTCAGTCTCACCTCTGCCCCAAGGGTAGTCACAAATGCCTGGCAGTAGCAGTTGCTCATTTAAGAAGACAAAGATTGCCATCTTTCCGTACTTGGACGACTGGCTCAAGTCAAATTACACCTTCAGGTTACTCAGCAGCTGCTTACTTCTCTAGGTTTCCTTCAGTCTCCCAAAGTCAGTTCTAGAGCCTGTTCAGCTACTCACCTTCATAGGTGCAGAACTGAACACTCAACAGGCAGAGCTTTCCTTCCTCTGGAAGAGCAAGAACCCTGGTTTCTCTGGCATCCTCCTTCATTCTGCAGGTCTCTCGACCAGCAAGGCATTTTCTGCAGCTCCTAGAGCACATGGCTGCTTCCACAGCAGTAGTGCAAGGAGCAAGATTTCAGATGAGGGATATTCAGTTCCATTTGAGGGTCTTCTGGTCTCAAAAGAGAGATCCTCTAACCAAATTGATCCCAGTAACTCGAACCCTGATCCAGGCCCTGCAGTGGTGGCAGGATCAGAGCAATCTGAGACAAGGGTTCCTTTCATCCCTTAGTCTCACTCTTTGACCCTTACTACAGATGCATCCCTCTTGGGGTGGGGAGCTCATATGGGCGACCTCACCACCCAGGGATTGTGGTCCCCTCAGGAATCTCTGCTCCACATCAACCTGTTGGAACTCAGAGCCATTTTCTAGCACTTCAAGCTTTTTCCACATCTGTCCAGAACAGAGTGGTTCAGGTCAGGACGGACAACACTACCACAATGTGGTACATCAACAAGCAAGGGGCACTCGGTCTATGGCCTTGTGCACAGAAGCAATGAAGTTGTGGTCTCTGGCTTATTCCCTGAACACCTCCCTTATTGTAGTTCACCTCCCAGGCAAGGACAATGTCCTAGCAGATGCTCTCAGCAGGATTTCCCAGGGCCATCACGAATGGTCACTGGATCCCTTAATTCTGGAGGTGGTATTTGCCAGGTGGGGCACTCCTCAGATAGATCTTTTGCAGCCCCAGACAATCACCAACTTCCTCTTTTTGCTGCAGGCCCCAGTGTTGGGCTCAGTCCTCTGGATGCCTTCCTTCTCAACTGGGAAGAGAAGTTTCTCTATGCTTTCCCCCTTCCCTCTCCTGTTCAAGGTGCTAGTCAAAATCAGAACTCAACCTTGCAAGATGATTCTGATTGCTCCAGATGAGGCCAGACAGCCCTGGTATCCACTCCTTTTGTCCTTAGCAGTCCACCTTCCCTGTGTCTCCCAGGAATCACAATCTGTTAACCTGTGCCCAGGGAGGATTTGGTACCAAATCTCAAATCTCTCAATCTCAAGGCCTGGCTCTTGAAGAGTTAGAGTTTGCTGACCTATGTCTTTCCACAGGTGTACTTGATATCTTGAAGCTTTAAAGGCCTTCCACCAAAGCTACTTATAATTCAAATGGAAGAAATTTTCCATATGGTGCTCTGGCAAGAATATTTCCCCAGAGTCTGCTGGTTTGCCCACAGTTCTGGATTATATGTACATTTGAATTCCTTGGGGCTGAGACCAGCTACCCTAAAAGTGCACCTGGCAGCCGTATCTGCCTTCTTATCAACAGGTAAACCCTCTTCCCTGTCAGTTCATCTGGTATTCTCCAAGTTTTTAAGGGTTGCTTTACACCAACCCTCCCTTCAGGGACCCTGCTCCTGCCTGGGATCTTAATGTTTGCATTGCTCAGCTAATGCAACCCCTTTGAACCATTGTCTTCAGCAGAGCTTAAGTGCTAGACTTGGAAAACTGTATTTTGGTAGCCATCACTTCTGCCAGGCGCATAAGTGAACTACAAGCATTGTCAGTGGAGCCTGATTTTATCTCCTTTCATAGGGATAAAGTGGTCCTCAGAACTAACAGAAAGTTCTTGCCTAAAGTGGTCTCGGACTTTCATCTTAATCAATCCATTTCTCTCCTGTATATTTACAGACCATTCCTCCTCTGGTGAGAGGAGATTACACATCTAGATGTCAAAAGAGCCCTTAGTTACTATAGAGTGTACCAAGGGTCACAGGTTTGACTCCCTCCAACTGTTCCTCACTTATGGTGAGGTGGGCAAGGAAACCTGCCACTAAAGATCCATTGCCAGGTGGATTGTCTCTTGTATCCAGTTTTGTTACAAAAACTGAGTAAGGTTCCCCTTCAGGCCTGAGGGCTCACTCTACTAGAGGTACAGCTGCATCCCTGGCCAGGGACATCCCTATCATAGAGATATGTCAAGCAGCTACCTGGAAAACAGTTCACACTTTCACCAAGCATTACTCCCTGGACATCCAGGCTAGGAGTGATGCTCGTTTTAACACAGCAGTGCTTCAGAACCTATTTCCTAAGTAGATTCTGGCCCTCCTCCTAGGAGAGTACTGCTGTGTAGTCTGCATATGTCATAATATAGCAAGACTTCATGTTGTTGAAGAAAAAAATTACTCACCTTAGTAATGTTGTTTCTTCTAATGGAGTCTTGCTATATTATAACCTCCCCTGCCCTCTCAGAACCTCTGTTTTGGGATGTGGGTGGGCAGTGCACTGTTGGCACTTTTAGTTGCCCACTTTTGTTTTCTCCACCCATTTCTGGGGTGGTTTACTGTTGTGTTGTTATTTTTTGGATCCCTGACTTGAGTCTTGGTTTTGGGACCAAAAGATGTGTTAATATTTTAGTAGCCACTTGGCTAGTGTAGGTTTACAGCTTCCACACAGAACCTTAGTGAGTTTTGCTCGTAAAGATCTGACAGTTTGAGTTTGAAGAACAACAGACAGAGTTTCTAACCGAGCTCCGCTCAAGATTCCATGCCTGGCATGGAAGTTAACTCTTTCACCTCCAGATCAGTTCTAAGGTTGGGACTAACTGCATATGTCATAATATAGCAAGACTCCATTAGAAGAAACAACATTACTAAGGTGAGTAATTTTTCTTTTCTGCCATTCTAAGTACACTTTCTATCATTTCCTTGTCCATTTCCTCTCCCTGAGAAGGGTCTGTATAGAACCCTGTGCAGATTAATAGTGCCATTGCCTGTCTCCAAATTTACCCACAGTGCTTCTTCTCTTCCCTGTTTACCCTTTTGTTCTGTTGCTTTGATTCCTTCCCTTATGTAAAGAGCTACTCCTCCTCCTCTTTTACCCTCCTGTCCCTCCTGTAGATAGTGTATTGTTTATTTTTATTATTTTGTTTGCCCAAAAGGCTGCTAAGCCTTTCTCATATTTTCTTTGCCCCAGACTTTCCTTATGATGTTCCTTGCTTGTGTTTTATATATTCCCCCATTTTTCTCTTTGTTTTTTTCCCAAGACTATCTCTAATAGTATGTCCTCGCTTGGATTATGTGCCCAGTAGTGTGGCTTGCTGTTTTACTCTTTGTTTTATTGTTTGATTAGTTTACTGTCCCTTTGTAATTTATTTTTTCCTTGTTGTGGTTTGGGATCCCCATGTAGTGTGGCTAAGTGACAGCGCTGGGCGCAGTATGGTGAGTCGTGGATGGAGGCTCCATGCAGCAATTGCAGCCCTGTATTTTAATTTATTTGTTTTACTGTTTTGGGCCTTTAGTAGCATGGCCAAGTGATGAAACAGAGGCTCCGTGCGGCTGCAGTAGTGAGAGGAAACCAAGGTTTGAGGAAGGCAGAGCAGCTGAGAAGCAGCATACAGAGATGCAGTTTGTCTTGAAGAAGCAGAGTCATTGAAGGAGGCCATATAAATTGCAGAGCTGCCAGAGAAATGCTGCAGCTGTGGGTAGGGCAGCCAGTGTGCCAGGAGCAGGAGGCTTGTGAGCGGCGCTGAGCCACTTCTTGTGGCTGGAAGAGGCTGTCTTATGGTGCGGCATTACATGAAGCCACAGTCAGGGAGGGAGCAGAGCTCCAGTTCATTCCTTGAGTGCAGTGGCCCACCTGGATATCTGTTGTGGGTTCCTAAGGCTCTATGGAGCTGTGGTTGCTGGGGAGCAGAGTGCTCCATGTAGTGGCAGTGCCTAAGGAAAACCACAGTACTGTGGGAAGCAGGGCTGAGCTGTGTTTCTTTTCTTTTTCTTTATTTGTTGGAGCAGTCCTTCTGGAGCGGCTGCTGAGCACGGAGTTGAGAGGGTGGGAGGTTTGACAGCACCAAGACATCCCGTGTTAGAGGAACCACAGTCAGGAGGCAGCAGGAGGACTTATTTGTGATTTTGTTTATTATTATTTTTTTTTCTTTAGTAGCTGCACTCCCTGTTGTAAGGAAGTTTGCCCTGGCAAATGGAGCAGTAGAATTTTGCCTGACTGACACAGAATTCTCAAACAGGTATGCTGCCATGAGGTAATGCTGCTGAGGGGTACAGTTCACAGTGTCCTGCAGCATAGGCTTTGAAAATGTGACATTTTGCACTGCAGTCAGTAAAAGGCTGGATCATCAGTGTCCCAGTTACCATGTATGGTCCTGAGGCAGATTTGCAGGAGGGTTATAGACTGAGCAAGAGACAGTTCAGTTTTGTTTTTCTTTCTGCAGCCCGGACTCTGGTGCAAATAACATTCAAACTGTGCAGGCATACTGGGGATATAGATTGGGTACCAGCAATGCAGACAAGCGAGATGGGATCTGGACTGAATAAGGGCCATATTCTCCACTATGTGTGGCAATTTGGTTTTGTCTGCCACTAAAAGACCTTTACCTTCTCTCTGGACTGCCAGACCCATCTGTTGCTCCTGGTGAGTACCCTTGCTGGTACTGAACAAACTGAGTCGGATGCACAAAATAAATGAATAAAGGTTGTTTATTCTGTACAACAGGATGTTCTCCTGAGGTCTAGCCCAGACTGACTGACTGACAGAGAATCTATGGGGTTTCTTAGGAGCCTCCTACAATCTCTACAATTTTGTTCTGAGAGCACTTAAAGGGATGGCAGCTACATTAGCCCCATACATAGTGTACTCCACATTACATTTTGTATTTATGCCATTTCAGTATGTCATTGTTTTAACAGTCTCCAATCAGTGGTGCATCCTTATTCCACAGTAACTTGGTACACTAGACACTATAGGTTTGATACTCCACCCTCAAGAAAAATTGATCCACCAACCTCAATGGGGATTTCATGTTTTAATAAATTCAAGAAGGCTATAAAAATAGTGGTGGAAAGATCTAGACACAGTGACATGATCAAGAGAATATCATTCTTCCCATATCTCAGAATTAATCTCAGTGATCATCTAAATTGTTTCATCTTAAAAATCTGTTAATGCATTTCAGCAAAGCATAATAAACCATGTGGGTGCTCTATATTCTTGAAGCTTGCATATCACTTCAGAGTGCCTCCTGTACCAGTACTAATAAGTATAATGTATGTTTAAGCAATAAGGCATGACAGGGTGTGTGTTATCATATGTAACGTCACTCTGAAGGTGGGTTGAAGCACGAGGTGAAGCCAGTGCTTCCACCATCTAGGAAGTGACGACACACAACAACACACACACTGGAGAACCTTATTGCTATTATACAATGGCTCAGTTATTATACAAAATAAAAAACATAAAAAGAAATGTTTTTAGTAGATTTTAGTGTGGCAGTATATCTCTGTTTCTTAAGAAAAGATGTGCAAAGTATTTTCTCATCCATACAGTGATGTTATTGTGTAATAATATCACTGTCTCAGGCACACACTAACCAATCAGAGTCCAGGATTATTTCTTTCCATTGTATAATTAGTAATATTCTACTACAGTTAACATGCAATGTATTATCTTTATTTTTATTTTTTGTAAATATTCAGTGATATGCTGGCTAACAAAATTCTTACTTCACTCTCCACAATAAGTGAATAAGTAATAGATGTTATGGAGAAATCTACCATCAGCATTCAGTAATCATGAAGTTTGATACTTTATACCAGATATTTTTACTTCATGTGTATACAGCCATCCCCCTGCAACTAATGACAATTAGATGTCTTTTGATGCAGTATTAGTCACTGCTAAGCAATGCAAATCACAAATTGTAGTGATAAAGGAAATAATGTGACCCACTGGAAACTGAACCCAGGCCCCTAGTTTACCATCCCAGTGCTCTAACCCTGAGCTACAGACTCACATTGTTGGAGCTGGGGTTCCCAAACACACTGTCTTTCTCTGGTATTGCATATCCAGTAACTAGGAATAATCAAGATGACAATTAGATGTTTTTTAGTCTAGTATTAGCCACTGCTAAGCAATTTGAATTGCAAATTATAGTGAGAAGAAATAATGTGACCTTCTGAGAATTAAACCCAGGACCCCAGAATACTGTCCCAGTGCTCTAACCATTGAGCTACAGGTTCACATGGACTAACCTGGAGTTCAAGACACAGTTCCTTTCTCTGGTATTGGCAAGATGGTAGATGCATAAGGATGCAATGATGCCATTCCCTGACCCACTCTCTGAAATTTCTTAAAATATCGGCTACCACAGGCATTTGTATGAACAAACTTAATTGTCTGAATCAACTAAGTATCAAAAGAAAAACACATTAAACATTATAGCCATACATGGGATAAAGATGCCGAAAAGTACTCAAAAATAAGCAACCAACTGGCAAACCTTCGGGGAAGCTGAAGAAGCAAACTCAGTGGTCTTAACAAGACGTCACACAACACAAACTTTTAAAGTCTGCAGCTCTCTCTGAAGCAGCTAAGGAAAATAATGCAGAATTTTTCAGCACAGAGTTTACAAAGCATGAAAATGGAACCATTAGTGAATGCCAGAAATCAAAGTGAACTTGCTGAAATGAACACAGAGATGCTAAAAGTGGTCCAGCAGGATTCCAGCAGTATATCTCAGTCATCTCAAACCCAGGACCAAAGAAGATTATAGACCTCACCTCACTGATAGATGGAGGTATTGTTACATTTTAAAAATACCTTCTGAAACTTTAAACAAATGGGGAGCTAGGCCAGTAAGCAGTGAGACTATAAAACCTAAGGGCAGAGGACCCAAGTGAACCGGGTGGAAGCCATTGCAGAGGCAGTTATTGAGCAGCAATAAACTAATTTACAAAAGCAAGCAACCCCTTCAGGTGGAAGCAAAGTCAAATACTAGTAAAGAAACAGGCCAACCAGTAGTGATAACACACACAAACCTAAAAATATCACATTTGAGAATAAAGGAAAGGGAAATTGTTTAACCAGGAAAGGCACACTGAACAAAAACTTGTTTCCAGATGCAACCTGGGAGCACAAGAAAGTTAAGTGACTTGCTCAGGGTCACACAGTATGCAAGTGGGGCTGTGGGATTCAAACTCATGTCACCAGGTTTGCAGCTCAGAGCCTAAACCACAGTGCTATACTGCCTCAAATAGAGAAAAATTGTAATTCAAGTTGGGGTGAAGCTGGACCATGAGGTACTAGTGAAGTTTTGTATCAAAAGCCAGTGGCCCTAATTTGTATAATTTAAGCCTATCAAGTAAAACTGGAATTATAACACAAGAAAATGTGCAAGTTGATTCTGTTATGAAGTCCAGCTATGACATGCAGGAAGTACGGACATAACACTGTATGGAAGTAAAGGTGCAACTGCTGATATTGACAAAAACTGCCAGTGCAGACCTCGTAGCAAGGAATGGACTTTTGAAATACAGAGCTGAGTTACCTGACAGTAATTCAAATGAAGCTGAGAAGACTATTCAAAAATAGTCAGCTCGGAATAAAGAAACATGGGTAACTGCAAGTTCAACTATGCAAAATGTTGACATTAATTTAGACAGCAATGTGGATGGATTTCTTCTAAGAATGGTTCCAGAGGTTCATCTTCGGCAGTTACAAAAACAAGTGACTAAGGCTAATCAGAAGGAGAAGCTTCTTTTAAAACTGCTACTGAGAATAAAAAGTTACTCCTATCAAAATAAATAGATCTGAGAGTATAAACAGTTTCGAGGATGAAATGGTCCCTGCTAACCCCTACAGGATTCCTTTGATGGAACAAATATACATGTCCATCAACAAACTCTAGAGAATGAAAATCAAAATGTAAAGTTTACAGATACATGTGATAATGAAGGGCAGTCTGAAGAAAATGAAGAGGAAGGCAGTACTAACATGCCAATTTCAGCTAAAAGTTCCTAAATCAAATGGTCAAAATAAATAAAAAAAAACCTCTCTGCAATTCAATCATTAGAAACCACAGTTGACCCAATACAATAATCAATCAACTCTGTTTCCTAGAGAATGAACAGATGAAATCTGAATTAAAACTAATTTAACAGAAAGTATCAGAAACAGAGGATGAACAGATACCACTAAGCAGATAGGTGGAAAAACTAGAAACACACAAAAGAATTACAGAATAAGCTACTAGATTTTGAATCGAGAGCACAAAGAAAAATATATTTGAATAAACAGAGTTCCAGAAGCTTGGGACAGTAATTCAACCCTTCATAACACAATCACAAAAATAGCAGCGCCTACTTACAGCAATCACCGGAAGACATTAACATGGAAATAGAGAGGATCCATAAATTGCTCAGAGACAAATCAGAAGATGGAGCCCCTCCGAGGCCTATTATTTTGAAATTTATCAGATCAGAAGACAAAATCATGTAGTGACTTCGCGTGTACTGTAAAAAATAGCTCTGATGGGAGCATCTATCTCCATTTACAATGACTTGCCACCAGAAATAATTAATGAAAGAAAGACATTTGACTCAGTTCAGAATAAACTTTGGATGAAAGGGTTTAAAGCAATTATGGCATTCCTGGCTAAGTTGAGGGTAGAGATAGAGAGAAAAATTCTGTTTTCTACTCGGTGGAGGCAATCAAGGAACTAACACAGAGGCTACTGGGCGTGTTTGATAGTTCTCTCAAAGGCAGCATGATAAAAATAAAATTGGCTCTGCTGAATTTTTCTTTTTTGGTTAATTAATGGTGAATAAGATCATTAATTTGGGCTGAGGTAGTGAGAGTAGGATAAAATGTCAAAGAAATGAAACTATCAGCTCATTTGGTCTGTAAGATAAAAAAGTTAATGCAGAAGGAGTATAACATTGGCTGGTATATTTTGGTTTATTTAGGGTTAAGGGGATACCTCAGGGAGCAATATGTTTTGGAATAAATTATTTAATAACTGTCATGTTTGTTATCTAACTCATTCTATGAACATTTTTTGTTTTTTGTTTTGAATTGCAGACAGGTACATCTGGGTAAGATCCTATTTGCAAGTAGTTATGGCTAGTATTATTTCTCAAATAAAATGTGCCATCTTTAATGTAAATGGCTTAAAATTCACCTATTAAAGAGTAAGGGTATTGGCCTACCTGAATACAATTAAAGCTGGTATTATAACTTACAAGAGACTCATTTAGATGTAGAGAGTCTAAGAAATAGAAAATGAACTGAATTGTTTCTACTTATTTTCCTCCTAGAACAAGGAAAAGTGCAGGAGTTTCCTCTCCTAAATTTTATGTTTTGTAAAAAAAATGGAGAAAGGGGAAGGCCAAATTGTACTTGTTGAGGGAGATCTTAATGGGACTTCTCTTACTACTGGCACACTGTAAGCCCAGCTTGGCAATCATCCAGAATGTTTAGCTAAAGTTACAAGAGCTCTAGTACATTAGTTAATGAAGCAGTAAATATCATATTAATGGGTGATTATAATGCAGTCTGTGATCCGTCATTAGATAAATCTACTCATAGTACAAATAACAATATGATTACTTCTAGAATTTAAAAATAAACATTAGAGAACATGAATTATGACCCTTGGAGAATTCAGAACTTAGTTACAAAAGAATATACTAATTTTATGATCCAAAATCAAAATGTTTTCCAAATTAGAATACATTTTCATTTCAAAATCATTATATCAAAGTCGATTATAACTTCAATAAGGTTCCTATTACTTTTAGAACATGCAGTGGTGGAACTTGTTTTTGAAGGAAGTCATTGTAGATTATTGGTAATATAACTATTACGTGCAGGCAAATGTGCTTGCTTTATGTGATCCCTTTAAGGAGGTGTTCGTGAGGCAAGAAATTTCCTAACAGGCCTAGCATTATAAAAATTAAAAGAAAATGAAAATAAGTTGCAATAGGAATTAAAAGAACTGGATCTATTAGTAATTAGGGACAAACAGAAGTATTACAATGAATGGATGGCTTTCAGGTTAAAACTGCAGCAGAAACTTTACAGCAAAACTGAAATAATATAATAATATATTAGAAGGTTAAAACTTACGGTACTTGCAAGATGACAAATCTGGGAAATTATTAGTAAACCTACTGAAAACAAGCATTTGTCAATGCTGAATGTTGATTGCTTTACTCGGTTGAGCTCTCCTCTCCCTCTCTACTGGCTCATTCTGTGTCTCCTGGTGCTGCAGGCTGCCCTTTGTACTAGGCTCCTGACTGCTTGGCACCTTTTCTGCCCACAATGAAATCCGCAGCTGTCCTGACAGAGCTCCATTGAGGTTGCTCCTCCTCTTTCTCACATGCTCATTCTGTTTCTCCTGGCGCTGCAGGCTGCCTTTGTACTGGGCTCCCTGCCTTGGTTAGCACCCTTTTTCTGCCCACAAAGAAATCTGCAACAGTCCCGATGGAGCTCCATTGAGCTTGCTCACTCCTCTCTCTCCTCGCTCATTCCATTTCTGCCAGTGCTGCAGGCTGCCTTTTGTACTGGGCTCTGCCTGCATTGCTGGTTTTCTGCCCACAAAGAAATCAGCAGCAGTCACGATGAGCTCTGTTGAACTTGCTCACTCCCCTCTCTCACTCGCTCATTATGTTTCTCCTGCCACTGCAGACTGCCTTTGTACTTGGTCTTCGCCTGCATTGGCACATTTTTCTGCCCACAAAGAAATCTGCAGCTGTTCTGACAGAGTTCTGTTGAGCTCGATCACTCCCACTCTTTCACTCGCTCGATCCTAATCTGTCCCAAACACTGATTTCTGAAAGTGACTGCAGTATCCTGCACTGGAAGCATAAAAACACATTTCAGCCAGGATGTGAAAATGACAGCAGTACTGTTCATAAGGAGGTGTGAAAAATGCCAGTGTTGAAAATATTACTAATTTGCAAAGTTACAAGGGTGCATGGAAACTGCACTGCACATTGTAACAGTCGTTTATGGAGTTTCATCACAAAATTTTCAGCATAGGTATTTTAGGACCCTGCTCCTGAACAGTGTCACTGTGATTTTCATAATGCATACTGGATGCTGATTTCCCTGGATGCCCGCTATTCTCGCCAGAAGGAGATCACGTGATGTGCCTGGCTTGCTAGCTGCTGCTCATAAGCTCCCTTCCCTCTTCAGAAATCTATTGTAATCTGCAGCTTTTGGACTAGCTTCACAGAGTCTGCTTACTGTTGTTACAGCTGTGACCTCGAAGCACTCGTTTGGTGAGTTTTGGCATTCTCTGAGGTAAAAAATAAGCCGACATGGAGGCCGAGTAAGCGGCCTTACCTGAACATACACCCCTGGTCTCACCTCACAAGCAGGCCAGAAAGCAAAGTCCCAACAACAATCATCAGCTAAACAGCTAAGTGCCCTCTCAGCTTCAGTACCACTATCAGAGGGCGCTTCTTGCAGGAGCTGCAACCATTTAAAGAAACACTGCAGGATATCGCGGCAGACCTCAAAACCTCACGCCTGAGATGGCTGACCTCAAAACCGGGTGACTGACACTGGGCGTGTACCACTTTTGAAGCCTGGTGTGACAAAGCTGACCCCAAGATGACAAAGCTCAGACAACAAATGACCAAATTGCAGCTTAAAAGCGGAGGACCTAGAGGCGCAGCAGAAGGAACAACATTTTAATCTTTGGCTTACCAGAAGGGGCTGAGGGCTCCTCTGCTATTATGTTTACTCAGAAACTTTTCAACAAGATTGTAGGTCCCTCACCACATAATCCCACCTACTTAATTGAAAGAGCGCACAGGTCCTTACGTCAGAAACTGGAGGAATCAGCCTCCCTCACCCAATGATTATCTGGTTGGTCAACTATCTGGAAAAGCAATACATTCTCTCAAAGTCAGGGAATTACACTCTATCAATGGGAGGACAAGCGACTATGCATTACTCAGGACCTACTCCTAGAAACCCACCAAGGAGAGCCAACTTTCATCCTGTGGTTAGTAAGCTGATTGCAGCAGCATCAAATTTCAGATGGCTTACCCAGCTCGCCTTCAGGTTTTAGTAGATGGTGTCTGGCACTCATATGATTCTGCTACTTAAGCTCAAGCCGATTTGGGAAAGAAGCTGCCCTCACTGTTCAAAGCCCTATGATCGGCCTACATAATTAGATGCACAAGACTCTGGCTGCTTCTAGTTTCTTTTTTTGTTCTATATTGCTTACATCAGATCTGCTTGGTTTGTGTGGAGTCTGCAAGATAAAAGCGATCCCTGGTGGAGCATCGTGGGATGGATCCTGGTGAGGTTGGACTGTGGTCTGAATATCAGGGAGGACCTGCACATCATCGTGTTTCTAACCTGAAGGACTCTTTATGTCAGCACTTATTTCCAGGGGTTTGTCTTTTTCAGCGTGGTGTCAGCCCACTGCTAATTCAGTTCCCCTGAAACAATCAGTTTCTTGTGGGACTGTCTACCACTCTAAGCCTGCTGAAGTTATTTCACTTTCCTTGTTCTTTATACTTGTCTGCTCCTTTACTGTTGCTTCTACCATTGTTTTCTTCGTTTTTCCTATCTTCCTACTCCCTCTGTTGTGTTCAATTGATACCTGTCGGTAAGGCTATAGTTCTACACTTTCTATTTTGTCTTTTATTGTTTTCACCTTAGTACTTCTGTCTCTTTCTTCTGTCCATAGTTATCTTGTTTCTGTTTGCATCAGTGTTTCTTAGCATGCACCTAAGTTGTATCTATAACCATTCCTCTGTAGTTTACTTATTTTTCAATCTTCTCCTTTTTCTCCCTTACCCAGCGTCTCTCAAGGCTACTCATCTGATTTAGTTGCTACTACTCCCATATGTATGGAGTCATTGACCTTACCATATTATGTTTTTTTCTTTTCCCTTTTCTCTCAGGTTGAAAGCCATGTTGTAGTTTGATGGTGGGCTCCGGGGGAGTGGGGGATAGCATTGGCTTAGAATGCGGCCAGCCACATTGTACTGGTGTGTGGGGGTGTACCTAGTACCCTCAGATCATTTTATAATTTTGTCACTTGGGGATACACTGTGGTCTCTAGGGAGGGCTGTACTGGTGGATACTTTTTTGTAGAGAATCACAATATGCTTGATCGATCTCACTTATACTTAGATGGGACCATGGAGGTAAATATACTAGGATGCAAGGGGATCTCTACCTATTAAGGGCAATATGGCATATCAGTGGTCCTTGAAATTGGGTAAAGTGTTAATTGTAAATAGTTGTAAGTGGGTAGGGTCTATGGTGGGAAGGTTAATTGACAATCAGGGTGTTCAACAGGTTCCTCAAACTTAATAATGTGGAGTATTCAATACATGGCAAATGTTTATCGGTTTGGGTTATTGTTATGTGATTGTTGGATTAGGTGGAACACCAGAATTAGTTTATTGAGATTTTATGTTCATAGAGGGGCTCGTGGTGTACCTTTTATACAATAATTGGCCTGCACAAGTATCAGAGTTAATGGCCAGTGGCATTAAAAATTTATAACGTGGAATGTGAGAGGGCTTGTGAACTTAACAAAGAGTACACATCTTAAACATCTATCAATATTACAGGCTAACATCTCTTTCATTCAGAAACCACCCTCCCTGGGAAGCCACAAGCTTGTGCAGACAGGAGGTTGGGCAAGTTATGCCTCTGGTATGTAAACGGCTAGTGGTGGTATCGCCATTCTCATTCACCGTTCAGTAGCTTTTCAGTCTAAAGCAACAATCATAGATCTGCATGGGAGATATGTATTAGTCCATGGCCTTTTAGACTGCACTGAAGTAGTCCTGTGGAGTGTGTATGGACCAGTAGGAGGAATCCTGAATTCTTTCTGGATCTGCTAAGTAAACTGCAAACATTCGCATCTCTGCCATTAATACTTAGCGGGGACTGGAACTTAACATCCACCAGGATTTAGATAATTCTAATTATCCACTTAAGCCTCCTTCCATTGCCCAGAAGGCACTCTCTGATTTTTAGACTCTACTGGGCTATGTGACCCTTGGAGACTGCAAAATCCCATGACCACCTTTTTCCTTTCAATCTATGGTACACTCCTCTTGGTCCGGCTGGACTATATTTTACTTAGTTGCTCACTTATACAGGGTTTAACTGACTCTGCTATAGAACCAATAGTTATATTGGACCATGCAGTAGCCTGGGTAACTGTCTTGTTAGACCATAATATTCAAAGAGACCGGTATAGGCGTCTAATCGCAGCTTCTAAAGGAAGACTTTGTTATTACCAAGTCTCTGATTTGATTCAGACATTTGTTGGTAATAACCATGGATCTATTGCAAGAATGGATCATGAGTGGTGCGCTTTAAAATGCTGTTTGAGAGGGAGTTTATTAGGCTTGTCTCTACCCATAAGCGGAAAGAAGCTATCACCACATCGCTCCTGACTCAAATCGTTCAATTGAACAATCCTCTCTTCTCCCCTTCTCTGGATACTCTGAAAACACTGTTACACTTAAGGAACCAATACTCCTTTTATTACAAGAAAAAGTGGAATTTGCCATACTAAGAACCCAGGCAAAATATATAGAGCAAAGGGAGAAGGTGAGTCACCTTCTAGCTTTGCAACTGAAGAATGGAAGCTTCTAGGTTTATTGCCTCCATTAAGGCCCCTGATGGGACCTATAAAACACACCTAGAGACATTGCATCTATCCTTAAGCAATTCTACTCTTCCCTATACAATAAACATTCTCTACTCCCGTCTCAAAGTGAGTTGTTAGATTATTTGTCTGCCTCTTACGCTACCAACTCTTTCCCCTATGCAGCAGTCCTTTCTAATCATTCCAATTCCTCCAGGAAATATTATCTGCTATTAGTGATTTAGCAACAGATAAGGACCCAAGACCTGATGGTCTACCGTCAAACTTTAATAAAATCTTTGCTAAAGACCCTGCACCTAGCTTGTTGTGTTTATACCAATATATGCTTTCAAGACAAATCCAGGACCCATCCTTATTAGAAGCCTCAATCATTCTCCTTCTTAAACCTGATAAACCATCTCATTCCCCAGCAAGCTATCGCAATTTCTTTGTTAAATTGTGATATTAAAATCCTTGCCAAGATACTCCCTAATAGAATTGAACAAGTCTGGACTCCTCTTCTGAATTTGGAACAAATAGGTTTTGTGTCCAGTAGAACTCCAGCAGACCATCTTAGTAAACTGTCATATATTATCCAGCTGGCAAAAACCTCCCTGTTCCAATGGCATTAATTTCCTAGATGCAGAAAAGGCTTTTGATAGGGTGAACTGGAATTTATTGTGGACCACTCTACGGATAATGGGTTTTCCCAATGATGTCATTAAATGGATTCAAGCCCTATACCTCTCCCCAGGGCTAGAATACATTGTAATGGAGTACTATCTGATGCTTCCCCTTTTCTCAGGCATGCAGCAGGGTGTCACTTCCCCTTCCTCTTTAACTTGTATCTTGGGCCCTTACTAGGTGTTTGAAATCCTCTCCTTTAATCGGTAGTATACCTGTAGGTAATAGAATCCCTTTGCTCTCGGTTTATGCGATGATATACTGCTCTACCTCCAGACCTGATCTCTTCCCTAAAAGAGGTTGGCAATTATTGACAACTTTGGGAAACTCTCGAATTATAAACTCAATATTAGTAAAGCCGAAATTTTTCCCATTAACCATTTAACATATAGCTCAGCCTTCAGCCAATTTCGTATGAATTGGACCCCATGATCATTAAATACTTAGGTATTTATGTTACCTCGGATCTATCCCTATTGCAGAAGCCTGAATTTTGATGATTTATGGCATAACATTCAGCAAGATCTAATAAGGTGGAAAATCTCCACTTTCGCTATGGGTAGAATCAATACTATCAAGATGAACGTCCTACCCAGACTGTTTTACCCATTAAATATACTGGACACATGGTTACTGTTATCCTTTTCCAACGTATCCACTCAGATGTTAATTCATTTATATAGCGAGACAAGGCAATTAGAAGATCTTATCTTAAATTTAAATTGTCCCAACCAAAGGAGCTAGGAGGGCTTCCTTCAAATTGTTTAATTATTTACTGGGCCTGTCATTTGTATAAGTGTGGAAAATGGTTGTCTCTACCTGAACTTCTTACTCACCACGATTATGTCCCTCTACGGTTGCAAATTGAATTGGACATGTTTGCTTCTCACAGATTAGCCTCAGCATCACTTTTTACACATCAGTGAAGAACATACCAAAAGCCTTGCAGTCTCTCCCGACTGGTATATCATTAAAGTCCTTTCTCAACTGTTCAGCTACTGTAAGGTATCTCCGACTTTAGACTTTTCCCAGCCAATTTACTAACCTGATTCTTAAAATAGGAGGTGTTCCATAACTGGAAGTTGGTTACCAATTTCCTCTGTAGTACCTGTTGTAGATTTTTATTCACAGGAATTTATTATAACCACAGAAGAGATTTTATCCAAATTTGGTTTACCTTGACTGGCGGCCTTTAAAATTCTTCAGCTTAAGCATCTCTAATTAAAACATTTGGGGAGTAATTGAAACCCTCACACATTGCTGTTTTCTTCAGCAAATTACTGTCTCAGCCAGTAAACCGCATGGCATCTCTACAGTGTATAGTTTGCTGCTTACTTTTCGCAGACCTCCATCGGCAGCGGGTTCTAAGATCTGGCAAGTGTTCTTTCGGAAGAAGACATAAATTGGCATCGTATGTGGAAGGACTTACATATATATATATCACGCTCAAGACCGGTACAGATTAACGCAATATTGCGATCAGTACACAACTTGTATTATACCCCATTAAACTAGCTGAGATGAAGCGCCTTCCTTCCAATACATGCTCCAGATGCAATAAAGAAGGTTTGCTTCTACATATATTATGGTCATGTGACAAAATATCTCCTTGTGAGGCAAATAGAATCAACTCTGGACCCATTGTTTGGGATTACAGGGCCTTTTCTCCTCCCGATATGTATTTTGGGCGATTACTCCGGAATCCAGGTGAAGGGCGAAGATTCCACATGGCCCTAATCTCAATGGTGGTCAAAAAGCTAGTGCTCAGACACCGGATGGATCAAGCCCTATCTTCTATACAGAATGGCTGCACAAAATGTCTTTTGCACTTGAGCTGAGCATTTAATTGCAGATATAGCCTCTGCCAATCCTCCTTTAAAAAAATGGGGAAATTATATGTCCTCTACTTGACTTGATAAGGTGCCTTGGTTGGTTCATGAGCCTCTCATCCATCTTATTTTCTTTTTCCTTGCTTTCTTTCGTTTCTCTTTTTTCTTGAAAGTCCCTTATGATTTTCATTCGTCACCTCTTTTTCTTTTTGTTTACTCCCTGCTATGTGCAGCAGTTATTCATTTTGGTCTTTATTTAGTATGGCCTTAATAGGTTAGTAATAAGTACACCAGAGGTGGGGGAGGGAGGGAGAGAGGTGGGAGGTTTGGTTTGTTAGACCAATTATTGGTTTTATATCCTTTTGAATGTTTAATTCCCTGTTTAATTACTTTCTTGCTAGTTCATATTATACACTATCTCTTGTTTGGTTATATTGTGTTATGTGTTATAATCAATAAAGTTTGATAAATTAAAAATATATAACATATATATATATTCTGTGCCAAAGTGAGAAACACATTTTGGTCAGAATGTGAAAAATAACAGCTACACTGTTCATAAGGAGGTGTGGAAAATGGCAGTGTTGAAAATCTGGGTGAAAATATTGCAAAGTTGCAAAGTTACGCGTGCATGGAACCTGTGCAAAGCACGCTCATAACACTCATTTATGGACTTTCATCATAAAATTTTCAACATAGGCATTTTAGGACCTCTACTCATGACAGTCTCACTGTGATTTTCTTAATGTGTCCTGAACACTGATTTCCCACAACGACCACACTATTCTGCACTGGAACTGAAACACATTTCAGCCAGGATGTGAAAAATGACAGCAGTACTGTTCATAAGGAGGTATGTAAAAATAGCAATGCTGAAAATCTGGAGTGAAAATATTGCAAATTGGTAAATGTTACTGCGTACATAGCAACTGCACAACGCACGTCAGAACAGTCATTTTGATTTGCCCACCAAATTTGCAACATAAACTTTTTGAGAGTCCACCTCATGAACACTGGCACTGTTGTTTCATTAATCGGTTCTGAAAGGTGATTCTGTGCAGTGAACGAAATTACCTTTTGGGACTGATTAATGCCATGACAGTGGCTGAATTGATGAGGAGGGGCTAATAACCCCATGTTGAAAATTTGGTGCCAAAATTCAAAAAATACTTGAGATATGCAAAAGTTGAAAAAGCCCTATTTATGCCATTATACAGCTTACGCCATTTCTTCAGTTCGCGGTTGGCTTTGAAGAGTGCAGATGTGTTCCGGTCCACGAAGATCATTGCGCCGGACTCCACAGGTAAGTATGGGGTGAGGGAGGGTGTGGGGAGGCAGGGTGCACAAAGGGTGGGCATGGGTTGTGTGAGGGCAGGAGACAGCGGGGACGTTTTTCTGAGGTTACTCAAAAAAAAACATTGCTGGACATTTGGCATGCTGGGGTGGGCTCCCAGCATGCCAGCAAAAATTTTTTCTTGGGGGCAGCTCTAGCCGACAGGAGATTGGGCATCCCGTCGGCACAAAAGCGGGGGGTGTAAGAGCCGAGGTTGGGCAACCTCTGCACAACTGTTCTGCATGTTTCGGGGAATTATGCCAACGGGGAGTGGGCTCCCGTCTGCAAATGAAACTGGGAGGAGACATAATGCCGATGGGGATGGGCTTCCTCATCAGCAACATGAACATCATGGGCACAGAAGTCGAGAGGGATTGGGGCCCCATTGGCAATCAAACACTGTGGTGGGGGCCACATGCTGCCGAGGATTGGGCACCCCTCGGTAGTGGGGTGCTTAATATCATTTGTAAAGATGGAGGCAAGCCACCGCCATGTTCCAAACAAAATCACAGTAGCAAGGTTCCGCCCAGCAATGACAGGTCGCTCCCCTTCATTGCAGCGGAATAACTGCAACTGCAATGATAGACGGCCCCTGATTGCAGTGGCCAAAACCTTTCAAGGTTGTGGCATGCTGGCTGAACTAGTGTCAGCAGCAGCATGCCACCCTATATGAAAAGTGGGCCAAGCCTCCAAAGACTGTGGGGCATTGGCACAACAGTCCGCACCTCCACAACCTGCTTCTGCAGCAAGCTGCCACAATATGTTTCCTGCACATCGCACAATCAACATAAAAGGAAAGAACACCATATAATCCCTTTTCAAAAATCAATACTGGAATAGTCACATCAGATTTAGAGAGTATGCAATATATAGTTCTAAAGTATTACAGGAATTTATCAATCTTCTGAAATTAGCAGGGTGGATATAATGGAAAAGTTCTTGACTCAGATTTGTTTAAATCATTCCAGATTCAGGAGCAAACTTTCTCTAAACAGGAGACTGAGGAAGTAATTTACTTCTCAAAAGGTTCTCACATCCCTTCTAAACTTCACCCCTGCCTCACTGCATGCCCTCTGGTTGTGGTGCTCTTCCTTATTTGAAAGAGACTCCCTCTTGCACCCTAGTCACCTCATGAGGTACCTTGTAGGCCTCTATCATGTTCCCTCTAGTTCTCCCGTCTTCTAGACATTACATGCTGAGATTCCTCAGTCTCTCCTTATAGGGGTTTGGTGCAATCCCAGCACCATTTTAGTTGCCCTCCTCTGGACTGCCTCCACTCTTCTTGACATTGAACACCAACTGCCATGCTCTTGACTACTCTTTGAGTTTCCCCAGTCCCCTACATTCTTTCCAACCCTTCCTTATTGTTCACCCTATTACAGGCATACCTTCCCTCCAGTTCATCTGTAATGTTACTTTTGAAGACATTGAAGAGGACAGTCCAGTACTGAGCCCTGGGCAAGCCTGCTGGTCACTGTCCCATCATTAGACTGAGTGCCATAAACCACCATCCACTGTCACCTATCTGTTCGCCAGTTTCTAACCCAGTTTGCCACTTTAAATCCCATCCCTAGGCTGCTCAGTTTCTTAATCAGTCTCCTATGCAGCTCAGTGTTGAAGACCTTGCTAAATTTCATATAGGCCATGTCCACTGTCCTGCCATGATCTATTTCCCTATTCACTCTGTCAAAGAATCAGTCAGATTCATCTGACATGACCTCTCCCCACTCCATGAATCCATACCACCTTTGGTCTTACAGCCCATTGGATTCAAGATACTCTACAACCTTTCCTTTAACAAAGTTTCCATTAATTTCCCCACCCAGTGAGATTCACTGGCCTATAGTTACTAGCCTCTTCCTTGTTGCCAACCTTATGTAGAGGGACACATCTGCTCTCCTCAGTCCTCTGGAACCATGCCTGATTCCAATGAGCTGTTGAATAAGGCCATCAGCGGGCAGCTAGCACCTCACTGAGTTCTTTTAGCACCTTGGGTGTGCAGCCATCTAAAGCAAGTGAAGGACCTCTAGAGGGAGGTGTTTACATTTGTCGGGGCAATTTCGGTGTGTGTGGGGCAATATGTTTTATTGAAAAAGATTTAAACATTTAAACAAAGGTTTGTGATGGACTGGGTGGCGGAAGGACACCAAATGAGGAAGGCTGAGAGAGGGCCTAGCGGAGGTCAGTTACCATGTGACTCACCCGACTTATAGGGAGGCTGGAGCAAGTGCTATAAATGTGCCATATTTGTAGTTTTCCTCACTGTGCAGCCATCACTGAGCAAGTGAAGGACCACTGAGGAGGAATTGTTTACATTTATGTTTTGGCTATTTTGGTGTATATGTGGGCAATATGGTTTACTAAAAATATTTAAATATTTATACAAAGAGTTTATGAGGGACTGGGTGATGTAAGGATGTCAAGCAAGGGAGGCTGAGTGAGGCGTACAACAGGGGTCAGACAGCATGTGACTCAGCCTGACCTATAGGGAGGTTGTAGTCCATATAAAATTCCCAGGGGACCAGCAACCCCTTGCATGAATGACCCCGAGCATGAGTGCCAAGAAGCAGGAGCATGGCGTCAGACTAAGCTGCTTCTGTAGGTCATCCGCAGGGAGGACTGCAGGTTGCAGGCAATGCTGCTCAGGGCACATTGTAGAAGTACACAGCACAGGTTACAATTATACCATGTTGAGCAAGATAAGTAGCACAAAGGTGCTAAAGAGAGAGAGAGGGAGCAGAGTGTAGGATCACCATTCGGGCATACATGCGTATTAGCACCTAATCAGATTAGGAAAAATTCTAAAGCTCTAACAAGGTTGGTTAACAGTATAAAAGCAAAATCAGTACTAAACCAAATGGTGATTATAAATTGTAATGGATGTGGAGCCCTCATCTCCAAGGGACTGCTCTGGAAGGTGGGTCACTGCTCCATATGTAGACAACTAACAGAGCTCAGGGTTCCGCTGGAGGCAGCTTGGCAGAAATCTCCAGGCTATATCATCGGCTGGTCTGGAGCTCCCCATCTCCCATTTCCTCAGAGGCCCACCGACTCGGGGATGGCAAGTGAGGGGAGGGTGGGGTAGAACAGCAAGGAAGGCCCAAGCAGCAATGTTCAGGTTAAGACCACTCTGAACACAAACCACTTTGCACCCTAATGGAATTACAGGAATCTGATTCAAGAGATGAGATGATAGGTCAGTCGAAGGGCCCAAACAGAACACTGCAAAGGCATCAATTGGTGGTAAAATGAAAACCAGCAAAATGAGTGCACAACAATTTCTTATCATCAGAGACTCAATGATAAAAGGAATTGAGCTGCAACTAAGCAGTGATAGGCAGACAGAATTGGCAGTCAGGTGCCTCAGCAAAGCAAAGCCAGGGGCGTATTGGAAGGATTGTGGACCAAGCAGCAGAAGGCCTTGGAGTCTGGTACACCTGGATACAAATGACCTGCAAACCAGTTGGTGGAGGCAGTGAAACAGAACCGTGGAAAGTTAAGTGAAAGATTGTCTGCAAGATCAACCTCCTAGCATTCTCTGAGGTTCTCCCGGTATGGGGAAAGCAGGGGTGCACAGACAAACTAAGACTGGGAGAAATCAAGAATTTAACATCTGGTTAAATCAATGGTGCAAGAAAAAGGATTTCTTTATGAAGAGATTGAAGGAACTTCTGGGACAGAAGGCTGTTCAGATACAATGGACTACACCTAACAAAGAAAGGAGTGAAGACGCTAAGACAAAACTTTGGCGTCCATATTGGATGTTTAAAGTAGGCAAGGGGAGAAGGAGGCTAGGAGGCTACCAGTGAAGTGGATGGCAACCTAACTGATGCTACCCACAAGCAAGATCAAAATTAACAAAATCAGACTAACCACACTACCCAAAGAGGAACATCCAGAACAATATGGGAGGCAAGTCAGTTATTGAACAACCTGCAGGTAGAAAGGGCAGGGAAGAAAGAGTCCACTCAGGTTCATAGAAGACAATTTGTGCCAATGCCAGGAGCCTGGGAACAAGATAAGTGACCTGCAAGCATTGATGGCAAATACCAAAGTTGACATGGTTGCCATCACTGAGACATGGGCCACGAGTACAACAAATGGGACCTTTCAGTCACAGAATATGTACTATACATAAATTTTTGTTTATTTTAATGGTATCAGAATTTTAACCCTTTGAGTCAGAGACTCATTTACAAAACTCTTCATCATTAAATGATATGGACAAGACAAAATAAAATGAAATACAGAGAAATAAAATACAGTGTAAAAGGAAATTCCTATACAGGGTGGTAGCTAAAGATATGACAATTGAAGCTGTACAGTGAGTATACAATTCAAGATAAAAAAGAAAGAAATGCCTATACAGGGTGGTAGCTAAGGTTATAATACTCATTTTATAATGTGAAAACAGTAGTCAGAGCAGGAAGTAACATATATGAATAAAGCAGTAACATGTTAGGGAGGGTCCCCAGGAGGTGTCTCTGCTACAGGCAGTTACAGCTACTGGAGTTAACCAGATGTAGCCAAGAGAAGTTTTAAAGGGCCCAATCCTTTGCTGAGTGGAGATGGACACCGGAGGCATTATACCAGGAAGGGCTCTGTAGTGAAAAGACCATTGGGCAGGGAGGTCCTGACTCTGGGCACAAAAGGGAGGGCTTGGTAGAACTTCAGGTGTAGAGAGTGAGGGAGAGACATGATTGATGGTGTCCAAACCAAGGAGGGCAAGGCCAATAGTGACTTTCTTGGCAGGAGGCATGACTGGTATAGCAGCCTCTCATCGAAGCTAAGAATATTGCTCGAAGAGTACAGAGTGCAGGTATGGGTTAGTCTATTGGACCCAGTGAGTATCCGCAGACCGTATTTAGTGAGAGTTTAATTTTACTGAGGGCAGTGTTATCTGCAGCACCATATCAGGAGTCTGTAGTCCATGAGGGATAGTATAGAGGAGAAATGGCCAGCCTAAGGACATCAGGAAGACAACTTCTGTGACGATAGAGGCCAATACGTGTGGTAACAGCATAGCAGAGTGTGTGGATATGGTCATGGAAAGAGTGTGGGGTCAAATGTCACACAGGTATTTAAAGGAGTTCACCTGATCGATGAGGATAAGTTGGCAGGATAGGATATTAAGTGGAGAGCCTTTGTGCTTATTTTGGTGGTGGGCAAAGAGCATGACATTTGTCTTCTTCAGGTTAAGCACAAGTCTATGGTCAGTAAATCAGCTTTCAGCCTGAGAGAAGGAGTTTTGGAGGGTGGTTTGAAGGTGGATGGGGTCAGCATGGCGGAGAAGAGGCCGCATCATTAGCATGGAGAAGAACATTTCCGAACAAGTATCGGGAGAGAGTTTAGGTACAGGCTAAAAGTAGAGACCCAGGATCGACCCTGGGGGACCAGCAGTGAACAGGATGGTTACCAGAGAGGGTACTGTCAATCTTAACACACTGACAGTGCGAGGAGGGTAGCTGGAAAACCAGGCATGGACACCCTGGGAGACATCTAGCAGAAGGAGGGAGGGAGGAGAGAGAAGGGTGATTAACAGTATCAAATGCTTTCAAGAGGTCAATGAAGACCACAGCTGCAAGGTGCCTTATCGAGGGCAGAGTGTAAATGCAGAGAATTCAATGAGGGCAGTGGTGGTGCTATGGCCATGGCAAAAACCATGTTACTCCTGGCAGAGGAGGTTGTGAGAGGAGAGAAAGTCATTGAGCTGATCAGCTACTATCTTTTCTAAGGCCTTAGGGAGAGGGAGTAGTATGGATATGGGTTTGTAGTTCTGGGGATGTATGGTCACCACTTTTGTGTATGGGAGAGTGACTGCGGCTTTCCAGGTGAGGGGAACTGACTAAGACAAAGGTGCAATTGAGAAGGTAGGTCAGGGGAAGAGAATGGCATCCAGGACTAGACAGAGAAGCTTTGGGTCTATGGAGTCATTACTGTTGCTGGAGCCCTCAGGGCATTGAGGAGGTGAGGCTTAGCTGCATGAGGTGTGAGGGCATGAAGTAGAAGAGGGGTGGGAGGGTGAGCTGGGAGGACAGGGTCAAGAACTGGGGAGCATAGCACTAAGGTCTGAGAAAGCTGCATTAAAACTGTCAACGATGCACTGGGGTCCGTGGAGATTGAGCCATTGATACTGAGTTGAGAGGGAGGAGGGACTTGGATTTACCAGATAGCTCCTTAATGTTATCCTAGAATTTACGGGATGAGCCCCATGAGGAGGCAAGAGATGCTCTATAGTATTCAGCTTTTGCTTTTCGGATGGACCATGTACATCTGTTTCTTGCAGTCGATAAGCCTGCCTACCTATGGGCCTTCCAGATTCTATGGCTCTCTGCCATAGGTTGTCCCTGAGTCTCATTTGGTAGATTAGGGAGGGTGACCCACGGGGAGTCATGTCCTTTAGTGGAGTGTTTAGAGGAGGAGCAAAACGGTCACAAGCAGTATTAAAGGTGCAGACAAAACAGTTGAAAGCAATGTCTATATCTGGGGCTAGCTCAATAGGGACCAGTCACAGTGAGTGAGATGTTCTTTTTTTGTGTGTGTGTTGTTCTTTTTCTCCCCAGCTTGCATCCATGCCAGCCTCTCCTTCAGGTGTGCCAATGCATCTGCCGACCCGTCCCTGTCCCCTGAGCCTCCACTCTCAAATGACAGCCATCTCCCCAGGTAACCCTTCACCAGATGGTTCCCCTCCGAGGGGAAAGCACCAGCCAGGGGCCACAGACCAGCACAACATCTTGGCCCGCAGAGGTACTGCTGAGGTGGAAGGCTTGGAGGCATTGGCGCTCAGGAGAGCTAGGCAGCCATCATCCGGCGTGACATAGAGCATTTTCATGTTTTCTGTGTACGTCCCTCCTTCACCATCGTGCAGTGCTTCTGGTCTCCCACCAGAGGCCACTGCCGACCGATGACTCCATAACCCACCCCTGGGAGAAGAGCAGTCCCCTACGGACACTCAATCCTCTCCTGCCCTGCCAGCCCCGGCGTCCGAGTCCATTCCAACCTGGGTCACCGGTGTGGGTCCAGGTAAGGCACTCGCACCTCAACCCTCCACACCACGGGCTGGCCAGAGATGTTCTTTCAGTTGAACCAGTTTGCCAGGATGACTACATCACCGGACGATGACTTTGGGTGGAGTTTCTGCGATTTTCAGGACCAGGAGAAGATAATAGGTGAGTGGTCACTTAGGGCATTGGGCAGCAATGATATGAAGAGAGCCAAGGGGAAGGGTAGCACTCTATGTCCGGAAAGGCATAGAGGTCTCAGTCAATAAGTGACAGTTACATGGATGTCAAATCTTTGTGGGTTCAACTCAATTCGACATTAGATAAAGAATTTCACTTGAAGGTGACATACAGACCTCAAATCAGAGGAAGAGAAGGACAGGAGCTCACAAATGAAATTAAAAGAGCTTGGTAAGAGGATTTAGTGTTTGTCAGAGATCTGAATTTACCTGACATAGACTGGGATGTTCCAGTGGCAAAATCCACCAGAAATCAAACCATCCTGGACTTCCTCCAGGACTGCATGCTACACAATTGGTAAGAGATCCAACCAGGTAGAAGGCAATCTTGGATGTAGTTCTCCACCAACAAGGAGGCAGTAGGAGCAGATAGGGTCAGGGCCGATAGCCAATAGTGACCATAACTCTGTCAGTTTGAGATTTCCTTTGTAAATGAAAATCTCAATCTCGGACAGAGGTCCTAAACTTTAAGAGGCACATTTTGAAAGGTTAAGACAGTTAGTAAGTGACAAACTAGCAAATATCATAGAAAGAATGGAGGTTGAGGACATCTGGGGGCAATAAAGGAATCAGTCCTGGTGGCAACAAAACTGCATCAAAACAATGAAGAAAGAAACAGGTACAAGAAACCCATTTGGTTCTGAGACCAAGTCAAAGCCTCTCAGAACTAAAAGGAGGTGTTCCACAGATTCAAAAATAACCGGGGTATGCAAATCTGAAGAATACACACAAAAATAAAGGAAGCAAAGAGGGTCATAAAGGAGCAAAGCAGAAACAGTGCATTGGATTGCACTGGGATAAAATCAGGGAAAAACACTTTCGATACATTCAAGAAAAAAGGAAGAAAGGGAAGGGATCGCAAAATTGTTAGAGGGGATAGATTGATAGAGGAAAATGGTCAAAAGGTTTCTGTCCTAAATGATTTTTCTGCTTAGTATTTACCAAGGAGAATATCAGTCCAATGCCAGAAATGGGATTAAAGTGGTCAGGAGGGATCCAAAAACTGGAGCTCAGTATTCGTTATGGATAGGTGGATAGGATCAGGGAAGGGCTAGCTGCCCTCATGCCAGACAAAGCACAGGAGTCAAACGAAATGCACCAAACTGTGCTAGAGGAATTGGCAAAGGAATTAGCTGTACCCTTAGTGCACATTCAACAGCTCACTAAGGAAAGAGTGGTGCCAGGAGACTGGAGGAGGGTGGATGTGGTGCCACTCCACAAAGGAGGAGTGGAGAGGAAGTGGAGAATTACAGACCAGTTAGCCTCATTTCTGTTGTGGGAAAAGTAATGGAGACCTTAATCAAGCAGGACCCTGTGCAATACCTAGAGGCAAATGGAACAATAAGCAACATGGATTCATAGCTGGGAGGTCGTGGACAAACCTTATTAGATTTTTCAATTGGGTAACAAATAAACTGGATAGGGGTCACACAACTGACCTTCTACTTCAATTTCAGCAAAGTGTTCAACTCTGTGCCACATACATGACTGTTGAAGAAGCTGGAGGACATTGGTACTACAAGAACATAGTCAGATGGGTAGGTAACTAGCGCATGGACAGGAAGCAAGAAGTAGTGATAATGGGGTGAGATCAAGTGAAGGAAAGATCATGCGTGGAGTACCTCAGGATCAGTGTTGGTCATGATCCTCTTCAACATATTCATTGGTGTCACAGGGGATGGAATCCAGGGCACACTTGCCCTGTTCTCAGATGACATCGAGCTAAGGTATGGCAGGTAGACAGCCAGAAGGGGTTAGAGCTCTGCAAAGGACCTCAAAAATTGTAAAAGATGGTCTAATATGTGGCAGCTGGAAATTCAACACAAAAAGTGCAAAATAATGCTCCTGGGAAAAGGGAACCCTAGGATGGAATATTAGCTAAATGGGGTTAGACTGAGCACCTCACAGGAAGAAGCGGGACTGGGGTATCATCATTACCAACACCATGAAACATGCAAGCCAATGTAATAAAGCATATAACAAGACAAATAGAATGTTGGGGTGCATAAGCAGGGGGACTTATTGAAATAGGGAGGTGGTTGTCCCCTCTGTAAGTCTCTGATGAGACTACACTTGGAGTTCTGTGTTCAGCTTTGGAGGACTCACCTGAAGAGGACAGGCTGGTGGCTATTCAGAGGAGAGCAACCAAGATGATTCAGGGTCTACATTGATTCACCTATATGGAGCAGTTGACATCGCTGAATATGTACTCACTGGAAACAAGGAGGGAGAGAGGGACATGATTTAGATGCTTAAGTCCCTAAAAGGCAAACAAAGTGCCACACACAGAAGAGCTGTTCAACAGGAACATCAGCTCATTGACATGAGGACATGAATGGAAGTTGGTGGGGGTGAGGAGGAACTAGGAAGCAATACTTTACTGAAAGGGTGTTAGAGCCTTGAATGGTCTCCTGGCTGAGGTAGTGGGAGCAGGTACTGTGATTAGTTTCAAGCATTGGTGGGACATAGAGTTCAAGTAAGGCATGATATGACAGGGACAAAAAATAAAACCAGAAGAAGTATAGCTCCAAGGATCATCAATGGGTCCTGGGCATCTCATGGGCAGACTTGATGGACCCTCAGTTTCCATCTGTTACCATTTTCTATGTTTCTATGCATCCTATCCAGTCTCATAGCCTTGTCCACTTTCAGAACTGCAAGTCCCTTCAGGACTCGTTCTTCTGAAAATGGATTTGAGTCCACATCACCCCCTTTTCCTGCTGATCACTGGTGGTCTGTCCTTCCCCATCCACTGTGAAGACTGGGCAGAAGTACTTATTCAGGATGTCTGCTTTTCTTGGTCCACTTCTGTAGCACCCTGTACCACCCTCCTTATCCTTACTATCCCACCCTTGCTTTTCTTTTCTTACTTATGTGCCTGAAGAAATTCTTATCCCCATTTCCACCCATTTGGATAACCATTCTTCTGTATGCACCTTTGCCCGCCTCACTGCCTTACCTGATTCCCTCTGTTTTAGGAGCAAATAATCAGACTCACTGCTCCATGTCTGACCTGTACCCAGGCTGAAGTACTGTCAGTTAAAAACAAAACAGGGGTACCAAGTAAACCACACAAAAGATCACTAATTAAGGTAGATATGAGTGTAAACATTTTTTTACTGAGATACAAACCCCTGTGGTCTTGCTTCCTCAGCACTTTCTCAAGATGTAATACACAATCCAGTGGTCATAATATATGTTGCAGCAACACTTAGGTAGAATTTCAAGTGCTATTGCATCAGAACGGTTTTACAACATTGCACTTACATACTGGCTCTATTGAAAAGTGTGCAAATCTTAGCATGTATAGTGGAAAAAGTATGAAAGTGCAATCAGCCACTATCAAGGTGTCCAGACCTCCAATAGAAATATACATATGAAAACCAACTGCCCACAAAATTAGACAGAGACCAAGTTAAAAACATCTGATTACATGTTTCTTCCTCCTCGTGGACTTTTCATAGGTAAGATGCCTTTTGGTTCTCTCTGGCAGATCCACATTCATCCTGAGGAGAAAAGAACATACAGTATGTGTACAATGACATTTGCTTGCCATCAGTTCATTATGCACCGATTTACTAGGAAGAGCCCTTCTTTTTGATATAGCTGAACACTCAGTGTATCTAAATTACTGTATGGAACACCACCGTTTTATTTGAGACACTATATATGATAACTTGTAATAACAGAGCCTCGTTTCCTACCAATGAACTTATAAGTTATTACATATGGCACCTCAAATAAAATTATGGTGTTCCACACATTGGATACCCCAAGTGTTCAGCTGCATCAGAAAGAAGGGGTCTGCTAGTAATCTTTTTTTTATTTTATTGAAATCTAGGATTACAAATACCTTTGAGCAGGAACTGCTTGTTTACAAAGTTCCACTTCAAAGGAATGGGGCTATACATACATACAAAGTCAACATAATAATACATAGTTACACAATAAAAGAAGTAAGAGACTGAGGCTTAGGAAATTCCGTAATTCAAAATGTGCCAAATGTTAGGTAGCATGACATACCAGCCAAGGGCAATCTTAGAAATAAGCACTGCAGGTGAGAGGGAAGGGGTATGCAGGCAGGAAGGCCATTGTCGAAGGGTAAAGGGTGAGGTAAGAGCTCTAAAGGGAGGAGGGAGGAAAAGTCAGGAAATGCCTGGGGAGGAAAGGAGAGGGGCAAGGGTAGGCAGTAGAAGGGGCATGGGAGAAGTAGCTATCAAGACTGAAGTGGAGGGTAGTGAGCAGTGGGCCAGCCCCTGATTAGGCGAGGGCAGTCACAACAACTAGTTGAAATGAGATGAAGTTGGAGTTGTCTCTTAAAAGGGCCAAGAGCAGCAGTATTATACCACTGTGGTGCTCTGGGCAAAGGCCCTCTGGCCCATGATGATCCAGCATCTGGGGACAAGGAAGGTTGATTGTTGTGAACTTCTAGTTCAGCTGGGTGCTGTGGTGGTCAATGAGAAGCTTTTCAATGCCCGGGGCATGACCTGAGGAGGACTTTTTGGTTAGAAGCAGGTTTGATACTGTATCTGGCTGATGAGAGGAAGCCATCCTGCCCAAAATGTACAGGTCACAAGTGTGTGTGTAAGTCGGTCAGCCCCAGTTAGCAGCCTGCATGCTTTGTTGAGTGCAACTGTAATTCTGCTGAGGGCAAGGCAGAGGCAGAGCCATAAATTGCTAGCCCATAATCGATGATGGAGGTGACAGAGCTGTTGATAGCCAACCAGAGAGTGTCAGGAGTCATGCAGTGTTTGTGCCTGTAGAGCAGGCCTATACGGATGTTGGTGGCTTGGCGACAGAATCTATGTGCCAATGGTAGGAGAGTGAGCTGTCCAATGTGACACCTAGGTATTTAAAATCAGGAACGTGTTCAAGTAAGGTCCCTGTTTGGTTTAGTATGGTGAGGTCATGGGATTTGTACTTGCTCCTGGTGTTGTAGAAGGTCATAACCTTTGTTTTGCTGTAGTTCATGACCAGTTTGTGTGACTTGAACCATTCTTGATGCGCATGAATTCAAGCTGTAATTGTTTCTCGAGGAGCTCTGCGTTTGGTGGTTGGTGAGCATGAATGCATCATCGGCATAGAGCAGTAATTTCTGGTGGCAGACACTGGGAAGGTCATTGAGGAAGAGGCTGAAGAGTAGTGGCTCAGAATGGACTCCTATGGGACCCTGAAGGACTGGCTTTTCTTTAGGAGTGACACCGGCAATCCTAACTCGCTGGACCCTCTCCCAAGGTAGCTTGAAACCAGAGCAGCGCTTCATTGGAGGCCAATGTTTGATAATTGCTTGAGTGGGAGTGGGTGGTTCACAGTATCAAAGGTCAGAAGGTCGATGAATACTGCCCTACACAGTTTCCTTTGATCGAGTTGCATGGATGGTGCCCATGAATTCTAATAGTGCAGTGGTGTTACTGTGCCCTTTTCAGAAACTATGTTGCTCAGTACACTGGATGTCATATTTTTCCAGGTACTTAACTAGTTGGTCTGAGGCGATGCGCTCCAGGGCCTTAGAAAATGGAGGAGGATGGAGATAGGTCTGTGGTTGGAGTGCAGTGATTTGTCTCCACTTTTGTGTACCGGTGTGAGGTCACCTGTTCCCAGCGAGATGGGAACTGGACATCCTTAGTGACAGGTTGAGAACCTTTGTCAGGTTCAAGGACTTCTTCAAGGACAAATGCTAACAACTTCAGATCAAGGGAGTCACCGCTGTAGCTTGCATTGTGAATGGCCTCTGAATTTAGGTTCTGGCTTCATGCACTGGGATCTTCTTGAAGTAGCATTGTGGGGCAGGGTGTAGGATAGAGTAGTTGCAGGAGGGTTACTACCAGAGGGGCATCAAAGAAATTAGAGGAGGACACTATCCAAGTTGGAGAATGCATTGTTAAAGATGTTGGTGATTGTGTACAGGTCAGATGTTGGTGTTCCATTTATGATGAGCATGGTGGGTGGTGACTTAGGGTCCTTGCCTGTAAGGTCTTTCAAAGTTACTCCAAAATTTTTTCCATCACCCAGGAGTTGGAAGAGCTTCCTTGAAGTATTTGCTTTTGGCACTCTAACTGCCCTGTGCACTCATTTCTGGCAGCTTTATATTTATGACTATCCCCAGGTTTGGATGTTGCATGGGCACAGTGCCAGAGATGATCCCTATGTTTGAGTAAAGTGATTTGATCGGGGGTTATCCAAGGGTTAGCTCTGCCCCAACCTTCAGCTTTTGAGAGGTGCAAGATATTGCAGGCCGCAGTGAAGTGGCTGATGAAAGGTCTAAGGCTTGGTTTACATCAATGGCAGAGTTGATTGGTGTCCAGTCCAGGTGGCTTAGGTGTGTCTTTAGTAGCTTAAGGTACCCCTGCTTTATCACTCTGGTGTGGATTATTTTAGGAGGGGGCTTAATGAATTTGTTTGTCCAGGTACATGTGACCGTGAGTGGTCACTGATCCCATCAGGAGCACTGAGACTTTTGAGATTCGCTCAGGGTGATCAGTAAGGATCCAGTTCAGAAGTGTGTGCGACCCTGTCCTATACTTGCATCTGGTGGGGTGGTAACAAGCTGGGTGGGGTTCTGTGATGTGACAGCATCCTTGTAGTTTCTGGCCTCAGCGATAGCCAATTTATGTTGAAGTCACCTAGTACTATGAGTTCAGAGTTATGGTGTAATCCCTGTAGGCTTTCCAATATGCTCATAAATCCATTGGGCTGATCTTCAGGGGGGAGGTACACAGAGGCAATGGTGAGCTCCTTGTTGTGTGCCCTGAGTAGAACTTTAATAGCGAGAACCTGAGAGGGTGGTTTAGGGTTTGAGAACGGGAAGACTTGACCCAGATAGGAATTCTCAGGTAGATGGCACAGCCCCACCTCATTTGGCAACCCTGTCCTGCCTGAATATAGAAGTATCCAGGGATGGTGACTGCAGCGTCCTGGTATCTTGGGGTTAAGCCATGTTTTGACAACAGAGAGTACATCAGGGCTATGTTGCTGGACCCAGGTTTTGCAAGATGTCAAGTTTGTTAAGGAGGCTGCAGACATTGATTGAGGCTAATGTGAGGACCCCTCCTGCCTTTTTATGGCATGGGGTGCTAGGCCAGTATGCCCGGGTTAGGGTGAACATTTCCAGATATCAGAAGTAGCATAAGTAGTATCCTAAGAAGTACACTTTAATCATTTTGCAGACTAGTTTTGTTGTAGGGCATCTAGTCCTCTTGGCCTTGCTGGTCTGCGTTTGCGTGATATTGCAGAGCACAATATATAAAGCCATGTTCTCAGAGGTGCCACGTGATTGATGAAAAGTAATCAAATCCACAGGAAATGGTGAACTACCGGGACCAGAAAACTGTTACTGTAGCTCAAAGACCCAGAATGTGATAAATTCCTGAAGGGGTTAAATTTGAAGGTGATGAACATTGGCCTGGGGCATATGCAGGATGTAAAAATCTATTGTTAGTATCTTCCTTTGTTCTCCAAAATGGTTGTGAATAGACCTCAAAGACAAGTACACATCCTTTAAGAACAAGTCAGACGGAAATGTGGATTCAATGCAGCACTCCACAACTCAGTGCTTGTATAACAGATTTAATGACCTAACTTTTGGCTTTGATGGCTTCCAAAAAGTTGATTTATGATGAGAATGCCAATACCTGGTGGTGATGTTTTGCAGTTTCTTAGTCCAGGAAATGTTCATAGATGTGATGTCCAAGAATGGTCCAGTTCCTCCAAGCAGAAACACATGAAAATCCACAAAACTAAACTACTGACAGAGACAAACACAAACAGCCAGCCACAGGCTCTAGTCTGAGTGCATCGAGTCTAATCGGTGCATAATGAGCTGATATTGAAACCAATGTTATCTGTGATCATGTACAAACACATATTCTTTTCTCCTTAGGGTGAATGTGGATCTGCCAGACTGAATCATGAAAATCCTGAAACTGAAAATTCTGCAGAAGAGGAAGTAACATGTAGTTAGGTGTTTTTAACTTGGTCTTTATCTAATTTTGGTGGAGCAACTGGTTTTCATATGTATATTTTTATTGGAGGTCTGGACACCATGTTGGTGATTAATTTCACTTTATGCTTTTTTCCAACATATTTGCTAAGATTTGCACACATTTCAAACAGCCAGTAAGTGAATGAAAGGTTGTAAAACTGTATGAATACACTAGCACTTTAAATCCCACTTACCTGTTGCTGCTATATATATTATGACCACTGGATGGTGTACTACACCTTGAGAAAGCACTGAGGGAGCAGCATGAAATACTGTTGATCCGCATCGGGTTTGTGTCTCCATGGTGTGTCATAAGAAAATCTTTAATTTTTGCCTCTTTTTCTATTAGCCTTATGTGTGTTCTTTTCGTGGTTTGCCTGGGGCCCTTTTTGTTTGTTTCCTCTGTTTTGTCTGTTATACTTCTCTGTCTCTCTCTCTCCTCTGCATTTCCTTACACTTCCCAAATGCTCCATTTTTCCTTAACAACCGTGGGCCACTTCCTCAGAGTATCATAATGGTCTCTTTTCCGCTTGCGCCTGCTCACTTCCTTCATGCCACATTAATTGCCTTAATTAGTCCCATCCTTATTTTTCCCCACTGTTCCTCTACCCCTCATTGGCATTCCTCTCCTACTAAGCAGTTTTTGAAGCAGTCTTCCATTTCCTTAAGATCCACCCTTCAAAAGTCCAGGACCCTCATCCTCGTGTGGTTGACCTCTGCTCCTGTACTAATGCTTAACCGCACTGTACAGTGATTACTGGTACCTAGGGGACTGTCCACTGTGATGCCTGCAGTGCCATCCCTGTTTGTGTTGCAGGTCCAGCACTGCCCTGTTCCTTGGGGTTCATTGTCTAGTTGTCCTAAAAGGCCCTTGTAGGAATCAGACATAGCCCTGCTCCTTGCTGAAGCTACAGTTGGAAGGTTCCAGTTCACATCTAACAGATTGATGTTACCAACTAGCAGCATCTCCCTTATTTGCCATCCTGATTATGTCCTCATGACATGCCTTATCCAGCTCCTGTCCCTGTGCTGAGGTCTGTATACCACCTGTACAGATAGCGGCCCCGTCGCCTGTCTCTAGGATGACCCACAGTACTTCAGTCCTTCCTTTTCCTCTGGGTGCCCCTGCCTTCCATAGCCTTGATTCCCTCCCTCACATATAGTACAAACCCTCCCTCCCCCTACACCTTTCCCTGGCTCTTGAGTAGCCTGGTATGGCCATATCCAGTCATGACCGTCAGTGCACTATGACTTGTTATGGCTACCAAATCCAGGCTAGCTCCTCCATGATGGCCTCCAGGTCTGAAAATTTATTTCCCAGACTCCTGCACTGAGGCACATGGCTTCCATACCTTACCCCTGCCTGCCTCCCTGCTCTTTCCCTTCTCCTACCTATGCTGTTTGGAAGCTCCCCTTAACCTCCTCTTCCCATGTTACCCTCTCCATTACCTGTCTCATTACTCCTCTCTTATTGCTGTCCTGATTTATACCCTTGTCCTCACCTTGTCCCCACCTGTCTTCCTGTGTCCCTGCCCTGGAGGAGCTTCTTTTCTCGGGTCCTCCTTTCTTGTTGCTTCCATCGTCAGGGAGGCAATCTTTGCCTCCTTTGGTATTACAGCAGCTCCTCTTGGCTGGTTAAATGCTTATCCAATTAGCATTTAAGCTCCCACTTGGACTGTGGCTTCCCTCCTGGAGGATGCAGGCCATCTCCCTGTAGAGGCCCATATCCTCCCAGACCATTTCCCAGTCCGCAGGGTAGCCAAAGTCCCTTCCATGCACCATGTCTTCAATCAGTTGCTAACAGCCATGGTGCGAAGTGGCCTTCCTCTCCTTGGCTGTACACAGTACACTTACCTTTAGGAAGGTGAGTGCACATTTTACTTATTAACGTAAAGTATATCCTGCCACTTTTTATCTTCTGTTGACACACCATTTAACAACATTACAGCACTGTTCTCTTGTGTAATGCTGTCCATATATTCTTTCAACAACAGTGGCAGATACATTATACAACCTTTGAGAGAATTAACTAGTTCTAGGTTAGGCAGCTCTCTTTTTGTATTTAATCTTACTATTGTTTGAAATGGTTTCATCATTAGCAATAGTATTCTTTCAAACATATTTATAGATTAAATTTTCTCTGGTATTGGGTGCCTCACGTTGTTTAATACAGACCTTGGTGGTAAAAATCTTACTGATCTGTATGAAACAGTCTCAACAAACGGTGGTTGTTTCAGATGACTGTTACAATTTTTAAATCTGATATGAAACCAATCTGATCCACATATTCCACAATACAATCTGTGAGAAATATATTTTCCATCTGTGATTTATAGAATAGCCTCTAACATGGTAAGCACGTGAATCAATTTGTTTCCATTTTTATTTCAAATATAGCAATCTCTCCCATGCAATTTTATAATTCTCTGTTCTGATACATTTGAGAGACCACCACCAAACTCAGCTTCCACAGTTTGTTGAATGACATTGGAATTATGATCATACAGATGAATGAACGGCTGCACCAGCAGTCCTTCTCTTGCACATCACCTTGATGTAACAATAACTCCAGCCTTGCCAAGATAGATGTTGATCCCCTGACAATATATGCTGCTGACAAATTTATCACGTTCTACTGTGATGCACAAACAACATTCACATTGGTGAAAGGATCCCTCACATATGCCGGCATAGCGACTTGCCAGGAGTGTCCCAGCAATATCATTAATGGCTATGAAGGGTCTATATGACCTTCACCCAGACCCCCTCCACTAAGATACTAGTGGAGAACTGGGTAAATTGAAAACCTGCCCTGCTGATTTCTGGCCTGTCCCTTTAAGGCCATTTGCATTGGCTGTATGCAGGCCTGGAAATTCTCTGTGGGGAAGGTACAAATGACCTCACCTTGATGCATGAAAGGAGACCAGGCAGAGCAAGAAGGAGGATTTGGGGGCTTGAGAGGAGGAGGAGAGCAGAGCTGCTGTGAACTGTAGAGCTGAATCATGTTAAAAAGTATTTTGTTCTGCATTTGCTCTGCCAAAGTAAGCTACTTTGAACCCTTGTTTGGTGCTGAAGTAAAGCAACTTTTTGTTTTGTTTAACTTTGTTTGCCTAGAGGTTTTTTTTCCTGAAGGTTTCCCCAAAAGTCTTGGCTTGCTACAACACTGTTACACATGATTGGATTTAGTAGTGGGAGCGAACTTCCTCTTGTCTAAATAGGAGTATAATGAACACGGACAATGTACTGAAATGGTTGGTAGAACAGCAAGCTCAACAGGCCCAGATGCAAAGGGACTGGATGGCTTAGCAATGCAGTAGCAGGCTCAGAGAGAGCAACAGCCATACCTCTCAACTGTCCCTGATTTTGCCTCAGAAATTTCGTCTGTCCCTCCTAAATTTGGCATTTCTGTCACTGAAGAGTAGGGATTTGAATCACAAAATAATTCCAGCCATTGGTGTTACAGTATAGATCTCATTAATAAAATACTATTCACACTAAGAAGCATGTTGTACACAGCTTCTGGAACTAATATTATTATTTTTCAGATGTGTCCCTGATTTTGGTAATTTGTCCCTGATCATTTTAAGCCTTGTCCCTGATTTGTGATGAGGGAGGTTGAGAGGTATGGCAACAGCTGTCACAGAGAGACCAACAGCTGGTACAACAGCAGGCTCAGAGAGGCCAACAGCTGGTGTAACAGCAGGCTCAGAGAGATCAACAACTGGTGCAACAAAATCCAGATGCAAAGGACTGGATGGTGCAGCAAGCACAACAGCAGCTACAAAGAGATCAGCAACAGCAGGAGTTTATGAAGCAGGTGCTGCAAGTACGAAAGAAACTGTGCCCCAGCTCCAGGTCACAGGGAAACCAGTTACTGCAGGACCCCACCCCATGCTAACAAGAAAACTGGTCTTGAGGATGACCCCAAGGCCTACCTTATGTCTTTTCAGGGAGCTGCTAGTACCATTGCCTGGCTATGACCTCACATTGTGCCATATCTGACTGGAGATGCACTAGCTGCTTACTGAGTTTAGACAATGCTGCTGCCAGAGACTATGACCAGGTAAAAGCAGCTATTCTTGACCGCATTGGGATAACTAAAGAGAGCTATCAATGGAACTTTCACATTTTGTTTTAAAGCTGAACCCAACCCAGAGCAGTGGCTCAAAATTAAAAGACTTGGCTACCTGGTGGTTAAAATCAGAAGTACACTTAAAGAGGACATTTTGATTTAATTGTGCTAGAGCAGTACCTAAACATTTTGCCAAACTGAGTATGTGACTGGGCGAGCCATCATGAGAAAACCACCCTGGCCACTGCCATCAAGATCACAGAGCATTATTTGAAGCGAGAGACCAGAGGCCACTAAGAACAGTGAAACCAATGATTAACTGCAGGTGGCAATCAGAGGGAAAGATCCATAGAAAAGGAAGAAAGGACAATGGGGATGGGAACAGGTGTACTGGTATGGGTAAGTGGTCAAGTTGTGAACAACGGCTGCCCCTCCAAGCTCAAAAGGTACAACCCCAGGATTTATTGTCATTTCTGCAGTCCTAAGACCCCAGTCCCCAGTCATCCAAAGGGGCACAGATCAACAACCTAATATAACCATTAGAGGTTTTCACTGTGAGTAAGTGCGGTATATCCATAAGTTGTTTTGACAGTATGGACTGTGACTTTGTGGAATGTGCAGTTGCAGACCACAACAGTAGATCTCATTCCAAAGTCCATATATGGTCCCGTGCAAGTCAGGGACCAAACAGTTATGGCTCTGATGGATTCAGGTTGTGGGCAGATATTGGTTAAACAATCTGTGGTATGATCCGGTTTAGGCTACTGAGAAGAACCCATAAAATTGCTGTGTACATGAGGATACCCGCACATATCCTACAGCCCCAGTGTGGTTAAAAGTGGGCAACTGGGTAGGAATAATAAAGGTGGGAATTTCAAAACCCTAACTTGGCCAGTACTCCTGGGCTGAGACTGGGAAGTTTACTATGCCTGCCTACAAAATAATTCTCAAAGTATATGCTCACAGGAGGAGGTAAACCTAGAGGGATTAGAACAGATATTTCCTTCACCATGCCGAATAATTTGACCCAGAAGGAAAGTCCAAGAAGTCCCAGGATAGAAATGAAGGGAGAAAATAAGGGAAACCCTCTGTCCAAGGTTGTAGTGGTTGGGAACTGCAAGGACCTGGGTTCAAGAAAGGTCAGAAGTGACTCAATGAGGATCTGACATCCACATCAACAGGAGGTTATGAGGCACTTCCAGAGGTCAGGCCAGACATGTTTCAAAATCTGCTCAATATAATTTCTGAACAAAGATATGATGAGATTCTTAAAAATGGTTATCAGAACCAGTACCAAGTCAATACAGCAGTTTAAGAAGAGTGCTGCAAGAACCACACTGTGCAAAGCGCTAAAACATTTAGAGCGACAAGGGTATAATACTGGTAGGGAAGTACCACTACCCCTGTCACTCTGTGCTGTTACTTGAAAGCATGACATTGTTGTGTGTATGGTGCCTGGTCAAGCCACTCCATGGTGGAGTGGCTAAGACACCAGCAGGTGGCAAGGTTGGAGATCTGGGACCATGGTTCGTTCCCCCAGGTCTCCTGGTGTTGCTACTTTTTTTAAAAGAAGTCCCACCCCAATCTCTCTCCCCATCCCTGAAGTCCACAACCCCCAGAGTTCATTATTTTAAGTCCGAGGTGTGGGGGTCCAAACAAAAGGGTCCATTATTTTCTATGGTATGCATTGTGTTTGGGGTGGTCACTGCTTTAACCAATGTTATTACAGCAGATGGCATTTTGCTTGTGGCATTGTTTGTCATATGTTATTGTTTCTGACATTATGACCCCATGCCATGAGAACCTAACCATGGTAAATGACAATGTGGCTGGTAAACAAAAGGCACAAATATTTCCAAGGTTTGAACAGAAAAATAACAATTTGTACAGGATGGAAAAGAAAAACAAATGTATCATGTTCATTTATTGAAACCTTGAGAGATAGGGCAATTTTTCTAGTTGACCTCCAGGAACCTAAAGGGACCCCTAGTCAGGTGACAAATGAGCACACTGAAGATGGATTACTCAGCTTAGACCCTATCCAGAAGCAAATGATTTGATACCTTTATTGGACCAACATAGGTGTAACAGAAAGAAAACGGTGCCTAAGCTTTAGACTAATGAAGTCCTTCCTCGAAATGTATGCCAGTTGTTTAGAGAATCTATTAACACCCAGATCATACATAAAAAAAGAAAAAATTCTCATTGGTTTAAAATACATTTAAAAAATAACTGAGATTTAAATGAAAGGAACCAGATTTCACCAGTTTGCTACTCCTGAGAAACCTTCCAAGGTTCAATGTCAACAGGAGCAGATAAGATGAATACTTGAGCAGACAGTTCCACTAACTTAAATTATGAATGAATGAGTGTGTTATGTGAATGCAATCTAATTAAAAGTCAGACCTTTAGATTTAATATCCACTTAGTGCATGTTGAAATGTAATAGTATTATATATTAAAAACTATAAAACAGAAGTTTTTATGTAAGGAAATATGAGGGTATAAAGAAAAGATCCTTAGTGTGAACAGCTGTTTGACACATTCATTCAGTATTAAACCTGGAGACATTTTCTCAACTACACATCAACCAGTTAACATACTCCATAAACATTAAGACCTTCAGTACTGTAACAAGATGTTTTACAAGATAATATCAATTGTCGTTATTAGAGCCAAATAAAGAACAAATCTCTCAAGGACCCCTAGAAAATGAATTCATGCATCCTAAAATGTTCAGAGTTCAATAATGTGTCAGTATATAATCAACGTACTACATGTACAATAACAGTCTTAGGAATCTGAATATAAACTCAATGTAATTAAACCTCCCGGAAAAGGTAACTAGTTAGAAGGAAGTATATACACACTATGCATGTAAACCAAGAGTCCTAACACATTGTAATAGCATATGACATGTACCTGAATATAAGCCTAACCTCAATATAACCACAACCCCAACCCCACTTTTCCCTCCCCACACACACAACCCTCCCCACAAAAAACACACCATCCCCTACCCTAACACACACATAGTTTCCTTACCCACACACAAACAACCCACCATACCCCTGCCCTCCACTCCCCACACACAGTTTTTGGTGAGAAATCAACATGTTGATAACCAGTTAAAATGGACTCCATGAACATTTAAAAAACACACTGAAATCCTATTAAGTGTTCACCCTTTGAAGTAAAGGTCTGTGTAAGTTTAAGTAGGGTAATGTATCATAAAACCCAAATCAATGTTCAGCCATCTGCTACCATACTGAGAAGAAGAATAAGCCTGACCTCAAAAGCATGTCTCTGTTGTCTATTTTTGAAATGTTATTTTAAGACCATTACTGAGATATCTGAGATGGAGTGATCAGTCTGACTGAAGTGTTGCCCCACTGGTTTTTCAGTCATCTTCATATTAATAGTATACCTGTGCGAGTTAATTCTAGTGGAGAGGTTGACTTGTCTCCAACATACCCTGTTTGTGGACCTCTTGCACTGAATGAAATAAACAACATTCTGTGATGCACATGTAATTCCCTGTATCCTGAATTAGACCCTAAAATAAAAAAAAAATCAGGCCCTGTCACACTGGATGAATGGCTCAACCTGATCCAAAATGAAGTCCAGCAACTGGTAGGAAATGTTGGGATGTGTTCTCCACAAATCCAGGAATGAACTCATGTGATCCAGCATAACATAAACATGGACACAGGTGTTGGGATCTGCCAACAGCCATATAGGGTCCCTGAAAAGTCTGTAAAGAAACAGTATGGAAGGAGATCTACTCTGTTGGTACTGGGAGTCATTGAAGAATCTCAGAGTGACTGGTCTAGCCAGTTTGTATTAGTCTCAAAACCAGATGGATCTGCTCAGTTTTGTATACACTCTCAGAAGGTCAATGCAGTCCCAGATTTGACACATATCCTGTGCCTAGGGCAGATGAACTTCTGGACTGACTGGGTAAAGCCCAGTACATTAGTATCATAGACCTGACCAAGGGATATGAACTTCTGACTGACTGGGTAAAGCCCAGTACATTAGTATCATAGACCTGACCAAGGGATGTGAACCTGGATTGACTGGGTAAAGTCCAGTACATTAGTATCCAAGACCTGACCAAGGGTATTGGCAATCCCACTAACTCCTGAATCACAGGAGGAAACAGTCTCTGTCACCCCATTTGGTCTGTATCAGTTTACTATGCTCCACTTTGGGTTGTATGGTACCCAGGCCACATTTCAGAGAATGAGGGATTGAATTCTCTATTCCCATAGGCTACATACAGCAGCATACCTGGACAATGTCATATTTAGCTTTGATTGGGACACTCACCTGAAGAATGTGACTGCAGTACTTCAGTCTCTCAAGGAAGCTGGTTGTATGACCAGAGCCACAAAAGGTGTCCTAAGGTACAGGAAACTAAATACCTGGGACACATGTTCGAAATGGCCATGTACAGTATGCCCAGTTGTTGATAAGGTAAAATCCCTTACTGACTGCCCCGCACCAACTACCAAAAAGCAAGTTATGTCCTTCCTTGGCTTAGCAGGATATTATTGACGGTTCATTCCAGAGTTTTCAGTGCTTGCTGCCCCACTGACTGACCTGACTAAAAGACTGCCCCAAATAAGGCTCAGTAGCCCTCCAAGTGTCAGAAGACCTTCCAAACTATCAAAAGTGTGTTGCATAAAGAACCTGTCATACAAAGTCCTTATTTCAACAGTCCATTCATTTTGTACACTGATTCTTCAGAAGTAGGGTTAGGCTCCATCCTCTATCTGTTCAGAAAATTGTTTCCCGGGAACAATGTTATGTCATGCTAGAGAGTGTCTGGTAGTGAAGTGAGCAGTAGTAGCTCTGTATTACTATTTGTTGGGAAGACACTTCACCTTGGTCATTGATCACATGCCAATGAATAGTTGCATGCCATTCGAGACATTAATTCCCAAGTCACATGGTGGTACCTGGTTTTGAAGTCATTTTCCTTCCAGATGTGCCACAGGGTAGGTTCCCAGCAAAATACTGCTGACATTTTCTCCTGGAAGGGCAGCTTAATGGTAGCTAAATCAAAGTGCACCCACCTTCTGGGGTTGGGCACATGGACCCTGTGTCTTTGCCCATTGCTGAGCATGCCACGTGCACAGCTCTGAGGGGAGGGTATATGAAGGTGTCTATACAACCTTCACCCAGGGCCCCTCTCCACTAAGATACTAGTAGGAGAAAAGGTGAATTAAAACCCAGCCCTGCTGATTTCTGGCCTGGCCTTTAAAGGCCACCTGCATTGACTGTATGCAGGCCAGGAATTCCTGTGGGGAAGGGCACAAATGAGCCTCACTTGTAATGCATAAAATGGAAACCAGGCAGAGAAAGAGGTAGGATTTGGGGGCTTCAGAGAGAGGGAGAGAGAGAGAGCGAGCAGGACTGCTGTAAACTGGAGAGCAGAATCAAGCTAAAAAGTTTTATTTTGTATTTGCTTTGCCAAAATAAGCTGCTTTGAACCCTTATCTGGTGCTGAAGTAAAGCATTTTGTTTAGTTGAACTTGGTTCACCTTTAGTTTTTTTCTGAGGATTCCCCACAAATCTTGGCTTACTACAACACTGCTACAGTGACCTCATTGGACATTTGTCTATTAATTAAAATTTACATTATTCTGGACATGGGCGGGTAGTAAAATACCTTACCCTAAATGCTACCTGCAGGTACCTCCAAACTACCCTAAATCACCCTAAGATATACCCTAATGAAAAATAGGTTGTTGGTTAGGGTAGGGTAGTTACTACCCTGATTGTTCTACTGTCCTGCTACCCTACACTGGCCATAACAAATGTGAAAGACTTTGTTTTTGAGTACCATTAGATTGATAGGCACAGCTTAAATGAAATCAAGCAACTACCAGGAGACACTGCAGGTCTATGACCAATGGTTGTCATGCGCCCAAGCACATAGCAAAGCACAGCATTCCATCACTCTGACTGACAGACTGATCTGTGTAAGCACTTTCAAGAGACTTGAGACTCATGTATGGGCACAGTGATTGTGCCTATCCACAACAAACTCTGGCCAGAGCCAATAGGGCTGTGAAGTGCTACGCAAGTGGCAGAAAGTTACACGTGCGTGAGAAATAATGCAACACCAGGTGTAACTTGGCCATATGTTGGATGTGTTGCACCAGATTTTCAACATGGCCTTTTGGATCCCTCCTCATGAACAGTGCCAGTGTCATTTTGTTCAATTGCCCGAAGGTGATTGTGCAGCCCAAACACGCTATTCTGCGCCACAGAGGCAAAAACACATTTCGGCAGGTTGTAGAAAATGACAGCTATACTGTTGTGAAGGAGGTGTGCAAAATTTTAATGTTACAAATGTGGAATGAAAATATTAAAAATGAGTGATGTTCACAGTGATGGTAGAAACTTCGCATATGCATGCTCATAACGCAGTCATTTTTGGAATTTTTCACCAAATTTGCAACATGGGCTTTCGGGACCCCATCTCATGAATATTGGCACTGTCATTCCATAATCGGTCCCAAAAGGTGATTCCACGCAGTGACCGCAAAATCACCTTTCAAGACTGAGTAACAAAATGACAGTGACAGTTTTCAGAGGTGGGGTCCCAAGAACCCATGTTGAAAAGTTAGTGCAAAAATTCTTAAAATGGCTGAGATTCACAAATTCTGTCAGCAGATAAGGACCTCTGTCCCACCTAGTCAGCCTGTAAAATCCCCCAATAGTGTTACCTAAGTCACTATGGGGGAGGCATCATCCACCTCCCTCCGTTATCCAAGATACCCATGTGTTTATCCCATGCACCTTAAACATGTGACTGTACTTTCCCCACCACCTTCATGGGGAGGCTGTTCAGTCAGCCACCACCCTTTCCATGAAGAAAACTTCCTCACTTTACCCCTGAACCTACACCCTCCAACTTCATATCGTGACCCCTAGTCCTAGAACATCTTTTTCTCTGGAAGATACTCTCCTCCTGCACCTTGTTTATTCCCTTGAGATATGTGAAAGTTCCAATCATATCCCCCACCTCCTCCTGTCCAGTGAGTACATTTAGTTCCTTAAGCATCTCCTCAAGTTCTTCTGATGCAGGCCCTGCACCATTTTGGTTGCTCTTCTCTGCACCCTTTCCAATCTGTCCTTGTCCTTTTGAAGAAGGGCTTCCAGAACTGCACACAATACTCGAGGTGAGGTATCACCAATGAACATACTGTATTTCAGGGTCCAGAGCTTGAGCTACTGTCCCTGCCCTCCTACCCTCCTCCCATTCTCCCCACCCATGATCCTTACCTTCCCCATGCCCATCCCAGCCTTTCTTAAAGCTGCCCACTATCTTCACTGAGATGACCTTTCTGGCAGTGCATTCCAAGTGTCCACCACCCTCTGTAAAGACAGACAAAGTGTACAGGGGAAGTATTACCTCCTCCTTCTGCTGATGATGCCCTCCCTATGCATCCAAGCATTTGGTTAGCCTTTCCCACTGCCTTCCCACAGTTTGCCACATTCAGGTCATCAATAATGATAATTCCCAGGTCTCTCTCTTGCTTCATGACCCCAGTACCTCCCCCAAGTGTGTACTCTCTCACCCTGGTTCTGGTGCCCCAAGTGCATAACCTTGCACTTCTTTACATTGAATCTTGTTGCCACCTTCTTGACCCTCCTCTATCTTTTCTAGTTCCTCCTTCATCCTTCCATACACCCCTGTGTGCTCACTCTGCTGCAGATCTTTGTGTCATCTGCAAACATGCATGCCCTCCTCCCTAGTCCCACTGCTATGTCACTAACGTAGATGTTGAAGAGTACAGGGCCCAACACTGATCCATGTGGTACCCCGCTAGTCACCCTCCCCTACCTAAAGTGTACCACCATTTACCACCACTCTTTGGCTCCTACTCCTTAGCCTGTTTTCCACTCATTTTATGATTCATGGCTAGCCCATGCTGCTCAGTTTCATTACCATCCTTTTATGTGGGACGGTGTCAGAGGCCTTGCTAAAATCCAGAAAGCCATGTCCACCACCCCGCCTCTTGTCCACTAACCTGGTCACTCCATCAAGAACTCTATCAGGTTTGTCTGACAGGACCTCCTCCTGTGAACCCATGCTGTATCTGGTCAGGCAGCCAGCTGATCTTAGGGTAATCTTCAATTCTTTCCTTTAGGAGTGATTCCATTACCTTGCCAACCACTGACATCAGGCTGACTGGTCTGTAATTTCTGGCTCCTCCCTACCACCACCTTTGTGGAGCGAGATGACAGCCCTTTTCCAGTCCCTTGGCACCTCTCCAATTTCCAGAGACCAATTGAACAGGGCTGCCAGGGGCTCAGCCAGTATCTCTCTGAGCTCCCCTCAGAAGCCTGGGGTGCACTACATCGGAGCCCATTGCCCTGTTCACTTTACCATGGACAGTGCCCTTAGATCCTGTCCGCAATAAAGGGTTAGTGTCTACTTCCTTCCATGCCCCTGTTATGTAATTCAGGCCCATTTCTATCTTCCTTCTCCGTGAAGACAAAAGGAAGTACTTGTTCAATATGTTGGCCTTTTGGACGCCCACTACCATGGAGGCCCTTCTTCCCCAGTAGCCTGACAATCCCTCCCTAGTCTTCCTCCTTTCCCCAATATAACTGAAAATGTTTTATCCCCACTTCTTCACCGATTTATCTATCCTTCCTCTCCTCTGTAACTGCCTTTGCCCTTCTTACTTCCCTCCCCGCACCTTTGCCTCTCCAGGTAAGTTTTCCTATCCTCTTCTCCTTTTGTGTTTTTGTACTGCCTAAAGGCTGCTATCTTTGCCTTCACACTTTCCACCACCCCACACTCCTCGAGTGAACCAAAATGGTCTCCCCTCTCTTGCCTTTGCTGACTTGTCTGGCACAAAGACTCATAACCTTATCAATCCCCCATTCACCTCCACTGTTCTTCTAGGCCTTCTAGTTCTTGTAACCCTTTGAGTCATATTGCCATTTTTCTAAATCAGCCTCCTGAAATCTAGAACCCTTGTTCTCATGTGGCTAGACTCTACCCCAGCCCAGATACTAAACCACACCTCCAATGATCACTTGTCTCCAGGTGGTCATCCACAGTCATGTTGATCACACTGTCCCCATTGGTCAGAACAAGGTCCAGCTCAGCCCCTCCTGAGTGGGTTCCCTACCAGTTGTTTGAGTAATGCCCTGCAGGGAGTCCAGGATGTCCCTGCTCCTAGGTGATGCCACAGGAGGACTGAAGTCCCCATCAGCAGCAGCTCCCCATTTGAGCCATCCTTTGATCTCTTGCATCAACTCCTATCCACTTCCCTCTCCTGCATCAGAGGTCAATATACTACTCCCCACTCTTATAACTGCCTTTCTTCTTCTCAGGGTGACCCACAGTATTTCTGCTACCCCATTCCCCTGAATCTCAATCACCTTTATGTGATCCCATGTAAAGTAATACCTCCCTTTCCTTCCTCTCTATCCCTTCTGAATAGATTGAACTTGAAATGACAATATCCCATCTCTGGTTTTCCATACATCAGGTCTCTGTAATGGCTGTCTTGTCAAGTTCTTTCCCACCATGATGGCCTCAGCTCAGTAATATCTTTGCTCAGACTCCAAGCATTCAAGCACATGACCCTCCACCTGCCCTCCTGTTCCTTTCCTTCCTTCTCCTTGCCTAATCCCTGGCACCATTTGCCAGGGGTGTCAGTTAGGTTTCTGCCCTCCTTGGTATCCTCCTGGATCTCTATCCTCATCCTCCCCTCTTCAGTTTAAATGAAGGCTCTCCTCTATGGATCTCCTTAATCTCCCCTGAGCACTTCATCCCCTCCTCATTTAGGTGTAGCCTGTCCTTTGCATACAGTCCCTCATCCATTCACATGCCCCAATTAATAAACAAACAGGATGGTACAATATTTGAAATGTATATCCTGACTTAACATTATGCACATTTTAAATATGGTACTGTAATGTAGAGTGGAGTGATATGCCTATTGTGGGCAAATGTTTATTGCCCTTCTATGACCATTAGTTTGTTTCTTAGTGAATGTGGGACCCTATGGAAAGGCACCAGGATGGAATGTAGGTAACCAGACCTGAACCCCTGGATAATGGAATATTCCATTAATATTCTGTATTATGCAGAATTAGTTAAGGCCTACTGCTCAGTTCTGTTATTACCTGAATATCTATCCATAAAATGTATTAAATCAGATTCTGAGACCCCTACTTGTGCAATAATATAATATAATATGCCAATCATTAATATACACAGTATGCTTTAGTGTCAATTGTATTGTAAAACACTGGTATACCTTGTGTACTTTTAACTTTTTTGTATTGTTTATATTGTAATGACAGAAATGTTCAATCCATAAACTTTTACTATTACAAAACACTCATCACAGTCTCAGACAGCTTGAAGATCAACCCACAATAGCCCGCAGTTAATCATGAATGCAGTAATCTCCCAAGTCTAAATAGTTGGTAATTCTTGTGTGTGTACAGAGCAAAGGAGTTTGCAGCAAAGGCACATTTCACAACAAACTTGTGTCTACAGAACTGCAGTTTGAAGTGATTTGGTAAGAGTGGAATGACGTGGGATCAACTGGAGCCAACTTTGTCATCAGTTGCAAAACTTCATTCTGCAGTCAGACCTCAGGTGCTACTTGTTGGAGAAAATGATTTAGGATACAAAATGTGAACTGACTTAATCAGATTGACCTAGTCAGATTTTATAAAAACTGTACAGATGGTTCCACACTGCAAAATTCTGTACTGGATATTGCAGACAGGCAGATTTGGACATACCAGTCCAACATGATTATACAATTCTCAGTGTAAGTCAAACTTTAAATACAAGCTTTCTGAAGAGCTATTGGAATGAGGAAAATGTAACAACTGTATGTAATTCCAGCAATTGACTTGATATATAAGATGGAGTTCACTGGTCAAATGAAGGAATATAATTTTCCTTACAGGCCTCCAGCAGCAGTCAAAGCAGTCCTGTAATAAATAAACTCTGGCCAGAGCCGACATGGCTGCAACTGAGCTCACGGCAGAACAGTGTACCATGCCCAAGATGGCCACTGGAGCTCAGTATGCATGTTCGAGCAGTTATGCATGCTCAAGTTCACTTCCACACCTATGGTGAAGTCGCACATGTGCACTGAGCTCCAGTGGCCATCTTGACCACAGCGGACTGTTCCACCATAAGCTCAGTGCACATGCACAATGAGCGAAGGCTTTCACTGATTGATTGTACTGCAGCCCGCATTTTGTGCTGCGGTCAGAATCCGTCAGTCATTTTTTCTCATTGTAAAAGTGCAGCAGACCCATACTCTCCATCACCACGTGACTTAAAAGGGTCTTATCAGAGCCATCCAAATATGTATATGCAGAAAAATATACAATAAAGGCTTCAAAGTCTCAGGAAAACTGCTTTAGGGAGAACACACTATCACACTCACCAATCTCAGGGGAAAATTATTTTTATTTATTTTATTAATTTATTTATTAGATCATCTGTTTACAGACCTTTGAGTCATAGACTCATTTACAAAGGCACCTCGTCAAAGAGCAATACATCACAGCAAACAAACAGTACAGTACATAATGCTTAGATTAAAAAGCAACCAGTGTTACAGGCATTCACTGGTGGTACACACTTGGTAATAGGTAGATCACAGTAGTCATAATATAGGTACACGAGTACCACGTCAGGTAGCAACCAGAGATAGTTTATTACATTAGTCAGCAGATGTTGCATGAGACCCCAGGTATAAACAGCAAAAGTAGACAGGGCAGACCCAGCCTAGGGTGAAGGTAAGGGCAGGTGGGGGATTACGTGCAGTTTTGCTTTCAATGCACAAAGTATTTTATTCCAGATGAATTTTAAACAAAGCAATGTCATCATATAAAATATGCCATTAATAAACATTTCTAAAACTGCAGTTGAACATACATGTAAATGCAAGTAACTTACATATATGCATTTACACATTTTTAAAATGTAGCAAGAGAAATAACAAGCATTTGTCAATGCCGAATGTTTGCTTGCTGGTATCAGCATTGGAAATGCAGGAGTTAGAACAGATGCAGAATAGGAATGGCAATGAAGTATTGAAGTTCACACCAACCCCACCTCCATCCTGTAGAGATGGACAGGCATTGGGGTAAGTGTTTGGGTCATCACCCATGATGGTCATGCCATGTCACCTCACCCTATTCTGCAGACACTGACACGTGTTGAGGTGTGCCTTAGGGTGTTTGGCTTACAGTCACCCCATTCCATAAGGACATATGCTGAAATGAGTGCAGCATAAGAGAATGGGGTGAAGTCTGGGACCAAAATGACTAAGGTACACCTCAATGCCTGTCAGTGGCTGGGGGTGGGGGATGGCATGAGCAATACAGTCGGAAATCCAGGCACACCTCAATGCCTGAGTCTGTACAGGATAGACGTTATGGTTAGAAACCCTAACGCCTTTGGGCATTTGTATTTGCACTACAAATTTTCAACTTTGCCTTTTGTGACCCCACCTCATGAAAGCAGTTGGGACCTCTTCTCACAAAGAGTGGCAGTGTAATTTTATCAATGTGTCCGAACATTGAGTTTCAACAGCAACAGAGTCATTCTGTCACATGTACAAAACACAGATCGGGCAGGATGTGAAGAATGACAGCTGTATCATCCATAGGAGGTGTGAAGAGATGGCAATGTTGAAAATCTGTAGGAGGAATATTAAAATGCTTGCACTTCCAAGCATACGAAACTGTGCAATGCATGTGCACACAGTCATTTTATGGACTTTCATGACCAAATTTTCAACATAGGCATTTTAGGACCTCTGCTCATGAACAGTGTCACTGTGTCTTTCTTAATGTGTCCTGAGCACTGATTTCCCACAGCAACCACATATTCTGCACCGAAGTGCAAAACACATTTCAGCCAGGATGTGAAAAATTACAGCTGTACTGTTCATAAGGAGGTGCAGAAAATGGCAATGTTGAAAATCTGGAGTGAAAATATTACAAATGTGCAAAGTTGCATTTGTGCATGGAAACTGCACAACACACACTCTTAACACAGTCATTTTCTGTACTTTTGTCACCAAATTTTCAACACAGGCATTTTAGGACATCTGCTAATGAACAGTGTCACTGTGATTTTCTTAATGTGTCCAGAACACTGATTTCCCACAGCGACGTGTTATTCTGCGCCAGAAGTGCAAAAACACATTTTGGCCAGGATGTGAAAAATGACAGCTGTACTGTTCATAAGGAGGGGTAGAAAATGGCAATGTTGAAAATCTGGAGTGAAAATATTGCACATTCGCAAGTTACAGTATGTGCGAGCAACCGCGCAACGATGTTTCAGAAACCAGTCATTTCTTTGATTTCCAGCAAAATTTGCAACATAGACTTTTGAGAGGCCACCTCATGAACACTGGCACTGTTGTTTTGTTAATCAGTACTGAAAGGTGATTCCACGCAGGTGACCATAAAGTCACCTTTCAGGACTGAATAATGCCATGACAGTGGCTGAATTCATGAGGAGGGTCCCAATACCCCATGCTGAAAATTTGGTGCCAAAATTTCAAAAATGCCTGAGATATGCATCAAAGTTGAAACCCCTATTTATGCCATTATACAGCTTACCGCCATTTCTTAAGTTCGCAGTCAGCTTTGAAGAGTGCAGGCGTGTCCCTGGTCCACCGAAGATCGTCACACTGGGCTCCAGAGGTAGAGTATGGGGTGAGGGGTGGGAGGCAGGGTGCTACAGAGGGTGGAGCACTGGTGGAGGAGGCAGCAGGACTGACCCCTTGAGGGACCATTTTCTGTTTAAAAAGAAAAAAGAAAAAACATCAGCGGGACAGGATTTTTTTTAACAGGAGATTTGGCATGCTGGGGTGGGCTCCCAGCATGCCAACTGACTGTTTTGTTTGGGGGTGGCTGTAGCCAGCAGGAAATTGGGCACCCCATCAGCACATACAGGGGGCACAAGAGTCGAGGGGATTGGGCACCCGCACAAACCTACTTTTGGGGGACATTATGTCGGTGGGGAGTGGGCTTCCCTGTCAACAAATTAAACTGGGATGGGGCACATTATACCGATGGGAGAGGGCTCCCCATTGGCACATCAAACTGGGACAGTGGACCGAAGCCGGCCGAGTTGGCCCCATCAGACAAACAAAGACTGCTTTTTGGGGCGCATGCTGCCGAGGGGATTGGGCACCCCTCAGCAGTGGGAGCCGAACAATATTGTTTGTGAATGCAGCGGCAAGCCACCACCATGTTCACAAACAATATTACACTAGGTAACGTTCCTCCTTTCAATGATGGGTCGCCCCACATTGCAGCAGAATGGTTGACGTTGCAATGACAAGGTGACCCCTGATTGCTGTGGTGAAAATGTTACAAGTTTGTGGCACTTTTGGAAGCCAGTGTCATCAGCACACTGTGTCTCCATTGGTCCACCACTGCCAAGCCCTAAATGCAATGCCTCCATTGGCGGACACGCTGCCGTGCCTCCACAACCCGCTTCTCTCTAAGCTGCCATATAATGTTTCTTGCACATGTGCAAGCAAACATAAAGGTTAGGGCTGTGCAAAATGAATACTGAGTGGCACAAATACAGCCAAATATTCCTGTATTCCAGGTTGCAGACGAAACCTAAATACATGCTATTTTGGCTTGTATTTGTGCTTTACTGCTTTCTTCACCACATCACATGGGGACTGCTCTCTGAGTGTCAAAGATATCACAAAATACAAAGAAAACACCTTTTGTTTTAGTTTTTACTTACTGTCCTGACTCTGTTACTCTGCTGGATGGTGTGGGGTTCATATCAGCAGGAGCAGGCAGTGAGTGGAGGTGGGCTGGAGCAGTGCAGGAATCATCATGACAGGCAGCATCTCTTGGCCAGTGCCTGTGAAATGCTTGCCTACCAAATGGCCACAACAGTGCATTAATCATGTAACCCAGGGCTGTAGGCAGGCGAGCAAGTTGCATTGCTCATTCTAGGACAGGCTGAACAGTGTACAGCATCAGGGAGTTGTGGACTGTGGGGCTGAATTTGAAATAATCTGCTTTGCCTTGTACACATGCCTTCCTTAGAAAATTAAAATGCAAATCAAATCAGCCATAAGAGTACCACTAGCAGAGAGCTTTTAAAAAACACAGACACAGCAAGTTTTGCAGATGGAGGGGTATGGCAGAGGGCAGTGCTGTTGCAGCATCGTGGTGAACTGTCTGAGGGCTGTATGCTCATTCTAAGAGACAGAGAGTATTCAGTTCCTTGGTAAAAACAGTGTCAAAAACAAACTAAAAGTCTAAAAGAATCAGCATTTATTAAGAAAAAGTAAACTAAAAATATTTTCAGGAAAATAAAAATGAGTTTTGCAGAAGAAAGCGGAAGGAAGTAGGGTAGCAGAAAAGCAGAAGATAGCATAGGCAGGAAAAAAGTGGGCACTCTGAATAGGCGGTCCTTATCTGCCATCAATTCTATGTTTCTGTGTAAGTCTAGTAGGCAGGATAAAGCATATTTCTGACAAAACAGCCTGACCCTTAGACAATGCAGGATTAGGGTGGTTAAATAAATAAAATCCTTTGTTTAATCCAGTGACTACTCAGTCAGGAAGGACACCTCGTAATAGAAAAGAAAAAATGATTTACCATAGTAATATTGTTTCTTCTAGGGAATCCCTCATTATGCTTACATGTGCAGTCAACCCAATGACTTGAGCTACCCAGAGCACATGGAGAATGGATTTGCACATTTAAATTAGCCACGTGGACAGACTCACAGGCGAGTGTGCTGCTCAGCTCGAGACAGATCTATTTCAGAGACATAGAAAGCAAACATATGACGTAACGCCCTAACCTATACTAAAGAAAAACTTTAATCAAACTAACGTGAAATAAAATAGACTGGTCTCTTTGCCCAGTCTATGGCAGATTAGAGCAAAAGTCAAAGGCAACTGACTGTGGAAAACTAATAAGAAATGCTCTAGTAGTAATTTTAATGGCAAGGGCACTTATTGTTGAAGAACCCTTTCCAGGTTCTGGAAGGGAGGTAGGGCAGGAGGCATAAGCATAATGAGGGATCACCTGGAAGAAACAATATTACTTTGGTAAGTAATTTTTTCTTCAAGCCCTGAGAATCCCTCATTAATCTTACATCTCTGAACTACAAAGTGGTACATTGAGAAGCTGGGTACAGAACCTACTTAGGAAAAGGTCTGCAAGTCAGCAGTGCCAGATCTGGCATCTGTTCTGGACAGTATGCCCAAGCAGTAGTGTTTGTAAGGTATGCACAGTTTTCCATGAGGCTGCTCTACAAATTTACAGCAAGGGAACATCTCTGGCAGCTGCCACTAGCGGCAATGCCACAGTGGAATGTGCCCAAAGACCTAGCAGTGGTTACATGTCAGCCTTGCCATAGCAGAACTGTATACAAGAGATTAACCGGCGAGCGATAGTTCTTTTGGAGGTTGGCCTACTCTTACCCACCTCACCATATGTGAGGAACAATTGTGAGTGGAAGGATCTGAAGTCTTTAGTATGATCCAAATAGTGCTCAGGGGACCTCTTAACATCCAGACTGTGCAGCATCTGTTCACTGGGACTGGATCCTTCAGTGAAGAACACTGGAAGAGTGATAGACTGGTTCAGATGGAACTCGGACAATACTTTGGAGGAATTTTCTGTTAATTCTAAGGACTACCTTGTCTCTGTGGAAGATAATTGGGGTCCATGCACAGAGCTTTCAGCTTGCATATCCTTCTGGCAGACACAAAGACTGTCTTCCAAGTGACATATTTCAGATCTGCTGAAGCCATAGACTCAAAAAGGGGACTCCATGAGCTTGACTATGCAAATATTCAGATCCCATGGGAACCAAGTCCCTAACAGGTGGATAGAGGTGTAAAGGCCCTTAAAAACTCTTAAAAATGGGATGTGAAGCCACCATTTTTCTTTCCCTGCGAAATAAATGTTGAGATAGCCACTAGATGGGCCTTGAGGGTTGAGGGCCTGAGACCAATAGTCTGAAGATTAACTAAGTAGTCCAGGAGTGGTCAGATCTGCCTGTAAGGGAATGAGCTACCTAGGGGCATACCATAGGGAAAACCTTTTCCACTTAGTGGCATACATTTTCCTGATAGCAGGCTTCCTAGAAACCCTGAGAACTTCAAGGACGCCCTCTGAAAACTGAAAATCACAGAACTCTAACTCTTCAAGAGCCATGCTTTGAGGCATAGTGCCTTAAGGTTCAGAAAAGTTATTCTGCCTTGGGACATGGTCAGCAAGCTGTGTGTCTTAGGCAGATGGATGGGTCATCTGATGGAAAGGGTCAGAAGCAAGGAGTACCAGGGCTGTCTGGCCCAATCTGGAGCCACACCGGTATCATGGTTGCAAGCTGGATCCTCAATTTTAGAAGAACTTATAGTAGTAGAGGAATGGAGGGAAGGCATAAGAACTTCCTGGTCAATCCAGGGTTGGCACATCCATGGGCACTGAACTCACCACTGGAGGCCTACAACAAAACAGGGGAAGCTGATGAGAGACCTTGCTGTATCAGTATATACCATTTAGAATTGCTTGCAATATACCCATTTAAAAGGAGCCCTGTCATTCTGGCAGGCAGAGGGACGTTTAGTCTGCGACATTTACTTGTTTACTTGTTTTATGCTCTTTTATGGTGCTTTGCACTTTTATTAATATACTATTTGAGTGTGTGTGTGTGTGTGTGTTTATGGGCAGACACAGGACTGGTTGCTAAGGCAGCTAATTAAGGACAAAGCTCCTACTTACTTGCTCCCAACCATACTTAAGTCAGCCCTGCAGCGAGCAGGCGAACTCGAACTGAGGCAGGCGCCTTCTGTGGCATGACTAAAGACACGACGTTATTGCACGTGGTTTTGCGTGTTTTAGCGTGGTAACATGGAAGTTCTGGAAGGTAATGTTTGAGGACCTTTTAAGACAAAAGGGTATAATTAAGTGCAGTAAACCTACTTATAGCGATTTCATGTGATTGCTCAGTACATCAGTAGTATTTCCTTTTAGTCTATTGGACCACAAGTTTGTTTATAATTCTAAGGCTGTTGCTTTTTAATCCAAGTTTGGATTTGAAGTTTTGCCTATAAGAACTGAATATTGTTGTGTAAATTTCTTTATTTGGATTTTCAATTTAGAGTGTAGCTATGGCAGATTGTAGTGATTGTATAATTATAACCACAACTGGTTCCACTGGTATAAAATGCTCAGTTTGCAATATGTATACATTACAGATGGGTGAACTAATTTCTCAACCCTATACCTGTAGCAAATGCCTAGAAATTGTTGATTTACACCATATGATCGAAGTTATTTAATTCACGACTAATTACACTTGAAAATAGTCAAACTGATATGCAAAACCGCTTTAAAACAAATACTTTATTATTAAATCTTGAAACTAGTAAATGCCATGAAGGTTTTATTGATGTTACACCAAGCACCTCCCAGTCCCCTGTGATCCCTATTTCGACTGCTATCAATCATCTCCAGCTAAATAAGGAGGGTATTAGAAAAGAGCTAGGAAGATGATGGTTTGATTGATTACAATCAAGATACTGTTGATAGTTATTTTTTACAAACCACTAGAGTAGCAAAAGGTCCGAAGGCACAATACTTCAGCATCGAGCAATTCAACAGATTTGACCCACTATCATCTCCTGTCTCAAAGGTTAAAGATGTGACTCCAGATAATTTTAATGGGTTAATTGATAGCAGTATTTTGACTACCATCAGTTAACAACCTGCAAACTAATGATATTCCACTTATTGATTCGTCCACTGAACTTACATTTTCACCTCGTGATGACATATACAGTGTGTCTAATACTCCCTTGCAACAACAAATTTATGTATTGGGTGACTCATTGATTAAACACCTCGATAGGGCGATCTGCAACCCTGATAAAGTTAATAGAACCTGTTCAAGTTTTAGTGGCTGCAAAATAGTTGATCTTACACTCATGTTACCTGAGATTATGAAGGATTGTGGTAACAATCATTTAGTACTGATACATGTAGTGCTAATAACATCTATAGAGACTCTGTTCAGTCTATCAAAGAAGATTTTGTAGCCTTATCAAACATCCTAGTGGACATGGGTTGCAAGATTTGTATATCAGAAATTTTACCTATCCCATTTTTCTTCATTTCAAAATTATAAGATTAAAGTTGTGAATGAATGGTTAAGAAAATGGTGTTTAAACCAAGACTTGATTTGCCTAACACATTGGGAGGAATTTGATTATCACCCAGAACTGATCAGTTTTGATGGGTTACACTTAAGCAGATGGGGTAACGCTGTTTTTGGAAAACAAATTCTTACATCCATTCACCATCTTTTAAACTAAAATTCGGGGTGAGAAGGTGGATAGGCCACCATCTCTAAAATCTCCAGTAAGCAGTTTTGTGAAATGCAATAAATACATTTCTTATACTTTAATGCTAGGTGTTAAACTCAAAACTGGATGAATTAAAATGTCGAATTAATAAAGGTGATGTTGATATTATTTCAATCAGCGAAACTTGGGGATGATAAAACATCATGGGATCCAACTATACCAGGATTTACTTCTTACACTTTTAATAGACCAAATAGGAAAGGGGTGGAGTGGCGTTATTTAATAAGAACCAACTTAATTCTATCGATGTAACAAAGTATATTAAAAATCATGATATACAAACTGAGACTATCTGGATTAAGATACATTTCTCCACATCAGAGCCCTTATATTGGGTTCCTGTTATCATCCCAATTCACCAATAAACATATTAGATGCAATTTTATCAGAATTTGAACAGGCTAAATCATTAGGTAAAATTGTAGTCACAGGAGACTTTAACATTGGTTTGATTGATTGGCAGAATTTAAGTGCAAATACCAGCAAAGGCAACAAGTTATTATACATGTACAGTAGGGACTTGACGAAAAATGTATTTTGTCCAACGAGAGGTAAAATGATATTAGATTTGGTTCTTTGTGACGATGACCTTGAATTAGAAAATATGTTAGTCAGCGTAGCCTATAGGGAATAGTGATCACAACACTATTACATTTAGAACAAAGGAAACATATAGACAAAAGGATTTTACACATTGCATATGCCCAGGCCACAGTTTATCACCTTTCGAACTTTAACATATTATGTGATCCTGGATCTCAACAGTACTATAGTACTTCTCTTAAACCTCTGGCACCAAACCCTCCCAGTCTTTTTTTTTTTTCATTTTCTCTGTACCGCCATAGTGCTTAGCTATCCACCTAGCCCACTAAAATCCGTACCCCACCACCCTCCTATTGCTCGCCACCCCCGACTGGCTAGCCCACACTACTTCTCAGCTGTCTCCTGCCTTGCTAAAAAATGCTTTGGCTTAGTCCCCACCACCTGTTCCTGCTCACCTCACCCTCCTTTTCCCTTATGCCAACTCCCCCCTCCGCCTACCCTCCCCTCCACCTACTCTCACCTTTTCTATACTACTACCGAAACATTGTACCATGGCTTTACTCTGGAAGTCTTAAACAAACATCACCCAATTAATACCTGGGTGCAAAGAGCCATATTTCCTAATTGGAAACTGCCACATCATTATAACTCACTAACGATCACCCTCTACTGGGACTCCAGAAGACAATCCAAGCATCTTAAAAGTACAAGCAGAAACTCACTCCAACCTATTATGAACTACTGAATGGCATCGCTGAAACTCCTGCTCCTCCTACTTTAATATCTGGTGGATACACCCAAACCCTGGTCCTGTTGCACTGAAGTCGACAAAACAGGGAAAGTTGGTAGTGGTCTCTCCATTATCACTCTAAATATCTGCAGCCTCCTTCCCAAATTGGCATCTCTTCAAACTCTCGCTGGACAAAAACCCTGATATACTAGCCATTGTGGGAACAGCTGATCTCCAGCACCACGGATCACCGCGGTCTCACTTGAAGGCTACAATCTTTTCAGACTCGACCGGGCAAGCAAGAAAGTGGGGGCTGTGCTATCTACATAAAGGACAACCTCTCCTGTCATCGCAGCTTCCCCCACAAATACGCAGATGCATCCTCCCTATCAAACTGCTTCTTGGTGCACATAACAAAGTTCTCACAGTGGCACGGTCTATATCCCTCCAAAAGACCACCGTGCCAGTATTAAGTCTGTACTTGATTTTGTTAGTCTGCAGCCCTCTGAAAATGAGCTCCTCCTCCTCTGGGATTTCAACATAAACTGGCTCGCCTCTGACACTGGCTCTTACAAAGATGACATCCTAGCAGCAAACCTGACTCAGATGGTAACCTCCCCACCGGAAAAATTACAAAACTGGTACAAGCACCCTTATTGACTGGGTTGTCACAAATCACCCTGACCGGATAAAAACATTAAAGTCCTCCTGACTCCTCAGTGACCACTCCCCAGTGTCCTGTACCTGGTCTAATAAATTTCTCAAGCCACCCCCAAAGTTATAACAAGTGAGTGTTGCCTTTTGGGAATCTTATCAAGTTGAAAACCCATCTCCTACAACAGGACTGGGCACCAATCCTTGAATCAACTGATATTAATACCGCACTAGAATACTTCATGAAATCTTTCAACTCTGCATGCGACTTATACGCCCCAGTAAAAACGAAATCAAAGCGCTTATCAAATCCATGGATTACTGCCAAACTACTTGCCGAGCTCAAGGTTGGGACCACCTCTGGGCAGTTGCCAGAGACACAGGCTCACCTCAGATACCCTAAATACAAGCAGGCATGAAATAAATGTACCTCACAAATTAGGCAAATGAAGAGCCTATTTCAAAAACCCTTAAATCCACCTGGGGTGATGGAAGAGCTTTTGGGACAATATCAAAACATAATGGGTAAACAATCAAAATGTCACCTACCATTATGAAAGTTGATGGATCCACCACTCTTGACCCAAAGTCTATTGCAGATGTGCTTAATAAGACATTCACAGACCTTAGTGGGGTCCTCCCCATATTTCTTCTCGGACTTACCTGTGCCTAGCCTAGTATCACAAAACACCTCGTGACAAACCACAATTTTACTTAAGAAAATCAAAGTGCACAAAGCACACAAGTACATAAGAAAGGCCTGCTCCAAATCCAGAACAAGTAGTGACCGCTAGATCTAAAAATCTGTCTCTCACCCTGGATGAAGTAATTCACCCCTTGCAAAAATTCTTAATCTGTCACTTCTGCAAAGTCAACTTCCCAACAAATAGAAATCTGCCATATTACGCCAGTGCACAAAGGGGGACAAAACCTCAACAGGAAACTATCGACCAATATCAATACCTCCCTCTCCAAAGCACTTGAACGAATAGTGGCAGACCAACTCTCTGATTACCTGGACAAATACAATCTACTCTGTAATCAACAGCACGGCTTTAGGAAAGGACATAGTACAACAACAGCCCTACTTGATTTCTCTGGAGAATTCCACTCAGCCCTGGACAAAGGGTGCCAAACAGGTGCAGTCTTTATCGATCTTACAAAAGCTTTCGACACAGTCCATCATGGCCTACTTACCTCCCTACTTTCTAGCCTAGGCCTGGAAGGTCCTTGTGCTTGGGTAAAAGTTACCTGTCCAATCGGTCACAGGCTGTAAAAATCTCTAATGAACTCTCCAACTCAAACCAGTTCTCTCGGTGTACCACAGGATCAATTCTTGGACGCTCCTCTTTAGCCTGTTCTTAACTCCCTCCCAGATTTCTGCCGGAGAAAATAATCTTATACGCTGATGATGCTGTAATTCTCTTTTCCCACAAGGATCCAAACTCCCTATGAAAAAGCCTGCAACTTGCTTTCTCTAGTGTTGAAAGGTGGTTCCTGGATAGTAAACTTGTGCTAAACCACAATAAAACAAAAGCCATGCTCTTCTCCAATCACCAAAACAAAAATAGTACTCCACTCACCATACAAACCTCTCTATGGAATTACACTGGACCAAGAAAATACTTTCAAATACCTTGGCATCACTTTTGACCAAGGGCTCACCTTTGCAACCCACATTGACAACATCAGAAACAGTGAACCAACGCTTGAATACTATTCCGTGAATCACACTTCTAAATCAAGCAGCATTGAGAATAGCTATACAGAGTTCCATAATCTCAATCATTGACTATGGCCTTATTATTTGTAAATCAGCTACCTCCACTGCTCTAAAGCGTATCTCAATCCCTTCTAAATAAGGCCTGCCGGCTCCTCACAGGGCTCAAAGATCTGACTCAATAATGCAGATCTGTACTATGAATCAGGCAAGTGAACCTATCAAACGTCTTATTTATCTCTCACCTGCACAATGGCAAAAAAATCTATCTTGGGACTGACTCCATTATGTATTCAAACCTACTCGACTGAATCCTGGCTCACGACCCTCCACCAGATCTGAACGCCAACCTTTCCTGGTTCCGAGATGCGGACTGCACAGAGACAAAGATCTTGCGAACAGGGGCCCTGACATGGTTCAATGTGCTTAGTCCACCTACTATCCTCAACCTCGCTTGAAGCTTTCAAATCCATGCTCTATGCCCACCTCACCACCACTAGCAACTGTGATTGTGCTAGATAAGACTACTACTCCTCATGTCCATCCTCACATCTGAGGCCTCTTCCTCCCTGACTAATGAACCCTCTGGTACCTCTACTACTTCCTGTCTCCCACCCAAACTCACTCCCCCTTTTTCCTCCCCTCTCACTTACTCTCCTGCTCAGCACCTTTCCTCCTCTCTAGCCTCCTTTTGGTGCCTAATGATCACCCTCTCCTGGAAGTTTCCTTAACCTCGAAATTGTCTACTCGCTTGAACCTGTTATAGCTTGTTTTCATGAAACTTAAAAACGTTATCTGCCTTAAACTGTTAATAGCAAATTTATGATGTAACTTTCCTGTCTGGTTTTACCTGTAATGTGTATCGTGTTTTGTTAAATGTTCTTGTGACGTGGAACCTTTGTAAAAGAGCCGTGGCTCAAAGGTATTAATTCCTAGACTAATAAACTAAACTAAACTAAGTATTGTATAAACTTATGTATACAATTCCAACAGTACTAAAATTTATTTGTACGATAAAGCTGACTTAGGTACTATGAAACAGATTATGGGAAATATTAATTGGGACATCTTATCGTCTGACTTTACCCGGAACAGTACTGGGAATATTTTAAGCATACCATCTTTCAACTCAAGGAGCGATATATTCCATCCAAAATAAAAATGAGACTAATATTAAAGCTCCCAAATGGATAAATCAATCAATCAAAATGTATTAGACAAAACATAAGAAATATGTTAAATATCAAAAACTAAAATTCCTTCCAGTTGGATTTCTTATAAACATATACAAAGAAAATGCAAAAGAATGATCAGGAAGGCCAAATCTACTTAGAACTAAATCTAGCATCTACGCCAATAAATCTAACAGTAAACAATTTTATTCTTATATTTACTCTTACGGAAACCAACATGTCAAGTAGGTCCATTATTGAGTGTGAGACTTTGATATATGAGCCAAAATGGCGAACTGTTTAATAAAATTTTTGTAAAATTTCACTGGTTCTTCAGTCTCAACTAATGATTATGCTTTACTAGATGCTGCCAATGTTTCACCAGTGAAATTTTTGCTGGACTCTATCAGAGAAAATTATTAAAACTTAAGGAAAATTTAGTCCTGGTCCAGACAATATAGCGGACATTTATTATTTTTACTAGCTGATGTAATTACAGTTCCTTTAAAATTGATGTTTTGAATATTTTTGCCACCAATTTTGTTCCCTGGACTGAAAGAAGCTATGTAATCCCTATTTACAAAAGGGCCAAAAAACAACTGGGAAAACTATCGCCTATAAGTTTAACTTCTCTACTTGTAAATTATTAGAGAGTTTAATTAAAGATTTAATATCCCCATTCCTGGACTGTTGTGATGTAGAACAACATGGCTTCAAAAAGGCAGAAGTTGTCTGGACAAATTTAATATGTTTTTACTGAACAAATCAGTTCATTACTAGATAAAACGTACCATGTGATATTATTTACATTGATTTTAGTAAGGCTTTTGACATCATGCCTCATTGGGCCTTAACTTCTAAACTTCATAAACTAAATATAAACTGGTTTCTAGTTAATTGGATAATCAATTGGCTTTACAATTGCTCTCAGCAAGTAATTATTCATGGAAGTACTTCAGCCAGGGTATAGTGACTAGCGGGGTGCCACAGGAGGTTCAGTATTGGGCCCATGCCTGTTTCAGGCATTTATTGCTGACCTTACTTGGTTGCTCATCATTCACTATAAAATATGCTGATGATGTTAAAATAGGAGGCCATGCCTCTGACTATCAGGCTGATGCCATTCAACAGGATCTAGACCACATTACAACATGGGTCAAGAAGGGGGTATGACTTTAAATATCTCCAAATGCAAAGTTAAGCATTTGGGCCTTAGAAATTCACAATATCCCTATTATTTGATGGCATATTACTTGAGACTACATCTGATGAAAGAGATTTGGAATTAATATCTCAGATAACTTTTCTTATAAAATCATGTACATAATATCATTAACAAATCCGGTAAGGTGGTATGGTCTAATATTGCGTAATATAAGATCTAGAAAACAGGATGTACTGTTACCTCTATATAGAGCATATGTAAGACCACATTTGTAATATGCTTCACAGCTTTGGAATCCATATAAAAATCAGAATGCCTGTTATTGGAAAGAGTTCAGAGAAAATTCACTAAAAAGTATCTGGGCTTTTTGATGTTCCTTATGAGAATAGACTTGCTATTTTAATGTGTCCTTATCTACGTCGTCTTTGTGGCGACCTTATGCTATTGTATGATATTATTCAAGACCCTTATTTATTGCCTGAATTGGGTCTGGAATTCAAAAACTGTGGTCACAATATCAGAGGACATCCTTACAATTAGTTAGAAAACCCTTTGTTAGGTTAAGTCGTAAATATTTTTTACCATTAGAGTTGTTGGTCCATGGAATAGGCTACCACTAAATGTTATTATTAGTGAAACTAAAGTATTTTTAATACAGATTGGATGGTCTTATTTGTAAAAGTATGACCTTTCCTATTATGTTTTGGATTAGTATAAGAGCTTCATGGGCTTCTACCTTCTTGCTCTTGCAATCTACCTTAGTATGAACCTTAGTATGATTTTCTTTAGAAGCTAAAAAGGTCTATTTCCAATGTGCCCCACTGCCTGAAAAAACTGTGGTCAGTACTGTCTGTTTAGGGGACCACCATGGTGCCCTGCTGATTCTGATGAGAGAGTCTGCTAGGATATTGTCCTTTCCCTGGAAGATGGATTGCTGACAATTGCACATTCATGGAATAAGCCAGACTCCAAATTTTCATAGCTTCTGTGCACAGTCTTGAAGATCTAGTGCCCCATTTGTTGATGTAATACATAGTAGTAGTGTTGTCTGTCCTGATTTGGACCGACTGACCCTGGACCTGAGGGAGAAGGAGCACAAGGTGAGATAGACTGCTCTAGCACCAGTAGGTTGATATGCTGCCTGGATTCATGAGGAGACTAGATTCTGCTTACTGTCTGGTCACCTAAATGTGCTCCTAGCCTAGCAGAGGCCTCCATTGTGAGGACTACAGTGGAGGATTGTTGTTAGAAAGGAACTGCCTTTCTGAGGTTGTCCATTTCCTTCCACCAATCGAGAGCTTTTAACAGTGTCCTTGTGACCGGGACCAGATTTGAGAGAGAGGTGCCTTTTCTGAGACCACTGCACTCTCAGGTGGTACTGAGTGTCCCTTATTTAGAATCTGGCACCTAGAATCATGCTTGTAGTGGAAGCTATGTGACCCAATAACCATAGGAAAACTCTTGCTGACTTGGGCTGACTCAGGACAAAGGTTTTGCCAAGCTTAGGAGATTTTCTACCTTTCCTGCAGAAGGAGTGCCCTGCCTAGGGTATCCAATTCTGCTCCTATGAACTCCAACAGCTGCACCAGTTCTGTTTAGGATTTTGTACATTTATGAAGAATTCCAATGATTCAGAGTGCTTCAAGTTCATACTAAGGTGGATATAGAAGCAAGCAAGTGTAAACTCATTAATGCTTCATCTTTATGTAAAGTAACTTAATGATCTCCTGACATGATAAGTTCATCCAATTTGCTCTTAAAACTGACTTTACTGTTTATAATTACTTCATTAGAGGTTCATTCCATTGTTTTACTATTCTGCTGGTAAAAGTACTTTCGTGTATTGGAACAGAATCTTCTTCCCTTAATTTGAAGGGGATGACCTTTAGTTTCCCTAGCTGAATCTTTAAATTCAATACCTAAATCACACATCAATTGGGGTCCATGTATAATATCATACATTAGTAATAAGTCACCATGAGGCACAGTGAGTTTCTGAGGACTTAACTCCTAGAGACTGGAGCCTCTCTTCATAGAAATATAGAAACATAGAATTTGAGGGCAGATAAGGACTGCTTGGCCCACCTAGTTTGCCTGTTTCCCTACCTAACAGATAAGCTGCAGATCCTAGTTAACCAACAGCCTACTTCCTCCTACCCCCACTAGAATTGCTTTATATCTGTCCCATGCATTGAATTCCCCACTGTTTTTGACTCCTACGACCTCCTCAGGAAGGCTGTTCCATGTATCCACAACCATCTCTGTGAAGAAATACTTCCTCACATTACCTCTGATCCATCCCCCTATATCTTCAAATTGTGCCCCTTGTTTTTGCACATCTCTTTTCTGAAAGATGCTACCCTCTTGAACTTTGTTGATTCCTTGAGGTATTTGAAAGTTTCTATCATGTCCCCCTCTCCCTTCTTTCCTCGGGGTTATACATCTTTAGTTCCTTTAGTCTTTCTTCAAATGTCTTCTGATGCAGACCCTGCATCATTTGAGTTACCCTCCTCTGGACAGCCTCCGCCCTGTCTGTATCCTTCCGGAGATGGGGTCTCAGAACTGTACACAGTACTCAGATGTGGTCTTACCAACTGTCTGTATAGAAGGACTACACCTCTTGTTTTCTACTGGTGATGGCTCTCCCAGTGCATCCTCAGTATCCCCAGGCCTCCTTACTGCCCTCTCAGTATTCTTTTTTTTCTTTAGGTCTGGAACCATCTTAGTATATCTACATTGTACTTTTTCCAATTTTGTCTTTTCCCTTTCTTATAGGGATTCCATATCTGAGAGGAATATTCCAGGTGAGGATATACATAAGATCTGTAGAAAGGCATCAAAACTGTACTCGATCTAGACACAATGTTTCGTTTAATTAAGTATACAACTCGATTCGCCTGTTTTATGGCATTTGACACTTGTTCCTTTGTCATCATCTCATTTCTCATGTTAATTCCCAGATCCCTCTCACTTTTAGTTTTCTCTAGTATGTGACAATCTATCATATAGTCATACTCCAGGTTATGTCTCCCAGGTGCATCACCTTATATTTCTTTAAATTCAGCATCATGTCCCATTTTTGTCCAGTGCATGATTTTATCAAGATCATGCTGTATACTAAAACAGTTATATAAACTGTCACATGGACCACCAATTTTGTATCATCTGCATAATTTATACTCCTTGAAAAACATCTGCTATCATATTGGAAATAAAATGTGAAAAAGTACTGAACCCAGCACTGAACTCCTGGGACACTCCAGTCAAGACTGGATCCAAAGTAGAGATATGGCCATTAACTACAACACTCTGTTTTCTGTTCCCAGCCATTTGTCAATCCAGAGAGCTAAAGAGCTGTCAACTTCATGCATTTTTAATTTTTCTGTAATTGCCCAATGATGGGTCAAGTCAAAAGTTTTAGTGAAATCCAAGTATATTACATCACATGGAATGCCTTTATCAAGATGTTTTTAATCTTATCATAAAATAGTAGATTTGCAATACAGCTTCTACCTTTAGTGAACCCATGTTGTAATGGATCGACATTATCCAGAGAGGCCAACAATCTGTCTTTTATAATACCCTCAAGCAGCTTACAAACAATACACATCAGGCTAATAGGCCAGTAATTGTTCATTTGGTCCCTTTTTATGTTGGCTTCCGTGCTTGCGCAGCCAACATCTTCTTGGTAGTAACAGATTTGGAGGCGGTCACTGTGAAGCGAATGCAGGGCATGCATCAGAAGGTGTGCCCTCATTCCCCAATCAGCCAGCAGCAGGCAGTGACCTCACGCATCTTTAATGAGGCCACCAGATCTAAGAAAAGGTCCGCTGCAATGAGATAGAGTTCTCATACGAGCAGGACCTAACATACTCCCTACGTGCCGGCAACGTGCGGCAGTGACTGCCACCACCACCTGTCACACGCTGACAGGGGAGCCCACTCCCATTGGCATAATTACCCCTCCCATGTACAATGTATGCCGAGGAGGTGCACAATCCCCTTCAGCATCATGCACCCCCAACAGTTTTTTTTGCTGACAGGGGTCCAATCCCCATCTGGTTATCTCCCGTCCTTGTATTTTTGCAGACTGGGAGACCACCCCCATTGGCATAATGTGTCCCCCCTTGGTTGCTTGCCGGGGGTGCCCAACTCCCGGCTCATGTTCCCCTCAGTATGAGCCATTGGGGTGCCCAACTCGCTGGCCACAGAACTCCAAAACATTTCAGGTGGCACACTGGGAGCCCACCCAGCGTGCCACATGCTCTGAAAAATAAAGTCCTGATGTTTTTTTTAAACCTGTGAAAAAAACAGTCCCTCACTGTGTCCTGCCCTCTCCCACAACCCACGCCCACCTTTGCGCACCCTGCCTCCCACACCCCCACCTCACCCCATACTCATCTCCGGATCCCGACACGACGATCTTCAGTGGACCGGGAACACGCTTTGCACTCTTCAAAGCCGACTCAGAACTGAAGAAATGCCAGTAAGCCATATAATGACATAAATAGGGTTTTTCAACTTTGGTGCATATCTCAGGCATTTTGAATTTTGCACCAAATTTTCAACATGAGGTTATTGGGACCGTCCTCATGAATTCAGTCACTGTCATGGTGTTATTAGGTCCCAAAGTTGATTTCATAGTCACTGTGTGGAATCACCTTTCAGGACTGAGTAATGAAATGACAGTGCCACTGTTCATGAGGAGAGGCTCTCAAAAAAGACTATGTTGTAAATTTGGTGACAAAACTCTCCCAAAATAGCTGTTTCAGAATGTCGTTGCACTGTTTCCATGCATGCATGCTCATAACGTTAAGAATTTCTAATATTTTCATTCCAGATTTTTAATATTTGCATTTTCCACACCCCTGATGAACAGTACAGCTGTCATTTTACATATCCTGCCCGAAATGTGTTTTCAGAGATCCAGCGCAGAATAATGTAGTCGCCAGTAAAATCAGTTTTCAGGACAGTTTGAGGAAATGACAGTGACACTGTACATGAGTAGAGGTCCTAAAATGCCTATTTTGTATTTGGTACTGAGACATCCATAATGACTGTATTACAGGCATGCATTTGCATGATTTCCATGCACCCTTGTAATCAGCAAATTTGCAATATTTCCATGCCAGATTTTTTTCAACACTGGCATTTTTCACACTTTCCTTATGAACAGTACAGCCAACATTTTCAGCATCCTGCCCAAAATGTGTGTTTCACACTGTGGCACACAATGGCGTGGTCGCTGTGGGAAATCAACTTTGGGACAGAGTAACAAAATCACAGCACCACTGTTCATGAGGGAGGTCCCAAATGCCTATGTTAAAATGTACATAAGAAAGGGGCGTGTCCAGGAAATTGCCTCTTCTTTGTGTAAACCTTTACTGGATGTTTTATCGTGGAGCTTGCTAATTTTCAGTGAATTCAAAGTGGAAATGAAGTTGGCATGCTCATTAGCAACAAAGGCTATAACACCATGATTTCTTGAGATGAATGATTTATTTTATATAAATAGTCCCAACATTTCACCTAAATAATAAGGCTTCTTCAGGGAACTGTAAAAATTATAAGATTTACATAATTATTTTTCTAACAAAGTTTCAAATTAAACTGATCACTTTAATTAGAACACATTGCATTTAATATCACGAACATACAAAATTTGCCAGCAGATAAAGGCCTGAGGTCTATCAGTCTTTTCGAATGTGCAGCTAGCACCCCTTATTCTGCAGCTGCCCTCCCTTCCACCCTTCCCCTTCATTAACCTCGCCCTGTCCCATCCCCTTTAGCATGTGCATGATCTATTACTTATGTATTGTTTAAATAATGCTTATTGAGCATTCTAGATTATTATTAAATACTCTTGAAAAATATAAAATCAAATTGATACTACTTCTTCTATTATGAGGACCACCATTTTCAATGCAAAATGTTTTCCTTACTTTTAACACTGCCGATTAGGGCCAAGATGATTGCCATATCTCATTGAATATGCAAATTTTGAGCAGTCACTTTAAACAAAGATAATATAAAAATATTTATGAGTTCATATTTTAATTACTGCTTCATTTTCATACTGCTTAAAATATTTTCATTGAGTGCTTTAAATAATTACCTCTGTTTCATTTATTTTTATTTCTTTTAAGCTGATATTTTATCTTCATAAAGTTATCAAGCTGTAAAACATGTACAGAGATGGAAAACAAAACAAAAAATATGTGAACATCAAACAAATTCTCATAAACCATTACTTAGCGTATAACATACTATGTGTTACAAAGTTTAAATGAAGCTTAATTCATTCTTATAGATGCTTCTATTGGCTAAATGTTATTTTATTTAACATTAATCCAAAAATAAAATTGGTAATAAAAAGATTTTTATTTGACTAAGCTCCTGGTGTCTAACATGCCATTTTCACTCGTTACTGTAGTGTATTTTAATCACTCTCTTATTCATCTCATTGTGATTAGCATACTTTTTACTAAATTGTCTCTCTATAACTTAGTTTTAAAACAGAGCAGTCTTGTATTCAAACATATCCCACTTACGCTAATGAGTGATCTAATTTTGAAAACATGTAAGGACATTCCTCATTTCTAACATGTCCTGCTCTGCTCATTACTTTAATGCATGTCAGTTTGTTTCAATTGACTAAGTGTTCATTAGCATCTCTCAATGCTCTAACAGTTATGATCAATTTATTATATTTGCTATCACCTTCTGTATCCATATTGATATTAAAGCTTATTCTCGTAAGCGAGTAATTCCGGCATTTAGAACTCCATGCGCTTATTTCCGTGATACATGTCAGCTTATTTTACTAAAAGTTACAAGCTGTTAACATAGCCTATACTATCCATGGATACTTTCAACTTCAACTATTCATTTAAAGCGTTCCTGACCATATCGCTCTCTATAGCCTTTTGACTGTTGAAACAGTGCTGCAGTTGAAAAGTGTTTTAACTTACTGCAGGAAAAGTTTCAGCACTTGTAGTACTATTCATTTAAAGCGTTCCTGACCATATTATGCTCTCTATAACCTTTTGACTGTTAAAACAGTGTTATGCATTGAAAAGTGTTTTAACTTACTGCAAGGAAAAGTTTCAGCATTAAGAGTACACTCGATCCTCTCCCAAGGTACTTTCAACTTCAAACTTTTCATTTAAGGTGTTCCTGACCATATACAATCTCTATAGCCTTTTAACTGTTAAACAGTGCTACATGCATTAAAAAGTGTTTTAACTACTGCAGGAAAAGTTTCAGCACTCTGTAGCACGCCGACCTCTCAAGGTATCACTGGCATCATCTGGTTCCCCATTTTTACAGTTCCCCTGAAGAAGCTCTGAATTATTTAGGTGAAACGTTGGGACTATTTATATAAAATAAATCATTCGTTTCAAGAAATCCATGGTGTTATAGCCTTTGTTGCTAATGAGCATGCCAACTTCATTTGCACTTTGAATTCATCAAAATTAGCAAGCTCCACCGATAAAACATCCAGTAAAGGCTTACACAAAGAAGATGGTATTTCTGGACACTCCCCTTTCTTATGTGGAGTTGAAGATTTGACCTTTTCGGTGGTCAGTAACAGTCTACAGAACATTTGCCTTAAGAAGATATCAAGGCTTGAATAAGCTGGGTTAATCCACAAAAGAAAAACTTTATTACTTTAAGACTATCACAGAATTGGACATATTGCATATGATACTAAACATCTAGATCTGTATTTGTTTTAGAATAAATAATTGATACATTTTTGGTTAGAATATTGATTAGACCGACTGTACTTTTCCATAGCTTGTCCTCCTATTAGATTAAGCTGTTTTACAGCTTGATAACTTTATGGAGATAAAAATATCAGCTTAAAAGAAATAAAAATAAATGAAACAGAGGTAATTATTTAAAGCACTCAATGAAAATATTTTTAAGCAGTATGAAAATGAAGCAGTAATTAAAACTACGAACTCACAAATATTTTTATATTATCTTTGTTTAAAGTGACTGCTCAAGATTTGTATATTCCAAGAAGATATGGCAATCATCTTGGCCCTAATCGGCAGTGTTAAAAGTAAGGAAAACATTTTGCATTGAAAATTGTGGTCTTCATAATGAGAAGTAGTATATTTGATTTTATATTTTCAAGAGTATTTAATAATAATCTAGAATGCTCAATAAGCATTATTTAAACAATACATAAGTAATAGATCATGCAAAGTATATTAAATGCAATGTGTTCTAATTAAAGTGATCAGTTTAATTTGAAACTTGATTAGAAAAATAATTATGTATATCTTATAATTTTTACAGTTTCCTGAAGAAGCCTAATTATTTGTAAACGTTGGGACTATTTATGTTAAAAATTGGCTAATAAACTCCCCAAAATAATTGGGTTACAGGCCAGCGTGTTGTACAGTTTCTATGCATGCTCGTGACTTTACCAATTTTTCGTATTTTCCTCCAGAGTTTCAATGTTGCCATTTTTTATGCTGCTTCATGAACAATACAGTTGTCATTCTCCACATCCTGCCCAAAATGTGTTTTTGTCCCTGTGTTTCATCAAATGGCATAGCCACTGTGCAAAACCACCTTTCAGCTAACAAACTGATTGTTCCGCTTTTCATGAGGTGGGCTCACAAACAGCCCATGTTGAAAATTTGGAGTGAAAATACCACCGCACACCTATGATGTTAGGGTTTCCAACTGTAGCACCCCACCCAGTACAGACTGACAGGCGCCAGGGGTGTGACTTGGGATCATCGGATGTAATGCTCATGCCATTCCACCCTCATCCTCACCCTGCAGCCACTGGTAGGCATCGTGGTGTGCCTTGCACTGTTCGCCACAAAATTTACCCCATTCTCCTATACTGCACCTATGTCAGCATATTTCTTATGGAATACGGTAAGTATAATGCCCAAAGACCCCAAGCACACCACAACACTTGTCAGTGTCTACAGGGTAGGGTGAGGTACAAGCATGAGCATTATAGCTGATGACCCAAAGGCACAGCCAATCCCTATCACTCTCTTACAGGGTGGAGGTGGCTTGATGCCAGCTTCAATACTTACTGCTATCTTTATTATGCATCTCTTGCCTCTGGTACTACCAATGCCAATGCCAGTGAGACAACATTTGGCATTGACAAATGCTTGTTACCATTGTTAAAATAGGAACGTATATGTGCTATTTTCCAGTCTATTGGTACAGTGGCAGAGTTTACAGAAGCCTCAACAGTAATTTGAGTGCAGTCTTGAGATAATGAAAACATAATCTGAAGTAGTTTAGATGAAATTTCATCAGGCCTTGAGATGTATTGGCTTTCAAATTCACAATCTTATCTTTTATTTCCTCTGTAGTAACCTCAAACTGAGTACTGGCTATTAGATCAGTCACTTGTACATCCTGCTTACCTTTCTTAAATACATTACAAAATTATTGGTTAAGGCTTCAGCCATATGTTTATTATCAGTGATAGTTTGGTCATCATATCCAATGGGACCCACTTCATTTATTGTTTTTTAGTGAATTTATATACTGAGTAAAATTGTTTAACATTATCTTTTTGGCATTAACAGTAGATTGACTTTGTCTTGTTTCTTTGTTTTTAATTCTAGATTTACAAAGTTTTGTACATGTACATATGTCTTAAATATAACCTGGTCCCAGTACATTTAAACCTATTGTATAAACAATGTTTTCTTCTAATCAGTCTCCTAAGTACCCTGTTCATCCATCTAGGTTTTTATGACACTTCTCTTTCCAATTAGTGGTATGTTATCCCTTGCAGTAGTGATAATAGCATCCTTAATTAGTTAACTGAAGGGAGTCCTTGACCTGTTGGTGTAACTTCCTGGTGACTAGCCAGTCAACCAGGTAGGGAAAGACCATCATGCCCTGTCTGCTGAAGAGCACTACCACCATCACCAGGGACTCTATGAAGACTCTGGGAGCAGAGGAGAGACCAAATGGAAGGACTTTGAACTGGTAATGACCAGACGGTAGTCTAAACCTTAGGAACTTTCTGTAGTTGGACCTGATTGGGATTTGGAAATAAGCATTCTTCAGGTCCAGAGAAGCCACTCAGTCCCCTGCTGTAGGGAGGGATCACTGACTAGGGTGATCACCTTGAAATTGGATTTCCTTAGGTGCTTCTTCTCAACTTTTTGTCTACACCTGGGGTCAAAGTAGAAGCCTGTAACACCCTGCAGGTAGCTGTTTTAAAAGATTTGTGCACAGGGAGGACCAATTTGTTAGAAGCAGGTAACCCCATCATATCAAAAATCAGGCTCCTCCTCTTCCTCTGCATCTTCCTGGGTGGAGAGATTGAGGATATTAGCCATTTGTCTCACAAAAGTATAGTGGGAGAAAAATCCTCTGATTCATGAGAAGTGGAATTGAATTCATGCTCTGAGGAGCCTTCAAGGTGCATAGAGTCTCCACCATCATGCTACTTTACATAGAAATGTTTAACTCCTGGACCTCGGGGTCAGGGCAGGAACAAGCTGGAAGGGCACCTTCATTAGGAATCCATGCTTTGAAAACTTTTAAAATTTGCCATGATTTAGATAGGTCCTCAGTGGAGGCATTTTCATATTGTCCAGTGCAGACTCCTTTGCTTCTAAAGCAGGAGGGCAGCGACATGCTTCTCTTATTCTTTCTTTTTGAGGTCCTGAATCTGGAAACTACTCAGGGTTCTGTTATGTTAGAAGCATCTGTGACCAGATTCACAAACCTTTGCCAGGTGCAAACCCAATTTGCTCGGGCAAACTGGGCTTTGTGAATAGTTGGTAATCACAAAGCCCATTTTGCCCCTGCAAACTGGGTTTGCACCCGGGCAAAGTAGTGAGGGAGGCCACAGTAAAAAATGAGGGAGTAGGGACCTGCATATCCCCACAATCCCATTCACAAAGGTTTTGTTCTCACAAGGGCCTGTGTGAAGGTCCCAGGTGGAGCAAAATATCGCTGACAAAAACCGGAGTAATCCACACAACCCTAGTGGTTGGCAAAGGTACTGCAGCCCCCCACCCCTCCCCAGTCCCTGATCACCCACTCAGCAGTACAAAATCATTTTTCCAAATTGTCCCTCCTCATCCCTGGTCTCCAATTGCCCACCTGAATTGCTAGAATATGTAGTCTCCATAGTGTACCCTCCCCAGTCTCCAATCGCCTACCCAACATATGAATAGTGTAGTTTCCATATTTTCCATAGTGTTGTGTCCCTCCCTTCCTGGTCTCTGATCACAATCCCATACATAGAAAATCATATAACTCTGATAATCTGGTATTTACTTCCCAGATGTTCTGATCACCAGTCCCTAGTATAGAAGATCCAATGTCCTGTCCAGTGCCCCCATTTTTCCAATCACTGTCCCATAGTAGGAAAAATAACTCCACTAGTAGGCATTGCCCTCCCTCCCCATCCCCAAACCCCATCCCATGACAGATGTCACACCTTACCTGGTGGAGCTCAATTGGCTTCAGTGAGCATGTACTGTATACAGTACACACTCACTGGAGCTCAGAGCAGCCAGCCATGGTGGTGTGAGAAAGGCTGTGCTGGTTACTGACTGGGATCAGGTGGGGAGTGGAGGACACTGTCTGACAGGGTGGGAGGTGAGGGCCACTAGACCACCAGGGTAAAGTATGGTATCTGTCACAGGATGTGGTTCGGGACAGTGAGGGCAATGCCTACCAGGGAGTTACTTTTCAACTACAGGATGGTGATCGGAGAACTGGGGCAACTGGACAGGGCATTGGATCTTTCCTTATACTAGGGACTGACGATTGGAACATCGGGGAGGCCACTAGACTACCAGGATTATATGATTTTCATGCACGGGACTGTGATCAGAGACCGGAGGGGGAGGACACTACACTATGGAAAATATGGAAAATACATATTATAACATGTCCGGTGGGTGATTGAAGACCAAGGAGGGGTAGGGACACTACACTATTGAAAATATGGAAACTACATATTCTAGCAAGACAGGTGGGCAACCAAAGACTAGGAAGGACACTACACTATGGAAAATACACATTCTAATAAGTCAGGTGGGTGATTGGGGCAGGGTGGGCACCACTAGATTACCAGGGAATGCAGCTACATGGGGGAATAGCTAGGCTGGTGGGGGCACGCTAAGCCACCTGCAGGTCATGCAATGGGGCCCATAATGGGCATGCTAATGGACAATAGCACCTTGCATGCCCAGTGGGCTCATTGCTGGCAACCTTAGTGAATAGGGGACTAGCGGCGTGTGCACTATTGTTGTCAGCCCATTCTCTTGGCTAGCTGTGGGGGCAGCACTCCTGGGGTTCCTGGTGCTTTTCCTGGGTTAAGCTGCCCATGCCTGCCCTTATTCACAGTCAGATAGTGCACCATACTATCCAACTGTGAATACTTGGATAACCACTAGGGAGCTGTGAAGTGCAGTGCAAACTTTTGCACGCACTTTACATTTTTGTGAATCCTGGCCCTGAAGTCTTACTAGAGCTTTTATTCTCATTAAATTCCTGGAGAGTCTTTCTTCGTATTTAGTATGTGAAGGTGGACCCTCATCCATAAGTTTAGGTGACTCAGAGACAGACTGAGAAGCCATACTGATAAAAGAAGATAACAACATTGCCCAAAGAATGCCTGGGCAAAACCTGTTAGGAGACAGTCAGGCAGCAGGCACAACTCCTGGCTATCTGCCCACACCACGAGCATAATGGGCAGTAAAACTGAAACCCCTTCCTTTTATTTTTTGTTGTTATTGTCAAAAATAATTGGGTCCATTTGCCTAGCCCAAAAATGCAGACAGATCTGAGAAAATGGAATCAGCAGACTGTCCCTAAAAGGAGGAACACTGGTACACCAACAGAAACAGAAAAGAAAAATGCCACTCCTTTTTTTCTTTTCAGAGGCCTTCAGTGATGAGAATGCAGTCTCTCAGACCACTGAGGAAAATAAAACAGCAGTATCTCTGTTTACTGTATGGAAAACAAAAATACCAGAGCTACCAAAATATAAGGAGAAGTGAAATAAAGAGTAAAACTGTACAAAAACAGAAGCGAAATAACCCGTGAACTTCCAGATGTGGGAACTACTAAGGAGAGCTCTTGGGGTGATGCTGCTTGCTCGGGCAGAGAAAATAGATCTGCCGTCAAGCTGCGCAGCACAATGCCTCCATAAAGAGTCTCTCTATGGCTAATTTAAATATGTTAATCAAATCCTCCAGGCAGTACAGGGCAGCTCAAGCTGTTGGGCTGACTGCACATGTAAGCATAATGAGGGATTCCCGGGCTTGATAAAGAATCTTCAGTTATTAACGTACTCAGTAGTGGCACTGTAGTTCTGCTCGTTTAAGGGCCCCCCTTGTGTTCCCCATGTCACCATTTCAATATGCTGCTCTTCTAGAGACACTGTGGCGCCTCCTGACACTACCACTGAGACTCCCTTGCCCTAAACTGTACTTAACTTTACCTCCTATTGTGTTGAGCTTGGGGGCCTGGATAGCACCCTTATGAAGGGCACCTCACTAATATCTCTACTGATGTCCTCTGTTGTATCTAGGTGGCATTTTACCCTCAAGCCTGTGCATGCAGAGACTGACTCCTAAAGTTTTGTTCTCTGTACTGACTTACCCACTAGTTATTTTTGTGCTGTGCAGATAGCATTACTGTCTGAGCACAACCTCGGTTCTATCGTGATGGTAGCCATACTGAGCTGCCTCCTCAAGTTAGTCCTTCCATTCCATATTGTATCAGCCACCTTCTGCACATCTTGGTCAGGTATTGCTTCACCTAGCATTAGGGTGTTACACCCTTAGGGGTATTGATAGGTTTTACAACATATCAAGAATCATAAGCGTTCAGGGCCAGGCTTTTCAAACTAACGTTTGAAGCCTTAAGATTGCTACTACTATTACTGATATGCTCGGGTAAAACTGAATTAAACCTTGGTCTCATCTCTCCCCTCTCTTCTCCGTCAGATCGGCCACTCTTAAAGGAATGAGTTTATGGCATGTCAATGTCCGTAGCCTCCCAAAAAGTTCACTATGATGCAGGCGTGGATCAGCCATACTCAACCTGATGTCCTGGTAATATCTGAAACATGGCTTAGGTCAGCCTCCCAGGATAGGGCGATTAGCATCCCCTCCTACCAGCTATTCAGAACTGATAGACTTACTAGAGGAGGTGGAGTGGCAATTACATCAAGAAAGGTTCACAACATCCTGCATGGATTCAACTTCTGTTAAAAATGAGTTTGAATGTCTGACACTCAAGATTGAATTATCCACTTCTCTGACCATTAGAGTGATTGGTTGTTATGGGCCCCATCTGTGGGAACACTACTCCTTGCACACCTCGGTTATATCATTGAGAAAGAGAATCTTAAAACAATTATACTTGGGACTGTAATTTTGACTGGCTCTCCAAGGCTGCCTCACCTCTAAACACCTTTGGTGATGCTTCGTGGTTAGTGCAGCTAATTCAAGAACCTACACGTCCTGATAAAATTGTAATAGCTCATTATAGGATGGTATATTAGTTGATAAGCTGCATCTTTTCACACACTGGAACCTTCTTCGCGATGTTGGTGACCATTGTTTTATTGCTGCAGTTAGGTGCTTCACTCACAAACCTCAACCAAATTCATCATAAAGGGACAGTTGCAACCGATGTGACCACCTATACATATGAACTGGGACATTCGCTAGCCACCATGGTCAACCACGTCGACGACATCTTTAATGAAATTTTAGTAGGAGCCCTAGATGCTCATGCCCCAATGGTAAAAATCCGAGTTAAAACAAAACCTATCGCTTGCACACCTGAACTGAAAACCGCCCTGCTAGGCAGAGATAAACTGTGGAAAAGGCATGGCAAATGAAGCTGGGACGCAGACTGGTGCCAATTTAGAAAGGCACGTAATGCATGTACAAAAATGGTCAGAGACACCAAGGCATCATTCTATCTCAGGGTACTGGATTCTGCTGCAAAGTGCTCCTCTAAATTCGGAGGACAATCAAGGATATGTCCAGTTATACCCCAGGTAACTCCTTGCCACCAAAAATCACGTCTGAGGAGAAAACCATATGTGATAAACAAGGAATCTTAGAAGCTTTCAACAATCATTTTGCCACAGCTGGACTAGCCTTTCACAAATCCCTGCAGCCCTGGTCCACTCCCAGCTAAGTGTTCCTTGTGTAGACACTACTGCCCTGGTACCCGGCTTCTCTTTCTAACCTGTATTATTGAAGGATGTCGAAGATTTAATACTTATGTTGGATGTAAAGAAGAGTACTGGAGCTGATTTCTTGGATCCCTACTTTATAAAATTGCTTATCATGTCCTTGCTGTTCCTATCACCCATCTATTTAATCTATCACTGTCCCAAGGGTTCCTTCCTATAATTTGGAAAACTGCCCATGTTATTCCATTGTTCAAATCTGGGAATACCTGCGACCTCAACAACTATAGACCAATCTCTTTACTGCCAATTTTGTCTAAACTCCTGGAAAAGGTTGTCAGCAATCAACTTACAGTCTATCTGAAGTCAACAACTTGATAAACCCTACGTAATCGGGCTTTAGGTCTAAACATAGCACTATCTTGGCCCTTGCCAAAGTAACAAATGACTGGTACAGAGATCTAGACAGCAAAAACTTTGTCTGTGCAGTATTCCTAGACCTTAGTAAGACCTTCAATACTGTGAACCATAGCCTGCTAATCTCTACTCTGAAGAGCATAGGTTTTGACTCTGCATCCTTGAACTGGTTTACAGAGTACCTGGTAGGACGCCAGCAACAAATAAAATCTGAGGGGAGTTCTCCCACTCAAACCTCTTCTGAGGGAGTGCCATGAGGATCCATACTTGGTCCGCTGCTCTTCGCAATCCATGTAAATAATATTGATGTGGGCATCCACAAGGCAAAAATACACCTGTTTGCTGACAACACAGTGGTTTACATAAGTCATCTGACTGCTTAAGCAGCCTGTGCAGACCTACAGGAAGAATCTGACCTGCTTCAGACTCAGCTTATCCACAAGAAGCTCCTTTTAGATGCAATAAAGACAAAGGCAATGCTGTTCTCTCCCTATAGCCATGTGACAAACCCTGCCAGCTCTGGGTCAGTGTCTCTGATCTCCACAATTCTGGGAGAAAATTGAAATTTATCCCAAAGTTTAAATACTTAGGAGTGTGGTTAGACCAGAACCTCTCATTTTCTGAGCATGTTGAAGATCTGGCTGAGAAGCTAAGGCAGAGGTTGGGTCTATTCTATAGAATTAGCCGGTTCCTCACCCATGATGCCAAACTGCGACTAGTCCAATCTACTTTTCTCTCCCTAATTGACTATGGAGATTTTCTATACAGTCACTGTAACAAAGCCTCACTTATCAAATTGGACACGTTTTATCATAGGTCCATCAGGTTCATTACGGTCTTCCCTCTCTACTCATCACTGCTTATTGTACAAAGCTGTGGGATGGTCATCTTACATTCAGAAAGAAATGCAGTCCTTTTGACCTTCAGAGCTATCTTAAAAGGCTCTCACGTTATATTTCTGAATGCCTTTCCCTAAGTGAGCTGGGAAAGTATGGCTTAAGGAGTGCCTCTTATATCTCCCTTTGCATCCCAAAAGCCACCACCGCTATGGCAGAATGGCCTTTAGCTTCACGATGCCATCCTTGTGGAACAAAATGCAAAACCTACTGAAATTAAGCTACCTCTGAAGTATTAATGCTTTTAAGTCATTATATGCTCAAAGTGTGTGTAACCGTGCAACTGTTTTCCTGGCTCCTAATCACTAACCGATGATAGCTTGCTCCCTGAGTCCGGCCCCGGCCATGACTGGCATTACCAAGGCTAATCTGTGCATGTTTTAATTATCCATATGAACTTTTCACTTTCCGGTTACTGTACCCTCTTGTGTGACATAGGTAAGTCTTACAGGGAATCTGCACCTAAGCGCAAAATCGCTAGCCCCAGGTGGTTGCACCATCACAAGCCACCCTCCAAAACCACTCACCCAGATTCTTCTCCAGCAAAGCACCGCTAAAGCAGCCAACCAATCGGATTATGAGCACCTTCCGTCCCTTGCTCTTGATTGGCTTCTGCAGTTCTCTTGGCGATCCTTCCAGTTCCATCAAATATCGAATGGTCTGCTAAAATAGCTGTAACTGCTCCTTCCTGACCAATTTGATCCTTGCCCATGGCTTAGAGTGTAATTAAAGGGAGTAGGAGTGATTATGCTCCTCTTTGAATCTTTGCCCAAGACTGGCCCTAGGCACCCTAACATATTCATACCTTCCTGCCTTGCGACCTTCCTGTGGCCGATGGTCCATTGGACATGGACAGCTAGCGCTAGCACCTAGTCTTGGAAAATTATGCGTGGTAGGTGCTGCACCATCTGTTGCCTCAGTACCTCACTCACACCTTCTACCAGCAAGCCGCAGTACAGCCGCCTCCAGTCCCAATGTAAGTGCCCCTGGGACTGCCATGATAGTGCCTGGCAGGCTGCCTGCCCCCTCAGACCTAACTACACCTGCTTTGTTCCCTTGTGAACTGTGTCAAGAGAAAGCTGTTATCACTTATTCTGTCTGACTGTTACAATAGCGATACCTAGGTCTAGCTTGTGTTCTTTTAAGAAAATGACTGTAACATTACCCATCTCTGTATCTCTGTGGACTTGCCTGTTCCACTATTCATATTGTTCACTTGTCTTATTGATGATCCGAACTGTTATGCTATGTAAGGCTGTGTATCCTGATTTAAACTTCTACTATGTTTTATTCCTACTGTAGATATAGCTGTTTGTAATATAATCTGGACTTAACCAGGTCCATAAATAAAGATTTGATTGATTGATTGATAGATTGATTGAAAGAGGATCAGTTACCTTGTGTCTTGTCCAGTGTGACCATTTAAAAAAAAAGTTATTGGGGCACCATAGCAGTGCAGAGGATCAGTTGCCTTGTGCATCTTGCCTTGTGTTACCATTTAAAGAAATCAGTTCTTGAGGCACCATAGTGGTACAGGGGTCCATTACCTTGTGCATCTTACTCAGTGTGACCATTTAAAAAATCTGTTCTTGAGGCACTGTAGTGGTGCAGAGGGCCAGTTACTGCATGTCTTCCCTATTGTGACTATTTAAAAAATCAGTTCTTGAGGCATCACAGTGTTGCAGAGGGTTAGTTACCTTTTGTGTCTTGCCAAGTTTGACCATATAAAATAAATCAGTTCTTACAATAGAGTAGTGGTATAGAGGTCAGTTACCTTGTGCATCCTGCCCAGTGTGACCATTTAAAAACAAAATAGTTCTTGGGTCACTGTAGTAGTGCAAATGGTCAGTTACTTTGTTGTCTTGCCCAGTGTGACCTTTTAAAGAAAATCAGAATACTACGGGCACTGTAGCTCTGTGTTTTGCCAGTGTCTCCATTTTAAATACTTATAACTTTATGGGGTAGACTGGTCTCTCACAGACTCAGCCTGTACACTTTTACCAGCTTTTTCAAACCCTTTAGACACCTGCAAGGGTACTTCAGTAGCTCCACCACTCAGCATAGACACTATCTAGGAGTATTTCTAGGTCTGAATCCTCCAGAGTTACTGCTCACACAGTACAGTGCTCCTTCCCAAAGGGCAAATGGCCCAGCCCTCTTTGTCACAGGTGAGAACACCTCACTTTAGAAACAAAATATGGTAACTATAGCCTTCCTTCAGAGATGGAAAATAGTGTTTATCAGTTATAAACCAGTTATCTGTACCTCAAAGGACTCAGTCACAGAAACATGAAGTATTAAAAATAATATTTTAATACTTCAAGATATTATGCATATAATACAGGATACTGCACCAAGACTATGAGGAACAGTACTGTACTTCTGCAGAGGTAAAAGAAAATGTTTTGCACACAGCAGAAAGAAAACACACAGAAAAATCTTACTGCACGTCCTGAGTTTCCCAAAGTAGACAAATCTTACCACTTAGGGTCCTTGGTGAACTAGGAAGACTCGAACCTTAGATGTTAACCACTTATTCAGAGTCCCAAATCTAACTAACTCTTTCAAGATCTGACAAGTCCTCAAAACCCTTAGCTGCTAGCCCCCATGACACATCATCCAGTATGTCACTCTGACATCATAGATTTGACACTTTATTTGTGTCCTGGAAAACCTCCATCTGGAAAACTGGTTCATATTGGAATTTTGAGTTTTTGTGTATTCAAAACCTTCTCATTCTTCTGAGCTCTGTCTGCCCCAGGATCAATCATTAGCTTGGAGCAGTTTCCAGACATGAAAAGATATTTATTTTCTTTGAAGCTCTCCCATTACCTATCCAGGGTCTTGACATGATACAGGACAATAAAGATAACAATTGCCCTCAGAGACATTTGGTCTGTCTCTGATAAAATCTTGTCCTTTCCCAGGAATATCAACTTTGTCCCTTCACCTAACAAATTCTAACTGATACCCACACAGAAAGAAAGAAAGAAAAAATACAGTGACAGATATACATAGCAAATTGCTACCCCCAACAGGAAATGAAAAACAAATCCTTTAGCAGCACTAAATGATGTTTGTTTTCATATGAACTCAGTTAGGTTCACTCTCTTAGTGAACCCCACATTAGGCTGTCCTAGCACCTCTCCTACTTAAAGGGCACTGTCAACCCCCAGAGGCCTCAAAATGCCCCAAGTTTAAAAACACTTTTTATGATTGTTCACATTCTGTAAAGATTGGTGATATAGCTGGTTGTTTGATTCTGTTTCTATTTTTGTTTTTAAAAGTGAAAACAAGACTACCTACCATACTGGTGTTACCACACCAAAACATGTTTGTTAACATTCCTTGATAAACTTCTACTGCATCTTTCCTGGACTTGGGAACATCCCACATAGTCTAACCATGTCATGGTGCAGTAAGAGGGCAGGAGACAATTGCATTGTGAGTGGCACACTGTTTGGTGGTATTTGTAATGCTCAGAAAGTATGCAGTAACAGTTGATCAAGCATTTGAAACAAAACAAGATTGGGTATATTGCACCATTACCATGCATTTCTGTTCTACTAAGAAAGGAAGCAAATAAATCAAACAGCAGTATTAATGAATTTTAGAAGGTTAGCAATCATAAAACATGGGTTTCATTGAGAAACAATATGATGAAATGACTGACAGTGTACCTTTAAAAAGGGGCACTAACTATTGTCTGGACAGCCCATCTGCATTGCCATGCTGTGACCCGTTTGGTTCCTAGTGCCTATATTATAGGACTGCAGCACCAGGCCCCACCTTAGCAATTTTGTGTTCTGTCTGCTGGTCCTATGCAGCCATGTAAGGGTTGCAGACAGTGACCAGGTTGAACTCCTTCCCATACAAAAAAGGCTGCAGCTTCTGCAAAGCCCAGACAATACCTAGACACTCCTTCTCTATTATGACATAGGCCTCCTCTCTGAGCAGCAGCTTCCTGCTCAGGTACATGACTGGGTGTTCCTCTGCAAGTGAGTAACCAGACTTAGAACTGCACCTAGCCCGTGATCTGATGCAACAACATGCAGGATAAACCTAAGAGAATAGTCTGGGCTGGGAAGCATAGGTGCCTGACACAATGACTCCTTCAGCTGGTAGAATGCAGTAACTTAGGTTTCTGTCCACTAAACCTTTTCTGGCATTTTTCTTCCTGGTGAGATCTGACAGGTGTATGGCCTTGCTGCTGCAATCCAGCACAAGCTTATGGTAGTGCCTGCTGTCCCTAGGAAGGCCTGTATTTTCTCTTGATCATCGGCATGGCCCATCTTTGGATGGCCTCAGTTTTCACTGGCTCAGGCCAGATGTACCCCTCACCACCCTCTGCCAAAGGTATGACACATGCCATTCCTATCTAACACATCTCCACCTAGTCTGTCAGCCCAGTGTCCTGCAGTCAGTGGAACACCTCCGTCATCCCTGTCCAAGTCTGGCTATAGATGGAGATGTCATCCATGTACACCAGAGCAAAGTCTCTTTGCCCTGTTCAGAATGTGGTCCATGAGCCATCTATGTACACCAGAGCAAAGTCTCTTTGCCCCATTCAGAATGTGGTCTGTGAGCCATTGAAAGGTGGCTGCCGCATTCTTCATCCCAAATGGCATACCCTGAACTTGAATAGTCCAAATGGGGTAATGAATGTTGACCTCTCTTTAGCTTCAGGGTCAGGAGTACCAGCAAATAGCCCTTTATCATGTCAGTGATGGACAGGTAAGAGGCTCCCCTCTCTAGGACCTCATCCATCCTGGGCATGGGGTGGCATCCAACTCTATGCAGCTGTTGAGCTGGATAGTCAATATAGAACCTTGGGGTACCATCCTTTTTGGGGTCAGTACCACTGAGAAGGCCAGGGACTACTGCACTCCTGGATCACCCAGAGCCAGCATCTGTTGATCTCCCTCTGTATGGCATGTCTTACTCTGACTGTCACAGCAGGGCTTGGGACCCTGTATCTACATGGTGCTCTGACATTGTGGTATACCCCAGCTTGCCTGTGAACATTTCCCAAACATATACTACACCCAATGCATTTAAGCAGCTTGGGCCAGTGTCAGCCACTCCAAGAGGGTGACAGCATCCAATGAGGATTCTCCTTAACATTTTCCACCAGTAGGCTGACTTCTCACTCCTCTGGATAGCCACACGCAGCCAGGACCATTTCATCCCCTGTTGTGGTAAAGCTTCATCATGTTTACATGGTAGCCTAGTTGTTTGCAACTCTTCTCTGGTAGCTCCACCATGTAATTAACATAATTCATCCTCCTGGCCACTGAGTAGGCCCCTCCCAAGTCACCTGTAATTTGTCCTGTTGGGGGATAAGTACCATCACCCATTACCTGAATTCATCCTCCTGGGCTCTGGCCCCTCAGTAGTAACTTGCATCTTCTGCCTCTGTTGTGCAGTGGCTAGGTGCTCTGGGCAATCCCTGAGCTTTTGAGCCATAATCCAAAATTCAGGACATGCCCCACAACAGATTCATTAGGGAGCAAGGTCCTCCTTCCATTAATCCATTACCAAATCAAGGGACCCCTTACCCCATGGCCATATAGGAGCTTGATGGGTGAGAACCCTGTGGACTCCTGGGGACTTCCTACATACAAATAAGAGATGGGGTAGGTACTTGACACACTCTCTTGCATGCTGGTCAGAGAATGCCCTTAACATGGTCTTAAGAGATCCACTGAATTGCTTAACCAGCCCGTTAGTCTGGGGATGGGATGGTGAGACACTGAGCTGTCATACCCCATATTCTTCCAAAGATTAACCATCAGATCAGACATGATGTTGGTGCCCTGGTGCAGCAGAATCTCCTGGAGAAAATCCACCAGACTAAATATTCCCAGCAGCTTGTCAGTCACCTTCTCAGCCTCAATGGAAGACAAGAGCACAGCCTCTGGGTACCTTGTGGCATAACTTTCAACTGCCAAAATATACTACTTGCCAGTGAGACTTGGGGTGCTGAATGGCCCCACAATGTCCTTGGAAATCCTTCAAAGGGCTTCTCAATAATAGCAGGAGAATCAAAGCTACCTTAGCCTTGTCCCAACCTTTCTCACCCTCTGACATTGTGAACAAGTTAAGAAGTTGTTTACCACCTCTTTATAAAATTCTGGGCCAGTAATGTTGTTTGTCAGCTGCATTTTTGTACAACTGACCCTAAATGTCCAGGAAAGGGTCTGCTGTGGACTAGCCAGAAGCTGCTTCCTGTACTCCTAGGAACCATTATCTGCTGGAGTACCCTTCCTCCGGTCCTCACTTAGGAATCCAGTCATGGTACAGGATCCTATTCTCCCAGTACACCTCCCTTTTCCCAGAACTTGGAAAATCACCTTCCATACTGGTGGCTAACTCTCAATTTTGCAGAGATGGGCAGCTTGCTGATCTCTCCCTAGCTGCTCAGAGAGCTGACCTTCCCCAAACACACTCTGCTGTGAGAGATCCACCCAAGACTGGGCTCTCCTCAGTCTGCAGCTGTGACTCAGAACTGCTGCTTCCAGCTCATTCTTCAGCTACAATTTCTCCTATTGATGTAGGAGTTGCTTCTTCCAGCACTGCCCACTCTGTGTTCTTGGGAGTCATTTCCTTTACCTTGCTATGGGTAGTGACACATACATTATTGACTATACTATCTAAGTCATTACCATAATTATATCCATGGGCAGATCTGGTACAACACTCACCTCCCTTATGCCCAAGCCACCTTCCCAGCTTAGAAAGATCTGGGCCATTGGTACTGAGACCACAGCACCCATCACTCCTCCAATGCTAGAAAACTGGCCAGGCAGAATCTGTTCCTCCTGAATCAAATCTTGCTTCTCCATAGTAATAGGGTCCCCAATGTCTCTCAATCCCTGGGTCACCCTTCCATTTACAAACACAGGGTGTATGTGTGTAGTGAAGTTAGAGGGCATGACACTCTGTGTACAAGCTACTAACTGCTGGGAGCTTCACAGGCTAACCCCTCCAGCTGCACTAACCCTTTTCTTATTTTTTGGACAATTATAAGACAAATGCCCAGTTGCTGGTAGATATAGCACCTGCATTCACCTGTCTCCTTGCTTTTGAAACCAGGTGGCTTCCCTTTGTGTTCAGACAAACAGGCTGGCTTCCTTTAGGGTACCCCCAGGTTCCTCTAAAACCACATGATGTCCCTCACCCATTACCCCATTACCTTTGTGATAAGAGGATAGTCAGCTGGTTATGAACTGATCGGCCCTCTCAGTTGCCACTTTAGTGAGGCTGAGAGTTCTAACCCAACAACCATATTTCAAAACACCATGAAGTCTTGCTATATTATAACAATAGCAGTCAGCCACTGCATCTGAACTGCCCGGAGAGGAAGGAGTTAACTCCAGAAGATCTGGAGTTCTACAGCGAGGGCGCTGTGCCCAAAGTCTATCTGGCAGTTTCAAATGAAACTGTCAGATTCTTTACCCGCTTCACTGAACAGTCGCCCGGAGATCAGCTCCTTCAGCTCGGTTCATTCTCGGTTCAAGAGAGTAGTTTTCGGTTCATTTGAACCGGCAAAATCATTATTTTTACCGCATTTCGGTTCTAAAGCTCTATCTGGTAACCGTAAGTACAAAAATTCAAGTCTGTGTGGAAAATTAATTATCGGTTCGGTTTGAACCGATCGCTAATTTTCTGCCTTTTAAAAACTGTACTGTGGGTTTTAGAGTGCGGTTCGGTTCTTATCGTTCTAAAAAACGAAATTATTACGGTTTTTTCAAATACCCGTGACACGGTTAGGAACCGATAAGGGTGTCTTGCCTGGCACTGCCATCAAAAGGCAAGTTTTGGTTAGGCTGGCATTATGTCTGAGAAACCCAAAGAAAAACCGGCCCACTGGGGTTTCAACACTGTGATGTCTGTGGGGACGCCTTTGCCAAGGTTGACCCACACACCACTTGTGTCTATTGTCTGGGGCTGACCACCTCCTGTCAGACTGCCAGGTGTGTAAAATTTCCCTGCAGCCACCCTGGAGAAGAGATTGGGCGGCTCAGGGACGAGAGGCCAAAAAGTCCACTGACCGGATGGCCAGCCCGGTTCAGTACCCACTGGACCAGAGGGAGTGCCCTCTGACCAGGGCGAGACTTCCTCAAGCAAAGGAAGACTGGTTCAGAGGAACCAGTCCCAAGTAAAAAGACAAAGAAATCAGGAGGTTTGGAGTCCAGAATTGTGTCTCCAACTGCTGCAGAGATAGCTAAAGCCATTCAGATTGTCCAGTCACTGTCTCAGGGATCTGTAGAACCACCAACAGTTGGTAAAAGGTTGGTTCGTTCAGTCCCAGTGGTTCAGGATTTTGAAGTTGAGATTTTTATGAACCACAGGAGGGAGGAGGAATTTGATCAATATATGTGTGGCTGGGAGGGTCTGGCGTGCCCATTGAACCGGGCATTTCTCCAGACAGACCTTTAGAATCTCCCCTATTCTGTCTGAGTCCCTTCTTTCTTTATTTTTACAAAAGGTTGCAGAAACCCTCCAGCTTCCTTTAGAGGAGGCTGTGGATGAGCAAGAGAGGAGCCTGATTATGTGGAAATGATGGATATTCCAGAGTCTAGGAGGTTGTCTATTCCTTTGCATAAGTCATTTAGGAAGCAAACAACAAAGATTTTAAAAATCCTCATTCTGTCCCTCCTGTAGATAAAAAATGGACAGAAGGTATACTTTGTCAGGCTCGGATACAGACTTCCTTATTGAGCAGTGTAGTCATGTAGGTGTGGTACAAGCTGCAGCCTGTGACAAGGCTAATATTCCTCTGGCCTCACATCCTCCTGACAAGGATTCTAGGAAGATTGATGCCATGGCGAAGAAACAGTATATGGCAGCTTCTTTGGGACTCAGGCAGGCAAATTATATGGCTTATGTGGCTAGAATATCAGAAATCTAGGTGGGACACAGTATTGCAGTTAGCCGCAGGCCCATGGCCAGCTGGCTAGTGAGTTGGAACAGGTGGCTGCTGATGGCATTGAAGCCTCTAAAGTTCAATTTCATACTGCTGTTGATGTTAATGATGTTTCCTCCAGGGTCATGGCCACTTCTGTAGCTTCTCGTAGGGTTGGCATGGCTCAGATGCACTAATCTGTCCCAAGATACTCAGTCAAAGGCTATGGATTTTCCTGTAGTGGGAAATTCTCTGTTTGGGAGCAAACAGAAAATTATATGAAAAGATGGATGAATACAGAACTACCTACAAAAGTGCCCAGGCTAAGGAGAAGCATGCCATGCCACAAGGCATGCTCCCAGAGGTAAGGGCAGACCCTTTTCAGGCCTTTTTGCAATTTCAAGCCTCCTCTGCTGTCTACAGAGAAGGGTTTCTTCAAGCAGGGGTAGCGTGGCGCAAGTAGACCGTCTCCCTCCCTCAGCCTAAGGCTGCTGCTAAGCAGGCACCCTGATGGGGTGCCAGGGCCATTCTCCTGTACCAGTGGGGGCAGGTTGGCCTATTCAGCCAGAGCTGGCTGTCCTAACTTCAGACAGATGGGTTCTGGAGGTAATAGGCCAGGGTCTGGTTCTCAGCTTCAAATATTTTCCAAAGATGAGAGCCAGGCATTTCCACCTGCAAATCCTTCAGAAGCCCTTGCTTTGGAAGCAGAGGTTTCTTCTCTTCTGGTCTGCAAAGCAGTGGAAAGGTTCCTCCTTGCCATCAGGGCAAGGGCTTTATTCAAGATACTTACCCCAAAAGACAGGAGAATGGCGGCCCATTCTGGATTTAAGATACTTGAACAAGCATCTGTTGAAACCAAAGTTCAAAATGTTAACTCTGGCAATGATATTGCCTTCCCTAAGGCCAGGGACTGGCTAGCTTCCTGGACCTCAAGGATGCCTATTTTCATGTTCTGATCAGGCCTTCCCACCAAAAGCACCTCAGGTTCGAACTGCCCTCAGGCCACTACCAGTTCAGGGCAATGCCCTTCGGCCCTTCCTGCCAAGGGTATTCACAAAATGTCTCGCTGTAGTAGTGGCTCATTTAAGAAGGCAAGGGGTTGCTGTGTTTCCCTACCTGGACGACTGGCTCATTGTGGGTCAGTCTCCAGGTCAGGTGAAATCCCACTTGCAAGTCACCCAGCAGCTTCTCACTTCTCTGGGATTCCTGCTAAACTTACCAAAGTCAGTTCTGGAACCAGTCAGGCCCCTAACTTTCATAGGCGCAGAATTGAACACGAGGTTAGCCAGGGCCTTTCTTCCCTCGGAAAGGGTGGACAGACTCATCGCCCTGGCATCCTCCTTTACCCTGCGGGTCTCTCGACCAGCAAGGCATTTTCTGCAACTCCTCGGGCACATGGCTGCTTCCACAGCTGTTGTGCAGGGAGCAAGATTCCAGATGAGGGACATTCAGTTCCATTTGAGGGCCTATTGGTCTCGAGGAAGGACCCCCTTACCAAATTGGTCCCAGTTACTCAAACCCTGATCCTGGCCTTACACTGGTGGCAGGATCAAAGCAATCTGAAACAAGGGTTCCCTTCATTCCCATTCTCCCTCCCTCACCCCTCACCACGGATGCCTCCCTGTTAGGGTGGGGGGGCTCACCTAGACGACACCACTCAGGAGTGTGGTCTCCTCAGGAATCTCTGCTCCACATCAATCTTCTGGAACTCAGAGCTGTCTTTTTAGCTCTTGGGTCTTTTCAGATTCTGTCCAGAACAAAGTGGTTCAAGTCAGGACAGATAATACCACCACAATGTGGTACATCAACAAGCAAGGGGGCACTCGGTCTTCAGCCTTGTGCACCAAGCAATGAGTTGTGGTCTCTGGCTTATTCCTGAACACCTCCCTGATATGGGTTCATCTCCCAGGAAGGACAATGTGCTGGCGGACGCCTCAGCAGAATTTCTCAGGGCCATCAACAATGGGCTCTGAATCCACAAGTACTGGGGTCTGTCTTTGCCAGTTGGGGCACTCCTCAGATAGATCTTTCAGCGGCCCCAGACAACCACCAACTTCCTCTTTTTGCTGCAGGCCTCCAGTACTGGGCTCAGTCCCTCTGGATGCCTTTCTGTTGGATTGGAAGGGGGATTCCTGTATGCCTTCCCCCTTTCCTCTCCTTTTCAGGGTACTAGTGAAAATCAGATCTCAACCTTGCAGAGTGATTCTGATTGCCCCAGATTGGGCCAGACAGCCCTGGTACCCTCTGCTCCTGTCCCGAGCAGTCCACCCTGCCCTGAGCCTGCCCAGAGTTCACGACTTACTGGCCTGTGCACAGGGAGAGTGTAGTATCCGACCTCAAGTCCCTCCACCTCAAGGCTTGGCTCTTGAGGAGCTAGAATTGCTGACTTACACCTTTCTCAAGGTGTCATGGATATTTTAAAGGCTTCTAGGAAGCCTTCCACTAGGGCCACTTATAATTCTAAGTGGAAGAGGTTTTCCATCTGGTGCTCTGAGAGGCAGATTATCCCAGAATCTGCTGATCTTCCCATTCTTCTGGAATATTTGGTCCACCTGAATTCCCTAGGCCTTAGACCAGCTACCCTGAAGGTTCATCTGGCAGCTGTCTCTGTTTTGTGTCAGCAGGAAGCCTGCCTCCCTTTCTTCTCACCCTGTGTTCTCCAAGTTTTTAAGGGTTACTTCATACTAACCCTCCTTTTGAGACCAGCTCCGCCTGGGACCTGAATATTTGCATTGCTCAGTTAATGCGACCCCTTGAGCCTCTGTCTTCAGCAGAACTCAAGTATTTAACTTGGAAAACCGTTTTTCTAGTAGCTATCACCTCTGCCAGACGCATAAGTGAGTTACAGGCCCTGTCAGTGGAAGAAGATTTTATCTCTTTCCACAGAGATAAGGTAGTCCTTAGGACTAATAGAAAGTTTTGCCTAAGGTGGTTTCTGATTTCCACCTGAATCAATCTATCTCCCTCCCAGTATTTTTCACTGAGCATTCTTCCTCAGGTGAGAGAAGACTGCACAGCTTGGATGTCAAAGGGCATTAAGTTACTATCTAGGCGCACCAGAGGTCATAGGTTGAATCCCTCCAACTGTTTCTTACCTATGGCGAGGTTGGCAAAGGGAAACCTGCCACTAAGAGAACAATTGCAAGGTGGATTGTCTCTTGTATCCAATTTTGTTATCAGAAACTGGGTAGAGTACCCCCTCAGGATTGAGGGCCCACTCCACCGGGGGTACAGCTGCGTCTCTAGTGGCTGCTAGAGACATTCCTATTCTGGAGATTTGTCAAGCTGCTACCTGGAAGACAGTTCACACCTTTACAAGCATTATTCCCTGGATGTCCAGTCCAGGAGAGATGCTCAGTTTGGCACAGCTGTGCTTCAGAGCCTATTTCTAAGTAGGTTCTGACCCTCCTCCATGGAGGTACTGCTGTGTAATCTGCTATTGTTATAATATAGCAAGACTTCATGGTGTTTGAAGAAAAAATTACTCACCTTAGTAGTGCTTTTTCTTCTCATGGAGTCTTGCTATATTGTAACCACCCTCCCTCCTGCCCCTCTCAGAACTCCTACTTGGGTAGAGGTGGTAAATTGGTGCAAGCACTGTGTCATGCCATTTTAGTTTTCCCTAACCCTGTTTTCCTTTGGGTTAGGGATCTAGATTATTCATTTAGGTTATTTTTTTATTGCCCCTTGTTGGACTTGAGTCTTGGGGAAGGGGTTCATATGTGCTTGTCAGGGTGGTAAAACGAACCATAATACCATCAATCTTTGTTATTATGGTTCTGGGTGTTTCTTTGTTGTTTATATTGTTGTTATTACTACTAGTAGGTAGCCATAGGCTAGTGTAGTTTTTCCACACAGACTTTTTTCCGTCCTTTGATGTTGGCTTCGTAAAGATCTGACAGTTTCATTTGAAACTGCCAGATAGAAACTTGGCACAGCGCCCTCGCTGTAGAACTCAGATCTTCTGGAGTTAACTCCTTCCTCTCCGGGGCAGTTCAGCTGCAGTGGCTGACTGCTATTGTTATAATATAGCAAGACTCCATGAGAAGAAAAGCAATTACTAAGGTGAGTAATTTTTCTTTCAGTTCCTCAGGTACAGTTTTTAGAACTGTTCCAGAAGAAATAAATCTGTTATTTTCTCTACAAAGCAAGATTTTGCACCCTCTATCCAGTATTCTAACAAGTTACTTAGCTGCACACACATTTCAGCATAGCTATCCCTGGTGCCTTTCTTAACCTTCTAGATTTCTGCCCATAGGCCCTGGGAGTTAACTCAAAATGCTTTAGCAGGGCATTTTCACTTTATCATAGTCCATACAGTCCTCATTGTCCATTCTGGCAAATACTTCTATTGCTTTACCTTACCTGTAAGCAGTAATAATAGGTGAGTCACCCAAGAAGGCCTGCCCAATTCAAACTGCCCACAGCTTCTCTCAAAGGTCTTAAAACAAATCAAGATCATCCCCTACTGATCTTGGAAACATTTTAGAATTAATTATGGCTTCCTGGATCGACCCTCATGCCATTACTCACAGTTTATGGTTTTGTCCCCTGGCACAGAATGCCCATCCATCTCTCATGCGAAGCTCCTTCATCTGGATCTCATGCAGGGCACTGCTTTCTCCTCCTCCTCGCTCCTCTCACTTTGTTGGATCTCATGCTGATGCTGCTTGTCTCATTCCGCTCCTCTCTTTCTCTCTTGTGCTTTCTCAGTTGGATCTCATGCTGGCACTGCTTCTCTTGCTCCTCAGCTTCCAGCTTTCTCCTCTGCAGATCTGCATCAGTCTTTTGTCTCTCATTTTCTGCCTTTGCCTTGGCCAGTGCAAGCTCAACTCCAACATTTGCACCTGGTCTGCTTGCGCAGCTGCCCTAGTCAAAGGCTCTGGCTCATCTGCATTAACCCTGTCCTCCAACTTATACCTTTGGCCAGCAGTGACCACTTTCACACAGCTTCCTGGTCACTTTTTAAAGGATGTCTATGAGTTCCAAACATGTTCGGCCTTCCTCATAGCCCAGTTCTCACCTTCTGCAGGTTTTGCAGTGTGCATTTCTCATAAGGCCATGGAATAATGTCTTCTAGATATCTATTTTGGCTTATAACAAAATAAAACTGGTAGAATATAGTTCTCTTTGTATCAGACTGGTTTCTCCCAGACTCAGCCTGCACACTTTTACCAGCTTTCTCAAACCCTTCAGATGCCTGCAAGAGTACTTCAGTAGCTGTCACTACTTAGCATAGACACTCTCTTGGAGTATCTCTAGGTCTGAATCCCACAAGAGTTACTGCTCACACAATACAGTGCTCCTTGCCAAAGGGCAAATGACCCATTCCTCTCTGTCACAGCTGAGAACACATCACTTTAGAAACAAAATATGGTAACCGTAGCCTTCCCTTCGGATACAGAAACACAGTTTCTGTAAGTTATACACCAGTTATATGTACCTCAAAGGACTCAGTCACAGAAACATGAAGTATATAAAAAATATATATATTTTTTGCTCCTCTCAGGCTCCTTGGCTGGTCACTTCTTTGGGCCACCTAGGCCTGCTACAACTCCACCTGATCATCATCATTCATTCCTTAGTGCCACAGTGTGCAGTTAACCTGACATAACCCTTCATCAGGTGGGTCCTCCTTCTGAGGAGAGGTGCCACATAGGTGCAGATACATATCCCAGGCATGGCGGGGTTGGCTTGGATACTTCAGGCTTCATGGTGACAGGGACGGTGAATATCATCTGGTCAATTGGGGCATTTTCCACTTTTCTACCCCTCCCCACCTCGCAAAATGGACTCTGTTGCGATGGTGACCTGGGGCAGGGATGTACAGTGGTGTGTCGAGGCATCACACTGTCTAGTATGTCATCCAAGCCACCTCCAGATGCCAAAGGACCACCCATCCCCTGGAAGGAATCATCCGATAGATGCTCTGAATTCCTCCTGCCAGACTCTGCTTCTGGTACCCAGACTCAGGTGTGAACCCGGTCACCAGCATGCCAAGCAAACCCTTCACTCAGTGCCACAGAGCTGGCAAAATAAAACAATATTTTAATACTTCAAGATATTTACACATATAACACAGAATACTATACTAAGACTATGGAGAACAGTACTTCTACAGAGGACATATAAATATGTTAGAAGAATAAGGTCTTATAGTCTATCTTGTCTGCTCGAGTGTGCAGGTCCCTCCAGTGTCTACAGTAGGACCTGCCCATTCCCCAAATTCCCATCGACCCACTCATTCCCCACAGCAATGTTTCCCTTTATTCTGTCTCATCCTCGCTTGAAGCTATCCACCATTTTCAGGGCGCCACCTCCTCTGTCAATTCTTTCCATTTGGCCACCACTTTCTCAGTGCAAAGTGCCTCTTCCTCTCTTTCTTTCTCTCTCTCTCTCTCTCTCTCATTTCCCCATCAACTTTAAGCTATGCCCCCTAGGGACTTGTTCCCACTAAGACTGAAGGGTCCTCCATGATCACCCTATTAAGACCTTTAAGGTATTTGAAGGTCTCTATAATATCCCCTTTCCCTTCTGTCCTCAAGGGAGTACATGTTGAGGCCCTTGAACTTCTCCTCATAGATGTTGCCTTGCTGGCCCCGGATCATCTTGATTACTTTGTTGTATTGGTTGCAAAATGACCCAATCCAACAACTGGTACAGCTAGAGCAGGAGTATTTCCAACAGCACCTCTTGAGAAATGAATACTGGACACATGCCTACTTTTTCCACAGAAGCTCTCCTCCATATTTATTACAACAGCACTCCATACATGGAAAAGAGTGATCACTAGATCACATCTATGAGATACAATGCTATAGCTGCTACCGTTACTGTTACACCAGACTTCTTTCCTGCATTTCATGATACAGGATACAAACACTGGCATTGCCAAGGCTTCCTGTATCCTTTACAGTTTTATCAAGGAGACAAACTGTTGGATTTCTTGATCCTCCAGGAACAATTGTCTGTCCCTCAAACAACCCTGTTAAGAGATTTATAATCCAGACATTATGTGGAGGGTCAAAAGTAATGAGTACCCACTCAGAAATAAATCACCCATATGCACAGACACGCTTCTTTAATGCACATGTTATGGAACTTCTAAACTCCTTAATGGTTTATGGTATGCAGAATTTTTTCATTCGTTGTCAACTTTGACATTTCCCTGGACCCAAAAATATTTATTTTGGGTGATACAACTAGTCTATTTCAACTGGGAGGGAGCAGCAATACTGGATTTTAGCTGCCTCTCTAGGTCTTAAAAGACTGATATTAGCTAAATGGCAAGACACGGGGTCCCTTATCTACATGAATGGATCACTTTCATGGGGAGGCTGGCAGCCAAAGAAAGAATTAGTTACCTGAATCAAAATAAAGGGAACTTCACAAAAAATATGGAATTCTTTTCTTATATTGTTGGTGGAAAAAGCAATTCAATTAAAATTGTTAATAAACTATCTACTAAGAATTGTATCTGTGTCAGAGAGAGAAATTAATTGAAAATAAATATATAAAATACTTTTCACTCATTTATTTACTTTTTGTATATATTGTAGTTTCTTAACACTTAGCATATTAAGTCTTTGTTGTTATTAGTCAAAGCTTTAATTGCATGAGTATTCAATGTTTTGTTAATATTGTTATATACAAAATGTCTTGTTTTACACTGATGTATCTTTGTTTTGTTTTGTTTTCTTTATTTTTAATGATCAATAAAAATTAATAAAGGAAAAGAAGTAAATCAGCCACTAGCAGGGCTCGTAACTTAAGCCCTTAATGGTTTGCACTAAGATCATCTGCTCTCCTGCCTATATGAAGTACTGCAGAACAATCCACCACAGCCTCTGCTACATGCCTTTGACCTTTGGATGCAGGAACTTGCCACTTCTATCACCACTGAGTGTTAAAAAATGAAAATATCCATAACCACTTTCTCCCTTGGGTGACTGAATTTAAATGGAAATGTCTCATGCAGTATTTTATCACCCTAGTACAACAAATGCACAGGGGACCTGTGCTCACTGAAGTATGTTGGAGTTTCTGTCGAGAAATGCAGGAAAATCATCTCCATATTTCTGGACATGCTGACATATTTCCCAATATTTGGAAGCCATATTGCAAACTATGTTTTCTGATTCGTCATCCTTACTACTCAATGTTTCTTGTTTACCTTATTCCCATGGTGGATGAAGGACACAGGTTGCAAAGTACCTGCTGTGTATCCTTCTGGTAGCAGCTAAAAATGCATAACAGACAAGTGGCTTGCTCTTGAGATACCCACAATAGGGGACTGGATATCCTTGGTGAATGAGATCTCTAAGATGGAAACACTCACATACAATAATAGACAGCAGGTAGATTAAGCCAGTAGCAGATGGAACCACTGGGTCTTATACCTCCTAGATTTAGACACGGACTTCCTCCCTTAGATTAGGCTAAGTAAAGTGGTAGGGAGTAGGATGCTGCCCAGAGGGAAGACCTGGGAAATATGGGACAATATGGAGTAAGGTATTTGTACTTGACAGTACAGAATTCATATCATGAAACACAATGTACCTAAGGAAATACCTGATTGCTTATGTGTGCACTGTCTGTATAAGTCTGGAAGCACATGTTTAATAGTATTCATGTCTGTTTGTCTATGTATTGTTTATATTTGAAATATTGACTAACAATATATATTTAAAAAAATTATAAAGTGAAAGCCTAAACAGTTGTGTACCCTTCAGTAATGTTAGATAACAGGGTAACTGGCTCCATTATTTGGTCGCACTGTAAGAAAAAGAGCACCAACTAATTTTACCATCTATACAAGGACAACAAAATAGTTTCCTTCATAAGATCTTGTATCAGAAGTACATGTATAGATCTGTAATTGTTCTGGCAAACTAGCAGTGGAATTTGAGTTTATTAATTTCACAACAAAGCATTAGATAATATGCTGAGAATGACAATCTTGAGATAAACAACATGAGAAAGAAGCGCTGGTGAGTATGAAATGGTTTTAAGAGAACAAATTTTGCAAACTTAAGTATTACTGCTTTTTTCTTTGCACGTGAACTGGCTCTTAATCTTAAACTATTCCTCCATAGTATAAGGCTGGAAGCAAATGATATGACCTGTCTTGTATAAATGGTTAACGGACACTGTCAGCCCTTTTTCATAATTTTTCTAATTGAAACCCTACATTTCATGATTGCTTACCTTCTTAAAATTCATTTATGCTGCTATTTTTTTCTCCATAAGTACTTTTATTGTATTTGTGGTTGTTTTTCTCCCAGTATCCCACCCTCATCTCGGACACACATGTGCCATGCATTGAAATGCCCTCCTTTGTGTCACCCTTCTCCACCTCTGCCACCACTGGACCTCCACCGGTGGCAGGGACTACAGAAGGTGACCACCTCCCAGGAGAGGAGAGGAGTTGCCATATGGCTGCTCAATCTGCTCCCCCTGTTGGCTCCCCAATGACCTGAGGTCATTCTCAAACCTAGGTCACCGGCATAGCATGAGGTAAGACATCCAGCACCTCAGCTCTCTGTACTACCAGGCTGGCCACTGCTAATTGTTTTATCTTCTTTCTTTCTTTCTTAGTAGAACAAAAAGCATGCTAAAGATGTAATTATACCCAACCTTGTTTAGTTTCAGATACTTGATCTATTCTTATTGCATGCTTCCTGAACATTAGGAACACCTGCTTCCTCTCCTTCTACTGCACCATGATTGGCTAGACTGTGCTGGGGGTGTTTCCAAATCCAAGAACGATGCAGTGGGAGTTATCAAGGACAGTAAACACACATGTTTTGTATGGTAACACCAGCATAGTGGGCAGTCTATGTTTCTCTTTTATTCAACATTCATAAAAAATAATTTTAAAATGGATTCCTTGCAAGACAACATACTCGACATATGTTACACAGTAGTATAATGGTAGGTGTGCATACACACTGATTACCTTTTCTACATGAGGTGAGGGTATTCACCTAATTATGAGGTAACTCAGTAACACAGTATCACTTAGTGACAGGTAATATGCCATTAAATGCTTGCATGGTATAGAAGGTATTGTATTGGCAAAAGAGCATTTGATATCGGCAACTACAGTTAGCCTGATATTACCCAACAAACTACAGTTTCTATGTAGAAGCTCAAAGCCTCTGCTTTAATTCTAAATTAGCAGGAAAAGCTACAGAACTATTATAATGTCCAAACATTAAACTTTTAAATAGTTAACACTCCCCAATGCCCCATTAATAAAGTCCAGGCAATGGCATGTACTTCCAGGGTCCACATATCACAGTTCAGATTTATCAAGCAGACCTGAGAAGTCACCACTTCAGAGTCCGGAGAACTGTATCACAAGTTAGGTGCCTAGCAGCTATACTGGATCACTGACATTAGTCCTTGTGCAACAGGGTGCACTTGTAGTCATCCATGTGACACCATGTTAAAACACTGAAGAGAGCTAGGAAATAGTCTATAGGTGGTAACCTAGTAAATATATAATAATTTTACAGTTACACAAAATAAATTGTACTCACCTAAGTCTCCTGTCACTAAACATAGGAACATATAGGAACATGGGAAAGTACAAGTCTTTAACCAATGGACATTATGACTCAACCAGTCAATCTAGAAATGAGAACATAGTATCACCCATGTACTCATCCAATGTAAATTTGAATGTCTCCAGGGTACCACTCAATACCACTTCCTTGGTAATCTATTCCAGATGTCAGCAACTCTCTGATTTAACCAGTTTGTCCATCTTGTAAGTCTTGAAGAATTTGCCTTTGAGTTGTAATTGATGGAATTTACTTTACCTAGTTGTTTCATTACTTGTGTACCCTAAAATTCCTACAAGTCGTCATTGTTAAATGCTCTATATGTCAGGAATAGGTCCCTTTAAGTCTTCTGTACTGCACGGAGTACAGTCCTAGGTCCTTTAACCTCTCACTAATGGCTTCCCTACTGTCTTCCTATTTTTCTATGTTTATTTGCATGCATGTGCAAGAAACATAGTGCCACCATACTGAATTTTCATAGGTGTGCCACCCTGCTTCAATACCCGCCCCTTCTTGCAGGCGCAGCCTCACTGTACCAATAAATGTCTGAGCTGACTATGACAGCAGTTCAGATGCAGTGGCATACAGTTCAAAGCAAAGACCACTAAAAACAGTGGTGGTAACATGTAAGCAATCTGCATACTGCCATTGGCAGGTAATTTACATATTGCCATCGGCAGTATGCAAAGTGCCTACACGCCAGCACTGCATCTGAACAGCTATCATAGACAGCTCAGTTTTTCTGGTCCCCCCAACAAACACCAGTAGCATGCTGGGAGCCCACCCCAGCATGTTCATACGCCCTCCCCGACACTGTATGGCCGATGGGGTGCCCAATCCTCTGTCGGCCCACTGTCCCCCAAACAGATTTCCAGGTACCATGCTGGGAACCTACCTCAGCATAACAAAGTCTGTATGCTGATGGGGTGCCCAATCTCCCATCAGCTCCACTGTACCTCCCCAAAACAGACTGCCAGGTGCCATGCTGGGAGCCCACCCCAGTGTGTCAAGTCGATGCTTGACGGGGTGACCAATCCCCATCAGCTCCATTGCCCCAACAGACTTCCAGGTGCCATGCTGGGAGCCCACCCCAGCATGGCAAAAGTCTGTATGACTGATGGGGTGCCCAATCACCCATCGGCTCCAGTGCCCCAAACAAACTTCCAGCTACCCACCCCAGCATGGCAAAGTCCCACGCCATCTTCCTAAAAAAGAAAACACCTATAAGAAAAAACAGTCCCTCATTGACTGTCTTGCCCTCCCCAATCCACACCCTCCATCTGTGTACCCCACCTCCCACACCCCTGCCCTACCCTACACTTACCTCTGGAGGCTGGTGCAATGATCTTCGGTGGTCCGAGAACACATCTGCACTCTTCAAAGCCAACCACAAACTGAAGAAATGCCAGTAAACTGTATAAGGGCATAAATGTTTTCACCTTTGGTGCATATCTCTGCCATTTTGGAATTTTCACCAGATTTTCAACATGGGGTTCTTGGGACCCCACCTCATGAACTCAGTCACTGTCATTTTGTTATTCGGTCCCAAAAGGTGATTTCACAGTCACTGCGTGGAACCACCTTTTGGGACCAATTACTGAAATGACAGTGTCACAGTTCATGAGGTAGGCCCCTAAAAACCCTATGTTGAAAATTTGGTGAAAAATCCCAAAATGACTGTTTTATGAGTGTGCTTTATGCAGTTCCTACACACATTAGTAGCTTTGAGACATTTTAATATTTTCACTCCAGATTTTCAGTATTGCCATTTTACCACACCTCCTTATGAACAGTACAGCTGTCATTTTTCACATCTCGCCCAAAATGTTTTTGCACATGTAGCTTACATTGCGCTGTCAGTGTGCAAAATCAATGTTCGGACACATTAAGAAAATCACAGTGATACTGTTCATGAGCAGAGGTGTTAAAATGGCTATGTTGAAAATTGGTGACAAAAGTCTATAAAATGACTGTGTTACAAGCCGCATTGTTCAATTTCCACGCACCCATAAGTTCACGAATTTGTAATATTTTTAGTCCAGATTTTCAACACTGACATTTTCCACACCTCCTTATGAACAGTATAGCTGTCATTTTTCATACCCTGGCCAAAATCTGTTTTTGCACTTCCGCACAGAATAGCACGGTCACTGTAGGAAATTAGTGTTCGGGACCGATTAAAAAATCACAGTGGCACTGTTCATGAGCAGAGGTTCAAAATGCCTATGTTGATAATCTGCTGTAAAAATCCCCAAACTGATTACATTACAGGTTTACATTGTGGAGTTTCTACGCACGCTTGTGACTTCACCAGTTTTTTATATTTTCACTCCAGATTTTTAACAATGCCATTTTTACACCTCCTCATGAACAGTACACCTGTCACTTTCACATCCTGTTCAAAATGTGTTTTTGCACCTGTGGTGCCAAATGGCACAGTTGCTGTGCAAAATCACCTTCCGCCTAACAAACGTTCATGCGATGGGGTCATAAAAAGCACATGTGGAAAACTTGGAGTAAAATATCAAGAAACGCTCAGGCGTTAGGGTTTTAGACCATAATGCCCTACCCTGTAGGGACTGACAGGCATCGGGTGTGTCCTAGGATTCTCAACAGTAATGCTCATGCCATTCCACCCCACCCCACCCTGCAGCCAGTGACAGGCATTGCGGTGCACCTTGGACCCTTTGCCCCCAGAGTACATCCCATTCTCCTATACTGCACTCATTTTAGCATATTTCCTATGGAATGAGGTGAATGTAAGCCCAAATACCCCAAGGCACACCTCAACACTTGTAAGTGTCTGAAGGGCAGGGTGAGATGAAATGTCATGACCATCATGGGTGATGACCCAAAGGTACACCCCAATGCCTGTCCATCTCTGCAGGGTGAGGGTGGAGTTGGGGTCGGTGCAATACTCAATGCCATTCCTATGCTGCATCTGTCTAACTCCTGCACTTCCACTGCTAATACCAGTAAGCAAACATTCGGCATTGACAAATGCTTGCTTGCATTAGAGGAGATATTGAAGTGTTTAGGTTGCCTTGACTGAATGGTGTCAGTTCTAGCATGGTGATATAGGTGTAAAGAGCAAGTGCAAGTGCTGCTCCTGATGCTGACTGCTCTCCAAAATGGCCTGGTCGGGTCAGGACACAGGTCCACCCCCGCAGCTACAACTTGGAATGGAAAACCACAAGGTAACCTGATCAAGGCAACCACCTGAGGTGGATTTTGTGTGACGCCTGGCCAGTGGGTGTCAGGGGAAATTTTGGGGAAGGGGCCCACGCTCAGATACCGCTATAGGGAACACAAGGAGAGGCCTGAAGCTGGCTCGAATGCAAGAAACAATGAAAGTTTATTAGACACGACTAAACAGTAACATTATACTAAATATCTATGTAACCCCTAGATGGCGCTATCCCAGGGCTACTACCCTGCCTGATTTGCCACTAACAGGTTGAGGGCCTGGATCCAATGGCGGTGCCTCCACCCAGAGGTCAGGGTTTGCAATAGTTAAACTAACTTGGTCACAGCCCTCTGGGACACTGCAACCCCTTTCTTCCCACTAGTGGCCACACAATATATCAGAATTACCTTCACAGTATACACTTACCCCCAGGTCTGGTTCCGGCACTGGGACCTCCTGTGAAATGAGATACAGTGCAACAATCACAGTACAGTACTTTAACATAGACAAATACCTCAGGCAGTATAACTTTGCTGAAACAAGCAGCTCTGATTTATTTAGGGGATATAACAAGGACAGGGGAAATCAGGTTAATTAGCTTATCACTCTAATAATCTACTCTATGGCTCTGTGCACAGGCCTATCCCTATCAGTTACTGTCCTGGGTACCCAAGCCCTAGTGGCTAGTCCAAACCGTGGCAGCTGGTAGGGCCCTTTCACACAGAGAAAAGGAGAATTAAACAGTCAGCAGTACAGTAATTCCATTTGGATTTAATGTGGCAATTCAACAGGGAGCAACCCTGAATTAGTACTCACGACCTCCAAATAAGATAGGGTCCTTCAATGTCAGCAGGGCTCACTTGAGGTACACAAACCTCTTCACACATCCATATAAAAGAAAGTACTATACCAGGCAGGCTGCATCTGTATCCCGATCGCAATTACTGCACAATACCCGGAGAACACACAGCAGATTCAGTTCCTGACAGACCGAGTGCAATTTTCAGCAATTCTTCCAGTCTTCTACAGGGTGAGCCTGGTTTCTACTCTTCAGAGATCCTTTGATTCTTTTCACAGGACGGATTCAGTCCTAACAAGCTGCAGACCGGAACTCTGGGCCTTACACGTTTTTGACTAAAACTGCACACTGAAAAGCACAGGGCCTCCTTCCTCTTCACTGCCAAAGCTCAACTGAAACTCCAACCGACAAAACCGGGCTCTTCCTTTGAGTTCCTCCCAGTTCTTGACTGGATTGGCTGTCACTCACAATAGACTGCTGCTGTTGGTCCAAAAGGCACTGAAGTCTAAACTACATCTCCCAGAGTCACTGCCCATACAATCCTCTTGTGGCTGGCTCCAGATTATGAGTCCAAGTTCTGATTCGTCCAAGGCACCATTTTAGAGCTAGCTTACCCCACACTGATTGGTCCAGTTCAGCAGTTCAAAACTAGAATGGGGAACTAGCAGACACAGTTCTGACTGCAAAGAAAGCAGGTTAGACAAACTGTAATTTCATTATTACTCTAAATAATTTCTGGCAAACAGTTACATCTTTCAGATAGGTTCCTTTGCACTCTAGTGACTGCAAAATGAAGTGAATTGGCAGCAGCTCGAGTGGTACTCGGAGAAGCACACAGTCCCCCATACAACTAATTATGTCTGCAAGCAGACAGCTCTTAAAGAGACAGTACCAGAGGCTCTAAAAAACACTCACTGATAAATGGCTTAAATGCCAAACACCATTCAGGCTTGGAGCATTCAAGCAAGCTCCTGGAAGTCTTTGGGAACCCCATTTGCAGGGGTTTACACCCTTCCTGGCCTGGGAAAGCTTGACGTCCGCGTCACAAGCAAGTACCCCCATAAGTTTCAACTGCAACCATATACATTTGCATTAGGCTCGCATATGTAATCATCAGTCAATATATCATTTTACCAAGAACACATTTCTGAAACATTGCAGTACGTCCTCTTTTACACAGTATTACATACAATATTGTACCATAACTCAAGTTATTACCTCTTGTACATGAAACCTGAAGAGGGGGGCCCTTCCTATCAGTTACCTGGGCTGAACGGGCAAGGGCACCATACTTAGAGGGCAACACAAGTAACTTGGAGTTAGCACTGACGCTCAGTTTGGGCAATGAGCTCGGGGACACATACACTCCTTTATGGACAACATTGAGAGGCAAATCCACAGGCCTCCCAAGGGAATCATAACTGAGGTGCACCACAGGCTTTACAGCTCGACCAGTCTTTCTAGGGGAACTGTTACAGTCTCTGCACTCTGAGCCTCATTTTCAGCATTGTCCACACTTGTCAGGAGTCTCCATGGGGGTAGAGAGGCTAGAACTTGGGGCACTTTCAGCTCCAGGAGTTACAGTTTCTGGAGTCCACAACACTTGGCTCGCATGGAGAGCTTTCGGACACTGGCAGTGGACTGTCAGGGCACTCAAAATACTCTTCTTGTTCGGGTGTATCACCAGTCTGCCCCAATCTATCATTTTCCTCCTGAAAGCTCAAACAGTTCAACCATGCACAATGATTCCATTTCATCTGATCTGATGCTTTGCACTTCACTTTCTGGGAGCATTGGCTCCAGGGATGAAGTTGGGGGCTTAAACAGTCCAGAAGGCCCAGCTTTGTCTCCAGTATTGACTAGGGATTGCCCGAAACAATTGACTCAGTTCAGAAGAAGGATAGTATTCAAAGTCACTCTCACTTTCTTCCGATATGGACTGACAGTCATGCTCAACTGGGACTTGTGGAGGGAACACTTTAACTTTGCTTCTGTAGGTGCAGACTTTCTTGATCTTTTCTTAGCAGCAGCTCTAGTCACTGGTCCAGAGGGGCATCTTCTAGGGCTCAGACTCAATTAAGATTTGTCCAATGGGCAGTAAATGATTTCTATGCATTGTTTTACATCTTTGAATTATTCTCAGGCCTTACTTTGTACACTGGCAGATCATCTAGTTTGCCCACTACAATGTGAGGAGATGGTGCCATCTGTCAGCAATCTTGTGCTTGCCATGCAATCCCAGATTTCTTAGCAATACCCGATCTCCTCCTGGAGTTCCTGTGCTTTCACCTTTTATCATACCTTTCTTTGTTGGCCAGATTTCTTTTGGCAGCCATGGTTTGAGCCAGTTGGTACGCATGAGTTAGCTGGGCCTTAACTTTGCACATACTGTAAATAGTTGTCAGCCTGAACCCCATCAGGAGAGACCCCAAACACACATCTACTGGTAGTCGAGCTTCTTCCAAACATCAGGCGGTAGGGGAGAATCCAGTGGCATCACTTTTGGTGCAGTTATAAGCATGTACCAGGGTGCTAATTTGTTGGCTCCATCTAGGCTTGTCCTTTGGGTGCAGGGTGCCTAGCATATCTAGCAAAGTGCGGTTGAAACGTTCAGGCTGTGGGTCCCCTGGGGTGGTAAGGAGTGGTTCTGGACTTCTGACTCCCCACAGAGAAAGCATCTCTTTGATCAGACGACTCTCAAAGTCTCTCCTTGATCAGAATGGATTCTTTGAGGCCCATAGTGAACAAAAAGTTTTCTACAAGTACTTTGGCCACAGTGGATGCTTTCTGGTCTTTGGTGGGAAAGCTTGGGCATATCTCGTGAAATGGTCAGTGACCACCAGCACATTACTGATATTTCTTTGATCTGACTCCAAACTTAGAAAATCAATACAGACCAGCTCCATGGGTGCACTGGTGGTGATGTTAACAAGGGAGCAGCCCCTGGGGCAAAGCTTTCCTCTGTAAGCAGCGATCAAGTCTGAATGTGTTGCTCCACATCAGCCCCCATCTTAGGCCAATAGAATCTGGATCTCACCAAGTCAAGTGTTCTGTCTATACCAAGGTGCCCCATGTGGTTGTGCAAGGACCTCAGTACTGAGTCTCGAAAGGCAGTGGGCAGCACTAGTTGTTGTTTGTCTACTTGTCCCCTCTGTCTACTGTTTCTCTGTATAACAGTTTATTGATCAGTTTCAACTTAGACCTTCTTTGTATAACAGTGCAGTTCTCAAATCAGTGGGCGTAATTTGGACACATCTTTTCCTGCATAGAGGGCTTCTAAAGCTGCTTTGATCATGGGATCGCGGGATTGAGCCCACGAATACTGTCATTGTCCAGCTGAGGCAGTGCACCAATGTCTATTGCAGAAAAGTGGCAATAAGCAGCAGGTATGCAATTTCAGAGGCTCCCAAGCAATCCACCATGCAGTCCACTGCGCCTGTGGACATTTGTTCCTCCCTGTCAAACCTCGGCCAGAGTGCCGAATGTCAGGTTCTGCCAATCGGACCCAATCATTCTGGGAACAGGCCTCCGGAGAGAGCATCAGCATCTATGTGGTTCAGACCTGCTCGGTATTCGAGAGCATAGTCATATGTAGATAATGCAGAAAGCCACCTATGGCCAGTGGCATCCAACTTAGCTGAGGTCTGCACATAGGTCAAAGGATTATTGTCGGTTTTACTAGTATTTTAGCCCCATACAAGTACTCATGGAATTGGTCAACAATAGCCCACTTCAAAGCTAGGAACTCTAACTTATGTACAGGATAGTTCTTTTCGGATGGGGTCAGGCTTCTACTGGCAAAGGCCACTGGTCTCAGGCCATTCTCGTGCTCTTGGTACAACACAGCCCCAACCCTTGCAAGCTAGCATCAGTGTGCAGGACGTAAGGTTTTCTTGGATCGGCATAGGCCAGCACTGGAGCATGGGTAGTTGATATATGATCTCATGAAAAGCAGTCTCACAATCAGGAGTCCAGCGGCTCCAAATACTTCACTGGATGAAAATACACTCTTTCAGTCTTGAGGGACGCTGACTTTTGGTATTTTTGTGGGTTGGGGGATACCCTTGAGTAAGGTTAAGTAAAGGCGGATCACTCTTGAATAGTCCTTGATGAGCTTCCGATAATAACCACAGAATCCCAGGAATCTTTGCAGTTCTTTTAGATTTTTGGGCTGTGGCCAGGTGGTCAAGGCCTCAACTTTACTTGGGTCGGTCTCTATTCCTCGGTGGATACTATGTGTCCCACATACTTTACTGATGTTTGAAAAAATTGACACTTATCAATGGACAGTTTAAGACTAAAGTCCTCCAGTCGGTCCAATACCTTAAATAATCTGCTCTCATGTTCCTCCAGTGAGCTGCCAAACACAATAACATCATCTAGGTATACCAGGCACTCTAGTAAGTTCATGTCCCCACTGCACGCCTCCATCAATCGTTGAAAGTGGCTGGGGCACCTGAAATCCCTTGAGGCATCCTCATGAATTCATAGAACCAAGCGGACAGATAAAGGCTGTCTTTTCACGGTCCTCTGGGGCCATCGGGATCTGATAGTACCCACTGGCGGAGATCCAGCACAGAGAACCACTTGCTCCCGTTTAGGCAGTCCAAAGCATCCTGAATGCGGGCATTGTGTACTGATCAGGGATAGTCCGCCGTTTAGAAGCGATAATCCAACACATCCTTACTGTTCCATTCTTTTCCTCACTACCACAATGGGGAAGCATAAGGGCTTCTGGATTCTTGTATTACACCAGCAGCTAACATCTCTTGCAGATGCCGTCTCACATCATCTATGTCAGCAGGTGCCAGGCGTCAGAGACCTCTCACGAAATGGTCTTTCGTCATGCAGCCGGATATTGTGCTCAGCCCTTGCACGCATCCTACATCCCATTCCTTTAAAGAAAACACCTGGTCTCTCTGGCAAGCTTCTCACTGATCTTCACTTTCCATTCAGCTGGCAGCGAGGAGTCGTCGAAATCAAACAAGTCAGGCGTTACTCTGTCATTCTTCCTTGAACTCTTGCTGCTGGGTAGCACTGCAGTGTCTGCACAATGCACTTAGCCAGGATGCAACCTCTGTTTACTCGAATGTCTCTTTCAGACACATTATGAACTTGGACCATTACCCTTCTGGCATAAGCATGGGCTCTAGCGGGCAAAATACTAGGCTTGACCAGCAGTCCCTCTGGCAATTTTCCATCGCCTGGTGCATCCAACATTAATATTTTATTCTTAACATCCTTTCTGATACGGACCTCTCCTGTAAGGTACACTGGGCATTTGGCGCCAGGATCAGAGACTCAGGATCCTTCTTCCATACAATTCACCGGTTCCTCTGGTTCTGTTTTTCAGCATCTCTGTGCCTCATAGGCCTTCTTAATTAAAGCCGGAACTCTTAAAGCTCTACTAGTCTTTGACCCCTGTTTTTCATAACACAACTGTGCCAGCCTTCCGAACATATGAGCATTTGTTCCAATCAACAAAGGGACACCATCATACAGTCCAGTGGGGGACACACAAGGCTAGGGTCTCTACTTGTTCGCCACTCCAGCCACGGAGGTGGGAAAGACAGCCAAATTCGGATATACCCGAATAGGGTAGGCCTTCTACTTAACCCCATACATGCAGTCCTTCTAATGGTTGTAAGGGCACGCCTGACAAATGCTTCTGATACCAATCTTGGAACATAATTGTCACTTGGGAGCCACTGTCTAATATAGTTCTTGTAGACACTCCGTTCACCTTTACAGTGGTCTCCATGGAGGGACCCACTATTCTGGACCAGTCTGGAGAGGCGGTAGTGGGGCCTGGGCAACTGACCTTGCCACAAAGGACGTGAATTAGCATTTTGGTGCCCTCACTGGGATCATGTGTGCACCTCTTAACCACTGATTTCTTCTCCGAAGCTCTCCTTGTAGCCTATATGCAACTTTGTCAGTGTCTTTTGGGACTGGCATTCCCTTTCATGTGCCCATCTTTCCCACAATTATAGCAAAACATACTTTCTGGAGTTTGAGCTGGCCGAGCGTACACTGGGAGCCAGGGTGGGTATTACTAACTGGAAACCTTTGTGCCATCTCTGTCTCGAGCGTGGATAAGCATTTGGAGACATCTCTGTCAGTTTCTCCACTTCCATGGTCAAGGAATCGAGTTCGGAGCTGTTATCAGCAGGAGATACATGGGTGGTATCCCCACCCCATAGCAGATGCAGTCGGATATAGGTCAGGGCCTGCATTTGCAGGCGTGGCCTTCATAAAGGGACTGTTTTAATTCCCGGATCTCTCTCAACAGTTCGCCCCATTGTGACATATCTTTTCCCTTGTCAGAGCACTCATTGACTGCCAACCTCTGCCCCTGAACTTCACTTGATGGGTCACCCTCAGTCACTCGGTCGTAGCCGCAGCTATTGGTGCAGGTCCCTCCCGAGGTCGCCTTTTCTCAACTCCTCAATTTCTCTCATTAACTCATCATAGGAGGGTGGGATTCCAGTCGATCTGCCAGGTGTAACTGAAGCAACAGCAGTTCTGAGAAGGGCAGACTTAAGGATCCTGTCCAGCCTGGTTCGGTCCAGTTCAATCGCTGGCAACTACCTTTTCTGAGGCATTCTTGCAACAATTTTTCCAGCGAGATACATACACAGACAACAACTCCCCTTGGTACTGTTGTGCATCTCTTTTCTCCACCATAGGTCCTCATCAGAATCTGGGCTCCCATACACATTCTCCAAGGCCTCAAGATAGGCCTGTGCAGTCGCTTCAGGGTTACTGGCCCTGCTTAGCACGGATGGTGGCCGGGGCAGGACCTCGGAGGCTCTCACTAACCCTCTTCGCTTTTCACCTTCCGAGCATTGCCATTCTAGCACTTGGGGCAACATAGTCTATCCAGGTCTCCCAGTCATCCTCCCTTGGGGGTGGGGAGGGTGCCAGAGAAGATCTTCAACCTTCGGTAAGAGTCGTGACTAATGGCAGGTGCAGAAATAGGAGTCTGCATTGGTTCCAGACACCATTACGGGCACTGGAGCAGGAGAGGGTGTTTGGGGAGGAACACCTCCAGGTGGCAAGAATAGTTTCTTCAAGTCCTCCACAGTTTTCCCCTCTCCAGCAACCATTCAGCAAATTTCTCCTCAAAAGTTTCAGATAGTGGTGGGGCTGATTCCCCCGGGTCTTCACTGTCCTTAGTTATCACTCCAAGCAGTGAGGGCTCCTTGGGGTAATGGTCTGTGCATTTTGGAGCTATCTATGGGATCCTTAAACTCATTAGGCCAGGAAAGTGTGGGTGAGCAGATTAGCATGCCGACCCACCACCACAGGGTTTTGTAAACCTTCCACCTTGGAAAGTACTCCCTGCACAGTGTCCGTATTGATACCCAGGGGATGTCCAGGATAAGCATAGCATTTTGGGGTCGATCTCCTCCCAATACACCACTCCACCAGCCGGTGCACAGCCACTTCTGTCGGGTACCCATTTTTCTTAACAGTGGTTCAGTAAATATGGCCACTAGAGGACACACAATCCCAGCGGTGAGCCTCCAAGATGTAACCTCTAGATGGCGCTATCCCAGGGGCTACTACCCTGCCTGATTTGCCACTAACAGGTTGAGGGGCCTGGATCCAATGGCGGTGCCTCCACCCAGAGGTCAGGGTTTGCAATAGTTAAACTAACTTGGTCACAGCCCTCTGGGACACTGCAACCCCCTTTCTTCCCACTAGTGGCCCACACAATATATCAGAATTACTCACAGTATACACTTACCCCCAGGTCTGGTTCCGCACTGGGACCTCCTGTGAAATGAGATACAGTGCAACAATCACAGTACAGTACTTTAACATAGACAAATACCCAGGCAGTATAACTTTGCTGAAACAAGCAGCTCTGATTTATTTAGGGGATATAACAAGGACAGGGGAAATCAGGTTAATTAGCTTATCACTCTAATAATCTACCTATGGCTCTGTGCACAGGCCTATCCTATCAGTTACTGTCCCTGGGTACCCAAGCCCTAGTGGCTAGTCCAAACCGTGGCAGCTGGTAGGGGCCCTTTCACACAGAGAAAGGAGAATTAAACAGTCAGCAGTACAGTAATTCCATTTGGATTTAATGTGGCAATTCAACAGGGAGCAACCCTGAATTAGTACTCACGACCTCCAAATAAGATAGGGTCCTTCAATGTCAGCAGGGCTCACTTGAGGTACACAAACCTCTTCACACATCCATATAAAAGAAAGTACTATACCAGGCAGGCTGCATCTGTATCCCGATCGCAATTACTGCACAATACCGGAGAACACACAGCAGATTCAGTTCTGACAGACCGAGTGCAATTTTCAGCAATTCTTCCAGTCTTCTACAGGGTGAGCCTGGTTTCTACTCTTCAGAGATCCTTTGATTCTTTTCACAGGACTTGATTCAGTCCTAACAAGCTGCAGACCGAACTCTGGCCTTACACATTTTGACTAAAACTGCACACTGAAAAGCACAGGGCTCCTTCCTTCTTCACTGCCAAAGCTCAACTGAAACTCCAACCGACAAAACGGGCTCTTCCTTTGAGTTCCTCCCAGTTCTTGACTGGATTGGCTGTCACTCACAATAGACTGCTGCTGTTGGTCCAAAAGGCACTGAAGTCTAAACTACATCTCCCAGAGTCACTGCCCATACAATCCTCTTGTGGCTGGCTCAGATTATGAGTCCAAGTTCTGATTCGTCTAAGGCACCATTTTAGAGCTAGCTTACCCACACTGATTGGTCCAGTTCAGCAGTTCAAAACTAGAATGGGGAACTAGCAGACACAGTTCTGACTGCAAAGAAAGCAGGTTAGACAAACTGTAATTTCATTATTACTCTAAATAATTTCTGGCAAACAGTTACATCTTTCAGATAGGTTCCCTTTGCACTCTAGTGACTGCAAAATGAAGTGAATTGGCAGCAGCTCGAGTGGTACTCGGAGAAGCACACAGTCCCCATACTAACTAATTATGTCTGCAAGCAGACAGCTCTTAAAGAGACAGTACCAGAGGCTCTAAAAACACTCACTGATAAATGGCTTAAATGCCAAAACCATTCAGGCTTGGAGCATTCAAGCAAGCTCCTGAAGTCTTTTGGGAACCCCATTTGCAGGGGTTACATCTACACTCTAAAACTTTACCACTAAAATAATATTAAAGTTAGAACTTTACTTCTATGCTATAAATCAGTTGTAAATACCTTATGCCATCCACCATTGTGTGTCTACAAGGGAAAAAGGAAAGAAGCAAGACGGGAACCAGCTGCCGGGAGGAGTAGACATACAACAAGACACAGGCCAGAACTATTCTGAGGCAGTGTTGGCTATCGCACAAAGGTCTCTAAAGACCACCGGAAATTACACCCTTCCAGAAAAAGTTCGCCACATTCCACCCAGCCACAGCTTTCTCGTGGATGGCTGGGGCACAAGACCACCCAGCCACAGCCCCACATGGACTGCTGGGACAACAGGACAAAACAGGGACATGACAGCTGGACAGGGAAAACAGGGTCGGGGCACCTGGGATTGCACGCAGGCTAGAGGGTGGTGGCACAATAAACATTTTATTTAAAACCCAGTATCTGTGTCTTTATTTTTAGCAGTCAGTACTAAGACACTCTAGGTATGCATAAAACAGCTTAGAAAAATATCAGCGAAGGTAAATCACAGTGGCATTGTCTTTTGGTGACCAATGTTGGCTGGCTGGCATTATCCACCTTTATGCAAATAGTTATATGGTTAAAGTTCCTGGCTCAACGAAGACTTGCATTTGCCTTTCCCTTTAAATCTGGCACAAGTTACAATAAAATTCCATCTGTAGGCATTAGACAACAGTTACCATCAATTTGTATAGTTCTTGGCCCCTCTGGACTGGAGGACCCAGTCATTGCCACTTTAATTCTGGTGGGACTGACATTGCTCCCTTTAAGGCTACTGTTCATACCAGCAGTCAATCATGCTGCAACATCCCAGCCCCTTCTCTCATTGTCTATGGGGCTTTCCTCTAGCTCCTCCCCATGGACAGTTCTGCCTGGGCCTTACACACACCTCACAGTCATTTGGCTCAAGACAGCCCTCTTTACTCTGCTCCCACATTTCACTGGCTCTACAGAGCCTTTTCTGTGACCGCCCCTAGGGCAGTACTTCCTCTAGGGCCTTGACCTTTGCCGCAAGTCATTTCCTTAACTGGCGCTTAGAAGCACCAAGGATTCATTTTAGTATTACAAAAAACAGTTTCTTCTTTTTCCTGGCAGCCAGCACTCGATCTCAGTGCTGCTGCCACTCACCCTGCCACCCTCTTTAACTAGCATGGGCCAGGGACTGCTGTTGCAGGCACTGGGAGGCCTAAACCCACCTCCTACCATTTGCTTCCTTGGACTACTGGTATGCTGCTGGTGGCGGGAATGGCCTGGACCTTTCACCCCTTCTGACCGAATTGCTGGGCTGAACAGATGAAAGGGACTGCTCTCATCTGCTGCCACCGCCCCCCGGAACACCTCCTGCTTCAGCACAATTGGAGGGGACAGCCTGGACCTGCTGCCCCTCCCGACTGAACCTCGACAGGATTTTTGGGTGGAGGCCAGCCTAGGATTATGCTGCTGCCCTCCCACAGAACCACTTTATTTTCACTCCAGATTTTCAACATTGGCATTTTTTCACACCTCCTTATGAACAGTAGAGCTGCCATTTTTCACATCCTGCCCAAAATGTGTGTATGACATGTGATGCACAATGGTCTTGTTCGCTGTGGGAAATCAATGTTCAGGACAGATTGTGATAATCATAGTGACAGTGTTCATGAGCAGAGGTCACAAAATGCCTATGTTAAAAATTTGGTGAGAACATTTTACAAAATGACTGCATTAGAAGGGTGCATTGTGCAGTTTCCACGCATGCTCGTAACTTCAAGACCTTTTAATATTTTCACTCCAGATTTTCAACATTGGCATTTTTTCACCTCCTTATGAACAGGATAGCTGTCATTTTGGCATCCTACCCAAACTGTGTTTTCACACATCTGGCACAGAATGGCACAGTCACTGTAGCAAATCAACATTCGAGACAAATTAACAAAATCACAGTGCCACTGTTCATGAGCAGATGTACCAAATGCTTTCATGAGGTGAGGGTCACAAAGGGCCATGTTGAAAATTTGTAGTGCAAACTAACTAACGCCTGGGTGTTACGGTTTCTAACCATAACATCCCACCCTGTACAGATTAACAGGCATCAGTGGTGTGTCTTTGGATTGCTGGCTGTAATGCTCATGCCATTCCACCCCATCCTGTAGCCAGTGACGGGCATCGAGTGTGCCTTGGACTCTTCGGCCCCAAAGTTCACCCCCATTCTCCTATACTGCACCCATTTCAGCATATGTCCTATGGAATGGGGTGACTATAAAGTCGAACAGCCCAAGGCACACCTCAACACTTGTCGGTGTCTGCAGAATAGGGTGAAGTGAAATGGTGTGATCCTTATGCACACAACCCAAAGGCATACCCTAATGCCTATCCATCTCTGCAGGGTGGAGGTGGGGTTCGCATGAAGTTCAATACTTCACTGCCATTCCTATTCTGCATCTGTCTAACTCTTGCATTTCCAATGCTAATACCAGCAAGCAAACATTTGGCATTGACAAATGCTTGTTTTTGTGTATACCTTTGTGTCTTTTTCCAGCAATTTAATTTCCTCTTGTTGGAAGGAGACCAGAACTGCAAGCAATAAAGTGCTTTTCTTACTCCTAAAGAGCACAGTGACCCATCGGTACAGCCAGCCTGGTCATATGAAAGAGGAAAACTTGAAGAAAATTAGTAAACAACATTTGGAAAAGAGGTACAGTTACAAAGAAGTGTCCATCTAGACATCTTCTGCCAACTACAGCTTCTCTTCAGCCACTGCATGCATAGTTTCATAGTGTTTTACAAATTCAGGAGGCATAGCCTATAATTGAATTTGCCATCCAAAGATGGTTTTAAACATCTATAAATTCAAATTTTTATTACCCATGAATTTGTCCAATGTACTCTTAAACGTGTCCATAGTTTTGCTTTCTACAATTGAAACTGGTAATGTGTTCCAAGAGTTAACTATTCTCTGAGTGAACCAATGATGTCTTTTTGGTTCTACAGTGTACACCTTTTGGTTTCAGGGAGTGAGATCTAGTATGCCGTAAACCTGGTTTTCTTTCAATACCAAGAGTTTCTAAAAGTCCTTCTTCTATGAAAGCTTTATAGAGTAAACAAAGGTCCCTCTAGTTGTCTATATTGTATAGAAAATAGACCAAGTGATCTCAATCTATCACCATATGATTTATTAGTCATACCCTGTATTTTTTAGTCATTCTTCTCTGTACTCCCTCCAATCGTTTTCTACTTGAACTGTTAAGGGTGCACAGAATGGGGCACAATATTCCAGATGAGATCTCACCAGGCTAGTATACAAAGGAGAATAACCTGGGGTAATCTGCTTTTAATATTTTTCAGATACAACCCATAATACTCTGACATTTCTTTACTTTAAAGGTGGTATTATTCTCGAACTTTAACTTATTATCTATATTAATCCCCAAATCTTTTCATCTTCTGTGACTTGTATTTTAACTTTATTTAAAGTATATTCATGTTTTAAATTGTTATAGCCCAAGTGCATCACTTTACATTTCTGTTCATTAAATTTCATTCTATAATTACTAGCCCAAATTTCTAGGTTGTCTAGTTTGGCTTGCAATAAACTAATAGTTTCAGTAGTATTAACAACACACCTATTTTGCAGTCATCTGCATATTTAGAGATCCAGATGTTATCGGCTGTTTGCAATGACGATATAGAATATTAAATAAAACCTAAAATGCATATCACCTAATACGATCGACTGGATTATATCGCCATAATAATATTGCAGCTAAAATCCCAAAACCAGTTACAGTGGTGTGGCATAATACTGCTGTGGAATTACAGCTCACCCTGTAACTGTATGAACAGATATGGAAGGATTAGACAGCAGTAGGTGTGATGTCTTGCTGAGCCACTGCCATGGTGAAGTGGCTAAAGCGCTTGCACATGGGGTGGAGTAGGCGTGGGAACCAGGGTTTGTTTTCCCCATCTCCCGGTATTGGATTTTGCATTTTTTAACAAAGGCATTTCCCCCTCCACGTTCTCCCCGTCCCCAAGGTCTACACCCTCAGAGTTAGTTATAATAAGTTCAGGGGTGTGGGGATAGAACTCCCCACACTGGGGGGTGAAAACAAAAATCTCTGTGTGTTGCTGCATTGGTTTTTGTAGTGTGTCAGCAGCTGCGTAGTGGTTAGTGTTTTCCTGACCATTGTATTTGTTTTCAATGTTGTGATTGCAGCATTGTGAGCCACAGTAGTTTTGTTTGTGGTGTCATCACCATGAACCGCTTCCTGGATGTCTTCTCTGTAGCTACAGTCAGGTGAAGTGTGCAGAAGGCAGTGGAGCAAAGAGAATTTGTCTAGCACCGAGGTCTTTCTTAACTCCATCAAAAGCCAGGATCAAACGCTTTATGCCTGTGATGAGTAGCATATGACCAATCCAGGAAGAATAAAATCTTCTGACCCTCTACTGTGTGACCAGTGCCCATTTTACTGCAATAAATACATTTCCTTATTACCATCCGAGATGAAAAGATCAGAACAGCTCTCACATGTTGTAAGTGAGTAACCACTCATCTGAGTGATTCTGTATGCTCGCTCCAGCTTGGGTGGGATCCGAGGTGTAGCTCCAAGCGTAGTTAATGCTTCATGAAGTTCACAATGCCATCATCCTTCATTCCTTCTGGGAGGCCCAGAATTTTATATTTCTTGTCAGAGGAGAGTTTCTGAATTCTCCTGTTTTATTCTAAGATGGGTGTTTTCTTTTATGAGAGTATCTACAGCCACCAATGCTCTGTTAGTGGTTTTGTTGGCTTCCACAGTGTTCATTTTACAGAGTGCTTTGTCTGCTCTACCATCATTAGCCATGATGTTACAGGGTCCAATTTCTTATCCATTGCAGCAGTGGAAGGGCAGAGCTGTGCAGCTGTTTTCTCAAGCACCTTCAGAGCCACCCATGTGTGGTCTTCAGTATCAGTCAAGCCCAAGGACTTTTTATTTATTTATTTAATTAATTTAATTTATTACTAGGATTACAAGGATTATAAGCCTTTATAGTGTCTGGCCAGGGCCATAAGGCTGAAGGAAATTCTAGTCACCCTACTGTTGAGCACTCTCCTTTTTCAGGTTTCCCACATTGTGAAATCTCTGTTCTAGTGTCACAATGATGCTCTGGTTCCAAACAAGTCACATCTGTTGAGTAAATTGAAGATCAGCAGATTGAAGGTTTAGAAAAGTTTTGTTTATAACTCTCCAGCAGGAGGTCTGCTAAAGTACTGCTGCTCAGCGTGTTGCTTAGCCGTGCCCCCAGCTTTTCACTTTTAAAAAGAAAAAGGAATCAGTATCAAACTATGAGCTATATCATCAGTCTCTGCAGAATGTGAGCTGTCATATTGTGTTTTTTTTAAACTTGAGACTTTCTGAGCTCTAAAGGTTGACTGAGTCCTTTTAAAGGAGACATGCACTTAACATGTAAGTCATTTTTCCTAGCTGTTTTTAAGTAGTGGTTCCCATTCTTTTATTGTTTCATCACTTACTGTTGGTTTAGTAAACTCTGTGGGTGTTTCTGATTTAAACACTGCTAGCAAGTACCATTTTACAACTTGATGATGTAGATTATGGAGCTGTGGAAAAATATACCAGCTGAAGTGGTTGGCACTAAAACAATTGATGGGACAGAGTGAAAGGTATAGTGGTCACCGGTGACAAAATGAAGAAGTAGAATGGGAAGAGGATGGCTAGGACCCTGGACCCTGGATGGATGGTAGGTCCCAGGGTTAGCTAGAGAACTCAAAGCAAACTGGTTGGACCACTGGTCTCTTTCTGCCATCATTGCCTATGTTTTTATGTTTCTATGTCCCTTGCAGCCGCATAATTCTATAGTAGAACACCAATGTATTGTGTCAACAACGTAAGAGCTTACAAGGACATAAACAACATCATAACGCTGTAAAATAGTATTTAGCACCAGAGTGCAAGTCAGAAACATCAAAAGAACTTACTCAAAGACCAGTAAACATAGAATAGTAACAGAATGTGAATCAGTATTTAAAAAACAGCTGTAAGAGAACATGCAGGCTTGTAAGTTAAATGCAGTTCAACTTTAAATGTATTTTAACCTGTGTTCTTTTAACCTGTATAATAAACCCAATTGGCAAAAGCTTAGATAATGCATGTTTCATGTGTAATTCAAAATTTAAAGTGGATCCAAATACACTGAAGATATCGCAAAGATTTTAACACATATTAAATGCATAGAAAGAATGCTGGCTCCTGATTGGTTGAGGGCTTTCAGCCAGGCCATTATCCCAGTATAACAGCCTGGCTGAAAGCAGTCAAAAAATATGTTTAAAAAATACATCGAATTTACTAAAAGACTCATTTCATAATCGTAATAAGGCACTCCGGGGACATCATGGTGGGCTAACAGCTCTTTCGGGTGGTGGAAGCACTCAGCTTTGCCTAGTGCTTCAACCCACCTGAGACAGGCGATTATCCACTATAACACACTCCTTGTCATGCCTTATTGCTTAATTAAAAATTGTTTCTAGAGGCAATCAAGTTAAATTAGATCCCAAATAACTCAGCCTACTAGAGTAAACAAAGAGCACAGCCTTCATTTTTGTTTCTGTTTAGAATTAATTTATTTGCTTCCTTCCAGAATTGAAGATTAATGAATTCATCACCCAAGGTAACATTAAATTATAAACAGCCAGGAGAAACCCAGATCTTTGATTAGTTATCTATAGTGCATTATGAGACAATAATGCACTATAGATAAAAAGTACCAGCTCAGCAGCCTTATTTTCAAATGTTTATATTCATGAAGTATCACTAAGCTTAATCAAATCTTGCTGTTCTCAAGTGGCCATTAGACACTCTGAGGGTTTGCATCGCATTGAGATAACTGCACTCCAGGGGCTGAACGCATTCGGCCCACGGCTTCATGCCAAATTATGCCTCTGGGCTTCTGGGCCCCTGGGTATGCAGTTGTCCCAGTGCAATGCACTCCCATTGTGTCTTATTGCTTACTTATTCAACAGTGGAAACATGGAAATACAGCACCATATCGCATGTGTGTAATAGTAATCTTGCATTTGAAAAAACTATTACCAATAGGATCTATGAATAATGGGAACAACAACAGATTCAAAGTTAAGCCCTGTGGTACACCATAATTAATTATATAGTATATGGTTGGCCTTTGTTCTGTAGAAAATCAGCCTGCTCAAAACCTTGTAGTGAGCATTCTAAACTGTTTGTGCGCATTCCAAGGTACTGCTGTACATTCCAAGTAGTTATTAACCACAGTTCAAAGATCATAACATTTTAAATTCCTCATTCACCTGGCACCTAGCTGATTACTAACCAGCAGTGCCCAAAACTGTACCTTTTAACTCATAAAAGTCTTTAAATTAAATTTTGATCATAGAATAGAACAAATAAATTGCACTCTTTTGTTGTCTTTTGTTTTTATTTAGGGAGGTAACACTTCTGTGAACAAAACCATATGCTATCTAAAATAATATAAAGGCAACCACACAAAACTTGGCATGTGTTTCCATCTTGAAGCTGAGATGACAGCATGGCTTTCTCAGTTTCGGCCTCAAGGTCCATATGCTGTCATCTCAACCTCGATGGAAACACAGTCTTGTTGTGCATGGCTACCCAGTGTCCGCGCATTATCCTTTATGTTCTGCAAAGAATTATAATTGCCAAATTTAACAGTTTGTACCCTGTTGAATAAGTAGTTGGTGAACCAATCCAAGACTGGCTGCCATAAATTCAAGGATTTTAATCTAGTTAACAAGATCTTATGGTCAACAAAATAAAATGCCTTTGTCAGCTCCACAAAGACTGCACCATTCAGGCAACCTTAATCCATAGCCTGGTACAGTTTATCAGCGAACCTGACCAAGGCAGTATCTGTTGCATGGCCTTTCCAAAATCTATGTTGGCTATCATTCCAGAGTCTATATTTCTGCATATTTGCAACAAGCTGAGTGTAAACCAAGTTCTCCTGGGTTTTGCCAGGATAAATGAAATAGAAATTGGCCCATACCTCTCAACTATCACACATTATGAGGTACATCACTCATTTCACTTCTCAGAAACTCTTGTCCATCATGGGGAAGGTGATATTCCACATTCCCCACTGAGACTTTAAAGCAGAAATTCATAATAATCTATTATTATCAGTTATCAAAAACATGAACATTAGTGCACTGATGGCTATAGTGTTCTGAGCTTGCAGTGCCATGTTAGATGATATGTCACACATTTTGTTCATTTGTCACACATCATGTCACATTTTGGTGAAGAAAGGTTGAGAGGTAGAATTGGCCTATAGTTGTCAAGACAAGTGCTTTGCCCACCTTTGTGAACTGGAGTCACAAATGAGTGTTTCTATGATTCCATAGTTTGTCCTGTACAAAGGGATAGATTAGAAATCTCTGCAAATGGTTCAGAAATCATGGAGCCAGCATAGGAAATTTGTTTAGGAACAATATCACTCTTGACAGGGATTTATCATTAGTAGTGATAACCTGCAGGTCCTGACCATAAAACTCCTTCTGGGGTCACATAGCAGGGCTCTCACCGTACTCTCTGTATACATCCCACCCAAACTAACTGGCAGTGGTGCCGGGACCTGATGGACTATGTGAGCACTCTGAGTTTTAATACTAAAATCGTGATGCTGGGAGATTTCAACATCAACTGGCTCTCTACTGCCACTCAATCAAAGATGCCTTAACAGACATCCATTTCTCACAAATGGGTGAGATTCCAACCAGTATCAACTACAAAACAGGGACCAGCACACTCCTTAACTGAGTTCTGAACAATTGGCCTGCCTGCACCCACAACACTACTGTTCTCCCTGATTGCCTGAGCTACCACTCTCCGTCACATGTACCTGGACCTTCAACTATTGTAAACCACCCACCAGAACAGTTACAAACTGAGTTTTACTAAAAGGGCACCAGGAGCTGCTAAAATGGACATCAAGAGTGCAGATTGGACAGCACTCTATAATGCCAATAATGTGGACACAGCCCTTGACCACTTTATAAATCTTTCTGCACCATCTGTGACAAGCATGCCCCAATAAAACCAGAAAGATAAGAGGGCACAGTAACCCCTGGGTCACCCTGACCTCCTAGAGCAACTACAAGCCAGAGATCACTTATGGCAGATAGTGAGAGTAGACAGTACCACTACTAACATGCAAAGGTATAAAAGCTCAGAATGAGTGCACTAAAGCCGCATGACTCACCAAAAGCAAATACTACAAAGAAGCCCATTCCAGCACCTGAATGATAGCAAGTCATTCTGGGATAATCTCAATGACAGAACCAGCAAAGACCCCAAATCTGCACTAGCCATGCTCTTGATCGACGGCGCACTCATCCTTGGACCACATGCACATTGCCAACACACTTAATATCACATTCATGGAACTAAGCAGTGTGCTACCAGCAGGCTACTTCAAACCCCCACTGCTGACTGATCCTAATATGGCCAAACAACCATCACTTAACTGCCCACTCTTCTACTTTAAAGAAGTCTCTCAAGCCAAAGCTAAACAGTACCTGGAGAAGGCACTGGGAAATCTAGACATAGCGGGACACTCTGGACTTAACATTCATCAAGCCGCCCTAGCTGAAGTCTTAGGCCCACTCTCCAAACTAATCAATCTCTCCCTCTACCTCTCACAGTTCCCCAAAGATGGAAATCAGTCATTGTAACTCCAGTGCACAAAGGTGGCAACAGGACCCTACATAGCAACTACAGACCTATCTCCATATCCCCCAAAGCCCTTGAGCGGATAGTGGTGGGCCAGTTAATTGAACACCTGAACCAATACCAACCTCTCTGTCCTGAGCAACACAGCTTCTGGTCCGGTCACAGTAGTATCATGACCTTGCTCAAATTCACTGGACACATTCACCATTCAATTGATCAAGGTCTCCTGGTTGGGGCAACTTTCATTGACCTATCAAAAGCATTTGATACAATGTATCACAAGCTCCTGCTGGACCAACTGTCAGCTATGGACTGTCCTCAGAATCAGTACACTGGTTTGACAGCTACCTTCACAATCGCTCACAAAAGGTAAAAATAGGGAGGATCACCTCTAATAACAGACCAGTCCACTCACGGGTACCACAAGGATCAATTTGGGACCCCTACTGTTCAGTTTATTCCCAAACAAACTGCGATCCACATGCTCAGGCTGAATGTCTGATATGCAGACGATGTAGTCATATTCAGCAGCAACCCTAATCCCAAACAACTGGCGGTAGATCTCCAAAAGGGTGCTAAGCTGCTGAAAATTATTTACAGATTACAGACTAGTTATGAGCTACAAAACAGTGAAGGCTATGATGTTCGCAGCACACAGAGCAAGCATAAGGCCTCCTCTTGCAATCAGGAACGCCAAAGTGAAACCACTGGGACACATCCAGCAGTTCAGGTATCTGGGCATCGATTCAGCTTTATGTTTTGTATGCCCAACACATCGACAACACAGCAAGGACAATTAATACAAGAATAGGGATCTTATGCGGGCATAGACACTGCCTAACACATGAGGTATTGAACCTGGCCATCAACAGCTCGATAGTCTCCCTCGTCGACTATGGCCTGGCAGTCTATGGGTCGGCGACAGACACAGCCCTAAACTGCATCACCACTACACTAAACAAGGTGGCCAACTGCTCACAGGTGCAAAAGACTAATGCACACCTGTGAGCTCTACACCAGGGCAGGTTGGCTACAACTGAAGGACAGAATAAACTACTATACCTGCCTCATTGCCAAGTAATGCTCCTCAACCAACTAACCACAGGGGTCCAGAACCTCCTAACCCCACACTCAAGCACTCATCCCACAAGGAACTCCTCCTCAGATCTACAAAGTTCCTAGATGCTGCACAGCCCTGGCACAATGTGCCTTTTACTACCGTGCTCTACTATAGACCAATGCCTTACCTCCTGACATTATCAATGCCACATCTATTGGAATGTTCAAATGCAGACTCCGCAGCACCTGGTAAAATCTAGTAAATGTGACTGCTACCATTAGCACCCTCCCTGAGCATCAACCAACTACCTGCACTTATCTCCTGCCAACACACTAGGTTGAGGGACCCCACTCCCAGCACTTTAGGTTACACCTACCCCAAATCATGACATTGCTCCCACTCCCTACCCCTCAGATGCTCCCAACTACCTTACTCCTTCCACCCATGTTTGCAACCCTTTCTTCTTCTCACTTCGAGAACTTCCAAGTAGATTATTAACCTCTGATGCTGACTAGCTGCTATACTGCCTAAGCTGTTTAATGCTATTGTACCCTGTAACTTATCTGTACCATATGTAACTCTGTCATTTGTATTGTATCGCTCTATATAACTGATGTGGAGCCTATGGATGAGCTTCTGCTCACTGGTGTAATCAAGACCTCAATAAAGTAAATAAAGAATATATATATATTATTACTCAATATGACCAAAGAAAACTTCCTGAGTTGTCACGGTCCTCAAATACAATTGTGGCTTTGGGGTAAGGACATGTTCTGAAAAAACAGTGACTCAACTTCATGAGAGTTTGGTGGTTCACACCTATAAAACTCTAGAATCAGTAAATTTAGTATAAATGCATTTGCAATATCAGAGTATCCAAATTCTGGTTCGGGAGGCTCCTCTCCTATCTCTCATCCTCTCTCTCCACTCCACCTCCCCACCCACTCTCTCCAGATCAAATGACACCTGCACCTTGACAGTCCTCACCACTCCACCCTCATCGATCAGACTGGTTTCGCCCATCATTTCTCTAAAATCTGGAATTCTCTCCCATGAAATACAACACCTCCTCCTCCAACTATTCCTCACCTCTGCCCTACACAATTACCTTTCCCTCAGCTTGTTCCTGCTTTAATCCACCATAATACTGATCCCCAGTTTCTGCCTTCCTACCATGACCCCACCAGCAGGGTTCTCTACATCCTGAAGGGAAAATAAGGAAATGGCTACCCCTTCTCCTCATATTCAGTTCTTGCCTCTCCCCCACTTCTCCACCTGCTCTTCTGGGTCAGCAGTGTACACAACCTAACCCCATCCTTTTTACTCCAACAGCACTTGCATACTGCCTCAAGCCTGCTCCTGGTACACTCATGCACTATAAATGGTTCTATCACATTATTACTGTTTTGTACTTTTATATGTTCTTTTGTATGATTCTGGACATGTATTGTAATTTACCCAATGTTCCACTACTGTTTATTGCACAATACCTTGTGTTCCAACTGTTGCACAATCTTACAATGTTGTATTGTTTGTACTACCCACATACTATTGTAACTGATCATCCTTCACAACTCTATGTAACCTCTCCCCCAGATCGCACCGTGAGAAGTGCAACTTGTTGTTCAGTGTGCCCTCCTGGTGAAACTTTTCAATAAATAATAAATAATAAATTCTGAAGGATTTTACTACAGAATGATGTAAGAAACTTTATACTGTGTCAGTATTTTTAGGATTTTTGGCGGGGTTAAAATACAAGGATTTTTTTGTTTAGATTTTATTTACACAAGTTATGTAAAATTCTATACCTTTGCCAGTCACAGTGGAGTAAGGTTTTTTTAAACAAAGACCATTCCTTATTTCTCCTAAACATTCATTTACCCAATTGTGGTGTGAACCACCTAGAGCTGAGTCCACTAACCCTTCTCCTTACTACAGGAACTTGTTTGTCAACTATATGCAAAGGAGCACATTAATAAAGTAATTCAATGCATGATATATGTTCGAATACAGTGTAAATAAGTCAATCATTATTTGTCAAGTCTTGAAGAAAGAAGGAAAAAACAGCACTAGAAAAAATAATTTTAGGCTGACATACACCTCACATGGTTTGCAGCAGAATATATGTCATGTGAGAGATGCAAGCCATCCAGCTTTACATTACTGCACACACAAAGGTAAGTATAACATATCTGACAGTTAATACAGGCTCTCACTGTGTCTCGTATGGTTTATAAATTACTCAGCACAAGCCTGTTTAAAGCAACAGTGCAACAAAAGTTGTTTTTTCCCAATAAAGCTAGTTTCAGCTACAATTAATAAAAATATTAGCATACCTGTCAAATGTACTTATCTAGGTACCTCCTGTGCTGTGCACCATGAGCCTTTTATTTTCTTGATCCTAGACAGGTCTACAAAGCTATTTCTATACTAAATGTGGTGGCCATCTTTCTTCTTGAGAAAAACGTAATTAAAACATTTATACAATAAATGGTAAAATTGGAAAATTGTGCCACCAAATAAAACTGGAAGTTGCCTGGAAAGGGTACAATTTTTGCCCAGTTTCATTGCACTGCTGCTTTAAAAGGCAATGTCTCTTCTGTTAAAGTCTTGTCAACCCAACTTACACAAGGATTTGCACACCTATGATACCTTGCTCTGGGAATGAGGCTGAGAGTATGTGTATTATTTGGACTGAGGCACAACAAACAAATAATTTGGCTTTTTTTTTCTTCTAGCATCATTTTGCAGATCACATCTACCTATTCTTCCTTTCCATCAATGACCTCCCCAGTTTGCTCACATGCACAAATTCACATGTACACTGATGATATGGTTATCTACTTTCCCGTCCTTCAACCCTTATGTAGAGGCTCCTTCCAGTATGATTTCAACAACATTCAAAACTTGTTCCAGGCCAATAAACTGAGGGTAAACACAAAGAAAACAGTCTCCATGACCTGTGGGTTAAAACAAAACTCTACATTCCAGACCCCCCCACCGTGTTCTCCTCTCCAGATGGTCCCCCTTGAAGTTGTTTCTGCCTTCAAATACCATGGGTATGGCTAGACAACAGCTTGGTTTCTCACACATATAGACACCTTGCAGACAAAACTCTGCCCAAAACTTGGAGTAATGTACCACAACAAAGAATGCCTCTCTCCAACTGTCTCAAAAGCTGCTCGCTAAAACAACTCTCCTGTGCTCGACTATGTGGACATCATCTATGGCACTGCTCCCACCACTTCCCTTGCCAACCTAGATATCCTATTAAATGCCTTTTGTTATTTTGCCACTAATTCCCCATTTTGCACTCACTCTGCTACCTCTATTCTTCTCTTTCAATTACTCACCTCTCCACTGTCATCAGGCCCATTCCTTAGCCTTTATTGCCAAATTCTGGTTTGGTCTCCTCCCTCCTATTTCTCCTCCTCCTATCTCCAGCCAGCCCAGCCCATCCCCTACCCTCTCCACTCAAGGGCATCCCACTCTTTCTCCCTTCCCCACCCGCATTCCATGGCTGGTCAGTCTGCCTTCTTCTTCCATCTACCTTCCCTCTAGCACCAACTTTCTCCCTTCTTCCAGCAAGTCACTTCACTCCTAGCATTCAAATATCTGCTCAGATATGCTCCTACTGTTCCCTGTCTCTGCTCCTAACTACTGCTCCCCACCTCCACTCCTATCAACCTTCCCAAACTTAGCTCTGATTAATCTGCACTCATGTATTATTTTTATGCTTATACTACTGTAAATAATCCTGGTGCATTTATATAACTGCATTACAAACTAGGTATTTTGACTGTATTTTGTTGTGTTTTTATTTATATATAATTCAACTCTCTCTTCTCTCTTGCTTACATCTGAGTGAAGTTTTCCTTACTTTTACATTGGTATTGCTTTGTGTTTAATTATTTTAGTTTTAATTCAGCAAGGGGTTTTCAAACTGCTTATCTTGTCAGCATCTTCAGAAGGGCTGAAATAATTGCATATTTGATTTTCCTTTGTAGCTAACTGGACTGATTACTAGAATTCTGTGACAATCTGCATCAATATATTTTGCAATATTTGCTGGTGGTGGTTGTGTGATTTAAAATAGCAAAGGCTGCAGTTTGTAATTGGATGCCAGACATAGCCTGAGGTGGGGAAATTGTCTTCACAAGTCAGAGACCTGCATCACGGCCAATTGTTCTAGCTTGACCATTTCAGCATTGACCAATTACTATAAACTACTGGTGAGATCCTGTTTCAGACAGAAGTCCATCTTCTTCCAAGTTGTGTACTGGGTGTGCTTTGAAACAACTGAGAAGCTGCATGGGATATATTATATTGGACTAGATATCTGTAACTAATCTCTCTCTCGCTTACATCTGAGAGAAGTTTTCCTTACTTTTACATTGGTATTGCTTTGTGTTTATTTATTTTAGTTTTTAATTCAGGAAGGGGGTTTCAAAACTGCTTATCTTGTCAGCATTTTCAGAAGGGCTGAAATAACTGATATTTGATTTTCCTTTGTATAACAAACCACCAGGCTGTTTTGGGGCTGGAGAGGTTTATATGTGTCTGACTTGGATGTCTAAATTTTTCTCTGTTTGATTAGCAGGGTATTTTCTCTGTCAAATTGTTGTGTAGGGTATCTTGCTGACAGGAAGGCACTCATCGCAGCGGTGGGTGAGAGCTTTAGCTGATTGTTTTGTGAGGGCACAGTTTAGGCCCAACCCCTTCCACCCTCACCCCAATCACCCTGAAATAGTTCCTTTATACCTGAGGTTCTGACATCATTTCTCAAGAGTGCAAGTGCATATCACTGTCATACCCTCTCTAGCACACTGCACTAACAATATAAGCATACACATTTAATAATATATATATTTCTATATAACAAATCAATCAGACACACGCACACACACACACACACACACACAAACAAACAAAGAAAAGTAGATGAACATGTGGGGAGTAGTGCAATGTAATGCTATGGGGCAGCAGTCTTCTGGGAGTCTTTCTGGAGGCTGAGATGCTGCCTATTTGCAGACAACTCTCTGCCCCGAGGGAGGAAGTTGCCCATCTTCAGGCCACACTGGACAGTACTAAGGAAACCTTTCCCCAGGCCACACTGGACAGTAGGAAGGCAACCTCCCCATCCAGGGAGCACCAGCACCACCACCACTACCTCAGAGGTTGCGAAGAAAGCACAGCTGTTGGACCACAGTGGGCTCAGGGAGGGTGAGAATGGTGGAACAGAGGCACATCCAGTCAATTGTTCCACTCCACAATCCATACACTATTCTGGGGAGCATAGCTCCCTATGGATGCACCTGCAGAGAAGACTGATGACAACTGTCACAAGGGAGGCCCACAGGAAGGAGGCAGAGGATACCACAGGAAAGGAATCAGCTCCTGGTGGGGACTTTAGGTGGATAGAACTGGGGGAGCTGGGAAACTGAAGTAAGGTGCCTGCCTGGTGCCATGGCTTGAGGGACAGGAAGCATCCTCAGGATCAGAACAGCTGCAAGGGAGTCTGAGCTGGATGTAATTGTCCACCTAGGGACAAATGACTTGACTCCTCATGAGATTAGAGTAGTGCAGGAGGACATTTCAGAGTTGGGAGGGGCCTAAGACAAGTAGCACACACAGTATCCTTCTCAGAGGTGCTGCCTGTCAATGGCATGGGGGAGGCGAGGTAATTAGTACCATGCAGTTTAATGAATGGTTGAAAAAATGGTGGAGCACAGGGTTTGGCTTCATTGGGGACTGGGGTTCCACCTGGAGGACACCAGCCTATACTGGCAGGATGGTCTGCATCTGTCCAGGAAGGAACAAGTCTTTAAGCAATCAGTTTAAATGCTTCATTGGCAAGTTTTTAAACTAGTCAAAGGGGAGGCACTGATAAGCAGCAGGAAAATCCCAGCCTCTCCCTACAAAACAGGGTACTAAATGAGAAAAGACCGAGGAAGAAAGGTCAGTGGGGATGCTGCAACAGAAGGTAAACCCAACAAAAATGGAGAGCAATGAGTACCAATGCCTGTAGTCTGGGTAAAAGCTTCCTGAATTAGTGATCTTGATGGAGGAGGAACATCTGGATATAGTGGCAGTCACAGAAAAATGGTACACACAAAACCATGACTGGGACATAAACATACCATGATACACTATCTACAGGAGGGACAGGGAGGGTAAAGAGGTGGAGGAGTAGCTCTTACATAAGGGAGGAATAAAAGCAACAGAACAAAAGGGTAAACAGGGAGGAGAAGAAGCACTGTGGGTAAATTTGGAGACAGGCAATGACACCACATTCTGCACATGGGTTATATACAGACTCTCTCAGGGGAGGAAATGGACAAGGAAATGATAGAAAGTGTACTTAGAATGAAAGAAAAGGGGAGATATTGCTGATGGGTGATCTGAATATGCCAGATGTTAACTGGAGTGCAGTTGCAGCAGCCACTTGAAAAGTGGAGTTATTCTAGATGCCACAGGGGCATGCCTTAGACAACTAGTATTGGAGCCCACTCGGAGGGAGCAATCTTAGACCTGATTCTCTCAAATGGAGATGGAGAGAGGATCACAGATGTAGAAGTTGGTAGCCATCTGGGAACTAGAGACCATCGAACAGTATGGTTCACAGTAAACACAGCAATAGAGTCGTTTGCTACAAAGGCAAAAGTACTGGACTTTAGGAGGGCTGACTTGCCAAATGGGTGAGTGCCTAAGGAATGCACTAGCAAATGGGCAGGAAGGAGGGGTGGAAGAACAATGGGGAATAATAAAAACTGCCATCACAGAGGTAACAAGCCTTTGTGTGAAGCAAATAAACAAAACAAAACAATGTAAGAAACCACTATGGTTCTCACAGGAAGTGACAGCAAGGTTCAAGAGAAAAAGAAAGCATTCAGGAAGTACAAGGAATCGCAGAAGAAGCAGGACAGAGAACTGTATCAATTAAAGCAAAAGGAGACTGGGAAGGCAGTCAGAACAGCAAAGGCCCAAACCGAGGAAAAGATAGCCAACTCAGTTAAGAAGGGGATAAAACCTTTATAGGTACATCAGGGAGTGAAGGAAGACCAAGGGAGGGATAGTGAGGCTTAATAAAGGGAGGGAGGGCGGGCAGAGGGAGACTGCGAAAAGGCAGAGATACTAAACAAATATTTTTGCTCAATATTTACAAATGAAGAGGGGAGGTACATAAAACAAACAGTAGAAACACTCTGGATACAGAAGTTGATACCAGCCCATTTACAGAAGAAAGGGTCTGAAAGAACTCTTAAAACTGAAGGTGGACAAAGCAATGGGGCCTGATGGGATTCATCCCAGAATTTAAAGAACTAAGGGTAGCACTAGTGACACCACTGACTACCCTTTTAATAAATCATGGGAGGATGGGGTGGTACCAAGACTGGAGGAGGGCAGATGTGATTCCCTTCACAAAAGTGGAGCAAGGCAGAAGCAGGAAACCACAGACCTGTTAGTTTAACCTCAGTGATAGGGAAAATGATGGAATCACTTCTGAAGGAAAGAATTGTCGAGTATCTAGAGGCCAGAGGGAACAGGACCCTAGGCAGCATGGATTCACAGCAGGAAGGTCATGCCAGACGAATCTGATAGATTTCTTTGACTGGGTGACCAAAGTAGTAGATCAGGGAGGTGCTTTGGACATAGCCTACCTAGACTTTAGCAAGGCATTTGACACAGTCCCACAAAAGATTAATATACAAGTTAGCCAGCCTGGGGTGGGTCCCAAGATGACAGCCTGGGTAAAGAATTGACTGGAGAATAGGACACAGAGAGTAAAAGTAAATGGAGTCCATTCAGAAGAAAGGAGGGTTACTAGTGGGTACCGAGGGTTCAGTATTAGATCGGTCCTCTTCAATGTCTTTATAAGCGACATTGCAGAGGGACTGGAAGGAAAAGTATGTCTCTTTGCAGATGACACAAGATCTGCAACAGAGTTGATGCACAGGGTGGGGTGGAAAGGATGAGAAGGACTTGGCAAGGTTAGAGGAATGGTCAAATGTATGGCAGCTTAGATTCAATGCTAAGAAGTGCAAGTAATGCACCTGGGAAACAAAACCCAGGGGAAGAGTACACAATGAGGGTGAGATACTAACAGCAACAAAAATGGAAAGGGACCTGGGGTAGTCATATCAGATGACCTAAAGGTGGGCAAACAATGTGAGAGGGCAGTAAGGAGGGCTGGGGGATACTGGGATGCATAGGGAGAGGCATCACCAGTAGAAAACATGAAGTTATTATCCTCTGTACAGACAGCTGGTGAGACCCCATCTGAGTACTGTGTGCAGTTCTGGAGACCCAGTCTCCCAAAGACATAGACAGGATGGAAGCTGTCCAGAGGAGGGCACCTAAAATGATGCAGGGTCTGCACCGGAAGACATATGAAGAGAGACGAAAGGAGCTTAATATGTATAGCCTCGAGGAAGGGAGGGAGAGGGAGGACATGATAGAAATGTTCAAGTACCTCAAGGAATCAACAAAGTCCAAGAGGTAGCATCTTTCAAAAAAGAGGCGTGCAAGAACAAGAGGGCACAATTTGAAGATGGGGGGCAGCTCAGAGGTAATTTAAGGAAGTATTTTTCACAGAGAGGGTTGTGGATGCATGGAACGGCCTTCCGGAGGAGGTTGTGGAGTCAAAATCAGTAGTGGAATTCAAGCATGCATGGGACAGTCATAAGGCCATTCTAGGGGTGGGGTAGGAAGAAGTAGGCTGCTGGTTAACTAGGATCTGCAGCTTATCCAGTAGGAATCAGCAGACTGGTGTGCCAAGCGTCCTTATCTGCCGTCAAATTCTATGTTTCTATGTTTCCTGTTGCATTTGTCTTCCATTGTATCCTCTTCCCTTGGTAGCACCTGAAATGAGCTCTGGTTCAGTGTGCCTTTCCCAGTTACCAAAGTTTAAATAAATAAATACATATACTGCTTTTTCTGCAAACTGCCTTTCTAGTTATACTCTGTACTCTATAAATGTGAGATAAGGAAGGTGGAGGGATGTCTTTGCACACAGTAAGAATGAAACAGGAGGGGCCAGATTTTCAAAAGTGGAAAAATTGCAAATGTGCTAAGAAAAACTATGTAAGGAGTGTTTACTTGTGCAACCACAATTTTTCTACATGCATTCAACCTTTTCCACGACTTACGGTAGTTTGCAAGTATTTTTTTTCACAGCTGCAGAAAATACTACACCTGGGGCTCAATTTAAAGGGCTTTACATGGCTTAAGAACTAAGCCCCTGCGCACAGCTCCCTGGTGTGAGGAAGAATCCTCCTGCCTGTGAAAATGTTCTTTCAGCATTTTATTCACACAGGCAGCGTTCTCCTTTTTCTGCAGCTGTGCAAATGCACACCTGCTAATAACAGGCATAGCATTTTATGCAACTGTGTAAATATAAAATGTGCAAAAGCTGCCATAAATTGTGGAAAAGGTTACAAAAGACAATCTCTTTGGAAATTGAGTGCATGTGAAAAATTGCGTTGCAAAGGAAACCCTCCCTTACGTAACTTTTTTCCCATGTGCACAATTTTGCACTTGAAAATCTTACCCCTTGTATTAAAGGCATACCATTTTTTCTGTAGCTGAGGAAAGAAAGGAAAATGCGCTAGAAATAGCATTTTGCAGATGTGGGATTTGTTCCTCTCCAGGAGTTGCTCAGAGACTTAGACCCTGAGCCATGTCAGGCCCTTTGACAATCTGGCCTCAGGACTTCAACTCAGACCAGGAGGTAAAACTGAAATTAGTATAGTGTAGGATGTGAAGGCTGTAGGATTGATGACTGGACACCAGTATATAGATGTAGCAAGGAGGACTTCTCCATTCAACTTTTATTAAATAAAAGAAATACATAGATACATAGACAGTGTCAGCAGATAAGGCCTATGGCCCACCCAGTCTGCCCATTTGAGCTTGTAAGTTCAGTTTATGCTTTCCTAGAAGTTTGTTGCCTTACCCCGCACCTCCAGAATTCCTTTATGTCTATCCCATGCATTCTTAAATCCTGTAATTGTTTCAGCCCCACCACTTCCTCTGGCAGGGATTCCACTTGTCCACCACCTGTTCTGTGAAGAAATTCTTCCTCACCTTTCCTCTGAATCGTCCTCCTCCAACTTCATCCCATGATCTCTAGTCCTGGAACATCTTTTTCACTTAAAAATAGTGTATTCCTGCACCCTGTTCCTCCCTGTAAGATACTTGTATGTCTCATCCTCTCCTCTCCCTCTCCCTCCTCTCCTCTCCTCTCCTCTCCTCTCCTCCAGGGAGTACATATTCAATTCCTTCAGCCTCTCCTCATAGTTCTTGTGATGCAAATCCATGTACCATCTTTGTTGCCCTCCTCTGAACCTTCTCTACCCTGTCTATGTCTCACGTAGTAAGGTCTCCAGAACTGTACACTGTACTCCAGGTGGGGCCTCACTAGTGTCTTGTATAGTGGAATTATGACCTCCTTTTCCTGCTGCTGGTGATGCCCCTGCCTGTGCATTCCAGCATCCCATTTGCTTTTCCTGCTGCCTTGTCACACTGTTTCCCTACCTTGAGGTCATCAGAGATAATAACACCAATATCCCTTTCCTGCTATATACCAAACAAAATAAACAAAAGACCAGAACAAACTTAAGTGACAAAATAAAGATCCACAGGCACAATCAAATAACTAAACAAAATACTCTCTCTAGAAAGACTAGAGAGCTGTTGGTCCAAGCACTGACCAGCACACACCACTTCTTTTACCGCAGCAGCACGTTATATCACAGAAATAGAACAGATGACCTGCTAGCTCCTCCTACATTTGATTTTAAACATTTTTTCATTTAAGTACATGCAAAATTCACATTTGAAACATTTATTCACATTTCTATAGCAAAACCATGCCATTGCATAAAACAAAATGAAATATAGTGTTGCTTAAAGGATCAGATTTCAGAACCTGTCTATTAGGACTCCTCACATGCTGTTCTCCACCATAAATGACAGAGAGAAAGGGCTGTCCAGCTCTTAGAAGGGCAGAACAGCAGTGCAAGACAGAGCTCCTATGTATGCAAGGGAGGAAATGAGACAAAAAAACAGAGAAACAAACCAGACTGAACTTTATCATAGAGAATGTAGTAAGTTTCTTTAACTAACAATATTGACACAATTTCAGTCTTGCTAGTGCTAAGACAGCCTCTTTATCTAAGATATTTGAAGCAGTTAAAACTAGCAGATACCTCTTGTTGCTCACGCCATAGGGCAGGCAATTTTTAGAACTACGCAGCTGTCTTTTATTTCATCCCACGCAGCTACTGGAGTAGAACCAATCTTTTTCTAAGGCAAGACTGCCCTGACTCAGTACTTTTCCGGTACAGCTTAAAATATGCAGTGTTCTTTTTAATAGAGATGGCAATAGCATGCAAATGTAAATCTATAACGTTGCATCTGATAAAAATATTGATATCGCAATGTAAATGCTTGGAAACTGGCTCTTGCTATAATTCAGCTGCTATACAGACTTTTGTTCCCTATATAGCTTACTTGTTCTAACTTCTCCATAGATATCCCAGAGGAAAAGGAAAGTGTAGACGAAAAACAAAAAAATAAAAAGGGTAAAATGGTAGGTACAGCCCACCGGAGAGAAAGGGGAAAAATAATAATAAGACAGAAGCCAGGAAAGGGGGGCATGCTGTTGTGCAACAGTCTTTTTCAGAAGTAGAAAACTAAAGTAGAACTTGTTGGGATGTACTAATGTCTGGAAGAGGGACAAGTCTCCTTATGACATAGGACCTAACCAGTTAGGGTCACTGTGGAGAGGTGGCCAGTCTTATTCAAATCTTAGCTGAGTTTGATAATTAAGAACCCCGGTTTAAAGCATAAGCAGTAGGACTGAGAATGAAATAAGAAATCCTCCGTCACAGACCTTTTAGGGCTGTATTGGGGAGGCAGGCTGGACTTTATCTATTTATCGATTCTATCCACAACCAGGAGCACCTTAAAAATAATTACATTGAAAAACAAGTCAGGGTTGAACAGATCACACTCTGAATTTGTTTATGACTAGGGAAGGAAGTGGCTCTTTTCTAACGATTTCCTCCCACCTACACCCAGGGTACCTTGTAAAGCAGCACTCTGAAAACATGAGATAAAGAAGTTGAAGGAGGTCTTTGCAGACAGGGTGACTGAAACAGTGGGATTTCAACTCAGATCAGTAAGGTAAAACTGAAAATGGTACAGTGTAGGACCTAACTGACTGGGGTCACTGTGTAGAGGTGGTAAGGCTTATTCAAATCTTGTCCGAAGTTTGGTAACCGAGAACTCCGTTTAAAACATAAGCAATAGGAATGAGAATTAAAACAGAAATGCACCATCACAGGCCTTTAGAGCTATATTGGTGTGTGTGGGTGGAGGGTGGACTTTACCTGTTTGTTAAAATGATTTTCCATCTTTATGTACATCAGCTACTTATGCACATATTCCAGTAGCTGATGCTGGCAATAGTAATTTGAGCTACTTTTAAGACTATTAATTTAAGTCAGATTTCCGTGGAAGGGATCAGAGTTTGGCCTGACCAGGTAGCCAGCTGATCCCTTCCACTTTCCGATAGCTCTGACATGCCCCTGCACTCAGGCACATAATGACAGGTAACCAGGGAGAGTGCAGCGGCAAGCCCCATTGAAGTCCATGGGGAAGCCACCACTCAACTAACACAGCTTTTGTTAGTTGAGCAGTGGCCTTCATTATTCTCCATCTGCCCATTATTATGTATGAAAAGGCCACTGAAATGGAGGCCCATTGACTTTCAATGGGACACACCAATGCTCTCACTGGTCATACATCATTACATGCCTGAGGGCAGGGGCACGTCAGAGCTTTCAGGAAGTAAAAGGATTGGCTGGCCTCCTGGTTGGACCAAACTACAATCCCTTCCACAGAAGTACTGGCTCGAAATAAAAGTCTTCAAAGTAGCAGGGTGGGATCCTTGTAAATCACTTTAAACTTCAACTGCCAAACCTTGGCTTGCCTCTCTAACCTTTGTAGGTCTCTACAACACTCTTACCCCCTCCTCACTGTCTACCTTGCTGCAGAGTTTGTCATCTGCGAAAAGACATCTTGCCCTGTATTTTCCTAGGTCACTGATGTACACATTGAAAGGACTGGGCCAGGCCGGGTGGCGCTGAGGGTTGAGGCGCTGGATGCCACACCTCACACTATGCCGGCCGGTTCGGTAACGGACCTGGGGAGCTGGGGCTGGCAGGGTGGGAGGGAGGATCGAGCGTCCCTACGGATGCTCTCCTCCCTCAGGGGTGGGATACCTGGAACGCAGTAGCGCCCATCATTCCCATAAAGGATTCGTGGAAGCACCGATTCCCGAAAGGGACGGCAACTCCAACTTAGGGGTCGAGGAAGGGGACATCGCATGGTGCATGAGAGGCTAGACATGCGCCAGCACGCTACCTCTCAGGACCTAGTCCCAAGCATCAAGGCCCCAGGGATGGGACCAACAAACAAGGGGAAAATCACCTCGCGGTCCTGGATGACGGCCCTCTGCTCAGACCGTCACCTGACAAGACACCACTGTGCAGGGAAAGGAGAGGAGGCACTCTAGGGGCAAGATCCAGGGATGACTTGGAGCATTGAGAGGCCCTAAGAGTAGGACCAAGAGGGCAGGAAAAAAACCAGGAGGAGAAAAGAAAGTATAAAAAAAAAGAAAGGACTGGGCCCAGGACTGACCCTGGGCACTCCACTTGTGGCATCTCTTTCCTGATTTGACCCTTTTACCATCACCTCCTGTTTTTATCCCCTTACTCACAAAATCACCCCAGTAATCAATATCTACTAATGTATCTAGTGAGCTGCACTTAAAGGGCTTTTAGGTTTAAAGTTTTATTTCAGAGTTCATTTTTCTCAGTTTTTTTCTTTATTTCTTTCATGCTCTCAAGCTGTCTGCTCCTTCAGCAGCTACTGTTCGAGTGAGCCAGCACTGCTGAACTCATTCCCTCTGGTAAACATCTGTAAGTGGCAGCAGAAAACATCCCCTTTCCTCCAGTAAATGTCTGTAGTTGGCAGCAACTCATTCACAAGTCCCTCTAGGAGACATCTGTGGATATCTCCAGTTTGGATGTATATATTTAACCAGTCAATCAGGTTCATTCAAGTATTTCTAGAGGCACTTCACTACCTGCTTATCATGTATGGATACGTAATTTGGTGTTGATATGTTACATGTTTTCCACAAAAAGGTTTACATTGCTTTTTATTTAAAAAATCAGTTTTGGGGTATTTTGGCTAGTATAAAAAATGAATTGCTTAGAACTGATTGCATACCAAGGTAATTTTGTGCTGAACAACTTTGCCACTGTACTTTGGGCCCCATATTTAGAGCTCGGATGGATGTGTGCAAATCGACAACATAAAAAAATTGAGCTGGCTAGTTTGATGATAATATGCAAACAAAATGCATAATTGTCAATTGGAACAGACCATGCATTCTGTTTGAATATCGGACAATGAATGTGCAGCACATAGTGGGCGGCCACCATGTTTGGCACAGTACAACCAGGGTTCGGTTTGAAGACCGCCAATGGGAGAATACTTGCTGCATACCTGGAAGCAACGTTTCCCCTGGGCAATATTCAGCCAAAATATGTTAATGAGCCATTGGGCAGGCATAGTGTAAAGGGCCTCATGCATGCCCATTATGGGCTCATTAGCATGGCTGCATCAGGCTATATGTGCCAGGCCAGCCCTCCCTCCCCAGCCCCAATCCTCGATATAATAATAAAATCACAGGTTCGGCCCTGCCCCATCCACAAAGTGCCAAATGTATAGTAACAGTTCCCCATTTCACAATGTAGGGTCCCCTCCCCGTCCCATTCTACAGAGTGCCACATGTATAATAACAGTTCCCATATCCATAGTGTACAGATCCCCCCTACCCTGGCCCTGATCACTGAGTGTCAGAATGATAAACTAAGATGCCCTTTTCCATAGTGCAGGACCCCCTCTCCCAGCCCCAATCACTATATGAAATAGAATAAGGTACCGTGTCCTGTTTCCATAGTGTAGTGTCCCCCACCCCAGTAGGCAGCAACCCCTCCCCAACCCCCAACCCAACATATGCCAGTGAGTAGCACATCCCATTGCACCCCATCATGGTTAGCCGTTAACTGATTGTCCCAGAGCATGCAAGTAACAAAATAACGAATGCTGTTGACAAACCAACAAGCACGTATTATTTTACTGTACATGCTCTGAGATTAATCAGTCAGCTTCCTTGCTGCTTGTGTATATTAATACTGCCACGAAACCAGTCTTACCATTGTAAGCATGGTCTTGCATGCATTTTAGAGTATGAGAACCACAAACCAAAGGAGAACAGTTTTGATACCAAAAGAATATAAGTGAGGCTACATTCACAACCATAAGTTTAGTCTCAGTGGTGGTATTAATATATTATTGATTGAGCTAGATCAATAACATATTCATTTTTTAAAAGCCTTCCCAAACATGTCCATTTCCAGAGCAGCTGCATGTGAGATACTCTTTACAGAATGAGAGAGTCTCATACACAGAGGAGAGGAGCATATCAGATTGAGCAGGAGCATTCCTCAGTCTGTAATGCCTTTTGGCAGTTTGTTTATGTTTGAAATAAAACAAACAAACAAAGTTTGAGCCACAATTTGTCCTTTGCATTTGGTTTGGCTCAAAATACTTAACCCCTCCAGTTTGGGGGCAATTGTCACAATGAATTATTTGCCCATCCCTAGTAACAACCTTCAAGCCAAGACTTGATGAGTACTTTATAAAAATGAGACGAATACACGCTGTACTGCTGGAAGGAACTTCAGGAATCAATTATGTTTTCCTTACTAAAGCTTGCATTTATGTACTGTGTATAATGTAAACTACATGTTTTGACAAATTAATTGCACTGGGAGATTACACTAGTATCCAAATTATACATAGTGGTGTCATCAACAAGTGCATTCACTGTAGCTATGATAGTATGTCCCCAATAATTAAAGTAAATAAATAAAAGGAACTGAACCTATGACATTGCAATGCAGAGCCTCTACTGCCTCCTGCAAATCCCAATTACACTAAGTTACAGATTTTAATATACTCAGCTTAATAAATAAACAACAAGACAAGTAAGCACAACTCACCTAGCCCATCTGAACAGAACTTGTGAATGTGCAATTGTGACAATGATCCCACAACTCTGCGCCGGGTTTGTGACAACCTGCCTCTTGGCCCATACCAGCTTACAGGGCAGTTGGCTGGGTATTCTTCTATAGTGGGCTGCCACCACCTGGTTATATTAGGAAAATACCCAGTTGCTGAGCATCAGGAAGGTCAAACACAGTAATATTAAGTGGAGTGCACGTCAGATAGTGGACAGTAAACAGAGAAATCATTGTGCCAGAAGAAATATTTAAATTACCTTCTCAAATTGAGGCACAGCCACTGATTCTAGAATGGCAGAGTCTTTACTAGTAATTACTAGGAGGTATTAGCAAATAAATGGGATATACACACAGTAAGACAAAAAGCGATACACATTTACTGGGAAATGAAAATATTGTCAAGTACACAACAGATGATTGATAGAAGAATCTCAATGTCTAGGCTCTCTAGCATGTATCTTACCTGCCACTAGCCTGAAAGGACTTCCACTGAGTCTGTCCTTCCTCACACAGATAGCTAGCTCTAGTAGGGCTCCCACCTTCTTCCAGCTATAAAGAGTCAGAGACAGAGAGAGAGAGAGAGAGAGAGACAGTGTCCAACTTCCCAGCTTTATGTGCTCAGGGCTATGGGGGCATGACCTCTCGAATGGCACTTTCCTACCGAGGGTGTGTGTGTGTGTGTGTGTGTGTGTGTGACATCATCCAGACCAACTTGCATTCTTCACACCTATGACGCCCTTCTTCCAGCTTTTACTATGACCTTATTTTTGCGGATGTCTCAGGTGTTGGGAATAGCACCCTCACATCTGCCAGGTTCTAAAACTAGATGAGCTCATGGAAAACGTAGTACTTAGCAGTTGGTCAGTATTTTCCCTGAGAGTTGCCAGAACATGTGACTTGATGCCATTTTGGGTATCCATCCCAAACAGAACTTGTAACAGAAGAATATTGAAACCAATAGGAAAAAGGAATAAATGAGACTGGTCACATTCCCATCACAGCCGTGCAGCTTGAGCATCCATCCCTTCCGAAATCATGACAGCACCACATTATTACACACTGCCAGCTAGAAGCATGGGAACTTGCTGGAAGAAGAAGGCCTTGTTGGTCTGTCTAGTCTGCCTATAAGGTGATACAGTGGTGCCTGCTAGGTTGCAATACACTGTCACAGACACCTGCATGACAAAACAGATTAAACATTTTCCTGGTGTTTCAAATTCCCATTTCTCTGCTGCATCCGAAAAAGTGTTCAAGGCCGTTTACTGGCACAAGTACATTCTTAATTATATGGGAGCATTATTACAATAATGATTTATCTTATTATGCCATGTCCAGCTAATAATATATACAGCATAGCAGTGAGGAAATTAGCTCCCACAATTGCAGCTATTGGCATCATTCAAGGCACTTTATGTTTATTTCTGTCTATCTTTGGTTACTCTTTTCTTTATATTAATGGCCTTGTTATTCTGCATGTACGTTTGAATTGTTTTGTTAGGTTTTATTTTTCATTGGGATTTTCAATTATTTTTGTCCAGAGACAACCAGTTTTGAAACTGCAACTTTGAAAGCAGATATTTATTTATCTATTTGTTGTTGACCGGTAAGTGTACTAGACAAATCCTGCCTATTTTCAGGCACGACCCGGGAGGGGATACAGATGAATGCCAACTGACCTTGAACTAGATTAAGCTGTTGGTGGTATTTTTAGTAAATGAGGGCAATTTGGCTAGACACAGGGAAATTCTCTACTCTTTTCGATAAGTGCCATGGGATCTTTAACATCCACCTGAATTACCACCAATCCAGGCAGATGGGACCTCAGTTTAACGTCTCATCCGAAAGACGGCACCTCAGAAGTGCAGCACCCTCTCATGCTGCATTACAGTGTCAGTACTGGGATATTAACCCAAGTGCCAGATGTGGGAACTGAACCCACAGCCCTCTGATCTCCCGCCTCAGAGGTGAGTGTGCTACCTACTGAGCCACTGACACTGATAAACAAGCATTTGATAATGCCCCATGTTCACCACTGGTATAGAAGCCCTGGGGTACTGGATGCATTGTGGTGCACATGATGGGCTTTTATTACCAAAGTTAGGAGCCTATATTTGAAAATTTCAATGGGCTTATAACTTTATTTGTTAATATGTTTGTCCAAACTGTCACTATAGCCTTCTTATGACCCCACTCATGAACACGTGCAGAAAATTTTCATCTGCCTGAAAGGTGATTTCAATGCAGGGACTGCAAAATAACTTTCTGGGATACAATAACACATTTTGGCTGGGATTTGAAAATGTTATTTATTTATTTATGTATGTCTTTGTTAACCGTGGTGAGTGGGCTGATACAAAGGACCAATTTCAGTCATGACCCAGGCCACACAGGTGGCAGCAAGCATTCTGCAGAAGTCATAAAATACAGAGAATACAAAGATATGATCACATCACAGATACAATGTAGCTAAGCAAATAAAGTTACAAAGCAACTATCAAGCAGTACAACAGAACACATGTTAAACAGGATGACTCAGGGTCATTACACAAATAGCTGCCAGTAGATACATGCTAAATGTGGCAAAAATACAACTCACACAAGCTAACATGCCTAACAGAGGTTGAGAGAAAGAGAGAGAGCGCATCAGGGCAGGACAAGGAGCAGCAATACTAGGGAGCAGCAGTATTAGGAGCAGCAGTACTAGGAGCAAGGATACATAGAAGAGCAGAGATAAGCAAGGCAGGGACAGATTTTGACATTAGGACTGTGCAGGGAAACAGTTGCACGTGGATTCAGTCATGAGCCAGGATCTAAGGTTAGATTTAAGGGAGTGGTGGGAGGGGACAAGTGAACAGACGACAGTAGCCTGTTCCATAGGGATGGAGTGGAGACTGAAAAGGCCTTACTTCCCACAGCAGTGGTAGTAAATAGGACTATAAGTGGAGGGATAGAGGAGGTCCTGAGGCTCCTAGAAACCACCCTATCTGTTAACAGTGATGCGTGGGGTGACAGCTGTTTGCTCCTTAGTGCATTGTCCACTAGGCAGCCCAAGGCATAATCAAAACGACCTTGTAGTGGGAGCCACCCTAGGGAATGGTAGAATACACAGTGGTGGGTGATATGGGGACTAGGAGAACAAAGTGACAGAGTTGTAAGTTGTATTTTGTCGAGAACATGGGGTAGCAGGGATAGAGAGTAGACAGGAGAGCAGTAATCGAGGAGGGGTAGTAGGTTCCCTGTGCAATAGCAAGGTGAGCTTCAGGGGACAAGAGTTGTTTGATATGGTAGACAGCACCTAACCTTTGGTGAATTTTCTGCACAGTGTTATTTATATGTTCAGCAAATGTAAGGGAGGGGTCAAGAGTGACACCTACTGTAGATATTTGAAGGTAAGGACATTTTCCAGGGTGGGCCTGATGGGGTGAGTACCAGGAGGAGGAGGTGGATTTGGCAACCTTGGCTAGGAATGGCTTGGAGCCAAAGAGCATGGCTTTCATCTTTTTACATTAACAAGAAGTTTGTTGGCGTGGAACCATTGGTGTGCAGAGGCATAATTTAGTGTAAGGGCGGCTGAGATTGATTTGAGTGACTTGTCCCATGGTACAGGACAAGGTCCATCACCAAAATAGGGCTGGAAATGGACCACTGCTACAGTGCACACGTGCCCCGGTTCCCAAGGTAAAGTAAAATATCTGAGTATCGTTGTTCAGGAACCCAAATAAAAGACTTCTGCAGAGTCCAAATTTCTTACAATATTTCTCTTTTATTCTTTTTCTGCTTTTCTCCTATGTTTCACTCTGTATAAGAGCTGCTTATGGGGTAAATCTGTTAAATAATAACAACAATCTCTGAATTGTACATCTTTACTAATGTTTACTTATTTCTTTCAAGTTCCTGTAAAGTATTTTAAACTGTGATTTGTTACCACATTAAAATGCACTTCAAACCTATTTCATACATTGCAGTTACCTAGCTTCCTCTGCTGGCTATTTTTAACTGTACTGTACTTCCTTCCTCCTGTTCATTCATATGAATCTCATTCCATGCAATCTGTAAATTAATAAGTTGTTTGTTTGAGTCACGTTTACTAACATATCACACATCACAATATAAATTAAAACTGTGTATTCTGCCTGAAACCCTGTACCCACTGGGCCTTTACCTGATGACACTGGTGCACCTAATTCAATCACTTCATTAAAGGGTACCTAAACAAGTTGTTTTAAAACTGCCAACTCAAAATCTGGCTTCATATTGAGGTAAAGTAAATGCTGCTGTTTACATTTATGCTAAAACTGCATTTATGTAAATAACATAAATGCAGTTTCACACTTTGAAAATGTAAACATCAGCCTTTCACGTTCAAAAACAGCCTTGGTTTCTCCCTAAGATGTCGTCTGCCAAGTGTGTTAAGTGATGAGTCTTGATGACATCATCAGAGCTAGAGACAAAGAGCCACATATATTCCTATAGTGCTAACCAGTTCTTATTTCCCTCTTTGTTTTGAATTGTTGTACCAGAATGATCAACATCATGTATTAACTCATTGATCATTTTGATCAGTACATGTTAGGCTATGATTTTGTTCATTTTGTTTACTTTAACTTGCAGAAAATGTTTTGCAATCCAGCTGACTTTTCTTTGGAAAACTGCAGTACAGTACAACACTTCAAATACCCGATGATCTAGAGGTTATGTGATGCACTGCATTTTGTTTTTGTTAACCAGAAGAGACACACTAAGCTGAAAGGTTGTTTACAGGTGTGGTCTGGGAGCACAAGGAAGTTTAGTGACTTGCTCAGGGTCACACAGCTAAGTACCGGTCTGGTTCAGTTCCAAAGCTCATGCTCTCTTGTTAATCCACAAAAAGGCTTTTGTTTTCCACGTGAACTCTGCACGTGAACCCCTGCACCTAGCCTGCTCTCTGTTGAACACCCCATCATCCATATACCTCTGTCCTTAGTACTGCCTGGGGCCATGTGTGCTTACGTCTCATGAAGAGAATTATTATGCCTCAGATTGTAATCTTGTATCTCAGAGAGTTGTGCACACCTATACCGACACGCATCATCAGCTGGCACTGTTAAAAAATGTCTCACAAATCACTCTCCAGTCCACATTCTCAATGTTTGACTTCTGCTCCTACATTAAACACTTAATGGATCACCACCCTTCTGCACAGTGAAGGTAGTATGTACAGTTCCCTGTTGTGTTTTTCCCACCTCATTAACCAAAAACTAGGTCTTCCTGGATGGCCAAGCAATAGGTATCATGTCCCACCAGAAAACTGCTGTTCATGCCCTCATAATGGCTGCAGTTACAATGGATAACAATATTATTAGCAGGAGAGGCATACTAATGCCATGAGTGAATCCACCCGACTTCCAGTGTCAGTCTACTCCTTTACCTGTGATCTGCCGTTCCAGCAATTCTTTTCAGTACTTTCCTGTGATCTACTCCACAATGTGAGTTGGCTGGCTACCACCCTTCCAAATCTTGAATGAGATGTACACAACTCCACGAATACTGTCCTAACAAACGTCAACATCCCCCACCCAAGAGTAATCTCGCTACACTGAATTCAAGTAACAGTTTAGGTGCAGCCCTTCCACTCTGAGTATTTGTCATTGCTGTCTGCTCTCATCCACAGTCAGGTAGTGATCACGATGCTGGCAGCCCCACATTTCAGGTCTCACAGTGATCTGCTCAACGTCCTCCTTCATGTTTTCATCTAACCTAAATATAGCTGTATCCTGCTAGAATTGCCCCTCTTCAGTCCCTCTGGCATTCATTCTTCTCACCTGCTCTCCACACCAAAAACTGGTGAGTTCCACTACCCTTCCGCATCTTGAATGGGGTTAGTACAGTCTCCATGCTATCTTTACATATTAATAATAAACATGATCTTCTGGTAAGTCAGGCTGATAGCAGCATGGCACAAAGAAACAATAGGCTTTCCTACCCATATAAGATCTAAGCCCACCTATGATTAGTCACTGTTTAATAACGTGCATAATGATGTGCACACCCATTATTTAATAGTGTCTAATGAAAGGTAGCCTAGATCTTTAAGGATAGGAAAGCCCATCATTCCCTTGTTCCCTGCTGCTATAAGCTGCATGACTTACTGGAAAGATATATTTATATTTGATATGTCAAAATAAAACTGGGACTGTACTACTTGCATTCATGATGCAGAAGGGTGATGAGCCTCTAGTTTTCAGTGTGAGAAGGAATAGTGAAGAATGACTACCAGAGGGGACTGAGAATGCCATTCTTGCAAGATACTGCTATAATTATTAGGAAGGGGCCAGAAAGAGAGAAATATGAGCAGATTACTGTGAGAAATAAGATGGGTCTGCCAGCACCTTGCTCACTACCTGACCCCATTGTCCTGGCCAATATTCCCCTTCCCATAAAACCAGTTCATGCAATTGTCCAAAGCTGTGTGATATTAATGCAATGAAATGGCTGCCACTACACATTCAATCACTTCACTACCAGTCTAGTATTGCTTGTAAAGCACTTTGGGATACAATGTGTATGAAAAGCACTATATAAATGCTGATTCTTATTATTATTATTACTTCCCATGAAAAAAAGACAAGCATATATTTGATTTTCGAGAAGGTATGAACTCTAACATTGGACTGCACAAGAAATTTGCTACAAAAATGGTGGATCTAAGGTGGGTAAGGGTGGCTGCAACCCCCACACCCCACAAAGTAACATACTTGCTTGCTGCTGCTGCATTTCACTTTGTTGAAGAAGTCTGATTTATTGATTGTACAAATGTTTACATTCAAACTATGGATTACATTTGTAGGTTCTGTCAAAAACGTACTAGAAAAGAATAATAACAGGAAATATAAAGGTTTAATACAAATGTTAAAAAGTGCATATTAAGCATACACCCCATCCCAGCACCCCACGGTAGCATCCTGGATTTGCTGTAACCACTAGACCACCAGGTTATCCAAGATTTGTACTGCATTGTGGTTTGCCACAGAGAAAGTCAGTTGGATTAAAACACAATTTCAGCATGTTAAGTAAACGAAATGAACACAACCACAGCCTAACATGTGTATTATACAAATAATGCACATGGTTGTGACTATTTTGGTGAAACAATTCTATACAAAGGGAAAAAGAACTATGTAGCACTACAGAGAGTCATATATTTCTCTGACTTTGGCTCCAATGATGTCATCACATTACACATTTATGCCATTTTAGGAAGCAGGTAAAACAGTTTTTTGAAATTGGAAGGCTGATTTTACAATTTTCAAATGCTCTGGAACCACATTTAGTTAACTTATATAAATGTACTATTAGCATTAATGAATACAGCAGCTTTTCCTTTAGTCACCTACCAAGTCAGATTTTGAATAGTTTGTTGTCAAAATGTTGTTTAGGTATCCTTTAAAACTGTTGTTTTCTCTGTTGCCAAACTCAGGCCTCTGTATTTTCTTCAACTTAATTGTGCCCTAAAAGACACAAAAACTCCTGTCAGCCAATGTAATATACGTAGAATTCATGTTACTCAACTTAACTTATCATTCTTTGTTCTTTTTAAATACATTTTTTTTCCATTTTACCTTATTTTTAAAGCTCGAGGCCACGGCATCGCAAATGCCCTGCTTGCTGTCTCACTGTGCTGTGTGTGTGTTTCCTCAGGTGAGTCTACCTCTCAGACCTGCCTGTGTATCCTGAGGGAATGACATAACATTCTCCTGTATTCCCACGAGTGCAGGAGGTTGCTAAGCAACCATACACCTCCTGTATGGAGGCAGGTTTACAAAAGCAGGTCCCAACCTGTGAAGTGCTATTCCATTACTTTTACTTTAAACACATATTTATTTCAGACTGTAAGTGGGCACAGGATCCCTCATATTCTGTTATATATTGGTTACCATATTCTTTTGATTTAACCAACTTGTGTTTAATATAAAGAAACTAAGACTAATGAGGTAGGAACTGGGAAAAGGAAAGGATGGGGGAGGATCTCTTATTTACAAATGTCTCAATAGCTTCTATCTCTATATAATTGATCTGTTTTATGTTGTCACTGAAATTACTTAACTCATTATACCCTGGGTGGCCATTTAGCTTAACTCTTTCCAGCATTATGCTCATAACATTCATGCTTTTTGATTTCCTTTGACTATTACTTAGCCAAACTATAATATTTCATGATTTTCACTTGCATAACAGGACACAGAAGGTCACAGAAGGTAATAGTGAATGGAACATTCTGAAGAAAGGGGTTACTAGTGGAGTACCTCAGGCTCAGTACTGGGTCCAGTCCTCTTTAACATCTTTATAGGTAACATTGCAGAGGGTCTGAGGGAAAGGTATGCCTCTTTGCAGATGACACAAAGATCTGTAATAGAGTTGATACACAAGAGGGGTAGAAAAGATGAGAAGGGACTTGGCAAGGTTGGAGGAATGGTCAGACATATGGCAATTTAGATTCAATGCAAAGAATGCAAAGTAATGCACCTGGGAAACAAAAACCCAGGAGAAGAGTACACAATAGCAGGGGAGGTACTAACAACAACACAAATGGAAAGGGACCTGGGGGTAGTCATATCAGATGACAGTCGGTAAGAAGAGTCAGGAGGATACTGGGATGCATAGAAAGGGACATCACAAGAGAAAAAGGAAGTGGTTATCCCTCTATACAGACAGTTGGTGAGAACCCATCTGGAGTATTGTGTGCAGTTTTGGAGACCTCATCTACGCAAGGACATAGACAGGATGGAAGCAGTCCAGAGAGGGCAACTAAATGGTGCAGGGTCTGCAGCAGAAACCATATGAAGAGAGATTGAGAGAGCTTAATAGGTATACTCTGATGAAAGGAGGGACAGGGGGACATGATAGAAACATTCAAGTACCTCAACGGAATCAACAAAGTCCAAGAGGGTAGCATCTTTCAGAAAAACAGATGTGTAAGAACAAGGGTACAATTTAAAGATAGAGGGGGACAGCTCAGGGTAATGTGAGAATTTTTTTCACAGAGAGGGTAGTGGATACATGGAACAGCCTTCCTGAGGAGGTTGTTGGGTCTAAAACAGTGGGGAATTCAAACATGCATGGGACAGACACAAGGCAATTATAGTGGGGGTTGCAGGAAGTAGGCTGTTGGTTAACTAGAATTGCAGCTTATCCAGTAGGTAGGAAATGGGCAGATTGGGTGGCTAAGTGGTCCTTATCTGCCATCAAAATCTATGTTTCTATGTCCATGTATATTTGCTGCTACCCCATTGTATAACATGTATCATGATTACGTACACAGTTGCCAGTTGCTCTCTATGTTCATTCCTATTCCACTTTCCAAATAAAAAATCCATCTCATTTCAGCACGTTCAAGCATTTTTTTTATAGTTGCCACCTCATGCAGGGGGCACTACTGCTTCCAAATCCCAGAACCTCAGTGATGCACCGTTATGTCATGTGTTATTAAAGTGCTGTGCCACTGAGGATCTAATGTCATTGCATCTAATATCTCCTTTGTGTTCCAAAATTCTCACTTGAAGTGTCCTTTTAGTCTGACCAACATCTAGTTGGTCGCATGGACACTGAATAACATAAATAACACCCTCTGTGGTACAGTTGATGTGTTGTCTAATTTCAAATGTTTTGTTAAATTCTGGGTGCTTAAAACTTTATTTTTGCTCATGTGATTACACACTGAGCATCATTCACATTGACTCATACCTGGGCGTAAAGGACCCAGTACTAGCTGTGTAGACTCCATCTGTCCCGATTTAAACTGGGCATGAACTAACTTGTCCTTTAAGTTAGGAACCTTTTTGCTACAATAATAGGTGTTTTTGCAGTACCTTAATATGGGTATTGTCAGTTGCCACTAAGTGCCACTTTTTGTTAATAATTGTCCTGATTTGTGTCATTCTATGATTATGTTGTACTGCTAACACAACCTTCTCTTCCCTGTCTTTTGATTTCTTTTGAAACAACAGATTCCTATCTTGTTTTTCTATTCTCTGACTGGCTTGTTCCAAAATGTTTTTACTGTATCCTCTGTCTCTAAATCTATTTAGCATTTCTGTTTATTGTTTTGGTATTCTATATTTGTACTACAGTTTCTCTTTACTCTCACAAGTTATGAGTATGGAATGCTATTTTTAAGTTTATATTCATGAAAACTTTGTCCATGCAGCAAAGTGTTTCTATTACTTGTCTTCCGATACAGTGTTGTTTCAGATTTCCTTCTCCAATCGAAATCATTATAACCAAGAACGCTATGCAGTCCTTGCAATATTGCATTTCAAATTGTAAATTATGATCCCATGTGTTCAATCTGGTACAGAAATCCAGTAAACTGACTTCTGGACCAGTCCATATGCAAATTATATTGTCCATATATCTGTACCATAATCCTATATTTCTAAAATATTCATCGTGGTTTTCATTTAGGACTGTTTCCACCAAAAACTTTACATGTATAAATGATGTGCAGGGCCATGGTGCTGCCCATGGCTGTCCCTCGATCTTGCTGGTAAAAACTCCATTAAATTCAAAGTACTTTGTTTTAGGATATACATAGCTAATTCCCTGCAAAAGTTGAGTTTTAAGCTTGGCTCTACAGCTCATTTATCTAACATCAGTCCAAACTAATAACACCTTCTCTGTGTGGAATGAAAGTGCAAAGGCTGGCAACGTCAAGGTCACCAACCATGCATCCTGCAGATGAGCACTAATTGCATAAGCATTCATTTTTTGCATGATATCTGTACAGTCTCTTATGTATGTTTCTGTTTTCTACAATTGGTTGTAAATAATAGTTTATGTATTTTGAGATAGGTTCAAAAATAGATCCTATGCCCAAAACAATAGATTGACCTGAGGTTTAAGTGCATTTTTATGTATCATTGAAATGCAATAAAAGGTTAGAATTTCTGGTATAAGTTATTCAAAATGTTCAGCTTCCCATGAATTCATCCATTGCATATCTACATATTCCTGAATTCTTTCTTTAATTCTATTTGTATGGTCTCTAAAGGATCTTGATCAAGTATTAGGTAATTATTTTTATCTGATAATAATGTCATACACATCTTCAGATACTGGGTACTGTCTTGGATTACTTTCCACCAACTTTATCTGCTGGTTTGATAACTATCTGTTAATCCTCCCTAATTATTTTAATATCTGTCTCTGTTTGAATGTTAAATGTTGATATTGTGGGTACAGATCTTGCTTAGTTTGGAATAGATCCATAATTGTTTTCCATTATCTTACAAAAACTCTCTATTCCATGATTTTTTCCAGTTGGTGGTGCAAATTCAGATTTTATATGTAGCGCCTGTTTTAGCTGCTGTTGACTGCATCTTCACTTGACTTTTCTCCAAACATGTTCTTAAGTCTTAAAATTCTGTAAAATTGCTGTAATTGCACCTCTAGTTCAAATAAATCAGGACAAGGTCATCAGCATAAATGAGAGCATTGCAGTTGAGGCTATCTATCTGCTGGGAGAGCATTGACAAACAAGGAAAAGAGTAAGTGCCAAGTATGGAACCCTAGGGTACCCCTGTATGAACAGGTAGTGTGGAAGAGGAGTCTTTGACTATTAAGACAGATTGAGACCTGCCGAGAGGTAGCTACGAAACCATGCAGCAGTTTCTGGGGAGCATCCAAAGTGAAGTAGGGTGGAGTGGAGAAGGTGGCAGTCATCTAGGTCAAAAGCTTTAGACAGGTCCATGAACACTGCACCTTGGCCTTGACCATATCCATATTCCTAAGGATGTGGTCAGAAAAGAGGGCCAGAGCAGAGGAGGTGCTATGATGTTTATGGAAACCATGCTGTAGGAGACAAAGGAGGTGTATTTATCAAGGTGTTCTGATAGCTGATGGTGTACAATTATTTCCGGTAGTTTACTTAGATGAGGGAGGAGGAGATGGATCTGTAAATTTCAGGGAAGAGGGATCATCTGCTTTAAAGATTGGTACCACATGTGTGACTTTCAAGGAGTCAGGTACAGTGGAGGATGAGAGGGCAAGATTAAAAATGAAGGTAAGTGGTTTAATGATGACTGTGGTGATAATTCTGAGAAAGGTGGGGTAGAGTTCGTCTCTGCCATGGCTTCTTCTTACTGGTAGGGTCTTTAAGAGTTTAGCAGTAATGTTTTGTCCAATAACCCTAAAGTAGAAAGAGGTGATGGGACATCATTTGTGGTGGAAGGGGCGATTCGGTGGGACTTCAGGCCTGGGGAAGTTGAGGGGAGTTGCCTGAAGTAGGAGGACAAGTCAGTGGACATGGTGTTGAAGGTATTCACAATCCCAATGGGATCTGAGATACTGCCCAAAGGGATGAGAGCTGAGTAATTTGTTTGTTGGACTTGGGATTGAGGAGGGACCCAATAGAGGCCCAGAAATTGCAAGGGTTGCTGGGAGTATTGTTTGTTGGGTTAGATAGTACTTGCATTTGAGAGATTTGTACCTCTGTCATGAGCCCAGCACCCAAGGCATCGTAGGAGTTCCTGTTTGCAGGGAGGATCCCCATTTTACAGAGCTTGTGAGCAGTGGTAGGGTACAAGAAGCATTATCAACTTTGTTTTCCCTAGTGGGAGGGTGGAAACTGTAGTTTGAGTCCCCTGACTCTGTACTATGTTCAGGTTTGAATTCCACCACTGCCACTGGCAGCCTCTTGCCTAAGTAGTTTGTAGGATAGCTGAGTGGTCACTATCTTCATTAACAAGCTATACAGTCTTTTCAAAACCCTTCTGTTAAAATGTTAGATCACACAATCAGACCCCAGGTAGAGTTGATAAGAAAATCATAAAAGTTTACTCAATAAAACAACACAGTACATCCTACAATTTGGAAGATCTTTGAGCTGCAGACAATACCAAAAATAACACTGGATGGTTTACAGAAAACACTAGACACTAGACAAATGATAGCTGTCACAGTCAAGGGTGCTGTAAAGAAATGGCTATGCTGAAAATTTGGGTAAAAATATTGAAAATAACCAAAATTACAAGCCTGCATGCACAAAATTCAATGTGGGTTCACAACGTTGTTGTTTTTAATATTTATAATATTTTTACACCAAATTTTCAACATAGCTTCTTATGACCCTGCCTCACGAAACAAGGGCACAGAAAATGTTAACTGTCTGATAAGTGATTTTGCACAGGAGCCATGAAATCACTCTTCTGGGACAGATTTTGCCTAATTTCACTGCAATTGTTCATGAGGTGGGGTCCCAAAAAGGCATGTTGAAAATTTGAGGCAAAATATGCAAAATGGCCAAGTTATGCCACTAAGTTCAAAACCCCATTGAAATGCATTGAACCGCATATCTGCTTTCTTCAGTTCATGGTCCAGCTCTGAAGATTAAAGACTTGTCTGTGATCACTAATATTACTGCATTGGACCTCAGTGGGTAATTAAGGGCTTGGAGGAGGTGGGGTGAGGGTGCGGAATGGAAGGGCCAGGTGGAGGGACAACAATGGCTACAACAGATATCAGTGGGTGGTTTTTTTACATGGTTTATTAAAAAACTATGAGGGAAGATTTTCTTTATTTCAGGTCATGCCACTGGGGATTGGACATCCCCAGTGTCAGTCTTAAGTTTGTGGGGGTGGAAGGTGCTGAGAGGAAGGGTCGAGTGGGTGGGACAGTTACAGGGCAGCAGCAACAGAGATCGAAGGATGGTTAATGAATTGAGGGGATAGAAATCAAGATATTTTAACTCAGGCCATTAGTACTGGACATGCTAAAATGCATATGCATATTAACAGAATATGCATATGCATTCCGCATGCCACATGTCATGACTTGAGTTTAATACCTCGATTTCTATAACTTTAAACCTTCATTTCATCTTGGCTTGCACTTTCCCGAGTTCAGCTTTCTTAGTATTTTAAAACAACCTGCTCAGCTAAACTTGGGTGTGCTGAGCCACGAATGAGCCTTCTGGCACTTCAGCACCATTTAGAGATATGAGCATGCACTGGGAGCAGTGCAGAAGTTGACTGTGGGGGTTTGCTTAGGAGGTGGTAATACTGTGGAATTGGGCACCAGTGTCAGTTTTATGTTTGTGGGGTGGGGGGCAGTTACAGGGCACCAGCATCAGACATCAATGGATGGTTTTCCTTGTTATAGCTGGCATCTGCAATAGCTGGGCTATTCCTGGATGTTTCAAATTCCTCATCAGGCTGTCATGACAGATTAGCATGCTGGTGTCATAGATCAAAGGAAGAGCCAACCCATGACTGGGTTGGCTTTTTCTTCAAGAACAGGATGTCTCCATACAACAAGCCAAAACTCTGTCATGATCAGCCTGGCTGATGATTAGTGGCACTGATTTCCCCTTAAACACTGCTCTGCATTAGACAGGCAGTGTCACACCCTCAAACAGCAGTATCCTAGCAAGATGTTCGCTGTGCACACATGTGCATGGTGAACATAACAAAAGAAGATAGCAAGCCCCATATTTCTTCCTTTTGCTACATGCACAACCATATTCTATATCTATCAAATATGTTATATGAAAATTACATGGAATAAAAATGGTTTTATGCATAAAAATGTAAAATGGTCCCCCATTTTGAGGAATGTTAGTTCAGGAAGGTGTCATAGTATTGGTAATTTGCTCTTTATTTTTGCATTTGGGGAAAGAAATGAAGCAACCATCATGACAAATGATGTGTCCTTATTTCACCTTTCTTTCACACTCACATTGATACCTAAAACATTGGTATTATAACTACATAAAACAATATGACACATTATGGATTCTTTCCATAAAGAGGGATTAAGTCTCACCATGTAACTTAAAAACAAGCATGGCAATTCATGTTTGTGTTTCATATTTTAAATGTTTGGATGACCATCATGTACTACATATAAACATACAAAGAAGCCTGCAGGGGAAGGCTATCTGGTCTACCTAGTCTGCTTATATTGTAGTGTCCAGAGCTTGAGCTACTGAACCTGTCCCCCTCCCTACTCCTCCCAAACTTTCCATCCCCCTTAACCATGATCCTTACCTTCCTCCAAGCCAATCCCAGCCTCTCTTGAAGCTTCCTACCATCTTCAACAAGATCATCTCTTCCAGCAGAGCATTCCAAGTTTCCACCACCCTCTCTGTGAAGAAGTGCTTCCAGAACTCCCTCCTAAACCTCCCTCCCAGCTTAAGACTGTGCCCCCTCATATTATGGTTGCCACTTAGCTTAAGAGACCCTCCTTATCCACCTTATTTATCCCTTTCAAGTACTTGAAGGTACTGTGCAACACATTATGAATTTGACATGGGGTTGTTGGAAACACCAGGACACGTCCTTAACTGCATTTGAAATTGCTGTGTATTGTGCAGTAACTCTGCTTCAGAATTCTGCAGCAGTATGTTACAGTGCTCCCCTGTACATGCCTTCTTAGAGGATCATAGTAACATAGTAACACAGTAGTTGGCATCAGATAAGGACTACTAGGTCCATCTAGTCTGCCTGCTTTCCCTGCCTGCATCAGCAGACACTGACCCTACTCGATCATTGGCTTTCGCCTCTTTCTCTCTTCTAGGATTCCCTATGTCTATCCATGCATGTTTAAATCCCCTACTATGCTGGCTCCTAGTACTTCCTGGGGTAGGCTATTTCAAGCATCCATCACCCTTTCCATGAAGAAAAACTTCCTCACATTCCCTTTATCCTGCCCCTCCAATCTAATGTCATGCCCCTCATCCTTGTACAACTCCTGTACTGAAATATGTCACCCACTTGCACTTTGTTCATGCCCTTAAGATACTTGAAGATTTCAACCATATCTCCTCACTCCCTCCTGTTTTCCAGTGTATACACCTTGAGGTATTTTAATCTCTCCTCATATGTCTTCTGATGCAAGCCCTGCACCATCTTCATCACCCTCCTCTAGACCGCCTCCACCCTGTCTGTATCCTTTCAAAGATGTGACCTCCAGAACTGTACACCATATTCTAGATGAGGCCTCACCAGTTTTTGTACAGTAGCATCACCATCTCTCTTCTTCTGCTAGTGATGCCCTTTCTATGCACCCTAACATCCCACTGGTCCTCCCACAGCCTTCTTAAACTGTTTGGCCATCTTTGGGTCATCTGTGATGATTATCTGTAAATCCCTTTCTTCCCTGGTAATTGTCAGCAACTCCCCCATCCTGTAACTCTCTACAGGGTTTCTTTGCCCCAGGTGCATAATTTTGCACTTCTTTTCATAAATTTTAATTGCCACACTTTTGACCATTTTTCCAGCTTCCTCAGATCCCTCCTCATTCTTTCAATCCCCTCTGGAGTGTTCAGTCTGTTGCAGATCTTGGTGTCATCTGTAAATAGGCAAACCTTCCCTCTAGCCCTTCAGCAATGTCACTAATAAAGACATTAAAAGGACTGGCCCCAGGACTGATCATTGAGGCACCCACTGGTCACCCTCCTTTCCTTGGATTTGATCTCATTGACTACCACCCTCTGCTTTCTGTCCATCATGACCAACTTCTCCTCCCTCTGACCACCCCTGTTCACTTGACCAGACTTCTATGCCTAGACCACCCTCTCCACCATTTTAGCACTGAGTGCATCAGACAGCTTGTTCTGCCCCTGCACCATGCTCTCCATAAACTAATACTTCCTTGTATCCCTTTGAACATACCCCCACTAATGTCTTGCTGTTCCTCCTGGTATTACTTTTCAGCTGATCATGAGCAACTCCCTTAAGTCCACTTTGCTAATAATTTGCATGTATTTAAACATTTTATTCATGCTTCCAGTCCTTCTGTTCTCCAGTGGGTATATGTGGGTTTGAGTATGTCCACCTGGGTTTTTCCCCATTGGGTCATGTTGTGCTTCTCGTGCTATGTGTATTTTGCTTTTTGCCTCAGATCTTATATTAGTACTGCACTAAATGTTACGTTGCTGCCTCTGACTGTACAAATGTGTATTTAGTACTTTGATTTTGCTTCTTTGTATTTCTTATTTATTTATTGCTTTTGTTATCTTATGTACTGTAATTCATCTGTTTGTATTATCCCATTGCAGCCTCCCAGGTCACACCTGAAAATAGGCATTAACTGTCTAGTTTGGTTACCTGGTCAATAAAAACTAAATAAGTAAATGTTGAGGCATTACAATCTCTGCTCGCATGTCCTCCCCTGTTGCCTCTGAATCATCTTGGTTGCCTTACTCTGCACTGAGTCCAGCTCATACCTCTCAATCTTTTGTCACCGAAATGAGGGGCACAGATACTTAAAATGAGGGTCACTGAGGACACTGACACTCATAATGAGGGACACGTCCTCAAACATGGAGCTACACGCTCATAACACTATGGAAACCATTGTGTTTACTTGCACAAGTTTACTTTTGATTTTGCAACTTAGAGTATAATGAATTTGTGCTTTACAGTCTGAATTTACAGCACAACCTCTGTGTGGACAGAATCTTTTCCATGAGGGACTGGATGAGGGACAGAGCAATTCGTGGGGTAAAATCTGGGGTATTCCCTCATAGCTAGGGACAGTTGAGAGGTATGTTCTAGCCTGTTAACATCTGTTTTGAGATGAGGGCTCCAAAATTGCTCACTGTGCTCCAGGTGTGCATGCACAGGGTCCTGTTGTACATAGGAAAGATGAAAGAATTGGGTGCACTGGAAATTTGAGAGGCAGCACTGGGCAAACTACTAGAACATATGGAAAGCAAAGGGTGGTATATCAAACTAAGAGCAACAATTGATAAAATGCTAAAGTGTGATTTACTGCAGCATAACCTTAATTGCCAGTTACTTCAACATGGCCTTTACTGATCTCAGTTCCAAAATCCCACTGAGCCTGCCCATACCCATTGCAGGGAACGAATCCTGAAGCCTCCAAGATGGTGGACTCTGAACCAGGATACAAAATTGAGACACCTTGAAATTCATCAGTAGCATACTTGACAAAGCTTCATATTGGAATGATTCAGTTGATAAAAACTTCTTTCTTGATGGCACAGGGCTCTACCCCATCTCTAGAATTGTTAACTTTTCCTGTGCTACTCGCATTTCCCAGAGAAGTGGAAATCTGCACTGGTTGCACCAGTTTTCAAAACCGATGACCAGACTAACCTTGCCAGTTACAGACCCATTTCTATTATCTCTCTCTGTCCAAAGCCCTCAAGAGAATGGTGTCTGACCAACTTAGCACATACTCAAAATATAGTGTCCAGTGTTCTACAGCACCATGGCTTTGGAAGCTACACAGCACCAATATGGCACTGTTAGAATACACCAACTATGTTCATGAGGCCCTTGACAATGGTGACCTCATCAGAGCTACATCTACAGCTACATATATATTTACACATATATCTATAATTATATCTATATCTATATATCAGTCTTACTAAGACCTTGACCTGGTCAACCATAATCTCCTACTTAATAAACTCCTTGGCCTGGGATTGTCACAGAACACAGTTAAAGGTTTACAGCTATCTGTCCACCTGCCCCAGCAAGTGAAGATTGATAAATCTTTATCTGACACTGGGGAGTATCTAATGGTGTCCTCCAGGGCTCCATCTTGGGCCACTCTATTTGGTCTCCTCATAAATCAACTGTCTGATGCCTGTCAGACAGCCAATGTACTACTCTGTTTTGATGATGTTATCATCTATTCCAAAAATCCTGACCTTGACAGCCTCACCGCTGCTCTCCAAAATAACTTTAGGTCACTAGAAGCTGGATCTCCAGTAACAAACTGATCCTCAGTTACATAAAAAACAAAGGCCATGCTCTTCTCTAGCCTCCACAGAAGAAAAACTTCCACTATTTATCATTTAAAATGGCCAGGGACAAAACTTTGAACAGGTGGAGAACTTTAAATACCTTAGAGTAACTCTGGATGACACCTTATTATTTGCCTTCATGTTGACAATCTAGTGGCCATAGTTAACAGAAGATTGGGTGCCATGTACTGTAACCAGAATAACCTCACTCAGGATGCTAGATGCCTTATTATAGCCTGCTCCATTCTGTCACTTATAAGTTATGGGCTCCCTGTCTATGCAGCTGCCTGTGACACGGTGTCAAAACAGAGTAAGCTGCTCTGTAATAAGACATGCCACTTTTTGCACTGGTGCAGATAATACACTTACAGTTGTACCCTTTACACCTCACTAACTGACTACTTTTACCTGCAGAATAAAGCTCCAGACTTGTTTGTTAGCCAAAGCTGCTCCTGGGCTAACATCCCCTGCTTTAACAAACTGCTTTCGCACCACCCAACAAATACAACACCATCAATTGGCCAGGAAGCCTTAAGCCTCCTTCCAGCATACTCAGCTGGGCAAGCAGTCATTTGCTGTTAGGGCCGCTAACTGGTCAAATGAGCTGCCTGATACTCTGCTGAGTCTCCCCAAGATTAATCATTTTAAGAGATCTTTGTGGTCTGCCCTTGCAGTTCAGTGCAACTGTAACCATTAAACTGTTTTAGCCAGTTTCTCTCTATACATGTTCTATGACTTTTATACAATGATCTGTATGGATTTTTTCAAAACTGTCTGTAACTGATCTGTCTTAAATGCTTTGAGCCTGACTCGACTGCATTTCCTCTGGAACTGTTTATTGTATTTGTAATGTTTTTGTGACTGTGTATTTGATGTGGAACCTTTGTAAATGTGCACCTGTGCACATAAGTAATCTCTAAAGTTTTCAATAAATAAAAGAAATAATAAACCATAGTTTCACAGCCTATTATTTCAGCATAATAAACCAGAATTTAGCATTCTATCAATTGTTCTTTTTTTGCACACCTTTCCATTCCTTTCCTATGTCCTGTTGTACATGGGACGTGTGTTAAATGTGCTAGATGTGCTATTGTCTTATCTTCTCAATGGGAACAGTCAATTGACAATACAAGTACAGCACCTGTATTTTCAAGACAATATTTAATGAGACTTTCACACTGGCGTGGGTTATTTTCACCCCTGAATCCATAACTCCTCACAAGCAAGCATTTTAATCTCACAAAAGCTTTTATGCTGCTACCACCCATGGTAGGGTCTGCCATGACATATTCTCACCAAGTCCTCTCCCAGATTTTTACTATACAGTTAAAACATGTTTAAATTGTCTTTATGTCCAGAGCCTGCCTTTGGTACCCATAGAAGGCCCTCTTCACAGAAGGACACCAGCATTAGTTGGTGACCTGCTGCACCAGCTAGTAAAGGTGAGTGGAGTGGGCTGATGGCATTTTGGGTTCAGCTACAACCAGGGCTTTCAGTTCTGTTCAGCTCCTGCACATCGGCCAAATCACTTTGGTTCCCCAGAAATCAATTTTTAGTAAAACCCATCTCCATCACCAACTGAAACTTATGTATTCCATCCCCACAGACCTCTGTGAACAATTCTTGCATCTATCCAGGGAGATGGGAGTTGGGTGCTTAGGGTGGCAGGGTGGGGAGTTGTTCACATGGATGAAATGGTGGGAGGGGTGGAACAGTAAGCCTTATAGGTGAAAGTGAGTTTTTAAGAACATGCTTATAGTAGAGATGAGTGAAGTCAAACCATTCCAATATCAGTTCAACTTCAAACATGGCAGAAAGTGACAAACTGTTGAACGCCTGCAGTCCACCAAATGCCACCTCAAATTTAACTCACCCTCACCTGCCAGAAAAGTGGCAAGGTGACTGCCTTTGCAGTCAATTACATAGAAACATAGAATTTGACAGCAGACAAGAACCACTGGCCTATCCCATCTGCCCATTCCTCCCCACCTACACTATTACATGAGACTGCACCCAATCTATAGATCCTTCTCTCTCTCTCTCTCTCCCTCCCCTTCCTTTTCACTATGATTCCCTAGTGCTTATCCCATGCATTCATGAACCCCACCACAGTATTTGCCCCACCACCTCCAATGGAAGGCTATACCAGGAATCCACCACTCTTCTGTGAAGTATTTCCTCACATCTCTTCTGAATCTACCCACCTCCAGCTTCTCAGCATGTCCTCTTGTTTTTGAGCACATTTTCTTCTGAAAATACTTCCCTCCTGTATCTTATTTACCCCTGTGAGGTATTTAAAGGTCTCTATCATATCTCCCCTCTCCTCCACTGTTCCAGGGTGTATATATTGAGGTCCTTTAGTCTCTCCTCATAAGGCTTTCGATGCAGACCCTGCACCATTTTAGTTGCCTTCCTCTGGACTGCCTCCACTCTATGTCCTTCCATGGTTGTGGTATCTAGAACTGAACACAGTACTCTAGGTGGGGTGTTACCAATGATCTATGCAAGGCAACTCTATCTCCTTCTTTCTGCTGGTGATACCCTCCCTATGCACCCCAGCATTACACTAGCCCTTCTGGCTCCCTTATTCTAATTCTAATGTGGTTGTGTGGTCACTAGCAGGAGGGGACAGAAATGCCCAATGACTTGTGCCTTACCCTCCCACCAGGAGCTGAGAGTACCTCATGTCCATAAATCTCCACACACACACACACACACACACACACACACACACACACACACACACACTCCCCATGGCAAGTCTCCAGGTTGGAAATGACAGGTGTGGCAAAATACATAGAGGGATATGTCTTCCAAGAAGTTTGTCATCTGGGGATTCTGGGCCATTACGACTGCCCCTGATGACATGAAAGTTACATCATTCTACAGAAGAACCAAGTAAAGCTCCATGAAGAGGTCCAAAGACCATGCAGCTGTAGGGTGACCTCCTTAATGCAGGAAACTCAGTTCAATCCCCAGGCTCCTCTAAAGTTGCAGACCTGTTAGGGAGAGGAGTGGTAACTTCCTGTCATTTCTGACCATCGTAAGGAAGCCTTAGGTCTTCAAAACATTATGACTCCTGCAGTACAATTCTGTTGCTACATAGCCTTGTTTTAAGCTCCAGTACAGTTACATCAAACTTATTGTGCAAGCAGTTTAAAACCCATTCTTTTATGCAGCTGCAATAAGTTGCCAGTTAGTTGGTTTGTTCTTTTCACTTCAGTTGCAGAATGTGACTATCAACTGAAAGTATTTAGTCAAACCCATTCAGAGCTCAGCATGAACCACTTAACAACCAGCTATCAGTGATTAAGAGAATTGCTATGCAGAAATGTTAAACCAGCTGTTAACTAGTTGTACAATAAGTTTAATGTGAACAGTACTATGCTGTACATCTGTAACCTTTCTGTGAGCTCTGTTGCAGTTTTTCTTAGAAATGTTTGTCATTCATAAATCAGGTGCTCGAGAGAAGGAGAATGTGGTTATGGCACTATAAATTAAAGCCCATATCTATACACAGATCACTAAAGTATGACTGGCATGCAACATTACTGCCCCTCCCCACTGATTTTGCAGAGTACTTTATTACTGGCCCATGCCAGAGACCACATCCCCAGGTGCTACAGTAATTCGATATGTGGTTATTCAATCCAGAAAACTTTCCTGATCAGATATTGTCATTTATGAGCAGAATTGTGCCAGATTACATGTGATAGATTCCCTTGATGTGGGACTAGAGTGGCTGAGACTTAAAAACTCATTTCATCTGTAGCCTGACCTCCAAATCATACCCAGTACTCTGGCAGTGAAAGGCAACCACTTGAATCCCCTGTGCCAAACCACTTGGCTTTTCTTTATTTCCTTGCTAACAGCTCATTATCTAAGATAAACTAAGATGATGAAGAAAGACAGCAAGAAGAAATCTGAGATTAGTTTCAGCACCCTCGAGCTCCTGGGACTGCAACTGGTTTGACAAAAAATGACCTCATGCATAACTAATGAGATTAAGAAGCACTTCAGATCATAAGCACACTCAAAGCTTGAAAGAAAGGGAGGCTTTTTCAAAGCCTTTACTCCACCCAATTATGTTAAATTTAGTATTCATCAAACTCATGGGGCAGGCTCCTCGAGGAGGGCCCAACCTGTTCCACACAAGGCAGAAACACATTTGGTAATATAGTGAACTATTGAACATTTGAGTTTTCCATGTGGTAAGCAAAGGAATGCAGACAAATAAATGTAAATCAGGCCAGGTGAATAAACGTAGCTATTTATTTGAGGACATTTCTTCTTTTTCCTGGTATGCAGTACAAAGTGTGGTTGTGTATTTTTTTCCAGAGAGATGCAAGTGCTCTATCCTAGTCCTACATTCATCCCACATTGGTAAGGTGCTGCATACACAGAAAAGTGTGATAAACCCAAACTTTAAAACAGAAATTATTAACAGTCTATGATACTAAAGCAACTTTAAAATTTGACTCAAATCAGTTGAAATGGCTGTGCATTGCTGCTATAATCTTTGGAGTTTGGTTTAATAGATGAGTCAGCAGCTGTCCCTCTTTATCTTGGCTACAGGTACAGTAGGTGCTGATTGGAAGAGTGTTGCTGAGTGGCACTAAGAGCCTGTAAAATAACTTCTATGTGCCACAGCCTTTCCAGTCCCACTCCTTATCAGTACGCTGAAGGGGAGGACTCAGAGTAAAGAAAAGTGTAGCAGTTTCTACATTCGTGGTGCATGGCCATGTGCAATCATGCAGAGCAGGGAGAAGATGGCAATGTGTACTATGGATCTGACTGGACCCACTGGCCCTTCCCAGGGTGTTCTGTGTGAGACTAACAGAAGTGTCCAAGAGTGCACTGTCCAAGAGCTTCGATGGTGGCTGACCACAAAAACTCACTGAGCAACTGAGTATTATAAGGAGCACCAAGGGAGTTGCAGTTTACATTTTGAGAGGATGATATAACTTGACAGGGTAGGAGAGAGGAGTATGATATCACCATCACCACAAAGTGAGCAGCCAGAATATGGAGCTGGTGCCATCACCTCTTGCAGTTCACCCAAAATGTGCAAGCAAAAAACCCAGAATGAATAGGACTCCATAGAATCATTTCTATCAATTTTAGTAACAGTCGCAGCACTCTAACACTGAAATTTAAACTAAGTATTTTATTGTTCCTTAAAAGTGCAAATGCAATTACTTGTGTCTTGTCTTAGCAGGAAGGAAATAACATGCATATAAAATGCAGACAGGTTTAGAAGCAAAATAGAATAGCAAAGGCTATACTGACAAAGTAACATAGCTGGACAAAGCACTGGGTGACCACTTGCCTAGATTAGTGGTTCTTAGGCTATGTTATGCAAAGCCAGCTTTGATACTGTGTTTGCTTATAAGCCTGCCTGTATGTCTCCACTTTATCTGCACTCTGAATTCACAAGTAACTGTGCTTTTGTGCTTTTGGGGAACAACAAAAGTGCCTAGTATAAACTGTTGTGTTTGAGGCTGTAGCTTACTGTTATTGGCCCACCCCCCACCCCCAAGATTCGCTCATGACATTGATGACAAAAAAAAGGTTAACTTTCTTTACTGAGTTGAAATCATAAATTTCCATCTAGCTGAAAAAGTCAGTCAGGATGTTGTGCAAATCAGTTACAATCTGTAATTGAGCTGATTCTGGGGTCTATGCATTGTCCCCATGAGTTTTACTGCTGTAACCATATCTGGAACACTGCACAAAGTACTGGAATCCACACCTGAGGGAAATCATTTACAAGATTGAAGCAGTTCAGCGCGGGGCAACCAAGATGGTCCATAGACTAGGAGGTAAGATTTATGATAAGTGGCTGCAGGACTTGAGCAGGTACACCTTGAAAAGAGGGAATGGGTGACATTGATCGAAAACATACAAGTACCTGCATGGGATAAATAGGGTGGATGCTAATGTGCTTTTCCCTTTGAGCTCATATACAGGAGAAGCAGGAACTCAACAGTATGAACAGAGTGCAGGAAGGAGCACGTTCCAAAGTAAGAGATGCTCCAAGACAAGAGGGCACAATATGAAACTGGAGGGGATAGCTCAGGGGTAGTGTCAGAAAGAATTTTTTCATGGAGAGCGTGGTGGACACATGAAATGGCCTCCCAGAGGGAGTGGTGAGGCTAAATCAGTCACAGGATTTAAGAAGGAGTGGGAGAGACATAGAGAGGTACTCTGGAGGCAAGGGGATTGCTTCAGAGTTCAGTTTGGGCATCGGGCCTCATTGTAGGGTGAGACTGATAGGGCAGACTGGGTGGCTAAGAGGTCCTTATCTGCCAACAACTTCAATGTATCTATGTGACTCACTGAAAGTTTCAATGTGGGAGGTCCAAGGGACATCCCCAAGTACTTTTGACTGAAGTGGAACAAGCTGATGGAGGAAGTGGCACAGGCCAACTCAGTGTGCAACTTCAAACAGAGATGGGACAGACATCTGGGGTTAGTTAGAAAGAGGTCCAGAAAAAGGTGGGGCATGGCCACGAGGACCAATGCAGAGTAGTTAGGTAGGATGGGCAGACTGGACAGACCTATGGGCCTTTATCTGCCATCATTATATATGTATCTATGGTTCAAAAATACTGCTGCAGTCACCTCTTAACTATGTTGAAAGTCACTAAGGAAATGGCAGTTTTGTGGCTTGAATGTGCCACGTAACTGCTTTTCATTGCGTCATAGTTTTGATGTCAGAACTATGGTATGGTACAATGATTTCTGAAAGTGGTTGAACCATAACTCCTGACATCACAAGTGTGGCACAGTGGATTTTGAATGTAATGATTTCCATACACAATAAACAGTAACCATACACTACAGGGACATATCAGATTTTATATAATGCTGCAGACTGGGTCAGTCACTGCTGTGAGCTCTGTGGTGCACCCCCGGCCTGTTAATCTCAAAAAATCCCTATTTCAAATTTAAAATAATGGTTGAAAGCATTTTGAAAAGAGAAACAGCTTTCTTCAAGTCAGGCAGCATCTATTTTCTCTCACCCACCGAGTCAGCATTTCATAAGTTGATCTAAAAGCGTAGTTTGGAATTGCCAGTGAAACCTAGCAGTGACCATTAGAAACTGTCATGATCAAACTTCAGCTTATCAGTCCACGGAAATAAAATAGAGTAAAGGAAAATCCTGGCTAGCTATTCATAATTTATTGATGGTGATCGCTACTGAAATCAGTGTAAAAGGCTATGTACACACAACTTTTCTCACTTTAATATTTGAATATTTGAGCAGCTTTAAATGGAGGAGGGCAGAAAGGAAATGCAGCCGTCTTTGCTGAATGTAATGACAAATAAGGAAACAGAGAAAAAAAAGCACCAGAAAGAGTGAAAGACCCATGTTGGCTATTAATTAGGGAATTAATCTGAAAGCACAGAATTAGCTCCAGCAGCTGCACCATTAACTGTAACACACCTTGAACTTCATGATGAATGAGACGACTACCACTAAATGACAGTTTTAGACATCCTTGCTGGTTTTAAGAGCTAAAACAAAGTCCACTAAACATAAAATAAGAATATCTGATGCACAGACCCACATAAGTAGTGTTGAGGACAAACTGGGAAAATAAATAACTCAGGGAATGCAACAGAATAACAGATTAAATAAAATTGAAACCAAAATAGAGGACCTAGAGAGTAGGAGTAAACGGAATAATTTATGAGTGTTTGGATTAAAGGAAGGAATAGAAGGTAATGATCCTATCTCCTTCATAAATAAAGTTTTAATTCAAATAGCAGGACCTCCTCTAGACTACCCAGATTATATCATCATAGAATGGGCTCATAGATCCCTGGACCCCAAGCCTGGCCCAACAGAAAGACCACAATCTTTTGATTTCAAAATGCTACACTTAAAACAAAAAGTACATGTCCAGAGGATGCTTAGAAAGAAACAATGTATTGAGTGTGAAAGGGACACTGTCAGCCTCTTTAGGGCTCAAACTGTTCCAAAGTGTGTAAAACACATTATGATTGGTCACGTCCTGTAGAGACTGCTAATGTAGCTGGTAGTTTCATTCTGATTCCTTTTTTCTTTTAAAGTGAAAACAGACTATAAACCATATTGGTGTTACCACACCAAAACATAGAAAACGAACCTCAGTACTCAAGTACCGAGGCAATGGTTACCCAAAGGGCATTGGCCGAAGCCAAATGTTGCCGGCACCAAACATCAAAACGTGATTGTTTACATTCCTTGATCGGCTCCCACTGCATCTTTCCTGGACTGGAACACCTAACACAGTCTAGACACTCTGTCCTGCAATGGGAGAAAAGGAGACTATTGCATCTAGGGTGACTGCACTGTTTGGGGTGTTCCTAATGTTCAGGAGGTATATAATAAGCTAGATCAAGGACTAGAAACAAAACAAGGTTTAGTGCAATTACACTATTAGCATGCATTTTAGTTCTAGTAAGAAAGGAAGATGATAAAACAACCAGCAACATCAATACATTTAGAGAGGTAAGCAATCATAAAATTTGAGTCTTCAACCAAAATTATTATGATGCAAAAGAGTTGACAATGTCCCTTGAAGAATCCAGAATTAAATTAACAATCTGCTCCCTCAATGTAATTAAAAGAAGGGCTACTTTTTCCACTTATGAGGAAGCTTAAAGAAGCAGGTCTTAAATATAGTTTGCTGTATCCAACACTTCTAGGAGTGTGGACTAATGAGGGCCAAAAGACTACAATGGATTTGATGCTGCAAAATATGACTTTAGGACAGACTTGTCCTGCTTAATTAAAACTTTCAGCTGTTTAAATGGAATTCTTCTACATAGAACTGCTAAGATGTTTATATTATATGGATGGTTTGGATCTTATGGAGCCCTGGAGGAGATTTCCACACACAAATCTCTAATGTTGCAAATATTTAAATCCTTTAAATATTTTAATAGAACTGTTTGATTTTAGGTTAGCCCTGGAGCTGCTTGTTGATCCTCCTACTAAATCGTTTAGCTTACTGGCTTACCTTCTTCTGAAATTGCACAGATGTTATGTTGAAAAATAGCTAAAATAGTCCCTGGAAAGAAATAGTAGTTAGCTTTGCACGTTCAGCTAAGAGCTGTGGGTAGTAGAAGGGCCCCGATGATGGTGTACATGGAGTAGCCATGCTGTGATACATAACTATGCATGAGCAACTGGGCCAGGCGTAGCGGAGGTCTCAATGAAGAAACAGATAATCTAACGAGGATTAAATTTAAGTAAGCTCACTCACTCATCATGGGAATGATTACTGGGATTTGTGTGGAAAAGGTACCTTCACTAATACTTTGGTTAATACATTGATTTTGGACAGTAGTAGGCCTAGGCCCATGCATGCTGTTCCCACTGCTCAGTGGTGGTAACTAACAATGTTACCGGCTTGTATGTATTTGTCTAACCTTGTCTTGAAGATGGGCAATTTAGTCGCATTCCAACTTCCTGGCAACTGATTCCACAGACTTATAGCTCTAGGTACAAAAGCATATTTCCTTAGTTCAGTTTTTGGAACAGCATCCACCAATTGGCATTTATGTCCCCTCAATTCATATTTACAGTCCTTGAACCCTAAGCCTAGATCATTCATTAATTTTGGATCGTTCAGTATTTTAAACAGATGTAACATGTCTCCCTAGTTCTTCTTAAGCTGAGACACCATAAGCCTAAGTCCTTCAACCTATCCTCATACAATTTAGTTTTGCAATGTGAAATAAGTTTTGTAAATCTCTGCTGCAATTTATCAACCATATTAACATCCTTCCTGAAGTGGGGGATACCATAATTGAGAACAGTAGTCCATATGGGGCCAAATATAAGTTTTGTATAAGGGCAGAAAACTGATTCAATTCTGACTTCCGATGCAGTTGATTGAATGAACAGTCTTGGTGGCCACTTGCCCGCATTGAAAACTGGACTTAACCTTGCAGGGCCACAGACTGATATATCAGTCCAAAATTCCTATACGTTATAATTCTGTCAGCAGCCTAAGTGTTAGGTCATCATTACTCACATACATGCCTAGGTCCCTCTCATTGTTTACAAGTTTAAGTTTTGTCCATGGATAAAATAATCCTGTAGGTTGTTATTCCTACGAAATGCAGAACAACACATTTGTCCATGTTGAACTGCATCCTGTTGTCATCAACCCATTTAACAATGTTATCTATGCCCTTCCTCATAGTCTTCTTATTTAACTCTGTATCAACAAGGCCTCTAGTTTCATGTCATCTGCAAATCTGATAAGTTTATTACTACTGTTAACTTGAAGATCATTAATGAAATTATTTAACAGCAAACAGCCCAACACAGAACCCTGAGGCACCCGCTTATAACCCGGCCCTCTGGGGACAGTAATCCATTGATCCTTACCATCTGCCTCCTGTCTGTAAGCCAATTTCATATCCATCTTACCAAAGAGATAGCTACTCCAAAGTTTTGGAGTTTTAGCACCAAAACATTATATGACAGGGCATCAAATGCCTTTAATTCCATAAATAACACATCCACCTCATCACCCTGGTCCAAATTACAGCTAACAAAATCATAAAAACTAATCAAGTTGGTAGTGCAAGACCTATTACCAGAAAATCCATGCAGAGTAGCATCAATCAGTCCCTTGTCCTCTAAACATTTGTTCAGTTCATCTCTGATGTTACTTTCAATAATCTTCCCTATAATGGATGCAAACTGATTGATCTGTAATTTCCAGGATTTGCTTTGTTACCCTTTTGTAAATAAGTATCACTATCACTTTTCGGCAGTCGGTAGGAATGTAGGCTTCTGACAATGATTTATTACCAATGTCAGCAATCATGGGAGCAAGCATACTAGCCAATGCTCTTAACAGCTTTGAGTGGAGACCATCCAGATCTGCAGATCTGTTAACATTCATTTCTATTAATTTCTTGTACACAATATCACACTTGATCATTTCTCTAGTATCCCTACTAGCCAGTTCTGATACTGGAAGACTGAAAGGTGCCTCTGTAGGATTGTACACTGAGCAAAAGTAGGTAGGTAGGTAGGTAACATTTTATTCATACAAAAATGAATATGGATAACATCACTGAGCCAAGGCTCATTTACAGTGAGGTCCAGAAGGCCTAATCCAGTTACTTTACACTGATTAAACAAAATACATTAACCACAATACAATATAACAAGACTTATACAGATAACAATTGCAGTTACATTTCTGAAATATCATTTTCAATTATAACAATCAATACAAATAACACTTACACAATACAAATAAGATACAGATAGTTATTGTTTTATATACCCCTTGTAATCTGCAGAGTCAGTGGCTCAGTAGGTAGCACACTCCGCCTCTGAGGCCGGGAGATCAGAGGGGTGTGGGTTCAGTTCCCACATCTGGCACTTAAGTAATATCCCAGTACTGACACTGTAGTGCAGCATGAGAGGGTGCTGCACTTCTGAGGTGCTGTCTTTCGGATGAGATGTTAAACCGAGGTCCCATCTGCCTGGACTGGTGGTAGTTCAGGTGGATGTTAAAGATCCCATGGCACTTATCAAAAGAGTAGGGAAGTTTTATTAAAACAAAACACACTTTTTTCCAAAACAAAAACAAATCACACAGTCATTATGATATCCATATTATCTACCAATTCCAGTAACATTTTCCACAGCTTTCTTGCTTTCTCTTCTCCCCATAATTTACATCCATCTTGAAAATGTTATCTACTTCATCTTGAAACTTAAAAAACTTCCTGTACAGTCAAATCCTTATTCTGCAAATATCTTGAGCATCTGTTTGCCATATAGACCATTTCAAAACTGCTAAAATAACATAGACTGTCTTTTATTAACTTTTCCCATTCTTTTGTTAACTGACCATAGATCAAAATCTTGTATGTCATATTTTAAAAGCTTGCATCCCCAATAACTGGCTACCATACCCCAAAAAGGTTTAATAAAATCACAATCAAAAATAAATGCTGCATGCTTTCCTCTTTTGTCCCACAATCTCTTTCTCCACATATTCTTTCCTCCATTATTTTATGTTTATGGTTACCTCTGACGTTTAACTACCCATGATTACACATCCATACTACATCTTTCATTTTCCCGGAATTCTTTTCTACTGTAACAACTAACATTTCCTGCTCTTTTATTCTTTTTCTACCTTAAAACTTGTTTTTCCCAGAAATTCCTCTCCATAATTTCTTTACACATCTTTTTCTGTTACCCTAATTAGAGCATCCACTGTTACCCTCACTGCTATTAAGCATTCCTTCCCACTTCATATATGGCCACACTTACCTCCTACTATATTCCCTTTCTTCCCAATACATTTAATGAAAAGTACATTCCATTGCTGTGTTAACCAAGACCAAGCTTTGTTCTCACCTTTTGAATGGTACAATATTTGAAAACACAAAAATATTAATATAAAAACAATTGGATTTATCATGTTTAAACCCCCATCTTTTATGGTTCTATATGTTATCCCCTTTTAATAGGATTTAACATGCTACCCCACAATAACTGAAAAAAAAGACATTGAATTTTGGATTGCATTTGAAATGGTACTGGAAAATGTATGCTAAAAATAAAATATTGGGACAATAAACATTTTTAATAAGTAAATTATTTTCTCTCGTGTCATACTCCATTGTTTCCATTTATGTACTTTTATTTGGGCTATTTGATACTTTTCTTCCCAGTTTTGTTGTATTGCATCATCCCTCAAATCTTATTCCCAGTACCTTAATGCTTCCTTTTGCTATCTCCAAATCTCCTCTTTTCTTTCTCTCCCTGCCCCCAATGGATAAATTCTACTTTTCCTGTATTTATCTTAATCCTGTATATTGGCTATACTTCTCTACTGACTCTATTAACTTATCCCTGAACTCTGATCTTTTACTAAAACTAAGCAATCATTTGCATAAGTACTTGTTTTATTCAGTTCCCTATTTTGCCATACAATACTTTTAATCTCTTTCTCCACCTCTATTCTCCTCAGAGTGGGTCTAGACAAAATACATATAGTAGGGGACTTAATGGGCACCTGCTAAACCCATTCCTTATATACATTGAAGTCCCTAGATGCCCATTAACCATAGGACAAATTTACGCTTCCTTATATATTGCTTTTATTAAACTAATTAATTCTGTTGGAATTTTAAACTTGTCTAAGGTATCCCATACATACTGATGCTTTACAACATCAAATGCGTTTCTTGATCCAAGGCATACAAATACCCTTGCAAAGAATCCTCCTGTCCTTTATCTATGACTTCTCTAATATAAATTAAATTTTGTTGTATGCTCCATCCGGAATAGCACTGCTTGAGACAGCATTATCAATTTCCTGAAAAAGTCCTTAACCTATTATTTATTACCTTGGCTAAAGTTTGTAATCTGAAGTCAATAAACTAATGGGACTCAATTTTTAAGTTGTGTTTTCTCCTTTTTACGAAAAAATTGTTATTCTTCTTTTCTTGCTTTCTGCCAAATTGTCTCCGTTCATTATACCATTGTAGACTCTTGTTAAAATGGGAGCTATTTGTTTTCCAAAATTTTATAGAACATATTCGGAATCCCATCCACTCCAGGTGCCATGTTGTTTGACAAAGATTTTATTGCCTCTTTCACTTCTTCTTCTTTAATTTCCCCTTTATCGCCTCTACCTCATCTTCCTCCAACTCTGGCATCTGAATTGTCAGAAAAAATCCTTACTTTTCCTACTTCTTTGTTGCTGGTATTATTCCTTCAAAACTCTTGTACTGTACATTTAATATTTTCTATATTTGTATGTACCTCCTTTTCCATCCTGTAATTTGTACATAACTCAGTTTTCTATTCTTTCTTTACTACTGTCATAAGGATTTGTATGATATTTTGTTCCTAGGTACCACTTTTTGTTCCATAATTAAAGGCATGACCCTATTATATTGGTATTCTTTCATTTTAACCTTAATTTCTTCAATTTGTTTAGATTCATCCACCTTATCTTTAACCTGCCTTGTCATAAGTTTATATAATCTAGCCCTTAATTTTAAATACTTCCCATAATTTGTTGCCTCTACTTTCTGTCCTTCTTGATCATATATTGTTTGATTTCATTTTAGTATCTTCCCACCATTCTGTTCCACTATCATATAATTCCATAACTGTTAACTTATCTTCCAGTATTATTTTAATCTTTTCTATACAAGTATCTTCTTGTTGCTTAGCTGTATTCATCCTCAGTAGCTTTTCCTATTCTCATCCTATTCCCAAGTTAATTTCAACTTCTACTGCCATATGACCTGATGTCTCAATCGGTATACTCTAATATCAACTACCTCCACTTTTTTTTTGTACCATCCAGAAATCTATGAGCAGAACGGAACCCTTGAAATATGTGTGTTCTCCTTTTTCCCTTTAACTTGTATCCATCCTCCATCCCAGCTTTATCTAACATTCTTTTCAAGTGAGTCATATCACAAAAATTTTTTGATGTTGCCCTCCTCAATCTGCTCTAGATAACCCACAGTTAAAGTCTCCTCCACACTACAAGTTTTGAAGTATGCAAATAAGCCTCTATTTGATCTAGTAGCATATTCCTTTCTTTTTCCTTTGTGGATTATAAATTACAATAATTCTCACAGAATTTCTTTGTAAGATAACAACAATAATCATAGCTCTTCCAGGTACCAAATCTATTACTTTTAAAATTTGAGCATCATGAGAAGAGAAGAAAGCTACCCCCACCCTGTACACCTAGCTATCCCAAGGACCATAAGGATGGTCCCCATGTCCAGTCTTTCTGAGTTTGTTGAATTTCATTTATAGTGTGTAACCTGTGTCTTGAATACATATGTCACTTTTCAAGTCATATGGTATTTTAAAAGTTACCAGCCTCTTCCTTCTATTTGTAATATTATTTGTATTATGAGTGAGGCATTTTAAACTTCCCTTGGTTTTCCTCACTTTTACCCTGCCTCTGTAGATTTTTTTTCTTTTGACACCTGTGTGTCTGCTGTGTTCCATCTTCCTCTCCTGCACCTTCAGAAAGGTCCATGTTGGACTGATCAGAGCCCTCCTCCATAGTGGACCATTCCTTGTCTTGTAATAAGATGTATTTATTTGTTAACTCTACACCTTCACAATCTTTTCCAATGAAATTATCTGTTTTGCTGTACTCTTCTTTTTGTTTTAGATCTTGTAACCATAGTAAATCCAGTTTCTTTTCTGTCTTCATTTCCATTTTAAAAGTCCCTGTTTTTCCTTTTGATTCTTTTTGCTCTGGTATTACCAACCTTTAGTCAAGGTTGTACCTTTATTCCTTTTCCATGTCCTCTCTGATAATGGCTTCCTTATTACCTTATCTTGCTTCTCTTTCTCTTTCTGTGCCACAGCAGGTAGACATCTTGCTCTGCTCTTTCTCCAGTTTCTGGTTGTTATGGAAGCACAGGGACATTTTGCAAAGGTGTGCCCTTCCTCTTCACACAAACTACATTTAACTTGATTTGTGCATTCTGCCCCAAAATGCCCAACAACCCACATAGCCACACTTGACTTTACCACAGACATTACTTATGTGACCTTGCTCTCCACATTTGTAGCAGGCCGCACTTGGCCTGCATAAAAACAATGCTTTTATATTGGCCTAGAAAACAGTTCGGCAAATGTTGAATTTCCCATCTACTTGTTTAAGTGTTAGTTTATATTTCCATCCACCTGTCCACAGACCATTTTCATCCAATATCAGTTCCAGCGCCCATGCATTACACCTCTGCTTGATCCAGAAATTAATGTCACCACATTGACGCCTTCATTTCGAAATAACACAGTCACTATCTTAAAAGCAGGTTTTAATAAGGGAATAACTGTGAAATCCTTCCATAAGTCTGTATATTTCATTTGCTGATATAATTTCCAAAGTGGTCCAACCCTCTTCCATGTTTAAAACTTATGTCAAATTCTGTACTTCCTGGTACATGAATAAGGGCATATATTTCATAAGGATAAAACTTCATTTTATTCATTAAGAGTTCTTTCCCAATAAAAATTCTGCTGGGCACATCCTCAGAGGGCCCTCTAAATCTCAGGCATACCGTGTTTCTTATTTTAGCTTGCTGTGGTTTTATATCTTTAGAAATAATCTTTCTTTAGTATTCCACCCAGGGTTTCTCCTTCTGGTCTACCCTTCCTCCTGCATTTCTTTATCTGTTAATATTGTTTTCTGCTCAAGCTCCATAGATGACTCTTCATTACTGCTATCAAGTCCGTCAAAAATTATCTCTTTTGTTTTATCTGCCTCTGATGTTACATCTTTCTGTTTTTCAGCTTCATCCACTTTTTCTTCAATTTACTTTCTACATCCCTTGTGTCTTCTTTTGTTTTACTAATTCCTGATGTACTGGGCCTGTTTGGATCCCACCAGACCCATCATCCTTTCTTTTCAACCTGCTTGTAATAAGGCTTCTGTTACCCATTCAGGTGTGTCTGCAACATCTCTAAAGTTCTCTCTTCTGAATCGGAAACCTCCTTTTTCTCTCCTTTACTGCTTCCTAATGGGCCCTTTTTCTGTGACTTCCTCAATATCTTCAAAATCTGTGTTTTCTTTATTTGTTTTAGTTCTTTCTTTACTTTCTGTCTTGCTTTCTACAATCCTTTTCAAGGCCAAGCCGTTTCTGACTTACTTCGCCTTTCCTTTCTGTGCTGATACTTTCCTTGTTTTTCCCTGTCTCAGCAGGTGCAGCTTGCTGATACTGCCACATCATTGCTTTTCAATTTAGCCTGATAGGAGTCCGGCCTATTTTCTTTGCTCTCACAACAGAAATATCTGGTTCTGTAAGACCTCCTGTTTCTTTACTCTTTTGTTGATTATTTTCAAAACTTTTTTTTACTCACACTTGCAACATCTCCTCCTCCATCTCCACAGAAGAGTTTTCTCTCTTAATTCCTTCTTTTCCTTTCCAGCTCCTCACTTCGATCTTCTTGATCCATAAAAGTGTCTGAACTCATTTTCAGGCATCTAGTGGTATACAAAGCGGGAGAGGCCTCTCCCCTGCCACATCAGCACTTCCTCCTCTTCTGCTGTCCGGCTCAAACTGTGCTCCTCCACTCTGCTCTCAGGAAGTCAAGCCCCTGCTGGCAGAGCGAAAAGAGTGGGAATTTCCCGGTGTCCTGGCCAGATTTCCTCATTCACTAAAAATACCACCAACAGCTTAATCTGGTTCAAGGTTAGTTGGCATTCATCTGTATCCCCCTTCCCGGGTCATGCCTGAAAATAGGCAGGATTTATCTAGTGCACTTACCTGGTCAACAAAACTAAATAAATAAAATAAATAAAAACATCTCTGTATTGTTACTTATAATAGTTAATTCCTATTTCCTTACTTGTCAACTATACCAGTTCCCCTTCAATATTTGTATGACTAATGTACCAGTCTTTAATTAGTTTTATCTGAATTCTCTATTCACGGGTCTTAACTTCCCAGGTAATTTATTCCACAATTCGCCCAAGGCATGCAAAATGTTTTTTCCCCAAGACTGTTTTTCATTTTGGTACCACACATTCCAGACTATTTGCAGAATGTAATTCCTATTCGGTATTTTAACCTAATACCCTCTCCAATATAATCAGGGACTTTCCCCAAGATACATTTTGTCATAAATGTAATTGTACTTAGGATTCTCCTTTGGGGCAACAAGACCCAATCTAACTTCCTATACATCTCTAATCTATGTGTCATTTTGGTGCCTAGTATAAATCTTCCAATTTATTATACATAATGTTCATCTTATGCAACTGCCCTTTTATGGCACCCATATAAGCACATATTTCCATATTCCAATATAGGTAGTACCATTACAGTTACTACAAGTCGTCTAACCTCAGGGGACATATAATCTCTAATTCTATACAAAGATCCTAGACATTTCCCTACTTTTTTAATGTATTCTCGCTATGAATGCCCCAATTAAGATATCTATCTAAGTAAACCCTCAAGTATTTATAATTATCTACTTGTTCCAATATAGTCCCTGTAACAGTCACAATTTGAAGTCTATTTTGTTCCGTTTAACCCCATTGCCTTATGAAATAAATATAACCTGTGATTTTTTCATTTAGAACTAATTTAGAGCTCAGCAAAAATCCTGCACATAATCAAAAGCTTGTTGTAATACTGATTGAATTGAACCTAGTGATGATACAGCTGCATAGATAATTGTATCATCAGCGTATAAATGATACTGTACCCCCTGTTGTAAAAAATGTAATTCATTCATATATAGATTATACAGGATAGGTCCGGTATGGATCCTGTGGTACACCTGAGACTATTTCCTGAATAACGAAGACCAATCCTTTATGGTTACAGTTGTTGTCTTGATTCCAAATAGTTTCTAAACCAGTTTATCACTGTCACAGATATACCACAGGTTTTCATTCTGAACATGAGAATGCCATGATTCAAGGTGTCAAATGCTTTTGAAGATCAATAAAATAGCTCCCACCAGCATCCTCCTGTCCATACATTCCACTATGTCTCCTGTAACCTTTAACAGGGCCATAATGGTTCCAAGCTCTGGCCTAAATCCCAACTGAAACTTATTAAGTATATTTTCCTTTTTAGAAAAACCTGCATTTGTCTTGTCACAATTTTTTCCAGAATTTTTAATATGGTTGGTAATAAGGAAGTCGGTCTGTAGTTTTCTATAAGCATTCTAGATCCTGACTTATAAACTGGTACTACTCTTGCAGTTTTCAGATTTTAGGTATTTCCGTATATGCAAGAGACATATTAAATAGATTTGCCATTGGCTGATCTATAATAGGAGCTGCACACTTTAATAATATATTTGGAATTCCATCCATACCTTCAGATTTATTTGTATTGATTTTAAGTAACTGTTCTCTAACTTCCTTACTGGTTATTGGGGTAAATGTAAGCTGCATTTGTTCATTCTGTTGTACATTGTCTTCTCTAACTGGTTCTTCTCAGTTTTATTGGAAGTACTTGATTTGAAGTATTCAATCCAATTTTAGTGCATCTGTACCCATGTTGATAAAAAATGATTAAATGCATTTATTACTCACTTCCTAGATCCATTTTAACTCCATCAATCAAACATTGTCTAGGATAACCCACTTTCTGTCCCTTTTGTAATTTGTTTATTGTATCCAAAAGGCCCTCAGATTCTCTATTACTTTTAGATAGTTTATCATTACAATAAACTTGTTAGCCTTCCGTACCTCTTTAGTATATACATTCCGTAGCTGTTTAAATTTAATCCATTCCTGGTTTCCTTTACTAATTTAGCTTTTTTCCATGCCTTATCTCTAGCTTGTTTAATTTTATGTAATTCAGGGCCATATCATGGTACATTATTTGATTTAATATGTCTGATCTTTATTAGGAATTGTTTGTTACAAATGTGTATAAATCTTTTTGAAACATATCCATGCATCCTCCACTTTAGGACCAACTCCATTCTTTCCCAATTATACCCTTCCAATTCCTGCATAAATTCAATGTAGTCAAAATGTTTATATGTCCTAATATGTATAGTATTCTTAGGTTCTCTTATCTTCTGTTTTCTTATACAAAAAGTCATCTGATGATCAGACATTGTGTCAGGCAGGACCCCACTTTTCACATACCTATCAGGATTTGTAGTAAATATAAGATCCAATATAGTTGCATTTCCAGAGTTTTTGTGTTTAATCTAGTGACTTCTTTTATAAATTGGGTTAATCCCAAAGTAGCGCCATATCAATTAAGCCATGATAAGCCTCTATTGTACCCCAATCAACATTTAAATCTCAATTACCAATAATTCATGTGTAACTGAATAGTTCTTCAAGATCTCTTGCATTTCTTCAAAACTACAAATGTATTTTTGGTGGATGATACATACCAAGTAGTAGTACAGGTTTGCTATATGGGAATTTTATTTCTAATGGGAGAATTTCTGCTCCAGTCCACTTATTTAAACTGTCCATTTCTTTTATGTCAATCCAATCTCTAGCATAAATTGCTACCCTCCTCCTCTTTTGATCTATCTTTCTCCACACATTAAATTTTTCTAATGCTATATCTTTATCTTGGATCCCTATGTGCAACCGGTGATTCAGTTATTATTGCAATATCAGGTTTATATCGTTCTACCCATTCTCTCAAGGTTTCAATTTTTCTAAACAAGCTACAAATATTAATATGCACAATCCTCAAACCTTTTCCTTTAAAATGTTTGCAGTACAATCATTATTTATATCAGATAAGGGTCCTGGGTTTAATTGGATATCTCCACATCCTCGGGCCCAATATTATCATCAATTTACTTAATCCACACACCTTGGAATATCTTAATCTTTCCTCTCTAATTTGTTGTTTTGTACCAAGACCCTCCAATAATGAATTTTGCCCCAACCACTCACCACCTTACTAATAATACATACCCACTTTATCAAGATGGTTTCAGTGTCATTATCCAGTAAATTGGCTTGTGTTACTCCCTGTCATCCACTTAATATATCTGTCTTCCCTTAGGGTCTATTATATTATACAAGTTTATAACATCATTTTTCACATCCAGAGGGTGTGCTACATTTAGTAATAACTGATTCCCCACTATAAAAATTCCCCACAAAACATTAACATTTTACAAAATGTTACCCTAACACCTTTAAATAAAAATTCCTAAAAACACTAAGTTTATCTTATTTAGTTACACAGATACACATGAAAACTAATTACTAAAATGCACAGTCTAGGTTTGTCACCTGATATTGTCAACTGGACTTTAAACTGGTTGACCAGTCATTCTCAGAGAGTCAGAATTAATGATTTCTTGTCTGATTCAGGTAGTGTGGCAAGTGGTGTACCACAGGGGTCGGTCTTGGAACCAACACTGTTTAACCTCTTTATCAGTGATTTACAAACAGGGCCAAATAACTTCATAGTTAAATTTGCAGACAATACTAAATTGGGGGCAAGGTTAATAATCAAGAAAATATTTCTGCATTAAAGAAGGAGTTGGAAAATTAACACTTTGGGCAAATGAAAATCATATGCAGTTTAATCAAGACAAATGTTTAGTAGTGCATTTTGGTGTAAATAATCCAAAACGATATATCATATAAACAGACTACCACTTCAGTCATCAAATTGTGAAAAGATTTAGGGATATATGTTAATAATAAACTTACATCAAATGATCACTGTGTTAGAGCTGCTTGCATGACCAACAGACTTTTGAGGCAAATAAAACACACTTTTTTAATCACACTGAACATGCCTTATTCCATTGTATAGGGCATACATTAGACCATATCTAGACTATGGCTCCTCTTTCTGGAATCCAAACCAAAAAAGACATAGCAATTCTTGAACAGGTTCAAAGGAGAGTAACTAGAATGATTCCAAGATTAACAAACTTGGATTATCAGAACAGACTAAAAGCTACTGGTCTTTCTCTCCAAACTAGAAGATTAAGAGGTGATATGCTTATGTTTTAATTTAATAAGAACTGGGGTTGTCTACAGGCCCCAGACCAGAGGGAGGACATAGGACTACAGGCCCCCAGACCAGAGGGAGGACATAGACACATTACTGTTAGAAGATATACAAAACATGACAGCTAAAGGGAGGTTCTGATAATGGGAGACTTCAACATGCCAGATACAGATTGGTCAATACCAGCAGGAACATCTGCCAGAACTAGACTCATAGTGGATTCCCTGCAGGGGAGGGCCTCAAACAACTGGTACAGCAACCCAAGAGACAGGGCTATCCTAGATCTAGTACTGACTAACAAAGAAGGGATCACAGATCTCCAGGTAGAAGGTCACCTGGGGCCAGTGACCATCACATGGTATGGTTCAATTTGGCTACTACATCTAAATCATCCCATTCCAAAGCAAAAATATGGGACTTCAGAGGAGCTGACTTTGATAAGATGGCCAACAGAGTTAAGCTAGCCCTGGCAAAAAGAAACACAGGTGAGGAGGTACAGGCAAAGTGGGCAAGCATTAAGGATACAATACTTGAAGCAACATCCCATTGTGTTAGACAGAAAAGGAAGTGCAAAAGAAGAAGGAAACCACTTTGGTTCTCAAATACAGTAGCAGAAAAGGTCAGAGCCAAAAGGCTGGCCTTCAGAAAATATAAGGGAACACAGCGGGATGAAGATAGGAGGCATACCAAACTGCCCTAAGGGAAGCAGGTAAGGCAGTAAGGCAGGCAAAGTCCCAAACTGAGGAAACACTAGCACAAACAGTAAAAGAAGGTGACAAGACTTTCTATAGATACATTAGTGAAAGGAGAAAGTCCAGAGGGGTATTGCTAAGCTTAATGGAGAAAAGGGAGCATGGGAGGAGGAGGACCCTGTAAAGGCATCTATCCTAAATAGATACTTTTGCTCAGTATTTACTGAAGAGAAGGTAGGGCAGGGCCCACAGCTCAGCATCATGGACAGGGGGAGGAGGTGAGCACTACTCCCTTCACAAAAGAAAGGGTCCTACAAGAGCTTGCTAAGCTCAGGTGGATAAGGCAATGGGACCTGATGGCATACATCCCAGGGTACTTAAGGAGCTAAAGGAGGAACTAGCAGAGCCGTTAGCAGAATTGTTTAGTGAGTCTCTGAGCACAGGAGAGGTCCCAGAAGACTGGAGAAGGGCTCATGTGATCCCACTCCACAAGAGTGGTAGCAGGGAGGAGGCGGGAACCACAGACCGTCAGTCTTACCTCAGTAGTGGGCAAGATTATGGAGGCACTCCTTAAGAAAGGATAGTGCAACACCTGGAATCCATAGGGGCACAGGATCCAAGACAGCATGGGTTTACAAAGGAAGGTCCTGTCAAACTAATCTCATAGATTTCTTTGACTGTAACCAGAGTGGTGGACCAAGGGGAGCAGTTGATGTCACCTACCTTGACTTCAGCAAAGCTTTTGACACTGTTCCACATAGAAGATTGATAAATAAGCTAGGTAGGCTCGGGTGGGTCAGAAGTTGGTCAACTGGGTGGCAAACTGGTTGATCGGCAGAAAACAGAGAGTGGTGGTAAATGGCATACAGTCAGAAGAGATGCAAGTCACAAGTGGGTACCTCAGGGATCAGTCCTGGGGCCAGTCCTATTCAACATCTTCATTAGTGACCTTGCAGATGGACTAGAGGGTAAGGCTTGTCTGTTTGCAGATGACACCAAGATCTGCAACAGAGTAGATGATCCAGATGGGGTGGGCAGAATGAGAAGAGATCTGGATAAACTAGCAGAATGGTCAGAAGAGTGGCAACTGGGATTTAATGCAAAGAAGTGCAAAATCATGCAATAGGGAAGAGAAACCCTGAAGCCACTTATAGGATGGGAGGAGTTGCTAGCAGTCACAAAGGAAGAAAGAGACTTGGGCATCATCATCACTGATGACCTAAAATCATCCAAGCAGACCTCTAAAGCAGTAGGTAAGGCTAGGGGGTGTTAGGGTGTATTAGTAGGGGTATCACAAGTCGTAAGAGGGAGGTAATAACCTCTGTACAAGACATTGGTTAGGCCCCATCTGGAGTACTCATGCAGTATTGGAGGCCACACCTTCACAAGGACATTAACCAAATTGAGGCAGTCCAGAGAAGGGCAACCAAAATGGTGCAGGGACTGCATCAGAAGACATATGAGGACAGATTAACGGAGCTCAATATGTATACCCTTGAGCAAGGAGGGAGAGAGGTGATATGATCGAGACATTTAAACACCTTAAGGGCATAAACAAGGTGAAAGAGTCTAACATGTTTAAATATAAGAAAAATAGCAGGACAAGAGGACACAGCATGAGATTAGAGGGAGGCCGATTAAGGGGAATGTGAGGAAATTCTTTTCACAGAAAGGGTGGTAGATGCATGGAATGGCTTACCACAAGAAGTGGTGGCTATGAATACAGTGCAGGGCTTCAAACAGGCATGGATAGGCATAAGGGAGCAATACAAATGACTATGAATAGATAGGTCACTGACAGAGCAAAGGAGTAGGCACATTTATAAGGTAGAAAAGAAATGGGCAGACTGGATGGGCCTTATGGTCCTTATCTGCCGCCAACTTCTATGTTTCTATGTTTCTAATAAATTCACCAGATCTAATGGAAAATGTGGTCTAACACTCTCCAAAATGAGACATGTTCTGAGACTGCATAATAAACAGCTTGAAGTAAAACTTATAAAACCAGCAAAGGGGAAACTTTTTTCCAGTAAGAGCATCCATTGTATGGAACACCTTGCCACAAGAATTGGTAGAGGCAACTAGTGCTACTGTCTTTAAAAACAAATTAGATGTTTGGTTGAGGGATAATAGATAAATAATGTCCCACATAGTGTGGGGAACAGTCTCGATGGGCTCTGGCCTCTTCTGTTCTTTTCATACCAAGTAATACCAAGTAAGATATCCTATTTAGCAACAAAGAATAAATATTCTATAAATAGGTGTTTATAGGTGTACAACTCCTTTAAACAGGCGACCAATAAATAGTCTATGTCTTAAAACAAATACAGCTCTCCCAGACTAATTTATAAGTAAGTCAGGCTGGGGATTAATAAAATTACTATAATGCAATTCAAATCCAAGCTAAACATTTAACAAAGCACTTCAACCCCTAATAATGTGAAGGACAGAAAATTAACAGCAGCAGCCAATAAACATAAAACATTCTTATTACTGTGTAAGCAATTTCTACCTAAACATTGCACAACTATTTTATAAATCTATAAAACACTACTAACATGTCTCCCAAATTAAAGCTCTTTTACTCTTATTGTTAAACAGCAGAGCATGCAAGTCCCAGTTGTAAATGCTTCAGAGTTCCTATTTACTGCACACTCGCTTCTGCAGGTAGCACTGGATTTTTATATGTAACTGCCCTCCTCCTTTGATGACGCACTCTGTTCCACCACCTCCCTCAGGCAGATTCAGTTGTATCAAAGGGAGCTTTGGTACACAATTAGTTCAGCAAGTTTAAAAAGTGAAGCATGCAGGTGCAGATACAGGTAGAACAAACAGTTCAGAACACAAGCAGGTACAGACTCAACACAGTTAATTTATAGCAGCAGATGAATAATTAGCTGGCAGATGGATTAACAGCTTTCCATGTACCTATAATAGATGTTTTAAGCAGTGCTGGATTTTTATATGCAACTGCCCTCCTCCTTTGATGATGCGCTCTCTGTTCCACCTCCTCCCCTCAGTACTCATTAAATTTCCTGGTCATACCCTCAGGTGAACTATATGACACTTTGTCCTTAACGAGAGGTCCAGTAACTGTGTCACTACCCTTTTTCCCATTTATGTATGAATAAATCCCTTCAGGTCCTGTTTGGTATTTGCTAACCTAAATTCAGTACTGTTCCTTTCCCTCTTAATCATATTCTTGAGCTCCTCAGAACTGATGTATATTTGTTAATGTTACTTGATGTAGTTCTTCTTCATACTACTGTATCGGTGCTTGGTTTTTTGGGATAAGAGCTTTCTAACCGTGGACATGAACCACAGGAGTTGATTGTCCCTGTTATTATAGGCCTGTTTAGATGGGATATACTTATCTTCCAATAATGAAATTATGCCAGCTAAGAGTTTTCAAGATTCTTCAGCATCTAGTGTTGCTGTTAGGCCCTTCCAGTCCATATTTGATAATTCTAACCCCATGGCTGCAAAATTAGCCCTATTGTAGTTCTTGTGGACTGTTATATCTCCAGTGTATCTTTAAGCTTTATTGATCTTGAACTTGATGATGTTATGGTCGCTATTTCCCGAGGGGGTCTATACAGATGTTTAGGATATCATTGCTTATGTCTGGAAGTAACACATCCAGTGTATAATCCTCAGGTAGATTCGATACAAGCTGCTTTCAATCTGAAGCTGCTAATGCTGTCTGACTTTGTTCCCAATGAGCCCTTAGTCCTATCACTTATCCAGTCTATTTCTGGTAAGTTTAGACCCCCATTATCAGTACATCATTATCATCAGCTACCTCGGTGATATGTCCAACTAGATTTTCAGTATCCTGTACTGGGCTATCTGATGCCTATAAAAGATGCCCAACTTTAGTTTTCTCCCTTTTAAAACTGTTATATTCACCCAGCATGATTCTATAATGTCACCAAGATCAATGTTAGAATCAACTATAGAACACTCAATGTTATTTTTAACATAAATGGTTATGCCTCACCCTTATGCCCTCTCTCTCTCTCCTACTAAAAATCTGGTAACTACAAATAACTTTATTCCAATCACTATCCATATTCCACCAGGTTTCCGTTATGCCAATAATATCAATGTCCTGGTCACCTGCAATACATTGAAACTCTCCTAGTTTATCCTTGTTTAGGCTTCTAACATATAAGTACAGCACCTTAGCTTTCTTAAATACCCTCTACTTACAACATACTCAGCCATGTGATGTGATTGGCTCAGATATCGGTGCTCTTGCCCCAACTTGACCACAATTTTTTATTTTTACTTTTTATGCCATGCAGTTGATTGGAGTTATTAGATGGGGTGTTCAGTAGGTAGTTTTCGAAGGATAGGTTCATTTTATCTAACTCTTTTCTCAATTTGTGTATGATTCTTTGCTACCTTTTACTCCAGGAGTGCTGTGGTTTCTAGACTTGGTCGCACATTTAAAAAATGGTTGCTGATGATTTACTAGTTAAATTGTTTGAACTTTTGGAATTTTAGTTTACATTTGAGTTTCATAAGGGAGTTTCAAGCATGCATTTTATTGAGAAAGGACAATGGAAAAGAAAACTTTCAAATGGTCAAGTGTTCTCAATGAACACAGATTTCAATAGAAGATTTTGTGTAGCCAGAATAGACATTGATTGGAGCGGTGAACTCTGACAGAATTTTTCCATTTTGGCCATCTTGGATGAAGCATTTTGAGAATCAGTTAAAATTTTGAATGTGGGGATAATAAGTCAGATCTGCATGAGAAGGATTGCTTCAAGCAGTTCTGGGTTAAGGCCAAAGGATGCTGTCATGTGAAACAGAAGTCAATAATTCAAAGTGAAGGCTGATTTAGCTGTTCAGAGCAACATTTATAAACAGTCTTTAAAGAAAACTGTCTATTTTTATTATAAAAGTCCAACTGCAATCTGTTGACAATTTTAGGAAACGTAAAGCATTTGAGAGGGCTCCAGTGTTGTACACAACTGCTTCTGACTTGGGAACGGTTATTTAATAAACTTTTCTCATATTTGTTCACACAGGAATGGATGAAAACTGGTAATGCCAGCAGAGTGATTGATCAAATATGGAAGTGTAGGTCAGTATACCTCAACACCATGCTGGCTAATGGGAATTCTTTTTCATCTGGAGACAGAAATGGGATGATACCTTAATATACAGAGCAATTACAAGCTGAGGCTATGCATACTGCTCAGGAGACTACAATTATATGTTATAGATGCACGTGCATGGGTATACTCTGAAGGGATGTTACCGTATACCATATATAATCAACTAAGACTTACTGTATTACTAAAGGATTTTATTTCCCCATTTCAAACTGGTTTCAGAAAAAATCACTGTACTGTTACTTCCTTCCTCTTGTGTCACTGATGCTATACTCACTGGCATGGACCAGGGACACATCACTGCTGCCATATTTATTGATCTGGCTAGAGCATTTAGTTCTGTGCCCCATTCTCTTATTCTAGCCAAACTTTCTATGCTGGTCTCTCGTCCCATACCAATGATTGATTTAGGCTGTACCTCTCAGGACGCATGCAATGTGTCCAGGCTGGTAACCCCCTATCTCCTCCTTCCCATTCAAGCTGGTGTTCCCTAAGGCTCCATCCTGGGCACTATCCTATTTTTGATCTTCCTTAATGACCTTCCTTCTTTCTCTGTGCATCTCCTCTAGAATCCATTTGTACATTGATTATACTGTCCTATATATGCTTATGGACCTCCTTCCACTGAGGTGGAGTCTCGCTGCAGTCCAACATTCTGAGGGTTCTTCATAGGTTCCAGGGAAACCAGCGTAAGGTAAACACCAAGAAAATTGTACCTATGACTTTCAGTACTGCACAGAAACTTGCCAAACTCTTCCACCTCTCCTCCTTTTCCACCCTAGATGCAGTACTCACCTTCAAATGTCTGAGTGTCTGGTTGGACAGTTGACTTGACTTCTCTCATATTGATTACATTCACTCTAAACTCCTTTCCAAGCTAGGAGTCATGTATCATAACAAGGACTCCTCTCTCCTAATGTCCATCGAGAACTGCCGACTAAAATTATCCTCCTGCCTTTGCTTATGCTGACATGGTCCTTGGATCCTCCCCTGCCTCTTCCCTGTCTAGACTGGACTCTCTGCTTAATGCCTTGCCATTTTGCCTTGAATGCTCCTCCTTGCTTTTACTGTTGCTCCCTGTACTCCACTCTTTCCTCCCTCCCTCTCTTTATTTATGAAGGCAGAACCATGCCATCACCCTCATTTCAAATTCTGGTTTGGATCCCTCCCTATCTCTCATCTCTCCTATCTCCCTCATCTCTCTCTTCCTACTGCTACATTCCAGAGACTCCTGCACCTTCTCTCTCCCATGTCCTTTATCCAGTTCGGGGCAAGCAACTTTCTTCTCTTGTTGCCCTCCTCTGGAACTTTCTCCTAGCTCCCTTCATCTAGCGTCTTCTCTGCATTGTTTAAAGCGTAATCTCCCTAATACCCCCTCCTCCTTGATCCTGTTCCTCCTGCTCCTCATAGCCAGGGTGATGTACTATAGCTAGAGCCCCATTAAATTCTTTTCATTTTTATAATTTTTATTTTTATTTTCTGGAATTTCATGTTATTTTGTTTTTATTCATTGAAAAGTTAGTTTTATTTCTTGTTATCACATTTATATTCATAAAATATTTCAAATGACCTTATACACACTATAAATCACATTCCTAGTATACTATATTGTATGAGGCAGCTTTATGAATGGTTTTGAAAGGTTAAAAGTGAATCAAACAGTTCCACTGACACTTCCTGTGGACCATCTCTGTGGTGACAACAGAGCTTAAACATCAACTGGGAGGGGTGCAGGACCAGGAGACAGTGTGCCACTGTCTCAGGCATACTAACACAGTGACCTGTCAGTGAACTGTTGATTTTTGACAGGGCTGTAGGTCGCTGTACTGGTATCACTAATCATGGGTACATACCTGGCTGCCAAAATTTTGTGGTTTCACCAATACCCCCTTTCAAGTCAACTCTGACTCAGAGTTAGATATTTGTAGGGGGTGGGTGGCACAGCCCCCGAAAAAAAAAACTATGTCTGACAGGCAAAATTTCGTCTGTTGACATTGGATGTTGTTGTGCCACACATATCGACAATGAAGTTGTTGATGCAGCTTGGTGGAACAACCCTGGATCCACTGCTAAAGAAGTTATCTGCTGATAGTAAAATTAGGAGAATCAAAGTAAAAGGAAAGGAACACTTGATTTCACTATACACAGATGACGCTTTGCTACCATTCCACCAAGCCACATCAACAACAATGTTGTCGACATGCACAGAGAAATCTCCGATGCCGACAGGCGAAATTTCACCCATCATGATTTGCTGATGTTTTTTGTGGGGACTGTGCCCCCCCCCATTCCCCATGTGTGGGGGCTCTACCCCACACCCACCAGACCAATATAATCAACTCTGAGTCAGAGTTGATTTTGAAGGGGAAACACCAGCAAAACCAGCACCGGTGTGCAGCGGGACCCTTACAGCGACAACTTCAATTCTGTTCAAAAGTGCCACTGTAATGTGTTTCACTGTCTGGCTTTCACTGTTCTAATGTGATACATTTACTTTCAGTCTCTGAACCAAAAAATTCAGTTTCAACAATTTTAGAAGTAATTAAAGAATTTAGTCTCCTCTCTGGTTATAAACTGAATAAAGATGAATTCTTATTTCTACCACTCAACAATCACTGCCTCAGAGAGGAAATCACAGAATTAGGAATAAACTGGGAAAAGATTCCAGAAAATATCTGGGAATTAAGATATACAGAACAACCACCAAATCTGTCAGTAAAATTGTGACCACATTAAAGAATAATATTCAGGACTCATTAAAGAATAATATACAGGACTCACTATCTGAACAGAACACCCTACCACTAGGTTTTGTTTGGCAGGGGCTGAACAGTGCCTACTAGGATATTGTCCATTCATTTTGCTGGTTAGCACCTCATTGACAGTGTTTAGGTAAAAAAGTTTATAAATACCTTTATTAATTCTTCATAAGCCGAACCATGCACAAGGTACTTCATGGTGCAAACAGCTAAACAACACTCCTTTTAACAATAAGCTGATGCACACACACACACCCAATAACATCCAGGATTCAGAGCTTCATTTAAATACTCATTTATTTCAGCAGCAACACACCAACTTGATGCATTTCAGACAACAGGTCCTTTATGTCCTTTATCAAAAGCTAAAAACATTAATCACCACTTCATTTTTATAACAAGTGACTCATGACGTCATAATGACGAAATACCAAACCATTGGTTAACAATTTAAATTAATGAAATACCATCACCCTTAAAATAACAACCACATTAAGTTAAAAACAATCTCTAAAATTTCAAATGATGTTATATAACAGTCATAAATTATTCTCTATTACATACATTTTAAACTATGTCTAATGTTGCAACATTATCAACATTAATGTTATCTACATTCTAAATATGGTTTAATTTCTAAATGTGCATTAATGCCTGGCTTTTTATAAGCTTTATGTTATCTACATTCTAAATATGGTTTAATTTCTAAATGTGCATTAATGCCTGGCTTTTATAAGCTTTAAGTCTCAAAATCCATTCATTTTCTTTCCTTACAATTTTGTTTGATAACTACCACCCCTTTGGTTATGCATAACTTTCTCGATCCCAACAAATCTAAAATCATGTCTTTCCACTGTTTCTCTGTTTTCAAAGATATGTGTAGCTGTTGCATATGTTAAATCAGATTTATTTATAGCTCTTATATGTTCCAATACTCTCACCTTAAATGCTCTTTCAGTCTTTCCAACATAAAAGCTCTGCAATTACATATTGCCAAATAGATTATTCCTTGTGTGCTGTGTTATTAATTGCCCAATCGTAAAGCTTTTATCCTGGTGATTTACTACACTAAATTATTTTTCTTTAATAATGTAGTTACATGCACTACAATTTTTATACTAAGTGCATCCTACAAAATTTCTAGCCAATTACTGGTGTATCTCACAGTGTCTATAAAATGGCTCTTCACTAAAGTTTCTTTTAATGTAGGAGCATGTCTAGGTAAAGTTGAAACCGTCATGTTTCCTTGTAGAATTCCAATTCAACTGCCAACACGTACAATGTTTTTTAATGATTTCTGCTACTTGCCAGCTTTGAGCACTATATGAAGTTACAAATGAAATCCATTGCTATTCTCAAGTATTACCTTTTATCTAGTAGCATCATTTCTTTCTACTGTTGCAGCAGCACAATACCCTTGATCTATTACTTCATCCTTGTAAACCCTTCTCATGAGGCGACTTTTCAGTTCTTCTGATGCTGTTTCAAAATCTGATAATTTACTACAATTATTAAATACCACTTTATGTTTCTAATGGCCTACATATAAACTAGCTACTGATGGGTGCAAGTATCTCCTGTAGTCCCTCTAGGTCAATAAACATGTTGCCATTAAAGATAAATATATTTTTGTCAGCACATGAAGTGGTATTTAATAATCAAAGGAATCCATATTTTAGAATGTTTTACTATGGAAATGTTTTATAGATGATATTATACTAATTTGGAAGGGAAATGAAATAATGTTACAGGAATTTATCAATTATTTACATGGCACGTAATAAAAATTTGAGATTTACATATTGTATGAGTGAGGATATGGTGAATTACTTGGTTTGACCATTATACATGAGAAAGAAGGTAGTTTTAGTACCAATCTTTTAGAAAAGCCACTGATGGTAATACTTTACTCCACGCTACGAGTTGTCACCCTGCACACACAGTAAGGAATATACCAAGGGTCAATTTTAAGATTGAAAAGAAATTGTAGTAAATTACAGTTGAATCAGGTCTACAAGAGGCTTCACGGCAGTTTCCAACTTTTACCTATAGACATGCTCCTACATTAAAAGACACTTTAGTGAAGAGCCATTTTATAGACACCGTGAGACACACCAGTAATTGGCTAGGAAATTTTGTAGGTTGCACTCGTAAAAATGGTAGGGCATGTAACTACATTATTAAAAAAAAAAAGAATTTAGTGTAGTAAATCACCAGGATAAAAGCTTATGATTAGTCAATTAATAACTTGCAACACACAAGGAATAATCTATTTGGCAATATGTAATTATGGAGCTTTTATGTTGGAAAGACTGAAAGAGCGCCATGTGAGAGTATTGAACATAAGAGCTATAAATAAATCTGATTTAACATATGCAACAGCTACATATCTTTGAAAACAGAGAAACAGTGGAAAGACATGATTTTAGATTTGTTGGGATCGAGAAAGTTATGCTTAACCAAAGGGGTGGTAATTATCAAAACAAAATTCTAAGGAAAGAAAATTAATGGATTTTGAGACTTAAGCTTATAAAAAGCCAGGCATTAATGCACATTTAGAAATTAAACCATATTTAGAATGTAGATAACATAAAGCTTTAAAAAGCCAGGCATTAATGCACATTTAGAAATTAAACCATATTTAGAATGTAGATAACATTAATGTTGATAATGTTGCAACATTAGACATAGTTTAAAATGTATTTAATAGAAAATAATTTATGACTGTTATATAACATCATTTGAAATTTTAGAGATTGTTTTTAACTTAATATGGTTGTGTTATTTTAATGGATGGTATTTCATTAATTTAAATTGTTAACCAATGGTTTGGTATTTCACATATATGATGTCATGAGTCACTTGTTATAAAATGAAATGGTGATTAATGTTTTTTAGCCTTCGATAAAGGACCTGTTCTCCAAACACAACGTTGGGTGTTGCTGCTGAAATAAATGAGTATTTAAATGAAGCTCTGGATCCTGATGTTATTAAGTGTGTGTGTGCATCAGCTTACCTTTTATTAATCTATATTTGTCCCCCAATGTTTGAAGCTGCTCCACCTCACTGGACCAGAAGTGACATGACTGGCAGGCTCCTATATTTACCACTAGTGTATGCTGCTGCTACTTCTGTGTTCTTCATGCACTGTAGCCTGGGATTAAATCCATATTGTAACATAACTCTAAACAAGAGACAAAATAACTAACATGGATTGGATAAACAGCAACAGGTGACCATTAAGCAACCAAGGATTAATTCCATAGTAGAACCATGATTGTTTGAGTAATACGGTATGAGCCACACATTCCCAAGTAGACCATAGTTTGGGATGTAGTACCTTGGTGATCCACCACAGGCAAAAGCAATATACAAAGTGAAAACAGTATGCAAATATTTTGCTGTTTCAGCTTATTTCTGGCACAGGATTTTGACATTTTCAAGATTGTTTTATGTTGTAACTGTCACATAGCTTAACGACTTACTAAAGATTCTACATTTAAACTCCACATACACTGTAAATTATGCTGTAATAATATTTCTTCAGAGCGTGAACATTTACATACTTTTACACTCACTTGCGATCTACTGCTTTCTAAGCAACTCTGGGTGCAATACATTCTGAACCACCAAATAACATGATGTGTCCTAGCACTTCTTGGTAAACACACACTATTGTAAAGATTACATGCACCTTCTATAACAGTAAGCAAAACTAACAAAGACATTGAGATAAACAAAGCAAGATCAAAGAAAGAGGCTACTTCTATGTGTGAAAAGAAAAAGAAAGCATGAGAACAAAAGGAAATCAAACAAAATGCTAACAATACAGTCAAAACAAGTATTTAAAAGGTGAGAGCAGTAAACATTATGATGTTCTATTTCCTGCTGAGCTAGATAATTTAGAGAGGAAAAAGAAGTTAATACTAAGAAAATAGTACTTGATCATTAAAGATTTTTCAGATTGGCTCAGTTCAGTACATTTGAAAAACAGTGATGTGCTGCTAGCATTGTTTCAGAGCCACCTATTGGTCTGCAAGGAACAGAACATGAAGATGTACACTAGCAGACTCCCACCATGCAGTGCAACCCATATCTTGTAATACACACAAATGAAAATTAAAGAACCTAGAGTAGAAAGTTAACTGCAAGTTTTGAAAAGTTTTAAAACATGTCTTGATGCTAGAACACTTAAAGCTAGTAATGAAAGCTATTTTGCAAAACTTAAATAGCAGCCGTGATATTTCCAATAAGTGTGTTCCAATTGTTTTGTACTGTAGATACACCATGTTTAACAGCTCAACATAAAGCAATCCAAAACTAAATCAGTCTGTCTGTTCTCATTTATTCAGAGACTATCAGTCATACAATCATTGCCATGTAACAGAGGGTTAAGCCACTCGAAAGGATGTTCTACTGTGGTGATTAATCCATGGTTGGGTTGTTGGAGGCAGGAGGCCAAACCCCAACCATGGATTAATTCCACAGTAGACCCATTCTTTCTCATGCTTTAATCCTTATAAATACTAAGTGTGTATCTCATACAAAGTAAACAAGATAAAACGTGTGTACTGCCTCAGTATTCTTGCACTTACAGTATAAATTAAACCGTACTTTGTGTTTGTTTTTGTGTTGTTGAGTCATGTTCTGTTTCTCTGTATGCTGTGGAATGCTGTGTCATATGTTTATGACTGTACTTTACTGTGTGTATCAGGACGATTCGTTAGGGAAACACTCACTGTATTAATTAAATGAATAATGTTTCTTTATGGATTATGACTCACAGTGCATCTCTATAATGTAAATAGGTTTTAGTGATGTCTGTGGTTGCTGCCCTCCCCCATGTAGTGGGTAAGCTCGGGAGATGTAATGCAAGTTATAATTTGCAACTACCAACATTATGGTTCATTGTGTGAATGTTTGCAAGTATATTTAATGATTTTATAGTGTTCTGCACAAAGGAATAATGGAGATTGCACTGAATATGCACAGCCCTATGCCAAGTTGGCCTTTATATTGTCAGCAGCATTGCATGGATCTTTGCAATAATTATTTTTTACGAGGTGTATCACAGCATGCAGTCCTGCTTCCATAGCCTTTAGTGACCGCTGTAGCCATTTGGTTTACTCATTGGTTTTGTTATTTTACTGAAGTCATTAGGTACTACACAAGCAAATGTGTGCATACAGAATCCTTTTCCAGGGCAGTTGTGAATCCATCCTGTATGTGCATTCCTGGGAACATCTGACACATATGTGTTTTGCATCTTCATGTTGCTGTCTAGCTAACCCCCGCACTCCAAAAACAACCCGAACCTCAATGCAGCCACTGTTTGCATGCAGTTGCCATACTCAGTGAGTTTTTGGTTCCATATGTGTACACTTGATAACAGCTGCCACATATGTGTTTTGGAGATGTATTTAGTTGTAAACCCCCACCCCACACCCAGCACCAACCCAGAATCTCAATGCAGCCATCGTTTGCATGCAGTTTCCATTCTCGTGAGGTTTTCATTTCATATGTTGATTCTGACAACACCTGTCATATATGTGTTTTGCATCTTCATTTTGCTGTTCACTTAACCCCTCACCTCCAACACTAACCATGAACCTAATGCAGACAATGTTTGCATACATAATCATTTAGCAGTGAAGACTGGATTCCATATGTGTATTCCTGGAAACACCTACCATATATGTGTTTAGGCGGTGCATTTTGTTGTTTACCATTACCCCCATACCAACAACACCTTTGTATGTGGCAGTACAACATCAACATCATACAATGTTTACAACATAGGGTTAAATGTGTGGATGTGCAATGGTCATGCAATGTTCTGCTAAGTTTCAGATCCCATCTGCCTGGCAGCCTGTACCTCAGGCAAATGTTACCATGGGAAACAAGTTGTATTGTGTTGGTTTTTCTGCTACCACAGTAGCATTATTGAGCAGTTGACCATTGAAGAACTCAAAGTGAATCTTACAATCAGTCCCACTGTGTACTACTGCATCAAAGTTCATGATACAATAGTAATAACCACCTGCATGCCAATTAGTCCCCTTTGTTTCCATATCCCTCTCCACTTCTGCCTTGTTTATGACCAGGATGCATTATGATCTCTCTATCATGTGTCAACTCCCCACCCTTTCCTCCATGGTGTACATATTGTGGTCTTCATGCATCTCCTTATATGACTTTTTGTTCACCAACAGCAATTGTAGTTGACCCATCTGGACATTATGTACTCTAACTACCTGACCTCATCCTATTCACAGGCAGTCTCAAGCATGCACTGCAAATGAATGCTGAAATGGCACTTTCTGAATGCTTTGAATGAAGTACATATGAAATCTTCATTGTTGAATTTGCATATTACTGATGGTAAAACAGAGTCGCTTGTGTTGAATTTCAGGTTTTCCCCTATTACATTTAATTTTAGTGGGCCAACATCAATCCCCTGCACTTCTTCCATGCAAAGGCTCACATGTGCAGAATGGCATACACTTCATTACACATGATGATTCTAATGATAGCCGCTTCTCATCAGACCTTTGAAGAAGTCAGGTGTGGATATGGAAACATGACATGTGATGCGTGTCATGGCACAACACATGCATGTCAGCCACAGCAAAATTTGGGTTAAAGGGGAAAATTATGAAAGTGAGGCAAGTAATTATTGCCTTAACAGAAATAGGCATTGACCCATGGAGACATCTTATCTGCATCAACGGTTCACATTTAATAATTCAGCCTATTTTATTGTGCATCCATACAAACAGAAGAGAAAGCAGTGAGTGCCTTAACTGTGACTTGCACCCAGACCACATGGAAATACTGTTTCAGTCATGCTAACCAGATGTGCGGCAAGATAACTGGAACCCAGGCTGTACCAGACCACACATTACTCTTTCTCCATGCTGTGCATTGGAGAAAGAGTATTGTGTGTTCCTTGACATCACAGGTTCCACTTGCCTTGGTGGTACAGTTGATTAGCATGACAGGAATGGTATTCCAGGTGGCCTGGGTTCAACTCACATCTAAGTCACTTTCTTCTTTCTCTCTCTCCTGTTTTGTATATGTTATGTAAATATGTGTGTCCCAGTCACCTGTAGTACTGTACTGTGATACTATGTGTTGCTGTTACTAGTATCAAGCTTTAACAATGTCTTAAAATGCATTAATTCCTACTGTGTTTATCCACTTTAATAATTCATCTCATTTTATTTAACCATTTCTTTTAGTCCTTAAAGGAAAACTACACCCAAAACCTGAAAAATATATGCTGTGCAGAGTGTTTTAATTTGTATGTGAAGTTCTAGTGTTTCCTTCCTCTGACTGGCATTAGGAGTTTTTTCCCAAATTAGCTCTGCGAGCTTTATGCTAGTTTTACAACCCTGGATCTCCATACCTGACAGTGTAATTGTATTTGGTTCCACAGTGCATTTTGTCTCATGTGACTGTGATGTAAGAGAGACCCAACATTCAGCACACACATGCCAAACAAACTAAGTATCTTGGAAGCTTTACAAGCTGCACAAAATTACCAGCAGCAAAGTTTTTCACGACAGTAAAACCTTTAGGATGAGGGTGGTCACCAAGGTGAATTCTACAGATTTTAAAATATAGCCATCTCTGTTGTTGTGAACTGATTGTAATTCAATGCTTTCTGCTGGATTTATGGGCTCTGCTACATCACCATTACATGAAACAAGGTGCACTGTAGGACAAAGAAATGCAATAAAACTATTTGATATGGTGATCTCCAGGGTCGTAAACTACCCTAAAGCTAGCTGGCTAATTTAGGAAAAACTCCTAATACCAGTCAGAAGGAAAGAAACACTAGAACTTCACATACAAATTAAAACACTCTGCACAACATATATTTTTCAAGTTTTGGGTGTAGTTTCTCTTTAACCAGTGCCAGTGGAGGAATGGCCTTATCGGGCAGCACTGCTTCTCACTAATATTCCTCTAACTCTGTTACTCAGTACCTGGTAAATAATCATTTACCTGTTCATACGAAAGTATTTGTTGTCTGTGTGTAAATTGTGTCTGTCTGTGAGCCAGATGGTGTAAATTATCATGGTAGATGATGCCCGTGTGTCCCAACTAACTTGTACCTTTACAATATCCAATGAAATACAGAAGACACTACTTTGATGTGCATTCTGCCCTCTATGACCTATTGCAACATTAATGTTATTTTTGTCCCATGCATTCTATACAATACTGAAAGGTTTTTCCATGTCCACCAATGCATGAAGTGTTTTGTAATCATGCAACACTGTTTTGGTGAAATGTACTTCCTGACATTACTCATAAACCCACCCTCTCTAGGATCATATTCTGGAACAACATGGTTTTGCAAAACACATTATGCTTGCTTCTAGCCATATTCCCTATCATCCTGCAGGCACCCCATACTGCCTAATCACATTGTTCTGTTACGTGTAGGCCATCACATAAGATTACCATCAAACCCCTATCATCACTGGAGTCAGTATCCTGACCACCCCACACAATCTTCTACCCTTCACTTGAATTTCATTGTCCCAAAAGCATGCGTTTGAATTTCATTCCATTTAATCTTATCTTCTGCAATGTCAAACATTTCTCCTTCTCCTGTGTCAATTCTTTTTGTAATATATTGTCTTCTAGCCAAGACTCATACCTTCCTCAAGTCACTCTGCAATGTTGCTTACGAAGACATTAAAGTGGACTGGCCTCAGAAGGGATCCATCTCATACCATGATTGTCACCCACACTTTCCATACTTTGTGAGTTGTGTGTCCTTGATGATTGTACTTTTTTTTGCAGTCCAATTTATCACATATTGTCTTTCAGTTTAATGTCTCACATGTAGCTCTTTCATTTTTGTATTACCCCTAGGTTACACAATTGAAATGGCGGATATTCAGACTCAAGTGAGGGTGAACTACTAGCTTTCCCAAGTAGGAGCAAGCTTCAGCCCTATATGTTTGAGCCAGAATATCCTGATGGTGAAGTTCAAGTGAAATCAACCTTAGTGTAACATCATCTGAGTCTCCATCAGAAGATAGTGACAGGAGATGGGTGCTGTTGGTAACAGAGCCGGTATCACCGAATGGTATTCATGTGGAGCCTGTGAGGTCATACCTATGAGAGAGAGAGAGAGAGAGAGAGAGAGAGAGAGAAGGAGTATCTGTTGCCATGACATTGATGCAGGGATGACAAGCAGCAGGGTGATGTTTCACTTCCTAGCTGCATGACCACTAAGGTAAATATGTTGTCATTTAAGTTAACTTAACTCTTTACTTTTCTTTACAGATGCCCAGTGTGTGACACACAGGCTGAGCTTCAACAATGTGTGCCTTGATAATGAGGTTCTGTGGTGTGCTCTTGTACAGCTGCATGAAGTCAGGCATGATGTTTTCGAGGACCCAGTCCTTAGCAGGTAAGTTACTCAACACTTGCAATAATGTTCTTATAGGCTGTACAGTTGGCATGGAGGGCTGAGGCATCATGTCTTACCTCCTCCCATGCTGGCTACCCATGTTTACTGTGTGAGTGGGTTTGCAGGGGGTTGACTGGGGAGTTAGAGGAATGAGCATCTGTCAGACAGCTCTCCTCTCCTTGGGATGGATGGTTATGGAGAGCAGCATTTGTCTGCCACATACTGGTGGCTGTGTGTTGTGGCAGTGCCCAATAAGTAATGGGTGCTGTTAGTGATGCAGAGTACTCTCTCAGTGTGATGTGGGAGGAAGCGCACAGCTCAGCCACTGCCAACACACGGCCTCCTCCTCCCATCAGGTGGGTGAAAAGAGGAGGGCAATGCAGGCCCTTGCATGTCAGATGACCGCCAACCCCACATTTCATGGCCCAAATAAAGCAGGGGCAATCTGGAACTGGATCTGTTTGGGTATTGGTTGGGCACCACCACAGCCACCAGCTGATTATGCCAGACAACATACTGTTTCTTCCACTGTCTTTCCTCATTATGATCTCAAGTGTCCCCCTAAGTCTGTCCCATCAATGTTTGAACTCTCTGTGTTTGCCACCACCACTCATGCTTGAGTGTACTCCATGTGTATCCACCCCATTTCCCTGAAGAAAGGTCTTCTAATGCTCCCCATACTGTCACATCTGTAAGACTGATGTCATGCCATAACTGGTATGATATACAGTCCTTTTCATGTTTTGCAATTTTTGATGTTAACATCAACCGCAGTTTGTTTGTTGCCTGTTTGTCCTTCCTGTTCTCATCAACCTTCATTGTGTCCTCCACAGTTCTACAGGGTGATATCACAACTGCATTGCATGTCATGTTATAATCACTATCCGGTGTTGTTAAGCAGTTTTGTTATCATGCTCTCTTCAGCCAAGCACCTTGTTACTTTAAATTCTTTCCAATGACATATTTAAATTGTTTACCAAGTACAGTGTTCCACTCTCTGGACTCCTGTAGTCTGGTCCCTTTGACCTCTTCTAGCCATGGGATTAAAGAAACTGTTTTGGCATATGTGCTATTCTCTGTATGTAACTATATCATCCGGAGCCACTTGTGCTGTATGACAGTGGTTTCAGTCACAACAGTTGTACATCTGTAGTGTATTTTATGACAGTATGGGCATTCCATGCTGTGCTGCAAACGTAGTGCATAAACCACTGATTACTGCTTTGTTCTTTACAGGACTTATTGCTGGTGGCATACATCAAGTTTACCCATTGACTATACCAACGACTTTTGGCAAAAGTTCACTGTGTCATCCCATCATGTGCTGTGTGGCCAATCACCACAAGTATCCAGAAAAGTCTAGAAATGATGTTGGTTTTTATGAAGCAGATGAGCCAAGATTTGTATACTGAAATGTAAACAACCATGTTGTCATGTACTGCAAAACAGTTTAATTGAACAAAGTTATAGTATTTTAGTTGTTGTTTTCTAAATTCAAGTAACTATCCCTTGTGTTTACAGAACAATAATGTCACTCAACTTATGATGAGTGTTGTGCAATATTAATAAGGCTGGAAAAATTTTGACTTCAATGTCATTTGTTGTTAATCCAAAATAAGTACTGTACTAATAATATCAAAGTAACTTAACATTTCTATAAAACTGTTAACTTACATAGCCAAAAGGTTTGCTACATAATTATTAGAGAAACACTGTGCAAACTACAGTATTATAACATTTTACAAACATCAACTTGATAATATCAACTATGTACATATTTACATGTGAACTACATCAAACAGTCCACTGTTTGGCTAGCATTTCAGTGTTGGCTACTGTGTGTTGGTAGTTATTTGGAGTGTGGGTACAACTAATTTTCAGCATTTCTGAATCTGGAAACATGTTGCTGCATTAATTCAGACTTTGAGGGCTAGGAGTTTCAACAATGTTTCACGAGCTCTTTCACTTTGACTGGTGTTGGTGTCAGATTCGATTTCTTACGCCAGTGAGGTCAGACATATGTGTTAAGTATTTAAAGGTCTTGTTTTCTCAGATAGGCTTTGCCACCCATGCCTTTTACTTTTGGGGTATACTGGTTTGTAGCGTTCTTCCACGGACTGGCTGACTGCTGCTGGTCTAGACACATTGTTATTGTGGTCCATGGCTGCTAGTTGGTGCTTTGCCCCCATGCCTTGGTGAGTGTAGTGATGCCTCTTGGGCCCAGTACTTTGATATGAGAGAGTGGTACACCTCCAGGTCCCCAGTGTGACAAAACATTGTTGCTTTCCCAAGGTCTTTCAGGAACTTTTGTTGAACAAAGCTTTCTTCAAAGTGTTGTGCACAGGTGAATTATTTTCAACCACATCTTTTTACGTTCCTGCTCTCTGGTAAGCGTTGCATAGTCACATTTCTTGGATTTCTGGCTGTCAGACCAACTGTGTTTATTGACTGCATGGTGCACAACAGATGTGACCATTTCCAGTGATGTTCTGCATCGCTGTTACAATTGGTGCAACACCACCAGAAATGGTTGGACATGGACTCTATCCATGGTCCCAGTTCTGTACACCCTTTTTGGTCATGTTGCAAACAATTGTTTTTCAGCCATTTGTTGAGGTGCCACACATCGTATTGATGGTTACTGTCATGGTTAGCGGTATACACCTTATTCATTAGGCTGTTAATCTGTATGTGACTGTATGTGGCAATAGTGGAAACTGGAGCCTCACAGTCAATGAGAAAATCTAGTGAGCATTTGAGCCCACTTTTCCCATGTTCATTAAGTACTTTACTTCTGAAACTTGTACAACTTTGAAGTCCAGGATTTTGGATGTGTCCTGATCCATAAATGTGTATATCCCATATTTGACCAAGAAACCTGGAGAATCACAGCGTTCGTCTCACATAACACCAGAGTGTCCTTGGCCTTCATCTCCTGGAGTATTATCTTTGCTGTCTCAGATACATTGTATTTAACATGGAAATAAATATTTCTGCTGTATTTAAAATATGTTACACTGGAGATAAACTGCATATTGAGAATTTCTGTTAAAATCTTTATTTTACTATAGAAATTCCCACTGAAAAGTACTGCAGCAGGTAGCTCAAGGTTACCAACAGCCATTTTATTCAACATTGGCTTCAATAACCATGTCCTGTCATGACTGTTACTGCAAAACATTCTGACAGCCAGTAGTGATCCCTGGGTGTTTGTTGGGAGGTCCACTATGAGAGCACCAGACACCAGGCATCATTGCAGTAACTCCCTAAGGTTTCCGTAGTAAGCAAGGAATTTTTGATTCTCCACAACAGTTGATGTTACAGGGTCTCCATCCTCCGATGAATCATCGCAGTCATAATCCTCAGTTCCACTTGGTTTGTAGTCACTGTCCTTGTCCTGCAGGTCACTGTACTCAGAATCAGTACTGTCAGACTCTTCCTCTGGCACGTCTTGCTCTGCATTAGTTCATGGAAACATAAACAGATGGGTTGAAAACTGTAGGGTATGAGTGATAGTAATCATCTTGCTCAAAATCACTTTGAAGTTGAACTCAAACTCCAGCCAATGACACCACTGGTCCATCATTGATGTCTACTCCATTTGAATAGCCACAGTATTGAACTCTTTCTTGTGAGGGCAAACTGCACAGCTGCAGTGTTTCTGAAATAAATACAAACATATACATTTGTCAGGAAGTACTGCTACAGTTTTAAAATAAATACCTGTTTACTGCAATGCTGCTGTTACGTGAAGACAGTATACCAAAACATGGAAATACGTACCATGGCGAGGTTGTCTCAATCTCAGTTGCTGCCGCATGTCTATATCATAAGTATTCATGGCAATGTTGACAATACTAGAATGCTGCAACACTTCATCCACAACCTGTGGTATGGAAAATGAGCATACTCATGTAGTTTTGTTTGCATGAATTGAATGTCCATTTGGATGTGTTATGTAATCATGATGTGAACGGCTTTAAGACAATCGGTGGTCATTGAGCCCTGTTTTCAAAATCAGCTTTGTCAAAATACATGCCTAAATGTCATCATGACCTCAAACCTCAGTTTGCTTGACTGAAAAAGGATGGCAATTAACAATATTTCTTTTCATGTGCACATATACAACGAGGTTTCAATAACAGTGCCACAGTTACCTGTATGTATTGAGTGACACATTCATGTACAAGCCATGACTACTCTGCTGAAGGCAAACTGCTTATATGCAACCACTGCAAATATTCAACAGTCTTACAATTACTGTGATGACATGAAAAGAGCAAGCAAATAATATACCTCTCTGTCTTCTCAGCTCTGCTCGATGCTCACTACATTGCCTCTTCTATGGTGCAGATGGTGCAGAGTGAAGGAATATGTAGGCGTCGAGATCACACTTCAATATTGGTGGAGATTTCAGATTCAGTAGCTCCACCTGTCAATAGATTTTGAAAAAAGATGTAATTTCACATTGCTTACTGCATGTTATTTATTTTATTTAGCTTTGTTAACCAGGTAAGTACACTAGACAAAACATATGCCTATTTTCAGATACGACCTGGGAGAGTACAGGAGAAAAAGAACATACAGGGCCAGATATTCAAACTGCGCTCTTCTTAGGCGCAAGCCATGCGCTGCATAAAATAGTTGGGCAGGGTGGTGGGTTCAGGCGATATTCAAAGAGTTGCGCATTGAGCAACTCCTTTGAATATCACCTCCTGACACAGCCACTGTGCATGGCACAGTGAACTTCTCACTGCAAGTTGTCAGAGGAGCATTCAATACGGTGGCACAAGTACCATTGGCGCTATGTGCAAAATCACGATATTCAAAAGGTGACATGCAAATAGAGCCATAATTCATGCAAGGCACAGGGGGGCCATTTGCATCTGATTATGGCCCCATTTGCATGCCATTAGCATGCAGGTCGCCGATCCCTGAGGACTTGTGCCAGGCACCCTGCCAGGCAGCAGCTGTTGGGGACCGACGCCCTGGCATCGCGGGCAAAAGAGTGAAAATCCCCACCACCCCCACCAGCCCAACCGCAGGCTGCATTAGTTTAAAAAGGCCCCCCTGCAGCCCGATCGTGGGCATAGTTTAACTCCTCCCACCAGCCCGATCGCCGAGGCAATGTGTCTCCCCTGAATACATCCTGGTGGTCCAGTGGACCGTAGATCCCGATCGCGGATGTAATCATTAACCCCCCAAACATAGCCCTGGTGGTCAGTGGACCGAAACTCCGATCAAGGGATGTAATTATTAAACACCCCCAACACATCCCTGGTACCCTATTATCCCCCACCCCACCCATGACGCCCACCACCCTGCTCCCCGGCGGCGGCGGGCGGCAGCATCCCACCGCCTGCTGCCCGCCGCCACCCGACTGACTGCATGGTAGGGCTGCATGCCCATTGTGCAGGCAAGAGCATGGGCGTGCAGCTATACCGCATAAGACAGTCCATATTCATTCACAAAACTGGACTGTCTTGTATGGTGTGGCTGCACGCCCACTGGCTCTTGCTCTGCACCAATGGGCACGCAGCCCTACCGTAGAAGTCAGTCGGCAGGCGGCGGGCGCAGGCGGTGGATGCTGCCGCCGCCGCCGGGGGAGCGGGTGGTGGGGCTTGTGGGTGGGTGGGTGGGGACACTAGGCACCAGGGATGTGTTGGGGTGTTTAATAATTACATCCCGTGATCGGGAGTTTCGTCCACTGACCACCAGGGCTATGCGTTTGGGGTCATGATTATATCCCGATCGATCTACGGTCCACTGAACCACCAGGGATGTGTTCGGGAGGGGGAGATATATTGCTGCCGCGATCGGGCTGGTGGGGGAGCTTAAACTATGCCCACGATCGGGCTGCAGGGGGCATACCTCTCAACCTCTCATCTCATAAATCAGGGACAAGACATTAAAATATCAGGGACACATCTTAAGATTTGGTAGTATACACTCAGAAAGCTGATAGAATTAGGGGGATTTATGTAAGATGCATTTTCTGAATAGGAAGGAATCTGTAATTAATATTTAACATTATTTTATGCTTACAATCCCCAGTGTTCTGTCACAAAAATACAATTGTTATGAGGGACAGAGACAAATTCTGAGGCATAATCAGGGATGTCCCTGAAAATCAGGGACAGTTGAGGTATGGGGGACACAGGGAGTGGGTTGGGGTCCAGCCACAGGTGGCAGCTGCTGTGTTGCGCCCTGCAATGCAGCAGCTCACCTGTGGGTGGCCTCAACTAAGCCTTTTTGGGGCTCAAAGTTGTGCAGGCGCAGGTTGGGGTTGCGCTGCAAAACTCTGCATAGTCCTGCTGAATATCGGGCTGTGCAGTTTATGCATGGTTCCTCCCACCAGTTCAGCATACATTCATTTGCATTGCACTGTTGCTCAGCCTGTTTTCAGTGGCGCAACTGCCTCCTGCTGAATATCGCAGAATGGAACAAGTTCAGACTTGCGAGGCAGAACCCTATTGCGCATGGCACAACCTCTTTGAATATCTGGCCCACAGAGTACAAATTGAAGCATGTGAGGCAGATACACTGAAGTCAGGAGAAACATAACATTCATAATAGCTCAGATTACAGCAGTGGATACCATCAAATGTGAACATGTAACAGCACAGAGTTTCTATAGCAATATGCCAAGCAAAAATATAGAGTATACACAATTTACGCAGGGCCATACCCAGGCAGGCAGGCAGCAGCAGTAAGGCTAGAGTCAAGTAGGAGATAATGTGCTCGAGCACAGTGCAGGGACCACGAGTACTCAGGGAGGTCTGAGACAGTCGCTACTGAGGAGAGCTTCAAGTACTTCCACAGGGAGGTTCAGACACGCCTGGGAAGGGAAGATCTGACCTGACAGGAAAGGAGTTCCATAATCTCGGGCACAGAATGTAAAATCCTGTCCCCATTTGGTTACACGTCACAGAAACCTTGAGGATAGTGGTGCACAGGGACCTTAGGAGTAGGGAGTGGAGACAGAAGGCATGAGAAACTCTGCCAATCCAGCAGGAGTGCCAGATCTCAGAACCTTGCCCGTGAAGCAGCCCAAGACAAAGTTCAAGTAGTTTGATGGGGACAGCCAGTTAGACTGCCATACAGATCACAATGGTGAGTAAGACATGGGACTGCAAGAGTAAAATGGCAGATATTATTGTAGGCTACGTAACATGCGACATGAAAAGCTACATAATACTCACTAACCATCAGCTGACTACAGCTGGTGGTTACACATGCTCGGAATGTGTTTCAGTGTTGTAACCCTCCTTGCAGCATTTCTGCCAACTTGCCTTAACTCCTACCCCATCCCACTACCTGAGCCATAACACTAAATCGTGTTGATCACATCATCTACCTTTGCTCCCCTGTGACCTCTCCCACCTTACTTGAATTGCTAATTTCGGTCTTTGTCTCAAACCTAGCACTCCACCCTCGCTGATGGTCTGCTGCCAGTTCTCCTGCCCCTTGTGTTTCCTCTTTTGTTTCAGTTCATTATAATTACACAGTTATTCCTCTTTTAATCCTAGAACACCTCAGCACAGCCCTGAGCTGTGCTCATAGTAAGCAGCTAGCGTCTCGGACATTTTCATGCTGCCACCATTGCCGTGAATCCACTGGCTCCTCTGTTGCCCTCCTGGTCCCGTCCTTAGACTCCAAAGCAAGGTACACCTGCTGTTTCTCCTAAGTTGGTACACTTGTGGCAGCATTCTGATTGGTGCACCTTTGATATTTTACTTTGGATTGGCTGAGGGAAACTCCAAGACTCCTGATTGGTGTGCCTGCAAACCAGCTCTCCTAACTGCTTTTCCCTGCAACTTATTTTGGTCCTCGGCTCCAGGTTGGAACATTTTAAACCAGTACTTTTCTCTTGCCCTTCCACCCCCACCCAGGCCTCTTATTAAATACTCTATCCATCCCCACCTCCCATGGTTTACTCCAACCCTACTTGCTCTCTCAGACCCTTCTCCCTCCCTACTGCCACGTGAAAATTGTTGGTCCAATTAGCTGCACTGCATTGGTTCTGGATACCACTCATTATTCTGGCTCTCTCCTCAAATATTTCCTGAGTAACCCAACAACTTATATCTCTCTCCTTTTCTATCCCGACCTTAACCCACCACTGTCTTTATAAACTAAAGCCTCCAGTCCACCGCCTATTACAACAAAGTTGTTTTATTTCTCTGCCCTTGTCATCCTCTTTTTCAACCCCATTTTTGCTGCTAAACCCACCTCACCTGTCTGTCTGGGCTATTCTGTTCCCTAGTATTGGACTGAATTTTTGCCTCACCCTCTCAGACACCCTAACTCCCTCATATTTTAATATTCCCCTCAGTAAACTGTCCTGTAGCAGACTATCTGTCCCCCATTTTTACCTAATCCTCTCCCTACTAAACTCCTAGTATCAGGGCTGGAAAATGTATAAGCAGATGCTGCAAATGCTATTCCTATCAACTACATTTCTGTTACACCTATCAGTTCTCGTAGTCCCCATGCTGAAACCACTCTCCCACGCTATCAACCCCATGATTTCACATTTTCAAATCTACTTATTGGTCCTGCAGCATGCTGTGATTCCACACCATTACTTCTAAACAAGGCCTGGATCCGTCTGGCTGCCATGCCCTCAGTTCCAGGTCCCTCAAAACTGTACCTCTCACCTTTTCTGCATCGTAAGCACTGGTACCTCCTCTTACTGGCCATTCTACTCTCTGAGATATATAGCCCAACCATGGACCCTTCACCTCGGCAGCTACTCCAACTTCAAATGCCAAAGGCCTACTTATAACACACACCATAACATTAGGAACCTTGAGTGGAACTGGAATCTTGGACCACACTTTATAAACCAGATATACTGTGCCTTACTGAAACCTGGCTGAAGCCATCCACCCCTAACTTACGTTGCTCCTACCTTCTTATAATCTGCTGAGAAACAATAGGTCTGCCCCCAAAAGGGGGTACAGCTATTTATTACAAATCACACCTCCAGCTCTCTATAATCAGCTTGTCCCTATGAACCACTGTGAGGCACTTCATGCCCTCCTCACCCTTGGCACAAAGAAGTTGCATATTGTCTGTGCCTACAATCCCCCTACCCATGGCCTAAAAGGACTAGATGAGCAACTCGACCAAACTGCCATTCACTCAGAAAAAATGAAGTTCTTATATTAGGAGATATTAATATAAACTGGTTGGGAAAACACACATGACTGCCCTGACAAGACTACAGAGTTTTAACCTGCATCAGCTTATCCCTCTACCCACTAGAACCGCTCCCCACTCAAATAACAGTACCTTGCTGGACTGGATCATAACTAACCACCCAGAGATTATTGTTGATGTTGGAATTCTATCTGATGCCATCACTGACCACTCCCCACTTTCTGTGTCTGGGGTAAAGATAGGCCTGAACCTATGAAGCCCCGCTTCATTATCTTCCATAATTATGCAAACTTTGACCCTCCAGCCTTCTTGTTGGATGTAGCTTGCACTGACTGGTCCCTCTCTATAGCACATCAGATGTTCAGACTGCCCTAAATATCTTTCTGACTAAATTCTTAGAACTACAAGAAAACCGCTGTCAACTTGCTACCAGGCGGGTTACAAAATAGGCAGACACAGGCTAAACTCTGACCTGTTATTTAAATTATGACACAGGGACAAAACCTGGTTTCGCTATAAAAATCAGGCCTTTTGCAGACTTTAATGCTTACGAGCTTTGAGAAATGCTTGTAGAAAGAAATCAAACAAGCAAAAAGCACATACTGCAGTGCCCTTCTATTGACTCCCAGGGTGACCCCAAAATATTTTGGTCCCATATAAAGTCCTTCTTAGGATCAAACCAGTCATCCACTCCAAATGACAGGCCTATAAATGGCAGCCATTGTAACAAGCCCTCACTATTGCTAACTCTTTAACAGGCAATTTGCTGACCTTACCCAATATTCTTCCACTTTCCTAGTCCGTCAAACCCTATCTCATTTATTAACTCTTCCTGGCTTACTTTCCATTTCAAGTCCATCCTATCTAGTGAGGTTTTAGACACTTAAGAAACATCTCAGAGCATGCAACTGTTGGGTCTGATAACCTGGAACCCAAACTCCTAAAACTAGCTGCCCCCCTGCTAAAATCTTTACCCTCTCTCTGTGTCAATGTACTGTCCCAGATATCTGGAAGATGGCCAGAACTATCCCCGTACTTAAAAACGCGACCCACTCAACCCATTGAATTACCATCCCATTGCCATCCTATCTGTCCTCAGTAAAATACTATTATAGTTGCCACCCAAACCACTGACTTTCTACTGAATCATGACCTCTTAACTGATGCCCAACATGGCTTCCATGAAGGGTCATAGTACCACTACTGCCCTACTCAAACTCATTTCTGACACCCTAGTGGCTATGGACTCTGACAGGCTCACGGGGGCCATTTTTATTGATATGACCAAGGTATTTGACCTTGTTGACCACTCCATTCTCATCGTAACCTAAACTGTTTAGGCCTTGTGCCAAATGTTGTTAACTGGTTTGATAGCTATCTAACAGACAGGTCCCTATACGTGAAATTTAACTCCACCCTCTCTGACAAGGCTACCATCAACATTGGTGTACCGCATGGGTCTATTTTAGGTCCTCTGCTTTTCTCTAGTTTCATTAATAGCATTACCACAAATCTTCTCAGTATAACCTCCCTACTATATGTGGATGACATTGTTCTGTACTGCAGTTTAAACAGCACTGAGGACATTAATACTAGGGGTCTCCTGTGATTATCAGATTGTACAACAGTGGCTTGTAAATCACAAACTTGACTTAAATAAATCAAAGACTCAAGCTATAGTATTTGGCTCCAGTCTCAAACTCAAGCACTCAAACTCACTTCAATGTCTCCCCAGATGGCACATCTGTTGGGGTGGTTAACTCATTCAAATATCTGGGGTCACTCTTGACCCATCCCTGAGTTTTGACCTCCACATCCATACTATCTGTAAGCAGGTAAACTCCAAACTTGGTATCGCCTCCGAACAAGTTATGCACTCACTCCTCCTGCTAGGCTCACCATTGCCCATGGGATATTACTTCCTCTCTCACTTACGGGTTGCAATGTATGTTTCAGCTGGCAACTCGAGTCTCGTGGGTGGGATGCTACCTACAATAACATCTGTCGCTTGCATCCTGCCCCATGGCTGAAACATCATTGTCTCCTCTGCTCAGATCTAGGTTGGCTTCCACCACTAGAACTAAGGTCCTACATGCTTGGATCCATTACTGATAACATTATCAGATCCAGTATTCCTAAATCAGTGGCCTGTCTCTTTCCTATCAGAAACAAACTACGCTTTGCACTCTGCATAAATGTCCCTGTCCTTTTCCTGAGACATCGTGACAAATAAAGGTGGTCATGCCTTTGCCTGTCATGTACCCTATTACTGGAATTCACTCCCTCTAACCTTGTGTCAATCTGCATCCCACATCTCCTTTCAGAAAGAACTTTGACACTATCTCTTCTCTCCTACATATGCTCCTGCTTCAAACCATCCTAGTCTTTGCTCTCTAACTCCACTCTCCTTTTGTCATCACCTAGGAGGTTGGGTCCACCCCAACATTGAAACACTTCCTCTCTATTTCACTTCCTTCTTCCTTTCATTTCAATATTCTGCTTCCTTTTCTCCTTTCCAGGTGATCCTATCCACCTTCTCCACCCTCTCTCTAGCCCCTCCCTTTATCTATCTTTGCTTGAAGGCTATTGCTGTCTCAGCACCTCACTCCTTTCTTGCCTGCAAAGTAGTCTGGTCACTAATTTGACCTGCTTGTATTGCTTTATATAATTATTAATGCTGCATTTTGGTCTTACTACCACAATTTCCTAATCTGACCTTATTGTATTTGTTTTATGTTAACTTAAATGCTGATCTTGGTCTAACTACCTCAATTCTTTGTCACATTCCTGCTGTTATGCAACTTGTACCATGTATCTTGTTGTTCTTTTAAGTCTGTTTCTGTGCTCTCCCGGTCATGCCTGAAAATAGTCTTTTGGCTAGTGCACCTACCTGGTTAACAAAACCAAATACAAAATAAAAAAATTAACTCTGAACTCTGTTACTAATGTAACAACAGTAGCACACACAAGTTTGACATTCTAGGTGTTGTGACCTGCAGTTCCCAGTGTTGGCAATATGTTAGCAGTAACATCCATTATCCCTTGAGAAAATGCACATGTCTGTCTCTCTTTCCATCAGTGAGATGTGTGTTTTAACATCTTTGATGACTGAATTTTAGTGAACAGGTGTGGTGTCCACAGGATGTATTATAGTGTGTAAAGTGGTACAAACCAGAAAGAAATGAAGAAAACCAACACACAAGAGGCACAGGGTCATGTTGCCACAAGTCAAAACCACGAGGCTAAAAATGCTGCAGCAAGAAATGCAGGACAGTACCAGTCATGCAAAAGGCTGACCTGTTCCACATACTACCAGACTACAATGGGTTTTGTGTGTTTTTGTGGGGCTTTGCCCCCACACTCCCGAACTTGAATAACTAACTTGGGGGCCTCGGAATGGGAGAAACTCTGGAGTTTTTTTAAATAAAATGTCCCAAAATGTTTTAGCAAGGGAGACCTGGGGAACCAAACCTAGGTCCTAGGTCTCCTGACTGCACCGTGTGGTGGTGCCTTAGCCACTCCTTCATGGGCGCTGCTTGACCAGGCACCCAGCACAAGGCAACTTGTCCAGCCTCCCATTCTGTGTGCAGTGCCAGGGTAGCAGTATACCCTACTGCTATTCTACCTCTCACTGTAAGGTCAAGCGCTGTACAGACAATATTGCGCTGTTCTTACATGCACGGTTATCACCCAGTACCCAAACAAGAACATGTCTGACTTGCATCATGTCTGTTACCACCATTACAAACAGTCAACACAAGCATAAGATTTGTACCCTTGGTGATGTACACACACAAAAGTGCTGTTGTCACTAAGTTACCACTCATCCATGAACATTCATGCAGAAATACCATCTTGTTACTGCTGCACATCAGCATAAGTAACATTGTCCTTGCCAAGTTCATCAGTATATCTTGCAGTTATGGAGGCAAACCATTATGAACCAAACCATAGGAGTCGGGAACAAAAGTTACTGCAAAGGACAGAATCGGAGGCCTCTAGTGGTGCACATGAACAAAAGTATGTGGTGTCTGGCATAGCAGTGCACACTACTGCACCACCGTATGTGTGTACTCTGCAAACATGCCCAAAGCATAGCAAATCAGAATGGTTCTACACCATTACTTAAGATGCGGTTGAGTGTGCAGACACTGTGTTACCATCATACTGTCACAGTTAGACAGTATTGGAAAGACAGTGTAAGATGACCTACATTTGTCCTGGGTACAATAAAGTATGCTGTACTATCGGACAGTAGGAAAGGTTGGTAACATGCTGTGTTTCTGAGACATGTCTACAAGATGCCTGTTATCATGTACCAGTCACGGATATTGCCCATTTGGCAATGCAAAAATGTTATCGAATATATGCAATGTCAGATAGTGCTATGGGCAGTGTACTAATATGATGCAGTGCTGTTTGGGTCCGATCCATACCAATAACAGTGTGCACTATGTGGTGTGTTCACAGTGTGGTACACTGGTACATGTCACTGTGGTTGTCATAGGGTTATGACACTGCACTGTCACTTTTGCGATATGCATGTAGAAGTATTACATCAGGTTAGTTGCTGGAATACAACATTTTGGCAAATTTAAATCATAGTGTTCAAAAACATATTCTGTTGGGTACATCTTCTCTGAAGATGGTACCTGATGTGTCATGACTTGTGTATTGGTGTGTCCAATAACATGCTTGCATGCAGTTGGGGCACCACAGTGTTCTACAAAGTATTTGTTATAGCTCTTCACCAATTAAGTTTTCATAACAGTTATACCAATGTTAAAGTGTGTTGTGAAGCTGTGATCCACACAGCACTACAAATTTTGCAAAATTGTGCTGTAGCACAGTGTAAAACTACTGAAATGGGGTAGCGCAACTATCAGGTGTAACATCAGTCTTTAACCAATACAAATCATGTCAGTCATTTGCACTGTGAAACACTGAACACCTGTATGAACACATTTTCAAATCATTGCATACTTCACTATACTTCACAATACTTCACTGATGATCAACTATATGCCGCAACAACCACAGATTGCCTCAGACACTTCTGTCCCCCCCACCACCACAGGTGAATACCTTGGGCAATTTCTAGTATTCTCTTCGGTCTGACATTTGTGGTGCCCACAAGAACCCCAGAATGCCTCAGACTCTTCTGTCCCCTCCTCCCACCCACCACTGTGTTCGCCATTACAGTGATTCATGCAGACTAGGACCACAGCAGCTTCACTTCTTTTACATTAAGTAATATAAGGACAACTGTTTGATGGAACACACTGGATATGCAAAGTCAGAAATGCAGTTCTCTATACATGTAGTATGGGAAGCTGCTTAGAAAAGCAGTGTCACGACAAGGTCTTTCCATTTTGACACTGGTTGCACATGTGAAGGGGAGAGCAGTGTTTTCAGTATATATAGTGGGCCCTTAGAGGGTTTAATAACATAAGGGAACTGTGCAATGGAAACACTGAAAGGTATTCTGGTGTTGATGTGTGGAAAGACGTGTACCACCATATGTGACCAATGGCAAGGTAATGCCAGTGGCATTCACCAGTGGTGGAGTGGGATGAGCAACGAACCCTCTGAAGCAAGGTCTGTGGTTGTTGTGGGCACCACAATGTCAGACCATAAGGTATAATAGAAAGGTGAGGGCCTGAGGTAGCTGCCTGTAGTGTGGGGACAGAAGTGTCTGAGGTAATCTGTGATTGTTGTGGGCACCACAAATGTCAGACTGTAAGGGAAACTACAAAGGTGATGACCCATGGTATTCACTGGTGGTGGGTGGGAGGGAAGGGACAGAAGTGTCTGAGGCATTCTGGGGTTCTTGTGAGCACCACAAATGTCAGACCGTAGAGAGCAACTACAAAGTGATGACCCACAGTATTCACCAGTGGTGGGTGGGAGGCTGGGAGGGAAAAGAAGTGCCTGAGGCATTCTGGGGTTCTTGTGGGCACCACAAATGTCAGACCGTGAAGGGTATAATAGAAGGTGACCGCCAAGGTATTCACCTATGGCGGGGAGGACAAAGTGTCTGAGGCAATCTGTGGTTGTTGTGGGCACCAAAATGTCAGACCACGAGGGAATACTAGAAAGGTGATGGCCCAAAGTATTCACCTCGTTTTGGGGTGGAGGGAGAAGTGCCTGAGGCAATCTGTGGTTGTTGTGGGAACCACAAATGTCCGACCATAAGGGAATACTAGAAAGGTGATGGCTCAAGGTATTCACCTGTGGTGGGGGGCAGAAGTGTCTGAGGCATTCTGGGGTTGTTGTGGGTCACCACAAATTTCAAACCATAAGGGGCAACTACAAAGGTGATGGTCCAAGGTATTGATCAGTGGGGAGGGAACAGAAGTGTCTGAGGCATTCTGGGGTTGTTGTGGGCACCACAAATGTCAGAACCTTAAGGCAACTACAAAAACAATGGCCAAAGGTGTTCACCTGTGGTGGAGGGACAGAAGTGTCTGAGGCATTCTGGGGTTATTGTTTGCACCACAAATGTCAGACTGTAAGGGCAACTACAATGGTGATGACCCACTGTATTCACCAGTGGTGGAAAGGAAAGGGAAATTGTTTAACCAGGAAAGGCACACTAAGCCAGAGCTTGTTTCCAGGTGCAACCTGGGAGCACAAGGAAGTTAAGTGACTTGCTCAGGATCACACAGTATGCAAGTGGAATCTGTGGGATTCAAACCCAGGTCTGGTCTGCTGGATGTCACCAGATTTGCAGCTCAGAGCCTTAGACCACTGCACTATACTCACCTTTCTAGTATTCCCTCATGGTCTGACATTTTGGTGCCCTAGCAACCACAGATTGCACTCGGACATTTCTGTCCCTCCCCCGCCATAGGTGAATGCCTTAAGTAGGTCACCCTTTAGTCAATTCTCTTCGGAGGGGAGAAGTGTCTGGGGCATTCTGGGGTTGCTATGGGCACCACAAATGTCAGACTATAAGGAGCAACTACAAAATTATGGCCAAAGGTATTCACCTGTGGGGGCAAAAGTATCTGAGACAATCTGTGGTTGTTGTTTGCACCACAAATGTCAGACCATAATGGAATAATAGAAAGGTGAGGGTCTAATGTATTCACCAGTGGTGGGGAGACAGAAGTGTCTGAGGCATTCTGGGGTTGTTGTGGGCACCACAAATGTCAGACCATAAGGAACACTAGAAAGGTAATGGCACAAGGTATCCACCTGGTTGGGGGCAATAAAAGTGTGGGAGACATTCAGGGCTGCTGTGGGCACCTCAAGTATCACACCATAATGAACCAACGACAAGGTACTGCCCAGCATATTTCATTGGGGAGGGCCCCACAAATGTCACATCATAAGGGACCACTGGCAAAGGTATTCATCTGGTGTGTGTAGGAGGGAGACTGAAGTGTCAAAGGCATATTGGGACTGTGTGGGAACAACAAATGTTAAGACCATAGCTGAAAAACTAGAAAGTTGAAGGCCCAAGGTATTCACCATGTGGGTGGGGGCAAAAGAAGTTAAACAGGGTGAAAACACACCAGTATGTGATGGTAAGGTTGATGGGACATGGGATGAGGTTAGTCACCAGTGACACAGAAAATGTAAATAGCAGTATATAATGAACAGTGTAGTAGCCACAGCAGGTGACAGGAGTAAATCCTGCCAGTCAAACACAGGGTTTTATTTACTCAACAAGACTGGTGCACACCAACAACCCATGAAGATAAAGACATAATTTCTCACTGCTGGTTGTTGTAAGTGTTGATATTCTGTGACCACCATAACCAGTATCCCACCATTCAGTACCATGTACAGATAACTTAGTTTTAGTACTTGTCCTACAAGGTTGCTTGTCATGACAAGGATGTAGCACAATGTTGATAGGTGTATATCTGTCTCTGAACATTTTGGCAAACTGCTAACTAACCAGGCCACAAAATCTCACATTTATAGCTTATGAGTACTACAGAGATGCATAAATAAAACTCCATTAATTGTGTGGCCATGGCTTTGAAAAGCAATTAATGGTTCTTACATTTGAAAACAATGATGCAAATTGTGACTGTGTGGCATTTCCATAACCACTGTTATACACAAAGCTATACTGAACAGGTAATCAGTGGCTGAAAATGCAATTTATCACAGACAGAGCCAGAATATGTACAATACATGAACAAATAGATGCCTCTACACTCCTTTTTCTTAGAGGCATTATAGCACCCCACCACACAGCAGTTCATCATTCTGGCAGTAAAGCGGAGTGGATTTTAATGAAAATTACAGCTCTTCCAAGTGATTTCTCAATCATTTTATTTGGATGCTACACCAAGCATTCAGTGCTTTCCTGCGGTTGTACTGATTCATCTAGCCCATCACCAACATTACAGCGCGACCACACATGTGAAGATGGCATCGTCAAACTTCACGATTTGGGGTACAATAAAAAGCTTTTAAAGTATTCCACAGGCAGGACATGAACATTAACAATCAAGGGCATTAAGGTACCGTTAAGGACTAACAGTATTTATTTCACCTGAAGATACTACCAAAGGCTATTTATCGTTTTATGCTATTACCATTTAAGTAACCCAGGAAGTGGTTTATGTCTATTCAGAGCAAGATATAATAAACTTACAAGATCTAAAGAAAATGGAGTCTTCAAAGCTCCAGATTTGTACTATTATTACCTAGCATGTAGGATGACACAGATTCCCAAATAGTTACATGCAAACAAAGGGAAGAATAGCAATCTAGAACAGTTAAATTAAGCAATAATGCATGACAGGTTGTGCATGAATAAACTCACACCTGGGGTGCTTGGGCACATAGTCAAGTATATCCACCACCCCAGAAATAAGTTATCACCCACACAACCCACATGCTAGAGTGCATTATTGCTATTATGCAATGTCTCTTATTTATTAATATTGTGTACACAAATGAGCACAAGTAGATAGCTATTAGGCAGCAAACAAGTGTTGGAACATGTGTTTTGTGTAGGAACATCTATTTTATAGCATCAGTTGTACAGTTTTATTTTAATTTTTTTTTTTGAGGAAACACTCTCCATGTGAAAACACTGCATCATGGGTATGCAAATCATCAATTGTCTTTTATCACTGTAGCGTGTTATGCAATACCAGGCAATTAGGGATTTGCATACCGTGATGCAGTGATCACTGTGGTGTGTTTCCTCATAAAAAATAAAACTGTAAAACTGATACTATAAATAGATGTTCCCACAATATAAAACGAAATTCTGACACTTGTTCTGTCTATGAAATGTTTTAACTATGACAAAAAACATTGCCTCCCCACAATATAAGTAAATAAGTTTTTTATATGAATCTAAGCTTTTGTTTCTGTGTTACAACTGTAAGACTAGCTGTGGTTTGTTACTGAGGTTGTACTTGTTACTGTACTGTAACAAGCACATGCTGACAAATTAGAGTGCAGGACATTTTCCTGCCATTATATAATATAAAAATAACTTGGACAGAATCCTTAATATTAAGCTAAAGCTTATTTATCTACATAGAAAGTGATCGCAGATAAGGACTGCTTGGCCCACCTAGTCTGCTCATTTTCCCTAACTACTTTAACACCACAAACCCTACTTGATCTCCAGCTTCCCCTTAGCACTAAGGTTCCATTATGCCTATCCCATGCCTTCTTGAATACCACTACAGTTTTGCCTCACCACCTCCACTGGGAGGCGGTTCCAGGCATCCACCACTCTCACTGTGAAGAAGTACTTCCTTATATCTCCCCTGAGCCTACCCCCTCCAGCCTCTCACAGCATAACCCCTGTCTCGAGCATCTTTTTCCTGAAAAGACTTCCCTCTTGCACCTTATTTATACCCATGAGGTATTTGAAAGTCTGAATCATATCCTGCCTTTCCTTCTTTCCTCCATGGTGTACATATTGAGGTCCTTCCGTCTCTGCTCACAAGGCTTTTGATGCAGACCCTGCACAATTTTCATTGTCCTCCTCTGGATTGTCCTTAATCTATGTTCTTCTGGAGATGTGATTTCCCAGAACTGGACACAGTACTCTAGATGCGATCTCACCAGTGATTTATACAGTGGTATCACCACGTCCCTTTTCCTGCTCATGATACCTCACCTAGCATCCCACTGGCTTTCCCCACTGCCTTGTCACACTATTTGACCACCTTTAGGTCATCAGATATGATTACCCTCAGGTCCTTTTCCTGTTTGGTGGTTGCCAGTACCACTCCCCATTTTGTACTCTGCCCTGGGTTTCTGTATCCCAAGTGCTGATCTTGCCCTTCTTCACATTGAAACTTAGTTGTCACACTCTTGACCACCTCAAGCTTTCTTAGATCTCTGTTGCTTTTTTTTTCCACTCCTCTGGAGTGTCTCACCCTTGCAGATCTTAGTGTCATCTGCAAAGCCATACCTTTCCTTCTAGCCCTATGCAAAATTGCTAATAAAGACGTTAAAGAGGACTGGCCTAGTAATGATCCTTATGGCATCCTGCTGATCATTATTCCTTCCTCAGAGTCAACTCCACTTACTACCACCCTCTGGCACCTATCCCCAATCAATTTCTTACCCAGTTTACCACCTATGGACCCACTCCAGGCTGCCAGCTTGTTCATGAATCTCCTATGTAGAATGATGTTGAAGACCTTGAAGTCTAGGTAGACCACATCCACTGGTCTACCCTGATCTGATTCCCTGGCCACCTAGTCAAATAAAACAATTAGATTTGTTTGACATGACCACCTCAGTGAATCCATGCTGCCTTGAGTCTTGAAAGACACTGGATTCAAGATATTCCACAATCCTTTCCTTCATTAGTGATTCATTTAATTTCAACCACTGAAGTCAGGCTGACTGGCCTGTAATTATCAGCATCCTCCCTGCTCCCACTTTTGTGAAGCAGGACTGCATCTGCCTTCCTCCAGTCCTCAGGGACCACTCCTATCTCCAGTGAGTGGTGGAATAAGACTGTCAGAGGTGCAGCCAGCACCTCTTTGAGCTCCCTCAATATTCCTGGGTGTATCCCATCAGGAACCATTGTCTTGTCCACTTTCAGATTTGCAAGTGCCTTCAGGACTCTCTCTCTGTAAATGGACTAGTGTCCACCTCTTTTTTCGATGCCCTGACACTTATCTGTGGCCCTCTCCTTCCCTTTCCTCCATAAACACTGAACAACAGTATTCATTCAGGATGTCTGCTTTTTCTTGTCCCCTTCCATACACACACCCATTCCACTTTAGTCTAACATTCCCTCCCCTGCTCTTTCTCCTTTTGTTTACATACCTGAAGAATGTCTTGTCCCCTTTCTTTGCTGCCTGAGAGATTTTCTCCTCCATTTACACCTTTGCACTCCTGATTGCTTTCCCTGTCTCCGTCTGCTTTTGCTGATACACTTCCTATCCTCCTTCCTCTGGATCAGAGAGGTTTGTTGCCTCGCTATTACCGCTTTTAGTCTTGCCCACTATTCCTCCACTCCACCCATGTCCTCCCCACCTGCCAGGGCATCTCTGAGGCATTCCCTCAACTTTCTTAAATTTGCCCTCCTGAACTCCAGGACCCTTGCCTTTGTGTGGTTCCTTCTGCCACAGTTCTTATATTGAACCACACTGTACAGTGATCACTGATCCCCAGGTGGCCACCCACCATGACATCTGCAACATTGTCCCTGTTAGTGAGTACAAGGTCCAATACTGCTCCCTCAAGAGTGGGCTCATATACTAGTTGACTGAGGAACGCCCACTGCAAGAAGTCCTGGATATCCCTGCTCCTAGCTGAAGTTGTGGCTGAGATGTTCCAGTTCTACATCCAGCAGACTGAAGTCCCACACCAGTAGCACCTCCCCTTATTTGTCATATTTTGGATGGCTTCCACCAGATCCTTATCCACCCCGTGTGTTGGAGGTCTGTAGATCACGCCAGTTTGAATAATGACTCCATTCCCCATCTCTATGGTGACCCACAGTACCTTCACTACTCCCTGTGTTCCCTGTATCTCTGTGGCTTTGATGCTAACCCACACATAAAGAGCCACTCCTCCTCTTTCTTATGTAACCCTGGGGCTGTTATACCAAGGGCTACTACCCCTGATGCTTCCCTAACTGCAGGTTGATGGGCCTGGGTTTGGTAATAATTGCTACTGGGGTCTCCCTGTCCACAGTATACATATAATTATGGCACCTCCACCCAGAGTAATGCTTATGTGAGTAACTAACAAGATTGGTACAGCCTCTGGGAAGCTATAACCACCCACAATCCCATCTAGTGACCTTTTACACTTAGTTTTACAACTGCAACACTTAACACTTAAAATAGAGGCTAATTCAAGCATTAATGATATGCTCATGTACAATCCACTTACCAGCAGGGTCTAGCATCTGGCATTCACCCTGCAACCCCTGTAAAAGACCGTTTTAACACAAGCATGTACTTGCAATATACTTTGCATGGTGTCAGTAATTCAGACCAGATAATAATATGCTTACAGCCCAGGTTAACATTCAACAATAAATCTGGTTTATTAAAGGGACCTGAACAAGGGAGGGGAGGAATTTAGGCTAATGATTGCATTACTGTAATGAGACAGCTTCAAGTTACTGATAATCAATTAATCCCTGATTTACTCAGTTCATGCAACTGCTGGGTACCCAGAGTGGAAAATAGGCAGGCCTGAATGGTGCCACGGGTTGGCCAGCATTGCAGCAGTAGTTGGGGCCCTTGATGAAAGAAAGGGTGATTAAACAATAACAACTCACTAGTAAAACCATATACCATTTTAATTCCCGGCCAGATGGCCCAGCCACATGTAAACACTTTAAGCCGCAAAGCAAATCAGATGGTACCATTACACAATTGATTTATTTTGCAGGGAGCTACCCTGATTATGCCCACTATGCCCAGATAGGATCCTGTAGCAGCTGGTGAAATAGAGACCCTTCAGGATGTTGGTGGGGACCTTGACCGACACAACTCACCTCTACCTCATGGTCTTTCCTTGTAGGTGACCGCAACCTGCATTCTGTTGCTGTGCAGGAGCTGAATCCCGATGCTTGTCTCTCACCAGGATGATGATGCTGGTACAAAACAGTCTTTCTGGGCCATGGATGGTATGGGGCCCAGGCTGAAAAATGTCTTGTTGGCAATTTGTTATTTTTCTGAAGTCTCCCAGCTGGAGTTCCTGAAAAGCAGAATCCCCATGGTATACTTCTCCATATGGAGTTTGGCTGGAGACTGTTCTCCACAAAATGCTGGCTCCCAAGGCAAAGTAGGAGTCCCAAAAGCAGTTTTCCTTTCAGCAGTTCATGGCACACAGCAAGCAGCATGAGAAACAAGAAAAACACTAATTCTCAGGGTAATGGCTGGGTTTCCAAACTTCTAGCTCTAGGCTACAGAAACCACACAGTCTGGTTCCTTCTGCTGAAGGCCATCCAATTACTTTCAGTCCTATAGGCGAGAACAGGCATTTTCCTGCACCTCTCCTCAGCCCTCACAGGAGCTCCTTCTTGCTGGCTCGAACTGAACACAACTGAACTTTTTCAACACAGACCTGCCTGAAGACCAGGATCTCTGTATTCTGGTTGGCTACCTTTGCTGTCAATCACAGTCTAAGTGCGCCTATTGGTTAATTTAGGCGCCAACAAAGAAATTTCACAGTTTCACCCACAAGGCTTTGTAATTAGAACCCCTAAAGGACTCATTGTTTCTGATTGGTCCAGTTGCTGGATTCCAGGACCAAAGATGGTGGCTCCCATCAGAAAGTTCAATACTGGCAACACAAACAACTTATTTATTTAGTAACAGTAAAGCTTTATAAATACATATTTACAGTACATTCAAGGGCTCTCTCTGCTCTAAAATCAACAGCAGAATGGAGTCAATTAGGGCTTTTGCCTGGCTGGTCATGAGCTCCATTGTACTTGGACCCAGCCCAGACTATTTACACTGCACACTGGCTGGAGCTCTTAAAGGGACAGCACAGCTGCATGGCATGGTACACTCACGCAGGACAACATTACAGCATCACTGTACATGGATTTCAACCTCTTTACTGGATATCGCCAGGCAATGGGCATCAGAGGAGCCCAAGGAGGCATGTAAGTAAGCCCTTAATTTTTTTTTGGGGGACTACACTTACCCTGCCCAGGAAACTTGACATCTCAAGGCAAGTCTATAATACAAATAACAGTTTCTTCTGCTCAATAATACTATTTACTATATACAGGCTGCAACCTTACATTATTATATACAATATCTGTGCAGATTTACTATATCTATGTACAATATAGCATGCTATACTTTAAACAATATTTCTTGAAGCAATTGCATTGTTTAATTAGTTGCATTTTATCCCAAAATATTTTAAATTCACCATTCCATAGTGTTTCAGACAGTTATTCATATGTAATGACTTTTGTTCCCTTTAAACCTTTGCACATTGAGCCAGGAGGACAACAGACCTGAACTTTTCAGCCAACTCTGGGAACTCTATAAGGGTGACCCCTAGAATACTGAGCAAAGGATTAACTATTACTTTGGAAGATGCAGTGAATACTAGCTTAGGTAGGAATTGGCAGTAATGTATACCCCTTTTATGAACTACATTCATGGGCAAGTCCACAGGCTTTTCTGGTGTGTCATAAGTGAGTCGTATTCACTGGTTTCACGTATTCTTCCTGAACGCCTAGATGTAGGGGGCATTGGCACTGACAAATCAACATTAGCATTCAGATTAGCTACTACTAGCTCATTGTCCAGCAATTAGACAGCTTCTAAAGAAAGGGGTACCTCTGCACTCTCTTGAGGTTCAGAATTGTCGGTATTAGTCGTATCTGGATAGCACTTGCATTTTCTGTGGTCCTGAGTCTCACTTTCTCAGTAAGAGGTATTTCAACAAAATGAGAATCATCCAACACACTGTTAGTATCTTCAGGAATGGAAATACTTTCTTGTACAAGAACTAGTTCATTTTGCCCACTTGTGTCATTATCACCTGAGATTCACTGGTCTCTTTACCATCTTCTTGATCTGAGTCCACTATTTCAACATTAGATAGTTCCACTGAACAAAGGGAGTCTGCTATTTCAGAGGCAACACTGTGCATATCACTTTCAGAAAGTACAGGAGCAGTTGAAAGAGCAGGATTGTCATAAACTACTGAATTGTTGGGGCTATTACTGGAAGCAGAAGGATAGGCACCTTGAAACAACTTGGCTAGCTCAAAAGATGGATAGTAAGCAACACCAAATTTACTGTTATTATCTTCAGAGTCAGCACCATTGTCAACTATTGTATTACTGGGTGAAGGCTCTGGCTGCTGAACAGCAGGAGGCTGGCTTGACTGTTTCTTACAAGCAACAGAACGTAACAGGCCCTGTTTGGTAGCATCTTGATGCACAGCATCTATGACAATGTGCCCAATTGGCAGGAGGTGATTTCTGTGAATTGTCTTTACAGCTCGAGGATCTCCTTCGGCGCACCTGGTATATTAGTAAATCATTATGTATGGTGTGTGACTCAATGGGCAGCTATCTAATGCTTTCCTTGAAAACCAAGATTTCTATTAACACACGATCCCCAGCCTTTAAGTCTTGGGCTTTAACTCTCTTATCATGGGAACTTTGTTAGCCAGATTTTCTTTGCAGCCATGTTATGAGCAAGCTGGTAGGTGTGATTGAGTTGTACTTTTAATTTCTTAACATACTGTAAATGATTACCTGACTGGACCCCATCAGGTGAAACTCAAACAGAAATCGATGGGAAAGCATGCCTCTTTCCTGAACATGAGATGATAGGGCAAAAATCTGTGGCATTGTTTTTGTGCAATTATAGTCATGTACAAGTGCTCTTATCTGCTGACTCCACCTGGGTTTGTCTTTAAGATAAAGAGTGCCAAGCATATCGAGCAAAGTTCTATTAAACTGCTCCAGTTGCAGATCTCCTTGCAGATGGCAAGGAGTAGTTCTGACTTCCTCATACCCCAAATAGACAAGAGCTCCTTAATAAGCCTGCTCTCAAAGTCTCTGCCTTGATCCAAATGGATCCTTCGTAGCATCATAGTGAACAAATAACTTTTCTACAAGGACTTTTGCTACTGTGGCAGCCTTCTGGTCTCTGGTTGGATTGGCCTGAGCATACCTTGTAAAGTGATCTGTCACAGCAAGCACATTACAAATGTTCTTTTAATCTGGCTCTAGGCTCAAGAAATCGATACATACAAGCTCCGTTAAGGCACTGGTTGTTATATTAACCAAGGGGTGGCCCTCTGAGGTCAAGCCTTCCGGTGGAGATATCTACTGCAAGTCCTAACTTGTTGGTCAACATCCATGCCCATCTTGGGACAGTAGAAACATGCACAGGTCAAGTCCAGAGTTCTATCATTCCTAAATGTCCTATATGGTCATGTAGAGCTTTCAGCACAACATATTTAAACTTTGTGGGCAATACCAACTTTTTCTTTACAATCATCCCTTGACTGTCAGTTTGCTCTCTGTACAGCAATTGTTCTCTGAATTTGAGTTTAAGCCCTTCTTGAAACAGCAAAGCAGTTTTGGGGTCACTGGACTGCATTTTCAATACATCCTGACCCTTTTAGGGCATTTACCACTGGTCTGATCATTGGATCATGATACTGCTCTCTCTGAAGGTCAGCTGGAGTTAGCTGTGGTAGAACACTGAGATCTAGGGCTGCAAAATTACAATATGCCACTGGCAAGGTATCAGGAGGTCCCAGGCAGTCTGCCAGGCAGTTCACAGTTTCAGCGGAGGGAGTTTCATTTTGACCAACTTTTGAGCTAACGCTTGGACAGAATGCTCTGGTATGCGACCACCTTGGTTGGAAGCAGATCTTCATGACGAGGCATCAGCATCAACGTGGTTAAGGCCAGGTTGGTGCTCCACCCATAATCATAAGTTGATGAAGCCAAAAGCCATCAGTGTCCTGTAGCATCTAGCTTGGCAGAGGTTTGTACATAGGTTAACAGATTGTTGTCTGTTTTAACCAGTATCTTGGCACCATACAAGTATTCATGAAACTGTTCCATGATGGCCCACTTAAGAGCAAGAAACTCCAATTTATGCAATGGGTAGTTTTCTCTGAAGGAGTCAGACTTCTGCAGCATATGCCACTGGGTGCAGTCCTTTGTATACTCTTGAAGAGCACAGCCCTGAGGCCACTCCAGGCTAGCGCCTGTGTGTAGCACGTAAGGTTTGATAAGCAAGAACAGGTGCTTGAGTTGAGCTGATAAATGATCTCATGAAAGGCTGTGTCACAATCTGACATCCATCGCTGGCCAAAAACTCATGAGGCTTGAAATATGTTTTGTCAGTCTCTTTCGTAGTACCCTTCTTTAACTTTTTATGAGTGGGAGGGTACCCTTGCATTAAGCTCAACAGTGGATGCATTATCTTGGTGTAGTCTCTGACAAAACAATGATAGTCACTACAGAAACCCAGGAAACACTGTAACTTTTTAAGTTGTTTGGCTTTGGCCATTCAGTTAATGCTTCAACCTTACTGGGATCAGTCTGTATGCCTTCCAATGACAAAATGTGGCCCACATATTTTACGGAGCTCTGGAAAAACTGACATTTGTCAATTGATAACTTTAAACCATACTCTACAAGTCTGTCCAACACCTTGAATAGGCGAGCTTCATGTTCTCGAGGGTTTTGTTGAAAACAATGACATTGTCACAGTAGACTAAACATTCAAGAAGGTTCATGTCTCTTACAGCATGCTTCATTAGTCTTTGAAATGTGTCTGGTGCACCTGAAATGCTTTGGGGCATGTGGAGAAACTTGAAAAACCCCAAAGGACAAATGAACGCTGTTTTCTCTCTGTCCTCTGGCACCATCGGGATCTGATAGTACCCGTTGCAGAGATCAAGGACTGAAAACCACTTACTCCCATTTAGGCAGTCCAATGCATCTTGTATGCGGCATAGTATATTGGTCCAGCACAGTTCTTTTATTTAAAGTTCTGTAATCTACACACATGTATACAGAGCCATTCTTATTCCACACTACCATGACTGGAGAGGCATATGGACTGCGTGATTCCTGAATTATACCAGCTGCGAGCATTTCCTGCAGGTGGCACCTGACATCATCGATGTCAGCAGGAGCTAGGCACCTGGACAGTTCTTGAAAAGGCCTTTCATCATGAAAATGGAAATGATGCCCAGCACTGGTAACATAGCCTACATCCCATTCCTTAAGAGAGAGAATACTTTGTTCCAGCACCAGCTTTCAGCTGATTTTGTACTTCCAGCTATTTGGAATGGGTGATTCCCAAAATCAAACATATTCAGTGACACCTCACCATCTTCTCCACTCGGAACTTAGATGGCAGGACAGCAGTATCTGCGTAGTAGACTTTGGCCAAGGTGCACCTAGGTTAACTCTGATGTCACGGTCAGTAACATTATGGATTTGAACTACCACCTCTTGGCATAAGCGTGAGCACAAACAGAAAGCACACTAGGTTTAACCATAAATCCCTTAGGCAGTTTTCCTTCTTCTGGGGCATCCAACATTAATATCTTGTTGGTCACATCTTTGCTCAGGCATACCTCCCACTGACAATGCACTGAGCATTAGGAGGAAGAACAAAGTTGAGGGATCTTTTTCCAGACAAACTCATGGGCTCATCTTTATCGCTTTCTTCTGGACACATTTGCATTTCATACACTTTCTGTACCATAGCATGGATGTGTAGTACTCTGTCTTTTGGGTTTGTCTTTCTTGACACATTTGCACAAGATGGCTGAACATGTGTGCATTAGTGCCAGTCAGTACTGGAATTCCATCATATAGGCCAGATGAGGGACACACAAGAGCTAAGGTCTCCACCGATCTCCTACACCTGCCACAGATGAGGGAAAGAAAGCCACACTCAAGAAATCCAAGACAGGGATATGATTTGTCACTTAACCCCCACACGTGCAGTCCATTAGAGGTTGTAAAGGATGGTCAGATAGATGTTGATCATCCCAGTCTTTAAATATTATCATAACCTGAGATCCGCTGTCTAATATGGCTCAGGCGGGATGCCATCTATATGTACAGTAGCCTCCATAGATGAACCCACTATCTCTATCCCGTCAGGAAGAGCATTATTTACAGGGGTGCAACGCAAACCATTCAACATAAGGCTTGAAGGGAGGTTTAGACTGAGGCTTTAGATCACTTTGTCTGACTTGGTTAAGCAGCTTGGCTGTTACTTTCCATAAATCTTCAGGAGACCAGCATATCCTTTTAGTATGCCTGTCTTCCCCACAATGGTAGCAGAATACATTCAGTCTGGAGCTAGGAGCTCGAGCAGGATCTTCAGCCTGTTTACGGCTATCATAGGAGCCAGATTTGTACTCATCTTTAGGCCAAGGCTCAGTGTCAGCTCCATGGGACATTCTCCAGGGCAAAGACTGGATGACTCAACTGCGCAAGGTCTCTTACTAAGGCTCTTAATTCCTCATTTCTTGCAACATGTCTCCGTCCTGACCTCTCTCAGGGATTTGAACACTGGCACCTTTCACAGTGGGTTGAGCTACACTAGAACTTTAGCAGCCTGCTTGAGCAGTCTGTCCTTTAACCATTTCCACTGCAGTTTGTGCACTTGCTTTCAGCTCCTTAACTCTTTCAGTAGATCAGTAAGCTGTTGGGTGTCAAGGGTAGTGTTCTTTTCAGCAGATTTCTCAGAGCCAGGACAGCTCAGGCGGCATCCACATAAGGGCCACAAAATCCATCCTCATTCTCAGCTTCTCTGACATGAGCCAGCAGTATACAGGAGGTTCATCTTTATGATCCTGAAACTTTAGTTTAAGCATTAGTACATTGGAGTTCCAGGTTACCTTGAGAATATGATCCAGTCTCACTCTGTTTAAGGCACTGGCTAGTACTCCCTTGCAGTGTGCTGTCTGAAGGTCCTTTCTAGTCAGGTTGCATAGGTGGACAAGCGTCATTTTTCCACTGTTTGGTGGACTTGAATTTCCACATTAGTTCTTCCCCAGATTCGTACTCCCAAAACACCTTCTAATGCAGACAAATATTCATTAGCTGAAGCATCAGGGTTTGTAGATCTTAGAAACCTAATTGCTTCAAGTGCAGGGCCCTTAAGCTTTCCGTAAGTCTTTTCTGTTTTCACCTTGGCAGACTGCCATTCCTGGACTGGGGGATGTGTAGTCCATCCAAGTCTCTAAGGCCTTCCCTTAGGGTGTGGGAGCAATGTCAGAAAACAGTCTAAGCCTTCAGTAGGAGTCTAGATTCACCGAGGGTACCAATATAGGAGGCGTGGGTGGTGAAGGTACAGGTTAGCAGGGCAGTTCCCCAGCACTCTCTAGGGTCCTCTTTAAATCCTTAAGTGTCTGTCCCTCCACTGCAAACAATTTTCCTAACTTTCCTTTAACCCTTCAGTTCTGGGTGACCCCAGATGTGGATACCCCACTATACATAGTGATCACTCTCTAACCCACCAGGGACTCATCAGGACAATAACAGGGGTACTTTCTCCATATCTATAGAATCACTACATTCAATTGAAGCCACTACACTTTGCACAAACAAATCAGCATTTCACCCTTGTACAGTGGCTTTATTCAGGCGCTTAACTGTATTTACTACCTCTATAGTAACTTTATTAGTACCCAAGGAAATTTCCAAAAGCATTAAAGCATGGTGTAGGTCAATTTCTTCTGCCTCACACCACCCAAACAAGCGGTGCACAGCCATTTTGTGGGATGGAATCTCAAATTTGGACCCAGGGATTGTTTCCATTTGTTATTCTAGCACCCATTTAAATATTAGTTGCAATTTTGATGTTTGGCCACTGGGGCAGTAATCCCAGCCATGCCTCCATGTTTGCAACCCTGGCACCACTATACCAAAGGCTACTACCCCTGCCTGCTTCCCTAATGCAAGTTGAGGGACCTGGGTTCAGTATTAACTGCAACTGAGGTCTCCCTATTCACAGTATACATACAATTATGGTGCCTCCTACCAGAGTAATGCTTATATGAGTAACTAGCAAGATTGGTACAGCCCTCTGGGAAGCTATAACCACCCACAATCCCACTTAGTGACCTTTACACTTAGTTTTACAACTGCAACACTTAACACTTAAAATAGAGGCTAATGCAAGCATTAATGATATGCTCACATACAATCCACTTACCAGCAGGGTCTAGACATCCGCATTCACCCTGCAACCCCTGTAAAGACAGTTTTCAACACAAACATGCACTTGCAATATACTTTGCACTGTGTCAATAACTTCAGACCAGGTAATAATATGCTCACAGCCCAGGTTAACATTTAACAAAAATCTGGTTTATTAAACAGGACTTGAACAAGGAGGATTGAATTTAGACTAATGATTGCTTTACTGTTAAGAGACAGATTCAAGTTACTGATAATCATGTAATCCCTGATTTTCTCAGTCTATGCTACTGCTGGGTACCCAGAGTGGAAAACAGGCAGGCGGAATGGTGCAGCGGTTGGCTAGCATTGCAGCTGTAGTTAGGGGCCCTTGATGGAAGAAAGAGTGATTAAACAATAACAACTCACTAGAAAAATCATATGCCATTTGTAATTACTGGTTGGATGGCCCAGTCACATGTAAACACTTTAAGCTGGCAAAACAAATCAGATGGTACCATTACACAATTGATGTTTTGTTGCAGGGAGCTACCCTGGTTGTACTCGCTGTACCAGATAGGATGATGCTGCAGCTAGCAAAATAGAAGACCCTTCAGGATGTTGGTGGGGATCTGGGCCAACACGACTTACCTCCGCTTCATGGCCTTTCACTGTAAAGTGGCCACAACCTGCGTTATGTTGCTGCATGGGGCTGAATCCCCAATGCTGGTCTCTTTGCAAGAATGATGATGCTGGTAGGAGCAGTTTTTTCTGGGCCACGATGTATGGAGCCCAGACTGAATAATGTCTTTTGGCAATTTGTTATTTTGATGGGAGTCGCCGAGCTGGAGTTCCTAAAAGAAGAATCCCCACGGTATACTTCTCCTTGTGGAGTTTGACTAGAGACCGTTCTCCACAAAATTCTGGCTCCCAATGCAAAGTAGGGTCTCAAAAGCAGTTTTCCTCTGAGCAGTTCATGCCACACAGCAAGGCATGAGGAACAAGAAAAACTCTAATTCTCACAGTAATGGCGGTTTCAAACTTCTAGCACTGGGTTACAGAAACCACACAGTCTGCTTCCTTTCTGCTGAAGGCTGATTACTTTCAGTCCAGCAGCGACATGCAGAACAGGCCTTTCCCTGCACTTCTCCCTCAGCCCTCAAAGGAGATCCTTCTTGGTGGCTCAAGCTGAATACAGCTGAACTTTTCAACACAGTCCTGACTGAAGACCGGGATCTCTGTATTCTGGTTGGCTACCTTTGCTGTCAATCACACTCTAAGCACCCATGTTGGTTAATTTAGGTGCCAACAAGAAAGTTCACAGTTTCAACCAAAAGGCAGTGTAATTAGGACCTCTAAAGGACCTTTGGTGCTGACAGATCTGATTGCAGGAGTCCAGGACCAAAGATGGTGGATCCCATCAGAAAGTTCAATGCTGGTAACACAAACAACTTATTTATTTAGTAACAGTAAAGCTTTAGAAATAAATATTTACAGTACATTCAAGAGCCCTCTGCTCTGTAATCGACAGCAGAATGGAATCAGTTAGGGCTTTGCCTGGCTGGTCACAAGCTCTGTTGTACTGACCAGCCCACTCACGTGACACTGCACACTGGTTGAGCTCTTAAAGTGACAGCACTGTGGCATGGCATGGCAATCTCATGCAAGACAACATTACATCACTGTACATGAATTTCAACCTCTTTACTGGATGTCTGCCAGGCAGTGGGTTTCAGAGGCCCAAAGACATAGGTAAACCCCCGATTTTTTCGAGGGAGGCTACATTGCTCACCTGTCCTTCCTTAACAAGGTATAGCCTGGTATGGCTATGTCCCAACCATGGTTCTCATTGCACCATGACTTGGTAATGCTGACAATGTCCAGGTCAGCCTCTGCCGAATGGCCACTAGACCCAGGATTTCATTTCCCAGACTTTGAGCATTTGTGCACATGGCCTTTCAAATTATGCCACCACACTGCTTGTCAGTCTCCTTTCCTTTGTGCCTCTCTCCTTACCCCTCTGCCATCATTCCCATCTCTCTTCATTTCTATCATTTTGTTTTTCTTATTAACAGGTACTCTTGTGGATTTGTCTACCTCTGAGTTCTCCCTACTGTCTACCTTCAGTTTGCAGGGGTACAGTTTATGTCTCCCTGCTTCCTATACGAACTTGTAGCTAGTTTAAATGTTAGCCAATGTAACATTTAAACCACTCACTGAGGACCTGGGTTCCCTACCAGATAGATGCAGGCCATCTACCTTGTATGGGCCTTTATCCTCCAGGTGGGACCCCAGTCCCCAGTGTAGCTAAATCCCTCCCTCTGCACTACTCCTTCAACCATTGGTTGCAGCTCCTGATACAGATTAGGTTGCTGTGGTGGTCAGAGGGCTCAAGTGTCCATTCCCAAGGCAATCACAGCTCTTTTGGTGAGGTTCTTACACCTGGACTTCTAAACAGCCACTGCCTGCTTCCTGCTTTCTCTCGATTGGCTGGTGCACTTTTAGGAGGTGCAACTTCTCCTAAGCTGTGCTCTTAAATGGTCCCTCCCAGAATCCTCTCTTGGAGCTTCTAGCTCTGCTTTGTATGGTCCTCTGGATTCCTTAGGATGGCAATTGTTGCTGCAGTGGTAAGAGGCTCAAGTGCCCATTACTGGTTCAATCGCAGCTCTTTTGGTGAGGTTCTTACACCTGGGCTTTTATACAGCCACTGCCTGCTTCTTTCTCCCTCTCGATTGGCTGGGTGCCCTCATGAGGAGCAGCCTTCTTCTTAGCTGTGACCCTGATTGGTCCATAGAAACATAGAATTTGATGGCAGATAAGAACCGCTTGGCCCACCCAGTCTGCCCATTTCCTACCTAATGGAAAAGCTGCAGATCCTAGTTAACCAACAGCCTACTTCTTTCTACCCCCACCCCTAGAATTGCCTTATGGCTGTCCCATGCATGCTTGAATTCAATCACTGTTTTGACTCCACAACCTCCTCTGGAAGGCCGTTCCATGCATCCACAACCCTATCTGTGAAAAATACTTCCTTACATTACCTCTGAGCCGTCCCCTCTATCTTCAAATTGTGCCCTTGTTCTTGCACACCTCTTTTTATGAAAGATGCTACTCTCTTGGACTTTTGTTGATTCCCTTGAGGTACTTGAAAGTTTCTATCATGCCCCTCCTCCTTTCCTCGAGGCTATACATATTAAGCTCATTTAGTCTCTCTTCATATGTCTTCCAGTTCAGACCCTGCACCATTTTAGTTGCCCTCCTCTGGACAGCTTCCATCTTGTCTACATCCTTGCGGAGATTGGGTCTCCAGAACTGCACACAGTACTCAGATGGGGTCTCACCAGCTGTCTGTACAGAGGGATAACAACTTCCTGTTTTCTACTGGTGATGCCTCTCCCATGCATCCCAGTATCCCCTAGCCCTCCTTACTGCCATCTCACATTGCTTGCCCACCTTTAAGTCATCTGATATGACTACCCCAGGTCCCTTTCCATTTTTGTTGTTGTTAGTATCTCACCCCCATTGTGTACTCTTCCCTGGGTTTTTGTTTCCCAGGTGTATTACCTTGCACTTCTTAGCATTAAATCTAAGCTGCCATACATTCAACCATTCCTGTAACCTTGCCAAGTCCCTTCTCATCCTTTACACCCCACCTTGTGCATCAACTCTGTTGCAGATCTTTGTGTCATCTGCAAAGAGACATACTTCTCCTTCCAGTCCCTCTGCAATGTCACACAAAGACATTGAAGAGGACCGTCCTAATACTGAACCCCTGGGCACCTCACTAGTAACCCCTTTCTTCAGAGTGGACTCCATTTACTATTACCCTCTGTGTCCTATTCTCCAGCCAATTCTTTACCCAGGCTATCATCTTGGGACCCACTCCTAGGCTGGCTAACTTGTATATTAATCTTTTGTGTGGGACTGAGTCAAATGTCTTGCTAAAGTCTAGGTATGCCATGTCCACAGCCCCTCCCGATCTACTACTTTGGTCACCCAGTCAAAGAAATCTATTAGATTCTGTCCTGGCATGACCTTCCTGCAGTGAATCCATGCTGCCTTGGGTCCTGTGCCCTCTGACCTCTAGGTACTCGACAATTCTTTCCTTCAGAAGTGATTCCATGCCAGTCAAACTATGGTGGTCAGGTATATATTAATGGTCCTCACAGGAATCTTCTCTCAGAGCTTCTAGCTCTGCTTTGACTGTGTCCCCCAGTTTCCTTAGGATGGTGATCTGGTTGCTGCAGTGGTCAGAGGCTCAAGTGCTTGTTCCCACAGCATTACAACTCTTTGACAAGCCAAAGAAACCCTTAATAATAAGTTTTTGCAGATAGTGTAGCAATTATTGCCAGACGGTCTAAGCTTCTAAATCTGAATTTAAACAAATCTAAGCTCCAACCCCTACTACGAAATTCAAATATCACTGGGGATTGTCAGGTATATATTAAGCCAGAGTGCAGAGCAAGGGGATAACTACCATTAAATAGAGAATAATGGATGGGGAAGGGTTTGATATAGAATTTATGCACACAGTTGTGGGATACTACATAAAACCGGGAGGAGCCGAGGGGTTTATCAACGCATCCCATGACGAGGGTGTGCATTAAATTCTCATATGAAACACCTCCCATCTTTTATTTTTATAATAGCAGACCAGCAATTTTTCTCCAGTGATTTGTGAGACTGTTTGGCCCCACCCACATACAGAATGTTGGCCAATGAGGCAGCAGCATAGTTTGACTGGCATGGTTTTGAATGTCATAACAACCAGCTGGTTGTTATGGAAAATATTAACCTGGTCAGTACATTGAGAGAAATTGCTGACCAGTTATTATATGCATCTTACACAATAATGAGATATTATAGTTTGATACCCTAATGGAGAAAATGGTTAACAAATAATGAGCTAGAATCTTATGATTGGTTAAGTAGCAGTGTAAAGGAGCAACTATTTAACAAAACAAGCCTGTGATATACTAATGAGAGCACCAAAATGTTTGGCCCATTTACAGCTGTGCCTAAATTTCAAAATATTATAAGATGCTGCTAGACACTACTAGAGACTGAGATAGAGAAAACTTAAGATGGTGGTCACAGAGATTGGGTAGGAATGTAGATAACTAGAACTGAAACGGATATGGTAGAACTCCTTCAGCTTTTTCCTAGATAATATGTATAAAACTAGTACAATTTAAATCAATACATATTCTTAATTACTGTATACCCATTTCCAGTTAAATAAAATGGGAATTAGAGCCACTTCTAGTTGTAATAGATGTGGGTTAGCAAATTGCGACTTAAAGCATATGTTTTGGGATTGTTTAAATAGAGTATACAGATATCATGGTCAGGGATTCAACAATTTTTAAAGGACATTAACTGGTTTCAGTAACATCTTAACATGGAGACTTGTGTAATAGGACATTTTGAGGAAAGAAGAAAATTGTACTAAAAAGAGCAGCAATACACAATCATTTATTAGCAGCAACAGCAGCTGAGAATGCAACACTTAAAACTATGGCTAGAAAACAGAGCACCGCTCAAATGGAAAAGTGGATGTTTTGAGATTTTGCGGTCTGAAAGATTAGCCCACTCAACAGTAGGACAGAATAAATCTTTTATGGCTAAATGGGAAACCATTTACAAACACTTTTCTTCTGGATCTACAGACAATTAGACAGAGATGAGTTCACTGAATAATTAAGAACAAAGATGTTCAAACAAGATGATCAGTGTAACAGGGCAGCGGGAGAGCTATGGGGATGCTGGGGTGCATAGGGAGGGCATCACCAGCAGGAAGAGGAAGTAATTTTACCATTGTATAAAACACTGGTGAAACCTCACCTGAAGTACTGTGTTCAGTTCTGGAGGCCACATCTCTATAAGGACATAGGAAGAATAGAGGTTGTCCAGAGAAGAGTAACTAAAATGGTGCAGGACCTGCATCAGAAACCCAATGAGGAGAGGCTAAAGGACCTCAATATGTACACAGATGCCACGGGAGCACAGGAGTGCTCTCTTCTACCTGTGGACACTGATGAGAAGGCTGCAGGGGCCTTGAACTCCCTCCTGAGCACACAGATGCCGTGGGAGCACAGGACTGCCTTTCTACTGAGATATGGCAAGAGGATGCAAGGGGTACATCTCTCCCCTGCACCAGCTTGTTTGTTGTGGGTGTTGTTTGTTCAAAGCTGCTCCAGAATTTCCATCCCCACAGCTCTACAGATAGTTCCTCCGTGGTCAATTTTTATCTACAGGCACTGTGATGTGCTCCACAGCAGACTGGAGCTTTAAGAGACTTTAAGAGGCTCATTGTGGGCACTGTGCTGTTCTATTTAGCTATTATTTCAGTCATAATAGCCTGAACTGCTATTACATTTCAGCTTGTATGTCTGCTAGGACTGCTGTATTGCTATATTTACTGCTGCAGGAGACAGACTGTGTAAATCTACTGTTTGTGTATTTGCCCCACAGTTTCAGGGATTCCTGTGTGGTCCTGGCTCTCTGTACCAGCATTCCTCCAGGTGTGTTCCCCAGAAGCATTCTCCATTGTTCCTGTTTCTCTCTCTCTCTCACTCTCTGCGCATCGAGTAGTTCAATCAATGTCCCGACTCAGAGCCAGTGTGTTCACACAGGTGCAGTAAGTGTGTCTCCCTTCCTGCTGCATACTAATTTCTAACCCCAGGCCTCCTTTGTTCTCCCTCTACATAGGCCTTGAACCCCCTGAGCACAGAGACACGCCCAGGGAAGCTAAGAGGGCTCTCTTATACCTGGGAACACTGGCAAAAGGCTGCAAGAGGTAATACCACTCTCCTGCACCAGCTTGTTTGTTGGGGGTGTTAGCCCATTGACACTGTATGTTGACTGCCCCCCACCCAAGGGCAACCCTTAATTTAAGGCCCACCCAGACCACAGGGACTTCCTGTGGTACGAATCCTATCTCCCACTTCTCATTTGCAGCTTATACCAACTCCCCACCAGAGGAAGCCCTCCCACCTCTACCTCCTTATAGTCAAGCCACTCTGTCTCTCACTGCCCCTCTCCCCTGCCGACTCTTTTAGTCTCCCCTCCCACTCTGCTACCCCTCTCCAACTCTACCTCCTTCTCAGTCACCTCCAATAAGTACCACTTCCTAGCCACCAGCACTTGCCCTGCTCACATCCTCCTCCCCCACGCACCCTGTGACTCCCCCCACCTGACCACTAGGAGTCGCTGCTGCACACAACATTTCAGCCCTCACCACACTGCTCTCTGGCCCCCATTTAACTCCATGGACCCTCAATCCAGGCTCCAAAGTGTGCCTCCCCCAAGGATTGAACCCTGCACCCTCCGCACCAAAGTTTGCAGCCCTGCCACTGTACCATCAAGGCTGACCTACTCTTTGGTGACTTGCATCCAACCTCATCTCTCCCACAGCCACAGCACACTCAGCCATGGGTTTCTCAACCCTCCCACTTAAGTTGACCTCACTAGTTCTCCTGGCACTGACCATCCCCCTGCCAACAGCACCCCCCTCTCCCACAACACGCCCCTCCTCGACAGCCCATGCATGCACCACCACCACCACCCCCCACCTGCACCATCCCACCCTGGACCCAATCCTCCACCTCACCTCACCACCCCACTCCACCCACACCACTCCCACCCTGGACCTACTCCACCCCACCCCTGCTCACAAACATCCCCACACCCTCATCCTAACCCCATCCCCCAGTTTTCCCCTCCTCATGGCACCCACCTCCAAGCCCTGCCAATTCCTTGCACATCCTCTTCCAGGTCATCTACCTCACACCCCAAAACAGGCACGAAGCACTACCTTGCTGCTGCCAGATTACTCTCTCTACTCCCCATGCTGGAAGGTAACAATCACCCCAATCCTGGCCCACTGGCACCTGGCCAGCCCAGACAGCCGCCTGTATCAGGGCTGCATATTGCATCAATGAATGTCTATAGCCTCTTAAAGAAATATGCTGCCTCCAGTTGTGGACCACTCAGCACATCCCCAATATCATAGCCACTGCGAAACATGGCTGTCTAAGACAACCCCAACTCCTTCATCTGCCTCCCTGGTTACACCCTCTTCAGGGAAGACCGAGTCGGCAAACAGCAGATGAGCTCTCTTATAAGGAAACACACTATCAGGTCATGCCCTCCCATCACCCAAACTAGATAATGGTGCCCAAGCCCTGTCCCTAAAACTCCCCCCAGACCCGGCAAAGGCACCACTGATCCTACTGTGGCCTATATCCCCCTCAGAACCAAACCCCTGCCTTCCACACTCACAAACTACCTCAACCAGCACCTCATAAGCTCGAACAGATCCTCCTAGAGGACCTGAATGCTAATTGCTCTCCAGCTCAGACTCACATATTGTTGACTTCTTCTCAGCCCTTAACATGGCATAACTCGTCTCCCAACCTACCAGGTACAACCCCACCTCTGGCACCAGTCCCTGCTAGACATTGTCTCTGAAACTGCCCCACATGATCCTTGGACCTACATGTCCTCCTTAATGCACTTAGCGACCACTCCCCTGTCATATTCACCTGGTCCACCCAGGTTCAAAACCAGCCCCCAGAACATTCCTCTGGTGACACCTTCACGGCAGCCTCAATAAACTAAGGCTTTATCTAGCCCAATGGGACTGGATACCCATTACCCCACCACAACTATTGGCCAAGTGCTTGATTATTTCACTAGCTCCTTCAACAAAGCCTCTGACATTTTCGCACCCTCACCAAGACCATAACTAAAATGAAATGCCACCTGGGTTACCTCAGCACTTCTCCAACAAATGAAATTAAGGAATAACCTCTGGCATAAAGCCATGGACTCAGTTAAACCAATAGATAGGCAGACCTATAATGCCGAACGTAACAAGTGCACGTGGGCCATCCAAAGGCTAAGGCTGAGCAGTACAAATCTGCCCTCGCCTCCTCCTGGGGTGATGTCCGGAACTTCTGGGGTAAGTTAAGGTAGCTGAATGGAAGACACAATCGTCCCCAACCCAACTCGTCATCTGTGGCTCCATCACCACAGACCCACACACCATTGCCGACAGCCCCAACAACTCCTTCACTGACCTCAGTTCCATCCTGCCCAAAATTTCTTTGACCCAGTTCTCCCATCCCCACACCCAACTTCCACCCAGCCCCCTTTTCACCTCCGGGCCGCAACCCACAAGCTAAGCCATACCTGTACAAAGCTCTTGCAATGACCCACTATGGACACTAGGCTACTTGGCAAGAGCTGGGCGCAGTACTCATCCCCTCACCCACCTGCTTAATCGCTCACTATACCTAGGTCAGCTCCCTCTTGCCTGGAAAATGGCAATCGTCACCCAATCACAAAGGTGGAGACCCAGCCCCCAGCAATTACCATCCAATCTTATCCTTACCCCACTTTCCAAGGTGCTGGAAAAATTATGGCCGACCAGCTATCTGACTACCTTACCAAATACAACATCATGTGCAAGGAGCAACATGGCTTCCATACAGGGCACAGTACCACCACCGCCCTGCTGGAATTCTTCAATTTCCTCCACACAGCACTGGACACTGGGCACCTGGCCAGAGCAGTCTTTATTGACTTCTCCAAGGCCTTTGATATGGTCTCCCACCCTCCTTCTCAACTCCCTGTGGAATATTGGTCTCTCAAGGCCCTCTCCTGGTTTGACAGCTATTTGTCATCCAGGTCCCAGCGAGTAAAATCAATAGCACCCTGTCCAACACCCAACCTGTCCACTCCAAAGTCCCCCAAGGCTCCATATTAGGCCCACCATCTTCAGCCTCTGTCTTAACACACCCCCACACTCTGCTCTGAAAAACCTTCTCTATGTGAACGATGCTGTCCTCCTCGTCTCGCACCCCTACCCCACCACCCTAGAGAACACCCTCCAGCACTCCTTCACCAAGGTCAAACAATTGATCATTGACCACAGGTTGGTCATCAACCTAAAAAAACTAAATCCATGCTCTTTGGCCACCATCAGAACAAAACCAAAAACACCCCTCCAGATCCTCCCCAGCACCCAAGTATCCGTTGAACAGGTGACTAAGTACAGATACCTGGGCAACACCTTTGACCCTGTCCTCACCTTCCACCACCATATTGTAGCCCTCTCGTCAGCCATAAACAATGAGATCGGTTTCCTCTACCGCCACAGGGACTGCCTGCCCCCAAGGACGTTGTATGGCAGTCACCTCTTCAGTCCTATCCCTGGTAGACTATGGCCTCCCTATCTACACTGCTGCTGAAAACTGCCCTCAACAAAGTACAACTGTCCATCAATAAGGCCTGCAGGCTCCTGTCAGGTGCGACAGGTGCACCCATACCTGCTCTCTCAACTTGCTCACCAGCATACTCAATTTGAAGAGAGCTCCTTTACCAATCCTGTCTGTTGGCAAAGAAAATACTCCTGGGTCTCTCCTCCCAGGGTGACCTCCTCCTTGGTGTCACCTCCCTCATAGTATTGACCCACAGGACTTGCAAACCCACCCTCACGGTACCCAAAGTCAAGACCTCACTCGCACAATGGTCCTTCCCATATAGGGCCCCCTCTTTAGTACAACTCTCTCCCACAGCTATTACCAACCTCTCTAGAATAGGCCCCTTCAAAGTTGCGTTCAGAACCCACCTCTTTGCCCTCACACTGCTGCAACTGCTGACAGATCATGGCCCCCTGGCTCAGCTTTCCAGCCACCCACAGCCCCCAACAATGTCTCCTGGAAAGCTAATCCTCCACGAAGAGCATCTTTATTAGCACTACCACTCCCCATATTCCTCCCCCAAGAATCCCCACCTTTTCCCTCCTCCTCCCAACCCCATCTTTCCCCCACTTAGATTGTCCCTCAGTCACTATTTAGGGTAATTGTCTCCCCCAGAGCAATGCCCACTAATGTACCACCCGTATCCTTATGATGTTATTCTAGGTTATAGCTCTGTTACTTGAAGTTATTCTATGTTATACCTCTGTTATATCAACTCATGTAACTAGTCTACTGTATGTACCTTGTTATTATATTCCCTGCTACATTGTGATGTTCTGTTTATTGTAAACTGCATGTGTCTGATGAGGAGCCTTTGGAAATGAGTCTATAACTCAAAGGATTGTAATTCGATTTGTACAATAAATAAATAAATAAAATGTACACTAGCGGAAAGGATGGAGTGAGGAGAGGGACAGAGACTTTCAAATACCTCACGGGAATAAATAGGCTACAAGAGAGAAAGCATTTTTCGGAAAAAAGGATGCTCAAGGGCAAGGGGACATGCTATGAAGCTGGGGGGTAGATTCAAGGAAAATGTTATGTAACCACTCCTACCCTCCTAGCTCCACAATCACTCACAAGTAATGCTGACCAAGGGATGAAGGTTGGCGCCTGGGTTCATGGCTAGAATTGGATTTGTAAATGGTGCGGTGCCTCCACCTATGAGAATCCAGATAGCAGTGAACTGCCAGGATGCTTCCCCACAGGAAATGAATGCAGCCGTATCCTTCAGTGACAGGTAGATTAGTAACACAATCCCTCCCACATATCACTCTAAACATGCAAATATTGCACTACACAATAATGGCAAATACTTCAGCAGCTGCAGATAAATAACCAAACAGGTTTATTATGGGGTTTGGAAAATAAAGTAGGGGCAAGGAAATCAAATAGAGTAAAACATTCACCAATCAGATATGAATAAACACTGTAACCAATCAGATAGGAATAAACACAGTAACAAATCACAACACAGTATTCTATCTGTCCCAGTCCCTCTCCTCCACACTGGAGCATCAGTTAACCCCACAGTCACCAGTGGGAGCTCCCAAATACTTTAGTGTGCACACAACAAGGAGATGCAGGCCTGTAACTAGTGAACACTGGGTGCAACACCAGGGCAGTGGGTAGATGCTGCAGTTGCAAAATCTGAATCACACCAGTGGATGTAAACACATAGATGATCCTGGCTGTAACTGTTGCTGAGTGCTTAGCTAAAGGTCTTTCAGGATGCCCAGGTGGTAAACTAACTAGCTAGCTAGCTGAACAGTTAGAAAAGCAATTGTTTGGGTAAACCCAGTACTCACGACCTTTAGATGACCAGGTGGTGCAGGTGTTGGGGATGTCTCCCTTTGCTGGCAGTTGAGTAGAACGGGCAGACTGATGTGAATGATGACTGTGATCTTCTTCACCCCACAGAGGACTTGTCATCACCCACCTCAAAGGTATGCCAGCAGTTGTCATCATCCCACAGAGGGACTTGTCTTCACCCACCTCAAAAGGTAGGCAGGCAGTTGAGCAGTCGATTTTCACCCCACAGAGGGACTTGCCTTCACCCACCAAAGCAGGTAGGCCAGCAATGACAGTGGATCTTCACCCCACAGAGGATTTGTTTTCACCACAACTCAAAAGGTAGACCAGCAATTAGGCAGGCAGGCAGGACCTCAGAGCTCTGGTACCCTGTCAGATCACAGTCTTTTGTATCAGGATCTGAGAGGCAGTGGATTTTTCACCTCACAGAACAATAAACAATTTCTCGAGCAGTCTCTGCTAATTGTTGTAAATTTCTAGGCAATTCAGCTATGCTGAGGTAAATCCCGTTTCTGGGATTTACCAGGTAGTTCACAATAAATTCCAAAGTTCCAGTTTGTTTAGCTGCAAACTTAAAGGTTTCAGGCTGTGACAGCACAAGAAGCTGTCAAAATCAGTCACTTTCTCTCCAGAAACTCATACAGTCTCTCTCAGGGTTAAACTGTCACCCCTAGAATGTTGGTTTCAATTCACAGTATTCCATTGGCTGAAAGGAGTCTCGAGCTCCACCTTCTGATTGGACTACTGCAGCTACCAATCAGGTCCATTGCTGTCTTCAGGCAGACCACTTCCAACATGGCCAATCTTATACAGTCTTGTTCATCTCTAATAAATATTATAAAAAGTACAATGTGTTGGCAGCATCTGGCTGCAGGTTTAGGACCCTTCCAGTCCCATCTGGTGGTCACTAGGGCAGGGGCACCTTGGAGGGACAGGAGCCCTATCAGGATCTCCATTAGTAGCACTGCCCAGCAGTAGCAGTCTCTAGAAATGGCTCTCGGGCTGCACAGCATCATAGGCCTTGTAGTCCCCAGTGCCATATTGCCCCCTGTACTCCCCAACACACTGGAGGCTTGGATCAGGTCAGGGAGCCTTTTAAATTCATTTATTTTGCTGAGTTCAGTTCCCCAGCCCTCTTTGATGTCTGATGGGGCTGGCGAGATGGATGTGCAAGCAGCACTTCTGCCGCACTCTCATCGGGAGCTCTGGGGCACCAAAAACAAGTGAGGCCTTCTCCTGTACTCCCACCCTGCTGTGCAGTAGTTCAAGGGGAGGAGCAAAGCACACAGGCGGCTCACCGGCCACATCCCTCAGGTGCATGGAGGCACTGAAAACAGTGCAGTCTGTTCCCCGGCCCTGGTAGCAGTCCAGGAGTGGGCCAGGGAGCAAAGTTCACTGGCCACATGGGGTATCGGGACAATTGACTGGCCCCAGGTAATTTTTTATTTATTTATTTTATTTATGACTTTGTAACCTAGTAGATGCACTGATCCCAGAGACCATTTTCAGGTATGACCCGGGCACATACAATGGCACAAAGTTAAAATATAAGCAACAGTACATAGAACAGTAAACAGTTTAACAATGATAAAAAGGTTACAATAGAACATAAGATACAAGTTAGTAAAATACATAAATCCACAAGATACAAGGTTGCTGAATACATAAGTCCAATATACATATACATATTAAGATATAGATATACATAAGTTTGATATACAGCAAGTTGAATAGGAAACAAGCAATGTTCATTAGTAGATATTGGATGAACGCTAAGGTGGGGGAGGGAAGGGTAGGAGAGGTGGGGATTGGAGGATTAACAAGGGAAGTTGTATAAGCATGAAACTCAGGCAGTGTATTGGCAGTTGGGAAATGGAGGACTACCTGGGAAAGCAATGGCAGCAGAAATTCACCAGGAGCCAGTCTTTGATGCAGGATTTGAACAGGCAATGGGCATCAATGGAGCAGAGCTCGGCAGGCAGTTTATTCCACAGCGTGGGGCTGCAGCCAACAAGGCTCTACCGCCCATATTGGTGGTTACCCTGGGAACAGTTGGTGGGGTGCCGTTTGAGCAGATGCAGGGTGTAGAGTTTGAACCTTGAGAAGGGCTGCAGGGGTAGATTACTGGCCAGTACGGATGGTGATATGCACTATGCAGCAAAGGCGAGTCAAAGCGACTTGCAGCGGGGCCGTCTGAGTGGTGTAAAGAACACGGTGGTAGGTGAAAAGGGGCCAGCTAGGCAAATTGACAGGCACTATTGTAGGCAAAGAGAGCTTAGCCATAAGGGTTGCAGACATCCTAGCATAGATAGGGAAGCAGTATTCCAGTACTGGAGTAGATTTCCCTGGACAATGGCAATTCGGGCCTCAGGGGTGAGGTATTGCCAGAATCTGTAGGCAGCACTTAATTGTTGGTGAAACCTATAAACTAATGAGCTGATGTGCTCAGAGAAGGAGAGGGAGTGCTCAAGTAAGACTGCAAGGTGTTTGAAAGTATTAGCGTCTTCTAGGGCTCAGACATCTGGGGAGACATGTTAAGAGGGGTGAGTCCTGGATTTGGCTAGGAAGGGTTTGGATCTGAAAAGCATGGATTTAGTTGGTTTTGGCATTTACTAGGAGGAGGTTAGCTGCAAAGCAGTTGTGGGCCAGCATCATTTCAGTGAGAACTGAGGAAATGTGGGCGGGGGTTTATCACTGTAAAAGGTATGAGGTCATCAGCATAGAGGAGAGTGACATCTGAGACAGTCTGAGGTAAGGAGTTGATAAATAAAGAGAATAGAAGGGGGCCCAGAATGGAGCCCTGGGGATCCCTTTGAGACAGGCAGGGTGGGGAGCAGGCCAGGCCAATACACCTGAACTGGGAGCAGTCAGTGAGGTAGCTCCTGAACCAGTTTGTTACCTCCTGAGAACAGCAAAGCCAAAATAGTTTGGAGAGGAAGAGGCATGGTTGACCATGTCGAAGGCTTTGGAGAGGTCAACAAAGACAACATCGGTGGCGTTACCATGGTCTATATTCATAAGGATGTGGTCAGTCAGCAGTGCGAGGGAAGTGGCAGTGGAATGGTTCTTGCAGAAGCCATACTGTTGGCTACACAAGAGGTTGTAGTTGCCCTATGTGCACACAAGCTGATTGTGGATAGCTTTCTTGAGTAATTTACTAAGGTGGGGAGGATGGAGATCAGGCGATAGCTGTTCCTGGATTAGGAGTCACCAGCTTTGAAAATGGGAATCACCTTGGCAGTCTTCCAGGGTCAGGCATGGAGGAGGTGGAAAGGACGAGGTTAAAAATAAAAGGAAGTAATTCGATGATGGCTGGAGGAGATGAGTCTAAGGAAGACTGGGGATGAGCCATCAGCTCCAGGAGCCATGATTGGGGGCTTTTAGGAGCTTAGTGGTGTCAGCACTTGAGAGGTTTGAGTAGAATTAGGGATTAGGGGATGGGTGGTAGGGCGGTGGAGGAGTCAACAGGAAGTTTAGATAGGGGACCAGAGCTGTTGGGTTGGTCATTTGGGGTTACTTGGATACATGGATAGGTCAGTGAATTTGTTGTTGAATGCCTGGCCACTTCCAGAGGTCTGTAACCAGGCCATCAGGTGAATTCAGTTGCAGGCAGCCTTTCTGGAGTGGGGTTTAGAAGGGAGCCTATGGATTCCCAAATTTCCTAGCATCTCAAGGTTAACCTTTTGGAGATCGCGGAAATAAAGTCTGTTTCAGGGATTTGGCCAGATACTTACATAGATTTCTCTGGTGCTTATAAGCATCCCAGGACAGGGGATGCTTTGTAAGTGGATCAAGCAGGATCCCTATCCTTCATAAGGGTAGGAGATCTTTAGTGACCCAGCACAAGCAACAGCCTCTGACCTGTCTTGTTAGGTAAGCTCCTGATTTGGGAGGGGTTACAGCTAGAAAGTACTTCTTCACAGAAAGAGTAGTGGATGCCTGGAATAGACTTCCAGCAGAGGTGGTTGAAGTAAAACTGTAGTGGGTTTCAAGAATGCATGGGATAAACACAAAGGAATTTAATTAGTTTTAGAATGGGGGATGGGCAGACTGGGTGGGCCAAGTGGCCTAATCTGCTAACAATTTCTATGTAATTCTAGACAGTACTGCTACTCAGTAACACACCTTTAAACATATTTAGTGAATGTCTGTTACTACACATAACATTTGATCCTCTCTTAGAAATAATTCTAAATAATTTAATGCTATATTCCCATTTCTGTCTTTTATTATTTCCTTTTCTTCTTTCTTTTTCTGCAATGGGTAAAGGGAAGCAACATTTTATATAGTGGAAATATTGCATTGATTTTCTTGTTGTAAGAAATCTACAGATTGTTATACTTGATTATTTAATATTTATTAATTGAAACTATGAATAAGTAATGCCTTTTTTAACATGTGATTGATATAAGCATAGTAGTTAATTTTTATATTTGTTCCATATGCAAGATATGTGAAGTGGGTATGTTATGTTTTGTTTGTAATCTTACTTAAATTAAATAAAATTTAATTGATAAAAGGGTATCATTACAACCAGTGACATGGTTGGAGTGCTGTACAATTACAATTTAGTGGTGTGAAGAGGTAATTTGTGTAACACGATGATAAGTGGCAAATGGCAAATAAGAAATGGTTCTGCTTATGCTGCACTCCATGGGTGAGCCAGTGCCATATATAAGCTCTGTGGGCACTCCAAAAGTAGACAGTGTTATCCATGGACCAGCATCCTGATTGGCCCCTACCTCGCGAACAGTAATATCTAGGACACAGGCACTTATCGTATAGCAAAAGTGTCAGGATCTGAGTTCTGCTGTATTTTCTACTGAAAATCATAATGCATTTGCCATCATTCTAGTTGTACCACTTGGGAGACACCTCTGTTTATACTATTGTATAATCATTAGTTAGACAATACTGCCATCTTCAGCTCTGGTGCAGAACAACAATTACCTATACAATTATATATGTAACCACAAGTAGCCTTCACGAATACAGGTCCTTTGTTTAGTTATCTTGTCTTTCTGCTAGCTCAGCATACCTTCCCAGACTAGTAAGAAGTCAGGTTATTTGCCACTATCCAGTGATGAGACTTTATATATCTTTTTAGTAGTTGCTATGATTATTATCAGGGATATAAGACCCTTTGCATTGCACCTTTTCTCTGAGAAGAAACGTGCTGCTGCCTATAGGTCAGAAAGATTGGAGGTGTTCTCCTGGTGTTTATCAGTGTGATTTGGTTGTAAGCCTGCTTTATATACCAGAAAATGAATCACTTTATGTGCTGGACACCACTTGACTGTCATTTCTTCACTTTTGTGCAGTTCCAACAAGAATCTGAGAAAGGTAATTTTATTACCCAGTTACATTTGGCAGCTGTGAGCAGGTGGGAATGTACAAAGTGAGGATTCCATTGAGTTCTTTGAACTGATTGTCAAGTAGTGTGGTACATTTTTGCCCACTGGACCTACTTGAACTTACTGTGGTTATTCCTTTAAGGACTTATTCTGTCTCGGTTTCAGGCATGGCAGACCCACACTGAACCACTGGTACACTCCTTTGTAGTGTAGCGTACCACCTTGGTACCACAGTTTGCCCATAAGGGGACCAGAAAGCCATTGGGTGATGGCGCCCAAGATCTTACTCCAGTCTTTCAACTGCTTTCTTTGTTTGTCTGCTTCCCCTTTGTTTGTTATGCCTGAACTGTGCACAGAACTGGAGACCTGATGTCCAACTACCTTACTCCCATGGAGGTTGGACTGATTTTGTGCAGGATGTAAGTCGTCAGAAGACCCTCTGCTTACGATCTCTGATCAATATCTAGAGTCGAAACAAAAAGCCAAGAACTACCACACCAAAGGTCTCTTGGTAGCAGCTTTACATACAGCCAACAGTTTATTAGCATGACGTGCCTCCTTGAGCTGCAAAACTCTTCTCTAAAAAGAGATGAGCTTGCAGGTATCAGAGTTACTGAAAGGAACAGAAACTCACGGAGGACACAGTCACTCCGTGATCATAATAACAGACTGTTGCACTGCACTGCTCAAGATTCTGAGCATGAATTGTGTATGTTAAGGATGAAAGGTTAAAATGTGATAAGAAACAGCTATCTTATTTGAATGACATTTTGAGTGATACGAATGAAAGTTTGAGAGAGGATAATGCTGAATTGAAGCAAGAGAATGTGAGGTTGATGCATGAGCTAGACAAAGAGCTTAGGGAAAATGTTGAATTGGGTGCCGTGTACAGAGTATTGCAGCATGAGGTTGAGAAGGGTATTGAGCAGGGCACTGCTGAAGTTTGTCACAAGAAATGTAGAGACAAGATGGTGAGAATATGCCATCAGGGAGATATTCTCGCTGGCCATGTAAAAGCCATGAATGGTTTTCAGTACACACCATTGACATTACTCATCAAGTGATGACAACTCTGATTACAAGGACATAGGATGCTCATTACATCCAAGACCCTGCCCCACACAGCAGTGGCCTTTACCAGTCATACCCAAGATGGCAGCCATTATAGCCTGCCCATGTCATGTTGGCACGCCTTCTGTGCTGCCACATCAAAACAAACATGGTGGCCCCCATGATACGGGAGGCCAACCACCTCCAATTAGAGCCGATTCACTGACTCCTTTCCCAGGAAGACAGTGTGGAAGTGCAAGGCATTGTACAGGATGTCTTGACTAGACTATCAACCCCTGAGGAAGCTCCTCCATGCAGGAGCAAATTGGGCCATATGTTGAAAATGTTTTAACCGGGAGAATGCATTCAAGGCAGTCACTGATGTGGTGGTGAAAGCTGCCATTTACAGTGCTTTGGGTCATGGGGAACTAAACCCCACTCCCGCTTGCCCACTTCAATCCCTACAGGTCGCTCATTCTGTTAACCAAATTGCCCAAGGCATCGGACAGATAGGCCCAACTGACAACCTCAGCTGTCATTTGGAGAAGGTATGCTCCCTCTGCAGAAGCTTTCTCTCCAAACCAAGCACCAGGTCCAAGTCCTGAGACAAACCATAGAGCCAACCCTCAGGGCCAAACTCCCAGATGCCGTCCACAATTACAAGGCGCTCGACTACAATGATATCACACAGGCACTTCTTTCTGCCGACTCCCAGGTATTGTTGGAGTGTGTTTGGCCAATAAGGTCAAGCAAAATGTGAAGGAAAGCCCAGCAGCTTACCATCAATGATTGTGGCCCATCTATGAGCCCAGCAAAGGCCTAGCAGGTGAGCTGCCAACAAAAACCAAATTGAGTACAAGATTTGTACATCTGGAACATGACTCCAGCTGTCTGGGAGAAAGTTGAACTCAACATCTACCCGCAGACTGATACCTTTGCTGACATCCTCATCAAGATGGAGCATGCCTTTCAGGTCTACCTCCGTGACCTAGCTTCTGGTAAAACCACCAACAAGGCCGCAGCCATCCAGTGGCCCAGGCCAACCCACCCAAGTCACCATGGTAGGCCTGCCCCAACCCACTATACAGTGGAAGGCAGCAACGATAAACAGAAGCCCCTTCACGACCAATGGTCACACATGGGGACCAGAATTGCAAGAATAACCGGAACAATAACAACTACAACAGGAATGGAAATCAAATTCTGATGGCAAGTACCATAAGGTGCCTAGCTATCTGGACCTAAGGATGAAAATGAGACCTTCCGTAAACAGCTGGAGGAGGACCATGCTGCAAAGAGGCTGCATCCACACGCTCCGTGGTGGCCTAGCACCAGCTAGTAATATAGCACCAACCTTTTCTGGTCTTCATCTACTGAGCAAATGGTAGCAAAGGAAAAAAACCCTTTCACTGCATGCGGCGACTGGCAGGCTGATGCAGTGAGTTCAGGACTGCCAATTAAACAATTTGAGATCTCAGCCCTGACATCAGAGTACAGTATTTGTATCCTGTGAAGTGCTGAGAGGAGGCCAATGGTCCTTCAAAGGTCTCAGATCACAGGGATAGGAGGATAAGGAAGAAGCCAGGAGCAGCACTGATTGACAATTACAGGCCCCAGTCCAGACTGTGAGTGACTTGCTTTTTGATACAAATGGGCGGCCCTGTGTAAGGGCCAAGATAGGGGCTGCCAACTAGACATGCTTCTGGATACAGGAGCAGTCATGTCTATTCTCCATGATGACAATCCAGCCATGTATGCCTGGTGCACAAAGGGGTAGATGGTACCCAAATACAAACTTATTGATCTATCTCCTGCCTGTGCAGGTAGGCCATCTCAAAACTAATTTTGTCTTTGACCTCATGATATTACGTTATCACTCCAGCATACTGGGAATTGATTTTCTTGCACAGCATGGCTGTGTGGTGGACCTAGCTAATAGGTTGTGCTACAGATCAAGGGACAATGTCATGCTGTCATCATACAGACTCCCTTGCGGTGGCAGCCATCTCCCATAACAACAAAGAGTGTGACATCATGGCACTGTTTACAAGTCATGACTTGTTTCCTGAACTACAACCATTGCTACAGGAACATATTGATATGTTTGCTACAACAAACATGATTGTGGCAGGATGCACACCACCATTGAATCAGGACCTAATCCTGTAAGGCAGAAGCAGTACCCATTTCCTGCTGAAGCCTTACACTCGATGAGGAGCCTTTCAATCACTGCTACAACAAGGGTGAGCAGGATTTGTGTTTCCACTGTGAATTCACCCATTTGGCCGTGAAAAGCCAAATGGAGCTTGGAGACTGCAAATGATTACAGAAAGCTTAACCAAGTTACCCCAGCTGTGCCCCAACTGTGGCATCAGTTCCTGATGTGCTCAAGTTGCTGACACCTGACGAAAAGTGGTTCTCAGCTCTTGACATCTCTAATGGGTTTGGTCACTCCATCAGCACAAGAAAGTCAGTACAGGAGTCACATGATGCTGTTTACTTGCTAGCTGCACTCTTTGGAAGCTCAGCTTATCCCTGCCAATTTAGGTACTTTTCGCTCACCTTTTTATAAAACTACACCTAAACAGACCCGCTAAGGCTGTGGATACCAGGAGGCAGTCGTGGGTTTCACCAATGGAGAAGGAGATGCAGAGGCTCTGCTGCCATACACCACCTAACTCCTGAGAAGGCCACGAAAAAGTTGTGGGCCCTGCCAACACAAGTCTCCCAGCCCTGTAGCACAGGTAACGGAGAGGAAGAGCCGTTAACAGTGTTGCGTTTCCTAGAGGAATTCCGCCCTTTAAGGTGGAGATGGCAAATGGCCACAGAAATTAAAAATATCACCAGTGCTTTGAGCGACTTGTGGAAGAACTACAGACAGTGAGGCCTGGGTAAAGTCACTGGAGAATAAAGCGGATAAGTTGGAGCGCTTACTCTGATTACTCAGCGTGTTGCTAAGCTGGATATGAAGACAGAGGATTTAGAGGTAGAAGTCGGTGCAACAATGTTGTTCTTATCGGCTTGCGGAGAGAGAGGAGGAGGACCCAGTCAAGTTTTCAACGGTTTGTGAAGAAGATTGCGGTCCTTCTCCTTTCGGGCCCTGTTACTACATCGAGAGAGCACATCGCTCTACGACCTACCCCCCTCCAGGCGCACCTCCTCGCATTTTCCTGGCTAAGTTTTAAACTACCAGGAAGGAGCTATTTCTTCAAAAAGTTAAAGAGGTCAAAGGCTGCAGTGGGAGGGAGGCGAATCTCGGGTGACACAAGATCTGCCACTGTCGGTGCAGCAGCGGAGGCTATCTTTCACCCGCTGGTCTCCAAATTAATAGCGGCGGGCATTAAGTACAGGATGACCTACCCTGCAAAGCTCCTAGTCCTTGTGGATGACACCTGGCAGGCTTTTGAGGAGGTGGATTCGGCTCTTGCGGTCTTGCAGAAAGCCCTGCCTAATTTGTTTAAGTCTAAATAGGCGAGATATATGTCCCCCTAGAATGGACTTTGCTGGATGTGACTCGGAGGAAAGCTGGTGCTGACCTTTGTTTATAGGGTGCAGACCCTCTCATGATCAGTCCTTTGATGCCTCACTAAAGGAGTCCCAGAGCGTTTCGCAGTTGTTGTTGGGGTTTATGTTGCAACCGGGGTACTGAGGCCCAAGGACATGTCGACTGCCTGACAGACCGGAAGAAGGATGTAGACTGTTTCGGAGGTGGAGTGGTGGTGCAACTCCTTCGGGTGGTGGGAGAATTTTGTTATTATGGGAGTTGCTCACGGTGGGCGTTGGACTTTTCTGTGGGAGAAATAAATATTAGGCCTTTTGGACATATGTTTTTATTTTTCCTTCGAGGATATATTAGTCGGGCAGTAATAAAGGGTATCGTTGGCTGGTGGGGCTAAATAAAGCTCTGGGTTTTATTTTGGAGCTCCTGGGTTGCAGATTTTTCTGGGGGATGGAGCTTAAGTGCATATGGGTGTTGTGATGCAGGGGGTTTCTTGTGTGGGTTCTTTCTCCTGTACCCGATAGCCTTAATAAAGTTCCGGTAGAGGAGGGAGGTTATTAGGAGGTAGTTTGTTCTGGGCGAATGGCTGCAGGTGTTCCTTTATTTGGGACCTAAGGTATGTTATGATAGTTGCTTTGGGATAATTTTTTGGAGGGAGGTTTATTAGGGGTGGGGTTAGGTTAGATGGATAAAGTCCGGTAATCAGGTACCGGGGTAAACAACTTATCCAGGTATTGGGCTTTGAATCTGAGGGGTGAGTGGCTCCTGGCATGGTTTAACCAGGAATTGGGCTAGAGGCGGCGGGTGGTGATTGAGGTGGCGGAGCGAGCTGTCATCATGGGCCATGATGTTGTGGGAGGTTTATTAGGATGTTTTCTTGGGGATGGGAGGTTTATTGTTTTGAAGTGGGGGTTTGGTGGGGTGGGGACACAAAGGCTCTGAGGTGGTAGGTAAAGGCAATTGGATGAAGAATGCTAACCCCACTGTCTGCTGGGTCGTTGTGAGGTTGATGGCATCCCACAAGGTTTTAAATTTCTTAGCTGGAGCGTTAGGGGGCAAGACCAAGTCCAAACAGTATAAAATTCTGAAACACATGAGGTGCTATAGGAACGAGACATAGTGTTTTGCAGGAGACACACTATTAAGCATGAGAGTATGGTATGAGACGCCTTCAGGTTGGGCAGGTTTTAACTTCACAAGTGCCTTCCAAAGCAGAGGGTTATGGTCCTGGTTAATGAGTGCCTTTTCTCCCCTTCAGATAGTGCAGGATAAGGCGGGTAGATACATATTGGTTCTTGGGAAGTTACAGACTTTGAGATACTAATTGGTTAGGTCTCGGTCCCAATTGGACACTCAGAACTATTTTGTGCAGCTAGGGAAGTTTTGGCACCTTTTGCCAATGTCCCTATTATTATAGGGGGGACTTTAACTTGGTGGTGGACCCGTTAGTGGATAGGTCTAAGCCAACTAAATTGGGACATTCACTGGCCCAAGAGCCATGAGGGATTGGGTGGATCAATTTGGTCTATCAGATGTGTGGAGGTTTCATCTTCCGCTCATGGTACAGCCTCTCATATTGACTACATTATGCTCTCTCGTACCCTCCTTCCCGGTATTAGGTTCGAAATACAATCTGGGCCCCCTTCTGATCATGCAGTTGTTTTGGTATCGATGCGTTTGATTCTCTTTCAAAAGCAGTACTAGATGGAAGTTAAATAACCAAATTTTGAGAAATCATAATGTAGTCAAATACATCTCCTCTCAAATAGATGAGTTTGTTCTTAATAATGTGAATGAGGATGCATGTCAGACATGGTTTGGGGGCATTTAAAGCGTTTATAAGGGTCTTCTGATTGGGCAGACAGTTAAGAGGAAGAAGGAAAAGGAGCGACTTATGTCAGATCTATTGGCCCGAATAAGACTCAGAGGTCAGTCTTCCTCACCATCCCTCGAGAAGATAAGCAAAAGTTAATTAAGTTAAAGGATCTTATCTCTTACATTATTAGGGAACAAGCTGAGTTGGTTTTAATCAAACTAAAGCTAATTATGTGGACCAAGGGATAAAGCGGGTAAGCTTTTGGCGAGGCGTATCAAACAACTTGAGGCCTCCTGTGTAATTCAGGCGGTACAGTCCGAAAAGGATGGTCAGATCTGACCTCCCAAAGGAGATAAGCGGAAGAGTTTAGAGTTATTTTGAATCTCTGTACAGTCCAATGGTGAATCCCCTCAGAGGAAGAAATATTGTTTTCTCTTGAGGTTAAATCTCCCTTCCTTGGTGGAGCAGCAGCGAGCGGTGCTTACCACGGAGATTCGCAGGATGATGAAATTGAACAGGTTATCAAAGGGCTTCCTCTGGACAAAACACCAGGACCAGATGGTTTCTCGCCTAATTTTATAAGGTTTTCTAAACAGTTATCACCACTCCTGGTGTCCTTGTTTCAGTATATTCTTAGTGGTCCAGGGGTGGATTATTCTCTTTCGAGGCACTTATTGTATTAATCCTGAAGCCTGATAAGCCCCTGGAGCAACTTGTAGTTACAGGCCCATTTCTCTGTAACTATGATATTAAAATACTGTCAAAGATGTTAGTAGTCCATTTAAATAAGGTTCTACCTGATTTGATTGGGGTAGAGCAGGTTGGATTTATGCAGGGAGGTCTATAGGTGATCATTTGAGAACAGTGGTGCACATCTTCTCTGCGTCTGAGGAGGACAGTGGCGCCATGGTTCTGGTCTCTTTAGGCGTGGAGAAAAGCGTTCGATAGGGTCCACTGGCGGTGCTATTAACCACGATGAGGAAAATGGGTTTCCTGAGTTATTTTGCAATGGATTGGATCTCTGTACCTTAATCCCACAGCCAGGATTTCTTGTAATGGAGTGACGTCGGACCCCTTTAAATTATATGTGGGCACTCATCAGGGGTGCCCGTTGTCCCCCTCCTTTTAACTTATATCTTGAACCCTTATTAAAAGTATATTATGTAATCAGGTTATTAAGGGTATTAAGATTAGGTAGTATTGTCAAGGTTACAGCTACTGCGAGACGATCTTATGGTATCGTCACGTCGAGTGCCTCTATACCTGCTCTATTGAACACGATCCAGGAGTATAGTTTGTTGGCCAATTACAAGCTGAACTTGGGTAAAACTGTAGTATACCCTCTGAATAGGAAGGTTTTCAAACAGGAGGTAATGGAGATGGGCCTGGACGTGGAATCCGGATTCCATCAGGTATCTGGGTCTTACCTTATCAGGGACCCGAGGCGAGTAAGGCATCTAAATTTAGAATACCTTGGTCCATACAATAGATTTAGATTTAAAAGGTGGGCAAGCTTCCTATTTCATTGTGGGGTAGGATTAATTTGGTCAAAATGAATGTGTTTCCCAGGTTGTTTATCCCTTAGTACCCTGAATATTTTGCTCTAGCTTTCATGGTTTAGGAAGATTCATGGGCTTATTGCCAATTTGTGTGGGGTATAAGAAGGCAATAATGGCCTATCACAAACTAGCAGCCCTAAATCATTGGAGGGTCTTAGACTACGCATCTGGGACTTTATTATTGGGCGGCCAGGCCAACAAATATTTGAGATCGGTGCAGGGTGCAGAAACCTCATATGTCCCTTTATGGTTACAGATTGAATTAGCCCTTATTAAGGCGTAGGTTTTGTTCCTGATGCCCTGTTATATATTAATCCCAATCTTTACCAGTGTCTCTCAGGAAATCCCTGATTGGGTTTTCTGTGAGAGCTCATACTGCAACTCTGTGGTTTCTTGAAATACTCTCATATTATGTGACCCATCCAACCTATAAGAAACCTACGGTTTCACATTGAGAACTTATGAAGGCTACCTGGTTGGGGAGTGTTGTATAAGAGATTTAATATCAGCAGATGGACATGTGCTTTAGCGTCTGAGATTATGAGCAAATTTAAGTTGTCGGTTTCTACGATTTTCAGGTTTACCAGCTCCGTCATTTATTGGTTAAGTAAATTGGGTAGTAGGTTGGTGCATACCCAGTAGACTTCCTGGGGAATTTAAGGCCTATGGCAGGTCTACCTCATGCTGTTTCAAAATTTATGCTATGTTGTTTAGCTGGGCTTATTCTCAGAATTTAGCTCCAACTTCTTACTGGCCTCTGTTTTTCCGGCAGGGATCTGGATTAGCTGGCGTTGTGGAATAGTTGTCATAAATTGATCTCTCAGGATCGCCTGAGATTGATCAATTTAAGATACTCCATAACATTTATTACTCTCCTCAGAAGCTGGCGAGTTTGAAAATCACCATAGCCGCTTCCTGTGTGAGTGTCAGAAGGGGTTGGAGATCTGTTGCATATATTTTGCAGTTGCCCGAAACCTCCCTCTCTGGATCAGTATCAAGAGGGGTAGACCCGTTGTTAGGTTTGAGGTGATCTTTTAACCCAGAAATTTGTTTTGGGAGATGTAGCCTCTATTCCATTTAAAATTAGGAGGTTCCATATTTCACTGATTTGCATCCCTCAAGACTGTGGTTCTCCGTCACTGGAAGGATTCTGTGGTGATAAGTTATGCAGAATGGTTAGAAGAGCTTCTGGCTAATCTCAGAATAGAGAGAATGATTGCCATTCTTCAAGATAAGTTGTCTAGGTTCAATAAAATCTGGGGCCCCTTTATACTTGTTATTCAATATAGAGATGGACTCTGGTTGCTTTTAGGGCTTAGTGACTACCTCAGAGCCTTGGGTGGGGAGGGTGGGGGAGGTGGGTTGGGGGCTGAGGATGTACCGTATTCTGTCTGTTTTGTATATGTATGTTTGTCGAATATGGAGGTGCTGTGCCTCACGGATACATTCTCTGTATTAAAACTGTTAATAAAATCTTAATGGAAAAAAAAAGAAAGTCAGTACAAATTTGACATCACATTTGATGGGTGCCAGTACACCTGGACCTAACTGCCCCAGGGCTTCTCACAACAGCCCTTCCCTCTTCCCTCTTCCTCTTCCATCTCAGATGATGGATGCTCTGCAAGGGTTTTGACTCCCCAGTGCCTCCTGCAGTATGTGGATGACTTGCTTTGGCAACTTCCACCAAAGAGAACACCTGATCCTGCTGGATGAACTACTGACTCTCCTCAGGAGAGCAGGCCCTCAAGTGCAACCCTCTAAAGCACAATTGTGTGAGAAGGAGGTTATCTTCCTTAGCCTATGCATCACTGACCAAGGAGGAACCCAGCTGTCAAAAGATCCAGGGCTTGCAAGATCTGTCACTTCCCACTAAGCGTGGCAACACTTAGCTGATTTTGGGAATGGTAAACTACTTCAGGGATTTTATTCACGATTTTGCCTTGAAGGCTGCTCCCTGTATGAACTTCTGAAAAGGATGTCCCATTGACAAGGGCTCCACACACACTGAAGCTTGGCCCAGCTCAAACAGGCCTTGGCCTCAGCCCCAGCACTGATCAACCCAAACCCAAGATTGCCTTTCCAATTGAAACTGCCACCTCTGATGTGGCCATGTCTGCAGTGCTGGCACAAAAGTGCAATGGGCACTACAGGCCCATTGCCTATGCATCACAGATGCTATCTGCAGCAGACAGAAAATACAGTTTCTGCTGAAAAGAACACTCTTAGCAACCTTCTGGGCTGTCAAACACTTCCTCTACATTATTGGATACACTCCCATTATTCTGCATACCTGTCACACTCCAACTAACTTTTGCTTTCAGACAAAGTAAAAGATGGATCAGTCTCTAACACCAGACTCACCCATTGGTCATTTCTTTTCAGGATAGAGACATCAGAGTACTGCCTGCCAAAATGCCATCAATCCTGGCCCATGTCTACTCTACACAGGTAAGTCCCATGACTGTGCCTTCCAACCACCTGACCTACCTGACCCAGGACCCTTCCTGCCAGCCACACCTGAGGTCCTGGAAGACAAAACAATGTTCCACATCTTCACAGATGGTTCTGCATCCTATGTGGATGGAGAACAGGTAGCAGGCCTTGGAGTGCCTACATTGGATCATGAGGGTGATTTCAGGTGCATTGCTAGAAAATACACTGTTATCTCTTTACAGCACGCTGAACTGGCTGCTGTGGCCTGTGCATTAGAGATCATGCCCCATGGTGACAGAGGCGCCATCATCTTTGCAGAATCCAATTGGGTATGCTCATCCCTGAGTTCTTTCCATTCTGGCAAGCGAACAACTTTACCTTATCTGATGGTACCCTGTCAAATATAGGGAACTATTTGTGTAGATACACACCCTAACGCAAATGTTCACATAAGCTGTACATACAAAGGTAAAGGCTCACTGCAAATCTGACCCTACGATGAATTCAATGAATGAGCGGACTCGCTTGCAGAAGCAGGTGCTCGAGGGGGAGACATGGGAAATGACTCACCACAGTGTATAGCAGCAATTGTGACATCTATAATTGCTGCTGCCAAGAGTACCAGAACCCCCATTAGATCTTTCTGCTGCACAGAAAGCAACCAGAGATCAGAAATATGTACAAATTCCTAGATAAAGGAACTGAACAACCCCTGCCTGTTGGCAGTCCTACAAAGACACTCAGACAATTTACATCTGTCCAGTGATCAGAAACTCATCTGGTATCACAAACAGTATGCAGGTGACAAATTGTGGGTGGCACCACAATCACTGTGAACCAAATTTATTCATATGGTTCATTGCACCCACTGGTGGACACCAGGAACAGGAAACACTTTCAGAGACTCAAGACAGTCGTCTGGTGGCCTGGCATGGCCAAAGATGTGGAACACTATGTGGACAACTGCATAGTGTGCTCAGCACAATCTCATTTCAAAAATGCCAAGTTGCTGCCCCAAAGACAGTCTGGATCATGGAATGTGATACAGATTGATTTCATTGGCCCTCTTACTAACTCCAGTAAGAACAAAAGTATGCACTTGTCACAGATTTGTTCTCCAAGTGGGTAGAGGCATTTCCATTAAGAAAAACACGGCAAAGACAACTGCCAAGATCCTGGTGGATCAATTGTTCTCCAGGTGGGGCCTACCTTTAAAGGTAGACTCAGACAAGGAACCAGCGTTACAGCAGAACTGATGCAACAGACACTCCAACTTCTTGGAGTTGATCAGAAATTCCATTCCTTACCATCCTCAGTCATCAGGTCAGGTAGAAAAAGCTAACAGACGCATAAAACAGATGTTATGCAAATTCACTGATGGCAATCCTAAAGATTAGGATTCCTCTTGCCACTGTTACTAATGGCAATTAGGGTACCCATAGCTACTACCCAGTGCACCCTATGAGGTTATGACTGGTAGAGTTATGAGACTACCTGAGCACCTGTTGATTGATTTCCACACCCCTACTGCAGATAGAGTATCTGTAGACAAGTATGTGGAAAAGCTTCATGATGACATCATGAAGATACACCTGTTCGCTGCTAAGCAGATGGGCAAGGCTCAACAACAAGCTAAAGCTCATTTTGACAAGCAAGTCAAAAGTTGACTGGCAAGTTGGAGACCAAGTAATGCTTCTCCAATACAGACAACCCACACGCTCATTTGCCAGTAAATGGGAAGGTCCCTATCCCATTGTCAACAAGCTCAGCCCTGCTGTGTATCAGGTCAGAGTACAGCAGCAGAAAAAGACTGCTGACAAGTGGTTCCATGCTAACCAACTCAAACTATATAAAGGTGACTATAAGCGTAACCCCAGAAGCGAATAGTACTTCCAGCTAACTAATCCTTTTCTATTTCTTTCAGATATCAGCAAGATGGCTATCTTGTACCCTCTTCTCCTACTGGTGGGACTACTGCCTCTAACCATTGTAGCACCCCACTCAAAACCCTACAGACTCACAAGGACTGACTGGATCACTTGCTTGGTCAAATGGAACCTTCAACTCCATGGGTGTTTGGATTAACATTCCAAACAAAACATTAAGGTTACTCAAGGAAAAGATGCCTTTCTGGATGCTGTAATTGTTGATCCAGATAAATCTTCACTTTCCAGCCAATGGCAAACTGATGTAATGGGCTACACAATCCCTGTAGCTCACCTGGCCAAAGGTACATTCCATAGCTGGCCTAACACTGATATATCTCAAAATGGTAATCTCTCTATTAGACAGGTTTCTCCATGACACACTGGTCAGTATAATCTTACTGCACTTATAGACCCTGCCTTCTGTGACAGACTCCCTTCCCAGGAGGCTATTGACTTCTGTCTTCAAAACTTTGCTGTATCTTCTTCTTGCTACCTCCCTGTAGTCCCACCCAGTCAGGAAGAACTGCTTGCCTGTCCTCGTCTGGAGGATGGCCTTCCTAGTGGTTTGACCACCACATCACTCCCAGGAGCTCTGATAAACAATGTGCAATTTATGCTTGTCCCAGTTACTTTCAGTTTATCACATTGGAATATGGCTGAATTTGGTTTATGTCAACATACTAATACTTATAAATTCCACAGTATGATGCTCACTGATATTGTAGCTGCTACCAAGTACATACAAATGATCCTTTGGGGGACTCACACAACGACCATATTGGTGTTTTAGGCCCGCCCATAAATATGCTAAACCAGACCAAAACACATCAAGCGGGACACAGCCTCAGACATCGCTGGTGCAGCCAGTTCTGTCTCTGGTATAACTGGAGTAGCCAACACTGTTACTGGCCTTGTTAGCTCAGGGATGTCTATTTGGAATAGAGAGATATTGCCTCTATTAAAGAACAAACACTTAAGTTCCAGCAAACACTTGGCAATGATGTTATGCCCCATCTTGCAAGGTGTTAATTCTCTCAGTGAGGAAGAGCGTTATACAGTTTATAATATGAAGAAGATTGCTCAAGGGTTCAATGATATGAGATAGAAACTTAATGATCTTATTTTCAGAATAACCATGAGGCGGACAAGCAATATATTGGGCATGAAATTCTATGTTCAGCTTATGGCTCTTACATTATTTCTACTGCTAACAGTCTCTTCAGGGACTTGGAATCAGAGCAAAATTCAAGGTGTTATTCATGATCTCAGATTGGGTAAATGGTATTGCCCACATTGCACAGCCACTGGTTGCATTTCTATGTGTTTAAAGAATACTCTTAACATTTCCATGTCTACAGTGTGTAATATTGGTTATGTTTCCAGGTTTCCCAACAAAGCACCATGTTACCTAAGCAAATCTTGCTCCATTAGGACATATTCATCACCTTCATGGTCTCCTTACCATGCTTTGATCCAGCTACATCTGTCTTCGACATGCTGGCAAATACATACTCCATTGGACATCCTGAAAATGACATTTTACATGAATGAACTGAACTTCCTTCTATGCTGGTTTACCACCCAGTTCTCCCAGCTTGGATGGCTCCTCACACTAACTGTTGTGCAAAAAATTATTCTTCCTCTTGTGCGCATGATGATGTCTTTGACATTGAAACCAGTTGCACCTACTCATAGAACATCTTGACTGGGCTTTGACATTGGGTGAAGACTTGCTGACCAACCTTACTGATGTTGATCCAACACTGGCACATACCAACACTCAGAGTCACCTATACCTCTGAGGAACAATTCTGTATAGTCACTAGTTATCCATCTTTTGAATCTGGAACTCGTACATGTAATATTGATAAACCTAACTTTTGTTTTACTCCACAGCAGAAAACTGTCATTGGTCACACTGTGATAACACCTGTTCCTCTCCCAGACAGGCGTTATCGATACTGACCCCCAATACTTGCTTGCCTGTCTCAATATTTGCATATTTTTAATGTCCACATTGATCCCTTGACTCTCTCCTTAAGATCTCTTTAGGCAGAAAAGATACTCATTTGATATACATTAGCAATAATATATCTAAAGCTAATAATATACTTAATGATTTGATTCATGATGGTGATTTAAGTCTTGCCATTGGCAACTATTGAGTAGAACTTAGCTTCAAAGTTTTTGTTATTATTCAAGCATTCTTGATTGTTTTCCTCATCTTCACTTTATGCTGCCTGTGACATACCCTAAAACAACATCGAGAACAACTTGCATTCCTTTACAAAGCTCGTGCATCAGACCTGTAAACAACATTTTAGCTCCATCCCTACATGCTTACTTGCTCTTCTGGATCAAGTTGTGCTAGGCCATCTGTCTTATTCCTCTGAGTGATCCATTGGCTCTCCTATCCCCCTTTTGTAATCTCCTTGATGTACTCTTCAACCCTAGCCTACAAATACCATGTTGTCTCCTATACTCAGCTGACGCCTGCCTCCTATGTACTATGTTATTATCTTCCTACCACAGGGTAGGTAATGTCCCCTGTGTTGCTGCATTTACCATGTTTATGACTGATGCTCTTACTTGTACCTGCTCTTATTGTTTGCCTATTGCAGCTGATTGTATCCTTGTAATCATGTATGTATCTCTGTAATCTCCTGGGTCACACCTGAAAATAGGCACCTGGTTGTCTAGTGTGCTTACCTGGTTAACAAAACAATAAATAAATTGTTGCCCTTCTGAGGCAACAAGGGGGAATGTTATCCATGGACAAGCACCCCTGATTGGCCCCCTACCTTGCAGACAGTAATACCTGGGGCACAGGCACTTATCATATAAGCATAAGTGTCAGGATCTGAGTTCTACTGTATTTTCTACTGATAATCATAATGCATTTGCCATCATTCTAATTGTACCACTTGGGAGACACCTCTGTTTATACTATTGAATAATTATTAGTTAGACTATACTGCCATCTTCAGTTTTAGTGCAGAACATCAATTACCTATGTAATTATATATGTAACCACAAGTGGCCTTCTCGAATACAGGTCCTTTGTTTAGTTATCTTGTCTTTCTGCTAGCTCAGGATGCTTTCCCAGACAAGTAAGAAGTCAGGTTATTTGCCACTAACCAATGATGAGACTTTTATATATCTTTTAGTAGTTGCTATGGTTATTATCAAGGGATATAAGACCCTTTGCATTGCACCTTTTCTCTGAGAAGAGAGAATTGCTGCTGCCTATAGGTAAGAAAGATTGAGGTGCTCTCCCTGGTGTTTATCATTGTGATTTGGTTGTAAGCCTGCTTTATATACCAGAAATAAATCACTTTATGTGCTAGACACCACTTGTCTGTCATTTCTTCACTTTTGTGCAGTTCCAATAAGAACCTGAGAAAGGTAATTTTATTACCCAGTTACAACAGCTTTGACTACTGTAAGGGTGACCTGAAGTTTTCTGGCATCCCTTCATTATTTCATCACTCTGATGGCATGACATAACATTTTCTTTTACAAGGATCACACTCTAAGTATGTGGCAAGCTCTTCAGTATTTTAGAGAAGGACTGATGTTTGATCCCCAAAGTTTGGGAATAGCACAGAATCTTCATTTTATTATAGTTAGCCAGTTCACAGCAGTTGATTGTAGTTTGATGCAGGGCAGGCTATTAATTTGTGTCCTGCTATGCTGACAACTACAGTGCAGTGTGTGCCTGCTGCAGGGCAGGAACTTAGGGCAGCCCAGAGGAGACAAGGACAGACCAGTGAAGACTTTACAGGTGTTATTTTACAGTTAATTTTTATTTTACTGACTGTTGGAGGTGCAATGTGCAGGATCCATCATTTTATTTTTTATTTTTTCCCTGAGTGTGAACCAGCTAGTCCGTAAAAGTGAACAGTGGGGAAAGTGAAGTAAGCTGCCACAGTGTAAGGATGAGACACTGTTGAACAATGGAGTTTTTGAATATGAGGATGCTGCTGAATAGCTGGGGATAGCCACATGAAATGGAGCATTCCTTTAATTTTCTTCATTAAGAATGGTGGCAGACTTTAAGCATGCATGGGATAGACATATGGGCATAATAATACAAAAACAGGAGGGAAGGGACCCCAAGGACCAGTTAGGATCTGCAGGGGAACAGTAGGTGGAAATCTTTGGGTAGACTGTCTGGTCCAAGTGGTCCTTTTGCCGACAGTTGTTATGTTTCGTGTTCTATAACTTTGCATTTGATGAACATGTCAAAATCCAGCATTTTAGACACCAGAGATGCAGGTCCAAATGAAGTAATTTTCCTTCAGCACTTTGATGTCATAATGTAGCACTTTTTATAGGAACACACACTGAGCATGTCCAGGTTGTTGGCAAGCCATGTGACCTACAACAGCCAGTCAGCAATGCTAGAGATCAAGAACACCTCAAAGTGCACACAACTCAGTGCCATTTCCAGATTTCTCTTACAGGAGAGGACCTGTGGCAGTAGCGGCTGCTGCAGGACCTCTTTTATTTGACCAAGAGTGACTTTTGATCAGAAAACTTTAAAAATTATCAGAGAATCATTCATTATTGCTCCAGTTAGCTGATTCTCACTATATTCAACTGTAGTTTCAGGGTACAGGCCAGTGAAATCCATATACTAGTGAAGCAGCAAAAATGACAGCAAAGACCATTACAGCTACAAATTTGAGATTGTCACTGTAATGGTCTGGCTGTTCTCAACACAGTTTTGCCAGTGTTTAGCCTCAGTTCAAATCAGCTCCACCTTGGAGTTGATTACTATAAATCAGGGGTGCGGAGGGCAGAGCCCCTCATTGGGATGTGGGGTGCAGCCTCGCAAAACTGTGATTTTCCAACATGCTAAACTTAGATGGTCAAGTTTCACCGGTTGATGTGAGGATTTTGACAACCAAGTTGTTGAAGTGACTTGGCAGGAAATGGCCAGTGAAATCATGCTGCAGAGCAGAGGAGAGGATAGTGTGCATAGTGTGAACTTGTGTCTGCACCAGCAGCTGTGGACCCTGTAGCAGGAACAGGGCAGCGTGAATTTAATAGATTGGGAAAGATGGAGGTGGATTTGTGAAAGATTTGCATGACACTCATTTTTACTGAGTACTGGGGTATAGAGAGCACAGAAATCCATATTTATTTCTCTTATATTATACTTTTCTCTGCAGCAGTAGCAGGTAAGGTTGGATTTAACAGACTGGCAAAGGTGCAGGGAGGATTTAAAGGATTTATTGAACAAATATATTTTTACTGACTACTTTAGTGCAGCAGGCACAGATATCCAAGATTTAGAGTGTGTGTGTGTGTGTGTGTGTGTGTGCATGTGTGCACGCACACGTGAGTGTATGTGTGTGTGTAAGCCTGCCAGCCAGTCACTGAGTGAAAATAAAAGTAGATAGTTGTTTGACACAAAAGTGGCTCAATTTTCAAATGTAAAACTATGACACAAGGTGCCTGTGGCAAACAGGCATGATGCAAGTGGCACCTTGTGTCATAGTTTGTGGTAATCCCAATTGCTAAAATGCCAGCTATGGCAAAAATTTATATGCCATGCAGCAAAGCACTAGTGCACCAGGTCACAGGGACTTACACCATGGTGGGGCTGCACATATCTCTTGTGTGCTATTCTAGAAGCCCCACCATGGTCGCAACAGCAGGCTGCCTTCAGACCAGCCAGAAGGTGGTCCAAGGGCCATGAACTGCACCCCATTAGGGCAGTGATTGGGAGCTGCAAGGAGGAGATGGGGCTTAAGGACCACGGGGTGCCCTAAGGGCAACAGGGGCATGGTAACGATGTGCAGAGGTTGAGGTGGCACCCAGCAAGGGTGCCCTGTGCTATTAGAGACAGATGATTGGCCAAGATAAGGAGGCTGGCAGACAAGGTCCAGGACCTGACCCCAAAAGGATACAGGAGAAGAATACCTACTTCATAGGTGCCACTGACCCCAGCACCATTGGTGGGCATCAATGGCTGCAGGTGTGGGGTACCAGTGGTGGCTGGAAACAGTCTCTGGGCACTGTGACATTCCCTTGGTACCTGGCCCCATGCGTGGTGGAAGGCTGCTGCCCGCCAAGGTGCTGGGGTCAGTGGTACCTATGGGGCAAGTGTCAGGGCTGTATCCTTTGGAGGGCTGGGTCCCAGAGCCTGTCTGCCAGCCCCTTTATCTGAGCCAATTAACATCCCCTAATAGAACAGGGCACCACCATAGGGTGCCTCCTCAGCCTGCACATTGCATCTGTACCCCAATCGCACCTTAGGGCGACCCTGCTCCTTATGCCCCTAGTTCCCTTCTGGCAGGTGTATTTACCCCACCTTCTTGTCCTCTAGGTGTTCCACCAGGTGAAGGGTTGACAGAGCCTTCTGCCAAACACTGCAGGTGTGCCACCTATCTGGTGCAAACCTGCGGATGTGCAAATCATGGATCTTGGGTGCAGGGACTCTCATTTTTAGAATACTGCACAGGGTCCCTGATGCACCCCAAGACTGCCGCAGCCCTAGAGCAGCCCTAGATGACTGCAAATTGTGGTGATCTTAAGGCTCTTTGAAAATCAAGCCCCAGGTCTCGGTGGGGTGGTATGTGGTCTGTCAGTGGTGGGGAGGCTTCAAGTCAGCAATCCCAGATGAAAGAACTCTCCTTATTCTGACCACTAAAATCAGGAGGTTTTCACAAGATCTTAATGTATATACCTAACTTTTTTATTTTTTATTTTAGTCTTTGGTAACGGGTAAGGCCCACGAGGCACAAGTGCCTGTTTTCAGGGTGACCTGGGGCACTGGGCAGTTAAGTGACTTGTTCAGAGTCACACAGTATGCAAGTGGAGGTTGTGAGAATCATACTCAGGTCTGGTCTGCTGGATGTATCAAGCTCGTTCACACCTCGTTCCTCTAACCTCTAGGCTATACTGCCAGCCCAACTAACTAACACTAAGATGCTAGAAATGCATTCCTAAAGCCATTTAAAGACAAGGGAACAGTTTTCTTTTTATTCTGATGGTTTTATAGACATGCACTGGTACCATAAAAAGCAGGGAATCAAAAAATGGCTAAATGAGTGAGACTCCTTGAAAATAGGGAGACTTGGAAGGCATGGGTGTCACTCTTTCTGTCACCTCAGTCATTTGACACTGCAGTTTGTGCACCAAAGTCAGCTTTGTTAGTGTCTGGTAGCTGTATTATGTCACCATGTGCTGTCCATGTGTTGTCGATGCATGTAGAAAACATGAAGAGAATAACAGGAGGAGAAAGTGATTCTGGAGGAAGCAGCAGATAATTGTTCTGCCATGCCAGTTCCACCAAGTACAAGTTCTGTAAGCAGTGGTGGGGAAGGAAATGGTTGTGGTGGGACAGGACTGGCTGTGAGGACAAGGGCTGGATATGCAATAGTACAGCCAAAGAAACCATGGTTCTTTGATCCCCAGAAGGCTACTGGTTCCACTGCAGTGCAAGCAGCCTTCCCTGCCAGTTATCCAGTACATTTGGTGATGAACCATGCTGAACAATCCAGCAACACACCAATTTCCCCTCTTCCTTCTTCAAGTGCTTCCAGCTCTCCTACTTGGGATAGAAGGATTCTTCCAGAAAAATAGGTCTTTATTTTACAAAGCCCCATTAGATTGGTGCATGGTGCACGAACCATTGCCTGTAAGTAACCCAGGTGCACCAGAGACCCTGTGCCTAATTTTAGAAAATGTGAGGTCCCAGCATCAAAGTCCTCAGGTTTACTGCATGCCAACAGCTGTGCCAAAGGTGGACCACAGGGGAATGCTGCAAGCTGGGACAGGCGGTGGCAGCAGCCAGTGATGGCCACCCACTGGTCAATCACCTGGTGGCTGGTGGGTTGTCCTAGGCATATCCTGGCTGCGGGGAGTGGGATGGATCAGGCTGGGGGAGGTTTTGGCAACTGGCCCCTATGCAGCAAGTGCACTGTCAGTGTGGGTCCATTGTGGGGCGGGGGGCCAATGCAGCAGTACCACCACAGAGGAGCAGGCTTGTACCTGCTGCAGATCACCAACAATCACCCGGCCACTCCAGCAGTGATCTGGCAAGTGCTGGAGGCTGTATGGGCATGTTCCTGTGGGTACAGGATCACCCCAGTGAGGGCTCCACCAGTGCAGCACATCATGTTAGACCAGCTCTGGGCTGGTTTAATGGCATGGTCTATGTTCCCATGGGGGTGCCTTGCAAAATCTCACATTAGGGGATATTGCAGCAGTGCCCTGGCATAAACCCTTCTGCCATGACACACCAGTGCAAGCCATCACAAGGACAGCAGATGCCCAGTTGGTGCAGGCTGTCACCCCAGTTACACAGGATGCCTTACAAAAGGTGCAGCACAAGGAACCTTTTGCACCATTTCTCCTTGGCCTAACCTTAAGCCAGTCCTGATCATTTTAAAATCAGGCCCATAAAGTCTTGTTCCAGAAAAAAAATCATCTTGCATTGCTGTCCAATTCTTTAAAAATCCCCCTGCCTTCCCAGTTGTCACTAGTGACTTCAAAGCAGCATGTGTGAAGAGAGTCAAGTGGTAGCCCAAATCACAAATTCAGTTTTTTGCACATAAAAATATGTAATAATAACAGTAATAAATACAAAATAAAAATGATCATATATTGAATTGTACTATATCACATATAAGATTTTGTTTTGGAAAATGTTATCAAGTTTCCAAGTTCATTACAGTTTATAGAATAAAAATAATGAAAGAAAAGAAGCAGTGAGTCGTGTTTTACATAGAGGCCAGGATATTCAAGGGAGGTTGCATATGACGCAACAGTGTTGCACCATCGCGCAACCCACTGATGCGCCCCCAGCATGATATTCAAAAGGGATGTTGCGCAAACCTGGCTACCGGGTGCACTAGAAGGTATGTGGTGCAAGTGCTGCAGGCATGCCCATGCATATGTGGCACATCCCGATATTCAGCCCGATGTGCCGCACACATGCAGGCACACACACCCCTTGCACCGCAGTGAGGGACACAAAGATCCACCAAAAAAATAGGAGTAAGGACTGGCCACCCACAGGTGAACTGCCATAATGCAGGGCACAACACAGCAGCTGCCTGTTGTGGGTGACCACCGACCTCTCGAGACACAGGCGGGTGTCATCCCCCACGCTCGATCGTGGGCATCATAAACTAAAGACATTCCCTGGTGGTCCACTGGATCCTACCCCTCCCCGATCGCGGGCGTATTTCAATAGATTCAGTCCCTGCTGGTCCAATGGACCTGCTCCCCAACCAATCACAGGTGTAGTTAAAATAATAGCATCCCTGGTGGTCCAGTGGACCGAATCCAGCCGATCGCAGGCTTTGTGAAGTAAAATGTATCTCTGGTGGTCCAGTGGACCCACTGCCAAGCCCGATCACGGGCATTGTAGAACAGAAAACCTGGTGGTCCAGCGGTACCCCTCCCCACCCGCCCACTCAGACCGACCACCCCACTCCCCACCGGTCAGTGGCCTGTAGCACCCCAGGGAGATACCCGACCTGATAGAGCATACTTTGTCAATGAAGAACAGAGCAAACTCTTTGCATATAGCAGCTGATAAAGCTCTAGCCAGCTGAAGACAAGCAGGATGGAGTAGCCTATCCACAGCCTGGAAGAGATGAGTGTGTCTGTTCTTCACTAGACAATCCCCTGGACAGGAGCTCTGCCTTCTTATGGGCTCAAAATCAACTCAACTTGTCCTCATTAGTCCAGGATCTCTGCTAGTGGTGCTCCAGCCTCTGAACTTTAGTCTTCAGTTCTTTGAGCTCCCCATCATAGGGAACACAAGCACAAGGACCTAGGTTATACAAGAACCAGTGCCACAGAATTGGGGGCCACAATGATGGCCCTGTTATAGGCCATCAATGCCTCCCCAGTCCTGTCTCATATGCAGTCATCATACTCTATAGGTCCAGTACCATCTGAAATCCTACTAGGATAAAACCCTTAAAGGACAGTAACAGATCATCTCCACAGGGGGATTCTCAGGGGCTCCAAATGAGAACCCCACTGTGCAATGATCCAACCAAATGACCAGATCAATCTTGAAGTTGTCAAGCTCGAGTTCTGGGGAGAACACCAGGTACAAGGTGTGACCGCACAAGTAGGGTTGCAGACATGATTAATTGTGACAGGCCTAGTGATTCCATAATCTGGAGAAGTCCCAACCAAAATGTGAGAATTCATCATTGACCCAGGCATTGAAATCACCCAGAACTAACCATCTGGGTGACTCCAACACCAGGTTGGCCATTAAGTCTGTGACTTCCGATCAGAATTCCACCTCACATCCCGAGGGTCGGTTCATGAAGAGGGTCCTGCAGCCTGCACCCGGGCCCCTTGGATGGCCATACACTCGAATGATGTAGTAGGTCCCACTGAGAGCACAGAGAAGCTCAGGCTGGATCCAAAACAGATAGCCACTCCCCACCCTAGTGGTCCCAGCTTGGGCAGTGCACAACAGAGAACCCAGCTGGAACCAACACTTCCAACAGTGGCTAGCATCATCATCTAGCCAGATCTCTGTAATGCAAGCCAGGTAGACCAAAGAAATCAGATTGATAGCAATCTTGCTCCTCATCAACATAGTACTGAGAAGCAGCCCAAGTGGGATGACTGGAGACTGTTGGCCCACATGCTACCTGCCCACTTGAACCAGTGGAACACCTGAGTATGGGAACCAGACAGGAGGACTCCTCTCCAGCTCCCATTTCACCCAGGGTGCCTTCTGAACCTTATCACCCTAATATCAGCTTCCTCATTAGCCTTCTTAAGCCCTTCCACCTAGATCCCTGCTTCCCACAATACCTGCCACTCGGCAGTGTCTGTATATATCTGCTAATGGGTGGGTGGATGGTTCTCAAAGGGCAGAGATCCAGTAGCTGGGACAAGGAATAGCTAAGCCTAGAGGGTCCAACGTCCCAACACATCTTATACTGGCTATCAAACTAAAACTCTACTAAGATCGACTGTCTCAACACAGTACTCCTTGCACAAAGTCCCACATATAAAATATGAATAATTAATCAACCCACCCCAGCCCCACAGTCACCCTAAGCCCTAATACAGACAACTGAGGATAATCATATGATGATTCCATAAAATAAATAGCACTCACTCTCATAATCGCACCTAAAACTATCCACTCGCAACAAGCTCAAACTCCCCCCAGGCCGGCCGGTGAGCGCTGAGGGTTGAGGCATTAGATGCCTCACCTTGTGGCATGCTGGTGACCCAGGTTTGTGAATGGGCCCGTGCAGTCGGGGGTCAGCAGGGGTGGGAAGGATTGAACATCCAGCAGACTGCTCTCCCTTCCGGGGGATATAGGGTCCACGCCACACTTGAGAGACCCCAGGCATTAATTGGGGGTAGCCAGACACTTGGCAATGTCACCGTAATGGCACCCAAGGGAAGGCAGAGCTCGATGGACACTGGTCATCATTGCACATCCAAGCTCCACTGGGAGGGAACAGGAAAAAGAAAAAACCCGGTGCCTAACAGGCGAAGGCTGGACCAGAGGTCTGTCCCCATACCCAATGATGGGTCTTCCGGCTCCACCTCAGTCTCTCTCTCAGTACCCTGGTTGCCCTTCAGATTATAGATAGAGCACCTGAGGCATTGGGGTCCACCCCGGGGGCTCAGAGCTGGAGGGTCAGGTAACCAGGTGTGCGGGGAGATGGGCCAGGCCAAGAACGAGGAACCGGAGGCTTCAGGTGGGGAGAGCAAGACACATCGCGCAGCCATGCTGGAGAGAGGTCAGGATAGCCGTGAAAGGAAACATAAAGAAACTTGAAAAAAACTCCCCATGGATAAAATACAGCTGAGAGACCCAATTGCAATTAACTAAAATAAAGCATAGCAAGCCGTGAGTGCTACTAAACCCAGATTGCCACTAGATATTAGTCCAAATATAAAAGCCTGAAAAGTCCAAATACAAAGAAGACTGTCCAGCTATGTTTAAGTAGTCTCTGCTCTCACCAGAGAAACCAGGACACCAACAGATGAAAAATGCAGTACTCTCACTACTGCAGCAAAGTTCCACCAATTAGTGTTGTGACCAATGTATAAGACAGGAAGCTGAGCAAGTAAAGATCAGTAATCTGTGTGCAGCAAGAGGAAAATTAATCATTTGTTTTGTTTTTTGGAAGCTAAGGATGCTCTCACCACCATTGTAATTCATCAGGTAGACTAGGCGGATGAACGGATTCAACAGTATACCAGGCAGGAAATTCAGAGCTAAGCAACAGCTGGGGAGTAACTTAGTGTTAGGCAATTTCTGAGTACTCACAGGTCGATGGTAATAATCCTGAAGGGATAGCAGCTACGGTTTTAGTGAAAGACCCAGCACTGAAGGAAGTGACTTGATCACAATGACGCAGCAGTAACAGCACCGAAAACATATTCAACACCTGTGTTAACATGCAGGCCTCCCTCCATAGTAGGCTCAGATCAAGCTCATCTCTACCAGCAATCCTCTGGGTCTGATTCAAAACTTTCAGGGTACATTTGAAATCCTGGAGAATCCATCAGATTACAATGCATTATAGAGCTATTGACTATTTTATTTATTTATTTAATAATGGGTAAGTACACTGGTCCCGAGGGCTGTTTTTAGGTATGACCCAGGCCATCAAGATGGCACATACAGCACATGATGAGAAATAAAATGTACAAGAGCATTTATAATGTACAGGTACATAAGGTTCAGAGATAGTGTACAATGAATTACATAAATAAATGAGTTAAAGGCATAATATACAAATGGGGAGTTAAAAAAATACTAAAGAGCTATTTCAGTATACAATTACAATAATAGACAAGGTACAGCTACAACAATGAGACCATAAATCATAATATAAGCAATCTTAGCCAGGGTAACAACATGATAAGGTCATAATAAAGAGAGAAGAGCATCATATTAAGCTTAGGTAGAGGAACTACAGTCCCACCAATCAGCTGCTCACACCATTCATGTGGTGAGGAGCCTCCAAGGAAGCTTGATTGACTGACATCAGGAGTGGCAATTGCAGGTCATGGTTGACAGTAGGGAGTTTTGTAATGTATCTTGAATATCTGGGGACCCTGAGGAATGAAGCACAGCTGGGAGGGCATTCCAGAGCTTTAGGGCAGCGCTAGAGAAAGCTCTCAGCCCCATGTTAGTAGTGAGCCTGGGACCAGCTAGAAGGCACTGAGTGGAGAACCTCAGATTTTGGGAGCCCTGTCTGACACAGAGGAGTCTGGATAATAAGCAACTAGCACCATCATGTTGGGACTTAAATATGAAGAGCCCAGGAGAAATTTCTTACGGGCCTGAGGGGAGATCCACCTGAGCAACAAGTAGAGGGAGCAGTTGTGGGTGTTATAAGGGGCTAGGGTGACAAATCTGAAGATGTTATTGAAGGCAGTGTTAAGACAAGGTCAGGTGATGGGACGAGGTTAGAGATGGCGGTGAGCAGTAGACAAGGAGAGGTAGGAGGGTGCTCTGACCAACAGCGGTCTCACTTCAAGGGTCATGAGATGCTTCAGGGGTAGCAAACACCCAGTTGCTGATTCACCTGTTTCAAGACTAGCCTGATATATATTTGAAGGAGAGGGAAGGGTTGAGTGGGACCCCTAGGTCTTTAAAGGAAGTGACTGTGGTGAGCTATGCCCTGCCAGCCATATGAACAAATATATGATGTTGTGCTTTATGTGATTTCTGTGTATGTTAAAATGCCAATGTGAAGAGAAGGAAATGTTTTTTTTAATGGCTAATAGTCCTGTAATCTGCAAAACAGCTTGCTTGGTAAGAAACTAATTGCATTTCCTGGCTAGCTGACCCAGAGGTAATAAAATCAGCTCATATAATCATAAACCTTACAGGATTTTCCTTGTAACTTAATTGAAGGAAGCCAGTTCAAAGCCTGGGATATTTTAGCCAGGATTTGAGCAGCAAATGACCATTCTGACAGGCTAATGTGAATTTTATCTTACTGGCGAATTGTCTACAGGTAACTTCAAAAGGCTTAAATTCTGAATGTCATATCCATGTTAATTATATGCGTCGGATTTGATTTTTGATATTCTTGGAATTTTGGAAACAGCAGAACAGTGACATCAGCAGTTGTCAAGTCTGCCTTTTATCATCATAGGAACATCGCCAGGATCAAGCACCTTGTTCCATCCGGGATCTTCCTACACTGGTCCATGCCTTTGTGACCTCGCACCTTGACTATTGCAACTCCCGATACCTAGGGCTTTCTGGGGTTGATATCCACTGCTTGCAGCTAATGCAGAATGCAGCAGCTCAATTGTTGACGAGGACATCTCATTCCTTGCATATTACCCCAGTGCTGCACGATCTGCACTGGCTGATGATTCAGTGGCGGATCACCTTTAAAGTTGGTTTACTGACTTATAAAGCCCTATGGACTTAGCCCTGATTACTTGAAAGAGCTTCTTGTTCCCTACTGCCCTGTCGACAGCTCCACTCAGCTGATGAGGGGTTGCTGGAGATTCTGAGGTAACTTTGAAATCTTCAGGGGTCCGTGCATTTATGTCCGTGGCCCCTACCCTCTGGAATTCTCTACCCTGCCAACTTTGGGAGTGCATGACTTGGGGAGATTTAAACAGGCACTTAAAACTTTTCTGTATCAAGCTTTTCTGTGATGCATAGTTGCTTGGATTTGTTATTATAGTTAATTACTGCCTGTGTTTTATATGATTATGTGTTTAATTTTGTGCAGCGCCTTGATCAATCATTTTGAAAGGCGCTTAAAAATAAAGTTGTTTATTATTATTATTATTATTATTATTATTATCTCCTGGCCAAACAAGTAGTTGCTCTAACTCATCTGATAGGTAAATAGGCCAGTTTCTTTAGAACTAGGATAATTGATGACACTGCAAGTTACAGAAGGTATTTAAAGCCCTCAGCTCAGGGCATGTGCACACTTTTCATCTGAACTCTGTCCTGAACACACAGAGAAGCAAAACTGTCACAGCACAGAGATTAAGAACAAAAGACTGCATTTACTCTTTACAGACTTCAATTCACTACAAACTAAGGCTGAACTTAGATTACTGTCAATGTGCATTTTGTACAATTCCACTCTTTTGTTATGCTGTGGCAAAAGATTATTTAAACCTTTTTAGTAGTAACTGTATGATTAGTAACTATTTAGTAAAACATTTTGTTTTAAGAAAACCAGCCTGAGTGAGATTTTCTTATATTTGGTGTGCAATTGTGGGAGGTTCAGTATTAATCTGTGGCTAAACTTATTGCTACGGGATGTCATCATAGGCTACCAACTCGAACAAAGGGTCTGATAAGGGAAAGTCAGAATAAAAGATAAGAAGAATATGAAAGTCTCAAAGAAGATTCTGTGGGATTTGAACCTGGTTATTTCACGCCTTGTGGAAGAAGGCAGAATCAGGGTGGCAGCACTACCCCAAAGAGGTTATAATGCCTGGATCTTCCCCTTAACAAGACTCAAGACTGGTATTGCCACATTCCGAGTAAAGAGGGGATCCTGGGACTTCATGATGAGTGTTCAGTTGTGAAGCCAATGAGCACTATTGAGGACTCAAAGAGGGTATCCCTGTTTTCCCTCTCCCTGTCACAAATTACACTTAGAGGTGGACACTGTGAGCTCTGTGGACCTGACCCTCAGTGGTGGGTTCAATGACAGATCTTGTGTGCCAAGGTGGGATCTGAGAGATCTGGTAACAATGAGATTCAAAAAAATATTGGTGGCACAGGCATAACAGTTGGATTCAAGGCCAGTGTATCTGATTGATAAACTGAAAACAATTATACACAATTTAAAGGCAGAGATTTGAAAAAATAATTTGGTCACAGAACAAAGTTCCTAACTGTTTTCTTTTTTTTTTGGTGTAAGCTAGTGTAGTACTAGTTAGGGAAGAGATGGCTTCCAACTATACAGAATGCACTGTAGACCAACTAAGACAATTGTGTCAGGAAAGAGGGTCCAGTACAGGAGCAAACTATAAAGCACCTCATGGAGGCACTCATGGCAGCTGGTGAGCTAGTGACTGCCAGAACTTTGAGTCACTGTCAGTGACTGAAAAGGACTAAAGCCTAGGTGTGGGGTGCCAGGGTCCATCACAGAGTCTAGTTCCAGGGGGAGCAGGACAGTGAGACCAGAAGGAACCCAGAGCCACAAGAGCAGGGAAGGTCATTACACAGCTGGGTCTAGAAGGGATCAGGCTGCAGCTGGAGTTGAGGAAATTGGAGCTGGAATTTGAGCAGAGGAAGTCTGAAGCACAGCAGCAGAGGGAGTTCAAGCAGAAGAGGTTTGAACCAGAGATGCAGGAAAAAAAAACCAACGTCAGAGAGAGAAAAAGAGCACCAGAGGGAATTTGAACTGGAGAAGTTAAGACTCCAATGACAAGCGCCAGAGGAGGTAAGTGGCAGGTTGAAATTGAAACCCAGGGCTGGGGCATAAGTTAAATTCTAAATTAATAGCTGAATTTTAAGAGGGGAGGATATGGATGCATTTTTAATTCATTTGAAAAGGTCTGTATCCAGGCCAAATACCAGGAGTCCTGAGCTTCAGCCATCCCCACTACTTACTAGTAAAGGGCATGATGTGCTAGCCAAATGGGCAGTAGCAATTATGAGAAACTTAAAGCTTAAATTATGAGTTAACTCCTGAAGCATACAGGGTTAAATTCGTAAGCTCCAAAGAAGCCTGACATGAGATATGAGGAACTCACCACAAAGCAACATCAGTTTTGAAACATTGGTGGGAAGGAGTAGAAGCAAATTCTGTGGAAACAATTAAGGAGGTTATGTTGCTAGAGCAGTCCTTTGGGCTTGCCCAGTACAGTTGAAAACCTGTCTAGAGGACCAAGATCCAAAAACAGCATAAGCAAGCTGCTGAGCTCTTGGACCGCAATGCCAGAAACAGACCTGCTCTGAAAGGGAGTGGGACAGGTGTGCAGCGCAGAAATGGGAAAAGCACACCTTCAAGGCAGCTAAAGCCCTCACTGCCTCCACAGAAGGGGAAGCCCCAAGTTACAAAAAGGGATTTCTCTGATAAAAGAAATGATGAGTGTTGGTTTTGTAAACAGCCAGGGCATCTTGCTAGATAGTGTCCTAAAAAGGCACAGAATGGACAAAGTGGTGCTTGAACACCTGAGTGAGAGTTGGTTGTTTCTGTATCCCTGAGAGCATTCCTGTAAACATGAGGGAGCACATGCACCTGGTTACTGTAAATGGGGTGCAGACCCATGGGATAAGGGACATGGAGGTGCCTCTTACCTTAGTAAAACAGAATTTGGTTGGGCCTGAACAGCTTATACCTAATCAGTTTGTAACAGTGAAGGAATTCACTGTAGAGGAAAAATGCTGCCACTTGGCATTCTCTTGGGCTGGGGTGAGACAGGAGAGATGGTGCAAAAAGTGACAGTGGCAGATAATCTCACCCTGGATGTGATAATAGGGAAGAATCTCCAGAAGGGGTAGTGTGTGTGGTTACCCGGTCAGACAACAAAGGTCAACTGTAGATCCCTGAAACCCCATAGAAGCCCCTGTGGAAAATGGAAGCTGGTTCCCCAGCCTGTGACTCTTGAAATGGGGAGCAGCAAAAGGGAGGTAGGACTTCCCAGGTAGCCATTCACAAGACAGCTACTGAATGTTACTCCATGGAGGAGGGGTAACAAATGATCAGGAGGTTAGGGATGGCAGTGACCTGAATGTTCTGACACTAGAGCTATGGATCCCAGTTTAGGAACTGAAGGACATGTCCCATGCCTTTGGAAAATGTGAAGATTTTGCAGCTGCTCAGAGAACTGACCCTAGTTTGGAGTGGCTGAGGGCTTGTGCAGAATCTGATGGAACACTAGGAGGTGACATAAGACATAGCGTATTTTGAGACAATGAACTGTTGTATCGAGGGCTTGAGGGTGGGGAGGGGTGATGGACAGGTAGCTTGTCATTCCCTAGGGTACTATGAGTTGTTGCTGAAGATCGCTCATGATATCCCATTTCTGGACATCTGGGAATTGCACCCACCATGCAGTGATTCGCCCAGAATTTCTATTGGCCAACTTCACCCAGCAGGTGAAGGAATACGTAGGTCTTATCACCAGTGCCAACTAATAGGGAAGGCAGGTAGAAACCAAAGCTGCCCTAATTCCCTGCCCATTGTGGAGGAGCCTTTCCAGGGTAGGAATGGATATTGGGAACTTTGAGTACCCCAAGCTCCTCCAGGAAGAAGTTTATCCTGATGATGGTTGATTACACCACCTGATACTCAAAGGCAATTGCCCTCTCCTCACTTAGGACAGACAAAATCACAGATGCCTTGCTTGGGATTTTCTCCCATGTTGGTTTCACAGGAGGTTATCACTGATTGAGGGTACCTTCATGTCGGACCTGATGAAATGTTTGTGGGAGGAAGCAGGTGGTGCAGAGATGCACAACACCTTATCACCCACAAGGCATGTGGAAAGGTTTAATGGTACCCTAAAAGCGATGTGCCAAGCATTTGCTGAACAGCATGGGAGGGACTGGGAGAAATACCTTCTCCACCTGTTGTTCGCATACAAGGAGGGCCCCAAGAGTCGACAGGGTTCTCCTTTCAAACTCTTATATGGACGTAGGGTGCCTGGGCCTATGGACTTGATCCGGAGGAGACGGAAGGCAAGCACACCACCGAGAACTCCATAGTAAGTATGTCCTTAAGTTTAGGGAGAAGCTGAAGGAGCTTATGGGGTGGCCCAAAGCAACCTGTCAGCTGCCAACTGAAACAAAAGTATGGTATGATCATGAGTTGCATTTTGCACATACAGTGCAGTCAGGAAGTCATGGTCCTAATCCTACTCCCGAAGGACAAGTGCAGGCCAAGTGGGCAGCACCATACAAGCTAGTCTGACAGGTAAATTATGTATATATAGTGGAACTGCCTGACAGGAGGCATAGCCAGAGGATGTACCATGTCAGCGTGATGAAGCCATATGCAAATAGGGTTGACATGGTATTTCAGTGTGTAGTTCTGGGAGGATAGACAAAGAAGGCCCCTCCTAGACCTGTAGAGGAAAGCAAGTAGGAGTCCTCTTGGAGACAATCAAGCAGTTGCCCCAGTTGACCCTGGAACAGTCCCAGGAAGTGAGAGGGTTTCAGAGGACTTTGCCTCTTTGTTTACTGCCAAGCCAGGACATACTCCCTTAGTGACACATGACATAGATAGAGATAAAGAACCCATCCAATGGACAGCCTACTGGTGTCTGAGGCCATCCTAAAGGACATTAGGAGGAGGAGGAAGAAATGCTGGATTTAGGGGTAATCCAGAAATCCCACAGCCCTGGGCCTCACCCATAGTTCTTGTACCCAAGCTGGATGGCTCTCTCAATTCTGTGTGGACTATCATGGACTCAATGCAGTCATGAAGTCCGACGCCACCAATGCCATGGATGGATGAACTACTGGACAAGTTGGGAGGGGTGACATACCTTACCACCATTGACTTGATGAAAGGGTATTGGCAGGTGGAGTTAACTGCCAGAGCTAGAGAGATTGGCCTTCATCACTCCAATAGGATTATTCGAGTTCTGAATAATGCCTTTTGGAATGAAGAATGTCCTGCCACCTTCAGCGGTTGGTCAACCAGGTGTTACATGGTACTGAAGAGTATGCAGTGGCTTCTCTGGATTAAAGTCCACCCTAGCCAGACTGGACACCCTCTTTCCTCCTTCTGTCCTTTCACCTCAACTGCCCTTACTCGACTCATTGCTGCACCTCTACCAGTCACTGGACCTCCCATCGCTTCAAGACCAGTGGCACTCACACTCACGTTAGTCTTACAGCTAAATTCTGGTCCTAGTTGCTCCTCCCATATCTCACCTCTGTTCTATCAGACCTGCCTCCCTGGTGTACCCCTCAGGAAAAATGACCTCATTTACTGTCTGTTCCTTTAATGACCACCATGGCAGGCCAGGCAAGCTTCAGATATCACCTGCCTAAATTATGGAATTCCCTCCTCTGACCATACAGAATGTCTCCCTGGTAGGCACCTCAACTCCTTCTTAAGCACACTTCTCCTCCACCTACTCCTGTGCCCTTATTAGCTCTAATACCTTGGCATAGCCTCTGCTTTTCCTATAGGATTTGTCAGGTCTGCCTGTTTTTGTCTGCTTTATAACACTACTATGTGAATATTGCTATGTGATTTGCACTTGTGCCTCTGTATATAATTCAAGGTCTTTGTACACTGTAATTGATTCTGATCTCTGTATATGATGATTATTGTATGTATGATGTTGCTTATCCCTATTTCTGTCCCCAGAATGCATCTGAATTGAGCAGTAGTCTGCTCAGTATGCCTTCCTGGTAAAACTTTTAAATAAATAAATATTGCCATCTTCAGTACCAGTTGGAAGGAACACCTGTCCCACCTGAAGGAAGTGTTGGGCAGGATACAGAGTCACGGGGGCTCACTGTCAAAGTTGAAAAGTGCCGGTGGCTAAAATGGAGGAGGCAGCACTAGGCCATGTAGTGGGGCAGGGCAGCTTCACCCTAAAAAGCAAAGATTGAGGCAATAGAGGCGTAGCCTATGCCTGAGACCAGAAGCAGGTTAGAGCTCCTTAGGGATCACAGGGTATTATTGAAAGTTTGTTCCAAATTACAGTACCCTGGCAGTTCCCTATCTGGCCTGTTGAAGAAAAGAAAGCCAAAAAAGTAAACTGGGAGCCAGCCTGTGAATGAGCCTTCATACAGCTAAAGGAGGCACTTTGCAGTGCCCTGTGTTGGCTTGTCCAGATTACTCAAAGCAATTTGTAGTCAGACAGATGCCTCAGATGTGGGGATTGGAGCAGTCTTCACCCAGACATCTAATCAGGAAAGGATCACCCAATAGTGTACCTGAGTAGAAGCTACTTCCATGAGAGCAGTCCTGTTTCACAGTTGAAAAGGAATACCTGCGCTGGAGTGGGCCCTGAAGAAATTAGAGCCATACCTTTACAACAATGCTTCTAGGTACAGACTGATCACAACCCTTTGGTGTGGTTGAATCAGATGGGTAAGACAAATGAGCATCCCTTAAGATGGAGTATTGCCCTACAGGCTCACGACATGACCATCACCCACAGAGCCAGATGAGCCGATGCCAATGCAGATGGCCTATCTCACCATTTAGAGGAGTGAACAGAATTTGTGAAAATCATTACCATGCATAGGGATGGATTCCCACAACTTCACTCTAGGAAGAAGGGATGTTGTGCTATGCCCCTGCCAGCCATATGTACAAATATATGATGTTGTGTTTTATGTGATTTCTGTGTATATTAAAATGCCAATGTGAAGAGAAGGAATTTTTTTTAATGGATGACAGTCCTGTAACCTGCAAAACAGCTTGCTTGGCAAGAAGCTAATTACATTTCTGACTAGCTGACCCAGAGGCAATAAAATCAGCTTACATAGTCATAAACCTTACAGGATTTTCCTTGTAATTTAATTAAAAGCCAGTTCAAATCCCAGGATGTTTTAGCCAGGATTTAAGCAGCAAATGAACATTCTGACTGGTTAATGTGAATTTTGTCTTACGGATGCAAATTATTACAGGGGACTTCAAAAGGCTTAAACTCTGAATGTCATATCCATGTTAATTATATGTGTCAGGATTTGATTTCTGATATTCTTGGAATTTTGGAAACAACAGAACAGTGTCATCACCTGGCCAAACAGAGTAGTTGCTCTGACTCACCTGATAGGTAAATAGATCACTTTCTTTAGAACTGGGATAACTGATGACACTGCAAGTTACAGAAGGTATTTAAAGCTCTCAGTTCGGGCATGAGCACACTTTTCATCTGGACTCTCTCCTGAACACACACAGAAGCAAAACTGCCACAGCACAGAGACTAAGAACTACATACAGACTGTACTAACTCTTTACGGACTTCAATTCCTACAAACTAAGGTAGAACTTCAGATAACTGTCATAGTGTGTGTTTTTTTTACAATTCCACTTTTATCTTGTTATGCTGTGACCAAAAGATTATTTAAACCTTTTTAGTTGTAACTGTATGATTAGTAACTACTAAAGTAAAAATTTTGTTTTAAGAAAACCAACCTGAGTGATTTTTCTTATATTGGTGTGTGATTGTGGAGAGTTCAGTATTAATCTGTGACTAAACTGTTTTTGCTAAGAGGTGCCATCATAAGCTACCAAATTGAACAAAGGGTCTGATAAGGGAAAGTCTGGATAAAAGATAGGAGAATACAAAGTCTCAAAGAAGGATCTGTGAGAATTTGAACCAGGTTATTGCATGCCTTGTGGAGAAGGCAGAATCAGGGTTACAAGGCTACCCTGAAGAGGTTGTAAAGCCTGGATCTTCCCTTTGTGTAACAACCAAGAAGGGTTCTAATTTGGCTACAAGACTCGAGACTGGTATTGTACCCTGATCCAGAGTAAAGCGGGACCCTGGGATTTCATGGCTAGTGTTCAGTTCTGAAGCCAACAAGCACTATAGAGAGACTCAAAGAGGTATCCCTATTTGCCCCCTCCCTGTTATGGATTGCATTTAGGGGTGGGCACTGTGAGATCAGTGGACCTGACCCTCAGGAGTAGGTTCATGACAGTGATGTTATCGAGGGGCATCCATCAGGAGGCCAGGATATGGAGGGAGTTTGTTGGACCAGTGGTGCATCTGGTGAGCCAAGGCTTTGACCCAAATAGCATGGTTTTAGTTTTTTTTGCAGTGACAATAAGTCTGTTTGCTATATACTACAAGGAAGAACAGTGCACTAGGCTGGGGTGCAAGGGAAAATTCAGTAAACCAACAAAGGAAGTACATGCACATTTTAGAACAATTATTTTCGATTATTTCAACCCAGGTCTAAGGGCTAATATTTTCACCACCCTGGGGACTGCTGGCAGCATGTGAGTGTCCTGGCAGTGGGCCTGGCCTTTTAAGGGAGCACACAAAGAGATGAAGGGAGGTTGACATGGGTTGAACAGGATGGATTGCCTGCTCAAGGCACTGTTTGGTAGTTTACTCAGGAGAGCAGAGAAAGAAATCAATCTTGATCTGGACATGACAGCACCTATTGGAAGGACTTCCAGCTATGGGGAGGAGAATGACCATCACCCATGGGAAAAGTGTGAGGCCAAGTGGCAGGAGGGAGTGTTAGAGCCAAGGCCGAGGCAGAGTAAGGGAGTGCAGAAGATAAGGAGTAGCATTTGGGAGTGAGTGCCTTTGGTTGGGACATCCATGGGGACATGTCACCTGAACTATCATGGACAGTCACCCAGGAGGGAGTCCATGAATCTGCAGCCAGTGAGAGAAGAAAATAGCAGCCCTGAGGTGAGAGGCAGACCTGTTCCTAGCCATGAAGGTCAAGCGAGCTGTTGAGATATGGGAATAGCATCCCCAAGATGAGAGGCTAGCCTGTTCCGAGCTACAAGGAGAGTGTGAGTCTTGTGGAACCGAGAGAAGATGTAGTCCTGCAAAATCCTTATTGTTGTTCTTGGATGAACTGAGCTGCCAAACTTAACGGAGTTATCCAGATCATGCCCTGCAGAATGGACAGTGTGCGAATGGGACATTATGGACTCTTGCACTTATGTGACCATGCTGGTCCAGTGTGATGTGTTTTCCCTGAACTGTGATTATCTCACTGCTCCATGCTATGGATTTTATATGTTATTAAATGGGGTCCTACTGTTTCCTTGCACCTTCAGTGTTGTTTCAGTTCTTGCACTGACTGGTCTTGTCACTAACCAAGAATTGTCTTCTAGCCCAGCACCAGGAGGCCAGCCACCCTTCACCTCTTGAAGGACCTGGAAAATGTAAGCCATCTAGTGCAGCTTCTGCTGTAGCCACCCTACCCTTGGACATCTACCATCATCATACCCATAGACACCAGGGAGGGTGGGCTACAGTTGGGGCTTGTCTAGGATGTTTTGGGGTGCCTGTGGCATGGATGGACCCCAAGAATGGTGCTGGATGAAGCTGTTTGATGTTTTCGATGCTTTTTGCATGGGATAGTAACACAACCAATATGGTGCTGGAGAGCTGAGAGAATTTAAGCCTTTCAGTGGAATGTGGGCACTTGGGGTCTGCTGGAGACAGTCTCATGCCTGGCACATGTGAGACCTGTGCAAATGGACTGGGGAAAACCAGGGCAGTGACCAGGGTGCGCAAAAGCTGTGGTTCCAGTAGGGCCCCTGCTGTCAGGGGACCCTATGCTGCAGAGGTCAGCATTGAGAAAACCTTTTCTCATAGACAAACTTGCACTTTTCTTTGAAATTGCTTATCCATTTGAAACAGAGTCTCTCAATAGTGGTGTCAGAAGATTCCAACTCCAGTTTCACATGGTTGGGGTAGGTAGCACAGAAGAAAGAAGCAGTAGGGCCCATTGTTCAAAATATCTAATCTTGGTGCCGTTGTCCACAGTAGAAGCAGGGACAAATTACATTGTTCAGTTTCTTGATCATGGTGCCAGCATGAGGGAAGGAGGCAGCATGGACAAACCACACGGATGCTCAACAGGACTGATACAATAAAACATATGCTATAAAAATTCTTACGCACTAATGGTTATTTTACATTTATTGGTGGGAGGTAACCGTAGGCCTCACAATATACTTTGCAGGGGGTCCTATAGTCATTGGCACAGCCCTTGGGCAAACCCTATGATTTGGGTTGATTGGACTTGGTTGGGAGGAGTTCATGATCTCCTCGTGCCTAGTGCATGTGCATTGAACAATAGATCCCAGCAAGAGAGGGTGATCATATTCATTCTAGCTAACACTACATCAGTTTTGTATTCGGGACTGTGTGACTTTGTCTGTTTGGCAAAATGGCCCAAGTACTCAGCCTCTGATGTTACCATGCCATTGGAAATGTTCAAGTGAATGTGGAGTTGGTTGAAAATAGACTTTGTCCACAGCATGTGCCCTTTGCCACTATAAGGGCCCTGGAGTGGAGCTGTTCCCTGTCTGTACTGTCTGCCATGGTAATGGCCTGTCAGCCCAAGGACAACTGTTGCACCAATAGTCTAGTTTGGCCCCAGCCATTCATCCACCTCCTTGACCTTGAGGACATAAGTTTGGGAGGATGAGAGGACCGCAGCTGCTTTGTAAACCTAAAGGTGACCCCAACCCACAATGCCTGGAGAGGAGGAAGGAGTCCACCCCAGGAAAGTTCTGGGCCTAGCAAAGCTCAAGCAGTGGTCACACATAGCCATTCAGCTCTGCAAAAGAACCCCAACCCAAATTGTTGACCCTGGTAGATTTTCAGACAGTTGGACCGAGTGTGAAATGTCCCAGCCAGAATTGCCAGAGATTGTTGCAGCTCCAAGGCCTGTAACTATAAGTGAGACTCCTGAGACATTACCAAGTAGCCAGCCATCAGGTTTATGCCCTCCGTAGAATCCCCTGGTGGAACAGTCAGAGATCACCCTTCTGGTGATCAAGAGGTCAGAGAAGCAGAATGCCAGATGGAGAGCGAGGGAAGATGAGTGGGAGGAAGAAGTGGAGAAGGATTCTGAATCCTCTTATGCATCCCTTATGCAATTGTGGTCAGTTGCCACTCCTCAGGACCCCTCAACATCTGATGCACCCCACCTTGGTCTAAGGATTGCCATGGTCAGACTGAGGACCAACAGTGGCAGGAAAGGAGTACAAGGATGGTGTGTGACTCCTGGAGGGACAGGTTCCAAGAATGACCATCTGCAGCCTGCCAGAGTGGTTGCAAGCTGAAAGGATTGTGAGGAGGCATATTAGCCAGGAATATCCCTAGTATGACTACCTGTATCTGCCTCAACAGGTGTGGGATGTCATCAAGAAGAGAAGAAAGGACTGGGTATTCCATTCAATTTTGGGAAGCTCTATTGGAAGCACAATTTGAGATTGTGTAGCCCACTGTTTCTCTACAAGAAGCACAGCATGTGGCCATGGGAGTGCCATCAACACAGCGGTGACATTACACTGACAGCATCAGTGCACCACAACAATTTCTCACACTCACAGTGGTGAACTGGTTGTTGGAGTGCTGTAGACCACAGTGCTGCACCAGTGTTGTCCTCCTTCACAGTAACCCCGGGAGGAGATTATATTACTATTTTGGAGGTGTGGGGGCTAAGCCTGGATGTGCCCCAGTTCTTTGGATGTCATGATGGTCAGGCAGCACAATTGCCATCTGCATTTTGGTCTTGCCATAATGTCGGTTGACCATTTGGTTTCTAACTGACATGGTGGAACCAGCTAAGGGTATTTGCACCTGAAGTGCTTATGAGGGACTCACTTTGTGTAAGAACTATGCTTTGCTGCAAGATCGGGATGGTAACTGCACTAATAATTGTGTGGGGCAACCAACTCATATGGCTGGTTTTGCTACCAAACCACACCACTACACCCTACAAGTAGACTACTTGAAGCTAGAGGGATAAGGGAGGACGAGTGGGAGTCAGGCCAATCTGCAGCCAGGAGGAGCATAACCGCACCAGTGCAGTGGCCGGATGAACGGCAGTTCTGAGGAGGTGACTCCGCTGATACCGCCGCTAAGGAGTTAACGGAGGCCATGCTTGGTCACCAGAAGTGGACAGAGAGGGAGCCAGTTGGGCTCACTGGACAGGGGCCAATCAGGCCCTGCAAGGTCAGAAGAGGGACCAGTCAGAGGAAGGGCACAGACCTTTGAACAAGCAGCTGGGCTACAAAAGCAGGCTAAGCCACACTGACTGCTTGAAGCTAGAGGGAGAATTTTCCCTCCACCTCTATATTTAAAAGGAGTCGACCACGCCCACTGGATGGGAAGAGAAACCAGGAGAGCTGGAGGAGGGGAACACAGAGAAGACGAGGAGCATCTAGTCAAGGATATAGCAGCAAAAGGTACTGTTGAAAATTGGGGCTTAAATGATGGGAAGAAGTCTGACACTAGGGCCTCCAACTAACTGAAGAAGGCTACATTTAGGCTAAGGAGGAGGCTGAAGGGTTTAAGTAGATGCCTGGGACTGTTCAGTGATTGAAAGCTTGATTGATCCTCTCAGCAGAGGAGAACTGCTTATGGGGACTGTATTTTAATAACTGTCTCAATGGTCTATAGATTAACACAAAGAACTTGTTGTCGAAAACTGCTTATGGAGATTGTAAACTTTAATATCTGTCTTAACGGTTTGGAGTTTAAACCCAAGGAACTTTAATGTTGTAAGGATTGCTTATACCAATGTGGGGGTGGTCAGCTTCTGAACTGGATCAGTGGCGGCTCCACACCAGGGCTCTCTTATGTACCTGTAACCCCTCTCTAGGTTTAGGAAGATTGAGGAAATATTGGTGGTAAAATTGTCATACTAAGGTGGACAGTAGTCAGCTTTAGAATCTGAACTGTACACTTAATACCTGTAACCCTTGGTTACAATTAGGTAAGCTAGGAAACAGGCACACAGAGTTGACAGGTAAAGTAGGAAGAAGGGCGACTGGTACATCTAGGTGTGATATATCCATATTATCCTGTGGCAAGGATAGGAAATGTTAAGCAGGGGAGGATTGTGGGATGCAATAGTTGTGGGGCAGCGTATGGATGAATGTGTTATGGAGGCTGGGAGGATGTCCAATATGCCACAGGCTGGAAAGGATGAGGTGAGGAAAGGTGAGAAGGATTGGTGAGGAACTGGAGAGGGAAAGAGGAGGAGGAGGAGGAGGAGGAGGAGTCTGGGACAAGTAAGCAGCCAAGTGAAAGTAACATAAGGACATTTTGTGGAGGGAACTATGGGTCAGGGGTAGGAGGATGGGGAGAAACTGGACGGGCAGTCTAACAATAAGGGATGGACTAGAGTCGGGCATACCAGGAAAGGGAGGACTCAAGACAGGAGGGAAGAGACAGCACTAGTCAGAAAAGAGGGAGTGGAAACAGGTTTGGCATATTGGCAAAACTGGTGGAGGAGGAGGAGAAGGAGGAAGAGATTCAGGGGTGACAGAGGAGAGAACAAGAGGAGTTTGCATAATAGGTGCTCATGGAGAGGGGGAAGAGGAGCGCCTGTAGCAAAGGGGAGGAGGAGAGAGGTACTGCAGGAAAGGGGTGGTGCAAGGGTGGATGGGGAGGGGGAGATAGGAAGCAGAAGGGAAGTAGGGTGGGGTGGAAAGGAGGGGCCGCTAGAGACAAAAGCAGATCTCCTAGTACTGGAGGTCCCTAGAAGGGGAACATGAGTGAAAGGGGAGATAAGAGAGGAGAAGGGAGTAGGGGGTGTATTGGTAGTGGGGACCCTATACTTAAAGGGATCAGATGGGGCAATAGAGGGAAATGACATAGTCACATATGGGAGGAACTCATACCAGGGCTACACAGCAGAAGGGTGGGGCAATCACTTCTAAGATGTGTAGAAGGGTAGGGAGACCACACGTAGTGGTGCATGTGGATGACAAATGACCTGGCTGGGAAGACTGTGGATGTGGTTAGGAAAAGTTTTGAGGGAATGGAAAGGCTGCGTGAGGAGTTAGGGAAGCTCAGTAGTCTTCTAGAGGTTCTCTCAGTACCCTGTGTGAGTACAAAGAGGAAAGAGAGGATTAAGGAATTCAATATATGACTGGAGGAGTGCTATAAATCCAGGGCGACAGGATAGTGGGGGACTGGGTGGAACCTGGAGAAAAACAAACTATATGGGGATAGGCAGCACTTGAGTGGCACGAGAAGAGGGGTCTAAAAGCAGAAGTTGTAGGATATATAGCAACAAAGGTGGATTTAAAACTAGGTGAGGGGGTGGCAAGAGGACAGCTGGCAGGCAAGGATCCCAGAGTGAGGGACCAAATGAGCCTACACCCCAAGCTAGTAGGGAAGGTATCAGGAAATTGCACAGAGGGGCATGGAGGGAAAGGAAACAGGAAAGGAAGAGAGGAGACAGGATGGAGGGTGGTCTCATTGGATGAGAGAAGCCTGGGCAACAAAACAGCGGAGCTACAGGTGCTTCTGGCAGTAGGGAGGGTGGACATTGCTGCCATCATGGAAATGTGGACCACCAAGTGCACTGGACTGGAACCTGACAATTTCAGGTTCAAAACTGCACAGAAAGGACCATGGGAGGGAGGGAGGGTGGGGTGGCAATCTATGTGGAGGGACGGGATCAAATGTACAAGGGATGAGGGGGAGGAAAGGAGCACAGAGGCAATTTGGATGCAGCTCCTGGACTCCAAAGGAAGGAAGTTGAGGTTTGGGGTGGTGTACAGACCACCATCCCAGGCAGAGAAGACAGACAGGAGCTAGCAGATCAAATCAGGATGGTATGTAGAAAGGGGAATGTGATCATAGTGGGGATTTCAACCTGCTGGGGTGGACTGGAACATTCTGGTCACCTCCAGTGCTAGGGAGCAGGTGCTCCTTGATGCAATCCAGGGGGTTCCTGACACAGCTGGTTGCTGGACCCACTAGGCCAGGGAACACACTAGACCTGGTACTATCGAATGGTGAGGCAGTGAGGGAAATAAGGTAGAAGGCCTGTTAACTGACAGTGATCACCAGACAGTATGGTTTAACATCACGATGAACAGAGAGTCAGAGGAATCAGCAACAAGGTGGTGGATTTCAGGAGGGTAAACTTCAGGATGATAAATGAGTTGCTAAAGGGGAGACTCAAGGGCATAGAGCAGGGATGAAAGTGGAGCAGAAATGGGACATACTTAAACAAGGAATCATGGAGGTGACGGGAACATGTACCAAGTTACAGAGTAAGAAGAACAGAGCAAAAAACAACATGCTGGCTAAACAGGGAGGTGATGGAGGTGGTAAGGGAAAAGAAAAGTAGCGAATGAAGTTTAGAAGGACAGGGAAGGAAGAGGACAGGGAAGAGTATACCAGATGATCTAGGGAAGTGACCAGGAGGGTGAGGGAGGCAAAGCCACAAGGGAACAAAGGTTAGCAAAGGAATAAAACGAGGGAAAATACTTTTAGGTATGTCAGGAGAAAGGAAATGCAGGGATTGTATAGTGAGGATAAAGAGGAGAGAGTAGGTGGAGAAGGAAGGAACAAGCAGAAGCACTGAATGAATATTTTGCTCTGTGTCCATGCGGAGAAAGGGGGACCAATGCCACCTTGGACTGTGGGGTGGAGAGGGGGAGGAGATGACTGATGGCCTGATTGACAGTAGTAGAGTATTAGAGGGCTTAGGGTGCTGTGTGGAGAAGGCACCTGGGCTGGATGGTATCCACCCAGGGTGCTGCAGGAGATGGTAGAGGTCCTGGCAGAACCACTGGCGGACCTGTTCTATGCCTCCTGGAAACGGGTGGCGTGCCTCAGGACTGGAGGATGGCCCATGTGGTACTGATACACAAGAATGGTCCAAGGGATGAACCAGGGATCTATAGGCCAGTCAGCCTCACATCCATAGTGGCAAGCTCATGGAGACAATACTGAAAGAAAGGCTGGTGGCATTTCTGGAGGACAATTACCTGCAGGATGGGATGCGGCTGTGTTCGCCTCAGGGAAATCCTGCAAACTATTCTTATACAGTATTATGACTGGGTGACAAGGAGTTGGATGGGGCCATGCTGTGGATGTCCTATACTTGGACTTCAGCAAGGCCTTTGATTCAGTGCCCCATTGGCGAATAGGGGCAAGCTGACTGGAGTGAGGTGGGGACAAGATGGCACTACTGGATTTCAAACTGGCTAACAGATAGGGCTACAACAGGTGGTGGTGGGGAGGAAGGTCTCTGAGCCTAGACCAGTGACAAGTGGGTGCCACAGGGCTCGGTATTGGGGCCGTGGTATTTGGGCTATTTATCTCGGACATTGCACGTGAAGTGGAGAGCAGGGTGAGTCTGTTCACTGATGACACCAAAATTGGTGCAGTAGTGGATGAGGAGGAGGGTGGAAACAACTACAGGAGGACCCAACCAAGCTGGAGGAGTGGTCGAGAGGTGAGCTGGGGTTCATTGAGGTAGCAAGGTTATGCATTTCAGGCAAAGAACCTAAGGAGGGAGTACTGGCTTGGGGTAAAGCTTGGGATCAGAGAGGAGGAAAAGGACTTGGAGTAATGGTAATGGGGAGCATGAACAATACTGCCCAATGCAGGAAAGTGGTGGCGAGAGCAAACAAGATGCTGGGGTGCATAATGTGGGGTTTACATCCAGGCACAGGAGGTAATCTTGCCCCTCTACAGGTCACTAGTCAGACCGCACTTGGAGTACTGTGTGCAGTTCTGGAGGCCACACCTGAGGCAGGATGTCAAGCTGTTGGAGGGGAGGTAGTGGAGGGTGACAAGGATGATTCAGGGATGGAGGGAAGATACTATGAGAATAGGCTAGGTGATCTGAATATTTACACACTGGAGAAGAGGCGGATGGGGACATGATCAAAACCTTCAGTACCTGAAGGAATCTTTCAGGTGGGAGAGGACAGGACATTTAAATTAAGGAACGCAAGAGCTACTAGAGGGCACTGGCTAAGAATAGAAGGTAATTCAGGAGGGAGATGAGGCGCATTACTCTGCAGAGAGTGGTGTCGAGGTGGGAATGCTCTACCAGTAAGGGTGGTATCAAGTAAAATGTGGATGGCTTCAAGAGGGCATGGAACAGAGAGTGAGAATGGGTGCGGCAGTGGAAAACCAGGAGAATAATGGGTTGGGGAGAGGCATCTGCAACCTAAAGAGCTAGCTGCATAATCAAGCAGACATTGATAGACCAGGAGGTCTGTTTCTGCTGGCACATATCTGTATGCTCAGATTTTGGGGACTGCAAAGTGATCAAGCTCAGTTCCCTGCAAAGCTGTGATGCCAGACAGTCCTGGTGACATTTAAATGGGTGAAGATAATTCTTGTTAAGACTTTTTCTGTTACAATTTTAATCAAAGACTGTGGGGGCTGTCTATAACAGCTTATTAGCCTGATAACTGCCTTTTGTTATAAGCTATCATGTTGATGCTATTGTTCCAAGTGTTTAGTATTATCATTGATATTCTGTTGCTGCTATAATCAATGTATCAGTGCTGCAGCATGTTAAATGTTTAGGACAAGTAATGCCACTGTGTATCTGCCCTGCTGGGCCATTACTGCTATGATAATTGCTACTGTGTTTAGGTAACAATTTGTAGGGGGCAGGATTTGAGAGTCCATGTTAATTAGGCAGCAGCATTTTGGGCAGCAGTTAGGTTAATTAAGCAATAAGGCATGGTGGAGGGTGTTATGGTAGGCTATCGGCCCACCTCAGGTGGGTTGAAGCATGAGGCAAAGCTTGAGTGCTTCCACCACCGAGAAGGGACGTTATCCCACCATAACACACACCGCGTGTTTTATAACGATCATGAAATGGGTCCTTGTTACTAAACGGTACACATATTTCAAAACAGTTTTGGATAATTATATTTAGAAGAAAAAATCAAAACTGTAAAATAATCAGAGAAACAAATAGTCCAGGTTTTACTTTGCTTTGTTCTTATTGCCAGCAGGTGGTGCCAATGCTATACATGTGGTCTCAGCAGCTACTGTGTTCTTCGACAGAAGTTTGCATTCATCAGCGCTGTCACCGGTGGTAGTGTGTCTGGCATGTACTTTGGACAGATCCCGCTCACTTCTGCTACAGTTTTAGGATGCAGCACTATGCAGTTTGGGAGTCATGATTTTTTAAAATGTAAGTGGTAGTTCATTTTAGTGCAGCGCATACCTACACTCGGAGCTGGTAAAGATAGAGATGTGTAGTTGCTGCACTTCATGGAATCCAATGCAGCAGTTAAACTTACAAAAAAAAAAGGAAATTTGTTTGGTGATGGGGACCAACAGGATGTTCAATATTGTGGAGCCGGTGTTTACGGAGATCTGTGCTTGACAGCGGGCCACAGGATGACTCATTGAGGAGATCTGTGTTGGCTGTTCAAAGGTTTGTTTCAGGTGGGCAGCTGAACTGCACATAATGGTATTTGTTAGGTGCCCAGTCCATTTTGCCTGTACCTACTTTCACCTGAGCCATTGTGGTGGGATAATGGCCCAGCTGAAAGCAGCTCTCAGCCAATCAGAACCCAGCATTCTAATTACTCATTTCATAATTTAGGTCAGTGTTAGGTCTGGGATGCCACCCTTGGGATGTAGGTAATCCATCCGAAGGAGCCAGGTGGGTGGGTGACCAGAGTGAAAAGCTCGGGGTGTGAGGGAGCTGAGCTAGTATGGGGCCCAGTATGTAGCTCATCAGGTCCACCTTGTGGTGAAGCAGCCTGAAGCTCCCAGGATTTGGCAGAGGGGAGTGTGCATACCCTGCCTGCTTTGGCCATGGTGGGTGGCAGCTGGCACCCCAGATCTCACAAAAGGACACTGAGATTTTAACAGGGGACAGCTGTAAACCCCGGAGAGTGGTGCATAATTTATAGTGCATTAGAACATGCATATTTTGGGACACTTATTTTGTGTTATTTTGACCCAGGCCCTAAGTGGTTAATGTTTTCACCACCCTGGAGGACTTCTGGCATCATGTGAGTACCCTGGAGGTGGGCCTGGCCTTTAAAGGAGCATGCAAAGAGAGGAAGGAGGTTGGCGTGGGGTGATCAGGACGGATTCCCGCCCAAGGCACCATTTGGTAGTTTCTTGGGGAGAACAGAGAAAGAAATCAGTCCTGATCTGGACATGGCAACAGTCGTTGGAAGGGCTTCCCCAGCTATGGGAGGGAGGGAGGAAGACCATTACCCATGGGAGAACTGAGAGGCCAAGGGCAGGAGGGAGTGTTGGAGCCAAGGCCTGAGGCACAGTGAAGGGAGTGCCAAAATAAGGGAGTAGTGTTTGGGATTATGTGCCATGGTTGGGACATCCATGGAGACATGCTGCTAGAATTTTCATGTGGACAGTCACCCAAGAGGAACTCAGTGGATCTGGAGCCAGTGGGGAAGGGAATAGCAGCCCTGAGGTGAGTCTGACCCATCCCTAGCCTTGAAGGTAATGCAAGCTGTTGAGATAAGGAAATAGTAGCCCCAAGGTGAGAGGCTAGCCAGTTCGAGCTGCAAGGAGAGGGTGAGTCTTGTGGGGGTTCCATGTCATAATCACAACTGCGTAACAGTGACCCATGACAAGGGTGCCAAACCCGCAACACAACCAGTTTGGTTTCTAAGTTTTTTGTGGCGGTTTACCCACCGCATCTCCCTGCGGGTGGCTTTGCCCCACCTACATCCCTCTTCCTTAGGATTCTAATTCCAGGGGGCATGACTCAGGGACGGGTGGAACGCTAGTCATGAACGTGTTCATGCCATGATTAAGCGGTTGTCATGGGTCACCATTCCGCAGTCGCAATATTGATAGATTACCTCTTGTGGGACTGGGAAAAGATGTATTCCCTCAGTTTCCTTATTGTTGTTCTTGGATGAACTGAGTAGCCTAACTTTACGGAGTTGTCTGGATCATGCCCTGTGGAATGGGCAGTTTGCAAGTGGGACATTATGGACACTTGCACCTATGTGACCATGTCAGTCCAGTGTGATGTATTTTCTAGTAATCAGTGTAGTAGATTGCTCCCACCACAATTCAAGCAGGGTGCATTTCAGGAGTTGCTAGCCCCGCAGGCTAACCAATATCTAAAAGAAGAACTGCACCTCAATCAGTAAAGTTGTTGCAAAATAACACATTTATCAAGCGCAATTGCAAAATAACAAACTAGAAAGCAACTCCAACTAGACACCTCGCATTTCGATCAATTGATCTTCGCCAGATGACTAGTTACTTGTTATAACTGAGTTGTTTATGTTTATTTTATTTATTTATTTATTACACACAAACCCCTTTAGGCTGTGACTATTTTAAAAGGGTTTAGGATCAGATACAACAGAAGACAACAATTAGTAGGTATATTATACATACATACTGTACATTAATAGTACAATCCAAGTCAAAGTGAGTGAGATGCAGAGTGGCAGTATGAACTAGAGATGTAATACAGCCATGCAATACAGAACAGTTAATACTGTAGAGTACAAGCAGCCAAATAATACAATTAATGGGATACTGTGGACTGCCAGGTTACAAAGGTTTTGGCTGAGAACAGTAGTGCTGTTACTAAGCAGTAGATTTAACTGGTGCCTGTGCTTGAGTGGCAGACAGGGGCAGGTTCAAAGACCAGAAATGGCAGTTGCAGGGCTGGGGCAAGAAAGCAAAGAGGGAAGTTGGGATTTAAACACATTTATACAGCCAGATGATTTTAGAGAGGGGCAAGCCATTCCACAGTTTAGGGAATCTGAAAGTGAAACAGGCTTGTCCTAAGGATGTTTTCCTACAATGTAGCATCAGGGAGTTTTTGCTGAATGCCCCTTGTGGCATATTTTGGTCAACCAGGTGAAGCATGGCCTGCACACCGGGATAGTAATCCAAGAAGGGCTTCTAACCAGTAACCAAGGTTCTGTATTATAATCTCCAGTCAAGGTTCAGCCAGTCAAGGTTATTATAAAATACACAGGAGTGGGAATCCTGCCTTAGGTCAAGACAAAACAGTATGCTCTGTTCAATAAACCCCTGACCCTTGCCCGTACATTTTTCACTAGCAGTACCATAGACCGTCAGGCCATAGACGATTATGCTGACAGTGTAGCATCTGACAAGAAGTTTCTTTATCTCTGATAGGAAGCTATTCCAGTGTCTATAAAGCAGCCCTAGTCTGGAGTTGTTGGTCTTGATTAAGGTGTCACCATGTGCTGCATAAAATAAGCCTAAGTCAAGGGTGACCCCAGGTACTTGTGTCAACCTGTTCTAAAGGGGCTCTTGAAGAAGAGGTAATGTTTAATTACAGGAAGAAGAGGACTTACCACTGGAGGCAAAGAGCATAGATTTGGTTTTGTTAGTGTTCTACAAGTAGATTGGAATTGAACCAATCCTGGATGGCAGAAATGTCAGGCTGTAGTCTCTGCTGGAGTTTCCCCAGGCTCTTGTCAATGGAGGTGATTACTGCATCGCCGGCATATAGAAGGATTTTAGTGGACTTACAGACTAAGGAAGTTCATTTATGAATAGACAGAAAAGAAGAGGGGCCCAGGATTGACCCTTGAGGGAAACCAACTGTAACTGGTCTATGTTCGAGAGAGTACCACGGCATTTTACAGACTGAGTTCAACCTGCCAGATAGCTGGTAACCATTGTGTAGCACTACTGAAGAGACCCATTTTGACTAGTTTCTGGCAGAGCAATGCATTGTTGACAAGAGCAAAGGCCTTGGTAAGGTCAATGAATATGGAGCCTGCAAAGCCGCCTCTGTCCAGTGCATGGTGAGGCAAATCTGTAAACTTCAAAACATCTGTCATGATACTGTATTTTTTTTCCTGAAACCATGCTGCTCCTTGGTCAGGAGCTCATGCTGGTTGAGGTATTGAGTGAGCTGATCATTTACCACACTTTCTAGCATTTCTAAGAGGGGTAGGATAGAGATAGAGCGGTAATATGAGGGAAGGCCATGATCGCCCCTTGGAATACAGGGGTTACATGTGCTATTTTCCAGAGCCTTGGTACTTGCCCAGTGGAGAGGGATAAATTACAGATGAGTTGAGGGGTGAGTAACCCATTATTACTAATTTAAGGAGCTTCCATCAATGTTGTCTGGGCCTATTCTTGTTGTGATTTTGGTTTGGGCAAGGTAGGTGCACATCTCAGCCCAGGTTAGCCTTTTAAGGTAGAATTTGTGTCTGTGGGGAAGGTCAGGTATATCATCAGCCCCAGCAGAGTGGGTGTTTGGAGCTGGGATGTAGGCAGATAGATCACTAAAAGTTATGTTAAAGGAGTTCATAATGTTCTTGTCTCTTTCAATTGTAGTGTCATCAGCTGTGATAGAATAGGGAGAGGTTTCCTTGCATTGCGAGAATCTCATTGATCCCACCGCATAGCTGTTTAGGTTGAGTGAGGAGGGTCTTTTGCCTATTTTTATGGTAGTTAGCCTTGGCAGCTTTAATTTGGGTTTTGATAATGTTCCTGAGCTCTTTATACTTTTGGAGAAAGGTATTTTATACTTTTGAGAAAGGTATGATGACCATATTCCTCAAACTGGGCCCAGACTTTGTTATGCTTTCTGGTTAACAACTTGAGTGTGGGGGTAAACCACGCTTGAGAGGTTCCTTTGTTGACGAGGGTATTATGGGGCAACAGTGTCACAGACTTCTGTTGAACTGGAGTATGAAGTACCCAGCGTGGCATTTATTTCTCGTGTCTGCTACTGGAAGAACCAATCAACCTGGTGCAGGAGGGTACGGAACTGAAGAAGTCTGTGACTGCGGAACAATCTGGTTTTGAAGAGGAAGGCTCCACAGGGGTGCTCTTGCTGACTATTTGCATGTGACTGGGGAGTGATCACTTTGAAAGTCAAGCAGAACTTTGTGGAGATGATCCTGTCCAGGTGGTTGACTAGTACCAAGTCTAGCAGGGTAGCAGTGCTCATTTTGTAACTGACCCTAGTAGGGAGGAGATCACTGGTTAGGAATTTGACACAGTCCCACACAAAAGATTAATACACAAATTAGCCAGCCTGAGAGTGGTCCCAGGGTAGCAGCCTGAAATAATTGGCTGGACAACAGGACACAGATGGTAATAGTAAAACAGAGTCCACTCTGAAGAAAGGGGGTTACTAGTGGGGACCCAGGGTTCAGCACTGGGTTGGTCTTTTAATGTCTTTATAAGTGACATTATGGAGGGACTGCAAGGAAAGTATGCAGCTTTGCAGATGACACAAAGATCTCGCAACAGGGTTGATACATGGGGGTGGAAAGGATGAGAAGGGACTTGTCAAGGTTGGAGGAATGGTCAGAAGTATGGCAGCTTAGATTCAATGCAAAGAAGTGCAAGTAATGCACCTGGGAAAACAAAACCCAGGGAAAGAGTACACAATGGGGGAGGAGATACTAACAACAACAACAATGGAAAGGACCTGGGGGTAATCATATCAGATGACCTTAAGGTTAGCAAGCAATGTGAGACGGCATAGGAGGGCAGGGTGGATACTGAGATGTGTATAAAGAGGCATCACCAGTAGAAAACAGGAAGTTGTTATCCCTCTGTACAGACAGTTGGTGAGACCCCATCTGAGTACTGCATGCAGTTGTGGAGACCCCATCTCCACCAGGACATAGACAAGATGGAGGCAGTCCAGAGGAGGGGACCAAAATGGTGCAGGGTCTGCACCATAACCCATATGAACAGAGACTAAAGGATCTTAATATGTATACCCTTGAGGAAAGCAGGGAGAGTGGGGACATGATAGAAACTTTCAAGTACCTCAAGAGAATCAACAAAATCCAAGACAGTAGCATCTTTCAGAAAAATAGATGCAAGAACAAGGGGCACAATTTGAAGATAGAGGGGATGGCTCAGGGCAATGTGAGGAAGTATTTTTCACAGAGAGGGTGGTGACACATGGAATGGCCTTTCTGAGGAGGTCATGGGGTCAAAATAGTGGGGAATTCAAGAATTCATGGGACAGACATAAGGCAATTCTGGTGGGGGTAGGAAGAAGTAGGCTGTTGTTTAACTAGAATCTGCAGCTTATCCAATAAGTAGGAAATGGGCAGACTGAGGGGCCAATGGTCCTTATCTGCTATCAAAGTCTATTTCTATATTTCTAAGATGTTAGCGATCTTGTCCCTGTAAGCCTTGCTACTGCTGGAAAGCCAATTATAGTTGAAGTCCCAAAGACTATTTTTTCGACTGTGGGTTTAACCTGGTCACAGTATTGACAAAGTTGTCAAAGTCGGGACTGACATTGTTTGGGGAATATAGCCCATCAGGAACTTAAAATTTTTCTCACCCTTGCACCCAGTTTAAGATTAATAGCAATTAATTCAATGTCTGTAGATACTGGATCGAGGGGAGTCTGACAGATTTAAGGTGAGACCTGAGGTACAGTAGGCATCCTCTGCTTCTCTTACAGGGTATGAGTTTATGTCAATTTCATTGTCAGCAAACCTACTAGTGAGCCAGGTTTCAGTAACTGCCACCACATCAGACTGGGAGTTAGATACCCATAGTTTGAACTTGTCCAGCTCGGACATGGGACCACCTGTATTGACATGGGCCACCTCCAGGCATCCCCTGAATGATAAAGAAAAACACGCTAAGCAATCATAGAGAGAAATTCAAAATTCAATGCAAAGTTTAATCAGGAAGTGCCTGGACAGCACACACTAGCCCCAGTGCTTCAGTCCTTCACTGGGTCTTCCTCAGGGGTGGGTCTGAGGAATGAACAAACGCCACTTATTTATACATCATCATTAAAGTGCCAATCACCCAAGTGTTACAATTTATGCAAAAAAAGCAAAGGAGAGGGCTGTGGATGGATGGAACAACCTTCCTGAGGAGGTTGTGGAGTCAAGAACAGTGGAGAATTAAAGAATGCATGGAACAGACATAAAGCAATTTTGGTGGGGGTAGGAGGAAGTAAACTGTTGGTTAACTAGAATTTGCAGCTTATTCATCAGGTAGGGAAATGGGCAGACTAGGTGGGCCAAGGTGTCCTTATTCTGCCGCCAAGTCTATGTTTCTATGTTTCTAAACATACACAACTTTTAAATATATACAAAACTTTTCTTGTTTGTACCACACCAATACCAGGGACTTATACTAACTTCTAGCATTTAAAAATTCCACTTAACTTTTAATTTAAAATCAAAGTATTATTCTACTGATACTTGGGTCTCTGGTTTGTTTTATTAGTTTTCAAGTGATGGTAAAGGGTGGGGAAAAGGGGAATAAACAAGGTCACTTAATATTTGTACCTTTAAATGGACATATGTAATAGTGGTAAGGGGGATAGAAAGGTGGCACTAGGAAATACCAAATTATAAAATAGTCAGAATCCAGTATTTTATCACAATAAAATCATAATTATTTAACTTATTAAGGTTCTGACTTCAAAATATCCAACGGATGTGTTTCACTGGGAGGTCAAAAGATCAGCAGTTTGCCACTGGATAGGGGCTTCCCTAGATTTCCACAGTGGTACAAGGCTATTACATAGATTCAATGAAACTATTCATTCAATAATTTATGTCTTTAGGACAAACATCAAGGCTCACAATATAATACTTGTATAGAAATCAAAGTATCAGTATGGAAGGGTCCTTTTCAAAGGTTCAGGTGTACCTTGCCTTTAGATATCTGGTTCAAACAGTAATGTCAGACATCAATTCTCCTGATACAAACACCACTATATCAAAATAAGGAATTAGCAGAGTAGATAGCAAATGTCACTTTGGAGAGGTAACCACCCCAAGTCCAGTTAGTATAATGAATTTCATCTGAGCTCTGTGGGCATACAGAACTATAGCTCACACTTTGCCATTTCGGAGTAGGGATTAGGTTGTTCTTCTGTGAAAAAGAAAGAAAAGAAGAGAAGTCATGAGTAAATTAGTTTAATGGTAAGGCTTAAAATCCACTTCTTCATTTAACCCAATTGAGTCACTGTATCTAAGCTTAGGATCAATTTTGTTTCTTTTGTAAGAGAGTATTTACTCTATTACCTCCTCTAGGGTGTTTTTCTGCATGTTGCAGTGTGGTGAACCTAAAACAATCTGGTTTCCCATTATGTCTCTCCAGGAATGTGCTCCAATGGCAATGTAAATGTTTTCATTTACAATTGCCTTTAATGTTCCCGGATCCTCTGTTTGGTCGGTCTTGTAGTTCTCTCCATGTAAAAACAGAGGCAAGTGCACTAACATATATAGACCACAAAAGGGTTTGTGCAAGTTATAAAATTCTCAATCTCTAACTTTCCCATCTTTTGTAAAGGTTTACCTGGTTGTGTTTACTGACAAATATTATATCCCCACATTTGTTGAGGCCTTTAGGTCTCATTCTTATCCAATTACTTTCCTTTGTGTTTCAGTAGTTGATACAAAGTGGCTGTTAGTTACTCTTTACCCAATATTCCTACCCTTTGAGAAAGTTACTCTGGGTTTCTCACTAATCTATGTTTTCAAAATTGAGTCAGACAGGAGCACTAGCCAGTACTTGTGTACAAGCCCCCACTCTCCTGCTAGGGGGTTGAACTCAGTCACACATATAACTGTATTCCTCTCACCCTTCTATATTTCCCCATTTGTAGGTCTGCTGGGCTATTAGGTCTTGCATTATTTGATATTTTTCCAATTGTAGGGTCAAAGGTCAGCTTTTTCAACATCTGTACTTTTTCAAACGCCTCTCTAAGATTTTATCAGAGTAACCCTTAACCTCAGTCTAGATTTTAGCATGCCAGCTTGTTCAAGAAAAAACTCTCCTCAGAACAATTCCTTTTAATCTTCAGTTCTCCTTATGGTATTGAAGATATAAGTTTTTTGTGGGCACCATTGCTAGCCTGCAAAATACTATTGGCCACTATTTCTTTTCTTTTGAAGCCCCTCGTCTTAATGGGTTCATTTGAGTCCCCATTAATTCCCAATCAGGGAATTTCAGGATGCTTTTGTTCTGTTCATTGGTAAATTGTAGGCCCAGATCATTACTGTTAATGTAGGAGATAAACCTGGTATGCCATTGATGTCTCCTCTCCATAACACAATAATATCATCTATAAAGCTAAACCATGAATCAGTATGTCACCAGAATTCATTTTGGTTTTGTTCATGATGAATTTGTCCTCAAAATACCCCACAAACAGATCAGCATACGAGGGGAAAAGTTGCCCCATAGCAGTGCCGCACATTTAGTACTCTTTGTTGAAACAGAAGTAATTATGTGTTAGGGCAAAGTCAATTGCCCATTTAGGTGTAAATTATTTTGTCTTCTTTACAAAAGTGTTCCACTGCATCAATTCCCAAGTCATGTTTTATGGATGTATATAGGCTGTTTACATCAACTGGTTAGCCAGCAGAACTCTACATCCCACAGTTTCCTATCCAGTTTATTAAAAGATCCATGCTATCTCTACAAAACTCATCATAAACAAACAAAATGTAATTCTGGAGACGTACTGAATCATGGTTTCAATATATTTTGTATTGGGGCGAGCAGTGCGGTGCTGCACCATTAGATGAAATGGAACTGCACAGTGTGTGTCATGTTTGGCAATCACGGACTTTACAAAGTTAAAATTAAGTAAATAAACAGCAGAAAAAATTGTCTTTTCTATGCAAAAGCTTAATTGGGGTACAGATTTCAGGGTGGGAGATTTACTTTAATGGCTGTTTTCCTTTAAATGTGTATATGACTGGGCTTCCTGATTTAATAACAGAAACAGCAAATGTTATTTTTTTTTTCAAATGCCAGCCCCATGTGTGCCTGCATTTCAGTCCTCACCTTCAATATGTGTGTGACTGGGCTTCTTGATTTAATAACAGAAACAGCCAATGTTATTTTTAAATGCCAGCCCCATGTGTGCCTGCATTTCAATCCCTCCCTTAAATGTGTGTGTGACTGGGCTACTTGATTTAATAACAGAAACAGCCAAATGTTATTTTTAAATGCCAGCCCCTGTGTGTGCCTGCATTTCAGTCCCCCCTTAAATGTGCGTGCACTGGGCTACTTGATTTAATAACAGAAACAGCCAAATATTGTTTTTAAATGCCAGCCCCGTGTGTGCCTGCGCTTCAGACCCTCCTTTAAATGTGTGTGCAACTGGGCTACTTGATTTAATAACAGAAATAGCCAAATGTTGTTGTTTTTAATTGCGGGCCCCTGTGTGTGCCTGCATTTCAGTCCCTCCTTAAATGTGTGTTTGATTAGGCCACTGGATTTAATAACAAAAAAATCTGCAGTTGGTGGTTTTTTAATTTCCAGCCTCTGTGCCTACATTTTGACCCTCCGCTTTAATTAAATAAATAAACTAATGTAGGGGTAGGAAGGTTTCGTCCCAATAGGGATTCAGGACCTCTAGAACTTCAGGACAGGCCACACAAATCTGGAAGGAGAGGAAGGAAGCTTACTCAGTGACCAAGATGCAAAAGGTTTATTTACAAGGGATAAGAATAACAAAATAACTATTTCTACAGTGCTACAGGAAAATAAACAACAAAACAATATGACTGGGACCAACAATTGGTCAAACCCAGAACAGGTGGTTAACCCTTTTAGTCCAAGTCCTGCATGCACTTGGCTGAGATGACAGGGCAGATGAAACAAGCTTGGGCTTTGCAATGAGTTGGCTGATCAGTAGGTGGGCATTGACCCTACAAAATGCTTTTACAAACAGGCCTTAGAAAGGCAACCCTGGATGAACACAACACAAAGAGAACACTGCTAGCTAGACAATGAAGAGCTTGGTGATCCTCTGCGGCTCTGGGCAAGAAGTTGAAGATTTCCAAGCAGTAGCTTGGCAGAAGACACCAGGAGAAAGGACTGCTGTGTGACTGGACTTCTCTGGGACTAAAGAAGTAGAACTCTTGTACTTGGAACTTTAATTTAGGTAAAGAAACAACAAAACAAAAAAAGTGTCTGTCTGAGTTAACTGAACTGAATGGTTATCTGAACAGTTATCTAGGTGTAAATTTCAGGTGATTGTAAGGACTTGATAGCTGTGAGGTTTAAATTACTTGTAGAAAGATCTAGTAAGTAAGGGGAGTGGCTTAACTAGAAGGAAGGTATATTTAAAGACTGCCTTAGAAAGAGTTTGCCAGTAGCTTGGGCAGAAGGCACCAAGAGAAAGGACTGCTGTGTGACTGGACTTCTGCTGGGACTAAAGAAGTAGAACTCTTGTACTTGGAACTTTAATTTAGGGTAAAAAGCAAACAAAACAAAAAGTGTGTGTTTGTCTGAGTTAACTGAACTGAATGGTTATCTGAACAGTTATCTAGGTGTAAATCTCAGGTGATTGTAAGGACTTGATAGCTGTGAGGTTTAAATTACTTGTAGAAAGATCTAGTAAGTAGGGGAGTGGCTTAGCTAGAAGGAAGCTACATTTAAAGACTGCCTTAGAAAGAGTTTGCCAGTAGCTTGGCAGAAGACACCAGGAGAAAGGACTGCTGTGTGACTGGACTTCTACTGGGACTATATTGCCTCCCTCCTTCCCTCCCTCCACCTTCCCACCCAAAGCTAGTTCTACTTTTATAGGCACAGAATTTGACTGATAACAGGAACTTCCTGCTTGGGAGCAGGAAGTGAGTGATCACAGAGCCACCAAAGACCCCACCATCCTAGAAGGGCAAGATTAGTTCTCCAGCCCTCCAGCTACTGGAGGTCTGCCTCTGAGCAAGTAAGGGGTCTACTGAGAAATATAGGATATTCTTGTCTCAGAACAGGATAATCAGGAGCTTAAAGGGCACACAGGAAGAAAGTAAGAGAGAGAGAAAGAAAAGAAACAGAGGAAAGAGTAAGGATTGCAGACAGTTAAGGGGCCAGAAATAAGACATGATGGGAGCGGTGCAGTGAAGTGGCTGTGGAGCAGCAGTCTTCTGGGAGACATTCTGGAGGATGTGGTATTGTCCCATCTGCAGGCACCTCTCTGGGCTGAGGGAGGAGGTTGCTCATCTCCAGGCTGAGTTGGCCACGATTTGTGGGACCTCCTCGTCCCATCCAGGGACCACCAGTGCCACTGCCGCTGCCTCAGAGGTTGCCAAGAAAGAGGAGTGGTTGGACCACAGTGGGCTCAGGGAGGGTGAGGGTGGTGGAACACAGGCGCATCCTCCAGCTGTACCTCTCCACACCCTATGCCATTCTGGCCAAGTGTGGTTCCTCTATGGAGGCACCCACAGTGGAGACCAAGAAGGATGCTGGGAACCTCCACAAAGGAGACCAGGAGGGTGACAGGGACCCCACAGGGAAGGAAACAACCCTGGTGTGGGACCCATTGTTAGGAAGGTAGAACTGGGGAGGAAAGGAGGGGGAGGCAGGTGCCTGCCTGGCACCATTGCTTGGAGGGACAGGAGCGCGAATCCTCAGGATTGCAGGAGCAGCTGCACAGGGGAGTTGGATGTCATTGTCCACCTAGGACAAATGACCTGGCTAAGAAAGGATTAGAGAAGTGCAGGAAGAGTTTGTGGAATTGGGAGGGGCCTTAGACAAGTAGCACGCATGGTAACCTTCTGGAGGTGCTGCCCATCTATGGCATAGGAGAGGCTGGGGTGTTCTGCACCATGGGATTCAATCATTGGTTGAAAAACTGTGTGGAGCTCTAGGATTTGGCTTCATTGGGACTGGGGTCCACCTGGAGTGATGCAAGCTCATACTGGAATGATGGGCTGCAGCTGTCCAGGAGGGAACCGGATCCTAGGTGATAGGTTTAAATGCTTCATTGGCAAGCATTTAAACTAGCCAAGGGGAGGCACTGGAAAGGAACAGGAAATCCTATCCCCCAAAAATCACGGTAGTAAGTGCGGTAAACACCAATATAGAGATGTTAATAGGAGAAGGGCAGGGTAAATGGAGAAAGTGACAAAGGCAAGAAGGACAGGATGGAGCAAAAAGGAGTAAGGCCATCAGGAAATGGAGGGTAATGAGTACCAATGCTCGTAGTCTGGGCAACAAGCTCCCTGAGCTGGTGGCCTTGATGGAAGAGGGATGCCTGATACCGTAAGCAGTCACAAAACATGGTACACAGAGAACAATGACTGGGATGTTAACATACCAGGGTACATAACCACAGAAGAGACAGGCAGGGAGAAGAGGGGAGGAGTAGCTCTATGTAAAGGAAGGATAAAAGCAGCTGAACAAAAGAGTAAACAGGAGGAGAGGAGGCACTGTGGGTCACCTTGAGACTGGAAAGGGCACCACAATCCGCACAAGGGTTGTGTACAGACCCCATGTCAGGGAGGAAACAGACAAGGATATGATAGAAGGCATTCTTAGAATGGCAGAGAAAGGAGATACTGTAGATGGGAGACCTGAATATGCCAGATGTTAACTGAGCACATTTGCTGCAGCCACATCCAAGAGCAGGGCTATTCTTGATGCCCTACAGGCGACAGGCCTCAGACAGCTAGTTTTGGAACCCACTCATGAGGGAGCAATCTTAGACCTCATACTCTCAAATGGGGGCAGTGAGAGGATCTCAGATCTAGAAGTGGGTTGCCATCTGGGAACAAGTGACCATCAAACAGTGTGTTCATGTTAAACTCAGCTACAGAGCCAAGCCATACAAAAGTGAGGGTACTGGACTTCAGGAGGCTGACTTTGGCAAGATGGGAGAGTGCCTCAGAAAAGCACTAGCAAACAGGCTAGAAGGAGGTGTGGAGCAACAATGGGGAATCATCAAAACTGCCATCACAGAGGCAACAAGCCTTTGTGTGAAGCAAATAAACAAATCAAATGAAAGAAAAGCCACTATGGTTCTCAAAAGAGGTGGCTGTGAAAGTCAGGAAGAAAATATAGCATTCCGGAAGTATAAGGAAACACTGAAGGAGCAGGACAGAGAGCTGTACCAGTTAAGGCAGAAGGAAGCAGGAGGGAAGTCAGAATAGCAAAGGCCCAAACTGAGGAAAAGATAGCCAACTCGTTAAGAAGGGATAAAACTTTACAGGTACATCAGCGAGCGAGAAAGACAAAGGGAGGGATAGTGAGGCTGAATAGAATGAACGGTGGGTGGGCAGAGGGGAACAGTGAAAGCAGGGATACTGAACAAATATTTCTGCTCAGTATTCACAAAGAGGAGGGGAAGTGCCTAATCCAATTAACAGAAGCACTCTTGATGGGGGTCGATCCCAGTCCTTTCACAGAAGAAAGGGTTCTGCAAGAACTCCTAAAACTGAAGGTGGACAAGCAATGGGGCCTGATGGAATTCACCCCAGAATTCTAAAAGAATTAGGGGGAACTAGTGAAACCACTGGCTACTCTTTAATAAATCATGGGAGGATGGTGTGGTACCGAGGACTGGAGGAAGGCGGATGATTCCTCTTCACAAAGTGGGACCAAGACAGAGGCAGGAAACTACAGACCTGTCAGTCTGACCTCTGTGGTAGGAAAAGTGATGGAGTCATTTCTGAAGGAAAGAATAGTTGAGTACCTAGAGGCCAGTGGGGCACAGGACCCAAGGCAGCATGGGTTCACAGCGGAAGGTCATGTCAGACGAATCTAATAGATTTCTTTGACTGCGTGACCAAAGTAGTAGACCAGGGAGGGGCTGTGGACATGGCCTACCTAGACTTTAGCAAGGCATTTGACACAGTCCCACACAAAGATTAATAGTTAAATTAACCAGCCTGGGAGTGGGTCCCAGGGTGGTAGCCTGGAAAACATTGGCTGGACAACAGGACACAGAAGGTAATTGTAAATGGAGTCCACTCTGAAGAAAGAGGGGTTACTAGTGGGTACTGCAGGGTTCAGTATTGAGTCCAGTCCTTTAATGTCTCCATAAGGACGTGCAGAGGACTGAAGGAAAGTATCACTCTTTGCAGATGACACAAAGATCTGCAACAGGGTTGATACACAAGAAGGCGGAAAGGATGAGAAGGGACTTGGCAAGGTTGGAGGAATGGTCAGAAGTATGGCAGCTAGATTCAATGCAAAGAAGTGCAAAATAATGCACCTGAAAAACAAGAACCCAGGGAAAAATACAATGGGGGAGGTAAAACAACAAAAAGGAAAGGGACCATGGGGTAATCATATCAGATGACCTTAAGGTTAGCAAGCAATGTTAGAAGGCAGTAGGGAGGGCTGGGAGTATACTGGGATGCATAGGAGAGGCATCAGCAGCAGAAAACAGGAAGTTGTTATCCTTCTGTACAGACAGTTGGTGAGACCCCATCTGGAGTAGTGTCTAGTTCTAGAGACCCCATCTCCGCAAGGACATAGACAGGATAGAGGCAGTCCAGAGGAGGGCAACTAAAATCATGCAGGGTCTGCAAGAGAAGCCATACGAGGAGAGACTAAAGGAGCTTAATATCTATACCCTTGAGGAAAGAAGGAGAGTGGGGACATGATAGAAACTTTTAAGTACCTCAGTGGAATCAACAAAGTCCAAGAGGGTAGCATCTTTCAGAAAAAGAGACGGCAAGAACAAGGGGTCACAATTTAAAGATAGAGGGAGGCAGTTCAGGGGCAATGTGAGGAAGTATTACTTCACAGAGGGTAGGTATGCATGGAACGGCCTTCCTGAGGAGGTTGGGGTCTAAAACTGTAGAAGAATTCAAGAATGCATGTGACAGACATAAGGCAATTCTGTGGGGGTAGGAAGAAATAGGCTGTTGGTTAACTAGGATCTGTGGCCTATCCTGTAGGTAGGAAAATAGGAAGACTAGATGGGCCAAGCGTCCTTATCTGCTGTCAAAGTCTATGTTTCTGGTTGGCAGATGGTTCTCTGGACGACCCACAGCAACGACCACTGGAAGGTCCCCAGCACCTAGACCACCTCACAAGAAGACTGCTGGCGTGCAGATCTTCAGGTAGCCTCTACAAAGTGTACAGGTGCACATGCACTTACAGACAGACGGCAAAATAAGAAACAGGGCATGCAAGACATTAACTGTGGTCACTCATGCTTGAGCCAGGGTGGCTTCTATGCTGACTCATTACTGGATACCTGACTAACGTCTGTCAGCACTTACCATCGCAGGACTGATGTTGAAACACTGTGGTGGAACATTGAGGAGGCTGATGTCACTGGAGACAGTTATGCTGCAGATGGAAGATGGGCCGGGACCTCCTGGGTCATCATCAGGCTCTGAAGAACCTGGTCTGGGCAACCAAGGCAATGCTAAGCATCAGGATGCATGGACGCATTTGATAACACAGTCCAGAAGCAAGCAGACAGTTCAGATTTTAAGCAGACAGTTCAGTTCTTGCCAAAAGTACAGTCTCTAGGGGTGCTAGGCAGGCAGCAGCACAGTTCAGTTTGGAGGGTGCTTAGAAGACCTGCACAGAACACCATGGACTACCCAGGACTCCTAGATCGCTCCCTCCCTCATGTATAATATCCCCACACCTGGGTCTATGGACTCTCGCCTGGTCATGCCTCCTTTATAAATACTAGTCAGGACCTGCTGTGTGGCAGCTGGGACTCAAACCCAGGCCCACTGGATGCACCAAGTCCATCCAACACTGACCACTCCAACCCCTAGGTTATACTGCCACCCGTGGACCCTCACAGCATGCCCTCCCACCTCTTGGGGCTTCTAAGTCAGCACCCTTTATAAATACAAATAATAATAATAATAATAAACACCTTACAGGCTCTTCCCAGCCCTGGAGCCTTCCTTTATATCATTTTAGGCACTTAGCCCACTGCTTCTGGGTTTCTTCCTCCTAGGAGCTGTCAGCCCAACCAGGGAGCCCACAATGTCCCCTTTTTGTACCTTGGGCTCCAGCCCTTTACTTCTTTCCTTTTTCCCTCCACCTGCCCAGTGCCTGTGGCATGAGTGTAACAAAGATCTGGCACTCGGCCCACTCACCACCACATCCCAGGACTCTAGCACTGCTAGGGGTATCAGAGTAGATGGCCAGAGAGTCGCTGCCTCCCACCAGCTTTACTCTACCACTGTGGCTGTTGGCAGAACTCACAGGTCCAGGGCACAGTTTCCCCCAGACCATTTTTTTTGTAGCACCACTTGGTCTGGCCGCAGAGGCTTCCCCCACGCACTTGGGGCTCTGGGGGAAGAAAACCGATCACATCAGGGAGCCACACTCCCACCTGATGGACCCTGCTACTGCCACCACCACGCACCCCCAGACTAGAGAAGGAGGATCCACACTGGGAAGCCATGGACCAACCCAAGGTATGTGCTTTCTTCAGTGCTCCCCGCGTCCTCCACCCTCCATGTCCCAGCCACCGACTCCCCATCCAAACCACTCCCCAAGCTCTTTTGTAGGGCAGGGTAGGTCCTACTAGGCAGCTGAGGATTGAGGCACTGTCATCAAGGAGGAGCAACTCCTGCTCATGCCCCCACCCCTTCTCATCACCAAACAGTGAAAAAACAAAGGAACTGAGTGGGGATTGTGGGACTGTAGGGAAGGGGGGAACCGAGCCATTTTGAAAACTTGGACCAGGGAAAGGGTCCTTGTTTTTTTTTTGTGGTGCCTTGACTCTGGGGCACTACACTAAATGTGTGACTTGACTTCTGATGTAGCCAAAAAGTCAAATGTAGGTGGGTTTTTAATTGCCAGTCACTGTGTCTGCTTTTCAGTACCTTTATTTTAATTTAAAACTAAACTAACTGACTTAACTACTTGATTTAACTGAAATATTAAATGTGTGCCCTTACGTGCTTACAGGCCATTATTACAGAACTTCCTCACATACTCGAGTCACTGAGCAATCACTGCAGCCCCATCATCAAAACTGCTTTTATGATACAAAGTAGTGAAGAGGCTGCAGTGCTACAGATAGGCTTACAATGAGGTCGGGGCAGTGGTGGCCTTACATCAAATTTAAAGAAATACAACATCACACATACCACCATAATACAAAGCATCATGGGATATACTGTATATGCAATTACCATGGAAATTTAGGCTGGTTCTGCTTTAAGCAGGAAGGCATGAGGCCAAAGGGCCTCCCTCATAGAAACATAGAAACATAGACTTTGACGGCAGATAAGGACCGCTTGGCCCACCTAGTCTGCTCATTTCCTACCTAGAAGATAAGCTGCAGATCCTATTTAACCAACAGCCTATTTCTTCCTACCCCCACAAAATTGCGTTATGTCTGTCCCATGCATTCTTGAATTCTCCCACAGTTTTAGACCCACAACCTCCTCATGAAGGCTGTTTCATGCATCCACCACCTCTCTGTGAAAAAACTTCCTCACATTGCCCTGAGCCATCCCCTCTGTCTTGAAATTGTGTCCCCTTGTTCTTGCACATCTCTTTTCTGAAAGATTCTACCCTCTTGGACTTTGTTGATTCCACTGGCGTGCTTAAACATTTCTATCATGTCCCCCCTTCCTCAAGGAATATGATATTAAGCTCCTTTAGTCTCTCCTCGTATGGCTTCTCTTGCAGACCCTGTACCATTTTAGTTGCCCTCCTCTGAACTGCCTCCATCCTGTCTATGTCCTTGGGAGATGGGGTCTCCAGAATTGGACGAGTACTCCAGATGGGTCTCACCAACTGTCTGTACAGGGGATAACAACTTCCTGTTTTCTGCTGCTGATGCCTCTCCCTATACATCCCAGTATCCCCCAGCCCTCCCTTCATGATCTACAAATGGCATGAACATAAGACAAAGACACATGTTTCGTCCCACACAGGATTCATTAGAGTGCCTTGTCTGTATCTTACCCCAGGGTAAAATGAACCAGCCCTAATGTGTTTGTTGATTGGGGAGTGTTGTTTGGTAAGTTGGGCTGCCACAACAAGGCCCTCTCCCATTGGCTCTGGTTAGATTACATTTGTTTACTTTGCAGTCAACTGTAACGTTGGGGCTATATATATGTAATACTACCCCCACTATGTACAATCGCTTGCAAAGTAAACAAATAGTATTTAAAAGTCACTGTTTCCCCAACCACATTGTAAGTCTATCTATAGCACTGCAGCCCTTCCCATGTGGTTTTGTGGGTGGGTTGTGGCAAGCACTCAGCAGCTCAGCCTGTATCCAGAAGTAATTTCATACTTACAATAAGTTAAATAACTTAAGAATGCCTACAAAGAAAAATTTATATTATGCCTGATTTTAGTCCCTAGGACAGGCAGCTTCTTGCCGTGAGTTGCCTGCCCTAAGAAATTATTGTGACAGCCACTCTGTAAAGTTGGTAGTCATGTATGCTGAGAGTAGTCTCATGCATACATTATCAGACTGAAGCAAAATAGTGTGTGACCCTGTAGGAGGGAAAAGGAGAAAATATGCTGCACTGTTGCAAATATGATTTTGAAAGAAGGAAAGGAAGGGTAAGAATTTCAATTTGCATACTGTTACCTATAGCTCTTTACATACAAACTGTATCCTAACTTGGGATACAGTTTATATGTTAATGGATTCCCAAGGTACCTCACAGTTTGTGAGAGGGTCCTTCTGGACATTTGTTGATTGGCAGAGTGCTGGTGGTAAGCTCTGCCACCACAACAAGGCCCTTCCCCATTGGCTGAAGTTGAAATAAAAAAATGCACTTACGTTATGGTACAAGGTGCCTGGGTCTTGCAGTGGTTGCCCTGATCCATGGTATCCTCTCCGGAGGTGTTACTGGCTAATAGATTGTGGATGTCCAGGTTTGGGGTAATAGAGGTTAGTGGCACTGGGGAGGCCCTGCAATAGTATTTGTTCTTGTTGGGGTTATCCACCTATTTTTATAAATGCTAAATTTACTGTGATGAAATGATATTGCTTGGGGTCAGTTAGGAGGTTGCTGTACATGGTGAGTGAGCTTTGTGTATTTTTTGCTCATGGGTCTCTTAATTTTTGTATTGTAGATTATTAATATAGCAGAAAGATGGAATCAGCATTGGCACGCAAGTATCTGAGTGGATCCAGGAAATGTAAATGTGCAAGGATCAACAAGTACAAGAGAAAGAGATTTACAAAGCTTTTGCAAGCTGACAGATTGATTCTTGGGTAGTAGTCTTAGAAGCAAGGAAGTGTTACGCAATATTCTCAAAGCAGTACAGATGACATTTTCAGAAATGTGGATATGCAGGTTTCAAATATGGAGCATAGTAAATTGGATGCAGGACATTGGAAGAAATAATAAATACAGATGTTCCTCCATGCCAAGACATCACAGAGTTACAAGTTAAATGCCATCAGATTCCTAAGGAAAGCATCCCATAACACAACCTTACAGTAAAGACCCAGCAGAGTGGACATCAGTCAATGAAGAAATTTATTTATTTATTTATTTATTTTATGCTTATAACTGGTGAGTGCACTAGGCATAGCAATGCCTATTTTCAGGCACGACACAGGAGAAGACAGTTTAAAACATACAAAATAAAACATACATGTGACGAGCACATGAAATTGGTGGAACACAGTGAGGAATGCAGGCAGCTAACAACAACTGGAACAATAAATTCTAAGAGCAGTTCACATTAGGAAAATTTAGAGGAGTGTTACAATGGAGGCAAAACTGGAGAATACATTTAGGTAACATAAACAACAAGAGTTACACGGTGAGTGAAACAGGCATTAGCAATGAAAGGTTTATACAAAACAAAGTACAGTAAGTGCGTAATTGAGGTGAGATGATAAGAGAGAGGAAAGGTGGAGAGTGAGGGTGAGGGGAGAAAGTGGAGGGGAGAGATGGGTAGATAGGAGGTGGGGAAAGAGACGTACAGGAGGAAAGTATTGTGGTGATAGAGGGAGAATGATGAGTCTAAGGTGGATTAAAGCAGGTGCATTGGCTGATTGATTGTAGATGTTCCTGGTGCCGAGTTTTAAAGCTAGCATGGGTAGGTGCTCCACGAATATTTGGAGGTAGTGAGTTCCAGTATTTTGGCAACATATGTGCAAAGGCGCATGAGCCCATGTTGGTTTTACATCTGGGAATGTGATAGGGGCTAGGTCAGCAGATCGGAGCTCATAGAACAGAGGGTGTAGTGGAGCAGACAGGCGAGAGAAGATAGAATGCCAGTGCAGACTATGTTGTCAATAAGAGACCCAAGGTGGAGCCGATGGCCAGAGGGGCAAGGCCAGTTAAGGTCAGAATAGAGTTGGCAATGGTGTGTGAAGCGAGGGATGCAGAGGCATACCAGCAGAGATTGTTATAGGTGGTGTCCCACTTATGGAGGGAGGATTTAGATGCAGATAGATACGTGACTGATCCTTAAGTCAGGGCGGGAGTAGAAAGCCTTGAGCCACAGCAAGTCTAGCCAAAGGGTAAGGCATAGCTGGTACAGTAGGCACCACCTAATCTTGCATTTACAGATTTACAGGTGTTGGTTATGTGTGGGTCAAAGTTAAGGGATTCATCCAGAGTGATGCCCAGGTATTTGAAGGATTTGGTGCTGTTAAGTGAAGAGCCACGGTACAGGTGATTTTTAGGCATCAGGGTTTACTTTGAGTTTGGTGAGTGATCCAAAGAGCATGGAATGCGTCTTACTAATGTTGAGAATGAGTTTATTCTCTATCAGCCATGACTGAATGGACGGAAGTCTGAGTTAAGAGGTTGGTTGACGTCAAGTGGGTTCCTTGCACTGTGATAAATTACTAGGTCATCTGCATAAAGGAGGGTTGAGCAGGTTGAAGCAAGCAGTAGGATGTCATTAATGAAAATGGAGAAAAGCAAGAGGCCAAGTAAGGAACCCTGGGGCACTCCAACTTGGATAGATAAGTGAGATCAGAAGAGGTGGAATTGAAGACAACGGTCTGCTTTCTACCGGACAGGTAACTGTCAAACCAGGCTATTACATCAGTAGAGAAGTCGAGGAGCAAGTTTAGAAAGAAGGAGGGTATGGTTTACCAGGTCAAAAGCTTTCATTAAGTCAATGAAGATAGCACCAGTCAGGAGGCCAGAGTCCATAGCAGAAAATATATCATTGGTGAGTTTAAGGAGGGCAGTAGTCGTACTGAGCCCCTTACAGAAACCATGTTGAGAGCTAGACAAGAGGTTATGCTTCTGCAGATAGTCAAGAGTTTGGGTTGCCACAAGTTTTTCTAGGATTTTATTAAGGAGGGAGAGGATAGCTATGGATGGTAGTTCAAGATTAGTTTGGATCACCCTTTTTGGAATATGGGTGACTTTGGCAATTTTCCAGATGTTGGGGACTGAGCCGTGACGCAGAGATAGATTGAAGATTTTGTCAAGGGAGAGGCTATAAACAGGGTGGCGGCTTAGAAGCCTGGGCTCTAGCCCATCTGACCCTACACTGGTATGGTCTGGGGCTGAGAGGAGAAGCCTCAGAACTTCAGATTTTGTAATATTCCGGAACCTGAAGGGGTGTGTGAATTGAGTTTCACGTTGAGTTGTGCTAAGAGACATGAGTATTAGGGATGGAACCTGGTACCTGGTGAGGTCCGAGAAATGGTGGTTAAAAGAATTAGCTATAGTAGTAGGATTATTGCAGTGTATACCATTAATCAGCATGTCATTTGCATATGTTGTTTGATTTGCTCCAAGGAGGTTTTTATTGTGGCCCAGAATTTTTTGAGTTACCCGCTGTTTTGGTTAGCAGATTTTTACAGAAGGAGCTTTTAGCTAATCGATTTGCCTTTTGCAAATATTTCTCTGGGCTCGTAATTATTATAATCAGCCAGTAGCTCAGTGGTTTTGAAGCGCACCACACTTTATCCCTGGACCTAATCAATGCAAGTAGGTCTTTAGAGAGCTATTTTGCCTGTGATCCTCGGATCCGATGAGTGACACAGGAGCATGAGTGTCTTGGAGCAGACGGAATTTAGCAAGAAAATGGTCTAATGCCAGTTGAGCATTTTAGAGGTGTGAATGGGGGACCAGTCGATCAGTGCGAGATCATGTAAGAAATTTTCTTGGTTAAAGTTAGCCAGGTTTCAGAAGGTGATGAATTTAGGAGGTGGAGTAGGTTTACTTGACACACGCCAGGTGCAGAAAATAGGGAGTGGTCACTGATTGAGTCAGCTAGGGTCCCTGCACATGCTATGCTATCCGGGCAGTTTGTAAGGACCAGTCTATAAGAGTACTAGCCTGGGGGGGGCACGACCCTGGTGGGGTCTGCAATAAGTTGATGAAGATTGTGACCTTGGACAATAGTGTGAGAGGACTAGTTTAATTTACTGGTCCAGTTTAGGTTCAGGTCCCCAAGAATGAGGACTTCATTATGACCAATAGCCTTATCAACCTGAGATAGCAGTTCCTCTAGCCCAGCTGTGCCACCAGCCAGAGGGTTATAGGCACAGACCAAGTGAAGCTTCTCAGACCCAAGCTTTACAGTAGCATAGATTGCTTCACAGTGAGATAGAGATGGTTGGGCATTGAGGGATAAAAGAATGTGAGGTTTGAAAAATGGCAACCCCTCCTCCCGCTTAGTTAATGGCCTATCCTGCCAAATGATGTTGTGGATGGGCAGTGAGCAGAGATGATCGGGGTGGAGGGTTTTAGCCAGGTTTCAGATAAACAGAGGATATCTGGGTTGTGCTGAGCAACCCACACCTCCAGTTCAGCCTTGTTGCAAAGCAGACTCTAATATTAAGGTGGGCAATACGGATGCCCTTGGTGTCATGCCAGTTTGTAGCCTTACAGGATAGGTTACATGGTGGTCCAGGGTTGTTCTCAATATCCCTCAGCTAACATCAAGGTTAGGGTGAGATAGATGTAAGAGTTTACGACAGATGTGGGAGATGGCTAGGGTTATACTTGCTATCTTGGATTTATATAGCGTGTGGATAAGCAATAGATGAATTTGTGATGAATAAACAGGGGAGGTGACAGGAGGCAGTTGAGGTGTTTTTCACGTAAGAAATAACCTGGAGTGGTCAGGGTAGGAGTGGTGATAGTTAAAGGATATAGAGTTGTAGAGTGTAGGGAGCCAAATGAGGCAGAGACTGTAGAGGCTATTAAAATAACGAAATAGGGAGAGATGGCCATTTTGGCATAGTTATAAGTGGCAATTAAAATGATAGAATGTGTGGGAGTGAAAAAAGGAAGGTGCAGTCTGGGCACTAGTAAAGATAAGAGATAAAATCAAGTGCCCACAAGCAGTTAAAAGTGAAAGGTACAGTCAGGGCACTAGTAAAATATAGGATCAATCAAGCGCCCTCTAGCAGTCAAAGGTATAGGCTGCAAATGGAAAAGTGAGGAGATAGTTAATTTCCTCAACAGGGCATGTATTAAGGCAGAGTTACAACCTATAAAGTAAAGCCGGACAAGGGTGGTGTGGTGGGGGCGGTGGGGAGCAGTCCAGTGACTGTGGGTTTCATGACCTGGCCCCAGCTAAACAGCAGTTTTGCACAGGGCAGGCAGTACTGTTGAGAGTGCCTAGTGCACTTGCGGTTACAATCATGGCTTCACCTTCACCTTCCCAGTACAAACAAGCTGGGTTGTTTGTTCTTAGCAAATTTCAGCCACGCTACTCTAGCCCCACTGATTACAGCTGAGCACTAGCAAGTTACAGGCATGCTCTGCAGCCGAGGGGTTATGACAGAAAACGGAGAAATGAAGGGGATTCAAATGCTGAGGCGCTTTAGGATGCTCTGCAGCTTTGTGGAACTTGCACAAAAACCAGAGAAAGTATTAGGGTTACAAATGCTGAGGCGCTAGGACACTCTGCAGCTCAGGCAAGGAGCAGCTATAAATTAAATGTAGCTCCACTATCTACAAGCAGTGATCTTTCTTTCAAATGGGTAGAACTTTCGGTTGCTGTACTTGGTTTAAACAGTGCAGAATTGGATACGCCTGTGGATCCATCTCAGTTCCTGATTCAAACGCCGGGCGGGCAGTCCCAGTAAAAGGCGCCAAAATTGAAGTCTCAACAAAGCAGGGACAAGCAAGGAGGCGCTGAAAGGTGGGCGAAATTACCTTCATTGCCTCAGGGACAGTGTTCCACGGTGGTCATGGCAGGATGTCCGCAGTTGAGCCCACCAGTAGCCAAGGCTAAAGGAAGAGAAAAGAGTAAGAAGACTGATTGTATAGGGAAAGTTACTTCACATACCATGCAGGTGACCAGAACATTGGTGAGTTTTCTAAATCAATGAGGTTGTACACGGATAAGAAACGTTATTTGTCTAAAGATCTTTCTTTCAAATAATGTTGAATGGTGAATGCAGAAAAGGGATTGATTGGTTTATTCTCGCTTAACAGACAATGTCATCTGTTATGTCTTCAAGCTCTTTCTGTCAGGAAGAATTAATTTTCTCAGTCAGGTTTTAATGATTTGAAAATGACAACTTCCAGTGAATGAACATGAAAACAGTTAAGATCACAGGTGTCGATACTCCCACTGCTCTCAAAGAAGAAAACTGCAGGCAAATCGATACTGAAATTGCACAACGATATCAGAATAAGTGTCAGTACAGGAAAAATGTACTGAAAGGTGTAGTTGCTGTCTTGCATGTTTTGTTTTTTTTGTCCAAATGTTCATTTGCTTTTCGAGGTGACAATGAAATAGTGAGTCCTCCAGGAAATTGAAAGTATCTGGAAATGTTGTAGCTTCTAGCAAATCTGACCCATTCCTAGATGATCACATTGCAAAATTTAGCAATGCTGGTAGAGGGCATACATCATATTTGTCTTCCACTTGTGCAATTAATTCATTGACTGGATGGGAAAGAAAGTGTAAAACAATATTCTGGAAGAATTGATGATAGCAAAATATTGTTCCTTCAGAGTTGATTCTACCCTGATATTTTGCATGTGGACCAGTTGACATTCGTTGTTCAATATGTGATGATTGATGGTAGTCCAGTGGAGTGTTTTCTAGTTCATCCCTATTCATAGCCATATGCCTTCAAATCTTGAAAACATTGTGATATCTATGGTTCAGGAGTTGCCCATGGATATTAAGGATTGCCATAGTCAGACATATGATAATGCAAGCAGTCTGGCAGGAAAATACAGCAGATTACAAACAAGCATAAAAACACAATTTATTGACTGACTTCATTCCCTATTGTGCACATTCCTTGAGCTCGGTTTGGGCAGTGCTGCTGCTGAATGCTGTGTAGAATCAGTGCCCTTTTGGATTTCCTCAAGTGCTTTATTCATTCTTTGCTGCTTCCACATATCCATGCAATGTAATGGTGGAGCAGTTGCCCAGCCAACTCAAAGGGCCAATTTTCAAATGGGGATGCAGAGCTTGCAATCAAGCCTGCATCCCCACAAAGATTGACTAGCTACGCAAAGCCCTTGGACACAATGCAGTCCGATTTCAGTAGGGCTGGTGCAGTTGGGACATTCTACTCACTTTACGGCAGCTTGCACCAAAGGTTTGGTGCAAGCCCGTAAATGGCTTCCCCATGGTGCAAATGCAGACTGACGGAACTGGTCTAAGTCCTGTGTTCAGTGCAAGGGACTTGCACCCAGGGGTTGCAGCTCTGATCCTTCCAAAATTAGACTTGTAGCATCGTTGACGCAAGTCACCCTTGCGGCACACTCCCTACTGCAAGTCCATTGCAGCTAACACAACCCATTTGAGAATCAGGCCAAAGTACCAAAGACCTTATCAGTTATCAGAAGGTCTGCTTGAGCTGATGCCTGTAGTGCCTTGTTAAATGGCTACCAACACATTCACACAGTTTTTCAGAGCCTGGCTTGTAATCCTTTAGAAGGAGCAAGGATGGAGGCTGCAAGTCTTGTGCTAATAAGGAATTGTTGAAAACCTCACTAATGAAAACAATTTGGAATTTCATATTGCAGGCATACTGCTCAACTGCTGTGAATTTCACATAGCACTGTGATTTTCACACTCAGATTTACCCTTACTCTGTATAGGTTTACTGATGTTCTTAATAATGTTAGTGCTATTTCCAGACACACAAACTATTAAATTATGGAACTAAGTTGATAGAAACATTCCTTATCACTAACTGTATGGGGCCCACTATTTGTAAACATATCAGTGCTTAAAATAAGAAAGTGCTACACATTCTGGCAATTTGCTATGATTTTTGAAGGCCAGTACTATGATCTTTAATGCTGAGAGGTTGAGAGGTATGACTGCAGCGCCTGCATGCCACAAGTAAGAGACTTCAGAAAGTTGTCATTTTGTTGAAGATTGGTGGATTGGTATGCATCCCTGGTAGGATTTCTTCAAGATGTACATAACAACTTTAAGTATGAGACCACCACAGCAAAAATGGTTGGGCCTGAGACATCCCACAGAACAGGCCATTACAGGTAAAGGTGCTACAAGCATATGATTGATGAGGAAAGAACTGAAACCTGCTTAACAGGCAGAAACAAATTCCATGTAAAGACATCCATTGTTATAACAGACACTGATACTGCCCTGCAGAGGAGAAAAGGCTTACAGCAATCTACAGAAGAAATTTGGAGTTTAGAAACCTTCTATCGTTGGAATTGAATGAAGTCTGGAAAGGGCAGAAAATCTTGCTGTTGCCTACTCTACAGATTTGGAGAATTCATTTCCAGTAGAATTTATACTGTTCTGCTCATTTGTTGAAGACAAAGAAGATAGAAGTGCTCTTAACATGTGCAAAACTGAGAAGGCCCAAGGACTGGAGTCATTCCCAATGTGGATGTCACCTTCACATATTTCTGTGCACACCTGCCTCAAACTGCAGTGGAGAGTGGTAATTTTTCACCCTGAGTGGAGTCAAGGGCAAAGTATGGAGCACAATGGACCAAGAGAAACAAAATACACTATGTTATTTGTGTGTACTGTAAATTATTTCTGCATGTCTTTTGTAATGACTAGAAAGTCGATCGGTAAAAATAAAAAATAAAACTTTGAAATTTTAGAATGCACTGACAATCTTATCTGTCAAAAGTGAACAGGTGAAAACCATAGACTTTGTTGATCTTATCAGCGACTAAAGAAACTAGTACAGGTGAACTGAGGTAATGACAATCATCCTCATTTACCTAATGGAGGAACACATATTGGGGTAGCAGTTTTGTTTTGCTTTGTGTTTTTGCAAATTTTTACGGCTGCAGTGGCAGAGCCCTGTAGACATTTTGCTATTTTCAGAGTAGAAAAGGGAGCCCTCCAGTTTCCTAAAGGACTAGATAATATTGGAGGTTTTATGTTATCAGTATGCTAATTAATTGTAGTAGTCTGCTGAGATTTTCAAAGTACTATATTGTGTGCTAAGCTTCAATCTGGATAGAATTATCTTTGAAGAAAGAGCCATAGCTTATAAACACATCAAGTCACTCAGGTTTTCCCAGGCATAAAGGGTAATTGAGAGTGAGGAAGGGGATTTCAGATTTCAGATGCTATCTTAGAAGGCCTGAGACAGGCTGATTAGCCCAGCTTCAGAAGGGAGCTGCTGATTCTCTGGCATGGTACTTGTTTTTGTATTTGGCACCTTTTCCACTCTCTGGCTGTACTCTGCTGGTCTAAAGGCAGCCTGTACTGTTTAAATTTAGAGCTACATCTCAAATAGCTGATTGTGAATTAATTAACAGGGAAATTATTGTCTGCTTTGTACTCCTGTAAATTTAAGCTGATTAAGAGAATTTTTGCCTGCACTTGCTGCTGATTTCTGAATACTCAGTCTCCTTTCAGCCTTCTGCCATGATCTGCTGTTCTCTCACCTCTCCCTCAGTGCATGATAGATCACAATTCTTAGAATTTCCAACCCTCCCTCTATTGTTAGTTTCTGACCCTCCTCCCTGCTGAAGTGCCCTGAACTACCTCTAACCTTTCTCTTTTCTCTCTCCCCAGGCTCCTCTTCTTTTCTGTAGCCGATCGGGCTGAAGTGGCACTGAACAGATGGGTGGCTGATTAGCCCAACTTCAGGAGGGAGACACTTATTCTCTAGCAGGGTACTTCCCTGACCACCCCAGATCACTGCCACCCTTTGCTGGTCTCGCTTAAATATTTGATGGTCATGTATCTAATGCCCACTTTCCCATCTGCAGCCTATAGAAATACACCCATAGACGGTGTTCTGATTCTCAACAGATGATGCCAGGAGAAGTCTAATTAGCTGGATAGCTGGATCTCAGGCAGGAAATCAATAAATAGTAATTTTAGGCATGGAAACTTACTCCTTTAAAATTAACTAAAGCACACAGTGGGTAAGGAACACCTTTCAGGTGAAACAACTTTATCTCACCTCTCAGATGAAACATATAATATAAAACAACTTTTTCGCACCACCCAGGTGAAACATATAATATAAAAACTACTCTTTCCTGACACACCTACTACTACTCCACAAGATAGCTCACTGAGTGGAGTTCATTGAGTGCAGCTCAGAATAAAACCACTATTCTGAAGTCCACCTATCCACTCGGTAGGTGTGCATTTAATCCAGGAAATTGAACTGAGCAGCTGCCTGCAGGGATTTGGGGTAAAATTGTCATCCTGTCCCTTAACCCCAAGGACGCAATGGTACAGCGTGTAATTATGGTTAAGTTCCTGCTTCTGATAGGTGTTATTACTCTGGATCCTCTGCCCCTAAGTACACAGAGGGACCATAGGACACCCTGAAAAAATCCAGGACATTGACTTCGCTCTTCAATTCTTCATAGAAAAGTCCAATGCAACCTGTGACATATTTGCCCCAATTAGAAGGAGAAAACACAGGGATCCTGTAATGACTGGAGCACTAAGGACCGCTAGACCAAATGAGGGACTGAGATAATCTTTTGATATGGTCAACCACTCACTTCTTACAGAACAATTTATATCTCTAGGACTATCAACTACTTCTGTAGGTTGGTTCCACAACTATCTCCCATAGATTCCAGAGCGTAAAATTGGGGCTACTGTCTCCTCCACTAGAGATATCTCTCTGGGAGTCCCTCAAGGGTCCATACTTGGCCCTCTACTCTTTAATTTATTTCTAAATGCACTTCATGAAGCCTGTCCTAGAAAATTATACTGTATGGAGATGATGCAGTCATCATTAATTGCCACCCACAGCTTGATCAACTCCAAGAAGAGCTCCAGACAACCCTTCATCTTCTAGAGGATTGGTTTTGCAAACATAGGATGCTCCCGCTAACCATGCTCATCTCTAGTCACCAGCACAAGAATAGAAACCCACTTCTCAACATCACCAACAACAAAACAGTCCCCTTGGAGCAATAGACTGCTTCAAGTACCTTGGTGTTCTGATTGACGACACCGTATCATTCAGGAAGCACATTGAACAGGTAGTAAAAGCAGTCAATATTGGACTCGTGTGTATAGAATGAAGAACATAGACTTTGACAGCAGATAAGGACCACTTGGCCCACCCAGTCTGCCCATGTCCCTACCTATTGGATAAGCTGCAGATCCTAGTTAACTAATAGCCTTCTTCCTTCTACCCCCCACCAGAATTGCCTAATGTCTGTCACATGCATTCTTGAATTCTCACTGTTTTGATCCCATGATTTTTCATTTCATATTTTATATATAAAAAAGCCTTTCTTATAACCAAGGCACTTCTACAAAGTAAACAGCTAAATAAATAATAATAATAAACTTTATATTGCACCTTTCAAAACCAAGGCATTCCAAAACAATTAAATACAAACAGAACAAACAAACAGTAATATAAAAACTGTTAAAAACAAATACAAAACATTAATCAAGGCCATATGCCTTATTCCATAAAAGGGATTTAAGAGCTTGTTTAAAGCTCCCCACGGTCAAACACTCCCTTATCCGATATAATAATACCAACAATAATCAATAAAATCCAACAATTTAAAATTCTAATAGTTATACTACTACCACCTTAAAAAACAGAATATGCCAATTCAAATAAAAGAAGGCCATTCCATGCATACACCACCCTCTCCATGAAAAATATTTCCTCACATTGCCCCTGAGCTGTCCCCCACTATCTTCAGATTGTGCCCCTTGTACTGCGACATGTCTTTTCTGAAATTTGCTACCCTTTTGGACTTTATTGATTCCTTGAGGTACTTGAAAGTTTCTATCATGACCCCCCGCCTCCTTTCCTTCAGGGTATACATGTTAAGCTCTTTAGTCTCTCTCTCATATGGCTTATGGTGCAGACCCTGCACCATTTTAGTTGCTCTTCTGACTGCCTCCATCCTGTCTATGTCCTTGTGGAGATGGGGTCTCAGAACAGCACGCAGTACTCCAGATGGGATCACAACAACTGTCTATACAAAGGGATAACTACCTCCTGTTTTATACTGGTGATGCCTCTCCCACGCATCCCAGTATCTCCCCACCCTCCTTACTACCTTCTCACATTGCTTGCCTATCTTTAGGTCATCTGATATGAGTACCTCCAGATCCCTTTCCATTTTTGTTGTTGTTAGTACCTCCACCCCCACGTTGTGTAATATTCCCTGGGTTTTTGTTTCCAATTGCATTGCTTTGCACTCTTTGCATTGAATCTAAGCTGCCATACTTTTGACCATTCCTCCAACCTTGCCAAGTCCCTTCTCATCCTTTCCACCCCCTTGTGTATCAACCCTGTTGCAAATCTTTGTGTCATCTGAAAAGAGGCATATTTTTCCTTCCAGTCCCTCTGCAATTTCACTTATAAAGATATTAAAGAGGACCAGTCCCAGTACTGAAACCTGTGATACCCCACTAATAACCCCTGTTTCTTCGGAGTGGACTCGCTTACTATTACCTTCTGTGTCCTGTTGTCCAGCCAATTTTTAACTAGACTACCACCCTGGGACCCACTCCCAGGCTGGCTAACTTGTTTATTAATCTTTTATAGAAACATAGAAACATAGAAGTTGACTTGCAGATAAGGACCCAAGGCCCATCCAGTCTGCCCATTTTCTTTCTCTACCTCATAAATGTGCCATCGGCCTTTGCTCTGTCAGTAGCCTATCTATTCAGTCATTTGTATTGCTCCCTTATGCTATCCCATGCCTGTTTGAAGCCCTGCACTGTATTCATAGCCACCACTTCTTGTGGTAAGCCATTCCATACATCCACCATCCTTTCTGTGAAAAACATTTCACATTCCCCTTAATTGGCCCCCTCTAATCTCATGCTGTGTCCTCTTGTCCTGCTATTTTTCTTTATTTAAACACGTTAGACTCTTTCACCTTGTTAATGCCCTTAAGGTGTTTGAATGCCTCGATCATATCACCTCTTTCCCTCCTTTGCTCAGGGGTATACATATTGAGCTCTGTTAATCTGTCCTCATATGTCTTCTGATGCAGTGCCTGCACCATTTTGGCTGCCCTTCTCTGACTGCCTCAATTTGGTTAATGTTATGTGCGACTGTGTCAAATGCCTTGCTAAAGTCTAGGTAGGCCATGTTCACAGCCCTCCTGGTCTACTACTTTGGTCACCCAGTCAAAGAAATCTATTAGATTCATCTGATATGACCTTTCCACTGTGAATCCATGCTGCCTTGGGTCCTGTGCACCGCTGGCCTCTAGGTACTCAGCAATTCTTTCTTTCAAAGTGATTCCATCATTTTTCCTACCACTGAGGTCAAACTAACAGGTCTGTAATTTCCTGCCTCTTCCTTGCTCCCACTTTTGTGAAGGGAATCACATCCACCCTCCTCCAGTCCTCAGTTACCACACCATCCTCCCATGATTTGTTAAAGGGAGTCAGTGGTGTCACTAGCTCTCCTTAGTTATTTTAGAATTCTGGGTGAATCCCATCAAGCCCCATTGCTTTGTCCACCTTCAGTTTTAGGAGTTCTTTCAGGACCTTTTCTTCTTTGAATGGACTGGTATCGACCTCCTAATCCACAGTGCTTCTATTGATTGGTTTAGATACCTCTCCTCCTCTTCTTTGTGAATACTGAGGAGAAGGATTTATTCAGTATCCTGCTTTTCACTATCCCCTCGCCCACCCCTCCTCTTTATGAGCCTCCTATCCCTCTTAGTTCTTTCTTTGCTCCCTAATGTACCTATAAAGGTTTTATTCCTTCTTAACTGAGTTGGCTATCTTTTCCTCAGTATGGGCCTTGCTTTTCTGACTGCCTTCCGCTTCCTTCTGCTTTAACTGGTACAGTTCTCTGTCCTGCTCCTTCTGTGTTTCCTTCTACTTCCTGAATGCAATCTTTTTCTCCCTAACCTTCACCGCCACCTCTTTTGAGAACCATAGTGTTTTCCTTTGTTTTGATTTGTTTATTTGCTTCACACAAAGTCTTGTTGCCTCTCTGATGACAGTTTAGATTTTTCCCCATTGTTCCTCCACCCCTCCTTCTTGCCCATTTGCTAGTACTTTTCTGATGCACTTTCCCATTTTGCCAAAGTCAGCCCTCCTAAAGTCCAGAACCCTCACTTTTGTATGACTTGACTCTATGATTGTGTTTATCGTGAACCGCCTGTTTGGTGGTCACTTGTTCCCAGATGGATACCCATACCCACTTCTAAATCTGAGATCCTCTCTCCGACCCTGTTTGAGAGTACCAGGTCTAAGATTGCTCCCTCCTGATTGGGGTCTGACACTAGCTGTCTGAGGCATGCCTCCTGTAGGGTATCAAGAATGACTCTACTCTTGGATGTGGCTACAGCAAAGGTGCTCCAGTTAACTTCTGGCATATTCAGGTGACCATCAATAATATCTTCCTTTTTCAGCTAGTCTAAGGATGCCGCTATCATTTCCTTGTCCATTTCCTCCCCTGAGATGAGGGTCTGTATACAACCGTTGTGTGGATTGTTGTGCCATTTTCTGTCTCCATGGTGACCCACAGTGGCTCCTCTCCTCCCTGTTTACCCTTTAGTTCATTGCTTTGATCCCTTCCTCTACATAGAGAGCTACTCCTCCTCCACTTTTACCCTCTCTTGGTACTCATCACATTTTGATGGCTTACACCTTTAGCCCCATCCTGTCCTTACTGCCTATTTCTCCATTTACCCCATCCTGCTCCCTACTGACTTCTCTATCTTGGTGTTGACCTCATTAATTACCCTGTTTTTGGGGAATTTCCCCTCCTTTCAGTGCCTCTCCTTGGCTAATTTAAATGTTTGCCAATGAAGCATTTAAATCTATCACCTAGGATCCTGATTCCCTCCCAGACAGATACAAACCATTGCACCGTATAGGCCTGCATCCTCCAGGTGGACCCCAGTCCCCAATGAAGCCAAAACCCTGAGCTCTGCACCTGTTTTAAAACCATTCATTACATCCCATAGTAACGAGTACCCTAGCCTCACCTGTGCCACAGACAGGCAGCATCTCTGAGAAGGTTACCATGTGTGCTACTTGTCTAAGACCCCTCCCCAAGTCCACAAACTCCTCCTGCACTGTTCTGATCCCATTTTCAGCCACATCATTTAATGACATCCAGCTCCCTCCCTGTGCAGCTGCTTCCACAATCCTGAGGATTAGCTTCCTGACCCTCCCAGCCATGGCACCAGACAGGCACCTTACCTCCCTCTCCTTCCTCCCCCAGTTCTACCCTCCTAATAATTGAGTCCCCCATCAGGAGTTGTTTTCTTCCCCGTGAGTTCTCATGCCACCCTCCTCTAGGTCTCCTGTCAGCATGGCTCAGTTGCTAGCACATCTGCCTCTGGACCAGAAGGCCATGGATTCTCATCCCACACTGGGATTGGACTTTCACCTAAAATGTTGGCATAACAGTCCAGTATTAGGGGGTGCTGTACTACTGAGGTGGGCCATCCTTTGAATGAGATGCTAAACCAAGGTCCCTTCTACCCATCCTGGTGCTGTCCTGGTGGGTGTCCAGGTGGAAGTAAAGAACCCAGGGCAATCTTTGCAAAGAGTAGGGACATTCCCGGTGTCCTGGCCAACATTCCCTTCCCATAAACCAGTTAATGCAATTGTCCAGGATGTGTGGGTGTTGATGTGCAATATGGCTGCCACTACACATTCAGTCACTTCACTACCAGTCCAGCATTAGTGTAAAGCACTTTGGGATACACTGTGTATGAAAAATGCTATATAGATGCTAATTCTTCTTCTTCTTCCTATGTGGAGGTTCCCAGCATTCTCCTTGTTCTCCACCATGGGTGCCTCCATAGAGGAACCATGCACCACCAAAACAGCATATGAATTGTGGAGCAGTACAACTGAGGGATGCACCTATGATCCACCACCCTCACCCTCTCTGAGCCCACCATGGTTCAACCGCCTCTTTCTTGGCAACCTCTGAGGCAGCAACAGTGGCTCTGGTGGTCCCTGGCTTGGGGAAGGAGGTTTGCAGAATCTTTGCCAGGTTGGCTTGGAGACAGGTGTAACATGATACCCATCTACTAGCTATGTGTATAATTTTGTTACAAATATATGTTTTACAATTTCTGCTTATAAGACATAGCAGGGTAAGCAGGCTAACTGGAAGACAGTAGTTTTAAAGAGCCTGACCTTTTGACCCAACACAGTTGCTACAGTAGCTAATAGCTAGTTTCCTTTCTGTGTTGACACATAGTTGCAAGCCTTCCTTGGACTATAAATACCTTTATGCCAGGTTATAACAGATTGTAAACTATCCCTTTACTTTGAAATGCAGGGACAAAGTATTCATTTTATGATCTCTGAGGAAAAGCAGTTTTAATTGATTTCACAACTAGGTGAACATAGTTCTTCAGGAAGCTTCTGAAGACATCAACGGATAATTCTGTCTGTCATAAGGCCTCACTAATTAAGAAGAACATATATATATATATATATATTTTTTTTTAATTTGAATGTTTGAGCAGTGGGCTGAGCATGCGACTGATAAATTCATTCAGAGTGCTCAGGATTGAGTGACCTCACAGCCAGCATCTGTGAGCTGTGTCATCAGAGAGGAGGAGTTTAAAAACATATTACCAGCAGCTGGGAGAAAAACTTGGCATTTTGCCTCTGATTTTGAGGTGGGACTCATGACAAACTCTCACAGCACTTTATGTAAATTCAACCACTTATTTATTACTTGAAACCTAGGGTAGTAGAAATTCAGTAATAAGTTTTGTTTTTGTATAATTATCTGTTTATTTTAAAAGACTGTAAACCCAATTTTATATGTTCTGCATTTGGTATTTTATCTAGATTTAATGTTAGTAAACATTATTTTCTTGAAGTTCTACCTGTGCCTTTTCCATTTTCTTTGCATGTGAATGCTGAAACAGTGTTGATATTACTGACAAAAACTGTTAAGGGCTTAAAAGTGTGTTACTGTCTTGTTAAGAAATTACCTAGGTCTCAAATTGAGCCAAAAGGGTAGAACTGTGAACCAGGCTGGGCACCCACTGGGTGAAGTATTGCAATGCATTTCAGCGAAGAGAGTGCGATATCTGATCCAGTTAACTGGGCATGCTAGCAATAAAGGGGTTCATATTTTACCTCAGGACTCGAGGCTAGTAGGTGATTTGGGCCCAAAACAGACAGGAGGGTTACCCTGTTTGTCTCCTGTTCACATATTGCACTTTGAGGTTTGGCACTGTGGGAACAGAGGGCCTGGCCTGCAGAGTGTGTTTGTGACAATGGGCAACCTACTCCCTCAGACCAGAAAGATGCCTGCAAATAGGGAAGCATCACAGCCTCCAAAACATCTCCTAGAAGACTGCCACCCCACAAACAGTGCATTGCATCACTCCTCACTGTCTCTCTCCTTCCTTTTTCTTTTTCTTTTTGTTAGTGTTGAGAGTGTGAGTACATTTACCCCTACTAGCATGCTGAGCTATTAAGGCTATGAGAGGTGTATGTCCTTTGCCCTTTGGGGAAGTGATGTAAGAACCCCTGGTATAAAGGAAATTATGCACTTGGGGCCAGTGGGTGAGGGGCAGAGTGGGTGGGACCAAGCTCGTGCCTCCAGAAACAATCAGCTACAGCTCTGACCCACCACCCCAGTGAGTGTTTTCCTTCCATCAGCAAGACAACTTGCACATCAATTTAACAGAAAATATACCTTGCAAAAACACTTTGAATCAGAGAAAAATAAAGCAGTAATACGTAAGCACAAAACAGTATCAACCTGTGAGCACACCCTGTAACAATTTAGCAGAAAATATACCCTGCAAAAACAATTTCAATCAGAGAAAATAAAGCAGTAAACTGTAAAATCTGTAAGCACAACATAGTAACAAAACACTGTAGGCACAACCTGTAACAATTTAACAGAAAATATACCCTACAAAGAAACAAGTTGAATCAGAAAAATAAAGTAGTAATCTGTAAGCACAAAACAGTAACAAACCTGTAGGCACACCCTGTAACAATTTAGCAGAAAATATACCCTGCAAAACCAATTTGAATCAGAGAACAGTAAAGCAGTAATCTATAAGAAAAACAGTATCAAAACCTGTAAGCACAAAACAAAATAGTAACACAACAGTAAATCTGCTTAGCCAATATAAGTCTTAATGTTTCGCCTTGCTTTGATAATGTTGCTCCTTGCTCTGTCCTTTCAAGAAAACCTAGAAGAAAAGAGCTCAGGTGAAGCTATGTGCTTTTGCCAGCAAACCTAGTCTTTCACCTGCACTATTTAGACACTGACAATGCCTTATGTCCTCTGCCCTCCATCTCCATAGCTAGCTCAATCCTTTCCATAGTTGATTGCGGCCTGGTAGTATATTATGCTACCTCAGAAACAGCCTTAAAATGTGTGACAACGGTGCTTAACAAAGTGTGTAGGCTAGTCCTTGGGGCAGATAAACTTACTCATACCTGTGCCTTTATACGAACAAACCAACTGGCTTAACCTTAGTGACAGGATCAAATTACAGACTTGCTTATTAGGTAAAAAGCCCATTTAGGTCTATCACCCCTGCATTCTCCAGATCATTCAACCAGCTTACTCTCAACATACAACAAGGGGCATGGTTAAAGGAACACTCAGCCTCCCTTTCAGGAGGACTTCTCTTGCACAGCACATTCACCTGTAGGGCTCCCCTCTGGCTAAATGAGCTCCCAGCTCGAAGTCTACTATGCAAAAAACTTCCCAACCTTTAAGCATGACTTGAAACCATTTCTTGCTAGCAAGAGAACATGTGTTTGTAAATGCTCAACTGATACTTCCATCCCCTAATTGGCACCTGGTGACCCCATAAGTACACCTCGGGAACACTTGCCTCACTAGCTTTGCTCCAAAGGATTAACACTCCAATGTGAATTTAGCTCTTAGACTTACTGATGTCCTTCCACGATATGCACTAATTGTCCTATAACTCACAGCCATTATGGGGACCCACACCCAGTGATTACACACCTCTCCTTTCACTCTTCCTACTGTCTCTTCACCCTTACCTGCCCTAACTTCAAACATACCTACCCTAATTTTCTCCTCTAACCCTCAGACTTCCCACCTCTGCACCCATGCCTTCCTAGCCTCTTACTGTTCACCCGTATTTCTCCTTCCTCCTCCTCCACTGTCTCACCACCCTTACCCGCCTGTATCTCCCACAGTCCCTACACTAAGTTGTCCTATGGCAACCTTTAACTTAGATGACAGAAACTAACCCAAGTGAAAATGCTGAGTACTAGGCAGCTACTGGTACCCCTTTGGCAGACAATTACTTAGCAGCCTTGTGACCTCTTGTCATATATTTTCAGCAACTAATTGTTATCTGATTCCTAGCTAATGCTTGTCCAGCTAGTATTCTATGTTAGATAGCTGTATCCTTGTCTTTGTATCTTGTGACAATGTAACTGTTTTCTTGTCTCAACATGGAACCTTTGTAAATGAGCTCCAAGCTCAAAGGTATTTCTTGAGTATTAAATAAATAAAATAAATAAATCAGGCCAAATAAAAACTTAGGCGTAACTGTGAGGTCACACCAGAGACCTGCTTTCCCATGTAGTGATAGTTTTATTTTTCATCAGAAAATATGCTATATTCCAAACCATCCACCATTTCGAGATCATTAAGACTTCTTCATCAGGGAGCTGGCTGAAATTCACATAATAATCATAAAATAAGTATGCAGTGTTTCACTGCTAACATACCTCACAAAATAATTCATATAATCAAATTTTTTATTCTTTGATAACTGGGTAGGTCCACTAGGCACAAGTGCCTGTTTTCAAGGGCAACCTGGGAGCACCGGGTGGTTAAATGACTTGCTCATAGTCACACATTGGAGGTTGTGGGAATCAAACCACATCTGCTGGATGTACCAATCTCCTTCATAGCTCATAACCACTAGGCTATACTGCCAGCCTCAGTTGTAATATGAAGTGGAATGGTCTCCACATTACCTTAATAGTTCCACAATGTATGCACTTCCTTATCTGCTTTATTTAAACATTTTTTCAAAAATCTATGTGCATAAACATATATTAAATTATGCTCCTAAATATCAATATGGACACTGTAAAATCACTAAAACATGTTAAACTTGTTAATGGCCACACAATTGTTTACAAATGAGTTCATTTTAAATGATATATCAAAACCTTCATCACCTGGGAACAGAAGTAGGAGGTTGTTCAGGAAAGAGGTTTGTTATCATCTGTTTTAAATGAAATATTTGAATAGTTTTGTACTTGAAATTAGTTCTGTGTTTTAAAAATTACTACTTTGACTTAGAATTGTTACTTGGGCTGTGATAGTGTAATTATTGGGGCTTGTGTGCTGGTTGTGGAACACTTGTTTGGCAGCGATAATTAGAGTGAAATTTAAATGTGATGTTTGCCTGGTGTTAGGGAGGGGTAATTACAAGAATCGTCTTGTCTTTCATTGTCCACCTGGGAACAGAAGTAGGAGGTTGTTCAGGAAAGAGGTTTGGTTTTATCGTCTGTTTTAACTGAAATATTTGAATAGTTTTGTAAGGGGACCTGGACACCTGGAAAGGTGGACTCACACACTGAAATTAAATTTCAATATCACCAAGTGCAAGGTGTTACATCTTGTGCAGGGAAACCCTAAACACAGGTACACCCTGGGAGGGAGGCGCTGGAGGTCTCAACAGGGGACAAGACCTAGGGTCATGGTGGATGCACGATGAATAACTCTGAGCAGTGCAGGAGAGCGGCTAGCAAAGCAAACAGGATGTTGGGATGCATCCAAGGGGGATCACATCTTAGAGCAAGGAAGTGATTCTGCCACTGTACAATGGACTGGTTAGACCACACCTTGAGTACTGTGTACAGTACTGGAGACCACACTTGAAGAGGGACATACAGCTCCTGGAGAGGGTACAGAGGAGGCAACTAAGATGATATGAGGACTAGGGGATTTGACATACGAGGACAGACTTGAGGAGCTCTACCTGTTTCATTGGAGAAGAGAAGAGACGGGGGACATGACTGAGGTCTTCAAGTACCTCAAGGAATGAATAGGTAAACACAGAGGGATCTTTACACTAAAGCAGAGAGGTATCTCCAGAGGGCATGGTTTGAAGTTGGAAGGTGGAAGGGTGAGGGGAAAGAGGAGGAGGAGGCTTTTCACTGAGAGGGTGGTGGATCCTTGGAACATGCTGCCTGGTGAGCTGGTTCAGAGAACCACAATGGAGGGCTTCAAGAGAGGGTGGGACAGACACAGAAAGCTTAATGTATCAGATGATGGCCTGTCCACGGGGTGGGGATGGATGATAGGGGTTTCTGGAACACAAGGGGAGGGCTTCAGTACCCAACTAGGGATCTGAGGTTCGAGCAGACTCGAGAGACCATAAGGCCTAATCTGCTGGAAATTAGTATGTTAGTATTACCTGACCCAAGTTTGCTAGAAGTCACTATGTTACTAAGCTATATGCTATCACAAAAGAAAACGTAGTTCATCATACCGCTCTTTAAACATGAAAAAAATTCAATACAGACAGTTAACCTAATTCACTTCACTCCTTCCTAAATTCTGTGACCATTTTAGCTCCCTACCACCCTCTGGTAGGCTGTTCTAGGCATCCACCACCCTCTCCATGAAAAATATTTCCTCACATTTCCCTGAGCCTTCTCCTCCTCTAACTTCATTTTGTGCCCCTGACTTGGAGCATCTCTTACTTTGGAAGATGCTTCCTTTCTTCTCTGTTTATACCACTGATGTATTTGCATGTCTCAGTCATGTCCCCACCCACTTTCCTCCAGGAAATACATATTTATCTTCTTGGTCCTTCCTCATAGATCTTATCCCACAGGCCCTGCAACATTTTAGTTGCCCTCCACTGCACTGCCTCCACCCTGTCTATGTCCTGTCTCAGATGGGGTCTCCAGAACTGGATGCAGTATTCCAGGTGCAGTCTCACAAGTGTCTTATACAGGGGCAAGATTACCTCCCACTTTATACTACTGATACCCTCCCTATGCATCCAAGCACCTGGCTAGCCTTTCCAGTCACCTTAGTGCACTGCATAGTTTCTCTTAGGTCCTCCAAGATGATAGCTCCCAGGTTCCTTCCTGCTTTGTGACCGCCAGTACCTCCCCACCCAGTTCATACTTTGCCCCAGGTTCTTGTGCCCTATGTGCATGATCCTGCACTTCTTTGCACTGAATCCCAGCTGCCATTAGTCAGACCATTACTTCAGTTTTTTAAGGTCTTTCTCATTCGTCTCAACATCCCCTGGCATGTCCACCCTATTGCGTACCTTTCTATCATCTGTGAAGATGCATACCTTCCCACCAGTCCCTCTGAAATGTCCCCAGTAAAGACATTGAAAGGACCGGCCCCAACAACCACCCCTGCAGCACCCTGCTCATCACCTCTCCCTCCAGAGTACTCCTTGTTTACCACAACCCTCTGACTCCTGCCAGCTCACCAGCACAATGGTAGCTCTACTGCTTGTGGCGCTGATGACCTGGGATCAGCAGCGACCACAGAAGCCAGATGGTCAGCCAGGGAGGAGGATTGAGGATCCCAAGGACTGCTCTCCTCCCATGGGGAGGGTGGGGATGAGCTCAGCACTCTATAGTCCCCTGGAGGAAGCTGGGGAAAGATAGCCGAAGCTCAAGGAGGTGGCGGAACATGGCAAATGTTGGCACATGCGCTGACAACAGCACATGCCACATCCCCACAGAGGAAAACCCCAAAAAGTTCCCAGTCGCACTAGATGACCACCGGCCTCCAGACCCTGCACCTGATGACTCTGGTACCTCAGGACTCTGGAGTTGACGCCCTGGCTATTGAAGGGCACAGTGGGGACTCCAGGAATGAGGTAAGACCTGGAGGAAGTTGGGGTGATGGGGCTGGGAGGACCATCAAGAACATGGGCTGACTGAGACAGGAGGAAAAGAGTAAGTGGGAAAAAAGTCTTCTGACTCATGCCATTCAGCCAGTTCTCCACCCACATAACTATTTTTGATCCAACCCTAGGCTGCGTAATTTGTTAATCATCCTTTTATGGGGATGGTTTCAAGGCCTTTCTGAAGTCCAGATAGGCCACATCCACTGCACCTCCCAGGTTCACTACCTTAGTTACACAGCCATGTCATAGATTAGTACAATGAATTAGTGCAAACACAGTGCTTATCCTAAATACAGTAAAATTGAGGGTTAGATGTATATAAATAAATGCCATATAAGGCAGTGTATGTGAGTTAAAGTGTGTGTAGCAATGCTATGAGTGTGTAAACAGTGCACTGCTATGTTATACTAGAATACATATGCATATATGTGTATATGTGTTAGACAGTGTGTGTGTATCACAACAACCGAAAGTGCAGTTAGGTGGCTCAGTGGCTACTGTAAAATTGCTAGTCTATATTACCCCACTATCTAGATCAGTTTCAGCCATATGCATGTTATTGCTGATTTAAATGAGGTGTCTACTGGCAACACCCATCCTCCGATGTCCTCAGAGACTGAAATGAAGAAAACGGTCCTCAATGTCTTTTTTTATCTGTAAAAGTGTAAACAGTGTACGTTATGTTATACTGAAATATATATTCTATATATATTAGTCAGTGTGTGTGTGTATGTGTGTGTGTATCACAACAATTAGAAAGTGCAGTTAGGTGACTATTGGTTAGTGCAAAATTGCTAGTCTACATTCCCCACTATCTAGATTAGTTTCAGTCTTACATGTCATTGCTGATCTGAATAAGATGTCTAGTGGCAACCACCCACACCCACCCACCTCTGATTTCTTTGGAGCCTGGAAAAAGAAAACAGTCCCTCAATGTCTTTTTTTTAATCTGTAAAATGTGTGTAGACAGTGTACTGTATTTTACACTGGAATATATATGCATGCATGTGTATATGTATTAGTGTGTGTGTGTGTATGTGCGTGTGTATCACAACAATTAGAAGGTGCAGTTAGGTGGCTCAGTGGTTAGTGCAAAATTGCTAGTTTACACATTTCTCACTACCCACAGTACCATTATTTTACAGCTGTATAGGCTCTTGTTAGATCTTGTAATGAAGTGTTGGTCTCTTTAAAGTGATATGTAATCAGTGGAAACAAATTCAATCCAGTGGTATGAAAGGATATAACTGATATGCAGTGGCGAAGGGTATATTCAGTGAAGGAAGGAAACATTGTTTAACCAGGAGTAGCACTATAAGCTGAAGTTTGTTTCCAGATGTGACCTGGGAGCACAAGGAATTAAGTAACTTGCTCAGGATCACACAGTATGCATGTAGGTGGCTGTGGTGGGATGTAGTCAAGATAAATGGGTGGGATCAAGGGGAAAGAGGACCCAGAATTTTCTTGAGCCTAGGGCCCCATTTTACCTTACTGTGAGCCTGACATCATGAACAAGCCAAGGTTCACACTGTGGCAACCTACTACAGGTCTAATCAGTGTGAAGGCACAGTGATGTAGCTATTGTTGTTTATCTCCAATGATCTGAAACATGATCAACATGCCACACATCATTTTGTTCAACATGTAAATCTGCACCAAAAGAAGTCCACTGTTTAAATATCCTTAAAGAGGAAAACTTCTTGAACAGCTGCAGGAGCCAGTACAAGTCCAAATGGGCATTCTACAACATTTTATTGACTGTCAATATGGATTCCTAATAGAGCGCGCCTTTTGGGCTCATGCCATGGACAGAGGGCATTCAGATGGCGAGAGTGCAGCTTTGAAGTCTGTGGCAACCAAGGTGGTACAATCATGACAGGCCATAATTAGAAAGGCAAAGATCCATTCTCTACAGATACTGCTGGAATCATCTGACAACAGAGCCTGTCACAGATGGGTGCAACCACTTCAGACAAACAGTCTTTTGGGTTGCTGAAACCAGATAAAAGAGAAATGAGCAGATATCAAAACAGTACCTGAGGCACACCAGATACAGAGTGTGAAATCTGTGGTGGCAACAAGAAACTTCACATGTCTTTGCACATCCTGTAGCAATGAAAATTGGCCCCGGAGAACCTGGGTTATGTTAAAACCTGGAAGATAAAGAATCAAATGGCTTCAGCTGCATTTGCACCAGCTGCAACAGATCAAGTGCTTTAGTGAGCCATTTTGCCCTCCAATATCACAATGCCCACTGGTCACTCTAGTGCACCTGCTGACTCCACAGCCTTCAGTGTAGTGCCTGGCCTGGCACTCTACAGCCTTCCATGATAATCCCGATCTTTGTGACTCAGTAGCCTCCAGTGCTGATCCTGCTTCTGAGTCAGCCATACCATCCAGTGCTAATCCAGCTTCTGCTGATGCCACAACAGCATCCCTCGGTGGCAATGATTTTGAAACTTTACCTGATACAGGCATGTCCAATGACCTTCAAGTGCCTGCTATATAACCGAATGCCAGCCCCACCCTCTGATTATCCAGCATCCCCACGGTTACTTAATGTAGAGAAAGAAAACATCAAAATGTTGCAGGTGCTGTTTTTATTATTAATAGTCTGAGTTTTAAGATTAAGCTGGAGATAGTCCTCTCTCCTCAGGTCAAACTTTGACCTGAGGAAGAGGGTTTTATCTCTCAAAAGCTAGTCTTAGAAATAATTTTGTTAGCCCAATAAAAAGTATCACCTGCAAGATTTTGTTGTTTTTTTTTTTTTTCTACATTGTTGACTGGACTAACATGGCTACCACATTTCTTTTTTTCAACCATAGTTACTTAAAAATCTAAATATTTTTAGATCCAGAAGTAATACAAATCAGTAAGTACTATGCCATTTTCTATTCAAAGGAATTTTATATTAGACAAGTAACTGATGTGGAAAAGTAACAAAAAGGCAGCTCAGGACCCATAGTGCATCATTTTAAATAAAAAGACACTGTGGAAACCATGAAAACATGGCACTCCATGAAGTTCCTCCAACTGCTTGGGAGTGTTTTAGTTGACCACAACCTCAGGACAGTGACCTCATGACAAGAAGAATTTTTCAAAAGGCCAGTACAGCCAGAGGGAGATATCACCTTGAAATGCAGACTGAAGAACTAAAGAAAATCTCTGCAAAGTACAGAAAGCTACAACAAAGATGGAATTAAATGGACCCCCTCAGTGTTGTAGTGTACCCTGAACTCATTATAACAAGAGGGACTTTGATGAAAATATCACTATTTTATGTTCACCGTTATGCTATTACAGTAAACATTTTGTTAGGAAAGTGGTTTTGAAGAGTGTGACACTGCCAGTTCAATGCAAAGTGGTTTACAAGGGTCTCAGCAGTGTCACACCAATCATCAGCCAGGCTGATCATGGCAGTGTTTTGGCTTGCTGGGTTGAAACTTTGTGTGGTTCAAAGGAGAGAGCTGACCCACTCACAGGTCGTCTCTTTCCTTTGATCTACATAATGCTGCCCAGCAAGCACAGCTGATCTGTTATGATCAGCCTGTTGTGGTTGAATTACACCCTGCAAAAAGAAAACTGTCCATCGATGTCTGTTGCTGCCACCGCCTCTTACTGTCCCCTCGACCCTCCCACTCTGCACCCACCAGCACCCCCTCATTAAAGATAACACCAACACTGGGGTGCCTAATCCCCCATGTTGCCACCTGAAATTAAGAAAACTGTCCCTAGTAGTTTTTTAGATGGGTAGACAGGCAGACAGACTGACAGATAGATACAGTATATACCTATAAGAAAGAAAACTGTCTATTGATGTATGTTGCTGCAGCTGTTATTGTCCAGCCACCCAACCTCCCACTCAGCACCCATCACCCCCCACAAACATAACACCAATACTGGGGTGATCAATGCCAAGTGGCCACCTGAAATAAAGAAACCATCCTCATAGTCTTTTTAAATACTGTATACCCTGCAACAAAAACATCCGCTGATGTCTGTTGCTGCCACTGCCTTTAGTCTCCCCAACCAACCTTCCCATTCAGCACCCACCACCCCACACCACCCCACACCCCATGCCCTTACTTACCCACTGGGGTCCAATGGTATAATCCTCTCTGGACCATAGTCATGTCTTCACTCTTCAACTCCAGACTGCACACTAAGGAAATCAGCAATCCAGTTCAATGTATTTCAGTGGAGTTTTGAATTTAGTTGCCTAACTTGGTCAATTTTGAATATTTTGCCCAGATTTTCAACATGCCTTTTTGGGGACCCCACCTCATGAACACTGTCTGTGAAATTAGGCAAATCTGTTCCAAAAGGTGATTTCTCAGTTGCTGCGTAAAATCACCTTTCAGGCTGGAGATGAAAATTTTCTCTACCCTTGTTCATGAGGTTAGTTCATAAGAAGGATATGGTGAAAATTTGGGGTAAAATATTAATAAACAACAAAGTTATGAGCTTATGCTTAAATTTATGAATGCAGGCTAGTAATTTTCATAATTTTCAATAGTTTGACCCCAAATTTTTAACATACCCATCTTCACAGCACACCATGAATGTGACAGTTGTCATTTTCCAAATCCTGGCCAAAATGGGTTTTCGCACTTGTGTCACAAAATCACCTTTTGGGCAGGATTTGCAGATTTTCTCTGCCTTTGTTCACGAGGTGGGCTCTATAAGAAAGCTATGTGGGTGAAAAGAAGGCTATGTGAAAATTTGTGTAAAAATATAAGAAAACAACAAAGTTATGAGTCTACGCTATGTTTTTCCAATGCACACTCATAACTGTGGTAATTTTCAATATGTTTACCCCAACTTTTCAATATAACCATTTTTTCACACTACCTCATGAATGTGACAGCTGTCATTTCTCAAATCCTACCCAAAATGTGTTTTAATATTTGTGACGCAAAATGACGTTTCAGACATTGCTTTATAAACTACACCTGTCATGCTCTGAAAGAGTGATCATAAAAAGATTATGTTGAAAATTTGCGGTAAAATGAGAAAACAACTAAGTTATGAAGAAAGGAATTGTTCCAACATTTACTCATAACTTTATTTTTGCAGATTTTGGCCCCTAATGTTCAACATATCCCTACCCCACCTCCTAAATATGGCAGGTGTAATTTTTCAAATCCTCCAATACTTATTTCCGTGTCCCTCAGCAAAATCTCCTTTCAGATGGGATTTAAAATTCCATCTGTCTTGATCATAATGTCAGATCATAAAAGACTGTTGGACATTTAGGGGTCAAAATGTGGGAGCCCACTTAAAGTAGATATTGCTGACTCCGATTCGGCTTTCTACATGAGGAGTGAAAAGTACAGCTCTGCACCCCAGTACTGATAAACTGCACTAATTGACCCGGGAGTGACCCAAACCTGCCAAATGATAAGGCCACAACTTCTAGACCTAAGATGCCTTCTTAAAATAAAGATAAGGACACTCTGTTAGGATATTTATAGAAAACTAAAAGATCTGGATCATGGGACACCAGGGCCACGAGTCACACCAGATTGGCCTTGTTGGCTTCTGACTCCAGAAGTGAAGGGAGCGAGGATGAAGGTACCAATAATTATGAGAATTTTACTATAACTTCCAAGCGGCTTTTCAAAGAACTAGCTAAAATTAGCAGCAAGATGTCATGCTTGGAGAAAGCAATCTCAGTTAACACAAGGCCTGCTAGAAGTGGCCCAGTGCACGGCAGATGTGGAGTCAGGGCTCATGCCACATCAGAGGCCATAGATAAGCATAACACTGCAATTAAATACTTGCTAAAATGGGAGCTAGAGATTACTGATAAAATCGATGATCAGGAGCTCAGAACCCACCGAGACAACTTGTGGCTCTATGGATTGCCGAAAACTCTGAGACTGGAAACATGGAAAGTTCATTGAATCCTTTCTAAAAAGATACTTGATCTCCCATCTGACACCAATTTAAACATTGTCAGAGCTCAGAGAACATTATCGAAAAAACAGCTGACCCAAAAGCAAACCCACGCCCATCGCTATGAAATTCTTGGACTAAAGGGTCAAGGCGATAGTTCTGCAAAAAGCTTGGGCTAAGAAGTAAATCGTTTTTGGGGACCAGAGGTTAGATTTTGATCAAGATTTCACTACTATGACCCAGCAAAAATGACAAACATTACTGGTGATAAAGAAGCATCTCCGCACTAAAGGTTCCAAGATGCACCTCATCACACCTGCACAAATCAAGATTTTTCTTCCTGACAGCCCGGTGGTTTTCCAAACCCTGAAGGATGCAAAGGCAACACTTCAGAAGCTCAGGGTTCCACTGAGTGCTACACAATGCTGGAAGAGGTCTACCCAGTGGAACTGTTAGACTCCAACCCTTGGACCCAAGTCCCAACCCACATCAAGAGAAGCCGGGCCTCCAGACACAGAAGCAATCAAGATACCCACCAAGGAGAAGACACCACTCCTAGCACTTCCAAATCCTGAATACACAGTGATCTTGGTTTACTCATGGCCTTTGGACTTGTGGCTTGAAGCTAAATGGCCCTTTCCTCCAAAGTCCTTGTGGCAACTGGTGGTTGAGGTGCCATTTTGCTGCAAGGCCACAAGTGTAACAGAGACTGCAATATAAATGGTGTAGATATAGCGGGGATTTTGGGAAAGCCAGTTGGAAAATCCAATTGGTGGGGGAGAGGGTAGCTTCGGGTCTATTAAAAATTGCACCACTGCTGGGGGATCAGGGGCTGGGGAGTGATGTTCATAATTTTTATTATCTTGATCTGGCAGGCCAACTGATTTCACCCCCACCCTTTGCTAATGGGCATGTTGTTCTGTCCTTGCTGCCTTTACGGGATCAAAAGCCTTGTATAGTCTTCCCTGGAGAAGTGAGTAAGCACAGCAGCATGAAACAGGAGGAGCTGAACCCAGAGGTGTCGGTGAGAAGCCTCGAATGAGGTCCTAACAATCACAAGGGTGGCCAATCTACTTTAGCAGGCAACCTGAGCCACTGAGCCCTTTGAGGCTTGAGAAGTGAGAGGTGGACCAACAGAGATGAACAGTAGACTGGAAGGAGCCTGGATAAAAGGTAAGGTCTTCTTCTCATAGGTTGGATAGCCAGGATTTCCCAGTCTTGGTGGGACAAAGCCAGAAGGTCCAAACAGACAGGTAAGGAGCCGGGCCTGATAGACACTGACAGGGTGACCAGAGTAGAGGGCAGGGGAGTGTTGGCACCAGTCAGCAGTCACAGAAGGCCTCACAAGATATCGAGGACCAAAATAGGTCACGGGCAATGGCTAGTGGAGTGCCTTCAGCATGCTGGTTTATTGGTGGTGCTAGCCCCTTCCCAGGACATAGAATAAGGCTGGGCCCTGGGTCATGTGCGGGGGCACTTCCTTGGGGTGGAGGGGGAGGAGGAGATAGAAAGGCAGCAGTGGGGGTCATAGATTTGCAATTTACAAGGAAACTGGGGCACTGAACAGAGAGCTAGAAAGCTCATGAACTGTAAGGCTTGATGTAGCCAATCCTGGCCCCATGGGTTAGGGGCCACATCCCCCAGCACACTTGAGGACAGATCGCCATGGACGGGGACATAAATGGCAGATCAGGAACTAGGACAAAACACAGGGTGAGCTGCCACTGATCTTCCTAGATAGCAGCTACACTCAAAGGTAGGACAGGCTAAAAAAAATCTGGTGAAATTGAGGAGCTCGTGGGGGAGTGGAGAGACACATGGTCCTGGCCAGGACAGGAGATGGATGTTCAATTTTGTCAGGCACCACCCTGGACACCTGGGGATCCTACAGCAGGGGGTGCACATATGTAGACAAGAGGGAGACAAGCAGAGAAATGAGGGACTGAGGAAAGTACAATGTAGCAGCTGAACTCACAATGGTTATGGTTAAAAGAGGCATATAGGTGGAGCCACCGCAGTTCAAAGGGGGCTCAGAAGCTCGAGTATAGAGCAAAGTCCAGGAGAAAGTGACCTCACCCAGCCCTCCAAATGTCATCAAAGAGGAAGTTTGGGTGTAAAAGACACCTTGTGAAGTAGTGCATCAAAAAGTTTATTTGTTATATAGTTATATGGTTACTGTTGTTTATAGATGGTTTTGCACTGGTAGGTTAGATATCTAGGGATCCATCCCATAGGCAGATTACAATAGGAGACAGCAAGGTGATCACCTACAATGTCCGGGGACTACATAGCCCTATAAAAAGAACAAGGGTGTTGAATAAATAAAAAAGCAGGGAGCAGAGGTGGTGCCCTGCAGAACACCCAGCTGATGCAAGAGGAAGCAAAAACTAAAAGAGGTTGGGTGGGACAGGTTTTTCATGCCTCCTGCCAAACACAGCCATACAAAAGAAGGGTAGCCATTTTAATCCATATGAACTGCCCCTTTGAGGTGATGGAAGTCCAGTCTGAACTAGCAGGTAGATATTTGCTGGTTAGGGGCACCTGTACGATGGTACCCTGCTCCCTGCTGAACCTCTATGCACTAAACTTAGAGAAAGAAAGGATACAGTTTTTTAAGCAAGTGCTGACAAAGTTCACTCCACCATCTGAGGAGCTGTTTGTGGCAGGGGAGACTTCAATATGGCAGTGGACTCAGCACTGGACAGGTCGGGAGTGAGGCCAGATAGTAGGGGTCCAGTTGTGAAGTGCCTTGCAGGGTTGATCACAGAACTGGGGCGGTTGATGCCTGGCACTTGTGCACCCAAGGTATGGGACTACACTTGTTGGTCAGCGCCGCATCAGGCCTACTCTAGGCTTTACTTTTCATTATGTCAGTGGAGTAGGTCTATGCCCTACACTCAGCCCAGATATTTACCAGAACAATATCAGACCATAGGGCCATGGGTATGACTCTCTCTCTCTCTCTCGCCCATCTGCAGTCTTCCTCTTGGAGACTTAATGAGTCCCTGTTGAACACAGACAATTTCAAAATAGTGGTAAAGGCTTGCCTAGACTAGTACAAAGAGCTGACCCCCCAGAGAATATTCCATTGGCAACGTGGCGGATGGCTGGAAAGCAGTGCAGACAGAGAAAATTATAAATCTGGCAGCAGGGTTAAGAGGGAAAGGTTGAAAGAACAGTCCACCCTCAAGGAGAACATTTTGACTTAGGGCGGAACACACAAATAGCCTTAGATGAGGGAGCTAGAGAGGCATCGAGCTGCACTCAATAAAATACTAGACTAAAGACAGAGGGGGCCTCCGTTACTCCTGGCAGAGGTACTATGAGGCAGGCAACAGGGCAGTAAAGTTACGCATGGCAATTGCACAAGACAGCTGTGGAGAAGGTTGTCCTAAAGATCAGACAGCACCAAAATTGGAAGACGCTGACACAGACCCCTCGTGCAACACTTCCAGGAATTTTACAAAACCTATACACTAGGGACCAGATAGGCAATTTCCTGGAGAGATTAGTTGTTTTTTAACAAATTGACTCTACTAAAGTTAACCAACACCCAGAGAACTGGATGAACCAATAACCCAGGGAGAGATCATGGGCCTCGATAAAAAAAACTAAAGGGTGGAAAGGCACCAGGACCAAATGGGTTCCTGGCAGGGTTTTCAAAGCCTTTGTCAAGGAGGCATCCTCATACCTAGGGAGGTATGCAGAGCTGTTCAAGATGGGAAGGGAGCCCCACTCTGGCAGTATGCACAAATATCAGTCATACACAAGTTGGGCAAGGACCCTTCCTTCTGTGAAACATACCGTCCCATCTCCTGCTCAGTGTTGACCAAAAGATATTCACCTCAATACTGGCCAAGATACTCCAGGAGGTGGTGGGACCCTGGTTCACCCAGACCAAACAGGTTTCATTAGGGGAGGTTAATCTATGATAACATTTGCCGCCTTTTGAATTTAATAGTTTGGCAGCAAAAGATGAAAGATCCCACTTTGCATATTCATGGATGCTGAAAAAGCCTTTGATTGGGTGAACTGATGCATCCTTTACAGGGCTCTGGAGGAAATGGGACTGGGCAGTAGGTTTAGAGACAGCACTGGGGCTTGATATGTCTCCCACAAGCCATAGTATGGGTTAATGGACTAGCCTCCACGGTTCCGTCTCCAAAGAGGCACTAGGCAAGGGTGCCCACTCTTCCTTCTCCTTTTTGCTGTGTGTATACAGCCTCTACCTATGGCCATTAGAAATAATGGGGCCATTAGGGGATCCAGGCAGGGGAGACTGAACATAAAATATCCCTAATGCAGACAATGTCTTTTTTTCCTCACCTCCCATGGGCCTCAGTGTCGGCACTCCTAGAGGAGCTTGAGGAATATGGTTGCATATCAGGACAGAGGGTTAACCTTGACAAATCTGAGGCTATTAAAATGGGAGAGAAAATTATGAAAGAACTGTCACCCAATTTCCATTGAAATGGGCTCCAACAATGTAGTGAGATATTTGAAAGTCAAGATATTTCCCACAGAAATCAGCTGTTTAGTCTAAACTTCTCTGCACTGTGGGCAAACATTCAGGCAGACAGGAATAGGTGGATGCCCACCCGTCATTGGTGGGGAGGGTGGACACCTTCACAATGAATACTCTCCCAAGATTTCTCTTCCTTTTCAGGCACTGCCCATCTTAATCCCGATAGCATTCTGGAAACAGATCATCAAAGCATTAATGAGATTTATATGGAAAGGGGAGACAGAACTGTGGCTAAGGTGCTCTCACTTCATAGGAAGAGAGGGGCTGGCCATGCCAGATTAAAATTGTACTACTATGCAGCTCAGCTAGCACCGGTGGTAAGATGGATAAAGCAGAGTAGGGACTCAGGGTGGTTAGAGACAGAAACCTCCCAAACAGGTGCCATCCCACTATTTTTCCTCCCTCATGCCAATTTTATAGTCAAGGTATGGAGGAGATTAGTAACCCCTAGACCAAACTAATGATGAAGGTCATAGGCAAAGCTAGAACTCTCATTGGCATGCCGAATGAAATTGGGCCCTCTTACTTCTATAGTGGGTGACCCGGAGTTCCTCTCAGTCTTGACAGGCCCATCTCTTCGGAGGTGCAACCAGAGCAACCTAATAAGGTATAACTCATTGGTTCAAAAAGACACAATGAAATCATTTGGGAACTCCAGGCACAATTTGGCCTGCCAAGGGCTGACTTCACAGGTACCTCCAGGTTAGACACTACATGGTATCAAAACAATTTGTGCCTAAAGCACAGAGAGACTGGCCTGGATTTCCTGTACTGGTTGGTTAAACTCAGGGATCACAAAGGGAAGGTATATCAGGCCTTCAAAGCACTAATGGGCCCAGAGATGGGTGATAGAGGCCCTCAGGGTTAAGTGGGATAAGAAGCAGCAGTTGAGATTCATAAGGACGACTGGGAAAAGTCCTGGGAGAGGCTGAGGGTCACAGTGTCACCAGGATGGAGGGAGTTTAGGTGGAAACGTTTGACCAGTTTCTTCCACACCCATTTGGTTACCAGGCACTTGCAGTGGGAAACTCAGCTGAATGCTGGAGGGCATGTGGGCAGACAGGATCCCACCACTACATTTTCTGGGCCTGCCTGGGACTAGTTGATTTCTGGGGTAAATACATGTTGATATCTCCAGGTTATGGGGCTTCGATCCCCAGGGAGTTCCAGTACCTGGTGCTGGGCCTACAGGTGAGGAAAGTAAAGACTCTCAGTCACCTGGTTAAATAATTGGAAAACAAAACAAACAAAGGCTCTTTAAAATCATATGCCTGGCAGCACTTAAGGAGATAACAGCTAATTGGCTGAATACCAGCTCCTTTCATTTGAGGCATGGCTCAAAAGAGTTGAAAACATTAAAAGGATGGAGAATCCCACTGCAAAGTTTAGGCTACAAGTGGACAGACATAATGAAAAGTGGGCCAGATATCTCAATAATTCTAGACAGGAAGGGAGGGAATCCTGCTGTGACCCAGCCCAGATGCATCGAGCTGACATAGGGGCTCATGGAGGCCCATGCGAGGGAGTCTCAGAGCTAACAAGACTAACCCAAACACATCAGTTGGGGGCACCAAGTCAATGAAGACTTCAAGCACCTGGAAAAAGGGTAGGGATATAGGGATAGGGAAAACAAAAGAAAAGAAAGAGGACAAAAGAAAAAAAGAACAAAACTCACGGAAAACAGTGCATTGTTTTGTTGAATTTTGTTGTTTTAATTTTTAATTCATTGTTGGATTGGAAAGTTGACTGCATTTCTTTAAAGCTGAGATGTAACAGAATATACCTGATGGCAAAGAGGGTTAGTGAGAGGGTTAGTGAGAAGGTGGAACATACAAGGATGAAAGAAACATAAACCAGAAAAGAGACAGCTATAACCTTGAGTTCTGAGCTCATGGTTAGAACATGTAGACCCATGTCTAGAGATAGCAAAGATGTGATGATGAAGGTCACTTGTTAACTGCTGTTCTTTGTCCACATGTTTTATATGTACAGTATTCCAAATGTCGGGCAGATGAAGACACTATGTAATGTATACATGTTTGTTCATTTTTTTTCTCCACAATAAAAATGGTTTAAAAAGTAGATATTGCTCTCTACTGCTCTATCCTGGCTAATTACAATCTAACAGTGTGTCAAAGCAGGACACCTCTGAAAATTATATATTGCATCTTATCTGCTCTATCCTGGTAAATATACAGTAAAATGTGTACAAGCAAGACCCGGTACAACAGCAATACCAGCAGTGAACACCAGCATTGACAAATGCTTGTTCATTTTCATAGGACACACGTGCTCAGTGTCACGACTTGACTTGTAAATGTGGAGTTACCTTGATACACCTCGCAGTTCGAAAATGAAGTATAATATATAGAATAATACATGGGTGGTGTGTATAACTAGAATTCGAGTTTGATACACAACCCGTGTTTTATTTTATGTAATTTCTGGGAAGCATTTTCCACCTGGTTCATTTTAATAGCAAAAAAAATTGAACAGTGTAGCCAGTAGATGGTGCTGTGGTTTTCAGGATTAGAGCACCATAGGTGCTTTGTTTGTTTAAAGCCCACTCAACACAAGTTTTAGTATTTCTTTGTGATAACTTCACCCTCCTGATATATTTCTCTTTTTCTCTGTCTCTGCCTCTTTGTTTCATGCCTTGTCTCTGTCTCTGTACCTATGGAAACCATAGCGGCAGCACTAGTTCAGCCACCGTCGTGCTGAAGTGCCATTTTACTTTCAGTTTTTTTTGTTTGTTTATTTGTTTTAGTGAAAACTGGGTGAACCTTGGACTGGAGCCACAAACCAGAATGAAGTGGGTCTTGTGGTGTTAGGAATTAGGAGGTGTAGACCTGCCTGACCTATAGTCCCTAATGTGGACTACCATGTTTTCTGATACAGCATAAGGGATATTAGTATTTACTCATGCTTGCTATGATGTACTATTCAGTATAATTATGTTTGTGGTGTTATCGCTACCACCTACGGCTATTAGTAATGCTGTGATCATTTATGAGTCATTGTATTGTACCCCAAAAGTAGCCTTAGTCAGCATAACGCTTGTCACTGTATAATGCAAAACCTAACGGTCTTGGGTGCAAGCTGCCCACCGTACCTACCAATAGAATTGCTTTATTTAGCTTCTACTATGCAGATGAGCATGTTACCAGGTAACAAATCTTCTTATCTCTGACTATAAGAGTTTGTGTAATCTTGTTTTTCACTGAATTTGTCTCATGACAACACGGATGTTCGGAGGTTCTGGACCCCAGCAGGTATGCTGTCCTTTTTCACTGTGTTTGGGGAATAAACCTTTATTCTGTGACACCTGTCTTCTGTGTCATGTTTTGCCACCAAGTTTAGAATCCTGCCAAAACCCAACAAATGGTGACCGTGGCATGAACCTGATTGGACAGAACTGAACCAGTATGCAAAAAGGTGTACAGACGAACAGGCACAGGAATCAGAAGGGCTCGAACCTACACCCACCTATTCAACCCATATGGATGATCTTACAGGCCCTCTGCACCATGAATGGGATTGAAACCGCGCAAGGTGCTCAAACCTACGCCTCCTCATTCACTTAGCAACGCTGGCCTGTGGATTCTGTACCCAAAGTGTAACTGTCTAGCTGTCGAGCACAAGGTGGATTGATATGCCTTGGACTCCTGGCTAGTGCAGGAAAAGGAGAACCTTCCAAATGGCCATTAGCGCAGAGCTCAAACTAGACCTCTCAAACTTTCTAACCTCTCACAGAGGTTGGGCGATTTTGCACTAGACACAAAGTCGCATGGTCATCCGATACAGTATGTGTACATGCTGAGACCAAGAAACATGACCAAAAGGTATAATGGTTGCCACCTTGTATGCTGCACTACAGGCAGTGGAAACGGAGGTCCTAGCTCTGAAAAGGAACTGGGCTCCAAATCCGAGAAATGGGCGACCGACGGAGGAGTTGGAAAGAATTGAGACGGTCAGAAATGAGACTCAGGATGAACTGCAGAGTATTGTGCAGGAGAAAGACAGACTGTTAGATTGAGAGAGGATTTTGAACAGTTACAACAGGATAAGAAGCATGCTGCAACTGAGTGACTTGTTTACAGGTATGAATGATACATTGCGGAGTGAAAATGATGCATTGCTAGAAGAGTTTGGAAAATGTCGGAATGCTCTGGATAGGAAGATCAGGAAAATCATGAAGTAAGCATCACGTACAGCAAGATCATGTCAGTGAGGGACAGTACAAAGGTAGAGTAGATCCTTTGCTGTGTAGAACAATGATGAAGAAATTGCTTCAGCAGTTGGAAATCCTTAAGGGTCATGTGAAAGCTATACCGTATGCCCCGACTATCGATCTGGCATCATCGGAATAAGACAACAGTGATGATGGGGAATTCAAGATGGCAATCCCTGTGCACCAGAGGGTTGAGGCCTCACCCACCAGTAGCTGCCTTGAATAAGAAAGACAGGGATGAGATACAGGACCTGATCCAGAAGGCAATCTCAAAACTGGGGTCTCCGACTCTCAGGCCTGGATAATGAGACAAGCGATCTCAGACATGTTGCAAAAGGAGGTGGAACAACAGACCCTCCTTCAGGGCGTGGCTACCACCACAGCCGAGGTAGTCATCAAGTTCATTGCAGGGCAGCAAGGACTTCCCCAATTGCCCTAAAATCCATGCAAGCCATCCAAAATATTGTAGACAAGATAGGCAACAATAGGCGACAACCTTAGTTGCTTTTTGGAAAAAGTGAAATCACTGTGAAATGCTCATCCTGGCAGCTGAGCACAGGGCACAGGTTCTGAAACAGACTGTGGACCTCACATTGTGGGCCATGTTGCTGGAAGGTATACGCCATGACATCAGAGCCCCATTTGAAGCCATCACCAGCCACCTCTTGGCACACACAATCCTAACATGATTGGTGTAATGCTTGCCCATTCAATAAAGCAACACGCTAAAGAGACCCCGACCCAGTATGAAGGCTGTGTATGTGGCTCACATACATAGCAAGCAAAGACCTGACCGGTGAAAATTCAGACAGGGAATCAGTTGAGTACAAATTCCTGTTCTTGAAAAATCTACAACCCACCCTTTGTGAGAAGGTAGAGACAGCGATATTCCCAAGACAGGACTGCTTCTAGAGATCATGGAAAAGGTGAAACACATGTACCAGATTTATGCACAGGAGCTTGACTCAGTTTCCAAGGCCAAGGTGGCTATGGGCAAGAACAGCCACCCAGTATGAGGTGGAAGGAAATCAGAGAATTCCTAAGAGGACTAGCCCTCCTACCAAAACTGAGGAGGGTCAAACAAGAACAGACAGAGGTATTGGCAGAAGCCAAATCAGCAGACTACAAAAGGAATAATAGACAAAACAGTAGGATTTGGGCAAAGAAAACAACCAGCTTTGAGAGTTTAAGGCCAAAATCAATCACTCACAGCAGCCATCCCAGCTAGAACTGTGGCTGCCATCCACCTCCATTGGATGAAGCCGATGAGGGTGGGTGGTCCAAGTCTCCATACTCCAAAGTGGTACAAATGCTTTGAGAGACAGACCCTCATCTAACAACACTAAACAGAAACAAAGTGAATCGGACTGATGATGTCAGACCCCAGTTCACATCATCACTCTTGGTAACCGATGATTCCAGATGCCCATGTGTAGAAGCGTTGGTTGGGGCAACCAGTATGAGTTACTTCTTGATACAGATGCCACAGTTTCAGTGCTGCATCAAAATAATCCACAGCTATCTTGCTGGTCGATGGTGAAGGCCACTTGAACCCAGACCTTTGAGGGATCGTGATTACAATGTACCAGTCCAAACCAATGCCACTTGTCATCGGCACTTTAGAGGTGACACACAGTTTTGATCTCATGATATTACATCACCACCAGAGCATCTTGGGAACAGATTTTCTCTCACACTATGGCTGCATAGTGGATTTAGCCAATAGGCTATTACTTAAGATACCTGGACAGTACCACATGGTCCTCAATTCTGAGCTGCATGTGGTAGCAGCAGTAAAGGGCAATGACATGGAGTATGACATCATCCTCATGCTTCAGCACCATGAGCTATTCCCTCAACTGAGACCTAATTTTGGAAAGGCATCAAGCTGCCTTTGCCAAACACAAATCTGACTGTGGGAAAATGGACACTCTCATACAAGTCACTGGTGATGAACCATCATGTCAGAGACAATACCCTTTTCCAACAGAGGCAGTACCTCTTTAAGGGCTACCATGACTCCTTCTGAAGCAAGGAATCATTAGGTCCTCTGTGTCCACAGTCAACTCCCCATCTGGCCAGTGAAAAGCCCAACTGCAGTTGGAGACTTACCATTGAGTAACAAAGACTTAATCAGGTCACTCCCAGTTGTTCACCCACCGTGGCATCTGCCCCGGATGTGCTAAAACATCTGAAACCTGAACACAAATGGTTCAGTACACTAAATATTTCCAATGGTTTCTTGCCACTCCCCATGGCCCTGGGAGCAAATACAAGTTTACTTTCACTTTTGAAAGATGTCAGTACACATGGAACTGCTTCCCACAAGGATTCCACAACAGCCCTTCCTTTTTCACATCTGTGAGGATGCCATATGGCTTTTCCACATCAGAATGCCTCCTGCAATATGTGGATGACCTTCCTTGGTCACGACAGGCCTGGAGAAACACCTGGAACTCCTAGATGACCTCTTGACATTCTTACAGAGGGCAGACCTCAAGTGCAACCCTGCAAAGGTACAGTTATATCTTCTGGAAGTCTCTTCTGGTCTGCATACCACTGCTGAGGGCAGAAGCCCCAACTTGGACAAAGTCCAAGGCATTCGGGATTTGCCACTTCCTACCAGTGTGGTTCTGCTGAGATGCTTCCTGGGTATGGTAAACTATTCCAGGGACTTCTTTTGCAATTTTGCACAGCAGGCCACACACCTGTATGAACTACTGAAGAAAGATGTCCCTTGGCAGTAGGGACTAGAACATACAGTAGCTGTCACTTCTTTGAAAAAGGCTTTGGCCTCCACTCCAGCCTTTGGTCAACCTAACCCAGAACTGCCATTCCATCTGGAAACTGTCACTTCTGATGTGGGCATGTCAGCAGTCCTTGCACAAAAGACAAATGGTACCCTGAGGCTTACTGCCTATGCCTCACAGATGCTCTCCTTGTGGAGAAAAAGTACTCTGTGTTAAAGAAAGAAGGTGACCTTTGGACTATCAATCACTTCACCTACATCATAGGGTTTTCCTCTACTGTGCTGCACACCAACCACACCCTACTAATTTCTTACTGCCAGTCAGAATCAAAGATAGAAATGTGTCTCAACACCAGACTCACCCATTGGTCTCTCCTTCTACAGGATCGAGACATCACTGTGTTTACTGCCAAATGCCCTCCATCTTGGCACATGGAGTCCAATACCAAGGAGATCCCCATGAATGTGGCCTGGAGCTGCCATTCTCAGAACCAGGCTCCTTCTGCCCATCAACGAGCACACACTAAATGGATCCTACACTTGCCGCATCTTTACAGAGGGATCTTCCTCCTACCATGAAGGAGCTCCTCCTTCAGGTGTTTCTCCAGGCCTGTCGTGACCAAGGATATGATGGAAGGCATTCTTAGAATGGCAGAGAAAGGGAGATACTGTTGATGGGAGACCTGAATATGCCAGATGTTAACTGGAGCACATTTGCTGCAGCCACATCCAAGAGCAGGGCCATTCTTGACGCCCTACAGGTGGCAGGCATTAGACAACTAGTTTCAGAACCCACTCATGAGGGAGCAATCTTAGACCTTATACTCTCAAACGGGGCAGTGAGAGGATCTCAGATCTAGAAGTGGGTTGCCATCTGAGAACAAGTGACCATCAAACAGTGTGGTTCACGTTAAACTCAGCTACAGAGTCAAGCCATACAAAAGTGAGGTGCTGGACTTTAGGAGGGCTGACTTGGCAAGATAGAAGAGTGCCTCAGAAAAGCACTAGCAAACAGGCTAGAAGGAGGTGTGGAGCAACAATGGGGAATTATCAAAACTGCCATCACAGAGGCAACAAGCCTTTGTGTGAAGCAAATAAACAAATCAAAACAAAGAAAAAGCCACTATGGTTCTCAAGAGAGGTGGCTGTGAAAGTCAGGAAGAAAAAGATAGCATTCCGGAAGTATAAGAAAACACAGAAGGAGCAGGACAGACAGCTGTACCAGTTAAGGCAGAAGGAAGCAGGAGAGAAGTCAGAATAGCAAAGGCCCAAACTGAGGAAAAAATAGCCAACTCAGTTAAGAAGGGGAAAACCTTTATAGGTACATCAGCGAGAAAGACAAAGGGAGGGATAGTGAGGCTGAATAGAATGAACGGTGGGTGGGCAGAGGAGGACAGTGAAAAGCAGGAATACTGAACAAATATTTCTGCTCAGTATTCACAAAAGAGGAGGAGGAAGTGCCTAATCCAATTAACAGAAGCACTCTTGATAGGGGGTCAATCCCAGTCCTTTCACAAAAGAAAGGGTTCTGCAAGAACTCCTAAAACTGAAGGTGAACAAAGCAATGGGTCCTGATGGATTCACCCCAGAATTCTAAAAGAATTAAGGAAGGAACTAGTGAAACCACTGGCTACTCTTTTAATAAATCATGGGATCGACGGTGGTACCCAAGGACTGGAGGAAGGCGGATATGATTCCCTCTCACAAAAGTGGGACCAAGACAGAGGCAGGAAACTACAGACCTGTCAGTCTGACCTCTGTGGTAGGGAAAGTGATGGAGTCACTTCTGAAGGAAAGAATAGTTGAGTACCTAGAGGTCAGTGGAGCACAGGATCCAAGGCAGCATGGGTTCACGGTGGGAAGGTCATGTCAGATGAATCTAATAGGTTTCTTTGACTGGGTGACCAAAGTAGTAGACCAGGAGGGGCTGTGGACATGGCCTACCTAGACTTTAGCAAGGCATTGACACAGTCCCACACAAAGATTATTAGTCAAATTAACCAGCCAGGGAGTGGGTCCCAGGGTGGTAGCCTGGTAAAACATTGGCTGGACAACAGGACACAGAGGGTAATTAAAATGGAGTCCACTTGAAGAAAGGGCGGTTACTAGTGGGTACTGCAGGGTTCAGTATTGGGTCCAGTCCTTTTAATGTCTTCATCAGTGACATTGCAGAGGGACTGGAAGGAAAAGTATGCCTTTTGCAGATGACACAAAGATCTACAACAGGGTTGATACACAAGGAGGCGTGGAAAGGATGAAAAGGGACTTGGCAAGGTTGGAGGAATGGTCAGACGTATGGCAGCAAGGATTCAATGCAAAAAGTGCAAATAATGCACCTGGGAAACAAGAACCAGGGAAGAATACACAGTGGGTGGGGAGGTAATAACAACAACAAAACAGGAAAGGGACCTGGGGTAATCATATCAGATGACCTTAAGGTTAGCAAGCAATGTGAGAAGGCAGTAGGAGGGCCGGGGTATACTGGGATGTATAGGAGAGGCATCAGCAGCAGAAAACAGGAAGTTGTTATCCTCTGTACAGACAGTTGGTGAGACCCCATCTGGAATACTGTGTCCAGTTCTGGAGACCCCATCTCCACAAGGACATAGACAGGATAGAGGCAGTCCAGAGGAGGGCAACTAAAATGGTGCAGGGTCTGCAAGAGAAGCCGTATAAGGAGAGACTAAAGGAGCTTAATATGTATACCCTTGAGGAAAGAAGAGAGAGGGGACATGATAGAAACTTTCAAGTACCTCAAGGGAATCAACAGAGTCCAAGAGGGTAGCATCTTTCAGAAAAGAGACTTGCAAGAACAAGGGGACCAATTTAAAAGATAGAAGGAGGGTGGTTCAGGGCAATGTGAGGAAGTATTATTTCACAGAGAGGGTAGTGGATGCATGGAACAGCCTTCCTGAGGAAGTTGTGGGGTCTAAAACTGTGGGAGAATTCAAGAATGCATGGGACAGGACATAAGGCAATCTTGTGGGGACAGGAAGATATAGGCTGTTGGTTAACTGGGGATCTGTGGCCTATCCTGTAGGTAGGGAAATGGGCAGACTAGATGGGCCTAGCAGTCCTTATCTGTCACAAAGTCTATGTTTCCTATGTTTCTATGTAAATTGCAGGCTTTGGGGTCCTGGTCCTTTACCCAGCAGTAACACCTCTGAGGTGTCCAGGAAGTGCACCATTAAATTTTCCCAGTATGCAGAACTTGTGGCAGTAGCCTGTGCCCTGGAGATCATCCACAGCCAAGGGAAAGAGGACACCATCATCTTCTTTGATTCTTCCCTGGTGTGCTGTTCATTGACAGAATTTCTTCCTTTCTGGAAGACCCATGATTTTGCCTCTTAGGAAGGCACCCCTGTAAAATACAGGGATCGGTCATACATATTGTCAGCCTTGCTGAGCAATTTGTTTTCCGCTGTACATACACAAAGTTAAGGTCCACTCAAGTCAGAGCCTTCCATGAGTACAACGATCAAGCAGACACTTTAGCAAAAGACGGTGCTGGGGGGTATGGACCATGCAACCTCCCACTGGGACACACACACAGTGGCCATACACAAGAGGACTAGTGGTCCCTCTGGATCTAACTGCAGCACAAATAGCAGATCCAGAAATAAAAGATTTATATGAATACCTCTCAAAGGAAACAGAAAAGAAATGTCTTTGAATAACCCATTCAAAAGACATTCTGACAACCTTCATCTCTACGAGCCAGAAGTTGGTCCTGCGCCACTCTAGTGATCAAGAACTATGGGTGATTCCCAAAATACTCTAGCCAGAATTCATCCACCAGGTCCATGACACCCTACAGGTGGACACCAAGGGTAGACAAGACCCTGCAGAGACTGAAAACCATAGGCTGGTGGCCTGGTATCACAACAGATGTCCAACATTATATGTGCAATTGCATTACCTGTGCTCAGAACAGCCCTATCCTGGCAAGAAAAATGCCAAACTACTTCTGCAAAGACAATCAGGTCCCTTGAATGCAATTCAAATTGATTTTATTGGACTCTTACCTAACACCAGCAGAAACAACAAGAATGCACTTGTGATCACTGACCTTTTCTCAAATGGGTAGAGGCCTTCCCATGTAGAGTGAACATGGCAAAAGCCACTGCCAAAATCCTGGTAGATTAAGTATTTATCAGGTGGGGTCTACCCCTCAAGGTAGACTCTGATAAAGAACTAGCTTCACAGGAGAACTAATGCAGAAATGTTGGAGTTATTGGGAGTTAGCCAGAAGTTCCACATTGCATACCACCCTCAGTCATCTGGACAGGTAGAGAGAGCCAACAGACAGCTCAAACTAATGCTGTATAAGTGTGAAAATAAGAATTCTAAAAGTTGGGATACTTTGTTGCCCTTACTCCTAATGACAATGAGAGCTACCCTGGTTGCAGCAACCCAGTGCACACCCTTGAGATGATGATCGGCAGGCAAATGAGACTACCAGAACATCTGTGGATTGATCTGAATACCCCACCACAGACAGTGTGCCGGCAGATGCTCATCTCACACAACTAAGGACAATCTGATCCAGACCTACACTCTTTGCTGCCAGAAACTTGGGCCAGGCCCAACAGCATTCCGAAATGTACTTTGACAAGAATGTCAAAGAAGTCGATTAGCAAGTAGGAGACCAAGTAATGGTATTTAAATTCTCCACCCTGCCCATTCATTTGCCAACAAATGGGCGGGTCCCTTTGACATCATCAACAAATTGAGCCCTGCTGTCTACCAGTGCGGATAATAGACTGCAAGAAAAATATAGACAAATGGTACCACGCCAATCAACTGAAACTATACAAAGGTAATTTGCTCCTTCTCAGCCGAGAGCAGGGAGATCTGTATGTTTATCTTTTTGTGTTTTCTTCTTTTCCAGGATGATGCTAATTCTCCTTACCTCCTGCCATGCACGCTGACAGGTGTGCTGGACTTTCATTAGATGGATCTTCACAGACTTCTCCATACCCTGAATCCTGTGAATCCAGACTACTTTTCTTCCCACCCTTAGTACCTCCGACTAGAGGGGTGATCATTGAGCTCCCATCCCCATATGTCACTGTACGGGAAGGAAAAGATGCCTATCATAATGCCATGGTGGTTTCTCTAGATGACTCTACACTAGAATTGAATGGAAAACTGACAATACTACTGGATAGCAAATCCCAGTAGCCCACCTTGCCAAAGGAACTTTCCAAGGCTAGCACAACACTTGCATTTGTCCCAATGGAACTTTGTGCATCATCAAGTTCATCAGCAACATACAGGCCTCCCTACAACCTTATGGTAATGATAAGCCCAGACTTTTGTTCCAGTTCAGTTCAGTTTATGCATGTTCCTGCTGTTTTGAACCTTACTCACTGGAACATGATTGAGTTTGCCCACTGTTCCTCTATGAATGTTTCAAAGTCCCACACTATGTTGTTAGATTTAATGGCAGCATATCAAGCATGTGCACAAGACCCTGTAGCTAGGCACCACAACACGGAACACCGAGGGATGTTCCACACAAAACGTCCAAGGCACAGTTTAGGATTTTTCTGACATAACAGGCATAACAGGCACCATTACAGGTATGTTTGGGTCAGGAATGTCAATTTGGAACTGAGGCGATTTGGCAAAGTTCAACATCATACCAACATTTCCAACAATGAACTGGGTCAGGATGTGATGCAGCCCATGCTGCACGGTATCAATGGTATTTCCCAGGAGGAAAGATTCACAGTGTATAACATACATGATACTGCATTTTATTTAATGAGACCCAAAACAAGCTCGATAAATTGACCTTGTATAACAATTTGGAAGCCGAGGAGCAACACATAGGCAGAAAAATTATGTGTTCCGCTTATGGCACTTTTGTTATCAACACTATCACCAATCTCTTCAAGATCTGGAATTAGGTGGATCCTGGATTTGATCCATGACAGACATATATCTAAATAGTATTGCCCCAATTGTAAAACCCTGACATGCACTACCAGGTGAATGGCCAGGACTGTATCCTTTCATTGGCCTCAGCACGGAACTTGGGCTGTGTAACTCCACACCCTGAATCAAGGATTCTGTTACACCACATGTCAATGTACCTATAGGACACTATGTACAACACCTTCACTGTGTCCCTCTCGATCTTTGACAAAGATTCTTCAGTCTTCAACAAGCTGGCAAATGTCCACTCCATAGGTCATCTAGAGGGCAGCATCTATCATGAATGGATCAATTTGCCTCCCTTGCTGGTTTTCCATCCTCAACTGGATGCCTGGGCAGCACCACATACTGACTGTTGTGCCAAATGGGACTACCACTGTTTGTGCAGATGTGATGTCTTTGATGTAACTATGCTAGTTTGTGGTTACTCACCTAACTCTATGGAGTGGTCATATATCTTTGATATTGATCTATTTGCCAATGACACTGTTAATGTCACATCTCCTTTTGACAAGCTAAATGTCACATGCCTTAAGACAAGATGTACAATTCCTCACCAGCCAGATGACGAATGCCTCCATTACCTGCCCTGTCCAGCTCATGAAGTGGCACCTTCCTCAAGTTCAAGTAGCCTACAATACTGATGGATAATACTGTGTTGTGACCAGCTACAAGACCTTCTCCTATGGACCTGTGGTGTGTGGTGTCACTATGCCCAACTTCTGTTTTTTACCTCATGAGCACACTGTCATTGGCCATATGTTTATCACCCTGTTCCTACACCAGAAAGTGATTACATTGATGTGACCCTGACAATGTGAATGCTGTTGGATTGTATTTACCAGTGTTTAATGTGCATATCATTTGGTTACTAGCGACATTTCACCAGCAAGGTCCCCACAGCGACTACAGTGTGCCATGCCACTGTAGGAAACCCACTGGCACAGGCACTGTCTGTCGAGGTCCTGCACCCCCAATCAGCTCCAACCAGAGTTGATAATCCTGGGGTGTGGGAAGTACAGCCCTCATATGGGGGTTTGAGGGATGAAGTCCCCGAAGAAAACACAGTCAGCCTGTGGGAACCAGCAGCTGACTACAGAATGCAGTCGACCTGACGGTGTCGCTGATGGAGCATTCGACAAAAATTTTGTTGAGCACCCATCATGGATCCCATATCGATCCACACTCACCCTGAATCTATGATCCTTGTTAAATAGGAAAGATACACACCTTATTCATATTAGCAACAATTTTACCAAGGCAGATGATTCTCTGAATGACTTATTTCATGATGGTGATTTAAGTACTGCATTGTCCAACACTTGGTTTGAACTCACTTTTAAAGGTTTTGTTATTATTCAAGTTTTCTTGATTGTTTGTCTGATTATTTTCTTATGCTGTCTCACGCATACTCAAACAACATTGTGCACAATTGAAATTTCTCTGTGTTACCCAATCAGCTAGACTATAACCAACCACACTTTCCCTAGTGGTTTTGCCCTTCATCAAGCAACAGGGGAGAAATATGTAGACCTGCCTGACCTACAGTCCCTAATGTGGACTACCATGTTTCTATAATACAGTATAAGGGATATTAGTATTTACTCATGCTTGCTATGATGTACTATTCAGCATAGTTATGTTTGTGGTGTTATCGAACACCTACAGCTATTAGCCTTAATGCTATGATTTGCATATTTTATGAATCATTGTATTGTAACTTAAAAGTAGCCTTAGGCAGCAAAATGCTTAGCACTGTATACATGCAAAACCTAATGACCTTTGAATCGAGCTGCCGCCATACCCACCAATAGAATTGCTTTGTTTAGCTTCTCTACTATGCAGATGAGCTCATTGCCAGGTAATGGGCTTTCTTATCTCTGACTATAACAGTCTGTGCAATCCCGTTTTTCACTGAGTCTTTCCTATGACGACACGTGTTCTGAGGTTCTGGACTCCTGCAGGTATGCTGTCCTTTTTATATGTATTTGGGGAATAAACCTTTATTCTGTCATACCTGTCTTCAGTGTCATGTTTTGCCATCAGATTTAGAATCTTGCCAAAGCCCAACAGAGGTAATAATCAAATCCTTGGCTGATATCTGTCAGTGGCACAGGCAGTTGTGAGTGGTGAGCAAGTCCTTCTGAATGGCTGCGCTCGTACACAATGAGGAAAACCTGTCATTATACCCTGCTGGTTATATGGCAAATTATAACTAGGTTTTTCTATGGAAAAAATGCACCCCAGTAATCATAATATAAAGCAACAGAACTTATTAAGTTCAGTGTCTGTCTCATGGGTGTCCAAATTGAGAAACCTCATCCATGGACAAGCCTGCTGACACTTCAGAGTCATTTATATATGGAAGCAAGCATAAACATGGGGTAGCCACTGATAAGAGAAGACCACTAGGATTACATTTTACATTAAAAGAGAGAAAACTAGGTAATTATGAGGCTTATTTTGCAGTTATATACAGTACAAAGCCAGTGAGAAGGCAGCAAGGAGTGCAGGCACTTTTGTGTTAACGGGTAAAAACAGCAGAAAGCAGCTGATAGTGTCCCTTTAATCTATATCTTTCTTTGAGATGAAGACAACCAACAGTTGATTACAAAGTGCAATAATGTATGGATCTGGGAGGTTGGTTATAAACCTACAAATATTACTGTACATAACCTGGGTTTTAGACATAGTACATTCATTACCACTGCACAAATTGGTAACCCATAGTCCAACACAGACAGTAAGAAACTATGGGCAAGCAATTTATGAGACTCTGGGACAAGAAACTTTTAACCCTAAATAAACCCAAACAAACCCAAACTTTGATGGATAGTCTTGATAATGTACTTAACATGTCTCAAAAACAATGGGCTTAATTTTCAAACACCCATATTTGCTGCAAGCTGAAGAAATGGCACAGGGCTTGCAGCAATCACCCGTCAGCAATCAAGATTTTCTATCCCATGCACCAATTGTCGCAAGTTAAACTAACTTTTTCTGGTCTAGCTTGCAACAATCACTGGGGATCCTTTTACGGTGCTAGCTGTCAGAATCAGGGAAAAGTGTCCCAACTGTGCCTCACCTACAAAGACTGGGTACAGTTGCAGCAATAGAGTTTGATGCAGGGCATGATACAAGCCCTGCATCACCATTTAATCAAGCCCAATGTATTATCAAGCATTACACCCAGGAACAATCAACTTGTTCAATGGGATCACCATTCAAATCTACAACTGATAGTGCAGTATATCTTTCCATGTTGGCTTATACTCAATGAGAGAGGGTCCTAGTAGCATTTGTGTAAAATTGGACATAAGAGTCAATCTCTAATACTAGCATGGGGATGAAAGACAAAAAGTACTTTAGAGATTTCACTACAAACAGCATGCAGGCAAAGTCTTTGACTCAAAGAAATGCTTTCAAAGTTTCCAAAATGAGCTGCAGTTAGAAGCATTTCCATTCCCAGCCTTGTGAGGGCTTCAAAAGTTTAGGGAATTTTAAGTGTCAGTGGCTCAGTAGGTAGCACACTCGCCTCTGAGGCCGGGAGATCAGAGGGCTGTGGGTTCAGTTCCCACATCTGGCACTTGGGTTAATATCCTACTACTGACACTGTAGTGCAGCATGAGAGGGTGCTGCACTTCTGAGTTGCCATTTTTCAGATGAGACATTAAACCAATGTGCCATCTGCCTGGATTGGTGGTAGTTCAGTTGGATGTTAAAGATCCCATGGCACTTACCGAAAAGAGTAGGGGAATCTTTATTCAAAAGTCAAAAACAGAGCTTAAATGAAATACATCATGAACAAAAAAAATGAAAACAATCATAACAATCACCTCAGAATGTCTATCTCATAACATATCTTCAAACATATGTCCCTTAGGAATCTTATGAGATCTTATAAAACGAGACCCATCACCAGAATACATATTTGTAAAAAGAAACCTTTTTCTTGCAAAACATCCCAGTTTCAAATATACTAATTAACAATCTGGTGAGAGAAAAACAAAAATTAAGAACAGATTGGTACAAAACATTAACCCACTTATCCAACATTTTTTCATAGCTTAGATACCACATCCTGCCCTAATGTTCGATATTCATAGTCATAAATTCTATCTAGTTCTCTTTGTACAGTAAAGAAAACATCCTGTTGTTGTACAACTTTACCTTGCAGGAATCTTAGGCATCTTGCCTGCCATAGGGACCACTTTAAACAGGCTAGGAGGACATAAACAGTACTTTTTATCCATTTTGACCATGATGCAGGAATTTGCCCTAAAACTAAAACATCATAAGTCATGTTTTTAAACAGATCATCTCCCCACCAAATAGACAACAGATTCCAAAACCCTGAACATGTATACAATCAAAAACAAATGTTGCATAGATTCCACCTCTCTATTACAAAGTATCTCCCACATCCTATATCCTCGAGTAGCTTGTGCTTTTGATTGCCCTTCACGTCTCAATTTCAGATGTCCACACAACCATGCAAAATCCTGCATCTTAAGAGGAATGTGGTTCGACCATACTTTCTAACAGCAAACAGTATTTACTGTAGGAGGTACTAAAATAAGGGTTCCTCCTTCTACCATTTATCTAGAATAATTTTATAGAATTGTTTCTTCTGCTTTCCCAGAAACCAAGCAAGTTCTATTTTCCATGTTCTGACATATCTTAATGTAGTCTGTACATACCCTGGAAGTGTTTTCTCTGAAGAGTGCCGTTTTCCTCTACCCATGCTTTCAAAAAGGGGTGTCTCCACAACCGCATACATACTAATCCCATGCCTTCAGATTCAAGAACTAAAGGATGCATGGAGCTATAGAAAAGAATTCCAAAATAAATACACTAATGGTTGTATCATATTCAGACCCCCTCCTTCCAGGCCCTATAAGTATGTACTCTTTTAACTGGATTCTCCTCTGCCCCACAAAAAAGAAAGAAAAGGCCCATAACTCTTCCGTGTATATTAAAATAAAGTGGAAACACATGGAAACATATAAGGAAATGGGAGCTATGTATGCTCTAAGTAAATACACCCTTTTTCTGATCATCTTCCAGAACAGCCATGACATAACCTTAAGTTTAGCTAAGTTACAGGCCTCAATGGGACGAGGTACCTTTGGAAATAAGCCTCTGGCTCAAAGGTTGTAAACCGATGTACAAATAAATAAATAAATAAATAAATAAATAAATAAGTCATATACCTTGTTCCAATTATTTCCTTCTGAGTCCCTAGATCCAAAACCAATCCCAAGATTTTACTTGTTCCTTTGTCATACTGATTGGAAATTCCTTCATTATCTTTGCAGCCCCAGGACCAAAACTGTACTTTTCCTAGATTAATTTTGATCCTCGTGGTATCATAAACTTCCTGCAGCTTATTTAAGACCTGAAACCTGATACTATATCTACTAGTGTAAATACACAATTGTCAGCATAAGCTGTTACTTTCTGAAACACAAACCCATCTACGTTTGTAATTGCCTTAATATCTGTATCAGATTCAATAATCCTTAATAAGGGATCTAAGCCAAACACATACAGCAGAGGGCTCATAGGACATCCCTGTTTTAATCCATTTTTAAATATACAGAAATACTAAGATGCCCATTCACTAATGGAGTGACATGGACTTCATTATATAATGTCTTTAATAAGTCTAGAAAGGATTCTGGAATTCTATAGTGGTGCATCACCATCCAAATATATTCCTGTCTTACTGTATCAAAAGCTTCTCTTGGTCAATACTCAGCAAATAACCATCAAGCTTTCATTTCTAGTCCTTGCTCTACAATTTCTCTAACAAATGTCAAATTTTGGACAATATTTCTTCCAGGAATTACACAAGTTTCTACAGGATCAATAATTTTTCTGCAATCTTGGCTAAATGAGTAGTCAGTACTTTAGTTAAAATGTAATAATCTGAATGTAACAAGCTCAAAGGCCTCCAATTCCTAATCTCCTGGATCCCTTTTTATATAAAAAGTCATTATTCCTCTTCATGCTCGGCACTAACCTATTTTCCTCAGAAATGGCCCTAAAGACCAGTTGTAACTATGGAGTCAGGATACTAGAATAATATTTATAAAAGTCATTCTGAATTCCATCAATTCCAGGGATGTCCTAGGGTCATGTTTGAAATTGCCTCCTTATTTCTATTTATGTAATAGGGATTATTAAATCATTTACCTCCTCCTTACTCAATTGTGGTATTTCTAACTTATCAATAAACTGATCATGTTGTCCTGCTTTATCCTTTTGAAATGTGGTCTTGATAAGTTTTTGGACTATAAGCATAAGTCCACTATTGTGCGTCACTACGTTTCCTGCTCATCTTTTAGAGCAGTCATTACCAACCTCTGAACCCCTGCAAACATGAATCATAAGGGTTCACTATCTACTTTGATCCTTTGTCTGATATTTTTTTTCAGAGCTGCCTCTTTGTAACCTCTTGTAAATAGGCACATCTGTTCTTTAATAGATTGTAGCTGTGTTAATACATTATTTGTTCTATCGGTAGCTTGAGTCAATACCTGCATGTATTTTGCTCTTGGCCTAAATATTGAATGTATTTTTCATTGGTTCTTACTCTGGTTATATCCATATATAGAGTTTTCAAATCTCTTTTAGTGTCTTCCCACCAGTCTAGTCTAAAGGCTATCATACAAAATACAAATATCTGCTCTTAACTTAAAATACTCTGTCACTGAGTCCTGTATTAAAGTTTCCTTCACAACCATAATATTCATTTTCCAATAACTCCTTCCTGTTGAAGTCTTCTGTTCATCTCCTAAACACAGTCTAACTACTAAATGGTCAGAAGTTTCTAAAGGGATAAGCACTACCTCCTGACAAGTAAAGCAAGTGGACACAAACCAAAATCTATTCTTGTGGACAAGCCTTTTGTAAAAGGTATGTTTGGGCTCTTGATTCAAAATTTTATAAACATCACATAAATTATTATCCCTTAATATTTTAAGTAAAGTGTTAGTATCACTATATATTTTAGTTGTAGCCCTCCCCAATCTTTATGAGAGAGCCCACAATTAAAATCCCTCCCATAGCACTAACTTAGAGGTATGTAAATAAGGTTAAAGTTTTCTAAAAGGTTAGACCTGTCTGTTTAGCTTGAGGAGCATATATATTTATAATTCTATATGCCACCTCCCTAACACCGCATCCAATATCATCACCCTCCTGGCTTAATGTAAAATACCTGTAAAATCTTGACAGATAAACCCGAAAATTGAAATCCTAGTCCTGAACACGTTTCTCTCCTAATGACCAGAAGGAGACACCCCATTTCCATTCTTTTGAGATTCCTTTATTTCTAGTAAAGAATGCAGTCTAGTATCTTGTAACAGAAAACCTGTCCTCCCCTTCTTTAAGACTAGTAAAAGTAAGTTGCCTTTTTTCAAAGATTTAATACTGTTCACATTAATTGTGAGCAGAGAAATAGCTTATTCATCAGAAGTGCTATATGTAGGAAGTAGATAACAGCTAGACATAATAAGTATAGTAACATGGTCATTTCTTTTTTCTGCTTCCTTGTCTTTGGTTTCTCAACAAGTCCTATATCAGAGGCAACATCTGCTTGTGAAGAGGCAACTGAGGAGAAATCTGAATCAATACCATCTTCCTCACCACCTTGTTCAAATAATAAAGCATCAAGTTATGCATTGGGAGCCCTTCTGGTTCCTTTGGAATTACCTGCGAGTCCACAAGGAGTTTTCCTGCCTTTGACCTAGTCACCCTCTGAAACACAGCTTCTTGTTGCACTATGGGGCACTGAATGTTGTCCTCCATCATCTCTACCATTTGCTCTACTTCTTTCATTTTCTTCTTCCCTAGTCTGAACTTCAGCCTGGGGATGGGGTTACTCACATCCTTGTCTGCCATAGATTTATTTTCAATACCTGGCCCTGCTTCCACCTCTATAGACCAGGACTCAGGCAACATTCCTTCCAAAATAATCTCCCCTGCAGAAGATTTGTCACACTGTCTAGATGTTCTCTGGGGTAGGGTGCCTATAAGCTGGAGCAGTTTTCAATAATTCTATCATCGCATTTTTCTTTTGTGCAGTAGTAACATATGCGATCATGCTCTGCTCATACAGATAAATCTTTGCTATTGTGAGAAGCCCAAGTACATGTACAGAAGGAATGCCCTCTTTTATCACATAAATTACATCTTAATGGTTACTGGCAGTGTACCCCAACATGGCCTCTTTCTCTGCACAAACCACACTTCTGTTTATCACATACATTACTCAGATGCCCTACATCCCCACATTAAAACATGCCTAGGCTGTCCTGGGTAAAAAATCACCCCGACCTCACCTGAAAAACAATTAGGTAGATGTTTTGTTAGACCATTTTCTAAATTCAACACAACTTGATATTTCAGCCACCAGTCCAAAGCTGTTCATCATCTAAGATAGGTTCTGGGTAGCCTTTGACAGTACAATGTTGCTGTAACCAATAGGTAATATCTGCTATGTTTACCCTTCATTCCTAAATAAAACTGTAATTTTCTTGTTAAGGGTTTAGTCAGGGATTGCCAAGAAAGGTCTCCATAAAGGAGAGAGTTTTAGAAGCCGATACTGTTTCCAGAACCTTTCAAGGCCTGCTGGATGCTTAAGCTGATGTCAAATATAGAGTCTCATGGTACATGTGTAAGAGCATATATTTCATATGCATAATACTTCATGCTATCTTTCAATAAAGCCCGTCCTACAAAATGTCTATCTGGAACATTTAAATATCTCTGTATTTCAAACAGACTGCATTCCATCTTACAGCTGGTTCTGATAATAACCCTCTTTCTGACGGGAATAATTGTTCTCTCACTTTGTCATGCCATACTGTTTTAGGGGTTTGTACAGGCGCAGCTAGGTTTTCCTGTGAGTCAGGGGTAGTGCCTGATTCAACTGTACTGGCACAACCTCTTCTTCTTCCCCATCAGTTAGTACATGGGAATTATTTTCTAAAGCTTTAATCTCTTCCAATAATGGGTTAGGCATATCTGGTAGTGAGGCATTCATCTGTTTTATAGCTGATTGCTGCCCTAGCTGTAACAAAGAGTCACTATTTGTATGAGGGGCAGAAACCCTGAGGGACTGTTTGAAATGGGGCTAAAACACTTTCATTTTGTAAATTAGCATCCCACCCCACCCGATTTATTTTCACCCATCCTGCAGTTAATGCTGTGATGCTGGAGACCCAGTTTGATGCCCAGATTCCAGCCCCAATGGAGTAGCAGCCAGATAGGTGTGTGTAATACCGTGGAGATCCAGCTTGATGCACCAGATTCTGGCCCCAATGGAGTAGCAGCTGGATATTCCTGACCAAAATAAGTTTAAACTTCTTGTTTGTGGAAATGCTGCCTCCTGCTTTTCCCCATTCCTTCCTTATTAATTTTCTTAATACTACCGAAGAAAGTCCTATCGTAAAACCGTCAAGTGATTCGGGTTTAAATCTTTACTGTCAGTAGGTAGTGATGTCAGCTCTTTTCATGTTGTTCTGGATTCTCCAAGCAAAGGGAATCGCACTGTCTCTGGGGCTACATTCATTTATACTTCCATCCATATTACTGGCATCTACATCAGTATTCTGGTGGAAACTCTTACCAGTAAGCTAGCAGAACCTTTACTTGTAAAGCCACTGTCAGATCGTGCCCTTCTTGTTCTCAGCTGCCAACTAGTTTCTATACCAATTTCTCCAGCTTCCGATTCCTGTGTCTCAGATTGCTCTTCCTGCAGTCTGAGCTCCTCTTGCAACTTATTCCGTGTCTCCAAAACATCTGTTCTGGGTATCAAGCTTTAATCGGATTTCAACCTTTTTTCTACAAGGAAGCTTTGTACTCTACAGACTGTATCTTGGGTTTCTGACTTAGCTATATTTAGTAAGCCAGCATTGAACCCTTTTCTTCATGCTGAAATGCACCGTTGTGTCTTCTGAGACATTATCTGAAGCCATGTCATCCTCCATCAGAAGGGAGGCCGAGGAGGAGCCCACTCCTCAGCCACTCACATGTCTTTCTCCTCAAAAGCCAAACTTTTCTGAGCACCGCCTCTCATTCACACAGCACCCTCTATCGAAAAGAGATGGGAATTTCCCGGTGTCTTAGCCAAATTTCCCTCATTCACTAAAAATATCACCAACAGCTTAATCTGGTTCAAGGTCAGTTGGGGGAGATCTCGGCGGCGACCAAACTCCAAGTCGATGACTCAATTACGCTCCAGCAACCGCGGTCGACACTGCGGGTGTCAGCGTGTTGTTGTCACTGTAACAGCTTCATAAAAGCATCACTGTTACAACGGTATACCATAATGGGTAAGGGGTGTGGGGGCACAGCCTCTCACATGGGGGGTTGCAGGGGCAAAGCTCCCGATAGAAAAGCGGACTGAGGAGACCATCAGGATTTATGTCAACTGCAACTTGTGGTTGACATAAATCCTGTCGCCGTGATGCCAGTTGAAGAAATTGTTGTTAAACTGGCATCGAAGTGCCATGGGATGCCACCAGCCTGCTAACATAACGATAGCACTACCACTTGCAATGCTGGTGACTCTTGTTCAGAAATGAGCCTGGAGCATCAGAGGGCCAGCCAGGAGGAGGATAGAGGAGCATCCTACAGACAGCTCTCCTCCTCTGGGGAGGGCGTGAATTTCATGTGCACAGGTGACACCCAGTGGAGACTGGGTGAACACCAGCCAGAACCACATATGTAGGGGCAGAGGCATGGCAGGAGTCTGCAGGGTGTGCATGACAGCATGCATGTCTGCACTTCCAGGGGAAACCACAAGTGAAAACTCTTGGGGACAGCAGCAGGATGGGCTCCTGGGCACCCTCCCAAATAATGCCCTGGTGTAAACCTCAGCTGGGGCCTCTGGTTGATTTCAGTCTTCGCATCCCCTGAAGGGAGTCATGCTGCAGGGAGCAAGCTGTGGGACACCCAGTCTGAGCAGCTTGGGAGGTTGCTGGGTGGGCTAACCCTGATTTGATGTCACACCAGGTTCATATGGAGAAAGTCACAGCTGATCAATCACCACGCAGGAAGCTGTTATGCTGCCACACTAACTGAAAACAGTTGTGATCACTTCCATCAGCTTACTCAGGTAAGGAAAGGAAGGGAAGAAGAAGGGAGGGAGGGAGAGGCTTGTTTCCAGGTGTGATCTGAGGCACACAGACATTAAGTGACTTGTCAGGGTCACAGTATGCAAGTGGGAGCTGTAGGATTCAAACCCAGGTCTCCAGGTTTGCAGCTCAGAGCCCTAAACCACTAAACTTTGAAGTCAGACTATAACAGATATTATAAAAAAAATAAAATAAGTGGTGACTGTGTGATATTCTTTTTTTATGCACCTTCCATGTGTACAACAAACCTTATATCACACAGTCACCCATACATTATTTTATATTTAACATTCATTAATAAGGTTTCTTAGCTCTCCATTAAAGAGATGGTAATGTCCAAAACCTTTATTTATTTGCAATTTTGACAAGAAAGGCATGCTGAGCTGTGACATCTCATTTTCATCTGTGTACTAGGGATGGGTTACATGGACCTGTTTTATTGACAGGGCAATATTGATAAGGACACTGAGGCAAAGTGCCTCGGGATCTTTAACTTACACCAGGACAGCTACCATGGATGGGCAGTAGGACACTGGTTTAATATCTCACAGGAGGACAGCAGAACACGGGGCATGTAATGAAACTTGAAAGGGGAGTTTAATATGGGTATGAGGAAATACATCTTCACAGAATGGGTGGTGGACACCTGGAACAGCTTGACAGAGGAAGTGGTGGGAGAAGACAGTTGTGGGCTTCAAACATCGTGGAACAGGCACATGGGCATAATAATTGAGAAGCGCATGCCGTTAGTTATGTGGGGAATAACTCCTCCCCCATCCTACTTATAGGTATCAGCTCTGCCACTCTGCTTAGAGTCGCACTCACTGCTCGGCAGTGCGGCTGTTGGATCCCCCTCTTTTACCGCTTTGTTTTGTTGCTTGCACCTTCTTGCATTTCCCTCGTGGTAGCCCTGGCGATTTTGCATTTGCTGGTTGCTCCAGCTCCTTCCTGGCATTTCTCTGCTTGTCTTCCTTTCTCACCCCCCCTTCCTCTGCCCATACCCCTTCCTGCTTCCTTTTCTTGAGAGGCTTCTGCCGGCTGCGCTTCAGTTCATCACATTCCATGCTTTGCCGTTCGTTGTCTTGTTCCACTGGATTCTGTCCATGTATGGCTCATCTGCCCTCCACTTTCTTTTGACCACTGCAGCTGCTGAACTCCTCCTTGGCACCATTGGCTGGCTTCTGTGCTCCTCCTCCAGATTTTGCTCCTTGCATGCCTGCTTGCTGTTCTAGTTGTGGCTCTACGCGCTCACTGCTATTGCTCCCAGACCACTACCTCCTACCACCCCCTGTCGGCCTTCCCTCCTCCTCAGATGCCATCCCAATCATCCCTCTTTTCTTCAGATGTAGATTTGCGTCAGAGCAGCCTGCCTGATTCAGCCCTTTCTCCACTACCATGTGTTTCTCACTGGACTGTACTGCAGTGCTTATGCATGTCACTGTGCACACAATTCAGACTTGCTTCCTGTGCTGGCTATTTGGCACGTGAGCTTCGACTTGAGGGATCTGTATGGTGACACCTGCTAGCTCCATCGCTGGCCTGTGACTTTTTTGGGAGCTGATACAGGTACCAGACTCTTATGGCTTTCTCATTTCAAATCTGCATTATATTTATACAACTTTCCCTGACCTTCTTGCAGTGGCGTCAGATCACAATCTGTCCCTTTGACTGGCACAATACACGCAATAGTACAGAATCCTATTCAATCCACTTCTCAATGACTTGCACTGCTATCCCCCCTCTGGCTTGGATGCCCATCTACAGGGCTGTATTGCTCGACAGCACAGGAGGCTTCCTCTACTTCCCTACTTACTCCACAAACTCAACTAGCTTCCACTCAGCTTCAGCCCTGGGATGTCTGTTAAGCCGGGCAGCCCTCCATGGCAGCATTCCTGGTCCTGCTGAGCCTTCCTAGAGGCTGGCTTGGCCGCTCTATCCCTTCTGCCTGGTCACATGGGATCCAGACATTCTCTTCAGTAGCCTTGCGAGAGCCTAGCCTGCCTGTCTTGTCCAACATCAGGGCCTGGGGTTCAACTCTCTACTCTACACCTGCCTTGCCCAGCATTGGGGCCTGGAGGTTTGACTATTTCTACCCTACACCTACCTCACCAAGCATCGGGCCCTGGAGGTTCGAATTCTACTGTACATCTGCCTCGCCTCAGCATCAGGGCCTGGAGGTTCGATTATTCTACCCTTCACCTGCCTTGCCCAGTATCAGGGCCTGGGGTTTGACTATTCCTACTCTACACCTGTCTTGCCCAACCATCAGCCTGGAGGTTTGATTATTTCTGCTGTACTCCTCCTCACCCACCTCGGGCAGGGAGGTCCTGTCCTTTCAGACTTGCTTCACGGATGAGTTGGAGGTTTTCTGGGCTTCTGGCCTTATGTCCATTTCCTGTTAACCCATTCAGGACCAGGGTTCAGTTGCTCCACCTTCTTCAGCTTCCATCTGATCCAACCCTTGCCTCGCCTTCCCAGACTCTCTGCTTCTATGATCTCGTATATCGAACTCGGACCACTACTTAAGACTGACTGTGCTTTCACCTAGATTCCAGATGACCTTCTATCGATAGTTTACCTGGACATTGACAGCTTCACCTGGGAATTGCTCGGATATGCTACCATCTTCACTGTCCAGTCATCATCAGTACTGGATTCCATTTGCTCTTCTTGACCTTCGGATCTTCCTCTCTTGGGGTTTCAGACTAGCGATATTCTGTATATTGCTTATTTAGGATTACTCTCCTTAGTATGCCCAGAAGGATTGGCAGGTCAGCAGCCACAGGTCTTCAGAGGATTCCCCCAAGAGAGGGTTTTTCTCCTCCCGTGCTACTGACCACACTCTCCGGAGTTGGAAGAGGTATCGTTCCTGCAATCATTATTCTTTTGGGGGTCTCATCCTACTCGACTAAACATGCTACTTAAGGTGGGATACAGAGAAGGCCAAAACATCAAGTCTTAACAAGTTACTCATCAGTTCAAGCATCTAAACACCATGAATATACTATCCAGTTCAATGTACTACAATCACTGACTTGCTCATAACTATGCTGAAGTATCTAAGCACTAATCATTTCATACAACTAATAGGCATTACCCTTACTGGCCTGGCCTCTGTATCAAGCACAACCTACATCTTTCAGCTACAGTATGTAGCACAAGCCTGACTATGAACCACATAATTAAAGGAATGAAGGAGGTAGGGACAACTGAGACCAAACAGGGTCCGGGAAGTAGTAATAGGCAAAGAAGTAGGGCAGACTAGATGAGCCTACCAGTCCTTTTCTGATGGCAAATTCTTTGTTTCTCATCCAAAAGATTATATTTGATTTATTAAAATCCTATTATAACAACCCAAACATTCTAGGAGGTTGAAGTTCAGTATTTACTGTACCATATGACAGAAGACATCCATACTTATTACAATTTTTACATTGTACCATATTAAAAATTAACACTCCATCTTAAAAATTCATGAATATAGTACTTTACTACATTCCATATCAACAATGATTTACCATTTTGTCAACCTTTAGAAAATAAAAGCACACCTAAACAAATATTTCATACAAAATGATTCCATATATGTTTAATGCTTCTGAGAGTTGTTTTTTTTCAATCTGACCTGATTGTGCAGTTCATAATCCAACACTGATTTGGGCAGTAACAATCCATATGATGTGGTCTGATTTATGTATCTCCTCAAACAAATCTTTCTGAATCTTTCTTTCTTTGCGCCTAACTTTTCCAATGTGCATATTTGTAAAGCTTCTTCATACCCGACATCATCTGCCAGAATATTCTTTACTGCTCATTTTTAAATTCTTTAAAACTTTATTTCCATTTTTGAAAGACCACAATGCCACTCAGGGGCACCATAGTCTAACACTGGCCTGATCACTGTCAAGTGACAATTCAGGAGGTCACCCTGTCCTGCTCCTGCTCTTCTCAAAGCTAGTAGGAAGAATAATATTGTATATGTTTTTTAATCATGGTCTCAGCATGGCCCACTAAAGATTATTTGGAATATAATTCCTAACAATTTGAGCTGGCTCATCACTTCTACAGTATGTTGATCCCACCAAACAGCAGTGGAATGAATCACCATCTATTTGGTTAAGCAAATCTGATCTATTTTCCTTTTATCAGGATTTATTTCCATAACTTCTTTCTTGACCAAATTTCAATATTCTCCAAATCCAATTGCTTTTCACTATTGCTTTCTGTATCAAATATATGGATCACCCTGGTGTCATCCAAGTTTAATACACTACATGACTCATCTCTGCCAGATCATATTATCATAACCAAAAAGGAGGGGTCAAGTTCAGAACCTTGATGTACACCACCACAATTATAACTCTTCTTTGATTGTAGGCCTCTTTCTCAATCCACTGGGATCTCCCTTGCAAAGAGTCATAACCCCATCTAACTGCAGTATATATGTGGGGATGTTATGCAACTGCAATTTTTAACAATGTTTTGCATTCAATTAGATGCAAGGCTTTTCTGTAATGGAATAAAACCACTCTAGCAAACTGCCTCTCATCACAAGCCTTTATACAATGCACAAAAAATTTAGAGTCACAATAGTTGTGGATCTTCCTCTCAATGACCCAAACTGATTTTCATCTGTCATTCTTTTAACACATTCCATGATTTAATCAATTACAAAGCCCTCAAACATTTTGACATTACACAGGTTAGAGATACTGGTATAAAATCCTTTTATGTCTTAAGGAATGGTTACTTTAGAAATAAATGTATTTTTCACTTGTTTTCATTGAAACGGTAGTATTTCAGTGGTCAAAATGTATTAAAATATTACATAGCCAAGGAGCTCTCAAATCAGCTCCATCTTTCTGTGCCTAGATTGGCTGGTTGCTTTGCTTCTTTTCATTTTTTTCATCTGATTAGTTACAACCTCATCCTATAATACAATTTTAAGGATAGCACCTCAACAGTGCCCACTTGCCCTAGTCCTGCACTCCAGTGTCAGTATCAGGTATTAGTCCACATTCCTGGTGTGGGTCTAAAACCCATGACCTTCTGAGCTTCTTAATATAGGTAGTCATGCACATGCTTAAACCCGGGAAAGCAAACTTTCAGAAAGACTATTTTGACTCCTCTATAAGGCATATTATCTTCTGTGGAAATTAAGTTAGACCAGTAGTTAAGCAATATAATAATAGTTTACATTTGTATTGTGAGGAAACCAGTTTATGTCCTCAAAACATATTGGAGTTGAAGAGGGATAGTCTTCTTAAAGCAGCAGTATTTGTTAGTCATTATGTGTTTTTAAGTAATTTATTTCTGGCAAAAATATTACAATATAACATGTAGTTGGGAACTTGATAATTATATTTTAAGATAACCAGTTTTTTACTGTCTCCTAAAATTCATAAACATACAAGGTCCCCACCAGGAAGACTTATTGTGTCTAGCCTCACCCCTTTTGGAACCCCTGTCCAGGAATGCCTGTCCTGCTACCTGGATCACCATGTTAGAGAGTTTGTCCAAAGCATATCATCTTACCTACAGGATACCAGAGACGTTTATCAATGTGTTAGAAACTTTTAATCAGCGCAGGTTTGATCTATACAATAATATCCATACCACGATGGATATAGTTGATCTGTATACATCCATCCCACAGTCTAAAGGGTTGAAAGCTTTAAACAGAGTGTTAAATGTCAGGTACTTGCATAAGAAACCAAGCACTGATTTTCTTTTGTTAAAATTAGCAGGTTTGGTGTTAACTAATAACTATTTTAAGTTTGATGAACAATTCTACCTACAAGTTAGGGGGACAGCAATGAGGCTCAAAATGGTCCCTTTATTTGCTAATTTGTTTATGTACAACTTTGAAAGTCAACACATTACAAATCATACCAACCCATTTGTTTCAAATATTGTGCTGTATAGAAGATATACTGATGATATGATGGTTTTTTTTTGGTTTTGTTGGCAGGGATATTGTGAGGATCTGATTAATTTTCACTCTATTTGAATACCACCAATCCTGATATCCAATTTGCCCAAGAACTCTCTTTGCTGGATCTGACTATTTTAAAGACCAAGACAAGCTGGGGACCAGGATTTAAAGGAAACCAATGGATAACAATATTTTTGGGGCATTTGATAGTGCACATCCTAAAAAGTTATATATACATACTGTATGATTAATAACTAAGATGAAAAAGAAACTATACTATCTATGAGGACTATAAAACTGCAGCAGGTAATCTCACAATGAGGTTTAAAGAAAGGAACTATGATGAAAAATGTTAAAGTCTGCCCCCAAAAAGCTGATAGTAAATCTAGGAATCCACTTTTGATGAGACAGGAGAAACAGAGTCAATTTCACTGTGAATGGTGTTTTCCACACCATTTAATTCAGCTTTGACAGAATAAGACAGATTATACAGAGCAATTGGAAATTGTTAAAGTTTATCCTAGGGGACAGCAAGCCTTTATGGCTTCGCTATTGGTTGTTGCTAAAAAAGCACAGACCCTAAAGGATAGATTTGTACATTCTAACGTTGTGGACCATGGTGACAAAAGAAACTGGTTTTAATTTTAGTTTGTTTCACCTGGCAATTACCCTTGTGGTAATTGTTTGCAGTGTAATATTACTCATAAAATGAAAGAGTTTCCAATCCTTTAAATGATGGAAAAATTAAAATTTCTTATGTCACATTTTTTGCAAAAAGCACATAGGTAATATATGCAGTCAAATGCCCATGTGACAAGTATTATATTAGACAGACCAGTAGAGAACTCCATATGAGGATCTCAGAATACCTGAAGATCTCAGAACATAAGTCAATGATTCAAAGAAAAGATGAATCATCGAAATTGGCTAGACATTTTCTAGCAGACAATCACCAGATACCAACCCTCAGATTGTCTGCCATAGAAAAGTTAAGAGACCAGATGGAGGAGAATAGGACAGAAAATTGTTAATGAGACAAGCATATTGAATAGACAGATTGACAATAGGATTGGGCTGAATGAACAGATTGATTAGAGTCCTTTGTTATAAGTTTTGATTCTTTTTTTTTTAATAATATTTCCAATTTTGTCCCCATTTTCTCCCGACTCCAGGTACTGGCAGACACACATGTGCATGTGTGTAGAGGTGCACATGTACGCTGGTACCAGCTCAGCCCCTTCCACCCCACCCCTGGCAATCACCTGCAGCAACCTCTGCCCACGCTACCCATTGACCTCCACCGATAAAGGCAGAACTATAGAGGGGCAAGCAACCTTCCAGGAGAGGAGAGCTGCCTATCAGCTGCTTGATCTTGCTCCCCCATGCTACCTCCCCAATGACCTGAGGTCATGTCCAAACCTGGGTCACCAGCATGATGCAAAAGTAAGGCATCCAGCACCTCAGCCTTTCAGTGGCACTGGGCCATTTTGATTCTTTTTTGATGACGTTTTCATTAATTGATTTAACAGACTTTACACACTACCATACCTATTGTGAGTTTAGAGCTCATTTCACTTCCCATTTCTGTTGTGTTATGAAGCCTGGATTTAAATTCAGGCTTCTTTACATGAATTTAAGAATCATTAAGTACTATACAACAGAATGTATTTGTAGGGATTTTCAGTTTTTAGATTTGTTGATGGTGACCTTTGAAATGTTGTATCTGACCTCCCAAGAATTGTGTTTCTTGTGTAATTAGAACTCTGTATTTTAAACATGGTTTATGCACAAATCTAGGACAACACTGACTGCATGTTATTAGGACTTGCTAATTATATTTTAAGATAGCAAATAGTGATGACCTTTTAAGCACTCTCAGTGCTTTCTCGGAGGTTGTAGTCTTATACAGTATTCAATAAGCTACCTGCTTGATTGGCACCCTAAGGTAGCACCTACAATGTGGGCAGGAAATGGGGAGGTCCTGCAATATCACTCAGGCAATGATACATTAGCCTTTGTTCAAAATCCTACTCAGATCAGTATCGGTTGGGCTGGGATGAAACAGCAGTGCGCCATCTGAGATGTTTATGACTGTTTCAATCTGGTAAGATGTTTACTACATTACTTTTTGGTGCTAAATTAAATATATGAATAACCTATATATGAATAACCTTTAGTGTGAAAATGTATTACTAACATGAACCTATATTTGTTTATTCACTAGAACCACTTTCCTTGAAGCCTAGGGCATAGGAGAAAATGTTTGAGATGTTGCTGATATTGAATAAAAGCTTAATTTTTGAGAAATTCTGTCTGCTGGTTTGATGGTGACAACAGACTTTTCAAAAATATTACAATCCCATTTTCCTCATTCCAGAGCTGAGACAGGTTACTTTGAGTTTTTAAAGTTCTTGTTCCTTGCAACGCCCACCATGAAAAACTTGAACATTGTTGTGCTCTGTGGTTCCATTTACTATTAGAAACATCTGATAACACCATCATAATACATTCAGGTAAAAAAAATCCAGTGCCTACAGTTAAAGGTTTCTCAATGGAAGGAGTTTTTAAAAGAGAACCAAAGTCAAATTTACAAAAAAAAAAGTTCTGCAGAGTGTTTTGATTTGTGGGTTTACTCCAAGTAGGTTCATCCTTTACTTGCTGAAAGGAGCTTTTCTCTAAATGTGTTTTCTGGTCTTATGGCCCCTGGTGATCTCCATATTATCATTTCTAATAGCTCTTCTTGTTCCTACAGAGCCTCCTGTCTTATGTGACAGTGATGTGTCTTGGATCATTAGTTCAACAAGAGCTGTTTTTTCAAGTTTACAGTAGCAGAGCTGTGATGTTAATTAACCTCCTTGTCAAGGGAGCTCTAATGAAGGTTACCTTTACACATGCAAATTCTTGAGGGATAATTGAGTGGGCTATTCTTTAAGGAAACAGCTAGAGTCTTCACTAATGATAGCATTTGTGACCTTGGGTAGCTTGTATGCTTTCTTAATGGGTTCACAGCGGGAAGGTCATGTCAGATGAATCTAACAGATTTCTTTGACTGGGTGACCAAAGTAGTAGACCAGGGAGGGGCTGTGGACATGGCCTACCTAGACTTTAGCAAGGCATTTGACACAGTCCCAACAAAAGATTAATAGTCAAATTAACCAACCCGTGGGTGGGTCCCAGGATGGTAGCCTGATAAAACACTGGCTGGACAACAGGACACAGAAGGTAATTGTAAATGGAGTCCACTCTGAAGAAAGGGGTTACTAGTGGGTACCACAGGGTTCAGTATTTGGGTCCAGTCCTTTTAATGTCTTCATCAGTGACATTGCAGAGGGACTGAAGGAAAAGTATGCCTTTTGCAGATGACACAAAGATCTGCAACAGGGTTGATACACAAAGAGGCATGGAAAGGATGAAAGGGACTTGGCAAGGTTGGAGGAATGGTCAGAAGTATGGCAGCTAGGATTCAATGCAAAGAAGTGCAAAATAATGCACCTGGGAAACAAGAACCCAGGGAAGAATACACAATGGGTGGGAGGTAGTAACAACAACAAAAAGGAAAGGGACCTGGGGGTAATCATATCAGATGACCTTAAGGTTAGCAAGCAATGTGAGAAGGCAGGGAGGGCTGGGGTATACTGGGATATATAGGAGAGGCATCAGCACAGCAGAAAATAGGAAGTTGTTATCCTCTGTACAGACAGTTGGTGAGACCCCATCTGGAGTACTGTGTCCAGTTCTGGAGACCCCATCTCCGCAAGGACATAGACAGGATAGAGGTAGTCCAGAGGAGGGCAACTAAATGGTGCAGGGTCTGCAAGAGAAGCCGTATGAGGAGAGACTAAAGAGCTTAATATGTATACCCTTGAGGAAAGAAGGGAGAGAGGGGGGACATGATAGAAACTTTTAAGTACCTCAGTGGAATCAACAAAGTCCAAGAGGGTAGCATCTTTCAGAAAAGAGACTTGCAAGAACAAGGGGACACTATTTAAAGATTGAAGGAGGGCGGTTCAGGGGCAATGTGATGAAGTTATTTCACAGAGAGGTGAGTGGATGTATGGAACAGCCTTCCTGAGGAGGCTGTGGGGTCTAAAACTGTGGGAGAATTCAAGAATGCATGGGACAGACATAAGGCAATTCTTGTGGGGGTAGGAAGAAATAGGCTGTTGGTTAACTAGGATCTAAAACCTATCCTGTAGGTAGGGAAATGGGCAGACTAGATGGGCCTAGCGGTCCATATCTGCCATCAAAGTCTATGTTTCTATGTTTCTATGTTATGTGAAGTTTGAGAAAATGAAGGCTTTAAAACAAAACATTCACTTCTACTGACTAGACCTAGACACATACTTAAAAAATAGAAAGTTTTGATTAGACAGAGTTATTTAGCTGAAGCCAGAATGCTGCTGCAGCAGGTATTACTTTCTGAATCAATGGTCCTGGACACATCACAGTCACATGGAACAGGAGGCATTGTAGGACAAGAAAGGCCATTCAAAATGCTAATATGAGATTCCCAGGGGCCATAAAACCAGCAGGCAGATTTAAGCCCTGTTTACATGGCAGTTGTGCTGCATGCTAAGACCGCTACAGTGCATTCCCTACCTGTGGTGAGGCATGTTGCCCTCTGTCCACATGGTGACACTCTATTGCTGTAACCCGCACCTCTGGTCCATCTGCTCACTCATCAGATTATCCGCATCACCAATGACGTGCGTTGTTGACATGTCATGTTCCATATCACGTCTTGTGGTTGCCATGCCTTCCTAATATACAGGAAGTGCTGTTTTCTCTGGCTGCTGAGTACTGCTAAAATATGACTTTTGGCTGTTACGAGCGATTGTGATGACTTGCCTGCTTTTCAAGTGCTTTTTCATTTGGAATGGCATTATATTTAATCCCTGCCTGCTCATCTGTATCTTAATACAAATGCATATTCTAATTGAAAATCCTCTCCTGCAGCTCGTTTGTTCCATTTCTGCTGAATCATCTGCCTGCTTTTCCACGGCTGCTGAGCTTCTCATAGGTAAGCATATGTATTTATATGTCATAAGATTACTTGTTGTCTGTGTGAAAACAGTCAGTTTTAAAAATGGAGCATGTGGTGCTGATTTTCTAAATGCTGGGACCCAGATGAGAAAATAGTATGGCAAACTGACAAACATTGCTGCAAACAATTGCAGCAGTAAAGTGGGAGATATACCTGTATATGGTATTTGTTAGCCATGTGTGTTGGGGACAAAATAGTAAGCAGCTGTGTGTGCTAAGCACTATATGTATGCTAAATTGCAGGCAATATTTCTCTGGTGTACTTATCAAGGCAGTCAAGAAAGGTACAATTTTACTTGCAAAACAAACAAAATAGCATATGGTAAAGTGTATGGTGTCTGCTGTTTGGCAACCTGAAAGCATCCCACCCCACCATTTGTGGCTTGACCATTGGGGAATGGGGATGGGTGGATGGGAATACCTACAGCAGACAGCCTGTAATGCCTTTAAATGCTGCAAACACTGCTGCAGAAACAGCATGTTGGCATTGTAATAGGAAAGTGTTATGGTGTACTGTTTAGGCCTAGGTTAACTGTGTGATAATACAATAATATTGGGAGCTATGCACTATGCCAATGCACAGCGAAGCCAGCATTCACAAAGGTGTGGAGTTGGGGTCATGGGTGGCCCACCTACGCTGGTCAACACACAGCTGTGGAGGTATGCATGCCCCATGATGCCACCACAGATGTTAAGCAGGAAGACTTGGCACAGCAGGCCCCTCAACATGCCGTCCCAGCCCATGGGGTCCACACGGAGTGCTGGTGGCATGATAGCAGTGTGTGTATCTCTGTGGATGCATTGACAATGGATATATTGGCTGTTTTGTTCACTTGTAGTGTTTCTGCCCGTGGATCACAGGTTTGTGAGTTCATCCCACTCCCTGGAATGTACTTACATGTGCCTGATTGTGAGGAGATCCCATAACCTTCTGGTCTAGAGGTTGAAGTACTACCAACTGAACCTTGAGTCACTGTGTCCATTGTCAATGTGTCACACAGACACACACGCACTGCCATCACACCAGTAACTAGTTATCTGCCCTGATGAGATGGCCATTGAGCCTGTTATAGAAGTCACCACATGCCCCCCAACTCCCAATACCATGTACCCAGGCAATTTACATGACATCAACATGCACACACACACACACACACACACACACACACACACACTGTGTGGCCCATGAGGACTTCACCTTTTCACTACCTAAGGCATGACTGCATACCCATAGTTGATCTGCTGCATACTTCTCTGCAATGCACATGCACATACACATACACACACTGATAAGCAGAAGGCATGTATTTAGCACACAGTGAACCTATACCAAAATGGCATGCCATAAGGCTTTACAATTACAAAGCCAACATACAGTGTGTGACAACAATGTTTGGCATTAGAAGGGCATTACATGGCTGTCTATAATCCCCCCACCAAGTAGCTTCGTGCTTACCATCTCTTTCTCTTGATCAACTACTGTTATGTCTATCCTATACATTCTTGAGTTTACCTACTGTTTTGGCTCAACAACATCCATGGGAGACTAATGCAAAACCGTGCTACTTTCTGTGATAAACTACCTCCGCAACATTGCCCTGGAGCCCACCACACTGTAGTCTGATATCATGCCCCTTGTTCTTGTACTCCTTTGTTGTGGAAATATGAAACCCTCCGTACCTTGTGTATACCTTTGTATACCTCCTGATGTACTTGCATGCCGCCATCATAGTCCCTCTCTCTATTCTCCCATAAGGAATATATATTCTCATGCATATCCTGTCTTTCGGGTGAGACATTTAACCCAGGTCCCATATGCCTGTTCCAGTGGTTGTTCAGTTGGACGGTAAAGATCCCATGGCACTTTGAGAGAGGATTAGGGGAATTTTCCTGTGTCCTGGCCATATTTCCCCAACTCACCCCACCAACAGCTTAATGTGGTTCAGTCTCAGTTGATTACCATCTGTATCCTCCCAGTCGCCCCTGAAAAATGGACTTCTTGTTGCAGTGGGCCTACCCGGTCAACAAAATTCAATACATAAATTAGTAATGCAGGTCCTCAGTTCTGCCCACATATATATCCTTCTGTGGATGCAGCAGAGAGCATAACAGGACACACTACTACACAAGGTCTCATTAATGGTCTGCGCAGTGGCTCAATTACCTTTTTCATTTTGCTTGTGATCCGTCTTTCCTGTGGGCTTTCTCTAGAAGGTCAGTTTTCAGTAACAAATCCCTCTCAACCTGTTTAGAAGTCTGTGTGGCAGGGTAGCACACCACCACAGCAACATTTCCACAGCGACATCCACCACAGCGACAAATCTGCCCAGGTCTCTGTGGTGCGCTGTGGTGATCCGCTGTGGAATGGCACCACTACACTCAGTGTTATGCCCTACTTCCAAAACCAACTCCAACTCAGAGTTGGTTATTTAGGAGATGAGGGAATGCAGGGGCATTGCCTCTCCTGCAGAAAAACACTTTGAACTTGTCGGGAACAAAGCCGACTGTCGACATTGTTCCTGTTGCTGTCGGGAGTGTCGACAACGACACGTGCAATGTATTGACATGGAGCCATGTGGCAGTGGATGTCTCAGTGACTGGCCCAGCTCAAAACTTATTGTGACCCCTGTGTGTTTTGGCCCAAGCAAACAGGCAGTCAGTTCACTATTGAGCTAGCATTGCAGAAGCGCATTTGGGATAAGTTGAGTATCAAAAGTGCTATATCATTGCTGAGTCCTGTTCTTCAGCCATGTGTGCATCCATGCTATGTTGGTGGACATGCCAGTATTGGGTGCTACAGCCAGGTAGCAGTGGCAATTCATTGTGCCACATGATGTTTATTTTTTAATTGCTGCTTGTTCATAGTAACAGCACGCTGATTGTGATCTGAAACTGCAATCATTTGTCTTACATTGTTCAATTTTTTCTTTAAGGATGTCTGTTGAGACAGGCAGCTGAAATTGGGGTGAGGAGACACACTGTCTACTCCCCATTTGGGGAAGGAGCATATATAGGAAGCACTGAATGGGCAGCAAAAAACACACATATATACAGAGAAATTGCTGAAAACTACGTGACAAAGGGTTTGAGAGGATGGAGACACAGTGCCGTACACGTATTAAGGGACTGAAGGACAGATATATATGCTGTAGAGACAATAATAACTGCAGTGGTCAGGGAGGACACAGTGTTTATTCTTTTCTGAACTCAGTGCCATACTTGGCATTAGACTAGCAATACAGCCAGCTGTCCTAGTAAGTAACCTTGATGAATCGGTTGCTCATGAAGAGTCTGAGGAAGAGATTGAGGATGTGGCATCCGAGGAAGAACTGGCAGCATCACAGAGCCCAGATGGTGGACCTGAGGGATCAACAACCCAGAATGGGTCTAGCTGCCAGACCAAGTTCCTCCATGTCTGATCATTTTCCTGCCAAGGGCAAACAACAGCACCTCCCATGTGCGAAAGTGCTTGCTGATCCTGCACTCTTAGCAGTGGGAGACCATTTCACCCAATACATGCAGAAGTCAGATGTTCAGTGTTTGGATGCTGACCTCAAGAGGATGGAGTGCATGGAATGAATGGAAAGGCAGTGCATGGAACATGCTGATGATACAGATGCCTATGTCTCATGACTGTGGACACGAGGCTACACTGCCCTATGTACCCAATTCCATTGGTGTCTGCCAATGACATGCTATGCTTACTAAGCCAACCCACAATGCCAATGCTGACCAGTCACATCATGGTGACACTAATGAGACTGGATACCTACAGACCTTTATGACTATTAAGCCTAGATGTGGCTGAGCAGATGATTTTTAAAATCTGCATGAATTATGCTTTTTGTACAAATCACTTGGGTGATGTTCTGGTGGGCTGTGGGTAGCACAGATGAGTTTGGGTGTTTTAAGTTTTAAATTCTTGGTTAGAAATGATTTAGAACAAAATAGAACTGTTTGGCTGTATTAATCCCAGATGTGGTTGACCTATTGACTTTTAACTTTGGCAGTGACTATTCTTTGTGCACAAATCACAGTGGTGAAGTTTTGGTGGACTGGGAAGCACATATGAGTTTCAATTTTTAAATGTGCAATAGTGTTTCAGGGGTTGGGGCTGCAATACTGGACTCAACCTGCATCCACATACACAGTGCAATACAGTGCAATATCAGTGATAGGTGCTGTACTGCTATTGCATTTCACATGGAATGCTTCTTAATTCTCGGTTAGAAAAATGCATTAGGAGCCAAGCGACAACCATTTTGGCAGTATTAATCCCAAATGTGGTTGGCCCATTGACTTTAACTTTGGCAGTGACTATTCTTTGTGCACAAATCACAGCGGTGAAGTTCTGGTGGACTGTGGGGAGCACATATGAGTTTTAGTGTTTTTAAATGTGCACTAGTGTTCCAGGGGTTGGGGTGCAATACTGGACTCAACCTGCATCCACATACACAGTGCAATAACAATTATATAGGTGACAGGTGCAGTGCTGCTACTGCATTTAGTACAGAATGCTTGTTATATCCCATGCATAGGATGTGTTTAGCAAGAGGGTGTGTGTGTGTGTCTGACAGTGCTGTGCAGTTACTGCATAGTTTGCTGCCATTAGTCTTGTCTGAATCATATCTGGAGTGCAATTTGGGACCTAAACAATGCGCCTTCAGCAACGTACAATATAGTCATTTAATTTCATGACATGGTGTAATCGATTGTTGTTTCTTATTAAATGCAATAATGGCATCTACTTAAAGATTATTTTATTGACAATTAAGAAAGGCATCTACTACATGCTGTTTTAGAATGACATTCACTACAGGCATCTACTTCAAGCTATGTTCTAATAACATTGACTCAGGGCATCTAATGCATGCTATTTTTCATGACCTACAATAAAGGCATCTACTTAATGCAATTTTTACTGACATTCAATAAAATCATACATTGTAAAATACAAGCATTGTGCAACTCAGTTTTGTGTTGTTTGCAATCAGTTTCAATAACATCATAGAATTCACCACATATTCTTTTATGGAAAAGGTTATCAACAGTGGCATCACAGCAAGAGTCCCACCCGCAGTGACCAGGCCCATACTGTGGTTTTACAAAATAAGCATCATTCACAATGTAGGCTTTGTGGAAGTCAGAGAAGGTAAAGTCAAGGAACTGTCTGTGTATTATTTGTGCTTTTGAGCCCCCACACAGAAACATCAATCCGACACTATGTGGTGGTGGCCAGTCTGTGATGTGTGTTGAATGATGTACTGCACATCACGTACGTAGCGACCAATGCACCAACAGACAGAAATGTGCATTTAAGGGATGGGTAGATGTCTGTGTGGAAGTATGGCAACACAAAACACCATCAGTATTGTAATTGTTTTTAAATTGTGTGTGAAGCTGGTTGCCAGTCCACAAGTCACTCAACAGCGACAAGCAAAGATGGTGTCAGTAATATAGGGCCAGGATGCCACATTGAACATGCCTAAATTATGTATCACATCTAAAACATGATTGCATGGAGGTGCTACATGATTAACGACAGGGATGGGGCTTGTGTAGAGCAGCAATGTGTTTTGCAATGGGTGGAATGGAGGATCACCATGGTCCTATCTGGGTCATTGCTTGTGTGCAGTCAAGGACAACCACCAACATTATGGTGGCGCAATAGTCCACAATTGCTTGCCGGATTAATCTGGCATTTTCCTGTATGGAACCTCTGTCAGACTCATCCACAGCACTGCCAGATGGTTGTGGCATACTGCTGGTGTCATCTGGCATCCATTCAGACTGAAATGATTCACCATGCCTCTCGCATAGGTTATGTAAGATGCAGCAGGTAAAGAAAAACAAGGGAGAAATTGAAGCTCGGTGTCTATACATTTAAGCAAACATCGCCATCGCCTTTGAGCCTCCCAAATGCATTCTCAACCACCATGCATGCACTGGACAGTCTGTAGTTGAAATGTTTCTCATCCAGTGACAGTCTGCTCATGTCAGAGAAAAGCTTTAACATCCAAGGCATAAGTAGGCATGGTGGATCCACCAATAGGTGTATTGACACGTCCAACATTTTATTTATGTCTTTGGTAACCGGTAGGTGCACTGATCCAGAGGACCATTTTCAGTCATGACCCGGGCCACAAGGTGGCAAAAAAGAAACAACAGTTACAGAGGGTACATTCAAGAAAACAGTACAGTGTGCATCTCACTAAAGGTAACAGAGTAAGGTATACAGTGGGTTAACTAGGTAAACAAAGATAATAAGTACATGAGCATAGACAACCGATGAGAAGAAACAGGTGGTATAGGTTACAAACAATAACATTATTCAGTTACAATGGTTCAGATTCCATACAGTTTCAGAAACAATACACTGTGCAAGCTCTGACAAAATCAACATTATCTTAGCATGGTTTAGGGTCAGAGACAGAGGAGATCAAAAAGGGGCGTGGCAGTGGGTAATAAAGGGATGAAGCAGAGGGTTATAGGGGTTTGGGGAGAGGATGAAAGATTTAGAGTAGTCTTGGGGTTCGTGAAGGAAGACAGAGTTGTGGAAAAGAAGGAGACTGGGGTGGAAAGTAAGTGCTGCCAATTCATGGAAGAGCATTTGATATGTAGGCTCTAGCATTTTGCATGGAGCAGTTGCAGTTTGCAGCCATAAGGAGCCAAGCTTTCAGGTTTTGTTAAATACTTGGTTGGTAACAGATGTGCAAATGGATAAAGAAGCTTGTTCTATAGGGAGGGGCTGTAATCGAGAAAGCCTGATTTCCCATAATAGTGGTGTGTGGTATATATTTGGGTGGGGGACTGAGGAAGCCCTAGGGTCCTTGGGACCACACCTCTGTCTGAAGGGGTGAGTGGGGGACAGGTGCTGGTTTTGAGTAGTTGTCCACCAGACAGCCCATAGCATAGCTCAAAGCGCCTTGTAACGGAAGCCACCCCAGGGTCTAAGCAGAGGGAGCAGTGATAGAGCAGAAAAGAGCTAGAAAGACAAAATTACACATAGAGTTGTATGTTGTGCTTAGCCGTGAAAACAAGGTAGTGGATAGGTGCAGTAGATCGGGAACAGTAGTCCAGGAGGGGTAGCAGGTTACCATGTGCTATGGCAAGGCGTGCTTCAGCAGACAGGTAATGTTTGTGTGGTAAACAGCACCCAACTTTTGGTGAATTCTTATATGGTATGACTGACATGTTCAGAGAAAGAGGGGCAGGGTCAAGGGTAACTCCCAGGTATTTAAATGATGTGACATTTTCAAGGGAGGGCCAGCTGGGGTGAGTACCAGGAGGGAGGAGTTGGTTTTGGCAGCTTTGGTTGAGCAGTTTAGATCCGAAGATCATGGCTTTAGTCTTTTTGTTGACTAGGAGCTTGTTGGAGAGGAACCACTGGTGGGTGGAGCCGTAGTTCTGTGTGAGGGTAGAGGAGATGAAGTCAATGGACTGTGATAGAGGACTACATTGTCAGCATAGAGGAGAGCGTTGCAACTAAGGCTGTCCCTGGAAGTGTGTTAACAAACATGGAGAAAAGCAGGGGTCCAAGTATGGAACCCTGGGGAACTCTGGTGAGCACAGGGGAGGAGCAGAGGATGCTTGCCAATGATGACTGACTGAGACCAGTTTGATAGGTAGCCATAGAACCAAGCAGCAGGTCCAGTGGAGCAGCCAAATAGAGGCAGGGTTGAGTGGAGGAGGTGGTGGTTGACCAGGTTAAATGCTTTTGATAGAGCAACAAAGATCGCACCAGTGGGTTTGCCTGATTCATGTTCCTCAGTATATGGTTGTTGAAGATGGCCAGAGCAGAGGAGGTGCTATGTTGCTTTTCAGAAGCCATGTTGAAGGGCACACAGAAGGTTGTACTTGTCCAGGTGCTCTGATAGCTGAGCATGCATGATTTTTCAGGAGGAGGGGGTGATGGGCCTGTAAATGTCCGGAGAGGGATCACCAGCTTTGAAGACTGGCACAGCATTGGCATGCTTCCAGGAGTCAGATACAGTAGCTGTGTGCAGGCAAGATTGAAGATGTGCGTGAGGGGTTTAACAATTGCAGGTGAGATGAGTCTAAGGAACACAGGTACAGTCTATCACTACCAGGACATCCTTTAGCCTGTAGGTTTTGGTAGTTTAATGGAGTCAGTTAGGCTAATGGCCCTAAAATAGAAGGGAGGGCAGGGTGGTGGTAGAGGAGGAAGGAGATTTGTTTAGCCAGGGTTTCTGTCCCAGGAGGCCTGATGGGCTTGCTAAGGTAGGGGAATAGGTCAGTAAATGTTAAGTTCCGTGGGGTCTGAGGTGGGACCAGTGGGGGATGCAAGTTGTGTTATCTGCCTGTTATTTGGGGAGTTTAGAAGAGACCCAATGGTAGCCCAGAAAGTATGTGGGTTATCAAGGGTGTTGTTTTGTTGATTTAGGTAAAATTGGAGCTTGAGTGACTTCATGGTATGTTTGCAGGAGTTTTGCAGGTGCCAGTAGGCGTCAGAGTTGTGAGGGGTGCTTTGTATGCTTTCCTTTTTCTATCCAGGTCTTTCTTGATGTTATGAGCTCTCTGGATAGCCAGCATGTGGAGCCTCCTCTTACCCTTCTAGTTGTGAGGGGAAGTAGGTATCTCATATGTGAGAGGGTGAGGTGGAGAAGGTGACTGCGTCAGAGGTGGCACTATAACGGTAGAGGGTAGATGAGTTTATTGCTCTAACAACTCTGAGGACCATCTCAGGATCTTGGTGGTAAAATCTTTGGAAAGACAGAAGTTTGGGGGTTTGACTTGGTGGATAATACAGCATAGGTCAGGGTGTGGTTTCTGATTGAGTCAGACATAATGCCTGCTTGGAGAATTAAGTCTGCTCAGTTTGTGGTGACCCAGTCAATGACAGAGTGGTTTAGTGTGTGTGCGTTGTGTCTTGTGGTGTGGAGATAAGTTGTTCCAGGTTATGTGCTTTTAGTAGGTTTGTAAAATCTAGCACAGGGGCATCCAGCTACTTGAGGTTGAAGTCTCTGATTGCAACCAGATTTCTAGTAGGTGCTGCATGCTCCATTCCACATACCTATGGTTTTGTCCAATTTGGAAATAGTGTTCCCTGTGCAGCCTTGACATACAATGGGCTGTTTGCAAGATATGGGCATCATGAATCTTGCCTGGCCACCCAATGTATACATCCCAGAAACGATATTGGAGATCTACCACAGCCTGCATGACTACAGAGTAACACCCTTCTGGTTGTAATAGTCACAGTGATTGTTAGCAGGTGCAATGATTGGAATATGTGTTCCATTGATAGCACCCCCGCCATTTATAGGAAACCAAGAGCTCTTCAAAGCCTTCCAGAATGGCTTGTAGATGGTTCCCTGGTGGGTAAGCAACACCTAGGAATGTCTTTGCCACAACCTACAGGCATTACACACCATTAAGCACACACTGCTGACCTGAGATACCAAACAAGTGCCCAAAGGTGCAGTAATCATTGTTTTTTGCCAGTCTCCACAGTGCAACAGCCAGCCAGACATCAGCTGGTATGGCCTGCTGCATGTTGGTGTCTCTGCATTTTATCCTGCGTTCAGTCTTCTGTAGAATAAAATAAAATGTATCTTTGCTCATTCTAAAATTTTTGATCCACTCTGCATTACTGAAAGTAGTGATCATTGTCACAAACGCACTCTGCAGGTCAGGCCCTCTGTTCCCACAGTGCCAACCTCAGAATGCAATAATGTGAACAGGTAACAGACAGGGTAACCTCCCATCAGCTTTGTGTCCAAATCACATGTTAGCCTTGAGTTCTGGAAGGATTCAAACTGTGAACCTTATGCTAGCATACCCAATTAACAGGCTCAGATATGTACACCTCTTTGGGGATGTGGTACAATTCTTTGCCAGGGCACCTAGCCAGGTTTTCCAAAATGTACCCTTAGAACTCTATATGAGACCTAGGTATTTCTTACTTCTAAGCAAGCTCAGTAACATAATCAAGCCCTTATCTGCTGCCAGCCTTAAATACAGGTTCAGCAATCCCATGTAAAACAACAGAAGAGCACAGGTAGTTGTTTAATGTAAATTTTGTTTACTAGAAAATGGTAAAACAGGTGAAATAAAATACAGAACAAATTATATCACAATCTCACAGTCATCTGCAAATAAAAAAGGAAAGTTACAGAATACAAACTCCTACTACAGACACTTAATTATTCTCTAACTTTTACCTTTCTAAGTGCTTTCCAAGTCAGACAACTATCTCTCTCAGAATCTAGAATCATATACCACACATTTCCCAGATACAATGTTTCACTTTTAACTCTATCTTCCCACCCCTTTGATGAGTCAGCTAACTCTCCCTTAGAGTTCATTCTAACATCATTTCTACAAGGAGGTATTTTAATTAATGTAAACATCAGAAAAAGCCATTTCCATAAGGCAGTCTTTCATCAAACATTTCTCTTTGAGGTTTTAAACCCCACAATCTGTCACTAAGGTTTGAGAAAGCCAAGGAAATCAGCCAAATTACGTCCTTTCCTGGTGTAATAAAATTCATATTTAGGAACCAACATCAAAGCAGCGGTTGAAAAGGGCCATAAACTATTCCTCTGGAAGGAAAGCATTAGTTAAGTTTTTCCCTGGTCAGTCCATTAACATCCTCACTGACACTTTGAAAGTTAATATCCAAACTGCTAACTTGTGTGAGACAATTTCATACACAGGCCATTGATTTATAATACAAATGTTATACAATAACCATAAGCAGATGGCAAAACGTCACAATCACCATATTCCAAAAGACAGTGTCCCGAACTCTGGCCCACACAGTCCTATATGGTGAACAACTTTGGCAGTCAGCACCAACATGATGGCAAAAAGCATATTCCACCTTCACTGTAGTTACTGACATTTTGCATCCATCTGCTGCTGTATCAGTAACTCATGTCTTCGTACCCATGTATCTCATTGTTGCCTAAAGTAAGCCCAGAACTCAGCATCCATGAGCATTTCTGCGTCTGTGTTTTCTGCTGTGACCTTGATGGAGACAGTGAATGAAAAAGCAGAATATTGTTAATATGTGCCTTCTGTGCTTTGGACAACACAGAAAGTCACAGTAAGTGATCTGCCACACAGGCATGCCAGGATAACAGTTCCCAAACATCCCATCCCCAAACAAAAACCGACACACTGTGCATCTCCAGAGTGCAGTGGTGCCATCGAGTTGTAAACCGCCACCACCACCACCAGTGCCTACAACTAGGCCTCAGAAAGCATAACACACTGTGCCTTTCAGCACCCAATAAAATCATTTTTGTGTCTGTGGGCACCTATGCACAGTCAGCTGGATAAAGGGGACCAATCCGCATCAAACAGAGCAATTGTTCTCGAACACAGTAGAGTGGCCATGGATTATTAGTCCCGAAGCCACCATTCTGTTTGTCATGAAATGCCCAACATGAAGTGCCTAAGTACCACTTAACTTGTACACAGGGTGATTAGTGGTTCTTTTGAAGATACCAGGCAGTGGTGAGCAGCGCTATCTAGGCACGGCTACCGTAAACCTTTGCATGAGGCAGATGAGTTGGTGCCTTGTACAAATGGAATGCTGAACAAGCAGCCTCAAACCACATGACAAGCACCACATTTCAAGGTGCATTTTTAGGGTACTGCATCATCTTTAACGGCAATGCTGCTCGATAATCCACATGCAGAGTATGTTCAAGTGCCAGGTGGTGGGGCACAGAGCCATACAATAGATCATAGCCCCTTGTCTGCTATATGGCACCCTGTGTACACAGTCAAGACACCTGGGCAAATTTCCTGTGCATGCGTCTGTGTACCCAAGTGTCTCTCCAATGGTGGCATGGCCAGTATTCTGTTTTGTAGCACAACAATGAATCTTTATAGTTTTGCATGCACATTTGATCAGTAAGATGCAGTACGCCAACTTTACTCTTGCTGACAATTGTGAGTCCTGGTGATCTTCACAGTCCATGGCATGCTCCCCATCCTGTGGCTGGAGGAGTGGTTGTTGCCACCACCCCATGGTACTCGAGAAACAGCATGTGGGTTTGTCTACCACACAATGGGTGGGGGTGTCTGCCTTTTGACATGAATGCACTTTATGTGTTAGCCTTCATCAGGGCAATGCAGACAAAATGCCACTTGTATTGTACATATTCACCATGTTGTTGCCAGCACAGCAAGTGGGCCTGTCACACCGACAGAGACAGCTCATGCAACACTGGGCCCCAGTGATGTGCCTCTGATCAGTAGTGTTCTTTGGAAGCTACTGACAAAATTTCTGTCACTCCCAAACATAATTTGCATGCATGGCAGATGTGAGACATCAGGTGACACCCTGTGTCACCATGAGACATGCCGCAGTTGCCAATGTGGGTGGGTGTCGATGCATGGCTATAATAAGCTGTTCCACACCTGTGAAGGTGGTGGCATTGGAGACAGCAAGGGAATGCAAACTGTCTCTGGACTGGCAATGTGGGGGGCTACGTGGGTCAGACTAGATGGACCATACAGTCTCCATCTGTTAAAAATGTTCTTTGATTTTTTTTTTAGTTGATTCTCACTGAAAACAAGTAGTGCACAAACAACATGATGGCACAACACAATCCCACCAGTGCTTGTTGGGTGTTTCATGATTGGATATGCAAATAGTGTTCCCTGACCAGCCTTGGCATACACCCAAACACACCAACAGCACCATCCATCCTCCAGCCACCCCATCTTACATGAAAGAGTGGGTCCTAATGAGGTTTTTATACCATGTGTCTGGCAGAACTGATGGGTTTGGCGGGGTGGAATTCTTGCACTGCACATACTATCAGTAATTACCCATGAATCTCATACTGTGCCAGAAAGAGAGGAATGGACTTGTAAAGTTTATCTTCTTTGAATGTGCTGCCCTCACAAAGTGTTTTGAGGCAGTAATAGCAATAACCAAGCAACCACAAGACACACACACAGACACAAGCATCTTCCCAATGCAAACACCAGTGCCTAGTGTGTGTGTGTCTGTCTGTGTGTCTGTTTGTGTGTATTGTCTCTTGTGATGGCATCCTCTCCAACATCACTAAGCATTAACCATAACAACATTAGCTGTAATGCTTAAATAAACTATCCTGTTATTACCAGCACAAAAAGCATTGAAGACAGTGCAGCAGTTGAAATAAAACTGTAAAAGTCCATTCAACTCTCCCTGGCACTGGCTGAGATTCAGGAGTAAGGGCTGGTAATATGCTCCAGTGCAGAAAGTTACCCTCCCCAAAACCATTTGTTTCCCTACCAACCAGGTACAAAGAGGTTTTCATTTAGGACCATTTTCCTATACAAAAGGACTCTGTTTTGTCTTTCTGCCCATGGAGGGAGCAGAACATTGGCACATTACTGCCCACCAAATGAGAAACTGGTTGGCTCAGAGTCCAAAATGACTTGACATTCAATACAGGTGAACTTGTTTGATTGAGACAAAGTAATATACTGTATATATAGTATTATATATTAGAGATGCTGACACAGTCATCTCTTTCTGTAAAAGCACTGTACAATGAGCTGTGTGAGATTCCGGGGTCAATGCAGCAGGAGGACCCTCCCCAGCCATCACATTAGTGCTCACAGAAGGCTAAAAACAAAGATTTTTTTTCGAACCACCAAAATTGGCTAGAGAAATGATGACACAATCATCCCTCCTGTACTGCTGTGTAGTTTCTTAGAACAAAAGATTCAAGGGTCACTGCTGGAAGTTGGATATCTCTCCACCCCAACCCCAACCAACTGTCCATCTGTGCTGTCAGCTGCCCGTACACGGTGATCTGCAAGCATAAGAAAGTTTAATAATGAGACTGACCTCTAAATGGGTTTGCAAAAAGCTTTATTTGGAATTAGCCCACAAGACCACAAACATCTAGATAAATTAGAAACCGAATGCCGAGGCACACCACAAAACACCCTGCTTAATGGGAGAGCACTCTGGGAAATTAGAGGATGCTGGGAGTGACCACTATGTGATGGAACACTCACTATGTCCTGTCCACACAGCAACTTGAGTCTGTCAATACGGTCAGCATCCCACATTTTCTGCAACCCTCGAGTGCCTTAATGAACGTCCCTACCCCAATCTGGTGAGTGTCCACGTATGCATTTGCACTGCAGCAACCTGAGCACTCAAATAGCTGTGGTACAAATATGAATGTGTAAACACAGCTTTAGAAAAGACTTATTTCAGCAAGTAAAGGGAAGGACTTATTAGAAGTATACCTACAAATCAAAGCACTCTGCATAACATATTTATTTTGCAAATTTTGACTTTAGTTCTCCTTTAAATACTGTGAGTGGTAGCCATATTATATGACCTGAGTCAGTAATTACAAAAATAGCTATAAAAGCTGTTTTCCAAATATTTGAGGAAATTGAATCAATACAGATTATGAATCTAAGGATACCAAAACATTTTTTGCTAAATAAAATATGATGAACATTTTGCCAAATAAATATTACTGCTTTAAGAAGCTATTTTGAATGCATTACAAAGAGTTCAGGTCAAGCCATTCCCATAATCTGGTAGCATATGATAAATTATTATTTAACATTGTTTGAAAGGCCCACAGAGCAGCTGCAGTGTTATTTCGATTGAGTCTAAAAATCCATTAATTGTTTGCTTAGCTATATTTGTTCTTTTCTTAAAGATTATTTGACTATAAATTATTACCTGAAAAGAGAACTCTCATGTAATTGTAGGTAGAAACTTTATCTAAATTAATTTTAGCTAACAGCCAGGAAAATTAGGTAATTACTTTTGATTTTGGATCAATTAATAGGCATGTCTCAACTTTTTGTAAAGCAGGCTAACTTATTCTCACTGTTCAAAAACAAGGTGAGAAGAGAAGCTAAAAGATTAAATCATGAGCAGAAAGTAAATTGGGAGCCTCTTATCTAATATTAGGCATATCAAAATGTTCTAGAATTAGATCATTAATAAAATGTTAAATAGTGTAGGGCCAAAGTGCACCCTTTGTGAAACCTTGGGTTGGTGATTATGTTCTAGGAGAACCCCTCAACCCCAACACAGACTTAGTTCCAACAGAGTATGCTTTGATTAGGCCTAAAAGGTAAAGGTAAACCCACAGTTTTTAGGCTTAAACCATAGACTGACATTAATATTAAATCAAATGCTGATTTAAAATCTATAAATGCTGCAGATAATCATGTTTCTTTGATATGAGTGTACTTAACGATCAAATAATAAAATGCAAAACAATTATCAATAGCAATTTGGGAAGGCTTAAATCCAGCTGTCTCTTCATCTAAAATCATGCTTATTTAATCCAAGAATTTAATTGATCCTAAAGAAATCTCACAAAAATATTTGCTGTATTATTGATCTAACATTGAAATATACTGTAGAAACAAATTTACATGCAGAAAACAACCTGTGGCCCATCAAGTCTTCCCTATCTCTTCCTTAGTCTCTCCAGCCCACCATTGGTAGGGGCTTAGGCAGTCTTCTAACTGGTAGCTCCACCTTGTATTCTGTCTAAACCCTCCCAGCCCTTCCCTCTCCATTGTTTTTTTACCAGTATCTTGTGCTTGTCCCACCATCTCTTGAAACCTGTAATAGTATCCATGTAATCATATATCTTGGTAACTAGTTAGTCAACTTTCATATGGAGCAAAAATATGGGAGAGCTTGAGAACAGAAATATTGACAAGTGTTTGAATAGATACTACAAAAATTGTTAGAATTCCAAATGGCACTCCATTAGCAGCAGTAAGGGTAGAGTTAGGACAATGCTCAATGGAAAGCCAGATTAAAATAATGTGCACTAACTACTGGATTAAAGCCTATGCTATGTCTGAAAACAGACTTCCCAGAAAATGCACAGAGAAGCCACTGAATACCTCAAAAGAATATAGTATTCCCAAGTATACCTACAACTGAGAAAATCATAAAACCAAATAGGTTACCGCATTGTCTTACGGATATCTTCAGGATAATGTTAAAAATGGTAACAGAAGAAATTAAAATTAGAATCCAAGACACAGCAAAACAAATGGACTTACAATTTTGTAAGCAAAATAAAGAGTGTATCTGACGGTGAAAAACAAAAGAATTCGTAAGTTAGAAAACTATCTAATTGAAGTCAAAGATCCCAATAAAAGGAACAGCAATTCTAGATTCTGATTTGAAGCCTATGAGAGTAACTGGTTAAATGCAAAATACCAAAAATGGGATGTAGAAAAATGAATATGTAAATGCACACTGGCTCAAGATAACTTAGTACACATGATAACATTATGCCCCTATATGCAAAGGAAAGAAAGAAATATTTAGGTGAAATACCGGTGAGATTGAATTATGAACCAAAACATATGGTAACCGATTTACTGAAAACAGAAATCCCCAGAGAGATGGATTGCGTGACTTCCCTCCTTACCATGGAAAAAAAAGCTTCATGTGATGGATAATAATAATACAATGTTGGCTAAATGTTGTGGTCTAATATGGATACTGTTAAAAACAGACTCCAATGTACTGGAATCAAACTGTTAATTCTGGGAACACTGTGCAATAACGATTATAGGTAAACAGTTATTTATTGTGAAAGAAGTAGGGATGGGGATAATTAAGAAATTTTATACTGATAATAGATGAAGTTATTATTACCATTTGATGATACATGATATGTATGTGTGTGCACAGATTGCTAAACTGGCGTAGTTATTTATTGATGATACATGATGCACATGTGTGTGTACAAATTGATAAATTGTGGCAAATTGTATTGGATTTGTAAAATTATTTTATATTGAAATGGCATTAAGTTGTCAAACAATAAAGATTGAATTGAATTAGTAACTAGTTCCATAGTGGAACCAGCCTGGATGCAATGCCTTAACTTGCAGTAAATGACAGGTTGTAAAATACTGCATGACACTAGGCGAACTGTCGTAGAATGACACTCTTCCCTGTAACATACTGCAGCATTTTACAATAACACTGCAAGGTGCTGTGTCGCATCCTGTTTGGAACCACTGTACTTATCCATCACCCTCTCCATAAAAGTATAGTACTCTCTCATGTCCCTCCTGAATATACACACACATATATTTGTAATTATAACAATGGTCTGAGAAAAGAAGCTTTCTGATTGGCTGTAAACATTCTAACAGCCTTATGTTAATCTTTTATTAACATACTAGTACAACTTACCCACATATTGAACAAGGTTAAACACTGTTTAAAAAACATTTTATTATAATAAGTAAAGCACTCCCAGGGTTATGCTAATGGTCAGTTAATCACCCTCTAGGGGCTTGTGGCACTCGGCAATGCTCGTGCCACATTGCCGCTAGAGGGTGATGTAACAGACTATAACATGACCCTAGTCCTCTATATTAGCAATGTACCCTCTTGTCACAGGCCCTTGCATTTCCAGAAGAGTTGCTAGCAATCCACCCTGCCTATTCTCTTCAAGTATTTTTCTAGTTTCTATAATGTCCCCTTATCTATTGATCTCCAGGAAGTATGTGTTTAAATCAGTCTCTCCTCAAGGCCTATTCCATGGTTTGCCCTTTGGCCCATGTTATTATTTTAGGTTGCCCTCCTCTGGACTGATTCTAAGTAGGTTGGAAATTTTCTGTTTACTAATTGGCTAAATAAGTTTCAAGACCCATATATGCCTCTCCCAGAATTATAAAAAGGGTCTGAGAAATGGAGCTTTCTGATTGGCTGCAAACATTCTAACAGCCTTATGTTAATCTTTATTAACATACATGTAGAAACAGCCATATGCTGAACAAGGTTTAAAGCTGTTTAAAACATGTTTTATTATAATAGCAATAAGGCACTCCCAGGATTATGTTAATGGTCAGTTAATCACCCTCTAGGCATGTGGCACTCGGCTACACCTCATGCCACAGTACACCCTAGAAGGTGATTAATAGACCATTAACATAACCCTTGGTCATGCCTTATTGCTTAAATATACAGTTTGGAGCAAGCTCAGGTACTGGATTTAGAATATGGACACATCACAAACAGAATTCACGACCTACTTCTGTCACCCTTGATTGCTGTCATATACATTGCTGCCACCTTTACTCACTGAATACCTTCAACAAAGCCCTAAAAGTAAAACTCCTTTCAATTTAAATAAACAAACAAGTATACATTCCTTCCTCACATGATCCCCTCCTTATACACATACACAGATGAAAAAAGAAGTACTATGTAGTTTTAATTCCTAGTGTTTCTTTGGTGACATGTGTGATCCACCTCAGTCTTTACTAGCATGCCAGGGCAATATTTACTGCTTATCCTACCACAGGTAACATTGCAACCTTGGCTACATACAAGGCCATCTGTTGTGTGTAAACGGTGAACATTCTGCCAGAGGAATTCCACAAACATTTGAATTCCTGTATTCCATGAAAAACAAACATTGCCATCTATTGAATATTTGGAAAGACAGATGATTGATGTGGAGGGAATTACTTTTTACTAGTTACTTTTAATTAAAAACCATTAATAAAATTATTTCTCAGTTTTAATAATTTTATAAGTGCAATAAGACATTTCAATTGGGCAATAAGTTAACAGGGTTTGATCTTTTGAGGCTACTAAATTTACTTCCCAGTCTATCGGAATGGGCTTGGTTGTCAAAATAATAAAATTTGTAATGTGAATTAAAACCCAAACACAAGTATCAGAGACAAACAGTAAAGTGACATACAGTCCTCATGGGGTGCTTTAACATAGTAGCATACAGTATTATTGTGATGATGGAAGGAACTTAGGGTCCATATTTGGTCCAGCTCTGTGTTTCTCCCTGTTTTTTTCAGCTCCCCTGCCCAAATGTCAACATCTGCCCACTTGGTGTATTGATTTTCTACCTTGCTATGTAAGGACTAGGGCATGAGAGAGGATGTATTATACCACCTTATAAAATGGGTAGGGAAATTGTTGTTCTTTTATTGGATGATGAGCATCACATGACCGTGCGTATATCAGGCGTAACCGCACACCTGCTCTTTCACCCCTCCAAAACAATTTTGACATTTCGTAAGCTAGATAAACCACTCTGAGGTGTGCAGCCATGCTCTGATATCGCACACCTCATGCGTACAATGCACACCAGGCGTTACTTTACTATTACTTATAACACATTTGACATTTAATAAATGTTATAAGTGTAATAGGTGACTCCAGATGTGTGTGTCAATGCTGTACTAACCTCACTTTCTGGGTGGATGAAGGGTCACAATCTACCTTGGTCATTTGATTATTTCAACATTTCTGCACACCCAACCATAGATCAATCAATAAATCAATCAAATCTTTATTTATCCAGGAGATCACCATTGAGCAAGCTTATTTAAAAGGTAGAACCTGCTGTTGGCAGGAAAATTGTACAGTTACATATAAATATACATAATACAAAGAGAACAACATGTTTACAATACTGATAGTAGAGTATTTACATTCCAAGTCACATGTACAATAAAGATATACATAACACAACCCGAATGTAATATATGTATATACAGTTCCCAAAGGAGCAGGATGTGTATGGGTGTCATATACTATACAAACCATAAAAGAAAAAAAGAAAGATTATTTATATTCCTGTCCAGCAGAAACACGTTACAGGCCTGGATGGAAATTCCTAAGCTATGGAGGTGCACATAACAGTGTGTAAGCCTTAGATAAATGCAGCAGGGGATGGTGAATAAGAGGGATGCAGAGGGTGCTGAGGGCAAGTGGGAAGAGGAGGGGAGTAGTTGTGGCAAGGCTGATTTGGATAAGCAGCTGGGACTAGTGTTGAAGAAGAGAGGAACAACAGTCAAGCTGCCAGAAGCGATAGAAGCAATTACAGACTTCAGCAAACGTTTTGTCATAGACCATCTTAAAGAAAGCAGGACTGACAGGTGAGCTAAGTCTCAATGATTTTTGTATCCTATTCCAGAGTGTAGGCAGGGCATAGCTTATGGCGGCCCTTCCAAAGCAGTGTTGGCCCTTGGGACATTCAAAGAAATCAGCGATTGACTTCTTAAGGCATAGTTCCTAATAGGACTAAGGGAGATGGTCAACAACGTATTGTGGGAGTTTGTTGGTAAGGGCTCGGAGCTTCCATAGGGCTGTATTTCTATATCACCTGTGTTGAAAGGAGGCCACCCTACGGCTGTGTATAAAGAGCAGTGATGTGTGGAGTACGGGAGGCCAGTTATAAATCCTCAGTGCTCTATGATATAATACATCCAGTTTTGCAAGATATGAGGCACGGCAATGGCCATAAATGAAGTCGGTGTAGTCAATTAAAGAAAGCAACGCAGATTGGACAAGCTGTCTTTTTGCGTCTGTGGTCAAAGCGCTTAATTCTGAAAAAGACCAAGCCTCTGCCTCAGTTTTTCAGCAGTTCTTCTGTGTGTGTTCCACAAAGAGAGTTTGTTGTCTAGCCAAATACCAAGGTATTTGAATTTAGTCAAAATTCAAGATTTTCTCCTAATAAAGTAGAGATTGATGGTAATGGACTAGCGACAGCAGAGTAAGCCCTGGGCCTGATGGTGAGAAAAGAATGGCCTTGGGTTTTTTTGCATTTAGTAGTAACTTTTTGCTAAGGAGCTAGTACTGCACAGTATTAAAGTCAGCTTGTAACTCAGCGCAGAGACAGCTTCAGGAGATTCCAGTTTAAGTAGAACACCGTGTCATCAGCAAACTAGTGAATACTGGCATCTTTGATGCCTACGTCCAAGCTGTTGAATATAAATGGCAAACAGTAATAGGCCTAGTATGGAGCCCTAGAGGACACCTATTTTATCAGTTTAAGTAAAGAAATCTCTCCATCAGCCTTAATTTGTTGCTGTCTATCAGAAAGGTAGTCTTGGAACCATCCCAGTGTGGTTGAGCTAATGCCTTTAGTTTTAAGGTGGAGAGAGCAGGCAGTGGTCGACAGTGTTGAAAGCCTTCATGAGGTTCAAAAACATGGCACAAATTTTTGTTGTCCGGGTCCCGCTACAATCATTAGCAGCTTTTGCCAGTGTCGAATTGTACTATGCTTAGCTCAAAAGCCAGACTGTATTGGGTTGAGTAGTCTAGCATTGTCTAAGAAAGATCTCAGCTGTGTATCCACAATTTTTCCAGAAGTTTTGAAAATATGGGAAGAAGAGAGATTGGTCTATAGTTATTTAGGTCACAGGGGTCTCCTGCTTTAAACAGTGGAATGACATGTGCAGTTTTCCATGCCTTGGGGATGGAGCCTTGTGCTAGGGACATATTGAATAGGTGTGTTATAGGTGTAGTAAGTATATGGTATGTTACTTTCAAGAAACATGGGTTGAAGGAGTCGGCCCCAGCACTTTTTAGTATCTGGTCATAGAAGATCTTCAACTTCTTTTATGGTGGTAGGTGAAAAGGAGAAGTCCATGTTATTGCTACTTGGTTCTGAAGGCGGGTGTTGGTCTGAGGAAGAAGGCTACTTACAGGTGCATTATCAAACGGCAGGCCAGCAGTGACAAAGTGATTGTTGAAAGCCTGCATCTCTAATTTATCCTTAATGATAATACTATCAGTGGTAATTTTGGAAGGACGACACTTCCTGGAGATTGGCCAGATAGCTCTTTATGGTGGACCAGAACTTGTAAGGCAGTTTGATGCAGAAAGTAGCTCAGTTTGATAAAAGTTGGCTTTGGCCTTCTGACCAACTTAGTACAGACGTTTCTAGATGCCCTGAAGAGACACCAGTCTGCATCGACACATGAGATTTACGAGCCTTTTCCAGAGGTAATCTTTTGAGTAAGACAGCCTTCAAATCCAGTGAGAACCAATGACAGGTTCTGGCTTCTATTCACCAGGGAAGCATGGCTGTTTAGGGTGCTGGATATGATTTGATTGAGAATGTCATAGGCATCGCCACTGACTTGGCTAGGTAGAAACTCTGCCATAGCAAAGAGTTTTTAGATCATTGAAGTATGCAATAGGATCAAAGTTCCATCTGGATCTTTTAGTGGAAAACTTTGATGTAGATAGAGGTTTGGTAACAGTTCTATGCCACCAATAAAGCAGTGGTCACTAACATCTGCTAAGAGGATACCAGCATGGGAAAGGAATGAGGTCTGTTAACAAGGAGATTATTACTTGCTTAACATCCCAAGTAGTGAGTTTGAACTGCCAAGGCCTGAAGCTAGGGATTTACCATCACAAGGAATGCTGATGGGGAAAAACTCATCCTCTACACCTATAGAATGTTTTTTGTGGTCAAAAATAAATGTGGTTGTGTTTGTATTGATTTTGCAGTGTAATCTCTTGGCTGTGAATAGAAATGCCACTGTCTATTTAAAATGATAAACATTAGGGACGAGTTCAGGGATGGATTTATACTTATGCAAAGTATTTATGGGCTGCCTGGATGGACTTGGAGGACTCCTCCCTCCATCTTCAAGGGTAGGAACAAATGATATTGACATGCATATTTCCATCTCAGTCTTGATGGTATACCCTCCCACACAACCCTTGGTTTGCTGTCCTGCTTTTGCTCATGGGGGATGGTGCACATGTACCAGAGAGTAGTGCAGTGGTAGCAGGCTGCAGACAAAAGCAGCCAGTGCAAGTTTTGACTCTGAGTTGGAAGCTGTGCAGAGCTGTCAAGGATGTGACTGTTTGAATTTGGTACCATTCATCTAACCATCTTGTCATCATTGAACTTGTCCATGCATGGTCAAAGAGGTCAGGTTGGATCAGGTCAAAGCAGTGAAGTCACCAAGAGACTGAGTCAGAGAAGAATGAGTCATGGCCAGGTCAGATGCAGACAAGCAGAGCAGAGCCCTGTGCACGCGACTAGGGCCAGACACAGAGTCAATGACAACACCTGGGGATGGCATTCCATGAATGACAGGTCTGGTTGGAGCAAGGATGGGCAGTAAGACAGGTGTGTGTGGTATGTCATGGGCCCGGGCTGGAGGAAGAACAGGGATTTGCTTTGGGAGGTCACAGAACACATCTCCCAAAATCTTTCTAGCTGGCTGTGCAGCCCAAAGCATTTTTCCAGGTGACACTAAGGCAGTTGTAATGAGGAAGGGGCTGGCTGGGGTAGTTGTGGCTGTTGTAGGTAGTAGCTGCAGATTTCTTCCCTACATGTAGCGATTTGATTATTTTGAGGGGCTGAAGACATGCAAGTGGCAGTGGTGCTCTATGGTTCATGGCTGCACTGTTCTGAGAGGAGAGGCTAGCTGAATGTCATGAAAGTGGTGGACAGAGGCACCGAGAGGTCAAGGTAAGAATTAAACTGCACTTCCCCTTCTCTCCAGAGTCATTAGAGGTTAGGAACAAAACTTAGAGAGGAAATTAGTTGACACTTTAAATCAAATAGTGGCAATGCAGTGGTATTGAAACTTTTAAAACAATAGGCTTTTACTTATGACATACTTGACATCTACTGGTTCAAAAAGTGTCTGCAGTAGTTTCCTTCCTTGTCTAGTTTTTTTCCTTTAAAGTTTGGTGTTATTGTATGCCAATATTGAAGTACATGGTCTAACTTGTCTAGGTTGGGTCATTTAAAAGCAATTTTCCTGATGCATTTAGTAAGGTAAGGATGTAAAGCAGACCACCAGAACAGGACTGGACCAAATCGGTAAAAGCAGGACCAATCAGGCCATGTGCAAGTTGCATGATTTTTGCCAGTCTAGCCAGTCTGTCTGGTTTATGGTTCTATGTGATAATAGCGAACACAAAACGACAATCGCTTATAATCACAGGTGTATATCACCAAAAGCAAATCGACGATATAAACTAACCGCAAACTGACTCTGCCATAATAAAGTGTTTCTGTAAGAGGGCTGAGCGCCCCGAAAATGGATTCTCAACTCTAGGGGTGCATGCAAGGGGAGGCACACACAAGTAAAAAAGTTAAGTCCGCTGTCCTCCTAGTCCCCAGCCCCAACCTGTGGTGCTGGAGCCGCCTCCCTCACCACCACACCACACAGCCAGCTCGGTGGCACCAGGGACAGTAGATGCCAATAACCCTATCCCTCCTTTTCCCTCACCATCCTCACTTTCTGGTCACCCTAATTCCCTTGTGGTAGCAGTACTCACTGCCTCGCCGGTCGCCCATGATGCTAGGTGCCTGTAAATGGGTCTCCGCTTTGATGGTCGGCCATATATGGCTACCATCACTGGATACATCGCTTACAGATCTGGTACAGTCCTTTTCCAGTTGTCCTGTTTTCACCAAGTCTCAAGCATGGATGAAAACTAGCCACCAGAACCAGACCAGACCAGATCACTAAAAGCCAGTCCAGCCCATCTGCCAGATCTCGGCCAGTCAGCAAAATATGTGCAATTTGTGTCCTATCCAGCTGGACTGGCCAGGTTTTCTTTACTAATCTGTTCCTTTGCCCCCCCAGTCACCATTTGGTAGTCAGAACAGAGAAGGTAAGTTCATTATCTCATTGTTACAACTGTACATTTTGTGTATCATTTATTTCATTCTGTAGTATTCTAGGCTTTAGTCTGACATCTCCTATAGTTTAATTGCAGATAAACTCTGACCAGTATATTGCAGGTGTAAACATTTTGTTTGATTGCAGCAGGAAAGACTTGTATTTTTGTCTGTGCTCCATTAATAAACACGAAAACAGAAAGTCCATTTACGGCACAGTTTTAAGTAAGGTCAATGCAGGAGTGATTCAAATAGCCACAACTGAGTTTCAGCTTTGGCATAATCATTGAATGCTATTTTGTAATAATTTACAGGTATTAGCTGGTATAGGAATACAGTGGGTCGGGGCAGACAATACCCCAACCCCACTTAAAACACACACATGCAAAAGTTTTTGTAATGTTGTGGAAATACGGTAGCAACTTGCAGAAATACAGTGGTGACACAGGAAGTTTAGTACTAACTTTGCAGTGCTGCACAGTGCCGTGTGTAAACATCTGTTGGCTGCAATGCAACAGAAGTGGAGGGCAAGCAGCACATTGCAGCAGAACAAGGTAAGTGTAAACATGCCTATAAACCGCTTCCTTGATGCCATGGATCCAATTCCAGGAGCAATTAAAGGCAACAAGAATATAAGGTATATTTATATACCAGCCGCCTCCCAGATTAAATAAGCGCCATGCTATAGGCAGCTCAAAAGAGACATAGTACAGAGGCATTAAGGCACCCTCATATAAGAACTTTCAAAATGCTAAGACACAGGATACCAGCCTGGCAGTGGGCATTTAGGCACAGCCAAGGAAGACTTTCAAGAACCCCGTTTGTGGGGGTTACATTGTACTTGTCTTGTACTTTTTACCACAGACAAGCGGATAGAGGGAGATGACAGCAGACTTGCTCAGTGGGTTTAAAGCCAAATGGTGAATGCAGTGCTCTCGCTTAATGAATGTAAGCACCTCTCCGGGATGCTTACTAAAGTGACCTCTCCTCCCATCTGCCCATTTTTGGCATCCTGGGCTGGTCTGCCTCCTGGTCGGGTGGAGCCAATCCTCCCTCTTAGGGTATTTAAGAGGTTGTTTTTTCTGGTAGGGAGGCCAGCAGGAGAGAGACTTAGAGAGCATCAAGTGGGCTGGGGCTCTGGTTCCGGCCTGGGATTCATGCCTTGATGACTCGGTGATGTGGTCCACTTGATGTTGGTTGGGTGACCTAGGGATCATGCACATGACTGGGACTGTGTTTGTATTGGAAGCCATGGTCTAGGGATTAAGAAGTGGCCCTCCTGTGTGTACCATGGCAGCGGGGTGGGATTGGGCCTTGTTACTGGTCTGTGGCCTGGAAATGTGAGGAACAGTGGGGTGGTGTAGTGGTGGCAGTCTGTGCATGGGGTCTGGCGATGGTAGCAGCCTGGACGGTCCCATACCTGTGTGGCACTTCATTGGTTGATAACAGCCTGTGGGGAGAGATAAAAAAGAGCCTGTAAGGCCCTCAGATCACCCAGCAGGATAAGTTATGCGGGATGCTGGGGCCTGGGTTCTGAAGGCCCTGTGTTGCAGGAAGAGTGAAATGTTTGGGAAGAGCTGCAGCCTAGGTGTGGGTTACCTCGAATGTGTGAGGAGGTGAGTGGTAGGCCTTGGTTCAAGTTGCTGAGGTGTGTATGAGCCAAGATGTAATGGAAGACTGGACTGGCTGTGCTGCTATTAAAATATCGTTTTGAGCCACCCAGCTCAGTAGAATCCAGCATCAGAGCCTTCTTGGCTGCAAGTGTGGTGCCATGGCTATGTGCCACAGAGGAACTGTTTTCTCCTTAAAACCCATGCCCCCAGCTCCCGGAGCTGCTTTTGTTATTTGGCCAAAATAAATTAATTTGTTGTATACATTTTATTCCAGTGTGGCTGTTTTCTGCTTTAAATATGAATTTAGACATCTGCCTGCTAACTCCAGCTTGCCTCTACAGTGAACCTATTAATTCCAGTGCCCCACTTCTGGTTGCAGTCTGCAGCTGCTTAGAGCTACAACATGTATGTGCCATCTTTAATTCTGTGTTCAGGAGGTGATTCTGCTAAGAGTTGGTGCCCCTCCCCTACTTACCATCAGGCCCTCAGACATCAGGGAGGTGGTAGCTGCATGAATAAAGTAGCATATGGATAATTTCAGAGCCACAGTTATAATCTGAGTTTGCACTATAGGGAGTGATCAATGTATTTAGAAAACTTAATAAACAAAGATTAAAAAAGAAAGTCCTAGTCCTTACAACCTACCTGCACCATTTCTACTTGTACATGACCATCTTTTTGTCCGAATCTTAGTCCTTGCAATCTACTTCTTGCCAGGAAAGAAGAGGACAGGCATTATAAAAAAACAAAAACATTTGTTCCACTAACAGCCTCTACCTCTAGTTGTTCATATATTCCTTTCATCCATAATAGCTCAGGACAACAGCTCCCCTCGGCTGGAGTAGATACACACCCCAGCAGAATAGCAGGCATCCCTTTGCTTTTGTCTGAAAATTGCCTTGATAATCTACTTCTAACCAGGAACTTAAACAGAGAGATAAAAGCCACTATGAACCGCAATAACTGTGGTGCTGTTTTACCAAATACTTCATTAACAGAGTGGGGCACGGTCCATCATGCTCCACAATCAAACACCTCCGATCGCAGCTTCAAGCAGCAAGGGCTGAGATAAAATATCTCCATGCTACACTAAATCAGCCTCCACTGGGCAACAGCGTTAAACCTTAGTTTAAGGCATGCTACGCCAGTATCCCTATCCCAAGAACAAACAGGCCAGGGGCTAGCAAGAGGTCAGGTCTCGTACAACTGGCACAAAATCCTCAATACAGGAAGGCACCAAACCTAGTCAAACATTAAATATACACTGCACTATCTACCATGACAAACTGTGTAACAAGCATCAAAAATTATCTGAACTCAGAGAGGTGCACAGAAGCAAGCACACAACTAAACCCACTAAAAGGACAAAAAGAAACCGGTACTAATAATCAGCGACTCAATGATTAGGGGTGTGAAGACTCACCTCCAGCAGGACCATGCTTCAACTATGGTAAGGTACCTCCTTGGAACATATGCATGGAGGGACACCAATCGATAGAGGGAAGCATTTGAGGCATCAGTTGAAACACACGCCATTTTCCACATAGGTATGTATGACCTATCCAGTTAGTCAGTGGAGGAAATGAAACAAACCTCACCAGGCTGGGTGACAAGCTTGCTTCCCTTTCGTCCACTATCACCTCTGAAATTTTGCCAGTCTGGTAAAAAGAGACAGCAGGCAGAAGATCAGGAATGGGACATCTCAAGCTAAATACCTGGCTAAAGGACTGGTGCCAGGAAAAAGCCACCACTTTATTGACAAATGGCAGGACTTCTGGGAATGGGAGTTCTTTAAATTTAGTGGCCTACACCTCTCAAAGGAGGGGACCTGAGCCCTAGGGCAAATGTTCAGCTCATATTGGCCAGTTAAACTAGTGGATGGGGGGTGGCACAGGCACCCCTAGCACAAAAAGAGTTGCCAAAGCCCCTCCCCATCACCAGCTAGTTCAGCACAAGGATGCACCAATCATACTCGGACCAAATAGTGCACCAAATGTACTCAGATGAAGCATTCCAACACAATTACACAATGCTTGTAGTCTACCAAATAAAATCACTGCTCTCACAGCCGTAATGGCAGGTGCACAGTTAGACTGGGTAGTTGTTACAGAAACATGGTTCACTGGAACCACCCTGGGATATCACAATCCCAGGGTATACATTATTCCAGAAAGATCATGAGGAAAGAAGGAGAGGGGTGGCATTGTATGTCAGAAATGACATCTAGCAACAGAAATCCAAGGAAAACACAGTGAAGCAGAGGCCTTTGGGTTACAGTAGGAGCTGGGACAAAGGCCCCTAGCCAGGTAGGAGTTATATTACTGTAATGCTTATATCTAGGGTTGCGGGGTAGATCTCACGCCTGCAGTTGGAGCAGAACGCGTGCAGCTTACAAGGACAGGGCTACCAAGAACTTGTCATGTCACACCTGTGTTATGCGAACTGCACTGGCTGCCAGTGCGATGGAGAATCACCTCAAGGTCGCATTGCTGACCTATAAGACCCTACATGGCCAGGGACCAGGCTACCTGCAAGATCTCCTTTGTCCCTATCGTCCTCTCCGCCCACTCCGCCTCCACTGGCGAGGGACTGCTAGAGATTCCCAGGGTCTGTTATAAATCATCTGGGGCAAGGGCTTTTCCTTTATGGCCCTGACCCTGTGGAATTCTCTACCTCATCAGATTAGAGAGTGCCTGTCCGTGGAAGCATTTAAGAGATCCCTGAAAAGTTATCTATTTTGCTGGCATTTGGTTAGTTTATTTTATGGTTATTGTACTGTTTTTTATGTTTTTATTTATTAGTGTTGATGTTTTATCTCTGTTTTGTATTAGCGCTTTGATTTCTTTGAAAGCGCTTTATAAATAAATTTTGATTTGATTTGATTTGATATACAGACCCCCATCCCAGGAACCCAACGTGGACAAGGAGTTTTGAAACCATCATGATGATGGTGACAGGGTGAGTTGTTGTTGTTGGTGGAGGACTTCAACCTACTGGATGTGGATTGGTCCTCATACAGTACACAACACCCTCAGACCGGAGCTAAGAGTTCCTCTTGCACTAAGTGAGCAGGTTTGCGCTAACTGGTGAATTCACCCACCAGAGGCAAAGCAATGTTGGATCTACTGCTGACAAACAGCACAAGGATCCCAGAAGCAGAGGTGGAGCCAATCTAGGGATCAGTGATCACAGCTCAACCTGGTTAACCGTGAACAATGTGGAGGAAAACAGTCACACCAAAATCAAGGTACTAGATTTCTGAAAAGCCAGCTTCCTCAAATGAGAACCATGCTAGAAGAAGGAATCACAGGAGATGTAGAAGACTGCTGGAATACCTCTGAAGGCTGCTCAGCATACAGTAAACTCCGTATGCACCAAGCAGATCAGCAAGTCCAAAAGAAGGAAAAGACCTATCTGGTTCTCTCTGAAGCAGAGTCCAAAATCAAAGAGAAAAAGACTTTGACACAATTCAGGCAAACAAAACACAAAGAAGGCAAGGAAGAATACAAGAACAAATTAAAGGAAGCAGGAAAGCACTTAGAAGGGCAAAGCGCAGACAGAAGAGAAAGAATAGCACAGGTGTTAAGAAGGAAGACAAACCTTCTATAGATACATAAGAGAAAAAGAAATACTTAGGAGGAATAGCCCGACTAGCAACCAAGGAAGGTAAGAGATGGCAGAGAGTGACAAGAACAAGGCAGAAGTGCTAAAGGAGTTATTTTGCTCTGTCTTCACCATAGAAGACAGTGGCAAAGGTCCCACACTGAGCAGGACAAAGGGAAGATACTAGGAGCAATTACTAGCCCTTCACAAGGGAGATGGTCCTAAAGAGTTAAATAGACTTAAAGTAGAAAAGCCATGGGATCGATGGCATATACCTAGTGTAAACCCTCTACAAATGGGGGTTCCCAAAAAGTCTTCCTTGAGCTTGCTCTAAATGCTCACTGCCAGGCTGGTGTCCTCTGCTTTAGCAGTTTAAATGTGATTGCCAGAGAGTGCCTGTATAGCCTCTGTGTACTGTCTCTTTAAGAGCTGCCTGGATTGTAGTCATAAATAATCTGTGAGGGAGCTCTGTTGAAATATTTAATTATTTGCTGAAAATCATTTAGAGTGATAATAATAATGTAGTTTGCCTAACCTGCCTTCTTTGCAGCAAGGACTGTTTTGTTTATCTCCACTATCTTGGCCCAGGACTGCCAAATTGGACCAGTAAGTACTGGTGGGACCTAAAATAGAGCCGGACTACAGGAGCAGTCTGAGTCAGAATCTGTAGGAATTATAGTTTTGTGCTTTTGGCGCCTTTTTGCACCCTAAGGGGAGCTCTGTTGTGACTGACAGATGAATCAGCCAACCGAACCTTTTGGATCTTGGAGAAATTCCGCTTGCTGGCAGTTGAGTCAGATCTAAGTTGGAAGCTGAAGAAGCAACAGCTTGTGACAGTCAAGCAGCCATCTGAGTAGTTTCATGGGGAGAACTGTGAAAGGCCTGAGTTCTGGCCTGCTTGTCTGCCTGCTGCCCTGAGAGGGAGAAAAAGAATTACTGTATTTGGACTAAATCCAAGTTTGTGAGAACGAAGTAAGCCACTAATTTTTTATCAGGCTCATACCTGAAGAAGACACCGAGTTTGCTTAATGTGATCGGCCTGTCAGGATTTCCAGCTGCTTTTGAATCCCTAGTTTGTGCAGAGACTCTACAATCATGACCAGAGAGTGGCTTGCCTGGTACAGTAGAATTTCTTCACATGTAAATGTGCTGTAAGTTGTTAGTGGGTCGTGATTTGTTCCCCACTGTGTGAACTATGTTCTGCTTGCTGGAAGCTGCATCCAGTCCAAAATGGACTGTATCCGAATTTGTCTGCATTTGGCAAGGGCCCTGCCGATTGGCCCAGCCAGACTACCCGCTGTACAGAGAAAGCCATTGATTTAGAGACCTGCCTGGGATCAACAGCCCCCTGCTCCATCGCTTTGAACAGGAACAATGCCTTGCACCTATGCGGGCCCTGCTTCTCCTGGCATTCTAGATTAATCACCTGCTGTCTCGATTGCCCAGCCTGTGTCCAGTCTTGGGTATCGTGGAGTAATCATCAGGGTAGCTCCCCAACAACAGCCTAATCTAAAAGTGTGTCATCTGATTGTCTTTTGTTTCTTTTCATGAACTGAGCCTCCAGCTCCGGATTACAAATAGTGTGTTGTGCATGTTGTTTTTCATCACAGGGCCCCAAATCAACTGCAATGTTCCTGGCTAGCCCACCATTCTCCATCTGGGTACCCAGAGTGTGTGACTGTTTATGGACCCTGAAGTGCATGCAGAACTGTTTGATTGATACAGCCTTTAAGCTAATTAACCTGATTATGCCCCTCTTGTTCAAATCCCTTAAATAAATCAGATCTAACTCTTTTGCATTTATCCTGACTCTGGTTCCAGTTTGTGCAAGAGTACTGTACTGCTGTTATTTACTGTGTATAACCTTGTTTTACAGGGGGTCCTAGGGCCGGGCCAGAGGAAAGCCTGGTGGTAAGTGCAAACAGTGTGGGTATTTGTGTGGTGTATCAGGTGACAGAAAGTGATTATTGTGTATTGTTCCGCCACTAGTAAGGAAAGAGGGGGTTACAGTGTCCCGGAGGGCTGTGCCCAGGTTGTCTTGACCACTACCAACCCTGACCTCCAGGTGGAGGCACCTATTTCAGAATTAGGCCCTTAACCTGCTACTAGCCAAGCAGGCAGGGGTAGTAGCCCTTGAGATAGCACCACCTAGGGGTAACACTAGGATATTGAAAGAGCTCCTAGAGGAACTGGCCACACCGCTGGCTGAGCTCTTCAACATGTCACTAGACAGTGGAAAATACCTCAGGACTGGAAACAGGCAACCATTGTACCCTTACACAAGATCAGAAACAAGGACGAGGCAGGAAATTACTGCCCTGTCAGTTTGCCCTCAGTTGTGGGGAACATGATGGAGTCCCTACTAAAAGAAAGGATAGTGGGGTACCTAAAAGATACTGGAAAAGGGACCCAGAGCAACATGGCTTCACAGCAGGATGCCCTCGTCAAACCAACTTGATCGACTTCTTCGACTGGTTCACCAGAACATTGATCAGGGAGGTGCGTGGACGTTGTATACCTAGATTTCAGTAAGGTCTTTGACACTGCCTCCCACAGAAGGCTAACCAATAAGCTGGAACATAAAGGAGTTGGACAGAAGATAGTCAGCTGGATCAGTAACTGGCTGAACAATTGGACCCAGAGAGTGCTAGTCAATGGATCATTGTCAAAGGAGAGTAGGAGTGACAGAGCGTCCCGCTGGGATCGGTACTAGGACCTATCATATTTAACCTATTTATAGCAGATACAGCGAATGAACTAACAGGGAAGGTTTGCCTGTTCACAGATGATGCAAAACTCTGCAAGAGAGTGAACACGAGGGAAGGAGCAGACAATATGGAAGCTGACCTTAGAAGGCTAGAGGATTGATCCAGGGATTTGCAGTTACAATTTAGCACCAAAAGTGTAAGGTAATGAGCTTGAAAGAGAAACCCTGGAAAAAGTACAAACTGGGAGGACATCAACTTGAGGAGACACAAACGAGCGAGATCTCAGCATAATCATCACTGATGAATTAAGGGCAGGAAAACAATGTGAGAAAGCAGCACAGAAAATGGGTGGCATCCTTAGCTGTATAAGTAGCGTATTTTTAGTAGAAAGAGGGAGGTTATTATGCCCTCTACAGGTCATGGTGAGGTCACACTGGGAGTAATGCATTCAGTTCTGGAGAACTCATCTCAAGAAGGACATCGACCATTTGAAGACAGTGCAGAGAAAGCCTACTAAGATAGTGCATGGACTGTATCACAAGTCATATGAAGCAAGACTCTGGGAGCTGAACCTATACCCTTGAGCAAAGAAGAAACAGAGGGACATGATTGAAACATTTAAGTGCGTGAGGATTTAATACAACTCAGACAGGCAATCTATTTCAACAGAACATGGCAGCATGATGAGAGGGCATGATATGAGACTGGTAGGAGGAAGGTTCAAAAGCAACCTCAGGAAGTACTTCATCACTGAGAGTGTGATAGACCCATGGAACAACCTGCCCCAGGAGGTGGTAGCATCAAGATGATCAGCGAGTTCAAACTGCATGGGACAGACATAAATGACAAGTTAGGATGAAGGCTGCATAGGAAGGGGGCAGTTTCTAGGCAGACTAGATGGATCACACGGTCTCCATCTGCCAATGCTTTTCTTATGTTCTAAACATCACAAATGAACTCTAACCATGTGTGTGTGTGTGTGCGGGGTGTGTGGTGTGGTAATCATGACAACCATGAAATAGCTCGGGGGCTGTGCTACTGTGTACCAAGCACCTGCCCTTCACTCAAACCTACTGCCAACAAGAGGAGCACATGCTGTAGATTAGCAGCCCATTCATCATTATTTTCAGACATTTAACAAAAAAAAGAAAATACCCATATCTCTCTACTCTGAGGTTCTAAGGGACACAACACTGTCCTCACCCTTAGCACCGGTCACTAACTGCCAAAAATAAATAATAATACCATTTATAAAGTAAATACAGATGGTAATCTACAAAGAGTGTGTGTGTGTGCATGTGTGAGGGTGTGGGAGGGTCAAGCACAAGCCTACAGTACCCTAATAAAAACTAGGCAAAAGAAGAAATTATAGCAATATAACACAGGGAAGGACGATTTTTCACAAATGTAGCTAAACTGCTTAAAATGTACATATATTGTTTCTAATTTCTGCCAACATATAGAAAGCTCACAAAGAAGTGCAATAAGACAGCGAGGGCATTAGACACTTCTAATGCATGGCCAGGACTGAAGGCACTTAGCCTTCAGCCTTGTACCCTCACTACGCCCCTAGCCATGCATTTGAAGTGTCTAATGCACACACCTCATGTCTTATTGCTTACTAGATGGTGCAAAACTCAGTAATACCATTTCAGTTACTTGAGATATCCATGATGTTTGAAAGCTTACTGCTCTTGAAATTTGAATGCAACTTGTGTGCCTCCATGTAATGTTAAGTTCTTTGAACCCTAACAATCTATACCTTGCCCTAAATAAGGAGTTCAACTCAATCCATGGGTGGTTCACTGCAAATAGGCTGCTCATTAATGCCAAGAAGATGAAGGCCATGCTCTTCGGGTCCAAGCCCAGGCTCGCAAAGTGGGAAGTAAACCCAAATAACCAGTATCCCTTGAAAATCCAGGCTTCAGATGGCTCCTACCTTGAACAAAAAACTTCTTTCAAATACCTAGGTGTCACCTTGGACCCCTTACTAACTTTAGCTGCTCACAGTGGTATACTAGTCAAGTGTGTTAACTATTAACTGAGAGTCTGCTTTAGGCTTATGAATCTCATGACCCCAGAAGTACAGCTGGTCGTAGCTCCAAGAAATATTCCTCCCACTCCTGGATTACTGCTCCTTCAATTATTCCCAAACCTCAACTCATAGCCTTGTTAGACTTAACACTCACCTACAACAGCATTTGTAGGTTTGCCTTACTGGCCCATTACAATACTCACCACTGCTCCCAAAAGCAGATGCTTGGTTGCTCTCCCTACAGGCCTCATCATGACTACCTTATGGTAGCCTTGTTGAAAAGTCCCTCTGTAAAAAGGAGAACTCCACTCTATCAAGCTTTCTGAATCTTAGGACTGGCTCATGACGCCTCAGGTCCTCCTCTCAATTCCTCCTTTACCCTCCTCAGGTGGCTATTGATATGGATCGAAAGCTTTCTCCATTGCTGCCCCATGGCTATGGAATGGTTTACCAGCTTCCTCCACCGCTAGGCACTTCCATCCTATTCAAAACAATTTTGAAACTGCCTCTAACTACCTCTGTATAAGTGCCCCACCTGACCTGGGATGGTTGGTATCCTTAGGTCCAGATGTAGTCTGGTAGGCAGTTTGCAAAGCAGTGGTCTTCTTAGTTGATATTTATGTTTTATATTGATGGTAATATGCTGCAAGCTATGGTCTAGAGTCTAACTACTGGACAAGCATGATGTTATTGTGCCCTGTGCTGTTAACGCCTTCTCTTTATTGTGTATTTTTCTATGCCCCCCAGGACGTAGCACATTGTGTCCTAACTGCAATTATCTTGACTACATCTTTGTATGGCTGTATTGATCCTACCAGTACTATTTGATATGTATGATACTTTGTCTGTGTTGTATGTGCCATCTACATGGCCCAGGGTGTTCCTGAACACAGTCCTTATACCAGTGCACCTATCCAGTTACCAAATAAATAAAAATGCTTCAGAATTTGATGACAGGCAGGTATCCTTGCTGACTCAATGTTATGAACCACTTCTGAAGACGCTGCTGTGATGGCCAATGAGGTTGAGAATGAATGAGCTCTGCTGAAATCTGGAGTGTATAACAGGTATGCACAAAGTTGACTGTAAGTAATGTGACCCCTAATGGTTTTAAAAAGGAAATTAATTTGAAAATATTTATGAGCCCTCCACATAAAGTTTGATTAACCTGTAGGTTTTCCAGGAATAATCCAAAGCACACAGGCAGCTTGAAGTGAACAGGTGGAGCACGGGCAGCCATACAATGGAAATAGCAAACAAGCCTTAGCTCACACACACACTGCTACAAACACCACAAATGATTCTTTACTACAAAAAGTAGTTTATTCACATAAATATTTTTAAAAACTGGTAGCATTACAGCTGGAGACAAAGTCCCAGTATTTCAAACAATATGTGTGCTTTTTAAGAGTCCATCTCATGTCTCATAGTGGTTATTTTTACATTACACCAGTACATCAGAAAGCATGCAAATCTCAACAATTCAATTAATACAAAAGTGCTATGAAGTAAATCACTGATGCTTAAACAACAAGCTGACACTTAAGACAAAACTGACAAAACTAATTACTACATAGTACCCATTTTAGAAGCAGAGAGACTCCAAATAGTATACATCATTGAGTTCATCAGCTGGTGATTAATTCACTGAGACACATTATTAATGTCTGATTCTGGTGTATAAAACGACTCTCTGCTGCTTCACTTTTCAGTGTGCTCAGGTCATCTCACCCCTCAATGGCATTTCAGTAGATTACGTGAAACTTACAGGAGTCGTGCCTAAAGACAGAGACTATGACAGAAAACAGAAGGCTTAGTACACAATTTAAAAAGGCATTAAGTTAAACCTCCCATTTAGTCCTTTGCCATGCATAGTACCTAATTTGTAGATGCAAAACATTTACATTGTAACTGCACATCATTGATGTCTCCACCCCTCAGTCCCAGTTTTACCTTTTCCAGTCCCATAAATTTAAAGGTGTGTCCTTGTCCATATTCCATGATGTGGGCTGTCAATGCCTTATCTTTGTCACCATGTTCTATTGATCCTAGATGTTCCATAATCCTAATCTTTTTTTCTTTTGTTTTGCCCATAATAGCTCTCACAGCTACAAACAGCCATATGAATGATTCACCATTAACAAACAAACTGTAGAATGCTGTATTGGTCCTAGTAAGAATATCCAGAACAATGAGTTTGTTGTTTTACTGGACCAGGATGTTACAGTATAATAGTATTAGCGGATCAAATGTTCTTCTTTATGCTTCTGAAGAAGGACTTGTTAGTCTGAAAGCTAAAGTTTATTTGCTCTTTGTAACATTCTTGTTGGTCCAATAAAAGGTATCAAGCCATTTGTTCTGGAATTGTTTTCACTCAGTATCGCATTCCAGGGTGCTCTGAAGCTTTGTTGGATATTTGAGTTATTTTGCTGAAATTTGCTGATTTTGCTGGAGGAAACAGTTACATAAACTCGGGGTCTGGGATTTGAGATGCTCTGTGGTGCATTTTGGAGCTTATTTGAACATAAAACACCTTTTCCTTAAGTACCGCACTCACACCTGGCTCCATGGAAATAATTTGTCTGTAATATGTAATATGTAATATGTAATATATTTTAAGTGTTCTCTGCAGATCCATTTTATTATCCAGTTCACATACTGTACTATTTATTTCTTAATAACAAATTCTACCTTGTGTGCCCCAAGATGCACAGTTGCCTCAGCAGAAGTGGGTTGGCAATTGCTGTAGATATCTCAAACTGAGGTGACATTTTTCCCCAACTGCTATAAGAAGTGCTGTATTGTGGTAATTCTTTTCCTCTTCTGCATTTTTCACCCCAACTGCACACTACTGGACTAATAAAACTGAGAAGGGACACAGATCCTCAGGGAATTCTGTTGGGCCTCTCAGATGGCTTCTTGGGACCCCACTTTTTTTCTACAAGGAGTTCAGGACCATCAAAATGAAAATCTTAGTGAGAGGCCTATAAGGTGCAAGCTTCCTCACACTGCCCAAAACAGGCCATTAGCCCCATCATGGAGGGCTTACTCTAGTGGGGGGGATTCAGAATATATCCATTCAAAGCTTGATGTCACATGCAAAAATGGGTACCATAGATACCAACCATGATGGCATTTTTGTGTTGTGGATGGAAATGTGTTCTACTGGAACTGTACTAATGCCACTGAAAAGGTGCCAGTGGCTAGAAAAAGTTATCCAGTCCCTGAAATTCTGCCCAGAAGGACAAACATTGCATATCCAGTAAGCACACATATCCCTTAGCTGCCTACCTGCCAGGATAGGTTGTATATGAATGAGGAAGTCTGGAAGAAGCACGCCCTAAGACTTCTTTCCGACTGTTACAGCCTGTCCCAGATGGCAGGGAAGGCAATGCAATCCATGTGACTGTCCATAAAAGCTAGCACACAAGGACACATTATCTCTGAATCCTGATCAGCCATGAACCTACCGTAAGTCAGAAATCATGTATTCATTCTAAACACCACTAGGCATTCAATTCAGTTCTATTTTTATTTTACCAGGAATGACACTATTGAGCAAGTTCATTTTCAAAGTGGTATTGGATGTTTGTGTCAGTATAACTTAATATATATAATGACCTGTGTAGCATAAAAACATTATCTAAGATTCTGCCTTTGCGGCGCGGGTCAACAAGCACCTGCCTGACACTCCAGCTACCGAGTTTCATGCCTCGAGCTGAAGACTGCAGGAAGGGCTACAAGAGTCCACAAGGACACTACTCCCAGGACTTGGCAGCTTCACCATGCTACTCTTTATAGCTACAGTGCACTTAGGGATGGCCTAGTAGAGCTGCCACTAATGGTGTGGGTGACCATCACCATCCTTCTAGAGTCTGATTGCAAATGAGCACACATTATGTAGATGGTGGGTCCTATATTGGTGAAAATCCCCACTGGTGGCAGTGTGACAGCACAGGCCAGAAGCTACCCACCCCATTCAGGCATATAAATGGCTGACACTTCCCCCACCATTAGGGCCAGCCATTGTGACCCCCAGATATGCCCTAATAAGATGGCGGCACTTGCCTTGGAAAGTAAAAAGCAATGGTTGTATGGCTGACATGAACAGCAGTGGCTGTGCAAGGAAGGGCAATGGCTTCAATAACAGAGACCTAGGGTGGGATAAAACAAAGGTACCAGTGACCAGGTGGAAATGAATGGAGGACAAAACTAAATAAAAATCTCAGCCTTACTGGCATATATATCTATGTCTAAAATAGTGAAACAAGTGCCTACAAATCAATGATAAGACCTCTATGGAAGGAGAAAACAGTCAACCAATCAACAGCACATTTATATTAATATAAAGGAAAGATTCGATTTCCTGATTAAAAGTTTAAATAAATAAAACGTCACCACTGAATTTTTTGTTGATAGGAAGACCAATTCAGTTTCTAAACCAGTTGTTGACATTGCTGTAGGGAGAACTATAAACTTTCTGTATGGTAAAATGTTTAGAAAGATCTCACTTTAGTAATATTTACAGAAGGAAAGCATCCCTTTAGTCCTATATGGGTGGACTTTTAGGTCATTTTCACAGCCCATTCTGTATGTAAACATTGGCAAGAATAAACATGCCTTTCTTACCTTTCATTACAGTTTAAGGATCCAATTACCATGTAATGGCCTGCCTGGTGGCACCCATCTAACAAAAAAGTCTGTAGTGTCAAATACCATGCGATAACGTGGCATTGGTGTCTCGTGATAGCATGTAACCACTTCAGTGTAGTGTGACAGGGTGAGCCACATCCGGGTAGATGCCCATGTGGGGTGTCCTCTCATTTCTTTTTGCTTTTGTTTCTGTGGGACAGCCACTTGTGCTGGGAATGAAAATGAAATATGTTTGCTGCATGCCTATGTTATGGTGTCACATTTACTGATTTAGTGGAAAGAAAAAGAAAAGGTATGATGAGCTCCAAGGGTTAGCAGGGAAAGGGAAGAAGAGGAGCACACCCTTCTTTTCCGCTCCCTTACAAACCCAGCGGAACTTATGGACTTGCTATCTTATTAATGCTATCTTTTGAGATGAAACAAAATGGAAACATAAAACCCTTAACCAAGAAAAGAGGAGTTGAGTCTAGGCTAGAAAAATGAGCATATATGAACATGTATATCTTTACTGTTTGATGGGGAACACCTGAGAAAAGGTTTATATTGGTTTTAGCAAAAGGGGTGGATCACCTGACAGTGATGTCATCCATGAAAGGTATAAAAACACCACTTGGGGAAACAAAGATAGATAGTGGGTCAGTTGAATACTGACTACCAAGTGAGGAGGACCTCAGAAGTGTGTGCTTGTTTCCACACTGTTCTATTTGCAAAGGCTGAAGAAGGCTCAGGAACTTTCAAAATTAGAAAGTTTGCTGGATACTGGGCATTGAATTACCTTTGCTTTCTGCATGGTTATTTTATTTTTTATTTTCTGATTTGAATAAAATAATGCACGCTTGTGTTTTTATGTGCCTGACTTCTGGTTTGTTGTGTCTGTTTTATCCCACATCTTCACATGTAGACAGTGTGGACAGTGATGACAATGAACTTCCATCCCAACAGGTAGTAGCATAGGACAACCAATGGCCAATTTACCACCAGACTCTTTTTACCAGCGTGGCATAGCATTACTCCAGGGCAAAAGTTTTGCATGCTTAGATATAGGATGGGGTGAATCCATCCTCAAAATCTTGTGAAAACATTGCCCCAATCCCACCTCACAGGCATCTGTGTACAAAATTAAGGGACAGCTGAAATCTAGATGTCGATGACTGGCCCTCAAACAGCACATTTTAATGGCCTGAAATGCCATCTGCCACTCAGGTGACCATCAGACTTTATTTGGGGTGGTTTCCTTGGTCAGGTTAGTCAGTAGGGTAGCAAGGGTTGAGACTTCTGGAATGATCCAGCAGTAATACCCTGCAAGTCCAAGAAAGGACCCAACCTGCTTCTTAGCAGCTGGGATGAGGCAATCAGCTAGGGCCTTTACTTTGTCAAGAACTAAGCATATATTGCTGTTCTCAATTATATGTACAAAATATTTAGTCTTCTACCGTCCTAGGGCACATTTTGCAGCATTGGCTATGAGACCTGCCTCCTTGAGTGAATGAAGTACATGGCCATATCCTGCAGGTGGCTGTCCAATCAGTAAAAATCAAAACAAGGCACTGCGTCAGCATGTGGTCTAAAAGCAAAACAAAATGGTTATATTAAATACGCTGCTGAAATAGAAAATAGAGTTAAAGATCTACGTTTCGATCGTAGGTCTTCTTCAGGAAATATCTAAAAGAGAAAAACAAGTTAGTCCCAATAGGTGCTAAACATGACAACATTGTCCAGGTATGCTGCATACAGCCCATGGGGATGGAGGATGTGGTCCAACATTCTCTGAATATGGCTGGGGCTTCATGCAGCCTGAAGGAAAAACACTGTAAATTGATATAGGTCAAACAGGGTGACAAAGGCCATTTTCTCATGGGGTCAGGAGTTAACAGGATTTGCCAATACCCCTTGGTCAGGTCCAGAGTACTAATGTAACAAGCCTTCACCAGTTGGTCAACATGTTTATCTACCTTTGACATAGGGTATGCATTGAACTTTGATGCAGTATTAACTGTACAACAGTCTATACAAAACCGGGTGGTCCACTCTGGTTTTGGGACTAGTACATTAGGGCTAGATCATTCACTCTGTGATTCCTCAGTGACTTCCATCTCCAATATAGACTGGATTTCCTCCATACTGCCCCTCAGATTCTTTCTGGTAGTCTGTATGATTGTTGGCTGATCCAGATTCCTGTGTCTATGTCTATGTGGTGCTGGATCACATGAGTTTGTTCTGGCTTCCTGGAGACAACATCCCAAAATTCTCTACCAGCCTCCGGTTTCTTGCTTTTGGTTCTGGTTAAGCGGTCGTCCATTGGAACAGCACCCGGTTCCTTTACAATTTTAGGTCCTAGTCCAGGGTTATCAATGTTCTTGTCTGTCACTGGACCTGGGGCCCCTTTATGTTTTCTGGGTCAGTGAGCAATATCTCCCTGTCTTTTCAGGGTTTCAACAAATTAACACGGTAAATTTGTTTTTCTTTTTTCTGTCCACTTGTAAGACTTCATAATCAACTGGCTCCACTTTTCTGAGGACCTCATCTGGTCCCTGCCATTTAGCTAAGAGTTCACTCTGAAAGTTAGGCAACAGAAGGAGTACTCTGTTGCTGGACTTCAACTCCCAAAGCCTAGCACCTTGGTCATAGTGTGCTGCCAGGTTTTGCTGTGATTTTACTAAATTTTCTTTGGCAAATCTGCCAACAATGTTCAGTCTTTCTCTCATTTATAATACACACTGGAGCATGTTAGGTGGACTATGTGCCTGCTCTTCCCTATGTTTCTTTACAAGATCCAGCACACCTCGAGGTTGTCACCTGGACAACTGTACAATAATTCAAAGGGCAAGGCTCCAGTGGATAACTGAGGCCACCTCTTGAATGGCAAACATTAAATAGGGTAACAATTCACCCAAGTGTTTTACCTCAGTTGACACTTAATTTAGACAACATACTTATTTATTTATTTTATTTATTTATTAGGTCTAGCATTACAATACCTTTGAGCCAGGGCTCTTTACAAAGGTTCCACGCCAGGTTACAATTCAAACATAAGAAATGTAAGTCAGATTACAATTTCAATACATAGAACAAGGTTACAAAAGTGTAAGCTAAACCGAGTTACAAAGCGCCTGAGAAACAAGACAAGTTTTGGAGGCCAGGTTACAAGGAGATAGCAAATGAGTTGCAGAGAGGATAGAGGACAAGAGACAGGAAGAGTAGAGGGGCAGAGAGCTATAGAGGAGGAGTGCAGTCAGATGCATTGTTGTAGCATAACATGGGAAGTAGGTGCTAAGGGGTAACAGAGTGGTAATAGGAGAGAACTACATAAGGTTAGGGAAATATTCATGGGGTCAGCTAATGGAGGCAGTCACAGAAGCTAGAGGCAGTGAGAGAGAGGGGAGCCTTGATTTAAATGCACCAAGGGTAGGAGTGGAGGAGATGTAACTGTTTAGACCATTTAGCCAGCTGGGTGCCCTGTAGGCAAAAGATCTTTGACCTTGTGAGGTCGATTACGTGGAACCTGGGAGCTTGTGATTCAGACCCCTTGGTTGGAGCGGGTTATTGTTAGGTGCAGGAGTGCACACACTCGGAGCACAAGGCCCATAGTTATTTTCTTCGCCATGGTGGAGGTGTAGGTACTTTATCCAATTGGTGAGTTGCAGCCATCCAGTTTGTGCATAGAGGTGGCATGTATGTGTGAGGTGGTGGGATCCAGTGAGAAGTCGGCAGGCCTAATTGAGGAGGTGGATATGCATCTATGAGTGGTAGCTGGGGCAGAGCCATAGATGATAAGCCCATAGTCAATAATGGAACAACAGAGCCTGAACAGCGACAGTCAAGGCTTCTGGGGTAAGATGTTTCTTATGCCGGAAGAGAAGGCCAAGACAGTATTTGTTGCTTTGGCTACAGAGTCAATGTGGGCACTGTAAGTTAGATGAGGGTCTAGAGTGATCCCAAGGTACTTAAAGGCTTGAACCTGTTCCAGGGTGACTCCATGAATGGTTTTGATGGATAGAGGTGCAGTTTATGCTTGTTATGAGAGCTGCTGAACATCATAAACTTTGTTTTCTTATTATTGAGGACCAGATTGTGATTTGAGAACCAGTTTTCAATTTTCAACAGATGTGAAGCCAAGCTGAAGGCTGCCTTGTAGAGGCTTAGGATCCTTTGGGAGGCAAGAATTACAACATCATCTACATAGAGGATGACTGTTTCGGAGCAAGAATTTGGAAGGGAGTTCAGGAACAAGCTGAATAGTAGGAGGCCCAGAATGGATCCCTGGGGACATCTGAGTGAACAGGCCTGGTATCAGAGAGGACAGCTGCAATTTTACTCTTTGAGACAGGTTCTCCAAGTAGCTTTTGAACCAGGCAGTGAAGTTGGGAGAGAGCTCAGCATTCAGAAGTTGCACAAGCAGTAGGCGGTGATGGACAGTGTTGAACACCTTAGTTAGATCGCTAAAGATGGACCCAATTAACTGACCATTGTCCAGTGAGCTGTGAAGAATGCCAAAGAATTTCAGTATTAATGATTTAATAAAGCATTCCACAAAGCCACTGGTCTCTGGTTGATACACTGACGCCTGGATGGACTTGACCTTCAGTAAAGCACACAGCTCCTTCAGAACCTTTGACATAGAGTTGGTGCCTTGATCAGTGAGGATCTCTTTTGGTAGCCCATTTGGGAAAACACTTTCATCAACTCTTGCCACTGACTGGGCTGTAGTAGAATGTAGGGAATACCCTCAAGGTAATGGGCAGTATACTCCAATATTATCAATATATACTGATAGAAAGATGTACTTTTATCAAGGGTCCTACTGTGTCAACCTCAGTTTTTTCAAACAGGGCATCTGTTATGGGCATAGTGATCAAAGGGGCCCTCTGGGGGCCACCAACTGACACTCTGGGCAGGAAGCAGACACTTTGGGCAGGAAGCAGAAAGCCTGTTTCTTCCTTCTATATGCCTTGCAAGAAGAACCAGACAAGTATGGATCACATGGGTTTGTCCTGGCTTCCAGGAGACTACATTCCCAAAACTGTAAATTTTAAAGGAATTGTAAAAGGAAACATGTGTGAGTGTTGGTGGACATCTGAAGTCCTTCACTGCTCCTGTCTACCCACCCTCAAGTTCTGGTTCTCCCTCCAGAGTGCCACATTGTTCAGGTCCCCACCGTCCCTCCATTTTCCCTTCCACTGTGTTCCTTCCCCACCCCCACCTGCTCCTCCCTACCCCTACTCCACCTCACCCCAACTCCAGTTGTTTCCTCCTCCCAGCTTTCCTCCCACACACCCCTCCACTCCTCTCCTTCAACAAGGCCACCTGTGTAGGCTGCCCCCTAGCACCCCTACCACTCCTCTCCTGACAAGGCCACCTGTGTTAGCTGCTCTTCTACCTTTTCTACCTCCCCACCTTTCTGGTTCTTCAGGAGCCCAGTAGTTGTTTTACCCTTTTCAATTGCTTCAGGTTTTCTAGTACAGAAATGTAACTTTCAAAGTATAGATACGTATTGACTACCTTTTCCCTAGCCAGGTGAAATTAACTAGATGCTTTGGTGTTTTCACTTGTATCTAATTTGTAACATTGTGTCTGAATCTTTGTATTCTGCCTGAAGACGTGGAAACTTTGTAAAGAGCTCATGCTCAAAGGTTGTTTTGAATACTTAAATAAATAAATAAAATGCCATGGTTTACTCCCTTCCCAAAGACCTGCAATAGGTATAGTATGGGCCGGGCTCAGTATCTCCTTCCTTACAGACCTGGTAACCACTAACTAGTAATGCATTTTTGTTCATCTACCACTTTACTTTTTGCCACAGCTATTGTAAGTTCTGGTAGCCATTCCTAAGACCATTAGTCCTTTGTTCAGAAATTATATTAACTGTGTTTTGAAAATGTCCAGTCTGACCTTCAAAAGGATCTCATACCCTTCTGTAGATCTGGATGCCATGTTCTCATCTGAGTCACCTCAGACCTTCCTTGAACCTGGTTTCTAGTGGTTCCCAACCACTACAGTCTCAGATGGGGCCCTCCTTCTTTTCTCCATCTGTTTCTGACCCCAGGAATTCTTGGACTTCCCTTCAGGGCCAAATAGTTCAGAGTCAGTAAATAGAAATACATGTTCTAGTCCTTCTGTCTGTGTGGCCTCCTGTGAGCATGAAAGTTAGTATTGCTCTGCATGAGAGTATGAAACCCTTCTCAGTCTCAGACGACCAAGACTACTGACCAGGGCAAGATTTTGAATGTCCACCCTTATTATTCCTGCCCAGTTGCTTATTTTTAACCATACTGGGGTCATAGGGTACTTACAGGTATCTCCATATACGCAGGCAATATTTATGGGCTCTCCCACTGATCCAAGTTGGTTCTACCACAGATTATTTAATCAATGTCTGCCTCAGTATTGGATATGGGTTTTGGCCTGGGACTTGTGTGGACAATAGCTATACATTCCACAAAATCACAGTCCATACTCTCACAAAACACACTGATATGCCCCTCTTTACCACACTCAAAACATACTATGCTATCAGGTCTATGACCTGTGCCCCCATCCCCCATTTGCATCACAAGAGAGTGGAGTCTTGGGACCAGGAAAATTACACCAGACCCTGAGGTTATACAGTACCTTTTGCAATAATGATAGTGAACCAGGCAGCTTCTCAGGGAACACTCTTAAAGAGAGCAGTAGACACTAATTTAAATCAAATGAAATCTGCTTACTTTCAGTAACAGAGAAAAAACAAGCAGCTGCTCAGCTTAACAACAAATTCTTAGTTCAGGCTCTGTCTCCACCTCACAGCTTCCTCTGCCTCTCTCCCTTTATTTGGTCCTGGTGTTGCTTGTTAGCACCCTTTCCCTGAGGTACATCTAACACCAAGAACAGGCAGTACAGTGAGAACTACAAAAGAACCCCAGAGCAAATGCACTGGGGCATGAGTTATCCCAGAGCACAATGACAGCCAAATTTAAAGAAGAAGACTCCTGTATATGTATGATTTGGATATAGCTGATGTATTTATTATACATTACATCAAGTACTGTACATATGTCAATATGTGAGATCAGCCACTTCTTCTGTTGCAACACATATCTAGAGTTTGAGGCTCTGACACAAAGTAGTAAAATGTCAAGCAAGCCTTCATTTACATGCAGATGAGGGTACTTATAATACAGCCCCTCCCATTCCTTGATGTCACTGCAGCAACAGTGCAGAACAAAACATAAGGGTGTCAATGCTATGTAGCATGATTTTAGTTTAAGTTTACAATGGCTTAAGGCAGTTCTGTCATGCAGTTCACAAAGGCAATAGTACCTGTAGCCTTACTACTGTAACGTGTAGAGCAAATAATACATCTAATAGTATTTCATTCACAGGAAACAAAAGCTGTTTCTTTGCACTGCTCATTTCTCTCTGTGAGACAGGTGTAACATGTTGTGGAAAGCAGTAGACTGAATCAGTCAATCAACCAATCAATCAATCAATCGAACAGCCAATCAGTCACTCTGTATTGAACCAGGTGAGCACCCTTAAGAAGATTTGTTACAAGATGAGCCTGGGCAGTTTACCATAGGATCACACAAGACTGATTTATATACATCCCTTTCAGCAACCTGAAAGTGAGAGCTATATCATTTACTTTATAAAGTGTATTGTTTTACATTTCAAATGCTCCTTAAATCTGAGTTTCTGACTGGAAATACCAAGACACAGAATGCTTATGACATGGGAGGAGTGAGCTAAGCAAATACAGAGCACTACAAACAGAGACTGATTAGTGTCTTTACCTACAACAGCTGAGGTGTAGCATCTGATTTGTGAGGACATTCTACTTCAAATGCTGGCATTACAAAGTTGGGGGGCTGCCACAGCTTATCCTTAGTACCTTGAAAGTGAAGTGCTGTAGCTTTCACATCACTGCTAATGATTTATAATGGGAATTGGGGCACTTTAAACCATGGACCTGTGGGGCCATCACAGTTTCTAAGGAGGTTAGGGGAACTTCTTAAGGGTTAGAGGGTAAATCACTCTAGTAGGATTTGAACCAGAGTCCCCAGTGCTTGTGTCTGTGCTTTCCTGGTAACCTATTCCTTGCCATAGCTGAATTCTTTATTGCCTTACAGCAGCCATCCAATCACTGACTGCCTAGTTACAAAGGGAAAGGGCCTATTTGCAAGATTGTTTCTCACTGCTGGTGTCAATCAAAACAGAGAATGTCAACAAACACACATACACCATAATACAACAGCTGCACAATACCACTTAAAACTCTTGTTGTACAAGAGTCATTTACTGGGTAAACTGTTTTGCTAACAGAAACAGTAACACACCACATACAGGCACTTCCTTACATGAATACTATATATACCTCAAATCAGAGCTGCATCACACTCACATGGTCCTAGTCCCTATCAGACCTGCACTTCAGGATGTGAACAACACTTAAAGGGTTCCTCCATTACTCAAGTGGGGAACCAAACATTGTGGGTTTGGTCTACTGGAGGAACTGCATTTAGTGCAGCACCACTATCTGTTGCTCTGATGACATCATCCTCCAGCAATAGTGATGGTTAAATGGAAGACAAACACTTTGATAACTTTGGGGGCTGTATATTTTTATTTATAATCTAGATCTGGACAGCAATAGGACTGCTGGCAACTGGGGAGGCACACAACAGTTACACATAAGGAGTTGGGAAAATATTGGTGTGGGAATTATGGGAGACTTCCTTTAAAGAAAACACAAATTGCAATATACCTCAATAGGTGCAAAGCATCATGGGAAGCATATGCAAATGCCCATGAATTAATTTGGACTGGCTCAACTTTAAGCAGAATTGCATGGTACAGAAGGCCTCACAGGGTCTCAAAGGGCCAACCTTTAAGCAAAAGAGGTTTGGTACAAATGTCATCACAGCCCTAGTCAAACATGCATCACCCTTGTTGCATGGTTGTGAAGCACTTTAGGGGTGAAAGGAGCATAACAGACATACACCCCATCATAGCTCCCTATTGATAGAATCACCACTGCACTTTTTCCTGAAAATGCTTAGTCATCTTCTAGGCCTACTGCCCAAACCCACATATCGGCTACAGTTACATCTGAGTCATAGAACTTGACTCACAGGAACATTTGTATCCATGTGCCTGGGGTGGCAACTTCAAAATCCTAACAGACAGTTTCAGTACATAGGTTTCTGAATTAAGTTGGTCAAATCCCATGTACTCCATCTTTCTGAAAAATCACATCTAGAAAATTAATACCTTCCTTAGCAAAATTTACAGTGAACTTGAGGTGTGAGTTTGTAGACTTCAATACATCACAAATTGGTATAATGCATCTGGGCTGTCCTTCCATAACATCGCCTTATCATCAATATAGCATCTAGCTAGACAAATATTGTTGTAGAATGGATTCTGTTTTGGGCCCTCACAAATCTATTCTCCCATTCTCCTACATAGATGGTAGTTAATTGGGGCAACAGTCATCACCATCACTGTTGCTTTGTTTGTAAGTAATGTTTACTCAAGAAGGAGAATGAATTACAGGTTAGTACTTTCTCTGCTAATGTACATAAGAAGTCTACTTGTTTATCCATACATTGATCACCCTAGTTAGTGCATCCATAGGTGCTCGTGAAACCCCCATCATGGGGTATATTAGTCTATACGGCCGTGATGTCAAGAGTCACAAGCAAAGTATTCCACCTGAACTGTACCGATCCCATTCAGAAAATCCATTATATCATGTAAATAAGATGGATACGCATAAGCAATTTCCTCAACATGGGCATTGATGTACCTCACCGATGGCTCCATCAGAGAACCTATGCTTGAAATGATCAGATGGCTATGTGGCCTTTCCGCATCTTTGTGAATTTTTGGCAAAGTGTACATTGTCGCCTCTACTAGGAAACTTATCGTCAAAAATGTTTTATTTTTTTGGTAATGATGTGATTCCTGAGAGCCATATCCATACAGAAATCCATTTCTCGTTTAAACTGCATAGTTGGATCACACTCAAACAATGATAAAATGTCTTACTGCTCAGTTGTGCTAGAATTTCAGAGTCATACAAAGTCAAGTACATCATCATTATAGGTGCTCCTTGTCGTCAGGTTTAATGGTGATTGACCGGTTCTGACTCAAACTGGTCATAGCTTCAATTTCCTTGGTTGAGTAATTAACATATTTTGGTTTCTTCTCTCATTAAAAAGTACCTCAAGATCCCTCTTGCATAGATTTTGAAAGATTTGTACTGCCAGGCTCATCAGTGGCACAAATTATGATCTTTTACACATTTGTTTTAATATATTGCCAGTCCCTGTTGGTGACTGTGACACCTACTGGACAATTCTTCCTGGGTACATATATATCAGAGTAGAAAAATAAGATTTTAAATTTAGTCATCTGTTGAATTTATTCAAGCCTACAATTATTTCAAAGCCATTAATCAATCTGTTAGGGACAACATCAAACCCCTTTCGAGTACATTTTCCTTCACAGGATTAAGGACATAACTTGGGCTATTAATGATGTTAAACATTTCAGTCTCAGGTCCTGACATCAATATCTGCCCCTAGTTTGATTGTATTTCTTGTTCTTGTTTCTCTAGTTGCATTGACTATGTTAATTTTGCACTCGATTTCGCCATGTAGTAAATAGGTTTATCTTAGTGACAATTTGTTGTTTAAACACCAGTGATTTGTTGTACTTAATAGAGCGTTATATTAAATAAATTGAAATTTGCATGTTTTGTTATATATTAGTGTAGAATAAAAGTAACCACCATGAGGCGTGAGATGAACTCATGAAAAGCACACGTACTGTGTGAAATGTTGAGTCTTTGTCTCCAGCTATAGTACTGCCAGTTTTTTTAATATTTATGTGAACAAACTACTGATGTGTTGACCATAATGAAGTGCAGCAACTTGCAGTAATGACATGTCACAAAATCCTGCATGACAAAGGGCTTAATTGCCATTGCCTTACAATGGCCCCTGCAGTAAATTGTAGTATTCTGTGATATTCTGCAGCATTTCTGTACTTCATCCTTGTTTGACACATCTGTACTTTTGCACTAAAGCACTTTATTGTTTGTGATGCTTTAGCAATCTGAGAGCTAGAGCTTGTTTGCACTATCCAAGAATAAGCCATGTGTAGCCAGGACCTAGCGTCCCTCACTGAGAGCTGGTGGGAAAGAAAATGACTGGGACACCAATATAGAGGGGATTATTCAGAGGACAGGAGCTAGAGATGGGTGGCTCACTTCACTAGGGAAGGAGTCACTGCAGAGGACATCAGGGTGTGGAGGAATGTAGATGAGACAGATGGACAACACACAGGAGTTGAAGTTTTAACATGCAGCTTGCATGAATTTTTTATTAAAGCAACAAATCAAAAAATACCAAATAGAAGAAAAAATAGTTCACAAGTATTCCAACACTGGTTTAGGCTAGAAAGATCACAGGCTTTATGATGCTTCCTCCCAATTATTTTGCCGCATGGCAACATGAAGGCTTTCATGTCATTCTTCGTGCAGGTCAGCACTCATCTGACCATCGAATCTGTTTTGCATCCCAGGTATATGGCTTATACATCCTCCCATTGAAGACTGTGATCTGACCCCTTTACCACAAAATAATTTTTATTCCAGCACAATTTTATGAAGCAAAACCTTATTACATATAAGAAAAGAAAGACAATTAATTAGATACTTCCAAATGTTTATAAATTTGCCTCTTTTACAAAAGAAATAACTGAATATCAAACTAGTTTAGGCTTCTCCCATTTTGTGATGTCATGGTCTAGCTTCCAGTATAAAATTCCTGTCATTGAGTCCACTGGCTTCTAAGGAAGCCCCATATTAGATGCAGGTAAGCTTTCCTGTTGGTTATTTGGCAAGACTAACACAAAATGCAAATATTAAACATATAACTAAAAAATCATCAGTTTATTTGAGACAAGGTTTTTAGGAGGTTTTGCTTATTTACATAGAATAATAGACTGAGGAGAAATTTGGAATGCCGGGCAGAGAGAGAGAGAGAGAGAGTGAGAAGAGAGAGCATGCTTCTCTTCCGGCCTTCCAAAACCTGACACCCAAAGAAAAGAAAAGAAAAAACAAAAGGCATTTGAAGTTTGGCAAAAAATTAACAACATATTCCTTGAAATATTGGTGCTTTTTAATACCCTCAGTACAGAGTGACTAGCTGACTCTACAACAATGTGTTTGCTATTGGGGTGTGCCAAGTCAGACAGGCACCAAATGAACACTCAGGTGCTTTTCTAGTTTTTGTTGTTCAACACTGGACCTACCAGCCTTACAAATTACTACAAAAAAATGCACATCTAGTCCAAGGAATAAACACTGGAGCGGCTGAGGGACAGCAACATTATTTATTGAACATTTACAGCTGCTTTGTGGTCTGACCTAACAGAGAGATGCACGCCTCCTAGCTGGCTGAATCAGAAAAATGCACATGCAGAGTACCAATTACCAGGCAACAGAAAAAAAAGTAAATGTTGCAGGAACTGTCTACACATTCTGTTACTTTAAATGGAGAATTTGTGCTCTCTTGTAGAGATACAGCAAATTTAAAATCCGCTGGCAAAATGGATCACGAAGTGGCTACTTAGCATTGGTAAAACGCTGTGTGAAGTGGCCACTGTAAAGTGCTCACTAGCCTTCTCATTATGACTTCGCTGTGTCATTCCTACTTTAACGCTGTAAGTAAGGTGAAGTGACAACAATATAGGCAGTCCCCTACATATCACATGGCTTACAGTACTGTAAGTCACATGCTTTAGCCAGGCAGGAAGAAAGTGAGTCAGTAAAGCAGTTAGTTTCACTTTCTCCTTGCAGTTGTAGAAGGAGGAAGCCTTTTGGTGTGGAGAGAGGAGAGTTTGTTTTCTAGTTGCATCTTGTGATTTTGAACACAAAAACAGCTTTTAAAAGCTACATCTTGATTTTTTTGTACTGTGTTTTCACTGTTTTTTGCTACTGAATTTTTTAAGTTTTATTTGTGTGTGTATGTGTGACTGCGTGTGTGCGTGCCTGAGTGTGAGACTGTGAGTGCGGGGTGAAAGTCGGAATATTGAGGTGTGGGTCATAGTTGGGTACGCAGCGCCGATGGACCCGGATGAGGTGGGAGTCTGTGGCACGTGGGTGTGGGCAGAGGTGAGGAGGCGCACACATGGGGTGGTTGGGTGTTATGGACCATTTCTGACTGTTGGGTGTTGCATCTCCCCTGTGGAAGCAGCAGAAGCAACAGCACCAGTGCCACTGGTGGTGGCGCATCCACCTAGTCCTCCACTACCACCACCACCAGTAGCAGCGCTGCAGGGCTCCAGCAGCACCCCACCACTACCTCCACCACCTGCACAGCTGGAGGTGGAACCCCAGATAAATGAAGGTGGTTACGGCAGTATATCTAGTCCCCCCGTGGCTCCACAGTGTGGCAGTTTTTAACTGTGTGGGGAGACAGCACCATTGTGGTTTGCTTTCTGTGTGGTATGCTAGTGCACCGTGGCCCCTGGGGACACATTTGTGACTGGTGGCCAGCGCACACACATGGCAAACCACCACAAGGTGGAGTGGTAGGCTGCCACTGAAGGGACTAGCGCCCACCTGCTAGCCCTTCTGTGGCAGTGGCAGAGGGTGCTGGGGGTGTTGTACCTCACCACCACAGCAGGAGGAGGGCAATTACTACAGCAGCTGCTCCACCACCACCACTGCCATCACAGCCCAGCACCACCCTTACCACCACCACTACCTGGCTTTCCTGCTGCAGTGGACCCAGCCACAGTGCCTGCAATGCAGGCAGACATTGCACTAGTGTGGGCGCCCCTCAAAGAAAGCAACAAGAGGGTGGTGCTGTGCAGCAGCAGGTGGATCAAATCCAGCAACAGTAGCTGCAAATATTGACAATACTCCCCTGCTGCTCAAACACCATGGAATCCCCATTAAGGGATTTTTCTGGACCCCCACTACTGTGCTGTACTGTTTTGTGTGTGGGTTTTGTTGTTGTTGTTTAATAGACGTTTGCCCTTCTGTTGTTGCAGTGCCTCAGTAATGTTGCCTTTTGTTGTGGAGTGCTTGTGGACAAGCTGGTGTGAGCAGCACAAGTATGATGTGCTAATTTGCATGTGTGCGTCAGTGTTGTTTCCTGTGTGTGTGTGTGTGTGTGTGTGTGTGTGTGTGTGTGTGACATCAGACATTGTGCAACGTGTTGCAAAATATTGCTGTTGCTGACTTGTTGCAGTGTTTATGATATAAAGAACAGTGAGCAGAATAAGGTATATTTTATTGTCACCGTCATCATCAGTGGACTAAGTGATCGATACTTTTTCACAGGTGTCTGGCCAGAGTACCTTAGTCACATACTGCACATAACTTTAGGAGAGCATGTATTTTTGTGCTATGATCTCCGAAAGTCATGTGTGCACTGTGAGTGACTGAGGTGCACAGTGACCCGATACCTCTGAAAAATATATCACTTACTCCACTGGTGCTGATGGTACCAATAAAATATAAATCAGGTATTCTTTGTTATCTTTATTCTTGATACTTCAACAAGTCTTACCATATATATGTTTGCATGAAGCTGGACAATGTAGGCACACACAGGAAAGAACACTGACAGCACACATACAGTTTAGCACAACATACTTGCATTGCTCAGTCTTCACGCTGTTTGTGAAACACTTCAAATCCGATTCATGAGTCCTGCTCCTGACACAAAGTAAACATTACTGAGACTCTATAACTATTTTGTTTTCAACATAGACATGAAGGAGATTCACCAACTTACAACATTGTGCACACGATATATGGGTGTCTTATTTCAGGGAATTTTTTCTCCCACATGTCAGTACATAATGCAACGATTTCTGTCAAGACCACCTGCAATTTCATTAAGTGTGTCACATCACAGAGGAATCCCCTCTGAAAGCTGCCAAATGCTGCCCCTTTCTCTGCAACATTAGGACAGGATGCCAGGAGAGCGCAGGGTGGTCTCCATTTAGTGAATGTCCGGTATCTTTCCTAATGTTTCTTTATAGTTATTGAATAGTTTGTAGGAATGCGGGCAAGTTTCCACTAACAAGGCTCTTGTTACTGGAAACGCGTCCACATTTCCACCACAAACTGACCATTATAGTATAAAGAAACATTCGGAAGCTGACGGACATTCACTATAATGGAACACACACCTGCTACTCCTTGGTATCACGTCCAACATTGCTGAGAAAAAGGGGGCAGAATTTTGCAGCTTTTCAGAATGGGAATTCTCTGTGATGGACACATTATGAAATTACAGGTGGTTTTGACAGAAGTATTGCGCATGTAAGGACATGTGAGCAAGAAAGATTCTCTGAAGTAAGGTGCCCATATATTAGGTGCAACACCATAATAACTATGTAACGTGGTGAATCTCTGTAGGCAGCAATGCAACAATCTGTTGAGAACTCTGACCTATATTTTTAGTAGTAGTAGTAAAAGTTTATTTCTGATATCAGAAACAGAATAACCCAATTTAGCAGCAGCTAATTTACAATGGGGTCCTACTGTACAAAAATATCAGTTTCATTCTAAAATACTATACATACATACATACATACATACAGCAAAGTACATACATAAACAAAAAACAACAGTTAACAATATGTGCAAATCTCTCAAGGTACAACAACTCTTTGGAGACATTGCCTCCCTTACAAGCCAAGATCTTAATACATTCCAAGATGTTTTGTTAGTACATAACCTCAAATTCCTGGCAGTGAATTTCACTATTTTGGGCCCTCATATACATAGCAGTGTTGGCCCTCACTGTTCTCATAAATGGTACCCTAAATTTTATTTCCCCAGATTGCAATCCCTCCTTGACATTCCACTCCTCCAGAACTCTGGTAGATATCCTGGTGCTTTTTTAAAATAGCAGCGATGAATCAAACACTGCACATGCATATTCCACTGCTCTATCAGGGATATCCAGTTTAAGGCCCTGTAAAGAGTGCAGTGATGTATACTCCAGGGTGTATCCAAGACAAAACGCTGATATCTATTGTAAATAACATCAAGCCTTCCCAAAATGCCTCTAGCAGCCTCATTATATACAACATCACCATAATCAATATGAGGAATTATCGTCGAATTTAAGTCTTTAACCTAGCATCAAATGGAAGGCAATCTCTATCTTGTACAATACCCCAACTTCTTATTCAGTTTTGTATCAAGTTATCAATATGAAAGTCCCAATTACAATGGGAGTCCAACCAGACTCCCAAATATGTGTAAGTCCACAACAGCCAGACTGCACCCATCCAATGTTTTTATATCTAAACCGAAGATACTTTTTTTTTGAAAACAACATTACCTTAGACTTCAAAGGGTTTAAGATAAACCCATGTTCTGAAAATATGTTTGTAATATATTAAATTGTTTTGTAATTTTCCTGTATGTACACCACGGTTTTCCTTCAAGATACAATATTGTATCATCAGCATACAAATGGTGTCAGACATCATTCATCAGGTGTCTGACACCATTTGTATATATATTAAATAGAACAGGTCCTAACACTGACCCCTGTGGTACACCAGATTTAATATTTAAAAACTGGATACAAAATTACTGCCCAATGTAACCCTTTGTTGTCTGCCATCCAGGTAGCCATGGAACCAATCTATTTTTAGATTTTATATATATTTTTTATGCTATGTTACATTGCCACTTACTTTACTTACATCCTGACTTGTATTATACTATAATTTCCAGTATTTGAGTCTGCTGTACTACTTTTTTCATGTATAAAATAATCAAAGGAGCACTCCTTTTAATATGGTGCTGGACCAAGTCTTTGTCAGTATTTTCCACTGCTTTTCTCCATCACATCAGTTAGTTGTTATATATCACTTCTTTGTAAATTAACAGTTATGCAGCAGGTAGTGTTTTATGACCCCACAGAACAATATTTATTGAAAAGCAGCTGCAAATAGTACTACAAACCTGGTCATAATAATATTGAAAGGTGTGCTCTTTTTTTTCATACATGACAAAAGTAGTAAAGCAGACATAAATTGTGAAAAGAAGTATATCATTCAAGCCATGACTAGAGGTAACTCAGTGGTAGACAATGTAAAATAGCATAAAAAGTACAGTTCAGAATTGTCACCACATTTTGCAGTGCTGTGTAATTGATAATTTCAGTATGACATCATGAGCTCACAATCACAACACACAAAATGCATCAGCCTTGTATCCAGAAAATTGATAAGTGGTAAAGTGAAATGGGATCGTTGTACCACATACAAAGTCCCCTGGAATTATTAGGCGCACTCAGTCATGTGCTGCAGTGGTCACATAGAGTCCCCAGATTTTGTCTGCATGCCCAAAATGCATCCTGCCTTGTGCCCAGAAAATTGACAAATGGTAAAGTGAAATGGGAGTGTTACACCACATGCAAAGTCCCCAGAATTAATGGCACATTCAGTCCTATGCACAGTGGTCACACAGAGGCCCCAGCCTTTTTCTGCATCCCTAAAATGCATCTGCCTTGTGTCCAGAACATTGACAAGTGGTAACAAAGTGAAATGGGAGTGTTACACCACATGCAAAGTCCCCAGAATAAAATGATGACCATGAGAAAACTTGCTTGTCCAATGGTACTGCGATTCCAGCAAATGCAATGTGATCCTTTCAACCGATGGAAGGGTGCCCTTTGTCTGTACACTAATAGTAGCCTTGGTGAGTTGATATATATAGATATATATTTGTGTATTTTGTAGATGGGGGTTGACATGGACATGTACTCATTGTATTGTTTTGTATCACTGGTTACAGATACTGTTGGTGTGCACATTCCATTGCTCGATGAGAACTTTTTATGAGAAATTTGAAATGGAAAACTCTCAAGCAGATGAAGCTAAGTATTTTTTGGGGTGGGAGAAAAAATTACTCACCTTAGTAATGTTGTTTCTTCTAATGGAGTCTTGCTATATTATGACATATGCAGTATAACCCCAGGTTAGAACTGCTCGGAGGTGAAAGAGTTAACTTTCCATGCAGGGCATGGAATCTTGAGCGCAAGCTCAGTTGAACACTCTGTCTGTTGAAGCTCAAACTTAAACTGTCAGATCTTTACGAGCAAAAACTCACTAAGGTTCTGTGTGAGCGTCAGAACCTCACACTAGCCACTGGCTACTAACTACAAAAACACATTTTGATCTTGATCCCAAAACAAAGACTCAAGTCAGGGATTCAAGAAAGAAAAATAAGATAACACCTAAGCACCCAAAGAAAGGGTGAAAATAAAGTGGGCATCTATGAAGTGCAACACTGCACTGCCCACCCACATCCCAAAAAGACGTTCTGAGAGGGCAGGCTGGGAGGTCATAATATAGCAAGACTCCATTAGAAGAAACAACATTACTAAGATGAGTAATTTTTCTTCAAACAACATGAAGTCTTGCTATATTATGACATATGCAGACTACACAGCAGTACCTCCATGGAGGAGGGACAGAACCTACTTGGGAAATAGGCTCTGAAGCACAGCTGTGCAAATCGAGCATCACTCCTAGCCTGGATATCCAGGGAGTAATGCTTAGTAAAAGTGTGAACTGTTTTCCAGGTAGCTGCTTGACATATCTCTAGATAGGGATGTCCCTGGCAGCAGCCAGAGACGCAGCTGTACCTCTGGTAGAGTGAGCCCTCAGGCCTGAGGGAGGAACCTTACCCAGTTTTTCATAACAGAATTGGATACAAGAGACAATCCACCTGGCAATGGATCTTTAGTGGCAGGTTTCTTTACCAACCTCACCATAAGTGAGGAACAATTGGAGGGATTTGAACCTGTGACCCTTGTACGTTCTATATAGTAACTAAGGGCTCTTTTGACATCTAAACTGTGCAATCTCCTCTCACCAGTGGAGGAATGGTCAGTGAAGTACACAGGAAGAGACATGGCTTGATTAAGGTGGAAGTCTGAAACCACCTTAGGCAAAACTTCCTGTTAGTCCTGAGGACCACCTTATCTCTATGAAAGGAGATAAAATCAGGCTCCACTGACAATGCTTGTAGCTCACTTATGTGCCTGGCAGAGGTGATGGCTACCAGAAACACAGTTTTCAAGTCAAGTACTTAAGCTCTGCTGAAGACAATGGCTCAAAAGGGGTTGCATAAGCTGAGCAATGCAAATATTAAGATCTCAAGCAGGGCAGGGTCCCTGAACGGAGGGTTGGTGTGAAGCAACCCTTTAAAAACTTGAGAACACAGGGTGAGCTGAAAAGAAGAGGGCTTACCTGCTGATAAGAAGACAGACACAGCTGCCAAGTGCACTTTTAGAGTAGCTGGTCTCAGGCCCAAGGAATTCAAATGCACCAAATAATCCAGGGTCGTGGCACGCCAGCGGATTCTGGGGAAATATGCATACCAGCACACCATATGGAAAATCTTTTCCATTTTGAATTATATAGCCTGGTGGAAGGCTTCCTAGGAGGCCTTCAATATATCCAATACACCTTGGAAAGGTGTAGGTCAGCAACTCTAACTCTTCAAGAGCCATGCCTTGAGATTGAGAGATTTGAGGTTCGGATACCAAACTCTCCCTGGACACAGGTTAACAGGTTGTGATTCCTGGAAAGACACAGGGAAGGTGGACTGCTAAGGACATGAGGAGGGTACCAGGGCTGCCTGGCCCAATCTGGAGCAATCAGGATCATCTTGCAGGGTTGAGATCTGATTCTGACTAGCACCTTGAAAAGGAGGGGAAGGGGGAAAGCATAGAAACTTCCCTTCCCAACTGAGTAGGAAGGCATCCAGAGGGACTGAGCCCAACACTGGGGCCTGCAGCAAAAAAAGGGAAGTTGGTGATTGTCTGGGGCTGCAAAGAGATCTATCTGTGGGGTGCCCCATCTGGCAAATACTACCTCCAGTACTAGGGGATCCAGTGCCCATTCGTGATGGCCTGGGAAATCCTGCTGAGAGCATCCGCTAGGACATTGTCCTTGCCTGGGAGGTGAACAGCCATGAGGGAGGCGTTCAGAGAATAAGCCAGAGACCACAACTTCATTGCTTCGGTGCACAAGGCCGTAGACCGAGTGCCCCATTGCTTGTTGATGTACCACATTGCAGTGGTATTGTCTGTTCTGATCTGAACAACCTTGTACTGAACAGATGTGGAAAACCTGGAGTGCTAGAAAACTGCTCTGAGCTCCAGCAAATTGATGTGGAGCAGAGATTCCTGAGGGGACCACAGCCTGGGTGGAAAGGTCGCCCATGTGAGCTCCCACCCCAAGAGGGATGCATCTGTAGTAAGGGTCAAGGAGGAGACTGGGGAATGAAGGGAACCCCTGTCTCAGATTGCTCTGATCCTGCCACCACTGAAGGGCTTGGATTAGGTTTGAGTCACTGGGATCAACTTAGTTAGAGGATCTGTCCTTTGAGACCAAAAGGCTCTCAAATGGAACTGGATGTCCCTCATCTGAAATCTTGCTCCCTGCACTACTGCTGTAGAAGCAGCCATGTGCCCCAAGAGCTGTAGAAAATGCCTTGCTGGTCGAGAGACCTGCAGGGTGAAAGAAGAGGCCAGAGAGACCAAGCTCCTTGCTCTTTCCAGAGGGAGGAAGGCTCTGGCTTCTTGTTTTCAGTTCTGTGCCTATGAAGGTGAGAAGCTGGACAGGCTCTAGAACTGACTTTGGAAGATTGAGAAGGAAACCTAGGGATGTCAACAGTTGCTGGGTTACTTGTAAGTGTAGTTTGACCTGTTCTGAAGACTGGCCTACAATGAGCCAGTCATCCAGATAAGGAAAGATGGCAATATTTTGCCTTCTTAAATGAGCAACTGCTACTGCCAGGCATTTTGTGAACACCTCGGGGCCGAGGTGAGGCTCAAGGGCATTGTTTGAACTGGTAACGGCCTGAGGGCAGTTCGAATCTGGAGGTACTTTCGATGGGAGCTTCTGATGAGAACATGGAAGTAGGCATCCTTGAGGTCCAGGGAGGCTAGCCAGTCCCCTGGCCTTAGAGAGGGTAAAATAATTCCCAGAGTCACCATTTTGAACTTTGGTTTTAAAAGGTGCTTGTTTAGATACCTGAGATCCAGGATGGGCCGCCATTCTCCTGTCTTTTGGGGTAAGGAACCTGGAGTACAACCTTTGCCCTGGTGTATGGGAGGCACCCTTTCTACAGCTCTGAGAGCCAGGAGGGAAGAAACTTCTGCTTCAGGGCAAGTGCCTCTGATGGGTTTGCAGGTGGAAAAGACCTGGCTCTCATCTTGAGAGAAATTTCTACAGAGAAACAAGACCAGTCCCACAGCTTTTCTTCCAGGACCCACTTGTCTGATGTTAAAGACTTCCAGTCCTGGACAAAGTAAGCCATCCTGCCTCTACCGTAGTGGAGAATCGGCCCTGGCCACCCCATCAGGGAGCCTGTTTGCAGGGCTTTGGGTTGAAAGGTAGAAGCAGGCTTACTAGAACCCTTCTGCCCCTTCCTCTAAAGAATCCCTCTGGGCATAAGCAGAAGAGGAGGCTTGGCTTGGTAAAAGGCCTATGAAAAGGTCTGCCCCGCCCTGACATGCTGCCTTTGAGGAGTGGCTTGCCTTTCTTTGGCCTGTGCACCCTATAGGTGGTCCTATACTCATCCATTTTCTTCATATAATTCTCTGTCTGCTCCCCAAACAGAGAATTGCCCACAACAGGAAAATCCATAGCCTTAGACTGAGTATCCTGCAGACAGGGCAGTACATCTGAGCCAGGCCATTCTGCGAAGAGACACAGATGTAGCCATGACTCTTGATGAAACATCATTAGAGTCTACTGCAGCATGAAATTGCACCTTGGATGCCTCAATACCATCCGCAGCCACCTGCTCCAGCTCCCTGGGCAAGCTGGTCAGGGGCCTGTTTTGCTAGGACCAGGACAGTATCCCATCTGGATTTCTGGTACCTAGCTGTGTAGCCATATAATTTGCCTGTCTGAGTCCCAAAGATGCTGCCATGTACTGTTTCTTTGCCATGGCATCCATCCTCCTGGAATCCTTTTCAGGAGGGTGAGAGGCTAGAAGAATAATATTTGTCACAGGCTGCAGCCTGCACTACCTCCACATGGCTGCACTGCTGGGAAAGGAACTCCATATCAGAGCCTGATAAAGCATACCTCTTTGTCCATCCTTTTATCCACAGGGAGGATAGAATGAGGAGTTTTCAGAATTGTTACTGTCTGTTTCCTAAAAGATTTGTGCAAGGAATAGACAGTCTCCTAGACTCTGGAATATCCATCATTTCCACAAAATCAGGCTCTTCTTGATCATCAACAGCTTCCTCAACAGGGAGTTGCAGAGTCTCAGCAACTTTCTTGTAAAACAAAAATGAGAAGGGACTCAGATAGCCTGGGAGGGACACCCTGAGGGTCTGTCTGGAGAGATGTCCAGTTCAATGGGCACATCCAGACTTTCAAAATCACACTCACTCTCCTCATACCCTCCTCCCTTCCTCCGGTTCATAAAAATCCTCAAAATCATAATCTTGAACCGGGGGAACCGCCTGAACCAAGCGCTTCCCTAATGTTGTCGGTTCGGACGGAACTGGGGAAAGAGACTGGACAATTTGAATAGCTTTGGCTATTTCTCAGCAAGTTGGAGAAAGAACTTTTGGCCCCAAACTAACTGATTTTCTAGTCCTTTTAGTTGGAACCGGCTCCTCAGAGCTGACTCTTTGTTTGCCCGAGAAGTATCATCCTGGTCAGAGGCACTCCCTCAGGTTCAGGTTGGAACGAACCGGGCTGGCCATCCGGGTCAGGACTTTTGGCCTCCTTTCCTTGAGCCTACCAACTCTCTTTTCCACGGTGGTAGCAGGAAAATTCTTACAAATCTGGCAGTCTGCATTGAGGTGGTCAAACCCCAGATAATACACACAAAATTGTTGTGTGGGTCACTATAGAAAGGCTTCCTCACAGAGGCCACAGTGCTGAAACCAGTGGGTCCGGTTTTCTTTGGTTTTCTCAGACATAGTGCCAGCTCAACCAAAACTTGCTCTAATGGCAATCCGCCAAGCAAGACTCTTTATCGGTTCCCAACCGTGTCACGGGTCGTGGAAAAACGAATAAAATCTGTTTTTTTAGAACCGATAAGAACGGAACCGCACTCAAAGGACTAGAAAGTAATTTTAAACTCAATCTGATCGGTTCAAACCAACCGAAAAGACGCTTACAAGTTCCACACAGAAGAAATAAACAAAAGCCTATCTATTACTTACAATACCACAGACAGAGCTTGAACCGACAATTGCGGTTAAATTTCGTAAAATAAACAGAGAATTATACTTTTAAACCGACAAACGAACCGAAGCAGCAGGAGGAATCTCCGGAGCGACTGTTCAGTGAGGCGGAATAAAGAATCTGACAGTTTAAGTTTGAGCTTCAACAGACAGAGTGTTCAACCGAGCTTCAGCTCAAGATTCCATGCCCTGCATGGAAAGTTAACTCTTTCACCTCCGGAGCAGTTCTAACCTGGGGTTATACTGCATATGTCATAATATAGCAAGACTTCATGTTGTTTGAAGCATATTTGCAGGTTTGTCTCTAATGGTTTCTTATTTGGTTAATTCTTCACAGATTTCTTCTGCATCCTTCTCGAATCTGGTTGTTAATGATGATCACGGTCATCGAATAAACGCCTGAGTGTTGCATGTCTGTTCCAGCCCAGGAGGCCTGATGTTGAAGAACTTTTTGATAAGGCCACTTTGACACAACAACAAAGCATTTGGAAGTTTCTAAAAAGAAATGAATGACTTTCACAACTTGATTGTAATTTGGCCCTGGTTCTCAATCTCAAGTCAAGTTACATTTCAAAACCACATCCTGTCCAGTACCCCAACCTGTGTGCAACTTTGTCAACACTGTCATAGTCATGGCTGCACAGCTGCAAGTTCAGAATACAGTGCATATCTTAGAAATAGTTTTGGTGATTTATCGCCACCTAGTTTATGAATCGTACTCAGTCGCATTTGCTGCAGTCTTTCAAAAAAATTGAACGGATGAAATAAAATCTTGATACTTACCAGTATGGATTTCAAATGGATATTCCATAGGTTCCTGTGCACGGTACAGTTGCAGTACGATTCCTACTGACTTTCGGCGAAGGAGAGTTTTTGTTAACCTGTAAAAAATAAGTTTACAGTATGTGTTTGACCATTGCAGCTCAGAAAAGCTACAGAAAACAAAACATACAGCTAAAGAGTTAAATAGCATAAAAACATTAGTACACATACTCACTTTATAGTTTAAATATTAAGAAGCTTTGTGCTTGTGGCTGATGGATGTGGTCTTCTGTTTGACTCCCTCTGCCTTGGCATGATAAATGTAAATGTAATGGGGAAATATTGTCTGAATGACACTGGTGGTGGGTGCTGGTGGTGACAGCTGTGGCACATGAGTCATGACATTCTCTGTTATAGCTTCCTGAATCTGGTGGTGGTGGCAGTGGCTAACATCAGTCCTGGTGGTGGTGGTGGTGGTGGCCCAGGGGCAGACAAACTCATGCTCAGTGGCAGTGGCTAACATCAGTCCCAGTGGTGGTGGTGGTCGAGGGACAGACAAACTCGTGCTCAGTGGTGGCAGTGGCTAACATCAGTCCCAGTGGTGGTGGTCCGGGGCGGACAAACTCATACTCAGTGGTGGCAGTGGCTAACATCAGTCCCTTTGGTGGTGGTGGTCTGGGGGCACACCACCTTTAACAACTTCAGTTAAAACCTGCCAATATTAACCACATCATCATCTTCATAAAGAAAGCTTCCTCACAGTCATCTATGTCTGAAGTCTGACCACTGGGAAATTCTTTCTCCATTGTGTCATCATCCGTCACTGGTGGGCTATTTCATGCTGCCACTGCCAGCGCCACCAGGATAGTCTATTTCCACATCACCAAACCACCATGACTAGGCCGGTATGAATACAGAGGTTGCAGTCTGTGCTGGTATGTGCCTCTCATTCATTTTAATGAATGTTAGCAAACTACTATTTGCAGGAGAGAGATGTATATCAGACAATCCCTGACTATTGCACCTTCTGAGCTGAATACCCTCTAGACACTTACACTGGAGGGTGGGCATGTGAGGTACTTCAGTGCCACTGCAGTCAGCTCTGGCCATTCACTGACCTTTCCACTCCAGTACAAAAGGATCATCAGTTATTGTCAGATGCCTCTTTTCAGACAAATATGACTGAACCATTCTCTATGCCGCACTAAGTCCAGTGGTTGATGCATCATCCTGTTCTCCGAATCATTTATTTTACAAATCCCACTTGGGACAAAGCCTCCCAAAGTGGGTTGACACCAGCCACTTTGGATGACAGACCTCCTGAACTGCAGTCCCTTCCCTTGCAGGATATGTTTGATGATCCTCCAGGTACACTTCCAGCTGGATTGTGCTGCTGAGGTTTGCTGACCTTGGCACGTGACTCTGTGCCCCATGAACCAAGTGCACCAGTTCGCTACTGATATTTTTACCTGTTCAGGCCCTCCTCCAGTACTGATGCAATTCCACGTTTGTACTGTGGGTCCAGCATTGTTGCTATGACAAAGTTGTCACTATGCTGAATGCTCACAATGTGATGATTCTGGTCAAATACTGTCAGCATGTATTTCAGCAACATACTGCTAGCACTGTCTCCGGCAGCATCAAGGCCATGCTGTATATTCACCAATGTCTGCCTCAGCACCCACAGCAGTGGAATTGATTGGCTAATGGAGGCAGACTCGCCACTCACTGCCTGTGTGGCATGTTCAAAAGAACGCAAATTGTTATTCCAGAGTCCATGAGGCACCACTGTTCAGTCGTCATAGTCATGGAGGCCCCAGAACTGTCACGGTGTAGTGTACACTGCAAGATATTCTGAGATGACTTTGTATTGTTCATACAACCTCTCTGCCATGTATAAAGTGGAGTTCCATTGGGTGACAACTTGCAGCTTCAAGCGGTGCTGAGGCAGATCTTTTGCATCTGCAACTGACGCAGTTGGTCACAGGCCTTTGCAGATCACGAAAGTGAGACCAGACACAGTGTGCAATGGTCAGCATTTCTTTACATCAGGGTGCTGCAGAAAGTCCTGCACCACAAAATATAAACAATGGGCCATCGTGGAACACAAAAAACCCACCATTCATGATGCATTTCACCACATTTGACTCATTGTCACTTAATGAACCCGTCTCAGGGACAGGGGTTCAGCCACTTGTCAATTTCTGTCAGTACCACATCCAACATATTTTCACCAGTGTGTGAGCAGGTACATTGTGCATAGCAATTGTTGCATGCTGTAGAATTCCTGGAAGATTGCTACCACAACAATCCACCTTACAGCACTGATTAGTCACACTACCAACATCACTAACAACCCCCAGCACCTGCTCCCAGTGTGCAGTTATACATAAATATGAACTCCCTGCTGTTTTGCCACTTATCCACATATCCATACTTAAATAGATGAATGGAGATGAGGAATGTTGAAGGCATGTCTTACTGAGTCGGACACAGGGACGGAACAACTCGGGGACAGCATTGGTAGAAAAGTATGTCCTGGAAGAGACTTTCAATTTTGGACAGAGCACGTGCAGTAAACCGCCAGAACCCAGAATTCTCCACAAGGAGAAGGGCAAAGATCAATTGCCAGCATTTCAGCTACAACAGCATTAAGTTCATGTGACACTATTTGATTGGGGTACTTAGCTTACACGCAAAAATACTCTGCAATGTAGGCTGACTTAAACATTTTATGGGTGTGATGACAAATGGTTCTGCTCCGCATCACAGGGGTGGAGTTTGTATGTTTGATGAAGACAGGTACACAGGTGATGATGGCAAACCCAGAAATGCAGTTATTTTGCCAGATTTGCCAACCGGGATTGGTGTACCACTTGCACTAGACATACTGCATTCACCACCACCACCACAAAACTGCTACTCTCACCAGCACTGGATAATATTTCAAAATCATTATGTTCTTCCACCTCATCATGCCTGTAGTAATCCTCTGCTCTTATTACCTCACTACTGCACTATTTAATTTCCTACGGACATAACACTCATGGAAGGGATAACATGCTCGTTATGGTTGCTGGCGAGGTGAGCATACTCACTGTGGTATTAGCTGCCATCTTGTGCTGGGTCTACAGTGCCATGTGCCTGTTCTTAAGATGCATATGCTGTCCTCCTGTGCCCAGATGGCTCCCCTTTACCTGGACTCACACACATGGCAAATCTAGCAGATTGCAATTCACTCATCATTTGCACCTCAAACAAAAAATCCCAAACAAGGGATTGTGATGCTTTACTTTAACATGTCCATAATGCTGCTTATTTAACTCCATTCTTTAAGCACTGAAGTTGGGGGAACTACATGTGATGTTTCGGGACTGCACACCTGGACTGCAACTGACCACCACAACTACCTATCATTATTACTGGGTCATCATCATCAACTGAAACTGGTAAATCACAAGTTTTACGGGGGGATTAATGCGAACAGACTCAGACACAGCCACCTTGAATTTCTTTTTCTCCGGTTCCCAACAGGGGCAATTACATCATCATCATATTCATCAACATCACACACATCCACATCTTCTGCTTGGATGCTGGCATGTGGACTGCATGTTACAACCACAGCAACATCACTGTCATCATCACATTCATCATCATCATCATGAACACCACCATCAACTGATATTTTTTCACCACACTGTGAATCACTGCATGGAATATCGTGACATGAACTGCGTGGACAAAATATCACATTGTATCTTATCATTGACATGATTATCAGAATCCTCAGGTTCAGTTACTGGGATGTTACTGGGAAGTATGACATCATCTACACTGACACTCACTTCCATTGCTTCACACTCAACTATATTTTGCATACGGTACACTGGTCAGAATTCGAACTTGAGGCAGCAATACTCATACTACCACCATCAACAACTGCACTAACACCACCGGCTGGGAAAACATCATCTACTCAACTATGAGTGAAGCTACTGATTTGGCTGTGAAAAACATTGCTGGAGAAATACCTTACCTCCGTCAACAATGCACTTCTGCATCTGCACGTACTACCACACCCACAGACTATCTTACTGGCAGCAGTGCCATGGCGAGAACCAGCTTTGCTTGCGTCTCTTTGTGGGCATTTTGGGGATCAACCACAGTATTATAACCAAATTTAGATTTTGATACGTTCACTCTGTGATTGGGGTATGCTGGATGGAAGCCAAAAAGAACTGTGGCTTCTTCAACAGATAGAGAAGGTCACGTAAATTCACAAATGAAAACACACTTCAGTAACCAATGGTGCTTAGGTCACAAGCAATCCAATCTGGAAAAAATCCTTTTGCCGGTGGGGGGGAGACTGACTGCAGGTTTTTATGGCAATACAAGCAGCAAAAAACAAAGAACAGATATAACTGATGGCAATACAAAATCAGGCAGTTTCAGTGGACAGCAGGTTCACACTGCTGTGCCTGCAATTACACTGTGGCACAATAAAAGGTTATTATTTGATGTCAAGACAACACCTCACACACACACACACACACACACACACACACACACACACACACAGAACAGTTTGTCTACAATGGTGAACGAGTAATGTGTAGCAAATTGAAAAGTTCAGTAATATGCAACGTGTAAGAAATAACCTGAAATTATGGACTGCTGCACCAGATCCACAAACACACAATCAGCAAGAAACTTTTCAACAATTACTGACAATATTACTGTGTGTACATTAACACAGTCATATAACAAAAATATAACCATAAAACAAATTCCTATTTTTCCAACTTAAATCTACCTACACCACAGATATGCCCTCCCCAAAGCACACTTTCACTGTCTTTTACGAAACACACTCAATGTTGTACATTAACATTCAAAATCCACAAATAAACAAAATGCTCGATGATATGAGCACAGGAGGTTTTCTACAATCGATGAACTAAAGTTTGATCCCAAAACAAAACTCAAAAATGCTTTTTAACAGCTTCTAGAGGTTTCAATCACAGACAGCTCTCAGACCACACTGTCTCCTACAGCTTCCTACAAACATTACCCCGAACTGAGGCTGTGCAGATCAATATAGAGCCCATGTGACCTGAAATTACAAAATTCGCCTTTGGAGTTTAAAACAAGTGAAGTGAAATTACATTGCTTTCAATGCACTTTGCCTTAAAATGATGGAGTAGTGGTATGGGAAGTGAGTAACATGAAGTCATTGTTTTCAATGGAATTGCGTTACCATTATAATGCAAAGTACTTCACATTGGGGAGCACTCAGTGAATCGCCTTTACTTGTGAATCACTTCACAGAGTGAATTGAGCCACTTCAACCACCACTACTTTTTGACACTTATGGGTAGTTTTTCCAAAATGCAGTTGTGTAGAGGGACTGGGGAGAGAAAGAAAGATTCTGCCAGTGGCCAGCCTGGCAGAACAAAATAAAAGACAAGAAAGAGAGAAATAAGGAAAGAAAAAGTGCTGTTGCAATAGATTTGAGGGTGAAATGGGTAGAACAGGTCCTTCAAATGCAGGGGAGGTCATATCCAATATTCAGAGGAAATAATTACAAGAATTGGTTTTCCTTCTGTCTCCTTGGAAGGAATGGAGTTTCCTCCCACCCTCTTCAGAAGCTCCACCTCAGGGTCCATTTGAAAGTCTTAACATTGCTAGTATGTCATATATCATACATCATACCCTGAGGTTATATACAATGTACACACTTCTTTGCAATATGTATTGACTTTCTGCTCCTATACAGCCTCTCTTTTTCTTTCACTGCAGAATAGCCAAGGCGTCAAACTGGCAGATTTAAGCAGATACCATATTTCATTGTTCATTATTAATGCGGCTCCATATCGAGATAGGAAATCAGCATTTCTATGTTGGGATCCAGCCCTATGATGCACAGAAACCAATATGGCTGTAAAGCCATTTACCATTGCATTATTCTAGGGTTTCTCCCTTCATCTGTTGTAACCAGCAAAGTGGATTATAGTTGGTTATCCTTGAATTATGTCTTATGTGTAGAAAATTCCAGGCTTCAATAGCCCTTGTTCGTGGCTGAACATTCCTTCTCAATAGTAGAGTATTTTTCTCCCGTTCATGTAATTTCCTACAAATAAAAATCATAGGATGTTCCTCCCCATCTACTGTCTGAGAAAGCACAGCCCCTATTCCATTCACTGAAGCATCTATCTGTACCTCAAAGGGTGTTTAAAATCAGAGCTTTTTAAAACTGGACCAGAACAAAGAATAGCTTTGATGTTCCTAAAGGCTTCATCACATTCTGGTATCCATTGTACTTTGTTAGGACACCTTTTCTTAGTAAGGTCAGCTAAAGGACTGGCAATAGAAGCAAAATTAGGAACAAACCTTCTATATAGCCTGCCAGTCCTAGGAAAGACCTAATGTGTTTTGGTTTGAGGACTGGGCTGTTAGCCCGACATCTACCTTCTCAATATCAAGTTTCACCAGCCCATTTTCAAGTATAAAACCTGAATATCTTGTTTCTGTCATGGCTACAGAACACTTTAAAGGATTCACTGTCAACCCCGCCTTTGTAATAGACTAAAGTACAGCAGACAGATGCTTTATATATCCTTCCCAGCTAGTGCCAATACCATCACATCATCCAAATATGCTGCACAATAGAAAACATGCGAGGTCAGAATCTGATCCATAAATCTTAGGAATGTGGCATGTGCCCCATGTAACCCAAATGGCATGGTTATAAAATGATATAAGCCTACTGGGATTATAAAGCAGTTTTGGCCTGTGACTAATTTCTAAGGAATTTGCCAAAATGCCAATATATCTTTGTGAGATCCAAAGTAGTAATGTATCAAGCAATTCCAAGCCTATCAATAATATCACTTATACAATAGGGGTTAGCAAATAACTCATTGAATAAAACATATATTCTCACTGCAGTGGAATAAATCCATTTATGTCACTGTGGTGACATCACCACAGTGAGATAAATGACATTTATTCAATGGATTGTGCAAAACAAGTACCATTAGCACAAAATAGCGTAATTGAATGTTATTGTGCTATTACGTGCTAATAGTTACATTTGTGCACTATTCGCGCAATGGTTACTTTTGCATGATTCACCCCAGCAGTGAGGGGCCCTACTGTATAAATAGAATACATGATGGGCAAGTGTGGAACATGGGAAACATTTGCACTTGTGCATAGTGACTTCTGGTAATATCACTTGTGGCTTCACCATTCGTATTATTATGAGGTCACTATGCACTCATGCAAATATTTCCTATATTCCACACTCGCCATCATGTAGCCTCTATTTATTTGTAGCATAAGATATCTGTCGAATAGAGATACTGCATTTAGCTTTCTAAAATCTAAACATCGAATTCTACCTTCTTTCTTTTCTACAACAATAGTGAGGACCATGCACTAGTGGAAGATGCAATAATGCCTAGCTGCTCAGGTTTTTTTTTTACTTCTTTTATGACTTCACCTCTTACTTTTCTGGTAAACTACAAGGTTTTTGATGTATAAGTTTGTCTTGTGTTAGTTATGTTACGTTCAACTCCTTTGGCCCTTCCCAGAATGTTAGTGAAGGTGGTCTTGTATTCCTGTAATACTTTCTGTAATTTTTCATGTTGTCTGGATTCTAACCCCAGGTTAATATGGATACCTCCTAGCTCCCTGGTTTTCCAATCTCTGATAGACTACTTCTATCTTAGTTTCTTTTCCTTTAGGCAGACAAAAATGTTGGAATTGGTTTCTCATGCCACTTTAGGAGATTAGCATGCTCGATCTTCTGGGGGATTTTTTTCTAGGATTCCAATTTCATAATTTACAGATCCTGTTTGCCTGAGGACAGTATACGGTCCCTGCCATTTCATTAGCAGTTTGTTGTCTGTTGTGGGTAGTAATAGAAGGACATTATCCCTGTCTGGAATGTCTTAATAGAAAGACCTTGGTCATATCTGCCCTTCTGTTCTATTTGTTTGTGGTTATTGTTCTTATGAGCCATTTCTACATATTTCAGGAGGCATTTACACAATTGGGTCATATACTCAATGACATTTGTTTGCCCCACATTCCTTCCTTCGTCCCAATGTTCTTTGATAACATCCAGATCCCCTAGGGGTCTCCCATATAACAAAGCAAAAGAGAAAATCATGTGGGTGCCTATGGGACTTCTTGATTGGCAAATAAACTGAAAGACAAATATTTGTCTCAGTCTCTCCCTTCCTCCTGTATAAACTTCCTCAACATGCATTTTAAGGTCTGGTTAAACCTCTTGACTAGACCAGCTAATTGTGGGTGGTAGGGAGAAGTACGTAGTGCCACCACACCCAACAGTCTGTATAATTCCTTCAATAATACTGCATTAAAATTGCTGCCTGATCCATTAGCATTTCCTTCAGTATACACACTCTGCTAAATGCCTTAGCTAGTTCCTCAGCTATTTTGTGGGCTGTGACAGTTCACAGAGGTACAGCCTCAGGATATCTAGTAGTGTAATCACATATTACTAGAATATATAGATTACCTTTAGAACTTTCTCTAGAAGACCCACAGTATCCATGGCCACTCACTCCAATAGGGTGGTAACAAGAGTGAGTGGTTGAAGAGGTACTTTATCTTTCATCCCCACCTTGTGCCACCTTTTGGCCTTCTATACATGAGTGGCAGTAATCTGTGACCTGCTCATGTATACCAGGCCAGTAGAAAATCATTAATAAATGGTTAAGGGTGCGATCCCTTCCTGCATGGCCTACCAGAAGAATATCATGGGCTAAGTATATTAATTATGATATTGTTCAGGTACCATCAACTGTTCAACTAATTCCCCATGTTGGGATTTATACATTCTCTGTATAACATACCATTCTTTAATCAGTATTTAGGAGAATTTTTCTCTGTATCCTTGCCAACCTGTAAAACAATGGAGTCAGTGTTTTGTCTATTTTCTGTTCAGTTTCAGTATTACACCCTTTTAGAGTCTGTTCCAAATTATAATTATCCCTTGGAAATGGAATTAACCCATCGTTTTTAATCATCTCTTTTTGGCTTTTGTCAGTCTGTTTTTTCCAGCGACACCAAAAATGTCCTTGTCAAAGGAAACACACCTTGGTAACTGTTCTTGTTTAACCTGGGCTCTTGTGGTTACTGTTGCTAGTCCTTATTGTCTTTGATCAAAAGTTCAAAGTTCATATAACCATGTCTAATAATTACCAGTACTGGAAGTCGAGGCACAAAGCCTACTGATATATTGTGTGTATTCCCTTGGATAGTCATATTCACTGTTATGGTTGGATTAAAATGAGCATCCCCATGAATACAAATCACTGTGGTGTTAGGCCCTTTAGGTGAGGCGTCCCATCATGTCAGCTTGCACTGGCGTCTGATGGCTCCCTGAGTCTATAAGTCTGATGACCCGACTGGAGCCAATGTCCACAGTAGCTATGTGTTGTTTCCAGTTAGCCAAAGCTAAATGTGTTTGTTCTGTTCACTTTTTGGGCAGTTTCTATTGATATGACCCTTTCCTGGCAACTATGGCATATAGTATCAGGTGGAACATACCTCTCAACTGTCCCTGATTTTCAGGGTCGTCCCTGATTTTTGCCTCAAAATTTTCCTCTGTGCCTCATAAAATTTCTGTTTTGTGACTAAACAGCGGGGATTGTAAGTATAAAATAATATAGTGTATGGTGAAGCGTTGTTCTCCACGAAATCCATCGTTGTCGAAACCTTGTAGTCACACATTAGTAGCGTTGATGGTGCAGTGGAAGGATTTTTTCTACTGCACTGTGAGCGTCCATCAGTGTCCTCAAGCAGCATTTGACAGTTAGGGCTCACTCCATAGAAAGGACACATAGCGAAAGCAGCACTGTTGGTGGCAGTACTAATGTTTAGCGTTAAAACATTCAAAATGTAAAGTTCTGAAACAGTTAAAATGTCAAGCGTGAACCGTTCAAAATGTAAAGTTCTATTTTCCTTCTAGTAACCCAGCAAAATATTTGGAAGCAGAAACATGCTGTAATGATTGTTTTCTCAAAAACTACATTCCACTTCACACTATAAAGAAAAGTGCATGGGAACAGTTGACAACAGGGCATCTTTCACCTCGTTGGCACTAAGGCGACGGGTTACCGCTCAAGCTGCACTCTCGAAGTAATCCATCGTCATAGTGCCAACTCAGTGAAAGAATAGCCCTGTTGTCAACTATTCCTATGCACTAATACTATATGTTAATCATGAGATTACAGACTGGTTCTTCATCAGAAAAAGAAGCTTTTACACTAATTCCCTTATTCCTAACAGCTTTCTGAGTGAGTATTACCAATTTTAAGTTGTGTCCCTGATTTTTTAAACCTTGTCCCTGATTTATGAAGTAAGAGTTTGAGAGGTATGGGTGGGAATGACTTCCTCCTGTCTTCCCATCTTGTTTTGTATAAGCAATAGTTGGTGTTAGAGAAAATGTAGGAGGTCTTACTGGATTTATTGATCAGGCACCAGTTCCTGAAATCCTCTCTGTTTGGCTGGTTAAGCTGTCAAATAGTCTTCAGCCAGGAAATAGTTTTTCTGCTGACTCAAGTCTGTGTTCTTTTCACAGACCTGTGCCTCCTGAAGTAAAATTCATATAAATTGCTCAATAATCACCATCTCTATGACTTGGTCCACTGTTTTATTTTCAGGTTGCAGCCATTTGTAGTACAGTTCCTTCAACCGCACATAGGCCTCTCATGATGTGTTTGTTAGATGTAATCTTAGGGATCGAAATGCTTGTCTGTATATTTCCAAGATGACATCATATCTTCTAATATTTTATGTTTCACTAGTTCATAATTTTCCACATTTCTACCCTCCAAATGGTTGTATGAAAGTTGTTACTCTTCTGGTCATGTGGGGACTAACCACACAACTCACTGCTCCTGAACCAGCACATGCTTGGGCTACCCTCTTGAGGTTGTCAGGAAGGATTCACATTGTCTGTCTCGTACATTTTAGTCAGAGTTACATCTTTAGGACAGTCCATGGATCTGGTTCGTTGTTCAGTCCCTAGGGCTTGTGTAGCCCTCATTGGGTTTCGGCCCATTTTTCATCCTGCCTCTACCAGTCAGTTTCCCACTGCTTATCCATCTCCACCTGCTTGACACAGAGCCATCTCCACAGTTCACTAATGTTTCAAGAGGTTCATCTGATATGTCTTCCCCTACCTCATGTATGCTGGAATCGAATGGAGCTCAGGTTTCATTTACTCCCGACCCTATGTTGAGCCAGGAAGGGCTTCTCACCCTTTCTCTGCCATGGCTCACGTCAGCACCTTCAGGTGTGTTGTGCAGCAGCTCTCCTCATTGCTTCGGTGCATCTGGCCATCTAGATATCAGCAATATCCACTGTAAACATCCCCCCAGTCTAGATATTCCAGTTCATCCCACTGCTATCATCAAGTTTGTGGAGGGATGTGGGTAAGACAGATGGACGACACAGGAGTTTTAACATGCAAGCTTCTGTGAACATTTTTATTAAATCAACAAAACAAAAAAAACAATACCAGACAGAAAAAAATAGTTCACAACTATTCTAACACTGTTAAGGCTAGGCAGGATCACAGGTTTTATGGGGCTTCTTCCCAATTATTTAGCACCATGGCAACATGAAGGCTTGCATGTCATTCCCTTGTGTAGGTCAGCACTCCTCTGACCATCGAATCTGTTTTGCATCCGGGTATATGGCTTATATGCCTCCCATTTGAAGAAAGATCATGTGATCTGACCCTTTCCCAGAAAACAAAATAACTTATTCCACACAATTTTATGAAGCAAAACCTAGTACGTATACGAAAACAAAGGCAATTCATTAGAGACCTGCTTTCCACTCTGTCCTCATCCATCTCCAGACACTCCCCGACAGTGCTGACATCATTGCCCTCAGAGACTTTACTATAAACTGGCTAGCTAACACATCGGCTCCCATTAGGGATGCTGCAAGCCTCTCAAAACCTGTCCCAACTTGCTGACCCTGCCACTAGGATCCAAACAGAAGACTGGTACTGCCACCCTCCTTGATCTAGTGCTCACCATACACCACATAAAACAACCCAGGTCAGGGTCTACCCAATGCCCTGAGTGACCACTCCCCAGTGCTCTGTCACTGGTCATATAGTGTTAGAAAGCCCCCCAAACCCTGCAAACCTCGGTCCCTCAGACAGTGCCTCTTAGCTAGTGACTGGTCCCCCATCAAAACCACTTGAACATTGACTCTGCCTCGACCATTTCGTCAACACTTTCCAACACTGCCTGCAACTGGTAAGCACCCTAAGCAAAAAGAGTTAAAGGGGTTGACACAACCGGGACCACAACCATATAGGCTGTTTAAATGTAAAGTGCCTTAGAGTTGATACCCTGATTTGCTTATACTTTTCCTCTAGACCTCCTAATTACATTTTTCTCCTCTACTCTCCTAACCCCTAGCCTCCCTTCTTGCTTTTAATCTTCAACTCTACCTGCCCTCTTATGCTTTTCCACCATCCTTGCACACTAACCATTTCTTTGAATGCATCTATCTGTATTAGCTGAAAAAGAAGCAGATTTTACTTCCAGAATCCTGCCCTATCTGGTTGTATCCTATCATGATTTGCCATTAGTGAACTTTGTATGCACTTGAATTTCTATTGCAATGATACCTGTATGTAGTGTCCGTATATCTGTGTAAATGTTCCAGGACTTCCTTGTGAATGAGCTTGCTCAATGGAGTTTTCCTGCAATAAACTTGAACTTGAACTTGACACCTTGGATATCACAAGTCCTGCTGGACCAGATGCGCGAACGTGAAAATCTATGGCACATTCGCTGGATACTGGTAAACCCACTGATCAGCAGAGCTACCAAGGCACCCAATAAAATGTACTTGGGAGTATTCTAAAAGCAAAAGTTGAGTACTACCAAACCTTGCTCACTGCCACATGGGGTTCAGGCTGCAAGTTCTGGGACTCCCTCAAAGAGCTCAGTGGCAAAGCCTCCACTGCACCTCCCTCCCAACTCAGGGCCAATGGGTCTAGCACCACAGACCCTGCCCTGATTGCAGATACATTTAATGACTCTTTCTCCAACCTTACTGGTGCTCTCCCCAAACTTTTCTCCCCACCCCCAGCACTGCATTGCTCCCTCTCCACCTCCCATTCCGCTTTAAAGCAATATCTCTGCATGAAGCTGCCCCTCTTCTACTCAAGGCCCTCAGCAAATCACGTTTCAGCAATGATACACTAGACCTTAAACTGCTTAGACTCACCTTCAACGAGTTCTCCCCCTCTCACCATGCTTCTGAACCACTCCTATCGCTGGGCCAGTTTCCTGTAAATGGAAATCTGCCCTCATCACACCTATCCTTAAAAGCGGTGACCACACCGTGCCTAGGAACTACCGCCTCCCATCTCAATCCTGCTCCTCTCAAAAACCTTGAGAAAATTGTGGCCACCCAGCTAACGGACTACCTCTCCAATATAGCCTCCTGTGTCCTGAACAGCATGGCTTTCACCATAACCACAGTACCACCACAGCCCTCTTGGAATTTACAAACACCCTCCACACATCTCTTGACACTGGCCACACTGCTGGTGCTGTTTCATAGACCTTTCTAAGGCTTTTGATATGGTGCACCACACACTACTCCTGGATTCCCTCATACAAATAGGCCTGTCCCCAGAGACCACTGGCTGGTTTGCCAGTTATCTGTCTGAGAGAATCCAGACAGTCAGAATTGCCCATACCCTGTCCTCCCCCTCCAAGTCAGGTCAGGGGTCCCATAGGGCTCTATTCTTGGCCCCTACTTTTCTCCCTGTTCCTCAACTCCTGCTCAAGGCTTGTTTGGAAACTACTACTATATCACGGATGATGCCATTCTCTACGGCTCCACACTGATCCCACAGCCTCCACTCGTGTCAGAAATCTTTCATGAAGCTGAATCCTGGTTTGTTCAATATAGGCTAGTCTTAAATTACAAAACATTAAAAACAAAGCTGTGGTGTTTGCACACCCCAAAACAAGAACATAGGACAACCCCTGCTCATACTGAACTCCCTAAATGGCCCCCTTGAGCAGGCTACCTGCTTTAAATACATAGGTATCACCTTAGACTCTGGGTTCACCTACCATGACCACATCCGAATACTGAGTACCACTGTCAATGTGCATATTGGTCTACTTCACGGTACAAGCACTGCCTCCCACCAGAAGCTCTCCACCTAGCCATCTCTGCATCTATACTATCACTCATAGACTACGGAATCATCATCTATGGGTCAGCTGACAACATGTACCTAAACAAAATTAGACTGGCCCTTAATAAGGCCTGTAGACTTGCTACTAGCTGAGCCAGATTCACACATACCTGCACCCTTTATGCCTCAACCAACTGGCTAAACTTTGATGGGAGGCTCAAATATCAGACCTCCCTCCTTGCTAAAAAATAACAGCGGGGCTACTCCCACCTGTTCTCTCCCCTACTCCAGGCACCATTGTCCACCCACCCCACTCAGCAATCAGCGACAACCCACTTCAGGGTACCTTGCTGCAAGACCACTTGGGGTCAAAGAACTTTTAGGTACCTGGCCCTAGCTGGCTCAACTCACTTCCAAACTCCCTCCTCACAGAACTCAAACTTGGTCAGTTCAAGTCCCAGCTAAGAGACCCAAACACTCATGACTCAGTTTGTAACTGCCCTTGATTTTGACCTACCCACTCCCCCACGACTATGGACTTAACTCTGGTCCAGCCACCCTGGGCATGCCTATACTTTGACAATGGATACCTCAGTCCAGCCTGGGCCTGCAAATAACCACCAGGGCATGGCTAGCACCATCGCCCTGCAGTGTATGTTTTGTTACCTGCTACCATCTGCACTATGTACCTATGTTTGGCAGTATTCTGTAACCTGTGTCAACAGCTCCTTTACTGTGTTATCTGTAACCATTTTGTAACCATTTCTGTAATTATTGTGTCTAGTTGTTCCTATTGTCCCTGATGTCTCTGTTTTCAATTACATGGAACCTTTGTAAAGGAGTCTTTGACTCAAAGGTGTTATCTGATATCTTCAATAAATAAATAAATATTTATGAATTCACCTAATTTTATGAAGAAATAAATGAATGCCAAATTAGTTTAGGCTTCTCCCATTTTGTGATGTCATGGTCTAACTTCCAATGTAAAATCTCTGTCATTTGAGCCCCTGCTGGCTTCCTGAGCTCCTATATTAAATGCAGGTATGCTTTCCTTTTGGTTATTTGGCAAGACTAACTCAAAGTGCAAATATTAAACATATAACAAAAAATCATCAATTTATTTGCGACAAGGTTTTAGGGGTTTTGCTTATTTACATAGAATAATAAACTGACAACTAGTTTAGATTGCCAGAGAGAGAGAGAGAGAGAGGAGCAAGAGAGAGAGAGTGAGCGTGCTTCCTCTCAGCATTCCAAAACCTAACAAGCGCAAACAAAAGAAAAACAAAAGGCATTTGAAGTTTGGCAAAAAAAAATACCAACACATTCCTTGGAAATATTGGCACTTTTTTAATACTCCTGAATATTAGGCTACCTGACTCTACAACAATGTCTTTACTATTGTGGAGTGCCAAGTCAGATAGGTGCCAATTGAACACTCAGGTGCTTTTCTAGTTTTTGTTTTCAACACTGCACCTCCCAGCCTTACAAATTATTAAAAAATGCTTCAATGTGCTACTAACTAGATGAGATGAGTATGCTTATGTGACTTGATTTACTTTTGTGGCTTTCCTCCGCCTCTATCCGTGGGATATACCACCCTGTAGGGGTATGATGCAAGGAACCCCTAGAGGAGGGTTCCCCCACAGGTGCCATGGAATGATTGCATTGGCTACAGGTAGGTTAGGAAGAAGCCCACGGGTAAGAGAGATGAGCCACTGAGGAGGAGGGGTGGATGGTGGGCAACAAGAAATGAATCTGGAGAGCCCCCAAGGATGAGTGCCCTTTTAAGCCTGATGGGGAGTGACATAGTTGCTCCGCCCATTGAACCTCAGGCTTAAGCCCTCCCATTCAATGTGCTTATGCAACTAGATGAGATTAGAAAGATGCTTGTGTGACTTGATTTACTTTTATGGCTTTCCGCCTCTCATCCGTGGGATATACCACCCTGTAGGAATGCAGTACAAGGAACCCTAGAGGAGGGTTCCCACCTACATGTGCCATGGGAATGATTGCATCAGCTACAGGTAGGTTAGGAAGAAGCCCAAAAAGAATACCCAATCAGGTGTCGAGCATTGAAGAGAGAGAATGATGAATGAATGAATGAATCTGAGGAAATAAGGGCGGACTTCTTAAGGAGAGAGGAAAGCTGGGGCCACCATCTGCCTCCATCCAACAGTGGAACCTAACTAATTAACCTAAGAAAGCACTAACTCTAACTAATATTATGACCATTGGCATGGAGGAGAGGAAAAACCCCTTTGAGGAGAAACCTCTGGGGATCAAAGCCTAGGTCACCTTCCCTCCAGGCTGACGATTGATTTGAGGATGCATGTCATTAAAGAGAGCTTCATTAAAGAGGCTATGAATAGGAAGATGATGATGGGATACAGAAAAACACAGGTCAAAGAAGGAACAGGAGGCAACAATGAAGACCAATGATGCTGATTGCCACAGGAGGGCATTTTGCAGAAACATCTGAAATACCGACCCAGAACTAGGAGTCAATCGAAGGACGGAACATGAGGCAGCAGGGACCCAGGGGGTATGCTTGAGTAGGTGATGGAAGGCATAGATCCATGTAGAAGTCAGAGGAGCAAGGGTATCCAGATGCACTCACGAGAAGACAGAGGAAGATGCAGGCTGATGATGATCGCCTCAGGAGTGCAGCAGTCACTACAAGACAACTGAGGAAGAGGAGATAGGAAGGAACTTGAAATGAACTTGAATGAGGAAAATGAATTTGAAGTTGAACTTGGACGATGGTGGAATGCTCAATAGAACAACGTGACTAAAGAGAGTCCTCGAAAGGAGATAGATTCGAATTGAATAAAGTGATAGATTCGAATTGAATAAAGTGATGTGATTAAGTAGGCTCCTTACAAAGGTAGTATGCTTGATAGAGTGACATAAGTGGGCTCCTCAAAAGGAGGTGACTTCAAGGCAAAAAAGCATGTCGGAGAGGCAGTGATGCGATGATGGATTGAAGCCATGGAGGCTGGTACAGAAAGTGAGGTATGAAAGGACGAAGGATGGTAGGGAGATCAATAGGGTAGCTTAGGACCCAGCTGGTATGGAATGAGAACTGCAGTAGGGAGAGTCGATGAGGAGGCAGATGAGCATATGATCCATGATAGGCATGCCAAAAGAAATATTGAAAGCAGGCCAGATGGAGCAAGTGAATATCGCAGCCTTGTAGCGAAACCACAAGAGCATGGTGAGGAAGTGGACACCAAACCTGTTACAAAATGGTGCCATCTAGAGGTCAGAAGAGGTCATACAAACTGAAATACATAGAAAACAGTCAATAGAGTCCATTGAAATGCAGCATTAGGGACACGGGCCAGAGTAGAGGAGGCGATGGGAAGGACACATATCAAGTAGTCAATGCAAGGAGGACACCAATGTAGAGGCTGGAGGAGTGGTGTCTAGAGCAGAAGAAGGGACGGATGCAAAACATTGAGGAGAGAGGAGGAGATTGGGTGGGGGAGAGAACCAGAGGATCCCAACACCTCGAAACCAGCAAGCAACAATTCAAATAGCTGGAAAGCACTGAGCACATAAAAGCCTAAACCCAAAAGGCATGCAGGAAACCCATAGACATAAGCAGAAACCACTGCTAGAGATAATGCAGCCCAAAACCGAGGATATGCAGCACTGGCAGTAGAGTAGGCAAATGTGACTCTACCGATAAGATGTAGAGACATAGTACAGGATATTAGGTAGGGTCAGAATGATGTGAATAAAATGAATAATGGTCAGGCTGAGCCCCATAACGTGTACAAATTTGCATGCCAAAGCAGGACCCCAATGGCTGTGCTGATGAGCTGGAGAATGAGGGAGTCAGCAAACAGTTAGGCAGAAGGACTACGAAGATCAAGCGTCATCGATGGATTACGGAAGACCCAGAGGAGACCGATGCTGCTGAAGCTCCACCATAGCTGCTAGAGGTGAGAGCGCTGCGGGAGGCTACACACATCCAAAGCCAGAGCAGCAGTGTGAGGACTGGAGAGCGAAAGACAGATGCTAGGGTGGGAGGAGCTGGATGAAGAGCTCCCACAGCATGCAACCCAGCACAAAAGAGGTTGCAGAGGCTGGGGCAAGCAGCGACAATATAGGAAATATGGTGGATCAGCCACTAATGAAAGGAGGGCAGTCCTACAATAGCAGCCAGCAAGCTCCAGGTGAGTGGCACTAGAAGAAGAGAAGCCAACAATGGAAAGCCTGAAAGGAATGAAAAGGAACCGGGCAGTAGTCTGAACTGGGGTTGGCTACAGGGTGGGAGAACACCCATAGATGGAGCGAGATCTGCAAATGTCAGAGGCCACTGGAAATAGGAGCAGTGGGCAAGTAGGAATGGAGAGGGAGAGAGAAAACAACGAAGAATGGCAGGCAGGATCGGAGAGGACAAACGGGCAGGATAGAGTACAACACACCCAGGGCAAGTGCCACAAGGGGAGACAGAACCAGCATCTGGAGGTGCCCCAATAAACAAGACAACAGCAGAGTAAAGAGGGTGGCCCCTCTGGTTTGCCACAGAAGCGAATCCTGGAGAGCCCCCACAGGATGAGTGACCTTTTAAGTCTGACTGGGGAGTGGCGTAGTGTCCCATTGAACCTCGGGCTTAAAGCCCTCCCAATGTCTCATTCAGAGGTAAAAACATTGGGGTGGCTGAGGGACAGCAATGTTATTTACAGAACATTTACAGCCACTCCATGGTCCATCCTGACAAAGAGACGTGTTTCTCCTAGCTGGCTGTATTGCAACAATGTGAGTGCAGTATATCAATTACCAGGCAACAGAAAAAAAACAAAGTAAATGTTGCAGGGAACTTTTTACACATGTTCTGTTGCTCCACATGGAGAATGTGTGCTCTCTTGACACTTACAGGTAGCTTTTTCAAAATGCAGGTTGCATAGAGGGACTGGGGAGGGAAAAAGAAGAGGATTCTGCTGGTGGCCAACCTGGCAGAACAAAATAAAGACAGGAAATAGAGAAATAAGGGGAATAAAAGTGCTGTTGCAACAGACTTGAAGGGTGGAATGGATAGAAATTATCCCTCAAATGCAGCGGAGGGTCCAACCCCTACCACAGGGGGCAAACAGTGTCAATGAGTTTATCCGGGTAAGGACGGAAATGCATAGGCAAAACATTAGTCCTTCAGTGCGATGCTGCAGGCTCCCAAACATCTCAGTGAAGCATGATGCCCAGATGGTTTGGGAAATTATGACAACAGCAAATCATAGGCAGAAGCGATCCTGAAAGACTTCAGTGTCACCAGTATAGATTGGCCTATTGAAAGGATTAATGGCAGAGCTGAGACTATAATCCTGTCCACTTTCAAGGCTGCTTCCTAGAGCACTATATCCAACTGGTTACTAGTGCAACTCCTATACCCCTCTTTTGGGGTTATGAATAGTGTGCTAGATACCCCTGATATCCAACAGTTAATAAAGCAGACCTACTCCCGGCTCTGGTGAAAGCCACAGGGACCGGTGCCAGGTGGTAGGGGTTAATGCGGTAGCATAAGTCACAGTGGAATGCTGCAGCTTAGGATTCATAACAGAATCAGAAAGAACCCTCAGAGAAGGAAAAGCAATCTAGTCTCTCTCTCTAACTTGTCATACCCAGCTTCCCACCTGCGGTACTACTTCAGCATAGAAGTAAAGTGGTGGGAGCTATTCTTTTGATTCCCCTCCTCAAGGGAGGATTTTCCTGGTTGAGGTAACTGAATGGTTTCATGAATAGAATTCAGAAACTGTATTCACTACTAATACATGGAGGTGCCCTTTGCGTGCCTGAGAGGAGAAAAGTTACATTACTGTGTGTAACCCTGGGCACAGTCTCTGTCATGTAAAACCCATTCTTTTGGCTTTTCAACACGTTTCTTTAAAGGACAGGGAACTGAGCAGAGGCAAAACTAGGGATGGGCATTAGGGACCTAAGCCCTGAATCTCTATTCATTAGCCCTGAATAAATTATTCACAGTTCTTAAACCTGACATCTGGCCTATTTGTTTGTTTTTATCACCTGCATGAGGGTGGGAGCTTAAGCCCCAAATCTTTTCAGACCCTAGAAATGCCACTGGAATTAAGATACCCAGTGATGTGCTCCTGCTCAGCTCCTCCTGCAGATTTCTTTTTCAGCCTGGTGACTGCCATGGGCAACTGGCATTTACTGACTTTGAAATGGAACTCTCCCCACCTACAGGAAGGTGAGGAAGAAGAGGAGTAGGGAGGTTGACGAGAATCAATATGAAATGTACTGATTTGATGGGACTGACATGGCTTACTGATTTTAACTGCTCTCTGAATGAACAGTAGAATTCAATAAATTGTATAATGCTTGACTCAATTCCTGATGTGGACATTGGCAGAGTAGAATAATATTTGGGTACTCTTCTGGTCACAACAGCACATGGCCCCACAACCAAACACTTTTAATACCCTGTCTGGCCCCTTCCATGGTGGAGGGCTCTGCAGTACACAAGTACCAGGGCTCCATTACACCAGGTTTGGGGCCACTCTTGATATAGTTCTCAGCACTGAGGATATGATCCCCTACAGTGTAAATCTCTAGGAACTGGTAGAAGGCAGGGACCAAAACCAGGTCAGCTTCTCCCTGGTGACAGGGAAAACCAGCTGAACCTCCATCACAAGGAATAGATACTTCAGAAAAGCAGGTTAAGGATCTGGTATCCAAGGATCTGGAATGGCTGCATGAGGGTGGCAATGCTGACCACATGTGGTGTATTTGTTTATATGCACAGTTCTGTGTCTCTTGTGGTTATAAGAGTGCATTCTTGAGTTCTTTGGGTGAGAGCATTGCAAAGTGAAGCTGAGCAGCTCTGCTACACAAAGGACTCAAGAATGCACTTTATAACCACAAGAGACAGAGAACTGCACATATAAACATATTCTAAATCATGTTGAGGATTTTGGTTTTTAAAATGCAGCTTGAATTTAGAATAAAATTTTCCGTCTTTGTAGAAAATTGAAGAAACCCTGTGTAATGAAATGGACCATGTTAACTGAACTCAGAACTGTAGAACTTTAGAACTGTTTGCATGAGACAACCTCGTGTGGAAAAGAGTACTTGGAAGGTTTAAAGATAAACCATCCTGACTGGCCAAGAGTGTCATGATTTATAATTTGTTGAAGAAGGTGCTCAAAGCAGCTGTAGAGGTCTGCATTCCTAAGCGGTAAGGAAATGAGTCAAGGAGTGCACCTGTCTTAACAGGAACTAAGGCAACTAATTCTAAACAAAGAGCAGGTCTATGACCACTAAACAGAGAAGGCTGACTGCATTGTCAGAGTGCAGAAAAGAGCAGTACTGAGAGGCTACACAACTAAAATTAAGAAAGGCAAGCAAGGGCTGGAAGCCAGGAGTAGCAACAGGAGGTGCAGACAACACCAAAGCCTTCTTCCAGTATATACATGAAAGGATGAAGGTGAAGGAGGGATTGGATCTTTGAAATCAGAGATGGGGAGGAACCTATAAGAGAACCTGAAGCAATGATTGAAATGGTTAATGAGTACTTTGCTTCAGCATTTACCAAAGGGCAGAGCCATCATTTAGTGGTAGCTAGGGTTGTTGTCAAGACCTCTATGATTTCTTTGTAACTCCCTATGATGACTATTGCAACCCATAAAATAAGATTTTCCTAGCATTTTAATATATAAAATTCAGTAGGTTAAGGAGCTTTGCAACCCTTATGGTTCTACTGAACTGAGATTTTGCAACCCCTATGGTTCTGGTGACATGACACTACTGCCAAAGGACCTCTAGTGTGGCGAGAATGCTCATTAGGAGGTGCCACAGCATCAGGAGTAGCCACAGTGCAGCCAGTGAACATCATAAGTGCCCTGTTAGCTAACTAATTAGCAAAGATCAAACTATATGAGGCTCATGGGGCAGACAGGATACAACACAGGATCATCACTGGGCTAAAGGAATAATTGACAGTGTTACTGTAAGTTAATAGGGCCTCTGAGGGAGGTGCTTTTATGGCTCTTTTTTTACATCCTTTCATTTCATTTTCAAGAAGGGCCCCAGGGCAAAGGCCTCAGAGAACATTTCTTATTAAAGTGCCATGTTGGTCTCCTGCAGGGTTCCCAGCCCAATAGGAGACCAACATGGCCCAGTCAAAATGTTTTGGTTGTGTGGTCACCCAATGTGACAAGTTCAGGATTTTATTTATTTATTTATTTAGTTATTTTTTGTTGATCGGTAAGTGCACTAGGCCAACATATGCTTATTTTCAGGCATGACCCGGGAGGTTACAAGGCAGAATTATACTCTTAACAATGAGAACAATAGCAAACATTGACATAGTGCTTCAGTTGGCAAAGTACAAAGCCAGGGCAAGACAGATCAGATTACTTAGGACACAAGAATGCATTCAGTAGGATGATATTCTCTACAGAAACAGGTTACATAGGGTGCAGGATAACAAATGTTGCAGGAAATAAATACATTATAGCGAGAGGGTGTGGCTACATGCAGTGCAATAATACAGAAATAGAAACAAAACAAAAGAACGAGTGCTGATGGTTACATGCAATCCAATAAAACATTCTATCAACCTATTTGGCATAGTAACATGTGTATATCTGGGACCTGTAACCAGGAGACTACCAGGACAAGTGTCCCATTCAAGCGGGAGTTCATGATTCACTAGAAGCATTAGGCATGGGGTCGTGGACAGGACAAGGTTAGACTGAGCAAGTGCATTGGAAGTGCTGGATCAGGAAGGTGTGGAGTTGATTTCCGAATGGGGATGGGGCTTGGCACTGTCACATGTGTAGGGGATGCTGTTACAAAGTTTGGGGGCAGTGGTAGCAAAGGTCATAGTGCCATACTTGGACCTTGACCGTGGGATGGTCAGCTGGTTACTGTCAGAAGATCTGAGGGAGTAGAGGCTATTACATGGTACAAGGAGGGAAGCTAGGGAGAGAGGTTGCTGATTTAGAAGGGTTCTGTGGATGATTTCCCAAGGAGAGGTCCATCAAGGCAGAGGAGTGAACCAATCTAGTCTGTTGTAAAGTGTACAGTGATGGGTGAGGCGGTTACACACAAGCAAAACGACATACGTTATTATAACCCACTTCCCATTTGTGCCTCAGAGGTAATAAAAGCACAAGAAAATACAGGTAGGCCGTAAGTGAGCTTTGGAAGGAGTAAACTGCTTGCTATGGTTTTCGAGCTGACGAGGGAGGTTAGGGCTAGCACTGTATGCTAACCCAAGGCTGGAATTAACCACCTTGCAGATGGCTGTTATGTGGAGCAAGAAGTCCAAAGAGGAATTGATGTGACTCTAGGTACTTAAAGGAAGTTATAGTTTCCAGAGGGGACTGTCATCACATTGCACTCACAAATTGGGTAGAGTTCTTAAGCCAATAGGGGTTGCAAAAGCATTGCTGGGGCTTAGATTGGTTCATAAGGAGTCTGTTGTTTCTAAGCCAGGCTTGGATGGTCCTGAGATATGAGGTTAGGGTTTTGTTAATGTCGACCACTCCAGGAGCACTGCTGAAGAGCACCAGTTCATCGCATACAATAGAGAGGTGCAGTGTGTAAAGGATGAGCAGAGGTGGCTAGCGCCATGTGGTGTAATGGGCCCCGACTGAAAACAAAATCCCTGCTGTTTCACTGATGGCTCACAGAGCCTGAAGAGGGTATATTCCATTTCCTGTCTGATTGCAGGGCAGGGTATATCACTGTTTGTTTTGAGGGTACATCCCTATCTGATAACAGGGTATATCCCTGTTGGAGAACAAGAGGGTAAAATAAAAAACAATGTTTGGTTTTCTAAATGAAAAGAAATCGCCAACCCTGTAGCACTACAGTGCCATTAGCACTGCTAACTACTCTGACAAACTCACTTTCTGAATGGGCCTTGGTCACTCAGGGCTAGCCAAGGAAAGATGACTTAGCATCCCATAGATGTCTCTTCTCTCGAACATGGAGGCACAGACAGTGTCCCTTTGTGGGACTGCTGCAGTGCCTTAGCTTGAAATGGGTGCCGGATGGTAGTAGCTGAACAAAGTAAATACACAAAAAAGAAAAGAAATAAAAGGATTTTAAAAGAGCAATAAAAGCAGACAGCCTTTTTCTATTTGTGAGATAAATAATTACAAGCAAGAAAGGGTTAGTAAGATAATTAAACCATATATGTGAAATGTTGGTGTCTATGTGGCAACTGGGAAGCAAGAAGATTTGGGGAATGTTGTTTTTGCAGGCTTTATGCAAAAGCAGAGTGGTGAGTGGTGCACTGTGCAGTGTACCGAGTTTCACAACCTCATTGTATGAAGTGTCAGTGGCTCAGTAGGTAGCACACTTGCCTCTGAAAGGGGTGCTGTACTTCTGAGGTGCTGCCTTCGGATGAGATGTTAAACTGAGGTCCCATCTGCCTGGATTGGTGGTAGTTCAGGTGGATGTTAAAGATCCCATGGCACTTATCGAAAAGAGTAGGGAATTTCCTGGTGTCCTGGGCAAATTTCCTCATTCACTAAAAATATCACCAACAGCTTAATCTGGTTCAAGGTCAGTTGGCATTCATCTGTATCCCCTCCCCAGGTCGTGACTGAAAATAGCCAGGATTTGTCTAGTGCACTTACCCAGTCAACAAAACTAAATAAATAAATAACATGAGAAGCAAGTTATTATCACTCACTGGGTTTAGCATGTTTTTCATTTCTTTACTACTCTCTGTGCCAGCGTACATGCTCAGTGTTCCACTCATCTCACTTCCATGTTCAATGGCCAGTCTATTAATGCTGAGGAGGGAAGTGGTTGAAGGAAACTGGCTTTCCAGCTAATTACAGTAATTGAGAAAGAACAAGGGTAGCATGAATTCCCAGTGCATCTTAGAGCACAATACTGGCTTGCAGTGATGCTTTGGATGTATTGCAATCAGGAACTGCTGATTACTATTAGGAGCGATGAACATCACTTAGTATATCTGGGGTTTTGTTATACCAAGGTTCAGTATAGCATGGGTGCACTGTATATTTCTGGGACTCTATCGCGCACTGAGTAGTGTTTTAGGGGCAATGCTGAGGTAGTAGGGGGCTCCTAAAAAGTACAGGGTATAGCCCTGGGATTCTTACACTACTGATGATCACTCCCAATAACACATACATCAATGTTAGAGATCTGGGCTAAAGCCCCTAGCCATCCTTTATACTAGTTGAGCCAGATGCAGTAAGAACTAGAGCCATGCACTTGATACAACCCTCTGGTTGTGGCAGTCATTGACGGGTGCAGGTTGGTTCAGTGATAACACAGAGGATGAGTTACTGGACAATGTGTAGGAAACTATGTGGGCTAGCTCTGCCCCACTTCAACTTTGCTAGATTCAATGGTAAGATGTCTACCTGGGTGGTCCAGAGAGGCCCGCATGGCTGGTTGCTGGTGCTTTGTGACCTCCCAAATGCTGTACTTAAGTAGCCTGCACCCAAATAAGCTCTCCTTCTTTGGGACAGCAGGGGCTGGCATCATGCTTAGTCTTGACTACCTACAACCCTACTTGTGGCCCTCAGCCCCCACAATCCTAGTCATTGATTTGTGTCTATTAAGTTAGAACACTTGAGTTCCATGTTTTGATCTGGTACCTTGACCTGGGCATCAACTCCCATCAGATGTACTTCCAGAAAGCTCTGTCCTTACATCCCTGGCTCCTTAATGATCAGCCCATTACTAGGGCAGCCACACATGGTGAATCCACAGTTAAATCTGCTACTTGCCTTTGTTGCTCGCCCTGGTACATGATAAGGCAGTATCCATTACTTGGCTGAGGGTACCAGATGACAACTTTTTCCTTCTCTTTTATGTTTTCATCTGATAGCGGAATTAGATGGGCAGAGCTAGAACCTAGAAACCCTGTCAATATGGTGCTTAGACAGGGTGCAGAGTATAACTAATCCTCAGAGATCAGGGATGGTCCCAAGTTGATAACAGAGCTGCCTCTCCCTTCACTTCCCTTTATCTTACCTTGCACCTCTCCTTCTTCTTTCATTCTCTCTTCCCTTGATTCTTCCAATTGATCATTCCGCCACCCACTGCCTTCTCCATTTTCCAGTGTGAGTATGGGACACCCTACATGGCAGAATCTCTTTGGCAAGATTTACTAAGCTGTTACACTTCTGATAGGGCTGCCATGAGGTGAATAGCCTGATAGTGAGAGGGACTGATGTTGCCAGTGCACACAACAGGACAAATGTGTTGTGGGTCCTCGACTTCTGCAGTTGCAGCATCAGTTCCTGCCCTTGCGCTGGATCCTCGATTTGAGGAGGCTGGCATGAGCACAAGTATGCTGAAAGATGGCCTACTGCATGATAAGTTTAACCTTGTCCACCCTGCACAGCAAAGTCACCACCATAGACGAGTTTGCACATACCTGATGGCATTGGATGTTTGTATTATTCAACTGCAGAGTAATGTGATAATTGGTGATGTAGTTGGTGCTGTGTGATTGCTCACCAGGAGCAGACAGTGCACACAATCTGCTGCTTTTGCTAAGGATGGTGTCTAATTTCATGACCTGCTGACTAGGCGTTATTTCTGTTTCTCCTGACACTGTGTATAGCCTAAAGTGTATCTTGTTGTACTGTGTCGTATTTCCTGTACTCTCCCAGGTTGTACCTGAAAATTGGCAATTGTCTTGTCTAGTGTACTTATCTGGTTAACAAAAGCTAAATAAATAAATAAATATTTGAGCACTGAAACAATTGCACAACCTCTAGCTCACGGTGATCTGTCACGCTTGTGAAGTCTTGGAGAAGGGGTATCCTGCTTCATGCTGTTTTTCTCCTGCTCGTCCTACCCTCCACCTCCTTCCTCCTTCATTACCAATAGGGTGTAATAACGGCCCTAAGCTGCTCTGTACACACCTCCTCTGTATGGTAGGTTTGGTCGCTGCCCTGTGATAATGCAGTACAGCACATGTCATATCACTAATTAAAGACTATCCCTTTGTAGTCAGTATTGCCAGCATGTCTTGTCAGGTCTCTGCAGTACATTAAACACTCTCACCAGATCATGCATGTCTCTTCATGAAAGTTTTGAAATTTTGATGTTAGGGGTATATAGGGTCTTACCCTCCAGAGTCATTCTCATTGGTTTTCCCTCTCTTTTCTGACAAGCTAGATCCCAGTAGCTGTCACTGGGAAGTAGAGTTCCATTCCATGTGACCTTCCTCTACTAGTCTCTCCCTGTAAGGTTGTGAACTACTGTCCTTTTTTTTTCCATTTAATTGCTATAGTAGACATTATTGATACATTTTTCTGCTTATTTCATGTCTTGGTTCTCACAGTGATTCCTAATTATGGCAGGAATCATCCTAGAGTATATCTTGGGACTCACTTGTCTAGTGCTTTTCTGTTGTCACAGATTAACATTGTTAAGCTATGTCTTGAAAATCCCTTGCCTTGTGTAAGGTGGGCATTTCAGTCTGCCCTAGAGCAATTAAGACTACATTCTTGGGCTATGGCCGATTTTGACATTTCATGTAGCCTCAAAGTACCTACACCATAGGGACCCGGAAAGGAGGTGGGCCCCTCAGCTGTCATGACTGCTATCTGCTCTTTAATCTACACTCACTGGTTTCTGATGGGTTTGACCATTAAGCCACACCAGTGGATTACCTGGAATGTTTGGGGACTAAACTCTCCAATAAAAATAAGGTGCTCTCCCACCTTAACAAAGTAAAATATGATATTGCCCTAGCACAGGATAAACACCTGCTCCGAGCTGAAACCCAGAAGCTAACCAGGGAATAGGTGGATCAGGTGATGTGGTGCTCATATGCTACTAAGGCCAGAGGTGTTACCATCTTCTTCCACAAGGTCCTACAGATCCAGATCCTAGCTACAGCACATTCCAAAGAAGGGTGATAGGTACTGGTTAGTGCACTATTGAACTCCTAGTTGATAGTGATAGAGAAAACGTATGGTCCCAACACTGACTTGGACGCCTTCTTCCTGGACTTTGCACAGGAGATCTCCAATATGTTGCAGCTAAGCGACAGGATGATCATGGGAGGGGACTTTGGGCACAGCCTAAAATTAATGGCGGAGTTGGGAGATTCAGAAGGATGTAAGGAAGTATTTCTATACAGAGAGCGTGGTGTCCACCTGGAATGAGCTGCCAGAGGAGGTGGTATCAGCAAGGACAGTTGGAGCATTCAAGAACATTCACAGAGACCACAGGTTGGGAAACCATATGAGCGTACACCCATTACAGTGACAAAGGACAAATGGCAAGTACTATTTGTTATGCTAGTAAAGGAGGGCAGGATGGGGAGGGTGGAAGGTCGTTACCCTTAATGCTAGCAGTCTTGGGAGGAAAACTGCAGAGTTACAGGTGCTTATGGCAGAGGGAGAGGTGGACATTGCAGCCATCACAGAAACATGGGCCACCCAATACAATGACTGGGACCTGTCTGTACCAGGGTACAGGTTATTTCTAGGGACAGGGTGATTGGGAAAGGATGGGGTGTGGCACTTTATGTGAAGGAAGGACTGAAGTGTGTAAGGGAGGAAGGTGAGGAGGGTAGTACGGAGTCAATTTGGATGCAAATCCAGGATTCCAAGAATAGGATTCTTAGAATGGGAGTGGTGTACAGGCCACCATCTCAGATGGAGGAGTTAGACAGGAAACTAGCAGGATAGATCAGGAGGACCTGTGAGAAGGGTAGTGTGGTGATTGTGGGGGACTTCAACATGCCAGGAGTGGAATGGAGTACCCCAACAACCAGGAACAGAAGGAGCAGGTACTGCTGGATGCCTTCAGGACAGCTTCCTGCTGCAAATGGTCAGTGAACCAACCAGGTTAGGGAATACCCTTGACCTTGTGCTGGCAAATGGGGACTTTGTGAGAGAACTTACAGTGGAGGAACTGCAGTCAGGGAGTTACCACCACTCAGTATGGCTCACATTGGATATGGGCACGGAAGGAGTGGAATCTGGCACAAGAGTGTTGGACTTTAGGAGGACTGACTTTGGGAGGATGGGAAGTGATAAAAGGGTACCTGGCCAGAATTCAATCTAGTATGGACACTAACCACAGGTGGGAGCTCATAAAGCTGGGGTAGTGGAGGCAACCAAAACCTGCTGCAAGGCCAAGAGCAAGAAGGCTAGGGCTAAGAAACCAAGCTGGTTGAGCAAGGAGGTCATAGATAAGGTAAGGAGGAAAAGAGCTGCCTTTAGGAAGTACAAGAAAACAGGGAGAGGGAGGACAGGGAGAGTACTTGACGGAATTGAAGGAGGTGACAAGGGCAGTAAGGGGAGCCAAGGCATCTCGGAACTCAGGCTGGCACAAGGCATTAAGAAGGGAAAGGACTTCTTTAGATACATCAGGAGAAAAGGAGCTGTAAGGACCACATAGTAAGGATTAGGAAGGAGGGGGTTGGGTGGAAGCAGGGTGCGATAAGGCAGAAGCACTAAATGAGTACTTCTACTCAGTATTTACTAAAGAGAGAGGGAGTGACACCAAGGGGGAGAAATGAGGGAGGGGTGACAGATGGGGAAATCATGGAGGCAGAGTTTGAGAGGGTTTGAAGGTACTGAGGGTGGATAAGGCACCAGGACCAGATGGCATCCATCCCAGGGTACTGAAGGAGCTGGCAGAGGTCCTTGCAGGACCTTGGCAGACCTATTTAATGCCTCACTACATTGAGGTGTGTCACCTCAGGACTGCAGGATGGCTCATGTGGTGCCCCTCCACAAGAGTGGCCCCAAGGATGAACCGAAACTACAGACCAGTGAGCCTCACATCCATCATGGGTAAGCTAATGGAGACTATCCTAAAGGAAAGGCTGGTGGCCCTCCTAGAAGCCAAAGGACTACAGGACAGCAGACAGCATGGCTTCATATGGGGCAGATCCTGCCAAACCAACCTGGTGGAGTTCTATGACTGGGCAACTAGGCAACTGGACAGGGGCCATGCAGTGGATGCCCTGTATCTAGACTTCAGTAAGGCATTCGACTCGGTGACACATGGAAGGCTGGGAGAAGTTAGTAAGTACAGAGGCAGGTGCAAAGCTGGTGAGATGGGTAGAGAACTGGCTTCAGGGACGGCAACAGAGGGTGGTGATGGGTGGAGCTCACACCCAAGGGTAGTGATGAGCGGTGTTCCACAGGGCTCGGTGTTGGGACCAGTGTTGTTTGGGATATTCATTGCAGACATATCATGGGACATCAAGAGCAAGATCAGTCTGTTTGCTGACAATACCAAGGTAGAAGCAGTGGTGGATGACCTAGGGGGTGGCAGGGGTTACAGGATGATCTGGCAAAGTTTGAAACCTGGTCAGACACCTGGCAACTGGGGTTTAATGCCAAAAAGTGCAAGGTGCTGCATTTTGGGATGAAGAACCCAAGGAGGAGTTACCAGCTGGGGGAGTGCAGCTAGCCCAGACAGAGGAGAGGAGAGGATCTGGGGTGCTCATTAAAGGGTCAATGAACAACTCGGCACAATGTAGGAAGGCAGCTGCAAAGGCCAACAAAATGCTGGGTTGTATTGCAAGGGTATATCCTCGAGGAGGAAGGTGATTCTGCCACTGTATAGGTCATTAGTTAGACCGCACCTGGAGTACTGCGTGCAGTACTGGTGCCATAGTATGAAGAGGGACATTAAGTTACTGGAGGGTGCAGTGCAGTGCGACAAAGATGATCAAGGGGCTGGGGGACTTCTCATACAAGAGGAGGCTGAGGTAGTTGAACATGTACTCACTGGAGGAGAGGAGGAACAGGAGGACATGATTGAAACCTTTAAGTACATGAAAGGAATAAACAGGACAGGTACAGAGGGGCTGTTCAAAGTAAGGGAGGGAGGGACACCAGGGGCCATGATATGAGACTGGAGGGAGGAAGGTTCAGGAGGGAGATGAGGAGATACTTTTTACAGAGAGGGCGGTGGCTGGGTGGATATGTTACCTGCAGAAGTGGTATCCAGCAGAGCAGTGGGCTGCTTCAAAAGCGGATGGGACAGGACAAGGGAGGGTCAATTAAGGGAAGGGTGGAAGGAGAGCTGCAGATTAAGGGTGTTAGCTGCACATGCAAGCAGACTTGATAGACCTCTAGTCTTTATCTGCTGGCAACTCTCATGTTCGCACGATGTTTGTAAGAGAACCTGGGACAAGCACAAAGGGAACCCTTGGGACCAAGGAAGGAGTGAAGGAAGAAGAGGGAGGGACAGTTACAGGACAAGGTCATTGGTGTAAATTGTAAGGCAGACCCTGCATCACTTACTGAGCAGATGTGATAGACTGGGTGGTCTTCTTCTGCTGGCTCTTTTCATATGTTCATAAAGTGTGGGATCCAGCACTAGACAAGCTGTGCAGTCACTCACTGGCACCTATGAAATCAAGGAAAGCCCTCAAAGCTCTAGTGTCAGAGCTCAACCTTACCAACCACTGGAGATAACTCCACTCTACCCCCACCCATCACACAAGCAGCAGGACTGGCATCTTTTACTATCAGGGGCTCAGATGAAGGTTGTTTACCATGCAAGCAGTGGCCATTGAGCCAATATTCATATCCGATCATGCCTTCATATGCCTGACATTGAGCATTAGTCCTGCTAGTCCTGGGACTGGCCAGTGGTGTATGGAATCCTTCCTGCTGTCATTGCCACAATTCAAACCCTGGCAAGCCAAAGAGACTTTCACCTTCTGAAATCAATGACACACCAGAGGTGTCTAGAGCAATTGTCTAGAGGCAGAATTATCAGCTTCGCTGCTTATAACAAGAAGAACTGGTTTAAAGAAGCAGCTGACTTAGAGGTGGCTCTGAAAGAGAAAGAAAAGAGTTACAACTCTCGATGCCCACTCCCCACAGCTGCACTGGGATATCTTGCAACTGAAGTTCTGTATCAACTCCTCACCTTTACTGTTGCAGCACGGCTCTCGAATGACCTCTTATAGGTACTGAGAGTCCAGAGAATGTGCAGAGTGCTTACTGGTATATTGCACTGAGCTGCAGAGAGTGGCTAAACATGTTGCTGCCATCAGATAACCATCAGGGGCAACTGCCACTGATCCACTAAAAATCAATAAAGCAATCTATAACTTCTACGTAGAACTTTACCTGTCACAGTGGGACCCTTCAGCCTCATGGCTCTCTGATTTTCTGCAGGGGCAGCCTATCAGCCATCCCAGCAGTGTTACAGGCAGATCTTGAAACACCCAGTTCAGCATAGGAGCTTCAGCAGGCAGTGCATTCCCTACCGAAAGGTAAAACACCAGGTCCCGATGGCTTCTCGGCTGAGTTCTACTAGGCCTAGCTTGGCAGAAGACACCAGGAGAAAGGACTGCTGTGTGACTGGACTTCTCTGCTGGACTAAAGTAGAACTCTTGTACTTGGACCTTTAATTTAGGGTAAAAAAACTAACAAACAAAACAAAAAAAGTGTGTGTTTGTCTGAGTTAACTGAACTGAATGGTTATCTGAACAGTTATCTGAGAATAAATCTCAGGTGACTGAAAGGACTTGATAGCTGTGAGGTTTAAATTACTTGTAGAAAGATCTAGTAAGTAGGAGAGTGCTTAGCTAGAAGGAAGCTACATTTAAAGACTGCCTTAGAAAGATTCTGCTAGTAGCTTGGCAGAAGACACCAGGAGAAAGGACTGCTGTGTGACTGGACTTCTACTGGGACTATATTGCCCTCCTTCCTTCCCTCCACCCTCCCACCCAAAGTTAGTTCTACTTTTATAAGCACAGATTTGACTGACAACAGGAATTTCCTGTTTGGGAGCAGGAAGTGAGTGATTACAGAGCCACCAAAGACCCACCATCCTAGAAGGGCAGAGTGGCTCTCTGGCCCCTCTAGCTGCTGGAGGTCTGCCTCTGAGCAAGTAAGGGGTCTACTGAGAAATATAGGATATTCTTGTCTCAGGACAGGATAATCAGGAGCTTAAAGGGCACACAGGCAGAAAGTAAGGAGAGAGAGAGAAAAACAGAGGAAAGAGTAAGGACTGCAAACAGTTAAGGGGCCAGAAATAAGACATGATGGTAATAGTGCAGTGCAGTGACTATGTAGCAGTCTTCCGGGAGACATTCTGGAGGATGCGGTGTTGTCCCATCTGCAGACATCTCTCTGGGCTGAGTGAGGAGGTTGCTCATGTCCAGGCTGAGTTGGCCACGATTTGTGGGACCTCCTCTTCCATCCAGGGACCACCAGTGCCACTGCCGTTGCCTCAGAGGTTGCCAAGAAAGAAGAGTGGATGGACCACAGTGGGCTCAGCGAGGGTGAGGGTGGTGGAACAGAGGTGCATCCCTCCAGTTGTACCTCTCACAATTCCTATGCCATTCTGGCAAAGTGTGGTTCCTCTATGGAGGCACCCACAGTGGAGACCAAGGAGGATGCTGGGAACCTCCACAAGGAGGCCCACAAGAGGGTGACATGGGACCCCACAGGGAAGGAAACAACTTTTGGTGAGGGACTCCATTGTTAGAAGGTAGAACTGGGGAGGAAGGTGAGAGGAGGGAGATAAGGTGCCTGCCTGGCACCATGGCTTGAGGGACAGGAGTGAATCCTCAGGATTGCCGGAGCAGCTGCACAGGGAGGGAGCTGGATGTCATTGTCCACCTAGGGACAAATGACCTGGCTAAGAAAGGATTATAAAAGTGCAGGAAGAGTTTATGGAATTGGGGAGGGCCTTAGACAAGTAGCATGCACGGTAACCTTCTGGAGGTGCTGACCATCTTTGGCGTGGAGAGGCTGGGTGTTCCACACCATGGGATTCAATCAGTGGTTGAAAAACTGATGTGGAGCTCAGGGATTTGGCTTCATTGGGGACTGGAGGTCCACCTGGAGTGAAGCAAGCCTATACTGGCATGATGGGCTGCATCTGTCCAGGAGGAAACAGGATCCTAGGTGATAGGTTTAAATGCTTCATTGGCAAGCATTTAAACCAGCCAAGGGGAGGCACTGGAAAGGAGCAGGAAATCCTAGTCCCCCAAAAAAAAATCACGGTAGTAAGTGGGTAAACACCAACATAGAGGTGTTGATAGGGAGAAGGGCAGGAGTAAATGGAGAAAGTGACAAAGGCAAGAAGGACAGGGATGGGGCAAAAGGAGTAAGGCCATCAGGAAATGGAGGTAATGAGTACCAATGCCCGTAGTCTGGGCAACAAGCTCCCTGAGCTGGTGGCCTTGATGGAAGAGGATGCCTGGATATGGTAGCAGTCACAGAAACATGGTACACAGAGAACCATGACTGGGATGTTAACATACAGGGTACATAACCTACAGGAGAGACAGGCAGGGAGAAGAGGGAGGGTAACTCTCTATGTAAAGGAAGGGATAAAAGCAACTGAACAAAAGAGTAAACAGGGAGGAGAGGAGGCACTGTGGGTCACCTTGGAGACTGGAAAGGTCACCACAATCCACACAGGGTTGTGTACAGACCCCATGTCAGGGAGGAATGGACAAGGATATGATAGAAGGCATTCTTAGAATAGCAGAGAAAGGGAGATACTGTTGATGGGACACCTGAATATGCCAGATGTTAACTGGAGCACATTTGCTGCAGCCACATCCAAGAGTAGAGCCATTCTTGATGCTCTACAGGTGGCAGGCCTCAGACAGCTAGTTTCGAATCCACTTGTTAGGGAGCAATCTTAGACCTCGTACTCTCAAGCGGGGGCAATGAGAGGATCTCAGATCTAGAAGTGGGTTGCCATCTAGGAACAAGTGACCATCAAACAGTGTGGTTCACGTTAAACTCAGCTACAGAGTCAAGCCATACAAAAGTGAGGGTACTGGACTTTAGGAGGGCTGACTTTGGCAAGATGGGAGAGTGCCTCAGAAAAGCACTAGCAAACAGGCTAGAAGGAGGTGGTGGGCAACAATGGGGAATCATCAAAACTGCCATCACAGAGGCAACAAGCCTTTGTGTGAAGCGAATAAACAAATCAAAATGAAAGAAAAAGACACTATGGTTCTCAAAAGAGGTGGCTGTGAAAGTCAGGAAGAAAAGATAGCATTCGGAGGTATAAGGAAACACAGAAGGAGCAGGACAGAGGCTGTACCAGTTAAGGCAGAAGGAAGCAGGGAGGAGAGTCAGAATAGCAAAGGCCCAAACTGAGGAAAAGATAGCCAACTCGAGTTGAGAATGGGGATAAAACCTTTAAAGGTACATCAGCAGCGAGAAAGACAAAGGGAGGGATAGTGAGGCTGAATAGAATGAATGGTGGGTGGGCAGAGGGGACAGTGAAAAGCAGGGATACTGAATGAATATTTCTGTTCAGTATTCACAAAAGAGAAGGGGAAGCGCCTAATCCAATTAACAGAAGCACTCTTGATAGGGGTGGATCCCAGTCCTTTCACAGAAGAAAGGGTTCTGCAAGAACTCCTAAAACTGAAGGTGAACAAAGCAATGGGACCTGATGGAATTCACCCAGAATTCTAAAAGAATTAAGGGGAGACTAGTAAAACCACTGGCTACTCTTTTAATAAATCATGTGAGGATGGTGTGGTACCTGAGGACTGGAGGAAGGCAGATGTGATTCCCTTCACAAAAGTGGGACCAAGACAGAGGCAGGAAACTACAGACCTGTCAGTCTGACATCTGTGGTAGGGAAAGTGATGGAGTCACTTCGAAGGAAAGAATAGTTGAGTACCTAGAGGGCGGTGGGGGCACAGGACCCAAGGCAGCATGGGTTTACAGCGGGAAGGTCATGTCAGACAATCTAATAGATTTCTTTGACTGGGTGACCAAAGTAGTAGACCAGGGAGGGGCTGTGGACATGGCCTACCTAGACTTTAGCAAGGCATTTGACACAGTCCCACACAAAGATTAGTTGTCAAATTAACCAGCCTGGGAGTGGGTCCCAGGGTGGTAGCCTGGGTAAAACATTGGCTGAACAACAGGACACAGAAGGTAATTGTAAATAGAGTCCACTCTGAAGAAAGAGGGGTTACTAGTGGGTACCACAGGGTTCAGTACTGGGTCCAGTCCTTTTAATGTCTTTATAAGTGACATTGCAGAGGGACTAGAAGGAAAAGTATGCCTCTTTGCAGATGACACAAAGATCTGCAACAGGGTTGATACACAAGGAGGCGTGGAAGGATGAGAAGGGACTTGGCAAGGTTGGAGGAATGGTCAGAAGTATGGCAGCTAGGATTCAATGCAAAGAAGTGCAAAATAATGCACCAGGGAAACAAGAACCCAGGGAAGAATACACAATGGGGGAGGTAGTAACAACAACAAAAAGGAAAGGGACCTGGGGTAATCATATCAGATGACCTTAAGGTTAGCAAGCAATGTGAGAAGGCAGTAGGGAGGGCTGGGGTACACTGGGATGCAAAGGGAGAGGCATCAGCAGCAGAAAACAGGAAGTTGTTATCCCTCTGTACAGACAGTTGGTGAGACCCCATCTGGAGTACTCGTCCAGTTCTGGAGACCCCATCTCCGAGGACATAGACAAGATAGAGGCAGTCAGAGGAGGGCAACTAAAATGGTGCAGGATCTGCAAGAGAAGCCATATGAGGAGAGACTAAAGGAGCTTAATATGTATACCCTTGAGCAAGAAGGAGAGGGGGACATGATAGAAACTTTTAAGTACCTCAGTGGAATCAACAAAGTCAAAGGTAGCATCTCTCAGAAAAAGAGACGTGCAAGAACAAGGGACACAATTTAAAGATACTGGATGCAGTACTCAGATGGGGTCTCAGGGCAATGGAGGAAGTATTATTTCACAGAGAGGGCAGTGGATGCATGGAACAGCCTCCCTGAGGAGGTTGTGGGGTCTAAAACTGTGGGAGAATTCAAGAATGCATGGGACAGACATAAGGCAATTCTTGTGGGGGTAGGAAGAAATAGGCTGTTGGTTAACTAGGATCTGCGGCCTATCCTGTAGGTAGAGAAATGGGCAGACTAGATGGGCCAAGCAGTCCTTATCTGCCGTCAAAGTCTATGTTCTTTCTACTGGAAGTGGGACAACACCAAATGGCTACCATCTCTGATACATATGTGAAAGGTGCACTCCCACCTTCCATTTCCATTACAGAAGCCTTGGTCACCTCATTCCTAAACAAGGCAAAGACCTGCAGTTAATGCCAAACTATAGGTGAATCTCGCTTTCAATATGGATGCCAAACTAACTGCCAAGACCCGGGCGAGAGAGGCTGCAGACAGTCATTCCACACATCATAGCAAACCAACAAACATGATTTGTTAAAGGCAGATTTGCTATGGATAATCTTTAGAGCAGCTATTGATATCATATGGGAACCTCCAATAGTCAGGTCCCATCTCTACTGGTGAGCGGGCACCGAGAAAGTGTTGACTTGGCAGAATATGAGCACATATACCAGATCATGGGGCCATGGGTATTGGACCCAACTTTACCAATTGGGTGAACCCTCTGCACCAACCCAGCACATATTCAAACAGGTGCACTGGGATCACTGCAATCAACCTCCAGTACATGACAGGGCTCTCCGCTCTCCCCTACTCTTCTTGATTGCAAAACAGCCCCTGTTGCAAAGAATCATCAAGCTCCAGAAGTGCAGGGCATATGGCGTGGCACATCTCAGCTCAAAAGTTAGTACGCAGTAATGATCTGCAGGTGACAGTTTCTAATCTGACTGACTCCCTACCCCACCATCTAGGCATTCTGAACAATTTCACTTGGCTGTCAGAGTTATAGTGAACAGGAGCAAAGCTGAAATCTTTCCATTACAAAGTCACACCCAGGACTCCATCCAACACCTCGACCTCAAATGGGCAGTGTCCCACATATCCTATTTGGTATACTTTTCCTGAAGACTTTAACAAAACTAGTGGGTCTCAACCTTAACCCACTTTTTTTCCTCCTTGGAGACAGATTCTGTAGGTGGAAAAATTACGGCTATCTTTTTGGGGCAAAATTGCCGCTTATAAAATAATGGCGTTCCTAAAAATTTTGTTTTGTCTTAACAGCCTGCCAGTCCCCATCTCCTGTGCTATGTTTCATAGATTTAGAGAGCTCTTTGCTTCCTTTCTATGGGAAGGAGTTAGAGCCAAGGTTCAGCCTGCAAAGTTATGCACCCCAGGGTGAAAGAGTGGCTGGGCCCTGGCATGGCTATGGACTTATCACCAGGCTTCTAGCATTAGGCACAACCTCCGGCTGGTTATCCTCCAATTCTAGTTAAACTCCAGTCTAATTACCACTAGAAGCAGGCCTGCAGGTTTCCCACCATGGTCTATAAGACCTTGAGCTCACCAGAGTCTCGACACCCCAATCTCTCTTGTACAGTGGTTTGACAGACAAACCTGGTCCATTCTCCTAAAGAGTCAGAAGAATGGAATTAGGGACTGGGCAAGTGGAGCCACTGTGGTTAAATCCCAAGCTCACAGTGGAAGGAAGCCACTCTATTGGACCTAGGCCACCAGTTGCATCCCACATGCAGGCATCTCAATTCCTTCAACATGTGTTTGGAAGGTGGGAGCCTCTCCTATTTGGACTTTGACATGCCCTGATGAAAGGTTAGTACCTGAAGCACTGGTGCAGTGGTTGCTGCAGTCACACTGGCGCCTTAGCACTGTTACACTGAGCATTAAAGCTTTAAAATGCTATTTGATTTGTCCGTGCTGCCTTTGCTCTTGCCATTGTGAGTGCAGTCTTTGCTCAGTTTCTGTCTTGACTAATTGGGCGGGCTGCTCACATGCCTATGGAGGAGTATCGCAGTGGCAGTATAGCCTAGAGGTTAGAGGACCGAGGTGTGAACAAGCTTGGTACATCCAGCAGACCAGACCTGAGTTTGATTCCCACAACCTCCACTTGCATACTGTGTGACTCTGAGCAAGTCGCTTAACCACCCAGTGCTCCCAGGTCGCCTCTGAAACAGGCACTTGTGCCTAGTTAGCCTACCCAGTTACCAATGACTAAAAAAGAAAAATTGAACTTTTGGCAATCCTCCAGATGAGGCATGTTTTACAAGTGTTGAAACTAAAGGCACCAATGCCAGATACTCCATTAAGCAGACACATCTCTTTATGGTTGGCCAGCCATTGTACCTCAGGAGTGATATTTATGATTTTCTCTTCGATCCGCACTGCCCCTCTTATAAAGCAAAAATTGTCTGGCAGCAGGAACTGCACACGGCCATTTCATAGGAACAGTATGCCACCATATTAAAAGAGCACTCTGACTTTCAAAATACGCAGTGTCAGTTGATTTGGAAAAAATTCTCCACAGGTGGTACTGAACTCCTGAGGTTCTTGAGAAAATGGGAAGGAAGTTCAATGATTTGTGATGGCGATGCTAAGTGGAGGTTGGCACTTTAACCCATACTCTCTGGACCTGACTCTCCCTTAAACACTTTTGGTCACAAATCCATTCCTTTTGTGCCAAGGTACAACATGATCCAGTCTTCTGGATACTGGGAGGCCTCCTCACACAGGGACTTACAGTTCCAGAACAAAACTGTGACTTAGCTCTGGAGTTAAAAGGCAAATATTACTTCAATGAAGGTCCACGAGGCCCCAAAAGCAGTCAGGACTCTCGACTCTTTCAAAGCTGGCAGAATATGAGCATTTAATCCACTTCACTAATTACAACCCTAACTCATTTTCACTGCATTTGGGATTAATTTCTGCAACTGACCAAAATCTGTTTGCATAGCTTTATTACATATGTCATATTTGTTCTTAAATTGTTTTCTTGCCTAGGAGAAGCCCTTGCTATATGCAGGCTACATGTTAATTCACTCTTGTCAATGTGCTCCGCAACAACTTGTGCCGCACTATTAGCTCCAGCATCAATCGGCCCGTGTGCAAGCGTTCCCAGACAATTACGCCCTCCACATAAAGCTAATAAAATAAATCGGGGGTGCAGTTCAAGAATGAATTGTGCAGAAAGCCAATTGACATTGGAGCTAATAAACGGTGCAAGTTGTCATGGAGCAGATTGATCAGAATGATTTAACGTGTCACTGTATATGCAAGGCACTTTAAAACAAATCTGGATGTTTAACTGTTGTGCCTGTATTTATAAACTCTGTCACTGTTTGACCATTCCCCATTGTTGTTGCTGTCAAAAGTTTAAAATGTTAAGGAGTGTGCTGCATATGCTGTATTTTATCTCATTTTATTGTTTGTATGGTGGTATAGTCTCAACAAAAATATTTAAAAACAAGCATTTGTCAATGCCAAATGTTGATTGCTTATATGTGTTGTTTAGGTATTTGGAAGTGAAAGTACCATGCCTAAGAATTGTCACATGCTTCCCCCTCCAAGACATCCACTGTGTCTTTCTGTTCAGTATTCACAGAAGAGGGAGGGCAAGGTCCACAACAGTGCAGCAGTTGCAAAGGCATGAAGAAGTGGACAATAGTCCATTCACAGGCAGAAAAATCCTGCAGAAGGTGAGTAAATTGAAGGTGAGCAAAGCGATGGGACCAGATGGCATACACCCAAGGATATTAAAAGAACTCTGAAGGAAATAGCAGTTCTGACAGCCATGTTCATGGAGTCATTCAACACAGGGTGGTACCAGAGAACTGGAGGAGGTACATGTGGTCCTCTATACAAATCCAGCAGTAGGGAGGAGGTGGGAACTATAAGCCAGTCAGCCTCATTTCAGTAGTGGGGAAGGTCATGGAGACTTTGGTTAAAGAAAGGATAGTGGGGCATCTAGAAGCCATTGTAGCCCAGGACCACAGGCAACATGGATTCACAGTGGGAGGTCAAGACAGACAAATTTGGTTGATCTCTTGACTGGGTGACAAAGGAAGTAAATCAGGGTGGGGCAGTGGACAATGCTTACCCTGATGTAAGCAAAGCTTTGACACCATCCCACATAAGAGGCTGATAAACGAGCTGAGAGGCTGGGCATGGGGAAAGGGTGGTAAACTGGGTTAGAAACTGGGTAACAGACCGGAGGCAGAAGTGGTGGTAAATGGGGTGCAGTCTGGGAGAGGGATAGCCAGTGGAGTGCCACAGGGAGTGGTCCTGGGGCCAGTCCTGTTCAATGTCTTCATTAGTGACATTGCAGAAGGGTTGAAGGAAAGGTCTGCCTGTTTGCAGATGACACCAAGATGTGAACACAGTGGATACCCCAGAGGTGGAGAAAATGAGGAGGGACCTGGGGAACATTGAGAAATGGTCTGAGGACTGGCAACTGAAGTTTAATTCAAAAAGTGCAAAATTATGCACCTGGGACACAGAAACCCTGGGAAAGGTATAGAATGGAGGGAGGAGTTGCTGACAGTCACAAAGAAGAAAGGGACCTGGGGTTCTTATTTTAGATGACCTGAAAATGTCAAAGTGGTAAAGCAGCTGGGAGGGCCAGTGACATGCTGGAGTGCATAGGCAGGAGTATCACCAGCATAAGGAGGGAGGTAGTGATGCCATTATATAAAACCATGGTCGGGCTTCACATGGAGTACTGTGTGCATTTCTGGAGGTCACACCTTCATAAGGATATTAACAGGTTGGAAATGATCCAGAGAAGGGCAAATGAGATGGTACAGAGCTTGCAAGTCAAGACTTATGAGGAGAAATTAAGGGACCTCAACATGTACTCACTGGAAGAGAGGAGGGAAAGAGGGATATGATAGAAACATTCAAGTGCCTCAAGGGTATAAATATAACTACTGAGAAGTAGGAGACAGCTGCTATAGGCATATGTGTCAGCTTCTGTGTGACATTCTTTTGTTCTTATAAATCTATAATCTCAGTATTTCAGTAACCACATGGCCACACTGCCTTCTTTAGGCAATTTATGCTGATTGATGCCTGGTGTCAGATGTCAGACAGAGGGCTCACCAGATTGTGTTGCCATTTGAAAAACTTCAAAGAGTGTTCTTTTACTGGTAAGCATTTTGGAAAGCTGGTGAAGGTCTCACAATTTTTATTACAATTTTATCTCCTTATGTCTGTCCCTTTGGTCCCCCATCCCCACCCCAACAGTCATCAGTGGCTACAGTTGCAGCCTTCTTCTTGCCAAAATGGTGGGTGAGAACACAGAAACATAGAATTTGATGGCAGATAAGAACAGCTTGGCCCACCTAGTCTGCCCATTTCCCTACCTGATGGATAACCTGCAGATTCTAGTTAATCAACAGCTTACTTCCTCCTACCCCCAGTAGAATTGCCTTATGTCTGTCCATGAGCAGCTGCCTTCACAGTCTGTGAAGTCTGAAGTCTTTCAGTGCCACTTGTTGGTCATCTTCCAACACAGGCGAGGCACTGCCAGCCCAAAACTAACTCAGGACAAGCAGGTTTCAAAGTGGAGAAGAAATGGAGTGAGCAAGAATCAAGTACTCATTCAGATGTGGCGTCAATTTTAAGATCAACATACTGGTGTGGACACTGCAAATAGAACCCCAGCTCTTTAAACAGCCTTATGAAGAGTAAAGGCTTCTCAAAGCACTGGGGTTTTGTTTATAATACTGTAAAGTGGGCTGCATCTAATTCAGTAATTACTGTACCTTACATCTGGATGTACAGTGAGCCCAACTTTAAATAAACACTGCACCTAAATTAACACATGGTGCTATAGAAACATAAATTTGTCAGCAGAAAAGGACCACTCAACCCACCCAGTCTGACCAAGTGTTCTCTACCTAATTGTAACTCCTGCCTGTATATGTTACTGCATGTCTTATTCTGCCTGCATCCATCAGGACCTCCTTGTGAATGAGCTTGCTTAATGGATTTTTCCTGCAATGAACTTGAACCTACTCCACTTCCATAGCCCTATTGATCTCCGTTGACCCCTCCTTCTCCTTTTCTAATATACCCTATATTTATCTCATACATGCTTCATGCCCCAACCATTTTAGCTCCACCACTTCTCCTGGCAGTCTGTTCAAGGAGTCTACCACCCTTTCAGTAAAGAAATATTTCTTCACATCTATCCTGAATGCCCCGGTTTCATTATATTTCCCTTGGTTTGGGTGCTCATCCTCATTTGAAGGAAACTCCCCAACTATAACCTCTTTACCCTGTGAAGTACTTTTGTAGGTCTCGATCATGTCACCTCTCACCCTCCATTCTTCCAGAGTGTACATGTTGAGATTTTTCAACATTTCCTTGTAGGGATTCCTGTGAAAATTCTGAACCATTTCAGTTGTCCTCCTCTGGAAAACCTCTGCCTTATGTCCTTTCTGAAGTGTGGACTCAAACCTGGACACAGTACTCCACCTGGGGTATAGCAGGAAGTGATACAATGGCAGCACAACATCCCTCCTCCTCCTACTGGAGATGCCACTCCTTATGCACTCCAGAATCCAATCTGCCCTGCCCACAGCCTTGTCACACTGTACTGCCATCTTGGGTCCTCTGATATAATAACCTCAGGACCCTTTCATGTCTAGTGAGTATCAGTACCTCTCTCCATCCTATACTTGTCCCCATGGGCAACAGTCATGATCCAGCCATAGCACCTCTACGGTGCAAGGAGCCTGATCCACCCACCCCAAAGAGATAGATGGTGCCACTTGCCCCATGGGCAGCGGTCACGATCCAGCCATAGCACCTCTACGGTGCAGGAGCCTAAATCACCCAGCCCCAAAGGAGATAGATAAAGTGCGCTTGAAAAATTGTCACAATTTCTCCGGCTATGTGAGCAGCTGAACCGGATCATCACTTGCAATTTGCTGTTTTCAATTTTAGCGCCTTCTCAGGGTAGCGCTATTGGCTCCACGCCTGTGTAGAGTTAGCTGATTGGCTGGTCTCACTCACCTGAGACAGGAGCACCTGAGACATGTGGCTTAATGTAAGCCTGCATCCCTGTGCTCGGCTCCTAATTTATATATTTTAATTTAGCCTGTTCTGCTTAGCTCGTGTAAAGTAACTTACCATTCCCCGCTGCAGCTTCTCTCCAACTGTATGTGCACTGATTCAGTGCTAGCTCTACAAACTTCCCCTTGATTTTTCCCCAATTAAGCTTTCACTCTGTACACTGCCTTTAACTGAGTTTGTAAAAATGTTTTACTGGCTTTGTTAATATATTTTTAATCCTATTTAAGACTGTACTGGGTTTACATGCTTACTGCTATGGACTTTGAAAATTCAGTGAATTGTAAAATCTGTGTAGCCTCTGTCTTGAGCTTAAAGCTCCTGCCCTTGACTTTCATCCTTAATCATCTTCCTATGTCCCCTGTCCTCCTCTGTCTCTGTTCTGTCCCTCCTGCCCTCCCCATCAGTCTGTTCTTTTGTGCTTGTTTTGGATTCCCGAGTTAGCGGCACCTTGCCTCTATCTGAGACTGCCCCTGACTTTGTCTTTCAAGTTGGTGCTCAGCTCTCTTTGTGTGTCTCTGTTTAGACACCTCCCTCCATCTGCTTCTATTTAATCTGCTGTCTCCTTCCTTACAGGTGCCACTTGCCCCATGGGCAGCAGTCACGATCTAGCCATAGCACCTCCACAGGCGCAGAAGCCTGATCCACCCACCCCAAAGAGATAGATAAGATACGATGCTTGAAAAATTGCCACGATTTCTCTGGGTTGTGTGAATGCTGAACCGGATCATCACTTGCAATTTGCTATTTCAATTTCAGCACCTTCTCAGGGTATCGCTATTGGCTCCATGCCTGTGTAGAGCTCCCTGATTGGCTGGTCTCACTCACCTGAGACAGGAGCACCGAAGTGTGGCTTAATGTAAGCCTGCATCCCTGTACGGCTCCTAATTTATATATTTTAATTTAGGATTTAGCCTGTTCTGCTTGGCCTGTGTAAGTAATTTACCATTCCCCCGCTGCAGTTTCTCTTCCAACTGTATGTGCACTGATTCAGTGCTAGCTCTGCAAACTTCCCTTGATTTTTTGGCCCCACACCCTCCCCTCCCAGGCCCCTTTAACCCTCCCAGGCCTCCTTTAAATGCACACAGTCTCCGCCCACTCTTATCCAATGTTTCAATTTATTGGTTACTTACTGTCAACAATTGCAATTCCTCCGATCCCTTTTTGCAACTAAGCCTTCTAGCAGCTTTATCTCATTCTGTCTTGCTGAGGCATACCATTTTGGTACTTTAGGTTTGCTTATTGCTCACTAGCATATCCCGTCTTGCTAAGGCAGTTGATTTAGGTCAGGTGATCTCTCTAGTACGTAGTCTGCTCCAGAGTAGTAGCTAAGAAATTTGCTTCAAAGCCTCTCTGTCCCTAGTACTACTCTATAGTCAGGTGAACTCTTTTCTTATTAGCCTGACTAGGAGCTGTATCATAGGATTACTGCTTCAGGCTCCACTGCCTATAGTAGTATTCTGCAGGGATTAAGAAATTATCCTCCATTGACAATTCCTTCTCTTGCCTGCACTTGTAGTGCCCATTGGGTGATAATCTCATAATGAGGGCATATTACCTGCTTCTATGCTTGTCTTTGCTCATCTTACATGTATTGGACCCAAACGTGAATCAAAAATAACTCCTAAGTGGAAAATTGCTCTCTTTTTACATTGTCCGACCGGGACTTTTCCTATCAAGTAGAATAACTTGTATGTGCTCTAACTTCCCTAGCCCGCTTCTGGTCCTTCACCTGCACTGGCATATAGGAACTCTCCTAGAGCCTGTCAACAGGGCTACACCACCTTCTGCATACTCCCCCTACTCCCATTGACTCTCTTAATCAGGGTATTATTGTATGCAACATCAGGAAAACTGGAACTAGCCTCAGAACTTCCTATACTGCCACAGACAAATCACGTAACTGAAAGAAGACTCAGCCACCCACACTTCTCCTAGGACTCTGCAGGAAACTCTTGTTCTTGCTTTTACTATGCTCAGGAAATGTTGAGCTTAATCCAGGCCCTCTGGCACCCATGGAATCCCCAGCAGAGCTACAAAGCCTCAAGGGGCTTACATTCTTGCATGTTAATGTATGTAGCCTATTAAAAAATCACTTCTGTTCAGGCCTGGGTATGTCATACTGCTCCAGATTTTCTGGTGATTACGGAGTCCTGGCTCTGACTGGCACCAGTAACAACAAGTTAACATCCCTCCAACTCTTTGTTCAGAGCCGACAGGCAAACCAGAGGTAGTTGGGTAGCTATTTACATCAAGGATAAATTCCTGCCTTCATAATTGACTCAGCCTCTGTCCCAAAAAATTGAAAGCTTGTCATCAAAGTTTGAAATTGCCACGGTGTCTCATCATGCATAATAGGATGCTACAGACCCCTCAGCTGGACTACAGTTGTTAAAACATCTCAGAAACATCCTGGGTTCGGCATCTTCAGAGTGTATCATACTAGGGACTTCAACTTACACTGGCTCTCCAGTGCATCCACCCCACTTAAAATGTTCTGTGATTCCCTTGGGTTGTCACAGCTAATAAAGCTACTCATCCTAACAAGTTCAACCCTAATAACAGTACTCTTGGATATCATTTTAGTTAACAAACCCCATTTATTCTCCCATGCTGGCGTCTTTTTCTATGATATTAGCGACCATTGCTTCATCTGTGTGTAAGATCCACTCTTAAATCCACAACTGCACCAACATTCTCCTTTAAAAGGTGCATATGCAACTTTGATCTCCATGGGTATATATCAGACCTAAGAGACTCCATGCAATGGCAGGACTTCTATCTAGCCAAGTCCTGACTACGGCTTATGCTATTTTCTCAGAAATTGTGCTAGGGGCTCTCAACAAGTATGCTCCCAGAGTAAAATTTGTGCCAGAAAAAATCCTGTCGGTGGTTTACAGAAGACCTGAAAGATGCTTTATGGAGTAGGGATGTACTCTGGAGAACTGCTAGAGAACAAATTTAATAAATGACGAATTCTTTCAGAGGCGAGGAACCTCTGCACCAAAATGGTCAGAGAAGTCAAAGCTAATTTCTACCGCTCTCAGCTGGAGAGCTCCTCAAGAAATGCCTCCAAATTCTGGAGGACTATCAATAACATTGAAGGTCATACCACTGTAAATTCCTACCTACTAAATTTTTGATCAGCTATACTGTCATCTCCAACAGATCGTCTATCCTCGATACTCTCAATAATCATTTTGTACTACAGGGTTAGCCTTTGACTCCTCTCCTGTGAATATCCTCCACTAACAACTTAGATTGGATACACAAGAAAACCACATCCTCAATCCATCCTTCTCTCTGCAGCCTACCTCCTGAAATAAGTTGAAGATCTTCTCCTTCAGCTGGACACTAGGAAAAGTACTGGGCCGACCCTCATTGACCTGTACTTGTTAAAGGTTAGCTACTGTGTCTCACCAGTCCCAATTATTCATCTCTTCAACTTATCCTTGTCCCAGGGTGACCTACGCCCATTTGGAAAAAATGCACTTGTGGTCCCTTTGTTTAAGTCAGGAGATCCTAGTGACCTCAATAACTACAGGCCAATCTCCCTACTTCCAATCCTGTCAAAAGATGCTGAGAAAATAGTGAACTCCCAGCTTCGGAAGTACCTGGAATCAGAAAACTTGCTCAACCCGTTACAATCCGGTTTTAGAGCACAGCACAGTACAATCTCTCTAGCTAAGGTGACAAATGACTGGCAGCTTGAATTAGATGAAAAAACTTTGTCTGTGCAGTTTTCTTGGACCTAAACAAGGTGTTGACCGTTGATCACAGACTGCTTCTGTAGTCCCTCTGGAACACTGGTTTGGATTCCTATCCCTTAAATGGTTCTCCAACTACCTCTCAAGGACGACTTCAACAAGTAAAGGCAAGGAAGTTTCTCCACCAAAACCCCTATTGAGGGTGTACTGCAAGGTTCCATTCTTGGTTCCTTGCTCTTCACCATTATATTAACAACATAGATGCCCCATCAAAGAAGCACAAATGCACCTATTCGCAGATGATACAGTACTCTATGCTAGTAGCCCCACACCTGAAGTGGCCTGTAAAGCCCTTCAAAATGAATTTAATCTGCTGCAACATCAGCTTATAAACCAGAAACTACTCTTAAATAAAAAAAAAAACAAAGCAGTGTTCCTCTCACCCCCTCAAAATGCAATAAATCCTGCAATTGCTGGGACACTCCCACAGATCACTACCATTCTAGGTGAGCAGTTGGACTACGTACCAAAGTTCAAGTACCTGGGGTCTGGTTAGACCATAGACTTACTTTCCAGATCACTTAGAAGAACTGGCAAAGAAACTTAGACAAAGACTTGGTCTGTTCTTTAGGATTAATAATCTCCTCACAAGAGATGCTAAACTGAAACTGGCTCAAACTAACTTTCTTTCCCTATTGGATTACACAGACTTTCTGTATAGTCAGGGATCTGCAGGTACCCTAGCCAAACTCGATCGTTTTATCACAGAGCCATAAGATTTATCACGGGTCTTCCATACTCAGCCCGCCACTGTGCATTGTACCCGGCAGGGGATAGGTTTGCCACCTTTGGATGAGATGAAAACGAATACTAAACACACACCCCAAACTCCACCCTAACCCCGCCCTTTTATGACTAATGAGGACAACGCTTGACTCAGATTCACTTGAGTTATTCAAATTGCTGCTGATATAACATTGTGTACAACTTCTTTAAATTACATCATGATTATTATTTTTGGTTTTATTTGATTTAGATTTAAATATTTTAAATTTCAGTGTGTGTTAACATTTGGTGGGGTTAGAGGGGGTTCAGGGGACTTTCCATCCTGTGTACACAGCTTAGCTGACAAATTGAGTAACTACAAGGACACCTCTGACAACTGGCTAGTTTGGAACAGGTGGCCTTTTCTGCAAAACTCTTTCAATAAATAAATAAACTACACCAGTAATGGTGAGAGATGTAATTACAAAATCATCTGCATTTTAAGATGTGATACTGTCCTCCCATTGCTCCTACTCTAAAGTTATTTGTAATGTCAGAGAAGTTTTAAAATGGTAGGAACTATTCTATGCTGTTAAATACCCTATTTTGTTTTCCATGTCAGTCATACATAGCAGATAGCGTGATATGTGACATGATAGCATGGAACGTGCTCATGATGGTTTAAAGCTCTGAGCTGCAATTCTGGAGACCAGGGTTTGAATCCTACAGCCCAAACTTGCATACTTTGTGACCCTAAACAAATCACTTAATTCCCTTGTGCTCTCAGGTTGCACCTGTAAACAAGCTTTAGTTTAGTGTCTCTTCTGGTAAAAAAAAAATTATGTTTTGAAACATTTTGATAAATTGCCTAAATTTGCAGTGCCATCAAATCAGATTGTGTTCCTGTCATCTCATCAGCTACTGCTCTCTCTCTTCCTTTTCTCATTTATGTAGCTTAGCATGACATTAGCGCATTATTCTGTGCTGTTCATCTGAAAGGCCTGGATTGGTCTTCCTGGAATATCAAGTAGTGTGAAAATTGACAACAATAACTAATGAGGAGAGAGGCATAGTATTGCTAAAAATGAAATAAAATATTAGATTATTAATTTAACAACAAAAGAGGTAACATATTAAAATATAGGACAGACCTAAAAGAAAAATGGTGAACATTTAAAGGTATAAAGTATTCCTTATCACAGTAGTCAAAGGCCATACTCACAATGCAGCCTGGAAAGGATTAGTTTGATTTGCTGCTAATGGTCTTATAGCCCTACTTTACACCTCTCAGACTGACTGACATACAAAGGTCTGCATGACATAAGAATTTGTTTGTAATCTGACCATGCAAGTAAAATGGTGAAGGATTTAACATAATCTGTTTTACAAGCATGTGAGCATTCAAAATAACTGAAAAGTACTACCTCTGAATAAAACTGGATTAGCAGGTAAAGTTTCTGAAACACATTGTACAGTCCATACTGGGACAGGAAGCTACCCTAATGTGGTGCCTGTCTGGTTTCAGAAAAATGAAGGTGTTAATTAAGGTAATATTGTTTACCCTTCCGTGAATAATCTTCCAGTTTGCTGGTGTGAATTTAGAGGTGGCAACTGAGCAGACAGGGATACATTTGGCTCTTTAAGTGCCCTGCTCTTTGAAGGCACTTCCTGATTAGCATGCACTGCAAGCAAGCAAAAAGCACACTAAAATGTTAGACACTTACTTACAGTCAGATGAGAAGAAAATGAAACAGTTAGCAGGGATTCTAACAGGTGCTGCTTGATCCAACATAAAACGAATTTGCAATGGTGAAAACAGGAGGACCGAATCTGGACCTAGAAAACTGAATAATTCAGTCAAAACTGAGTAGGTGGTAACTCTTACAGGGGATGGTCATCCTTGCTTACAGACGCAAAAAATGCTGCAGTTTGGACATACAGAGCTATCTCAAAATAAACTGCCCCAGTATCTCTCTGTCTGTTTATCTTTGTGCACTCTGGGGAAGTATGCCTGAGAAGCACCTCATATATCTACCTTTGTGTTTACAAAGCAAAATCTCATTGGTAGAGCAGCCATCAGCTTGTGCTCCCTCAACTGTGGAACAAGCTGCAAAAAACTGAAATTAACTCACCCCATCAGCCTAGCAGCTTTTAAATCTCTATATCTACATCATAATAAGGAGTCTTGTGCCTGTCTACCCTAAATAGTGACTCCCATCCCATGCACAATTTTAGTACTACATGTTAAAATCCTGGTCACGCCTATAATCGACTCTTCCTCTCCCTTTTCTTCCCCCATGTCTGTCACCTTCCACATTCCTTTGACCCTGGTTCCAGCTCATACCGTATCACTATGTATCTTTTTATATTAGGTTTTATTTGTGTTCAGTACACTTGACCTGTATATTTCTTTTACTTTTATGAAAAGTTATGTCCTACCAAAACTAGCTGTATCTTCTGTTCCAAATATATACTACTGTCAATGCTACCTGCTGATACTTTGTATATACTGTATTATTGTATCTCACTTTATTTGTATTATTACTATTTTCTTGTGTGTTGCATCCCATGTATATTGTCCCTTGTTCTTTGTTAACAAACCCAGATCCACCTCGAAAATGAGCTTGCTCAACGGTGATCGCCTGGTTAAATAAAGACTTTGATTGATTGATTGATACACAGCATCGGGGTTCCTATACCCTAGGTACATGATTTTACACTTGTTGGCATTGAACCCCAAGTAAGTAAGAAAATTGAATTGATTTGAATGAATTGCAGGCTTTTAAGCAGCTTTTGGAGTGTGCATGTGTGTGATGGTGGGAGGCTCTGCTACTATAACTATTTGCTTTTGATTTGGTATAATGTGGACACACTAACCTGCTCCCCTCCGTGCTATATGGAGATAAAGAGGCAATAGCATTGGGCCAAGCATTGAGCCCTGTGGTACCCCACTTGTCATGCTCTGGGTGCCGAGAGCTACCCCACTCCACACACTCTCTGCACCCTCCCTGTAACTAGTTCTCTATCCATTTAGTCAGACCACCTTCCACCTGTACCCTCCTACTCCTCACTCTTTTCCTCCTTAGCCTGTGCCCTCCTCCCAGTACTCTGCACCCCTTTCCCCTCCTTATTCTTACTGGGTGGTGGTGCCTTCTTATTACACAAACCACTCTGCCTGCCCCTTCCAGGGTTACTACTCCTCCACTTTACCTATATCTAGGCGGTGACCTTATCAGGCTCCCCTGTCCGGACCTTTCTACAACCTCAGTCTTTGGACACCTCCCCTAATTTGTTTAAATCCACCTTAGTGAGAGATACCCCTGTAATCCTGCCTTTTTTTTTTTTTTTTATTCTCACTGGGCAGCGGTCAGCTTGGTCATCCCGACTGATCCTCTAGCCCTGTCCCGACATCAGGGCTGACCTGCTCACCTCCATGGATTACCCCATGGTGCGGTGGTGAGGACTTCCAGGTCGACCCACCAGAGCAGAATTCCAGTTGAGGAGCGCCATTCGAGTGGGCAGGGGGTCGAATCTCAAGCTGCCAGACCATAGCCCATTTTCCACTTTCCTCCCCTTTGCAGAGTGTGAGCATGCAATGATGCTAAGGCACAGCATGTCAACGTCCACCACACTCCACCACCCTTTACTACACTGCTGTAGTAGCACCCACAGTCGTCACCAGGGGCCGCTACAGAGTGGTGGGTCCCGGATCCCACCCAGGTTAGAGAGCAGTCCTCTGAATGCACAACCTATCCTTCCTTGCCAACCCCTGGTGGCCGGGCTTCCGTCCAACCCGGGTTGCTAGAAGGCAGGCGAGGTGTGGGCGCCCAGCCTCTCAACCCCTCAGTGCCAGTGGCCCGGCAGCAATGCTGTCTTTAATACTCACCTCCCTTCCTGCTCCAGTGTACATTGTCCCCGAGTACAAGTCACTATTCCCCAGACCCTACCCCAGTTAGTCACTAACCCATAATGTTTCTTGTGGCACCAATCCCTCAGCCACTCGAACTCCCTCAAGCCTACCCTTCCTTGCCATGCTTGCACATGGTACCGGAGTACCTACAAGAATGCCACCGACTACCCCACTCCCTCACACTGCCCGCCAAGTGCTCAAACCTCCCTCACTACTTCCACAGTGTCCCCACCAAGTCGTTTGTACCCACATGCAACAGTAAGAAAAAATTACTCACCTTAGTAATGTTGTTTCTTCTAATGGAGTCTTGCTATATTATGACATATGCAGTTTGTCCCAACCTTAGAACTGCTCGGAGGTGAAAGAGTTAAAGTCCATGCCAGGCATGGAACTTAGAGCTCAAGCTCGGTTGAAAATTCAATCTGTTGTTCTTCAAACTTAAACTGTCAGATCTTTATGAGCAAAAACTCACTAAGACTCTGTGTGGAAGCTGTAAACCTACACTAGCCAACTGGCTACTTAATTAAATAAACATATTTTTGGTGCCACAATGAAGACTCAAGTCAGGAGACCCAAAAATGACAAACACAAACAAAGATCACCCCAAAGAGGGGTGAAAACAAGGTGGCCATTTAAAGAGTGCTGCTTGCTGCCCTGCCCACCCACATCCCCAGGAGTAAGGTTCTGAGAGGGGCAGGCAGGGGAGAATAATATAGCAAGACTCCATTAGAAGAAACAACATTACTAAGGTGAGTAATTTTTTCTTCAAACAACATGAAGTCTTGCTATATTATGACATATGCAGACTACACAGCAGTACCTCCATGGAGGAGGGACAGAACCTACTTAGGAAATAGGCTCTGAAGCACAGCTGTGCAAACGACATCACTCCTAGCCTGGATGTCCAGGGAGTAATGCTTAGTAAAAGTGTGCACCGCTTTCCAGGTAGCTGCTTGACATATCTCTAGGATAGGGATGTCCTGGCAGCAGCCAGAGATGCAGCTGTACCTCTGGTGGAATGAGCCCTCAGGCCTGAGGGAGGAACTTTACCCAGTTTTCATAGCAGAATTGGATACAAGAGACGATCCACCTGGCAATGGATCTTTTAGTGGCAGGTTTCCTTTGCCAACCTCACCATAAGTGAGGAACAGTTGGAGGAGTTAAACCTGTGACCTTTGGTATGATCTATGTAGTAGCTAAGTGATCTTTGACATCTAAACTGTGCAACCTCCTCTCACCAGAAGAGGACTGGTCAGTGAAGTACAGGGAGAGATATAGATTGATTAAGGTGGAAATCTGAGACCACCTTAGGCAGAACTTTCGGTTAGTCCTGAGGACTACTTTATCTCTGTGAAAGGAGATAAAGTCAGGCTCCACTGACAATGCTTGTAACTCACTTATGCGCCTGGCAGAAGTGATGGCTACCAAAACACAGTTTTCCAAGTCAAGTACTTGAGCTCTGCTGAAGACAAGGGCTCAAAAGGGGGTTGCATAAGCTGGGCAATGCAAATATTAAGATCCCAGGCAGGGAAGGATCCCTGAATGGGGGTTGGTGAAGCAACCCTTTGAAAACTTGAAGAATACAGGATGAGCTGAAAGAGAAGAGGGCTTACCTGCTGACAAGAAAGCAGACATGGCTGCCAAGTGCACTTTAGGGTAGCTGGTCTCAGCCCTAAAGTATTTAAATGAACCATATAATCCAGGACTGTGGGTAAGTCAGCAGATTCTGGGAAATATGCTTCCCAGAGCACCATATGGAAAATCTTTTCCATTTGGAATTATAAGTAGTCTTGGTGGAAGTCTTCCTAGAAGCCTTCAGAATATCCAATACACCTTGGGAAAGGTGTAGGTCAGCAAACTCTAACTCTTCAAGAGCCAGGCCTTGAGATTGAGAAATTTGAGGTTCGGTACAAACCCTCCCGAGCACAGGATAACAGATTGTGATTCCTGGGAAGACACAGGGAAGGTGGACTGCTAAGGACATAAGGAGTGGGTACCAGGGCTGTCTGGCCCGTCTGGAGCAATCAGAATCATCTTGCAGGATTGAGACCTGATTTTGACTAGCACTTTGAACAGGAGAGGAAGGGTGGAAAAGCATAGAGAAACTTCCTTCCCAACTGAGAAGAAAGGCATCCAGGGGGACTGAGCCCAACACTGGGGCCTGCAACAAAAAGGGAAGTTGGTGATTGTCTGGGGCTGCAAAAAGATCTATCTGGGGTGTGTCCCATCTGGCAAATACCACCTCCAGAACTAGGGATCCAGAGCCCATTAGTGATGGCCCTGGGAAATCCTGCTGAGAGCATCTGCCAGGACATTGTCCTTGCCTGGGAGGTGAACTGCTACAGGGGAGGTGTTCAGGGAGTAAGCCAGAGACCACAACTTCATTGCTTGGTGCACAAGGCCGTAGACCGAGTGCCTCCTTGCTTGATGTACCACATTGTGGTGGTATTGTCTGTTCTGACTTGAATAACCTTGTTCTGAACAGATTTGGAAAAACTTGAAGTGCTAGAAAAACTGCTCTGAGTTCCAACAGATTGATGTGGAGCAGAGATTCCTGAGGGACCACAATCCCTGGGTGGTGAGGTCGCCATGTGAGCACCCGACCCCAAAACGATGCATCTGTAGTAAGGATTAAGGAGTGAGACTGAGGGGTAAAGGGACCCCTGTCTCAAATTGCTCTGGTCCTGCCACCACTGAAGGGCCTGGATTAGGGTTCGAGTCACTGGAATTAATTAGGTTAGAGGGTCCTTTCTTTGAGACCAAAAGGCTCTCAAATGGAACTGGATGTCCTCATCTACTGAAATCTGGCTCCCTGCACTACTGCTGTCGAAGCAGCCATGTGTCCCAGGAGCTGTAGAAAGTGCCTTGCTGGTCGAGAGACCTGCAGGGTGAAGGAGGAAGCCAGAGAAATCAGGGTACTTGCCCTTTCCAGAGGAAGGAAGGCTCTGGCTTCTTTTCTGTTCAGTTCTGCACCTATGAAGGTGAGAAGCTGGACAGGCTCTAGGACTGACTTTGGAAGATTGAGAAGAAACCTAGAGAAGTTAGCAGTTGCTGAGTTACTTGAAGGTGTAACCTGACTTGGTCTGGGGACTGGCCTACTATGAAGCCAGTCGTCCAAGTAAGGAAAGATGACAATTTTTGCCTTCTTAAGTGGGCAACTGCTACCCAGGCATTTTGTGAATACCCTTGGGGCAGATGTAAGGTCAAGGGCATTGTTGAACTGGTAATGACCTGAGGGCAGTTCGAATCTGAGGTACTTTCGATGGGAGCTCCTGGCCTTAAAGAGGGTAAAATAATTCCCAGAGTCACCATTTTGAATTTTGGTTTTTAAAGGTGCTTGTTTAGATACCTGAGATCCAGGATGGGCCACCATTCTCCTGTCTTTTTGGGGTAGGAAGTACCTGGAGTACAACCTTTGCCTTGGTGTGGGGTGGAACCCTTTCCACAGCTCTGAGAGCCAGGAGGTAGAGACTTCTGCCTCCAGGGCAAGAGCCTCTGAAGGATTTGCAGGTGGAAAGGATCTGATTCTCATCTTTGGAAATTTTTGAAGCTGAGAACCAGTCCCTGCTTACTACTTCCAGGACCCACTTGTCTGACGTTAGAGACTCCCAGTCCTGGACAAAGTAAGCCAGCCTGCCCAGGTAGTGGAGAATCGGCCCTGGGTGCCCCATCAGGTGCCTGTTTGGCAGGGGCTTTAGGCTGAGGGGTGGAAGCAGGCCTGCCTGACCCCATCTGCCTCTCCCTCTAAAGAACCCCTTCTGTGCAAAAGCTGAAGAGGAAGCCTGGCTTGGTAAAAGGCCTATGAAAAGGCCTACCCCTGCCCCTGGGAAGCTGCCTTTGGGGAGTGACTTGCCTTTCCTTTGGCCTGTGCACTCCTATGGGTGAGTCCTATATTCATCCATTTCTTCATGTAATTCTCTGTTTGCTCCTTAGTCTGGGTATCCTGTGACAGGCTAGTACATCTGAGCCAAGCCATTCTACAGAGAGCCACAGATGTAGCCATGACTCTGGATGATACATCATTAGAGTCCACTGCAGCAATGGAATTGCACCTTGGATGCCTCAATACCATCAGCGCCACCTGCTCCAGCTCTTTTGCCAGCTGGCCAGGAACCTGCTTTGCTAGAGCTAAAACAGTATCCCATCTGGATTTTTGATATCTAGCAACATAAGCCATATAATTAGCCTTTCTGAGTCCTAAGGAAGCTGCCATGTACTGTTTCTTTGCCATGGCATCTATCTTTCTGGAGTCCTTGTCAGGGGTGAGAGGCTAAGGGAACATTTGCCTTGTCACAGACTGCAGCCTGCACCACCCCACGTGGCTGCATTGTTGTGTAAGGAACTCCGTATCAGAGCCTGATAATGCATACCTTTTGTCCATTCTTTTATCAACAGGAGGTATGGTTGAGGAGCTTCTAAAATCTTTACTGTCTGTTTCAAAAGATTTATGCAGAGGAATAGACAGTCTCCTAGACTCTGGGATATCCATCATTTCTACTGTAACCCCCTGCAAATGGGGTTCCCAAAAGACTTCCAGGAGCTTGCTTGAATGCTCCAAGCCTGAATGGTGTTTGGCATTTAAGCCATTTATCAGTGAGTGTTTTAGAGCCTCTGGTACTGTCTCTTTAGAGCTGTCTGCTTCGCAGACATAATTAGTTGTATGGGGGACTGTGTGCTTCTCTTGAGTACCACTCGAGCTGCTGCCAATTCACTCCATTTTGCAGTCACTAGGGTGCAAAGGGAACCTATCTGAAAGATGTAACTGTTTGCCAGAAATCATTTAGAGTAATAATGAAATACAGTTTGTCTAACCTGCTTTCTTTGCAGTCAGCACTGTGTTTGCCTAGTTCCCCATTCTAGTTTTGAACTGCTGAACTGGACCAATCAGTGTGGGTTAAGGTAGCTCTAAAATGGTGCCTTGGACGAATCAGAACTTGGACTCATAATCTGAGCCAGCCACAAGAGGGATTGTATGGGCAGTGACTCTGGGAGATGTAGTTTGGACTTCAGCGCCTTTTTGGACCAACAGAGGCAGTCTATTGTGGTGACAGCCAATCCAGTCAAGAACTGGGAGGAACTCAAAGGAAGTGCCGGTTTTGTCTGCTGGAGTTTCAGTTGAGCTCTGGCAGTGAAGAAGGAAGGAGCCCTGTGTTTTTCAGTGTGCAGTTTTAGTTGGCAAAACGTGTTAAGGCCCAGAGTTCCGGTCTGCAGCTTGTGTAACTGCTTGTTAGGACTGAATCCATCCTGTGAAGAGAATCAAGGGATATCTGAAGAGTAGAAACCAGGCTCACCCTGTAGAAGACTGGAGAAATTGCTGAATTGCACTCGGTCTGTCAGGAACTGAATCTGCTGTGTGTTCTCCGGGTATTGTGCAGTAATTGCGATCGGGATACAGATGCAGCCTGCCTGGTATAGTACTTTCTTTTACCATATAAATGTGTGAGGAGTCTCGTGGAGCTCAAGAGTAGCCCTGCTGACATTGAAGGACCTATCTTGTTTGGAGGTCGTGAGTACTAATTCAGGGTCGCTCCCTGTTGAATTGCCACATTGAATCCAAATGGAATTACTGTACTGCTGACTGTTTAACTAATTTTCTTTTCTCTGTGTGAAAGGGCCCTACCAGCTGCCACGGTTTGGACTAGCCACTAGGGCTTGGGTACCCAGGGACAGTAACTGGTAGGGATGAGCCTGTGCACAGAGCCATAGATGAGATGAGTAAAGTGATAAGCTAATTAACCTGATTTCCCCTGTCCTTGTTATATCCCTAAATAAATCAGAGCTGCTTGTTTCAGCAAAGTTATACTGCCTGAGGTATTTGTCTATGTTAAAGTATTGTACTATGATTGTTGCACTGTATCTTATTTTACAGGAGGTCCCAGTGCCTGAACCAGTCCTGGGGTAAGTGTATACTGTGAAGGTAATTCTGATATATTGTGTGGGCCACTAGTGGGAAGAAAGGGGTTGCAGTGTCCCAGAGGGCTGTGACCAAGTTAGTTTAACTATTGCAAACCCTGACCTCTGGGTGGAGGCACCGCCATTGGATCCAGGCCCCTCAACCTGTTAGTGGCAAATCAGGCAGGGTAGTAGCCCCTGGGATAGCGCCATCTGGGGTTACATCTTGGAGGCTCACTGCTGGGATTGTGTGTCCTCTAGTGGCCATATTCACGAACCGCTGTTAAGAAAAAAATGGGTACCCGACAGAAGTGGCTATGCACGCTGGTGGAGTGGTGTACTAGGGAGGAGATTGACCCCCAAAATGCTATGCTTATACTGGACATCCCCTGGTATCAATACGGACACTGTGCAGGAGTACTTTCCAAGGTGGAAGGTTTACAAAACCCTGTGGTGGTGGGTCGGCATGCTAATCTGCTCACCCACACTTTCCTGGCCCTAGTAGAGTTTAAGGATCCCATAGATAGCTCCAAAGTGCCACAGACCATTACCCCAGAGGAGCCCTCACTGCTTGGAGAGTGATAACTAAGGACAGTAAAGACCGGGGGAATGAGCCCCCACCACTATCTGAAACTTTTGAGGAGAAATTTGCTAAATGGTTGCTGGGAAGGGAAAACTGTGGAGGACTTGAAGAAACTATTCTTGCCACCTGGGGTGTTCCTCCCCAACACCCTCTCCGCTCCAGTGCCCGTAATGGTGGCTGAACCAATGCAGACTCCTATTTCTGCACCTGCCATTAGTCACGACTCTTACCGAAGGTTGAGGATCTTCTCTGGCACCCTCCCACCCCCAAGGGAGGAAGACTGGGAGACCTGGATAGACTATGTTGCTCCCCAAGTGCTAGAATGGCAATGCTCGGAAGCGAAAAGTGAAAGAGGGTTAGTGAGAGCTCCGAGGTCCTGCCCTGGCTACCATCCGTGCTAAACGGACCAGTAACCCTGAAGCGACTGCACCGGCCTATCTTGAGGCCTTGGAGAATGTATGGGAGCCCAGATTCTGATGAGGACCTATGGTGGAAGTAAGAATGCACAACAGTACCAGGGAGTTGTTGTCTGTGTATGTATCTCGGCTGGAAAAATTGTTGCAAGAATGCCTCAGAAAGGTAGTTTGCCAGCGATTGAACTGGACCGAACCAGGCTGGACAGGATCCTTAAGTCTGCCCCTTCTCAGAACTGCTGTTGCTTCCAGTTACGCCTGGCAAATCGACTGGAATCCCCACCCTCCTATGATCAGTTAATGAGAGAAATTCGAGGAGTTGAGAAAAGGCGACCTTGGGAGGGACCTGCACCACTAGCTGTGGCTCGACCCGAGTGACTGAGGTGACCCATCAAGTGAAGTTCAGGGGCAGAGGTTGGCAGTCAATGAGTGCTCTGACAAGGAAAAGATATGCCACAATGGGGAAAACTGTTGAGAGGGATCTGGGAATTCAAAAACAGTCCCTTTATGAAGGCCACGCCTGCAAGTACGGGCCCTGACCTATATCCGACTGCATCTGCTATGGGGTGGGGTACCCACCCATGTATCTCCTGCTGATAACAGCTCCAAACTCAATTCCTTGACCATGAAGTGGAGAAACTGACGAGATGTCTCCAAATGCTTATCACGCCGCAGAACAGAGATGGCACCAAGGTTTCCAGTTAGTAATACCCCGCCCTGGCTCCCAGTGTGCCTCGGCCAGCTCAAACTCCAGAAAGTATGTTTTGCTATAATTGTGGGAAGGATGGGCATATGAAAAGGAATGCCGGTCCCAAAAGACACTGACAAAGTTGCATATAGGCTACAAGGAACTTGAGAACAAATCAGTGGTTAAGAGGTGCCTAAATGTCCAGTGAGGCACCAAAATGCTAACTCACGTCCTTTGTGGCAAGGTCAGTTGCCCAGGCCCCACTACCGCCTCTCCAGACTGGTCCAGAATAGTGGGTCCCTCCATGGAGACCACTGTAAGGTGAATGGAGTGTCTACAAGAGCTGTATTAGACAGTGGCTTCCAAGTGACAATTATGTTCCAGGATTGGTATCAGAAGCATTTGTCAGGCGATACCCTTACAACCATTAGAAGGACTGCATGTATGGGTGTTAAGTGAAGGCCTACCCTATTCCGGGTATATCCGAATTTGGCTGTCTTTCCCCCACCTCCGTGGCTGGAGTGGCCGAACAAGTAGAGACCCTAGCCTTAGTGTGTCCCCCACTGGACTGTATGATGGTGTCCCTTTGTTGATTGGAACAAATGCTCATATGTTCAGAAGGCTGGCACAGTTGTGTTATGAAAACAAGGGTCAAAGACTAGTAGAGCTTTAAGAGTTCCGGCTTTAATTAAGAAGGCCTATGAGGCACAGAGAGATGCTGAAAAAATAGAACCAGAGGAACCGGTCGGAATTGTATGGAAGAAGGATCCTGAGTCTCTGATCCTGGTGCCAAATGCCCAGTGTACCTTACAGGGAGGTCCGTATCAGAAAGGATGTTAAGAATAAAATATTAATGTTGGATGCACCAGGATGGAAAATTGCCAGAGGGACTGCTGGTCAGCCTAGTATTTTGCCCGCTAGAGCCCATGCTTATGCCAGAAGGGTAATGGTCCAAGTTCATAATGTGTCTGAAAGAGACATTCGAGTAAACAGAGGTTGCATCCTGGCTAATGTGCATTGTGCAGACACTGCAGTGCTACCCAGCAGCAAGAGTTCAGGAAGAATGACAGAGTAGCGCCTGACTTGTTTGATTTGGTGACTCCCGCTGCCAGCTGAATGGAAAGTGAGGATCAGTGAGAAGCTTGCCCAGAGAGACCAGGTGTTTTCTTTAAAGGAATGGGACGTAGGATCGTGCAAGGAGCTGAGCACAATATCCGGCTGCATGACGAAAGACCATTTCGTGAGAGGTCTCGACGCCTGGCACCTGCTGACATAGATGATGTGAGACGGCATCTGCAAGAGATGTTAGCTGCTGGTGTATACAAGAATCAGAAGCCCTTATGCTTCCCCATTGTGGTAGTGAGGAAAAGAATGGGACAGTAAGGATGTGGGTGGATTATCGCACCTTAAACCGCGGACTATCCCTGATCAGTACACAATGCCCTGCATTCAGGATGCTTTGGACTGCCTAAGCGGGAGCAAGTGGTTCTCTGTGCTGGATCCCGCAGTGGGTACTACTCAGATCCCGATGGCCCCAGAGGACCGTGAGAAGACAGCCTTTATCTGTCCGCTTGGCTCTATGAATTCATGAGGATGCCTCAAGGGATTTCAGGTGCCCCAGCCACTTTTCAGCGATTGATGGAGGCGTGCAGTGGGGACATGAACTTACTAGAGTGCCTGGTATACCTAGATGATGTTATTGTGTTTGGCAGCTCACTGGAGGAACATGAGAGCAGATTATTTAAGGTATTGGACCAGCTGGAGGACTTTGGCCTTAAACTGTCCATTGATAAGTGTCAATTCTTTCAAACATCAGTAAAGTATGTGGGACACATAGTATCCACCGAGGAATAGAGACCGACCCAAGTAAAGTTGAGGCCTTGACCACCTGGCCACGCCCAAAAATCTAAAAGAACTGCAAAGATTCCTGGGATTCTGTGGTTATTATCAGCGTTTCATCAAGGACTATTCAAGAGTGATCCGCCTTTACTTAACCTTACTCAAGGGTATCCCCAACCCACAAAAATACCAAAAGTCAGCGTCCTCAAGACTGAAAGAGTGATTTTCATCCGAGTGAAGTATTTGGGGCCTGCTGACTCCTGATTGTGAGACTGCTTTTCATGAGATCATATATCAACTTACCCATGCTCCAGTGCTGGCCTATGCCGATCCAAGAAAACCTTATGTCCTGCACACTGATGCTAGCTTGCAAGGGTTGGGGGCTGTGTTGTACCAAAGCACGAGAATGGCCTGAGACCAGTGGCCTTTGCCAGTAGAAGCCTGACCCCATCCGAAAAGAACTATCCTGTACATAAGTTAGAGTTCCTAGCTTTGAAGTGGGCTATTGTTGACCAATTCCATGAGTACTTGTATGGGGCTAAAATACTAGTAAAACTGACAATAATCCTTTGACCTATGTGCAGACCTCAGCTAAGTTGGATGCCACTGGCCATAGGTGGCTTTCTGCATTATCTACATATGACTATGCTCTCGAATACCGAGCAGGTCTGAACCACATAGATGCTGATGCTCTCTCCCGGAGGCCTGTTCTCCAGAATGATTGGGTCAGATTGGCAGAACCTGACATTCGGGCACTCTGCCGGAAGTTTGACAGGAAGGAACAAATGTCCACGGACGCAGTGGACTGCATGGTGGATTGCTTGGGACCCTCTGAGAATTGCATACCTGCTGCTTATTGCCACTTTTCTGCAATAGACATTGGTGCACTGCCTCAGCTGGACAATGACAGTATTCGTGGGCTCAATCCCAGCGATCCCATGATCAAAGCAGCTTTAGAAGCCCTCTATGCAGGAAAAGATGTGTCAAATTACGCTCCACTGATTTGAGAACTGCACTGTTATACAAAGAAGGTCCTAAGTTGAAACTGATCAATAAACTGTTATACAGAGAAACAGTAGACAGAGGGGACAAGTAGACAAACAACAACTAGTGCTGCCCACTGCCTTTCGAGACTCAGTACTGAGGTCCTTGCACAACCATGGGGCACCTTGGTATAGACAGAACACTTGACTTGGTGAGATCCAGATTCTATTGGCCTAAGATGGGGGCTGATGTGGAGCAACACATTCAGACTTGATAGCGCTGCTTACGAGAAAGCTTTGCCCCAGAGGGCTGCCCCCTTGTTAACATCACCACCAGTGCACCCATGGAGCTGGTCTGTATTGATTTTCTGAGTTTGGAGTCAGATCAAAGAAATATCAGTAATGTGCTGGTGGTCACTGACCATTTCACGAGATATGCCCAAGCTTTCCCCACCAAAGACCAGAAAGCATCCACTGTGGCCAAAGTACTTGTAGAAAACTTTTTGTTCACTATGGGGCTCCACAAAGAATCCATTCTGATCAAGGAGAGACTTTGAGAGTCATCTGATCAAAGAGATGCTTTCTCTGTGGGAGTCGAAAGTCCAGAACCACTCCTTACCACCCCAGGGGACCCACAGCCTGAAGCGTTTCAACGCACTTTGCTAGATATGCTAGGCACCCTGCACCCAAAGGACAAGCCTAGATGGAGCCAACAAATTAGCACCCTGGTACATGCTTATAACTGCACCAAAGTGATGCCACTGGGTTCTCCCCCTACCACCTGATGTTTGGAAGAGAAGCTCGACTACCAGTAGATGTGTGTTTTGGGGTCTCTCCTGATGGGGTTCAAGCTGACAACTATTTACAGTATGTGCAAAGTTAAAGGCCCAGCTAACTCATGCGTACCAACTGGCTCAAACCATGGCTGCCAAAGAAATCTGGCCAACAAAGAAAGGTATGATAAAAGGTGAAAGCACAGGAACTCCAGGAGGGAGATCGGTATTGCTAAGAAATCTGGGACTGCATGGCAAGCACAAGATTGCTGACAGATGGCACCATCTCCTCACATTGTAGTGGGCAAACTAGATGATCTGCCAGTGTACAAAGTAAGGCCTGAGAATAATTCAAAAGATGTAAAACAATGCATAGAAATCATTTACTGCCCATTGGACAAATCTTGATTGAGTCTGAGCCCCAGAAGATGCCCCTCTGGACCAGTGACTAGAGCTGCTGCTAAGAAAAGATCAAGAAAGTCTGCACCTACAGAAGCAGAGTTAAAGTGTTCCCCTCCACAAGTCCCAGTTGAGCATGACTGTCAGTCCATATCGGAAGAAAGTGAGAGTGACTTTGAATACTATCCTTCTTACGAACTGAGTCAATTGTTTGAGCAATCCCTAGTCAATACTGGAGACAAAGCTGGGCCTTCTGGACTGTCTAAGCCCCAGCTTCATCCCTGGAGCCAATGCTCCCAGAAAGTGAAGTGCAAAGCATCAGATCAGATGAAATGGAATCATTGTGCATGGTTGAACTGTTTGAGCTTTCAGGGAGAAAATGATGGATTAGGGGCAGACTGGTGATACACCAGAACAAGAAGAGTATTTTGAGTGCCCTGACAGTCCACTGCCAGTGTCCAAAGCTCTCCATGCGAGCCAAATGTTGTGGACTCAGAAACTGTAACTCCTGGAGCTGAAAGTGCCCCAAGTTCTAGCCTCTCTACCCCCATGGAGACTCCCTGACAAGTGAGGACAATGCTGAAAATGAGGCTCAGAGTGCAGAGACTATAACAGTTCCCCTAGAAAGACTGGTCGAGCTGTAAAGCCTGTGGTGCACCTCAGTTATGATTCCCTTGGGAGGCCTGTGGACTTGCCTCTCAATGTTGTCCATAAAGGAGTGTATGTGTCCCGAGCTCATTGCCCAAACTGGCGTCAGTGCTAACTCAAGTTACTTGTGTTGCCCTCTAAGTATGGTGCCCTTGCCCGTCCAGCCCCAAGGTAACTGATAGGAAGGGCCCCTCTCTTCAGGTTTCATGTACAAGAGGTAATAACTTGAGTTATGGTACAATGTGTATGTAATACTGTGTAAAGAGTGGCGACTGCAATGTTTCAGAAATGTGTTCTTGGTAAAATGATATATTGACTGATGATTACATGTGTGAGCCTAATGCAAATGTATATGGTTGCAGTTGAAACTTATGGGAGTACTTGCTTGGCGGACGTCAAGCTTTCCCAAACCAGGAAGGTGTAACCCCCTGCAAATGGGGGTTCCCAAAAGACTTCAGGAGCTTGCTTGAATGCTCCAAGCCTGAATGGTGTTTGGCATTTAAGCCATTTATCAGTAGTGTTTTAGAGCCTCTGGTACTGTCTCTTTAAGAGCTGTCTGCTTGCAGACATAATTAGTTGTATGGGGGACTGTGTTCTCTGCTTGAGTACCACTCGAGCTGCTGCCAATTCACTCCATTTTTGCAGTCACTAGGAGTGCAAAGGGAACCTATCTGAAAGATGTAACTGTTTGCCAGAAATCATTTAGAGTAATAATGAAAATTACAGTTTGTCTAACCTGCTTTCTTTGCAGTCAGAACTGTGTCTGCTAGTTCCCCATTCTAGTTTTGAACTGCTGAACTGGACCAATCAGTGTGGGGTAAGCTAGCTCTAAAATGGTGCCTTGGACGAATCAGAACTTGGACTCATAATCTGAGCCAGCCACAAGAGGATTGTATGGGCAGTGACTCTGGGAGATGTAGTTTAGACTTCAGTGCCTTTTTGGACCAACAGCAGCAGTCTATTGTGAGTGACAGCCAATCCAGCCAAGAACTGGGAGGAACTCAAAGGAAGTGCCAGGTTTTGTCTGCTGGAGTTTCAGTTGAGCTCTGGCAGAGAAGAGGAAGGAGCCCTGTGTTTTTCTGTGCAGTTTTATTGGAAAAGCGTGTGTAAGGCCCAGAGTTCCGGTCTGCAGCTTGTGTAACTGCTTGTTAGGACTGAATCCGTCCTGTGAAGAGAATCAAAGGATATCTGAAGAGTAGAAACCAGGCTCACCCTGTAGAAGACTGGAGAAATTGCTGAATTGCACTCGGTCTGTCAGGAACTGAATCTGCTGTGTGTTCTCCCGGGTATTGTGCAGTAATTGCGATCGGGATAGAGAAGCAGCCTGCCTGGTATAGTACTTTCTTTTACCATATAAATGTGTGAGGAGTCTCGTGGAGCTCAAGAGTAGCCCTGCTGACATTGAAGGACCCTATCTTGTTTGGAGTCGTAGTACTAATTCAGGGTCGCTCCCTGTTGAATTGCCACATTAAATCCAAATGGAATTACTGTACTGCTGACTGTTTAATTTTTCCTTTTCTCTGTGTGAAGGGCCCCTACCAGCTGCCACGGTTTGGACTAGCCACTAGGGCTTGGGTACCCAGGGACAGTAACTGATAGGGATAGCCTGTGCACAGAGCCATAATAGATTATTAAAGTGATAAGCTAATTAACCTGATTCCCCCTGTCCTTGTTATATCCCCTAAATAAATCAGAGCTGCTTGTTTCAGCAAAGTTATACTGCCTGAGGTATTTGTCTATGTTAAAGTACTGTACTGTGATTGTTGCACTGTATCTTATTTTATAGGAGGTCCCAGTGCGGAACCAGACCTGGGGGTAAGTGTATACTGTGAAGGTAATTCTGATATATTGTGTGGGCCACTAGTGGGAAGAAAGGGGTTGCAGTGTCCCAGAGGGCTGTGACCAAGTTAGTTTAACTATTGCAAACCCTGACCTCTGGGTGGGCACCCGCCATTGGATCCAGGCCCCTCAACCTGTTAGTGGCAAATCAGGCAGGGTAGTAGCCCTGGGATAGCGCCATCTAGGGGTTACACTACAAAATCAGTCTCCTCCTGATCATCCACAGCTCCTCCATAGGGAGCTGGAGGGTTTCAGACACTTTTTATAAAACATGAAATGAGAAGGGGACTCAGAAAGCCTAGGGGCGACACTCCTGAAGGTCTGTCTGGAGAGATGTCGGTTCAATGGGTACATCCAGACTTTCAAAACCACATTCACTCCTCATACTCCTCTTCCCCTCCTCTGGTTCATAAAATTCCTCTAAATAATACTCTTGAACGGAGGAACCGACCGAACAAGCGCTTACCTGATGATGCCGGTTCGGTCGGAACCGAGAGAGTGACTGAACAATTTTTATTGCTTTAGCTATTTCTTCAGCGGTTGGAGAGGAAGTTTGACTCCACACCAGCTGATTTTCTAGATCCTTTGTTGGAACCGAGTCCTCAGAGTCGGCTCTCCTTTGCCCGAGGAAGTATCGTCCTGGTCAGAGGGCACTCCCTCTGGTTCGGTTGAAACCGAACCGGGCTGGCCATCCGGTCAGCGGACTTTTTGGCCTCCGTTCCCTGAGTCTACCAACTCTGTTATCCAGGGTAGCTGCAGGAAAACCCTTGCAAATCTGGCAGTCTGAATTGAGGTGGTCAAACCCCAGACAATAAACACATGTGGTGTGGGTCCAGCCTTGGCAAAGGCTTCCCGCCTAACACAGTGCTGAAACCCAGTGGGCCGGTTTTTCTTTGGGTTTCTCAGACATAGTGCCAGCTAACCCAAAACTTGCCCATTTAGGCAATCTGCCAAGCAAGACTCCTTATCGGTTCCCAACCGTGTCAAGGGTCGTGGAAAAAATGTAATTAAATCTGTTTTTTAGAACCGATAAGAACCGGAACCCACTTCTAAAAAGACTGTAATGTAATAGAAGTAACTTGATCGGTTCAAACCGAACCGATGAAAATGTTTACAAGTTCCACACAGAAAATAAATGTAAAACCTATCTAGTACTTACAATACCACAGACAGAGCTTGAACCGACCGGTTGTGGTTTAATTTCGTTAAAACCGAAAACTTTTATACTTTAACCGACAAAATGAACCGAGCAGAAGGAGGAATCTCCGGAGCAACTGCTCAGTGAGGCGGAGTAAAGAATCTGACAGTTTAAGTTTGAAGAACAACAGATAGAATTTTCAACCGAGCTCGAGCTCTAAGTTCCATGCCTGGCATGGACTTTAACTCTTTCACCTCCGGAGCAGTTCTAAGGTTGGGACAAACTGCATATGTCATAATATAGCAAGACTTCATGTTGTTTGAAATGAGGTTTCTTCCTCCCCTCACTGCCGCTGGAGCAGGGCCTGCCCTGACCCTCCTGCAGTTAACCTGGGGACAGTTTCAACCCAAATATGGCTGTGCCTTTCCCCTTTCCATCCCATCTCATCCATTTCAGCATAGAATCCCCAGGATGAGTACCCCCTGCCCTTACCCTTTCCCTTCTAATGCCCCTTCCACCACCCCAGTATTTGTTCTTCCCTGTCCCTTACCCCCATCAACTGCACCCTTTGTGACTTCTGTATCTGTACCCCCTACTTCCGCCTCAACCCTTTTCTCTGCCTTATTCCTCCATCCCCTTGAACCCCTTCCCAGCCTGACTGCTTCCTACTGGGCTTCCCATGTCGACCTCCCCATCTCCCTACTGATTTCCAACCCCTCTCCTATCCTCGCTGTTATCGATTTAGAGCCCCACTCCTTCTACCCTGATAGTGATGCCCCTCCCATCCTTCCCCTTCCCGTAGCTTCTCTCCTTCAGTCACCACCACCTCCTTCCTTATTAGCCCTTGTACCCTTACATCCTCGCTATCTCTTCCGCTACCAGTTGCCATCCTCTCATGCCCTGCTTGTCCTCCCCTTCAGTTTGTTCCTGCTCCCCTCTCTGTCCCATAGTAGGGTTTGAATCTATTCATAGTTGATACCTGTCCTAAATCCCTTCTCCTATCGGTTCCTCCCTCCTACTTGTTTCCCTCCATGGCACCCGGTCCCTCCCTCCCTACCCAGCATCATCTGCTATCTCCCCTGGTACTCCTCGTGGTCCCCCCCCCACCAGAGGCCCCACCTCGCCTCAGGCACCCTTCCCTTCTTCTTCTCTCTTTTCTGCTAGTGCCTCTGATACTGGGGTCAGTTGCAGTCCCTAGTTATTCTTCCTCCGGCCCCCTTTGCCATCCCATATTCCCCTCAGGATGCCTACCATACTCATCTGCCCTGCCACTTACACTCCTCCCTAACCTCCATAGTTCCTCCCTCAAACTAGCCAGTCATCTGCAGACCATACACCCCCCATCCTCCAACCCTGTCCAGGATCATGGCAGACCCACACCCTGTACACCCTCCACCCTTCCAAAGATGCCTGCCCTATTGACATGTGGCACCTGCCCTTTTGGCCCCATCTTATGTTACCGGTTCTTACTTCCAGGTTCTATCCCTACTACAACAGTTAGGCCCTATTTATTCAAATTCCTGCCCCCACACTAGTCCCCTACTGACCCCTTGCCGACCGGGGTAATTCAGTCTCAAATCTCATCCATTAGATACTGTATTACTGTAGCAATCCTAAAGCCTCCTTGTCCGTTTTTCACCCCTCAGCTACCATACTTTTGTTCTCGGCTCATATAGTTTCACTTAGCCCAATTAGAAATCCTATTGCACTCCAAGTATTACTCAGCTCAGTTACAGACATAAACAGAACAAACAATATGTATTATTACAGCAATCATAACAGTATAGCTCAGTACTTAGCTCAGTTAGAGAAAGAAATGGAACAACTAAATCTGTATTATTACAGCAGTCCTAAAGTATCCAATCATTGCTTTGTCTCCACCCAGAGACCCTGCTGCAATATAGGACCACAAAGGACCTGGGTGGGAGGGTGGGCAACTGTAAAGGCCCGGCAGAGCTCCATTGAGCTCGCTCACTCCCCTCTCTCACTCGCTCATTCTATTTCTCCCGGCGCTGCAGGCTGCCCTTTGTACTGGGCTCCTGCTTACATTGGTGCCTTTTTCTGCCCACAAAGAAATCCGCAGCTGTCCCGACACAGCTCCATTGAGCTCGCTCACTCCTCCTCTCTCACTCACTCATTCTGTTTCTCCCGACACTGCAGGCTGCCCTTTGTACTGGGCTCCTGCCTGCATTGACACCTCTTTCTACCCACAAAGAAATCCGCAGCAGTCCCAACAGAGCTCCGTTAAGCTCGCTCACTACCCCTCTCTCACTCATTCATTCTGTTTCCCATGGAGCTGCAGGCTGCCCTTTTGTACTGGGCTTCTGCCTGCGTTGGTACCTTTTCCTGCCCCAAAGAAATCTGCAGCAGACCCAGCACAGCTCTGTTGAGCTCATTCTCCCCCTCTCTCACTTGCTCATTCTGTTTCTCTCGGGCTGCAGGCTGCCCTTTGTACTGGGCTCCTGCCTGCATTGGTGCCTCTTTCTGCCCACAAAGGAGTTCACAGCTGCCCCAACAGAGCTCCGTTGAGGTCGCTCACTCTCTTACTCGCTCATTCTGTTTTTCCTGGTGCTGCAGGCTGCCTTTTGTACTGGGCTCCTGCCTCTGTTGGTGCCTTTCTGGCCCACAAAGAAATCTGCTGCAGTCCCAAGAGATCCCCATTGAGCTCGCTCACTCCCCCTCTCACTCACTCGTTCTGTTTCTCTCTCAGAGCTGCAGGCTGCCCTTTGTACTGGGCTCCTGCCTGCATTGGCACCTTTTCTGCCCACAAAGAAATCTGCAGCAGTCTTGACCCAGCTCCATTGAGCCTCGCTCCCTCCTCACCCTCTCGCCATTCCGCTTCTCCCGCGCTGCAGGCTGCCCTTTGTACTGGGCTCCTGCCTGCATTGGTGTTTTTTCTGCACACAAAGAAATATGCAGCAGTCCCGATAGAGCTCCACTGAGCCTCGCTCACTCACCCTCTCACTCACCCTCTCTCACTCGCCGCTCTGTTTCTCCCGCTGCAGGCTGCCCTTCGTACTGGGCTCCTGTCTGTGTTGGTGCCTTTTTCTGCTCACAAAGAAATCAGCAGCAGTCCCAACAGAGCTCAGTTGAGCTTGGTCATTCCTCCTCTCACTTGCTCGATCTTAATCTGTCCCAAACACAGATTTCCCAAAGTGACTGCGCTATTCTCGCTGGAAGTGCAAAAACACATTTCAGCCAGGATGTGAAAAATGACACCTGTACTTTTCATAGGAGGTGTGAAAAATGCCAGTGTTGAAAATTTGGCGTGAAAATATTACAAATTTGCAAAGTTACAGGGGTGGTGAAACTGCAAAACACACAGTTGTAACACAGTCATTTTATGGACTTTCATCACCATATTTTCAACATAGGCATTTTGGGACCTCTGCTCATGAACAGTGTCACTGTCATTTCTCAGTCTATCCCAAAACTGATTTCCCACAGAGACCACGCTATTCGGCTAGAAGTGCAAAACACATTTTGACCAGGTTGTGTAAAATGACAAATGTACTGTTCATAAGTAGGTTTGGAAAATGGCAATGTTGAAAATCTGAGTGAAAATATTATAAATTCGCAGTTACTAGCTGTATGCAAACTGCGCAATCTATCGTTGTAAACAGTCATTTATGGACTGTCATCACAAAATTTTTAACATAGGCATTTTAGGAGCTCTGCTCATGAACAGTGTCACTGTGATTTTCTTAATGTGTCCCGAACGCTGATTTCACACAGTAACCGTGCTATTCTGCCGGAAATACAAAAACATGTTTCAGCCAGGATGTGAAAAATGACAGATGTACTGTTCATAGGAGGTGCAGAAAATGCCAATGTTGAAAATCTGGGTGAAAATATTGCAAATTCATGAAGTTACAAGCGTGCGTAACAACTTCTGGCTGGCTTGATAAAACAGTCATTTTTTGGATTTTTCACCAAATTTGTAACATAGGCTTTTTGAGCCCACCTCATGAACACTAGCACTGCCATTTCTTACTCAGTCCTGAAAGGTGATTCCATGCAGTGACTGCAAAATCACCTTCAGGACCGAATAACGCCATGACAGTGGCTGAATTCATGAGGAGGGGTCCCAATAACCTATGTTGAAAATTTGGTGCCAAAATTCCCAAAAATGCCTGAGATATGCACCAAAGTTTAAAAAACGTATTTATATAATTATACAGCTTACCGGCATTTCCTCAGTTCGTGGTCAGCTTTAAAAAGTGCAGATGTTCCCGTTCCACTGAAGATCAACATGCCAGAGCCTGAGGTAAGCATGGGGTGAGGGGTGTGGGAGGCAGGGTGCACAGAGGATGGGCGCGGGTTGGAGAGGGCCACCGGACTCGATGAGGACCGTTTTCTTGTTTACAGGTGTAAAAAAACCATCGGGACAGTTTTTCTTTTACAGGGACATTTTGGCACACTGGGTGGGCTCAGCATGCCAACTGAGTGTTTTTTGGGGTTGTAGCCAATCGGGGATTAGCACCCCCATCGGCACTTATGGTGGTGGACCAGCCGAGGGGATTGGGCACCCTCAGCAGACTACACATTGTGGAGGGGTATACATTATGCCGGACGGGGAGGGCCCCTCTTCAGCAAATTCAGTTGGGAAGGGGGACTGAAGCCGGTGGGGATTGGGCACCCGCCTGCAAACAAAGATGGGGACGATGATGCCAAGGATTAGGCACCCCTCGGCAGACAGCAGAAACGTGGGGTGGGGAGATTATGCCACAGGGACTGGGTTCCCCATTGGCAAACTGGGTCGGGGGGCATGGGACCACCCTGCAATGACAGGTCACTCCCTCATTGCAGCAGAATGGCTGATGCTGCAATGATGAGGCAGCCCTGATTGCAGCGGCTAAAATGTTTCAAGGTGGTGGCATGCTGGCTGAACTAGTGTCAGCAGCAGCATGCCACCCCATTGGGAAAGTGGGCCAAGTCTCAAAGGCAGTGGAGACATTGGCCAACACTGCCGCACCTCCACAACCTGCATCTGCAGCAAGTTGTCGAACATGTTTCTTGTGCATGTGAATAATCAACATAAAAGTTGTTGGACATGTTCAGGGTCTAGTGTTGGACAATGAGGCTCAAAACATCACCAACTCTGCTAAACATCCTCTCAAATGGCACACTGTAAGGGCAACTGATGTATCTCATAACCAGTTGAGCCAAGTGAGAGGATGAATGCTGCACTTCTCCTAGTTGGTTAGTAACCTTTACAGAACGATGAAATGAGCCCAGATGGAGCACACTGGGAGACAGCCTTGCTAACCTTAGTACTGTGACATACTGCAAATGTGACCACTAGATTCTGGGTATGGGCAAAGCAACACATGCTGATAAAATTTCCATCACCAACTGTTTTCACCATACCGTCATCCATGACGAAAAAACCTGTAGACTAGTACTGATTGTCCATGATCGCAGCATGTCTTGAATAAATGCCAGGATGTTTGGTGACGTGTGGTCTTGCTCCATTATCCAAACATCTGAAACAGCAAACCTGGAGTGACAGCCAGGTTGTGGAGGATGAAGGAAAGCCAATGACACAGTGAGAGTAGAAGGAATCCGCAACAGGAAGCACAGGGTTTTGCACACATCAGTGTGTGATCAAGGGAAATATATCTTTTTTTTTTTTTTACCAGGAGAAACACACTAAGCTGAAAGCTCATTTACAGGTGTGACCTGGGAGCACAAGGAAGTTAAGTGACTTGCTCAGAGTCACACAGTATGCAAGTGGGGTTGGGATTCAAACCTGGCTCTCCAGGTTTGTAGCTCAGAGTCTTAAAACACTGCGCTATACTGCCTCCTCAAATATGCATGCATTGGAGTTTGTTTTGCTGCAGATGTCTGAGTTGCAGTGGAAAAATCCACTCACAGCCTCTAAGAGTAGTGTGGCAATTCCCATTCACACACTCTCATATATCTTGCACCACAGTGCATGAAAAATGTGTAACGTGATGGGAGCTAGTACCCTGCTTGCAAGTGGTGCAGAACTCTATGAAAGCCACTGACTTACACAAGTGGAAAGGGTTGCAGACCGGCATCATCATTTCATCTACGAACTGTGTAATGTGTTGAACTGTTGGATGGAACAACTGGTGCTTAGTTCTAGTATGGAACACTTCCACTATTGGCAATGACATTGGATGGGGGATGTTGCACACTTGCCAGATTGTGTGCAAATAGCAGGGACTTAGGATGCATGGAAGACTCTGGTACTGAGGGAAATGGAGTTGTGGCAGCAGGCACAGCAGCATTATTTTTCAAGTGGTAGAATATTCTGTGGCATTGCCAGTGCCACCAGCATCACTTCCAGCATCATTACAAGAAGATGGGTCTGAAAGAACCACAGGCACAGACCCTGACACTTTAAAAACTCAGGGATGCTTTACTTTTAGGTGGTTCATTAAGAAGGTGGTTATGACATTTGCCAAAGATTCCCCTGCTTATAGTTGCACTGCACAGTGTGCACACTGCCGTTCTGTTATCTTCTTTTAATGATGTAAATGCACCGATACCGTGCTGCTCCTGACACCACTCATGCAGCTAGTGTCACCAGTACCACCACCACTCTTTTGGCCTCCACTAGCCTTTCTTGTTGGGACATGCAGGTTTTCCCTGGTACCACTAGTGCGCTGCACATGCTGTGCTTGGATGTTCAGGCTGGAGTGGAGCTAGCTGAGCAAAGTTCTGAACAGTAGCTTGCTGATTTATTTATTGTAGGAGGGAACCATATCTATCTTTTCTTGCCATTGTGACCTAGACAGGTTGAGTTTTTTGGCCAACCGAATGTCTTGTTTTATAGCCCTCAAGGTATTCCCATTCCTTATCATCAGAGTTGCTTAAGTTAGCCTCCTCAGATGATGCATCAATGGTCAATGAAAATATCAAAGCTACAGAAATTCAGGACACACATAAGGAACCAGAAGAACTGTGGGTCACCCTGGAAACAAGAAATAGAACAGCCATACGAACTGGGTTGTGTACAGGCCTCCAGACCAGGGGAGGACATAGACAATTGCTGTTAGAAGATATACAAAACATGACAGCTAAAGGGAGGTTCTGATGATGGGAGACTTCAACATGCCAGATACAGACTGGTCAATACCAGCAGGAACATCTGCCAGAACTAGACACATGGTGGATTCCCTGCAGGAGGGCCTCAAACAACTGGTACAACAACCCATGAGAGACAGGGCTATCCTAGATCAAGTACTGACTAACAGGGAATGGATCACAGATCTCCAGGTAGAAGGTCACCTGGGGACCAGTGACCATCACATGGTATGGTTCAATTTGGCCACTAGAACTAAATCATCCCATTCCATGGCAAAAATATGGGACTTCAGAGGGCTGGCTTTGATAAGATGGCCAACAGAGTTAAGCTAGCCCTGGCAAAAGAAATACAGATGAGGGGATACAGGCAAGTGGGCAAGCATTAAGGATGCAATACTTGATGCAACATCCCATTGTGTTAGAGAGAAAAGGAAGTGCAACAGAAGAAGGAAATCACTTTGGTTCTCAAAAACAATAGCAGAAAAGGTCAGAGCCAAAAGGCTGGCCTTCAAAAATATAAAGGGAATGCAGTGGGATGAAGATAGGAGGCATACCAAACTTCCCTAAGGGAAGCAGGGAAGGCAGTAAGGCAGACAAAGGCCCAAACCGGGAAACAGTAGCACAAACAGTAAAGAAGGTGACAAGACTTTTATAGATACATTAGTGAAAGGAGAAAGTCCAGAGGGTATTACTAAGATCAAAGGGATAAGGGGCGTGAGGAAGAGGACCATGTAAAAGCATCTATCCTAAATAGATACTTTTGCTCAGTATTTACTGACGAGAAGGTGGGGCAGGGTCCACAGCTCAGCACCAGGGACACGGGGGAGGGAGGCGTGCACTAGTCCCTTCACAAATGAATGGGTCCTACAAGAGCTCGATAAGTTCAGGGTGGACAAGGCAATGGGACCTGATGGCATACATCCCAGGGTACTAAAGGAGCTAAGGGTGGCACTAGCAGAGCCTTTATCAGAACTGCTTAGTGAGTCTCTGAGCACAGGAGAGGTCCCAGAAGACTGTAGAAGGGCTCATGTGATCCCACTCCACAAGAGTTGTAGCAGGAGGAGGAGGAACTACAGACCAGTCAGTCATACCTCAGTAGTGGGCAAGATTGTGGAGGCACTCCTTAAGGAAAGGATAGTGCAACACCTGGAATCCATAGGAGCACAGGATCCAAGACAGCATGGGTTTACAAAGGAAGGGCCTGTCAAACTAATCTCATAGATATCTTTGACTGGATAACCAGAGTGGTGGACCAAGGGGAGAGGTTGATGTCACCTACCTTGACTTCAGCAAAGCTTTCAATACTGTTCCACATAGAAGATTGATTAATAAGCTGGGTAGGCTCAGGGTGGGTCAGAAGTTGGTCAACTGAGTGGTAAACTGGTTGATGGGCAGAAAACAGAGAGAGTGGTAAATGGTATACAGTCAGAAGAGATGAAAGTCACAAGTAGGGTACATCTGGGATCATTTCTGGGGCCAGTCCTCTTCAATATCTTCATCAGTGACATTGCAGATGGCCTGGAGGGTAAGGTTTGTCTGTTTGCAGATGACACCAAGATCTGCAACAGAGTAGATGTTCAGATGGGGTGGGCAGAATGAGAAGCGATCTGGATAAACTAGAAAAGTGATTGGAAGAGTGGCAACTGGGGTTTAACGCAGAAGTGCAAGATCATACACATAGGGAAGAAAACCTAAAGCCACCTATAGGCTGGGAGGGAGTTGCTGGCAGTCACAAGGCAGGAAAGAGACTTAGGCATCATCATCATCACAGATGACCTGAAAACATCCAAGCAGACCACTAAAGCACTAGATAAGGCTAGGGAATGTTGGAGTGTATCTGTAGGGGTATCACAAGTCGTAAGAGGAGGTAATAATCCCTCTTTACAAAACACTAGTTAGGCCCCATATGGAGTACTGCATGCAGTACTGGAGGCCACACCTTCACAAGACATTAACCAAACTGAGGCAGTCCAGAGAAGGGCAATCAAATGGTGCAGGGACTGCAACACAAAACATATGAGGACAGATTAACGAGCTCAATATGTATACCCTAGCACAAAGGAGGGAGAGAGGTGATATGATCAAAACATTCAAACACCTTAAGGGCATTAACAAAGTGAAAGAGTCTAACATGTTTCAATATAAGAAATAGCAGGACAAGAGGACACGGCATGAGATTAGAGGCAGGCCGATTAAGGGGTAATGTGAGGAAGTTATTTTTCACAGAAAGGGTGGTGGATGCATGGAATCTACCTCAGGAAGTGGTGGATATGAATACAGTGCAGGGCTTCAAACAGGCATGGGATAGGCATAAGGGAGCAATACAGATGAGTATGAATAGATAGGCTATTGACAGAGCAAAGTCGATGGCACATTCGTAAGGTAGAAAAAGAAATGGGCAGACTGGATGGGCCTTGTAGTCCATATCTTCCATCAACTTCTATGTTTCTATGTTTCTATCTCCTGTTGGGATGTACTCAGGCCTGAATGAGTATGCCTTCTCCTCATCTGCACTGACAAGTTCTACAGTAGATAAGACAGGCTGAGAAACAAGAGGTGTCACAGTAGAAGGTGGACATAATACTGGAAATAGTTGTTTAACTGGCTGGGGCCACAGTGGTAGTAGTGGCCAGTGTCACTGTAGCAGTATTGGTGGTTGCTATGGTTACAGTGGTAGGAGTGGTCTGGGTCACTGTGGCAGGAGTAGTTTGGGACACAGTGGCAGCAGTGTCTGGGAGGCCACTGTTGCAGCAGATGTCGGAATACCAGTAGCCTCAGAGGATGGGTGGTGGAACAGAGCAGTGGTGATTATTAAGGAGGATGTCATCATCCTGCTGGTACTGGTGGCAGTGGCAAGGGATGACAAGGACACATCGCATTGGTAGTATCAGTGGCCATTAATGCAGTGTCCACCTAGCAGCACCACTAGTACTTGAATGCTACTTTTACTTTTTCCTGATGTCAGCTGATGCCATACTGGTGCTGGTGCTGCAGACTTGGTGCAGTAAACATAATTTGTACAGCAAATGCACCCTGAGCATCACTCTGCAGCATGTTAACCATCCCCGATGGTTTGCTGGGCTGCTGCACCAAATATATTTTCCGGTACTGTGTCCTCTGTCTGTAATGACTGTATTCACCACAGGAAGATGTATTAAATTTAAATTATATTATTATGAAGCGAGTCATTCAAGCCACTGCAGAGCTTACAAGCCTCAATGTTAACTAATAGCCAACCCTGACTAAATTTTTTTCTCAGAAAGAAAAGCATTTTTTAAGCCTGTTCTTGGGCACACACAGCCACAACCTTAGAAAATGTCTTGCCTGCATAGCCATGCACATGAAGAACAGAAAAGCAGTTAACTGAAGCAATAGGAGTCAGTCGATTAGTCCCACCCTATCAGTTATGGTGCACTCACACTTGCTTAAGCGGCCGCAGAGGGACCCAAGCCCTGGGTTCTCACAGGAAGATTTCTGATATGAAATTTTAATGATGTATTTATTATGAAATAAAGTCACTGCAGCAATGCTGATCTTACAAGTTTCGCTGTCAACTAATAGTCAAGCCTGAATAAATTCTCGGAAAAATAATTTTTTAAATCACACCACCACAAACTTAGAAAAATGTCTTGAGTGCACAGCCATGCAGACATACAGAAATAGATTAGTTCGTGTTGGTCTTTGTAAGAACAGATCCAGAAGCAAATGATTTAATTTAACCAACCTGATTGTTAGGAGTAAACGCACCAGAACAGGGTACCATGACACTAAATGGTACACAACCCTGTAATCAACCCAGATGTAAGACTTGTGAGCTCATTTCCACTTTGGATTGTGTGGTTACATTACAGAACAGACTCTTCAGGATACAGGGAATTATACCTGTAAATCACGTAATGCTTTTATTTCATTCTGTGCAAGAGGTGTCCACAAACAGGGTATGTTGGTGTGACCAGCCAAGCTCTCTGCACTACAATGAATGCACACAGACATACCATTAATATGAAGATGACTGACTAACCAGTGGGTGACACTTGTTTCAGAATGACCACTCAATCTCAGATACATCAGTAATGGTCTTAAAGAATTAAAAAAAATACAACACAGACAGACTCTTGAGATTACGCTTATTTTACTTCTCAATATGGTAGCAGATGGCATGAATATGGATTTGGGTTTCATGACACATTACCCACATAAACTTACACAGACTTTACTTCATAGGATGGATATTTAACAGGACTTCAGTGTGTTGTTGTTGTTCTGTTTTATTGTCATAGAGTCCCTTTGACTGATTATCAATATGTTGATTTCTCACCAAATATACATGTGTGTGTGAGGGGTTGGGGAGGTTGGGTTGTCTTGGGTGAGTGTGAGGGGGGCATTTAGTGTGCATGTGGGCATAATTTTCTGTGTGTTTTGGGGTTGGAGGATGGTGCTTTTTTGGTGGAGAGGGTGCTGCATGTGGGGGAGGGTTGGTGTTGTGCTTACTATTTAGGTAGGCTTATATTGGCACATGTCATAATTATGCTACAGGGTGTTAGGACTTTGGCTCACATACATAGTGAATATACTCTTCTTTTCTAGTTATCCTTTCCGGATGGGGAGAGTTTAATTCCATGAGGGTTTTATACAGATTCTTAAGACTGTTTCTGCTCATATAGGTAATTAATTATACTGACTCATTATCGAACTTTGAACATTTTAAGATACATTAACTCATTTTCTAGGTGGTCCTTGAGAGATTTATTTTTATAATTGTTTCATTTTTTTATTTGGCAATAATACTGACAATTGCTATTACCTTGTAAAAATATTGTTACAACACTTTAGGTTTTAATGTTAAGAAGTTTGTTAACTGGTTGAGAGTATAGTGTAGAAAATATCTCCAGATAAGTTTAATTATGTATGAATATTTTACACAGTTGTTTATACAAGGTACATTTTTCTTATTCCTCTCTTATTTCCACACATATATTTCTGTTGTACTTTTTTTTTTTATCATGCAATACTATCAAGTTTTAACTTGGACATTTGTGGTATTAAATTTAAGGTCTTGCTTTTAATTTTGTATGTATTCTCCTAACACACACATTCATTAATAATTTCAGTTACAGGGTTTGTCTGCTTGAGTGTTCAGCTTATCCAATGGATTGACCTTGAAAATATTCTCAGTAATAGCAAGCTAATGGGAGGCTATTCATGCCATTTAAATTTATGATTTTTGAAATAAGTACTTTTAACCAATGAGAATTGTTTCTGGGTTTTTTTAATGTATGATCTGGGTGTTAATAGATTGGGACTCTCTGAACAATTGTCATAAGTCTCTGAGGAAGGAAAGGGAAAGGGAACATTGTTTAACCAGGAGTAGCACACTAAGCCAAACGTGTTTCCAGATGTGACCTGGGAGCACAAGGAAGCAAATGACTTGCTCAGGACACACAGTATGCACCTAGGTGGCTGAGGGATTCAAACCCAGGCCTCAAGATCTGCAGCTCAGAGCCTTAACCCATTGTGCTATACTGCCTCACCTGGAAGGACTTGGTTGGTCTACAAGCTTAGACATTATTTTCTTTTATAACATCTATGTTGGTACAATAAAGGCATCAAACCATTTGCTTCTGGATCAGCCATGCAGACACATGTATGAGAAGAGCAGCTAACTGAAGCAGTGAGAGTCTGCTGACTGGTCCCACCCACCAGCTATGGCACACTCACACTTGCTTAAGTGGCCATGGAGGGATCCAACCCCTAGGTGCCTCACAGGAAGATATATATTTATAATGAAATCAAGTCACTGCAGCAATGCTATTCTAACAAGTCTCACTGTCAACTAGTAGTAGTAGACTAAATTATCAGAAAAAATATTAAAAAATCTCTTCTTGGGCACAAAGCCACAAACTTATAAAATGCCTTGAGTGCACAGTCATGCACACAGACAGAACAGAAAATCAGCTAACTGAAGCAGGAGAGTCAAGCTGACTAGTCCCACCCTACCCACTACTGTGCACTCACACTTGCTTTTGCACCCATCGAGGGACCCAAGCCTGGATTTCTCAGAGGAATATTTCTGATATTAAATTGAAATTATAGATTTATTATGAAATCAAGTCATTGCAGCAGTGCTGATCTACAAGTCTCACTGTCAACTAAAAGTCAAGCCAGACTAAATAAATTCTCAGAAAAATACTTTTATTTTAAATCTTCTTTTGGGCACACAGCCACAAATTGAGAAAAATGTCCTGAGTGCACAGCCTGGCATACAGACAGAACGGAAAAGCAGCAACTGAAGTGGTGGGAGTCAGTTGACTAGTGCTACCTTAGCAGCTACGGTGCACTCACACTTGCTTAAGTGGCCATTGAGGACTCAAGCCTGGGTTCATCACAGGAAGATTTCTGTTATTAAATTTAGGTTATATATTTATTATGAAATCAAGTCACTTAAGTCACTACAGCATTGCTGAGCTGACAAGTCTCAATGTCAGCTAATAGTCAAGCATGACTAAGTTTTTCTCAGAAAAACATTTTTAAATGTTTTCTTGAGCACACAGCTACAAACTTAAAAGAATGTCATAAGTGTACTGCTATGCACACACACAGAATAGAAAAGCAACTAACTGAAGTGGTGGAAGTCAGTTGACTAGTCCCACCCATCAGCAGCAGCAACTATAGTCACTCACACTTGCTTAAGTGGCCTTGGGGGATGCAAGGCTGGATTCCTCAGAACATTTCTGATAATAAATAGAGAATAATGGATAGGAAAGTGTGTTATGGATTTTTCACACCCGAGGTGTGTGTTATTATAAACCTAGAGAGTGAAGCTCAAGAGGTTTATGTGATCATCACACCAAGGGTGTGTGAAAAATCCATAACACACTTACCTATCCTTTATTTTTATAATTGCTGGATGTGGAGGTTTAGACTGTATTTCTAGCAGCTTGATAGAAAAGATGCTTTTTAGCTAGAGTGCAGTTTTATTTTTGAAGATATTGAACTGTGCATGGATCAAACATAGTTGAAAATACTGTAGTTGAAATGCTTTTTTGTAAAGCAATGGTATGTAACAGTTTCTTTGTGGAAAGTCATATCAACCAGATTTTGGGTTATTATGAAGTGTCATATCAACTGGATTTCATGTTATGATTGCCTATGGAGCATAATAACTTGAAATCTGGTTGATATGCATTTTAACAAAACAGTAATCCAGCTGATATTTATGGTCACCAGTAATTGTATTTAAATTATATATTTATTATGAAATCAAATCACTGCAGCAATGCTGATCTGGCAAGTCTTCCTGTCGACTAATAGTCAAGTCTAACTAAATACTTAAATTCTCAGAAAAAAATATTTTTAAATCTCTTACACAGTCACAGACTTATAAAAATGTCATGCGTGCACAGATGTGCACATACGCAGATCGAAAAGCAGCTAACTAAAGCAGTAGAGTCAGCATTAACTCTCCCCATAGACACACACACACACCAGCTATGTTGCACACATTTAAGTGGCCATGGAGGCGGCCCAGTGGCACTGAGAGTTGAGGTGCTGGACACCACATCTCGCGGCACGCTGGTGACCTGGGTTCAGGAGAGGAAGAATATCATGATAAGTGACACTAGAGGGACTCAAGCCCTGGGTTCCTAAAGGAAGATTAATATGAAATTTAAATTATATATTTATTATGAAATCAAGTCATTGCAGAAATACTAACCTGACATTTCTCTGTCAACTAATATTCAAGCCTGAGTTAATAAATTCTCAGAAAAAAAGTATTTTTAACTTCTTTTGGGCACACATCCACGTACTTAGAAAAATGTCTTGAGTACACGGCTGCACACACAGAACAGAAAAGCAGCTAACTGAAGCGATGGGAGTTAGCTGACTAGTCGACCCACCAGCTACTGTGCACTTGCTCTAAAGTGGCTTTGAAGGGACCCAAGCCTGGGTTTGTCACAGGAAAACTTCTAATATTAAATTTGAATTAAATTTATTATGACATCAAGTCACTCTAATCACTGCAGCAATGCTGAGCTAACAAGTCTCACTGTCAACTAATAGTCAAGCCTGACTAATTACATTCTCAGAAAAAAGAAATATATATTTTTTATTTCTTCTTGGGCATGAAGTCAAGCCTCAACAACAGAAAAAATTCTCTAGGTTAACTGCATTTCAGTTAGTTGTTGTGTGAAACAAAGAACAAGGCAAGTAGTCTAAGTTACAAAGACCTTAAATTTCTAATCAAAATAATACCCTACAAAATGTTCCTCTGTTAAACTGTTAGTGTTGTTCAGTACACTGTAGGTTTAAATCTCATATATTTAGTATGCATGCGGATGCGCACAGAGCATGTGTGTGTGTGTATTGAAGCCTGCCTGCCTAGCTCTCTCAGAAAACACTAAACAGCCATAATATTTTTCCTTTCCTAAAACCTAATTTTCACCTTACTGTGTAAAACATCAACCCTCTCTAGCTTGGGATTTGGAGAGGAACAAAAATGTCAAGATTTCTGATTTTTTGTCTAGTTTTAACAAGCTGATGGAAGTGGAGTCTTTTCTGCAGTAGCTCAAGTCATCTGTCTCTCCTGCCTGAAGCTTTCACGAGTGCTTGGTCACATGACCTGCCTTCAGTGAGCTTACAAAGTGGCCTCTGATTGAACAGGAACTCTCAGGAGATCTTAAACTCCTGCCAAATAGCAAAACACTGAACACCCACGAATAGCACCCATTACTCATTTTTTCCAAGTAACAAATAACCTATTATTCATGGTATTTGGGAAATGCTATTTATTACTTGCACACCCCTAGTCAGGATCACTCAGAAAACTTTGTTAGCTGTGAGCCACCCACAATGCCATATGATGTCACTGCCTATATAATGTGGGCATCCGCATCACTCCTCATTTCTTTCTCCTACCAGCAGCCACTTATTGGATCATGCTGAGAAACAACACTGTCAGTTTTTGACTGTTTCATTTTGTTTTTGGTTACTTCTTTAACTTTGAATGCCACCATCAAAAGACCTTTACTGAGGTGTTGTGCCTGTGACAGAAGATCTACGAGGACAACACTGCTTCTATCTGTTTGTTGCTTGGGTTTATGCCACAAGGTCAAGGCCTGTGAAATCTGCCACTGATTCAAACAGTCCATAAGAGACACCATCAAAAGGTTCTAGAAACGTTCATTGCAAAAGGCTATGGACTCTATCAAGATTGCAGCATGTTTCATGTTGATTTCTCCTCAGATTGATGACAGCTGCCACTGGGAAAACCTCCAAAGTGTTCAGCAATGGTTTCACCACCACAGCCATTGAAATCCAGGGGCAAGGAGAAGAATTAGTCCACAAAACAGACCAACCACTATTATATGACGCACAAAGAAAAATGCATTTGTCACTGGTGAGTTCCCAATCTCCATTCCATCAAAAGTGAAATCCCAGAAGGTGTTGTCATCTACTGCTGTAGCCTCGACTATGGCAGCCACTCCATCTGTCCATGAGACAATGAAAGTCAGGACTTGACTCAAGCTCATCCACCAATAAAGATGGCAGTTTGTAGCTCCCATCATCAGGTACTAGCCCATCATTGACAGTCACTCCAACCCTATTGCAGGACATTGTCGATTATCAGGTGGTGCTGGCTAATGTGTCCAAATTATTTCAGTGCCTCTTACTAGGGTTACCACTGTCAATCATGGCTGTGCCATCAATGGGTCCTAGCCCATTGACTCCATTGGACATCCAGCTCTGAGAACACGCCAGTCATTCCTCCTTCACAACTTTTTGCCATCAGTGCCAGCTCCAGCAGAGATTCCCATCGTCATACCTGACTATAACGAAGAATACATTCCTGATCTTCTGAGTACAGATGAGGGTTTGGGGGAGGAGGAGGGATGTGGATCCTTTCCAGGAAGGTTTCAGATCAAGCTCCACCTTGTCCTCCTGCAGTGAGGACACAGTTGTATATAAGGTCCCTCCTTAGGCTGCATCTCTTCAGGCTTGAATAAGACATGCTGCACATCATGGGCTTTGCAGCAGAGGAAGAAGACTTGTCTAAGTGCAACCTTTTAAATTCTTGCAGGTTCCAACAGCTCCTTCTATTGTTATTCCTCTGGTATTTCCTGCTTAGGAAAATTCTACCATAACTGCATAGTATTGGCCTAGTAGCTTGCCTACTGTGCCTAGGAAGGCTGATAAACAATATTCCACCCTCTTTCAAGCTATATTATGCATCTCAGCCTGAAACAGACTCTGGTCATTATGTCTTCTCATGATACGTCATGGGCCCCAAGGCATATGGTTCCTTGCCCTCAATAAAGAGTCTAGGCACCTGGATGTAATGTGAACACATATAGAACATATGAAAATGCCAGCAGATTAGGCCATAGCGTCTATCAAGTCTGCTCGAGATGCAGCTCACAGCTTGATAACTGCTGCTGCCCCACTTCCACCTCCCCTGATTTCCATTCTGATTTCCCATGGACTCTACCGTCCCTACCTGTACCCTGCCCCTGTATCTATATTTCCCATCCCTTCTTAAAACCTCACACTGATTCCCTTGATACCAACTCCTCAGGTAGTGCATTCCAAGGCAAGTGGTCTTATGTCTTTGCTTCCCTGGGACTCAGGGTTGCCAACTAATAACTTACATGACTAAATATAAAAATACCTTGTGCAAATCAGCTATAAGAACATACAGTTAACCAGCAGAAGAAGGCCATGAGGTCTGTCTAATCTGCTCGATGCACAACCCCTGTTCCAGTGATTTATAATAGGCCCTGCCTCCCAAGAACCCTGATCCTCCTGTTCACCTTGTCCCACCCCTCTGATGACCAGCATTGCTGCCTTGCCGGATGGTTCCACTGAATCTGATCTTGTCGACACTGCCACTGCAAGCATTGAGATTGGGAAGCACCTACTATGCTCTGAATATGATGCCACAGATGCTTCTGCCAAAGCTGCTGCCTTTGTAATCTACCAATGTCACTATTTCTAGCTTTGAGTAGATGGCTTTGCTATGGATGTGCAGCCATCTGCCCTCAATATATCAATATCTTTATTTATCCAGGCGGGCACCATTGAGCAAGCTCATTTACAAAGGTGGACCTGGGTCCTACAGTAATAATACAGAAAGACAAGTTACAAAGTACAAAACAGTAAAAATAGCTGCTATTATAGTAAAATGAACATTTACAGGTAATATACATTGAACATAGAACTACAAGGTAGTGGATAATAAACTTGTGCTGGATCCAAGCTCAAAAACTGTGCATTTTGTAGTGGGAAATGTTAGGGAGAGGATAGGCATACCATATAGAAAGATATCAAGCACATAATGTAGGGAGAGGTGGGGAATAGGGCGAAGCGAAGAGGACCCACTTGTTAGAGCAGAGTGAGGGACTGGGAGGGCAGAGGACTATACAAAAGGTGACAAGCGATTTTGCCCCAAAACGCAGTGACATATGGAGGAGAAAAGCTGCCATTGTACTAAGTGCAAGAGGAGGAATATAGTAGCAGGGCATAACTGGGAGGGTCTTGGAGGTTGGGGCAGAGGAGGTGTTGGATGGATGAGAGCCGAATATTTTGGGGCGAAGACGATAATTATCCTCAAGTGCGGTAGCATGTGCCAGAATCAGGCTGCAACTGTTCAAAGTGTTAAAGAATAAGATACGGGAGTTTGGCAATAAATCCTGTGGATCTGTTGGTGGACATGCTAGAGGCAGAGGCACATATTTCAGCTGGAGGGGCCGCCGTTTGCAGGCCGCCGTTTGAGAAGGGAGGTTAGTTAGTGTCTAGTAAAGCAGTTGCAAATTTCTGTAATGCCATCACGGTAAAGCCTTTTTGAACAAAGGGTACTTACTAGAGTTTTCAGGCAAAGTATTTTTGGGGTTTTATTCCATATTGATGGGAGTCTGGGAATCAAGGTGGCTCTCCCGACTCGTATGAGTGCCCTGGGTATATTTAGCAGGAGTTGTGAGCAGCTTCTACAGGAATAATTCCTGGGCACAATCGGAGACAGGCGGTCGGCGATGTATTGAGGAGTTGCCACTGAGGGCTCTAAGTGTCCAGGTGCTGCATTAAAGTTGCGCCTATAGTAAAGTGAGATCTAGCCCGTGTGGCATATAGTCTTGTAATGGTGGGTAGAGAAGGGAGGTCAGTGATGAAGCATATAGCTCTGTGGTAGAGAGTATCCAATTTTCCAAGATAAGAAGCCACACATATACTGTATATGAAGTCTGCGTGAATGTTAAGGACAGGAACGTGTCTTGGACTAGTCATTTCTTTGCCTGCTGTAAGAAGTCTTTTTATCCTGTAAAAAGGTTAAGTCTGCCTTAATTTTTCAGCAAGTCTTCCAGGTGGTCAGTGAAGGAGAGTTTACAGTCAATCCAGACCCAAGATATCTGAATTTTGGAACGACTTCAGCACTCTCCCAGCATCATGGTTATTGGGGAGTGAGTCAGTAGCGCTTGTGTAGTTTGTGGGGAAAATAACATGGCTTTAGTTTCTTAGTGTTTAATAGCATTTTTTTATTGATTAGTTGGAGTTGCAGGAGGTTGAAATCTTTTGTAGGTCAGTACAGGCTTCTTTTGGTGTGGGACAACTCAGGTACAGCACTGTGTCATCCGTAAATAAGTGAATACTTGCATCCTTGATTCCCTCATCAATGTTATTGATATACACTGAGAAGAGGAGGGACCTAATATGGATCACTGAGAGACACCTCTTTGTAGAGTTTTAGGGCAGATAGTTCGCCATCTGCTTTCACCTGCTGGTATCTGTCTGTCAGATATTCAGAGAACCAGTTTAGAGAAGTAGCATTCAATCCTTGTGTTTTAGCGAGTCGAGGAGCAGGTCATGGTTGACTGTGTCGATTGCTTTGCTGAGGTCAAGAAACACAGCACATACTGACTTTTTATGCTCCAACTCCATTTGCCAGTCATTGGTTACGTTAGCTAATGCCAAGACTGTATTGTGGTTGGCTCTGAAATCGGATTGAAGGGGTTTAGTAATTTTCTCTGTCAATGAAGGCTCTTAGTTGGCAATTTACCATTTTTTCAGTAGCTTGAGAGTGTGGGTAGAGACAAATTGGCTATAGATATTAAGACCGCAAGGGTCTCAGATTTAAACAGTGGGATAATGTGCAATCTTCCATATTTGAGGGAGGTACCTTGTGTTAGGGACAGGTTGAATAAATGAGTAATAGGCACTGCCAATCATGGCATGCTATCTTTAGGAAGTATGGTTCAAGTGCATCTGCACGGCACTTTTCTTAGTATCCAGGTGGAGAATCAAATCTTCCACTTCCTTGAGGAAACCACTGAGAATGAGAAATGTTGACTACGGAGCCAACATTTGGTGGGGTCATGCCAGGTTGGGTGCACAGGCTACATGCAGGCGAGTTATCAAAGGCTCAGTGCCACCTTTAGAGGTCAGAAAATGTTTGGCAATGATGTGAAAATGGCCTGCTGGGCTTTAGTTCTGCAAAAGGTCACTAAGCTCCTTGATAGCACTGACCTCACAGCTTTCTAGGAAGTGCTTTCATAGGCCAGCTGCTAGAAATGGCTGTACCTCTCGACAGCAATCCCATGACCAAAGCAGAGGTCCTCCCAGTACCCCTCCCTGAGTGTTCATCCCAAATCCCTATAGCTATCAGTATAGGTGGTGCTCTTGCCTTCCCTGTTACCGTCTAACCCCCACTGTCAGCCCCTCCATTGCTGACTTCATGAATACAGATGTGGGCAGGATCTCCCTTTATCTACCAAAATGGTGGGTGATCATTACAGATGAGTGCGTTCTGAAATTATGAAACAGGGCCATGCTCTGGAGGTTCTGTCTATCCCTGCAGTACATCCTCCACAGCCCTGTCATTACCCTCCAGGCCAGTTGCCTCTTATGATGACAGAGGTTCAGTTCTTGGTCCTGAAAAAGGCCATAGAGCCTGTTCCTCATCCTCATATTGAACTGCATATGGGTTTTATTCCCATTACTTCCTGGTCCCAATGTGGACAGGAGACTTACATTCTCAGTTAGAGCTCAATGATCTGAACAAGTACATCGAATACAACATGTTTTAGATGGTGTCTCTCTTCAGGCCCTCATCCCTTTACACACAGAAGATTGGTTGTGTGCACTGAATATGAAGGATACATAGCTCCCTATCAGAATCTGCAAGTGCCACAAACAGTATCTCAGATTCATATTGGAGGGCATGCACCATCAGTTTCACGTCCTGCCCTTTGACTTTTCCTCAGCACCACAGGTCTTCACCAAATGCTTAGCAGGAGTGGCAGTGGCTCTGTGGGAGAAGGTGTTTATGTCTTGCCTTACCTGGATGATTGGCTCATCAAGGCTACATCCAAGAAGGCAACTGACCACACTCTAATGAGGACAAGACAGTTGTTCAAGACCTGGATGTCATGGTCAATGAGCTGAAATCAGCACTTATACTACCGTGCCAACATCTCTAAAACCAGGAGCAGTTCTAGACATGGCTGTGGGCAGTGTCTTCCTGCCAGAGGAGAGGGCGGATACCTTAATAGCCCAGGCTTGTCTAGTTTACAATAGACATTACATGTCTGAAAAATCAATACTGAGGCTTCTAGGGCTGATTGTTGCGCATAATCATTGTCCCTTATACCTGTCCCACATGTACATGCCAAACTGGACACAGGAGGGTATAGTGTGATCAAGTGACAGGTGTCATGAAACAGATGGTCTGGTCACATCTTCCCTCAGGAGATCACTACTGTGGTGGTTGGATCACCCCAGCTTAGTGAAGGGCATTCCTTTCTTTCATCCTGACCCCCTACAAATCCTTCCCGAGAGTCAGGTCAGGTGGCATGCTCATCTGCACTCCCTACAGACTCAAGATCTTTGGTACCCAGCAGGCGGCTCTCTCCATATCAACATTCTGGAGATGAGGTTGTTCTACTTGGCCTACAGGCTTTTCTGGTTCATCTCAGTGCAGGGACCATCTTGAGTCACACAGTAAGTGTCAGTGTGATGCATTACATCAATAAACATAGAAATACTGGATGGGTAACCATGCAGAACCAGGTCAGTGGCCATGTTGTGCAGCATACAGCAGCATACAGCAGGAAAGGAATATGCCACAGGCCTTTGAGGGCTGTACTGTAGGCACCACCAGACCTGTCCAGACAATGGAATCATGCCTTCAGGAAACCAAAGACATGCTCAGTGATGTTCCGCATGCTGGCGTGTTTATTGTACCACCTCCGCAGTGGACAATGGGCACTGGTGAGGGTGAGCAGTCAGAGCCAGAGTGGGTAGCCACTGTCACCTGTGTGGATGGAGATATGATTAGCCTGGTGTCCTATGTTGCTGTGCCTTTTGTCCTTCCCAGCCGCCTCCGTAGCACCCCTACCTGGTGGCCTCCCATGCCCTGTTGTACCCGGCTTCCCATGGTCTCTGCATACTCACCCACTAGGGGACCAGTGGGGATGTCCCCACTCGAACCTGTGGCACAGTGCTGAGCTGTGCCAGATGAAGGCATCTGTGTTTCCCAGGGTGTGTGGCACAGACACTGATTATGCACCCCTGGCATCGCAGACCACCTGGCAGTTGATACTAGGGTAGCCCTTTCTGTTGATGTAGGCTACCCCTTCCAGGCCAGGTGGCATGCGGATGCAAACATGGGTGCAGTCAATGGTCCCAGTGCCAGGCACATGTGCTACCCTGTAGAACTTCTGCATGTTCATTGTATGCTCTGCCTGTGTGCTGGGGAAGTGGATGTATTCCACAGCATGTGCAGCAGGGCATTAAGGAATTGTGTGAGGAGACATGACGTGGCTGACTGGGTAATGCATGTGGTGTCCTCTGTTGGTCTCTTGAAGGTGCCTATGGTGAGCAGGCACATGACAGCTGTTACATCCACTGTCAGGGCGTGGCTTCGTCTAGTGGGTGCACAGCTCACAGAGCTGCCTCAGAATTGCCCAGTTCAGACTGGCCCACGATCTTGGTGTCAGTGTAGGTCTCATAACTGATGCAGGGTCGGTACCACCTGTTCCAGGCATAGCACTGACGGCCCTTCCACAGCCACGCCATCCTGCCTCCTGCCTCTCCACAGCCCTCATTACAGCCTTCATCTGAATATGGCACTGGCCATGGCCCTATAGTCCTGTTACCCTGGGCGTCTGACTCCACAGGCCCTACCGGCTGTGTGTGGCTGTGGGCTGCTCTGCAGGGCCACGCCTGTGTACCCTGCCCCTGCTGGCTGCCTGTTGCCTGCGGCCTCTGACTCCCACTGCTGTGGATTCCTTTGTCGCTTCTCTTGGGCCTGGTGTCACTGTGTCACGCCCAGGCACATTCACACCAGTAGCCTCCCTGCCTGTCACACACACACTTACTCACTCTCTCACACACTGTCACTTTCTCTCTGTCTGTTTCACTTCCTTGTCACCTACTGTGGTTTGCCGGCCTGTCTGTCTCCCTCTATCCTGCTCCCCACTGGACATGTGCCCTTCTACTTGCTCCCTGTTTTATAGGCTCAAGTCTGCTCCAGCGCGCTGCCATTTGCACCATGCTTGCTGCCATTTTGACCGGTGTTGAATATCGCACTGTGTCACATATTCATGGGGGTACGTCCCCTACCCTTGCACATGCATACATTCCCATTGCACATTGTACACTGCCACTTGTGCTGCGCAGCTGCTGCTGCTGAATATCGATCTCGTTGCATTTTCACAGTTAGCATGTGCAGACCCAGTTGCGCAATGCACAACTGCTTTGAATATCCCACCCTATGTTTATTGCTTTTTGAAGACCTTTTGCTATTTTAGATAGATGTGTGCATCATCTGCAAAGGCCAAAATGCCAATTTATTACCATTTACAATTGGAGCATCTATTTCATGAGTATTTAGCTCTCTAATTATCTGGTCTATATAGATGTTAAACAGGGCTGGAGCAAAAAACAACCCTGTTTAACACCCTTTTTCACTGAATTTTGGAGGAATACCTTCAACCCTTGTATATCTTACTCTCATTGAAGTATGATCATGAAGACAAATAATTAAACCTAATAAACCTGGATTCATCTCCCAAGCCGTAGGATTTTCCAAAGGGTTTCTGATTAACATTATCAAACGCTTGTTTCAAATCAAGAAAGCAGCCATATAATCCACCCATACAATTTACTATAAAATGTTATCAATCGTACCCCTATTTTGACACTGTTGGCCCGGTGTTTGCCCTGATTGTCCAGTGTACCTTGAGTCAGGGTGTCTTTCCAGATGCTCGAAGGAGGCTCATGAGACCCCTTTAAAGAAAGCTTCTCTGACCCGGAGATTAGGCAAATTACCATCCCATTCCAATATTCCATTTTTGGGAAAGATTGTTGAGAAGATGGTATCACTTCAGTTGGGGAATATCTCATGACTCACGAGTTGTATGATCCCTTCCAGTCAGCTTTTCGGGCCAGATATAGCACTGAAACTGCATTAGTTCGGTGCAAATGACCTCCTCAGGGCTAGAGATCGGGACAAGACAATTCCTGTTCTCCTTGATCTCTCCTCAGCATTTGATACTGTGGACCATTGTGTGTTGCTTTTCCACCTGAGGGACTTATCTGGGACTCACTGGCATTGTCATCAGTGGTTTGAGTCATTTCTTACTAATAGGAGGCAGCGGGTTGTGATGGGTATTCTCGTCTGCACCCTGCCTTCTTTCATGTGAGTCCCTCAGGGTTCGGTATTGGCGCCAATGTTGTTTGCAGTATATATGCTGCCCCTGGGGACTTTAGGAGGTATGGTCTGAGTTTTCCTTGTATGCTGATGATACTCAGCTATACCTATCCTTTGCCCTAGGAACATCAAATGCAGTGGATGTGCTGAATATCTGTCTGGCTGAGATTAATGACTGGATGTCCTCCAGCTGGCTGCAACTGAACCCGACAAGACTGAGGTATTGGTAGTGGAGTCGAACAGAGCTCGTGATGGGATGGCCTCTGATTCTGCGACTGGCCTTGTGCTAGGAGCTGTGTCATTGATGGCCTCCCATGGGTGCAAAATCTTGGTGTGATTTTTGACAGGAACTTGTCCATGGAGGCTCAAATATCCTCTGTGGTTCGTTCTGTTTTTCCATCTTAGAAACATTGCCAGGATTAAGCCCCTTGTTCTGACTCTGGACCTCCTACCTTAATACATGCCTTAGTCACTTCTAGGCTTGACTACTGTAATGCCCTCTATCTCAGGGTCTCTGGAGTTCTCTTCACAGACTGCAGCTAGTGCAAAATGCTGCTGTCCGGTTTTGTCCGGACAAAGTAAATTTTGTCATTTCACTCCAATATTGGCGAATTGCACTGGCTGCCTGTCAGATGGAGAGTACTTTTCAAGGTGGGTTTTCTAGCATAAGACTCTTACACGGGCAGAGCCCTGGTTACCTGTCTGATCTTCTGGTACCTTCCACCTCTGTCCGAAATCTCTGCTCATCTAGTGGTGGCCTCCTTACAGTTCCGAGTGAGATTAAAATCTGCAGGGGACGAGAGCTTCGGATTGCTGCTCCCCTTTTGAACTCTTTGCCATCTAGTGAGAGAGCCCCACTATAATGGCCTTTAAGAGTCGCCTAAAGACCTTCTTATTTGTGCAAGCTTTTGGGAGTAAAATTTTTATGTGTATTATATTTAAATGTATACGGTATGAAATACTGTACAGTTTTGTGCTGCGTCAGAGCCTGTGGGATTGGGCTCTTTTAAATAAATTTGACTTTGACATTTTGACTATTTTTCTAAAGCCAAATAGATTTTTGTAAAGTACCCTCTGTAGTCCATCCAATCCTGTAATCTTTGAAGTATTACCCTGGAAAAAATATTGGCAGGAATGCAAATCAGAGAAATAGGTCTATAATTAATCTGTAATGATCTATCACCTTTTTGAACAACGGGATTACCCCAGCTACCTTCCAGTCCTTTGGGATCTTTTTTTTTCTATTATTTCATTAAAAGAGCTAATAAGATTAAGGCCAACCAATCTATGTTAACTTTAAAATTTCAGCGGGATACCATCAACTCCCAGAGCTTTGTTGTTCTTTTGATTGTTTATATGTCTTTTATTTCATCAATGGATAGTTTTTCCAGACTAAATTTTCTCCCTAGTAATTAAAGGTTGAAAATTCAAACTACCAGAAGTCGATGCTCCTTCATATAATTTGCTATAGAATTCTATCCATTGATCTTCCAGGATCACAGCTTCAATATTACTCGATATTTTTGCCTCCCATATGCAATCAGCATCCAGAATTGTTTATTATCTTTATTTGTTATGGCATATTGTAATTTCCCATATATTCATTATATATTCTTTCCTTGTTACTTAAAATTTTATAGTATTCCATTTTCAGGGCCTTAATACCTTAAAAGCATTCATTCAGGGTTATTTATTGCAACTCTCCTTGCTTTATTAATATCTGCTTTTATTTATCTGCAGTCTCTGTCATACCATGGGGCCTTATCTCTACCCATTGTTTTCCCACATTCAATTTATGACTAAATGTTTGCTGTTTAATACAATTTAAAAGTATACAGAAGTTCTTAACTGTATTCTGTCCTCTCTTTATATTGGAAAGCAAGGATTCCACAGCTGAGCCCTCCTGTATAGCCAACAACTTATTCTGGGCTAAAGTATTCCAAATAATATTTTATTATTATAAATAAAGAATTCATCACCTTGTTTGCCAGAATGTAAATTAGTTTCACTTCTCTGGGTTAATTTCAAAGTACAGCTCAAATGATCACTTTTTAAATTTTGATTTATTATGAAAGATTCAATTAAATACCTATGAAACACATCTATAAAAGCATAATCTAAAGTCGAGCCTTTTCCTGACACCATGGAAAAAATGTAAAATTACTTTCCAAATCACCTTTGACTCAACCATTAACTAACTGTAAAAATTATTTGTTAACCAGTTTTAAAAAATGACCTCTAGTATTAAGCCTACTATCCATTGATCTTCTATTGCCTATGCCCATAACGATACAATTCATCTACCTGCAAACCACTGTCTAAATGGCTGGCAGTATAGCCTTGAGGTTAGAGGAATGAGGTGTGAACAAGCTTGATACATCCAAGCAGACCAGACCTGAGTTTGATTCTCACAACCTCCACTTGCATACTGTGTGACTCTGAGCAAGTCACTTAACCGCCAGTGCTCCCAGGTCACCCCTGAAAACAGGCACTTGTTACCGTTACCAAAGACTAAAATAAAATCAATAAATAAAAATAAATATGACAAATTTGCAGTCTGAGCATTTAAATCACCCATCCCTATAATATCAATTCATCAAATTGCTCATTAAGTAGTGCTATTTCTTTTCAATTTCTTCCAACTCTTGGCTCACCATTTGTATGACAATGAAGGATCAAAATAACAATTCAAAAATATATAACTTTGTGCCAGTCCGAGGATAGAAATGAGACAGTAATTTTTATAAATAACAGTTGGCTTTTTCTGCATTTGGATATTTGTGTATATTAATGTCATAATGCCCCTTTATTCTGACTACAATTATTATTAGGATTTTTATCCTTAAACTCAAATTTACTGTATCCTTCAAATCAAAGTCCTGATATTTACCGTCCATGTTTTCTGCAGAAGAATAATGTCATTATTCTTAATTTCTTCTATCCAAGTTTATCCTCAATTTTATTCATAATACCCGCTATATTTCAGGAAATAATCAAAAAAGACTTTAGTTCTTTGCTTAATACTTTTGGTCTGAATAAATATGAGCTTGCTTCGATTTTCTCAATATGGGACCAACTTCTTATCAATTAATGCAATAGCTTTCCCAATTTTGAATTTCCTTCTCTTCCCTATGGACGTACTCTAATTTTCTTCAATTTCCAAAACACTTTCAGAGTCCAATTCAGGACACGGTTATTATTAATTCTTTCCCCATCACTTTTCTACCCCTTATCAGGGTTTCCTCTATGGAGTGCCTTTCAAAGAGTACTTAGCCTCCTTTTAAAGCATTTGGTTATACATATTTGCCTAATGTTTTAGCTATATTTTCTGTCCTTTTATCATAGATTATTTCTAGTGAAACATGAATATCAGTGTTACATTAGGTCCCTGCACCCTAATTGGTACCTCAGAGGTACACCGTAGACAGATAGCACTTAGGCATATATTATACTAACATACAGGGCTAAGGGCATCTACAGCATAAGAGTAGATGTCAGTATGTATGCACATCATTGTTATACACTTTTACTTTCCAATATATACATGTATTTCTTGCTTACAAGATGTTAGGACATCTGTGTCCTTGTAATGATTATGATATATAAGTCAGCATTGCCATCTTCTGATGATTTGTATTATTACGGCTATGTACAAACTGCATCTCTTTGTTTCTACACAGTGATGACTACTAAAAATTTTATAATGTTATCTTGGACTGAGGCACCACCTCTAATTTAGCCAATAGGGCTCATCTCTGTAACTAGAAATGTTTCCATCTTACAGTAACCATGGTAATTATCATAGGTATATAATGTAAGACATTATGTCTTCTACCTCGAGACCCCAGGAGACATGGAGATTCCTTTGAGGTATAGGGAACGCTTAGCATTGGCTCCCAGTTCCTATTGGTAAGAACTGCTTAGGGCAACTGTGATTATCCTTTTGGTAGTAATAAACAAGCTTTATTACTCTTATGCAATGTGTCTGTGATTCCTTGCATGCCCATTATTGCCAAGAACCTGAGAGTGAGGTTTATACCTCCTGACAATTGGCAATCGTGTAGGCAATATTTTACATTTACAAGGTTTCACTTGTTGCTTAAAACGTTTTCCTTCCTAATGTGGACAGTAGGTGTGCATTCCCACATCACCTCTCCCATTTTACTACCACTTTGTAACAACTTGCAAAGTCTGGCTGCTTACCAGTCACATGACACCCATTCTCTACATCATCAGCGGCGTGACACACATCATAGATGACACCAACATGGCGACTCACATGATGGGGGAAGCAGCCTAGCCTAGTCCCTATGGCACCACCGATTGCCATTATTTCTGTGGATGATAAGGAAGAGATAGAGAAATGATTGATGCCATCTTAGGTAATGTGACCCTACCTGACAGAAGCAAATGGACCCTCTGCATCCAGATTAGACAGATGCTGTAGGAGGCTGCTACTCAGGAAGGAATGGTCCATACTGTGGCTGAAGCCGTGGCTCAGGCAGCCCTGAATGGTGCCCAAGTAATCTACCTCTGTTTCATCATCCCAATAATCCCCTACAAATGGCCTACTCTGTTCAGCAAATAGCTGACAGCATTGGTCGGATGAGCCCATCCGACAACCTCAGCTGCCAATTGGAAAAGGTGTGTGCTAAATGAAATGCTTAGTCTCACTGCAGACTACCAGGTCCACATCTTATGCCAGACCACTGATCCTGGACTGTGGGCAAAACTTCCATGCTGTCTGCCAGGGCTGGCTGCGTCACCTTGACAAAGCAGCATCTGAACTCATTTCTGCACACAACCCAGGTGTAGTAGGAGTGATGCTCGCATAGCCTGTGAAACAGAATCACAAAGAAAGTCCAGCAACTTTCCACCAGAGGCTCTGGATGGCCTACCATGTAAGGAAGCACCTTGCAGGAGAAGCCACAGATGTGGACCTCATTGACTACAAGACCCTGTTCCCTAGGAACATGATCTCTGCAGTAAGAGGAAGGTAGAGCCAATCACCTATCACACCATGGAGAGGTTTGCTGATATTCTTCAGAAAACAGACAGAGTTTATCAACTCTACATCCATGATTCAGGCTCCATAAAAGAAAGTAGCTACCATGGAAGCCATTCTGGAGACCACGACACACTACAGGTGGAGGGGCAGGCCCAAGAAACAGACCCTCCCCACAGACAGCTAGCACCCCAGCAAGCCCAGCAACAACAACAACAATCCTGGGGTGGGAACTGAACTACCACAAAATAAGAAACACCATAAAAACAATAAGGGTAAACAACAAAGAGCAGGCCCTTGGTATAGGGAATAGCCAATGAGAACTGGAGGTTCCGAGACCTTCTTGGGCAAGTGCGCCTGTAACGGATGCCATACCCATTCAGCCTTGCAACAATACAAATGGAAGAGCAGGCTTCAACAGGCCGTGGAGATACTGGAAGTCAGGCTCTCAGGCCCTTACAGGCCTGAACCCAGAAGTGGATCCCTATATAGCATCAGTGCAACATGGTGAGGTGGTTCAAAGGAACCAGGCCCAAGCTCTCTTTAAGGAGCTCCCATGCTTCCACTGGTACAGATTGACAATTACTGGCCCCAGTCTGGATTGTAAAACAAGCTGGTCTTGGATACAATTGGAAGGCCCTGCACTGAAGCCAAGGTCGGGGCTGCCTACTGACAGTACTACTGGATAGAGGTGTGGCTGTGTCTGTATTACAGGAAGACCCCAGACACATCACCTTGGTCCACCAGATGGAGGACCAACATGTCCAGTGTAGACAAAACTAGGTTACCTGCATACTGCTCTCTGCCACTAGCTGTGACGCTTAGGGCACCTGAAGGCATATCATACCTTTCAGCTAATGGTACTGCATGATCACCCTAATATAATCAGAATTGACTTTTTAGAACCACACGCGCTGTGTGGTAGACCTAACAAACATGTTACTGATACAAATTCAGGGACAATATCACACCATCATGATCCCTGACTCACATGTGGTTGCAACAATATCTGCGAACAACAGAGAGTATGACGTCATAGATTTGTTCAAGAACCATGAGCTTTTCCCAAAGCTCCTCCCCATCTCTACAAAGACATTGGGAGGCATTTTCCACCAACAAGCATGGCTGTGGCAGGATGAACACTGTCATTGAAGTGACAGGCCCAGTTCATGAGATGCAACGGCAGTACCCTTTCCTCCTGAGGCCTTGCCTTCTCTTAGGGAAACAATTAAATCACCTCAAGCAAGGCATAATCAGGACATGTATTTCCTCTGCAAACTCCCCAGTGTGGCCTGTGAAAAGACCCACAGGTGCCTGGAGGCTTACTATTGACTACAGGAGACTAAACCAGGTCACTTCCAGTTGTGCCCCAACTGTGGCATCAGCAGTAGATGTGCTACAACTATTGACCCCTGACCAGCAATGGTTTAGTGCCCTGGACATCTCCAATGGTTTCTGGTCATTGCCATTGACCCCCAAGAGTCAATATAAATTCGCCTTCACTTTTGAGGCCAGGTAATACACATGGACCTGCTTACCACAGGGGTTCCACAACAGCCCCTCCTGTTCCATCTACATATGATGGACACCCTTGAGGGTTTCTCTGCTCCCCAGTGTCTCTTGCAGTATGTGGACGACCTGTTGTTGGCAATAGCCACACAGGAACAACATCTGGATCTCTTGGACGAACTACTGACCCTCATCCAGAGGGCAGGCCTCAAATGTAACCCTGCAAAAGCACAACTATGTCAGAAACAGGTACTCTTTCTGGGCCTGAGGATAACAGACCAAGGCTGAAGCCCTACCTGGAAGAAGATACAAGGCTTGCAAGATTTGTCATTGCCCACCAGCGTGGCCACTCTTAGAAGGTTTCTAGGTATGGTAAATTATTCTAGAGATTTTATTTGTGATTTTGCTCAGAAAGCTGCCCTCTGTATGAACTACTGAAAAGGATATTTCCTGGAATTGGGCTCCTATTCATACCCAAGCTGTGACATCACTGAAACAGACATTGGCCTCAGCCCCAGCTTTGGTTAACCCTAATCCAGCCCTGCCATTCCATCTGGAATGTGTCACCTCTGACATTGCTATGTGTCTGCCATGTTGGCCCAAAAGGTCGATGGCACCCTGAGAGCCACTGCATATGCATCACAGCTCTTGACCCCAGTGGAACAGAAGTACAGCCTTTGTGAAAGGAATCTTCTGGCCATTTACTGGGTGATCAAGCACTTTCTGTATATCATTGGGTACTCCCCGATTATAAATACAAATCACACCCCAGCTACCTTTTTGCTATCAGGCAGAATAAAGGATTGGTCAGTCTCCAACACCACACTGACACACTGGTCTCTTCTCCAGAATAGAGACATTAAGGCCCACCCAACCAAGATGCCATCCATGCTGGCGCATGGTCTCCTTTTCAAGGAGAACCCCACGACTGTACACTGCAGCCACCTGATCTACCAGAACCAGGTCCTTTCCTTCCTGCTACACCACAACTATTTGAGAACACCTCATTGTGCTGCGTCTCTACAGATGGCTCAGCTTCCTATTACCAGGGAGAACAGGTAGCAGGGATGGGCATATTAGTCATCTACCCTTATGGTAACACTGTTAAAATTTCTAAGCATTGCAGTGTGGCATCATCACAGTATGCAGAGATGGCAGCAGTGGCCTGTGCCCTGAGTTCATCCAGCATGGAACTGAGGACACCATCATATTTATAGACTCTAACTGGGTTTGTTTTTCCCTTACAGAATTTCTCCCTTTCTGGCAGAAGAACTCCTTTCTCTTCTGATGGCAGCCCAGTGAAGCACAAGGAACTGCTAATATACATTCATTCATTGGCACAAAATTTGCACACAAACTCTATGTACACAAAGTCAAGGCTCACTCCATACATGAACCCTACCATGCCTTCAATGACACTGCTGACACTCTTGCAAAGAAAGGGGCCTGAGGGAGGGACACTTGGATGATGGACCATCCAGAGGCCAGAGCGGCCGTACACATTGCAGTGGTCAGGAAGAAGTCTGAACCCTTTTCCCCTTGGATTTGTCAGCAGCCTAACACACTGACTCTGAACTCAAAGATGTGTTCAGATTCCTTGACAAAGGTAATGAGAACAATTTACCTACCCACAACCCCTACGAAGGCATGAAGGTAAGTTACACCTGTCCCCAAGGACAAGCTCATCTGGTTCCAACTAGATGACACCCCACCAAACTGTGGGTGGTTCCTTGTCATCTTAGGTCCGAATTTCTGCATCAGTTGCATAACACCCCACTGGTGGACACCAGGAGTGGAAAACACACTTCAAAGGCTTAAGACCATCACCTGGTGACCTGGTGTCACCAAGGATGTCAAACAGTACATAGACAACTGCCTTGTTTGTGGGCAAAATAACCCCATCCCTACCAAACAAAATGCCAAGCTACAACCACAAAAGCATTCTGGCCCTTGGCATGCCATAAAGATCGATTTATTGGTCCCCTGACCAATACCGGCAGAAACAACAAATCGCCCTTGTGGTCACTGATCTCTTTCTAAGTGGGTCAAGCTTTCCCACTAAGACATGTACTGCTAAAACCACTGCAAAATCCTGGTGAAACAGATTTTTCCAGGTGGGGCCTACTTCTCAAGGTAGACAAAGAACCAGTTTACAGATGAGTTGATGAAAGAAGCACTTGAACTACTTGGAGTTCATCAAGTTCCACATAACTTACCACCCACAATCCTCAGATCAAGTAGAGAGAGCCAACAGACAGATTAAGCAAATGCTTTCCAAATTTATTTGAGGACAATCCCAAGGATTGGGATTCCCTATTGCCGTTACTCCTTATGGCATTAGGGTACACCTCAACCATCACTTAGCTGACACCCTTTGAGGTGATGACTGGTAGAAATATGAGATTACCTGAACACCTGTTGTTTGACCTGCACACCCCTACTGCAGACCGTGTGTCTGTAGACCAATATGTGGAAAAACTCAGACAAGACCTCATACACACTCATTTGTATGCTGCTAATTGCATAGGCAAGGTCCAGCAACAGTCCAAAATCCAGTTTGACAAACACGCACAAGAAGTGTATTGGCAAGTTGGGGATCAGGTAATGGTTCTCAGATTTGACATCCACACACTCTTTCTCCAACAAGTGGGAAGGACCCTACCCCATTATCAACAAGCTCAGTCCGGCAGTCTATCAGGTTAAACTCATGCAGAAAACAAACTAACTGACAAATGGTTACATGCAAACCAGCTGAAACTGTATAAAGGAGTATAATTACTTTTCCTCACCCATTGGGTGGAATAGTACTAATTTACTAATGTTTAATTTTCCTTTTCAGATACTGACAAGATGGCTATCTTGTTCCATTTTCTCCTCATCTCAGGAGTTATCCTCTGCATCCAAGGCATGGTAAAGCGCCTCCTTCCTCACCTTGATCCACCTGCAACTACCTCAGAGGAGTCTCCATCAATATTCCCGACAATTTGATTGCTGTCCTAGAAGGTTCAGATGCCTACCTCACTGCCTGGGTTGTTGCTCCTGATAAATCTACCTACAAATTGGTGGCAAACCACATCTCAAGGACAAATACTCCCCGTGGCCAAGCTCTCCAAGGAGCGTTCCATGATTGAGCCAATGCCAAATTATCCCCAAATGGTTCTTTGACTTTGCTCCAGACCTCTCTTAGACATTTTCGTTTATACAATATTACTGCCTTAATTGACCCCTCATATTGTAATTCCTTGTCTAAAGACTCTGCTGGGAAATTTTGTGTTATACACAACATGGCTTCTGCTGCCATGTATCTCTCTGTGTTACCCTATGGACAAACAGCTTTTGGAATGTCCTAAACACACCCCTGGTCCTCGTAGTGGTCTAACAGGCACTGCCTTACCTGGTACACTTATTAACAACTTCAGTTTATGCATATACATGGGTTGTTTAACTTGACTTACCGGAATATGAAAGAATTTGATATGTGTCATACTACTAATACTTCATTGTTTTATAGTACTTTGTTACTTGATAGCTTAGCATTTCAAATCCGCAACCAAGATTCTATTGCCAGGTACACACCACGAGCATAGAGGCAATTTTAGGAGAAAACCTAGTACAGATGATCAAAGTCATAAGCGTGCTGCGTGACACTTCCAATATCACGGTGCCACAGGCACTTCACTAGTGTTTTTGGTACAGCCATGTCCATCTGGAACAAAGCTGACATTGCTGCTATCAAATTCCATGCCAGAAATTCCAAACTGGTTTGGTAAACAACATTATACCACCATTATTGCATGGTGTGAATGGCCTTAGTCAGGAAGAAAGATACACTGTATACAATATGCATGAGATTGCTAAGGCAAATACAGATTCTAAAGATAAGATTAATGCACTTATTGCACAGAACAATACAGAAACAGATAAGCAATACATTGCCCGTGAGCTCTTATGCTCAGCCTATGGCTCTTACATTATCACTACCATCAATAATCTCTTCCGTGACCTAGATTCTGGAAGAATCTCTGATATCATACATGATAGATGTAGCTCTAAATGATATTGTCCTCAGTGTAAATCCTCTAACTGTGTTGCCATGTGTGTGCTATAGACTTTAACTATTCCTATTTCTACTGCTAGGAATTTAGATTTTGTGACCAGGCACCCTAATACTGGTCCATGTTTCACTACTAAGAAATGTTCCATTAAGGATACTATGTTTGTGTCTTTCACTGTTTTTTACCACGTTTTGATCCTACTACAGCTATATTTGATAAGCTCACATCTGTACACTCCATTAGGCACCTTGATGAAGATATCTACATAGAATGCCTTGATTTGCCTCCTGTCTTGGTCTACCATCCTCTTCTGGACGTGTGAGTCTCGCTGCACACAGACTGTTGTGTGAAGAAAGGGTATATTTATTTGTGTCAATGTGATGTATTTGATGTTATTAAACCTGAATGTGGTTATTCCCTGACAGTATCAATTGGTCCTTTTCCATGGACAATGACATCACCACTAATGGCACAGAATACCAGGACTCAACATCAGCTGACCAACAGCTTAATCTGGTTCAATTTCAGTTGCTAACCATCTGTACCCCCCACTGGTCGCCTCTGAAAAAGGGACTTCTAGGCCGTGGGCTTACAGGGTCAACAAAATTCAACAAAACAACAAAAACAACATCTGCTCCAGATGATTCCAAGTTATATCAGTCCTACGGGATGAGGTTCACCACCTGTCAACACGGATTTGAAACAGACTTATACTTGCCCAGAACAGTTGCAAAAATGGAGACTGCTTACAGTGAAAATGCAATATAATTCAGATGGAGAATACTGTATAGTTACACCTACGACTTACAAACATGTTCTATTGATAATTCAAACCTTTGCTTTGTCCCTCACTAAAATAGAGTTATTGGGCACACAGTTATTATCCCTGTTCCCCTTATGGATGCTGACATTATTGATGGTAACCCAGATTATCTGCTTACTCTTCGGAGTATTTACCTTATTTTAGTGTACACATTGCTCCTTTAACTTTGACATTAAAATCACTTTTAGACAGAAAAGACACCCACCTCATCCACATTAGCAATAATATTTCCAAAGCTAATGAAGCTGTCTTTGTACTTATTAATGATGGTGATATGAATAGTGCACTTACTAACACTTGGTTAGAAATCACCTTTAAAGTTTTTGTTATTATACAAGCATTTATGATATTTGTTCTCATTATTATGCTTTACTGCTTATAGGCGCACATTATGCCAACACCATGAGCAGTTGGAGTTCCTTACAAGGCTCACGCATCAGGTTTGTAAATATCTACTCCCTATCCACTTCCTTACTCTTGCTGTGTTGCGCTTGTGAGGCAACAAAGGGGGGAATGTTACACAAGATCCTTGCATCCTAATTGGTACCCCAGAGGTACATCATAGACTGCTAGCACTTAAGCATATATTATACTAACATGTAGGCTAAGGGCATCTATTGTATAAGAATAGATGTCAAGATATGTATGCACATCATTGTTATACACTTTATTTTCCAATATATACATGTATTTCTTGCTTACAAGATGTTAGGGCATCTGTGTCCTTGTAATGATTATGATATATAAGTCAGCATTGCCATTTTCTGATGATTTGTATTATTACACAGTTATGTACAAACTGTACCTCTTTGTTTCTACAAAGTGATGACTACTACAAAATTGTATAATGTTATCTTGGACTGAGGAGCCACCTCTAATTTAGCCAATAGGGCTCATCTCTGTAACTGAAATGCTTCTGTCTTACAGTAACCATGGTAATTATTGTAGGTATACAATGTAAGACATTCGTCTTCTACCTCGGAGACTCCAGGAGACACAGAGATTCCTCAAGGTACAGGGAATGCTTAACATTGGCTCCCAGTTCCTAATGGTAAGAACTGCTTAGAGCAAACTGTGATTATCCTTTTGGTAGTAATAAATAAGCTTTATTACTCTTATGCAAAGTGTCTGTGATTCCTTGCATGCCCAATATTGCCAAGAACCTGAAAGTGAGGTTTAGCCTCCTGGCGTCCAGTTACTGTGTCATTTAAGTAAATCCCATTGTCCACTAAAAGAATACAATTACCCAAAATTGTTTTCTGAGTTCTGCAGAATTTACAACCAAACAGATTTTCCCTTTCACAGGTTTTACCTTTTATCTGTATACCGATATTATGTCATTCCATTTCATTTCTCCTTCAACACTGTTTTTAATATATTATAAACTGTAATTTTTTTGAAAAGGCATTTTCTATCTTGCTATCGGTAAACCTTTAATAAAAAGCGTGTCCATCTTTTCTCCTCAGCTGGATGATGATTATTTTATCATTATTGCATTTATCTACCAATGTATCTTTCTTATGACTATCTCTCCTTAATGTTTCTTTCTGTTTCGTTTCTCTGTTTGTACTTCCAACTTTCCTTTATTAGTTTGAGTTGCAACAGTACACCGGGTTTTCAACAATTTTTGGGAATCTTACCCTTCTTTTCTGTCACTCCTTTCTTTTCAGCTGATTCACTAGTTGTTCAATCTCATTATTTTCCTTATCTTGAATCCTTAAGGTTATTTTCTCTATCTCTTTCTGTTTATTTGGTGTTTTACTCTCCATTTCAGGCCTATTCTGGATGTTACTTAACTCTATTTATTGATGATCATTTTGCTTTCCACTTATTCTAGTTTTAAATTATCCCCATTCTTATAATCAAATACCATTATCTTTTTTTTGTTAGCTTCCTTTAGTGTACATAACATTTCTCGTAACAAGAAATTATTTTGTATGAATGTCATTTTATCTCATTTAGTTCTTTTCAAAAATCTGTTTAAATTCAGCAAAATGTGAAGTAGATTTTCACTTAAAATCTGACTTTCTTCCTTTGATCTGGTCTCTAGATCTTGCTTAGACCAGAGACAGTCATTTCATTGTTTCTACTAGGAGATCAATTTTTCTTTTAATCAGATATAGGTTAAAAACTCTGATAATCTTTCAAATCAGAGTGATTGTCACCTTCGTTACTCAACATGTTAGAGTTTTCTTCTGCATAAATTATATCACTTAAGTCAATCCTTGGGGCGTTGATCTGCTAAGTACTTTTAAAGATGGAGATTCTAAAATTCTAATACTTTTCAAAGGGATGATCCTCTTCCATTTGTTCCCCTTTTTACCTCTTATAAGGGAAGAGGTTAATTGCACCCTCTGACTTCCCTTGTTAAAGGAGTTATGTATTCTGTTATTTTTTATTATTACTATCAACAGAGTTTAACCCTGAATTTCCTTTTAATATTCTCACTTTTTCCTGCCCTTTTATCTTCTTTTTATTTCTTAGTACCATACTTTTCATTTTCTGTAATACTGCCAAATTACTATACAGAAAATATAGAAAAGAACAATCACACTGAGTGAAGTGTGATTTATTGACCAATTATATAAATCAAAACCACTCCAAAAGGCTTAAATGACAGACATCAATTCTGCATTAATCGATTATCAATTCCTTTATCACATAACCAAAGATAGAGAAAAGTGTTCGTGCAAAATACTATTAATCTCCTTCCAAATAACACAATGTTAGATATTTGTATAAGAAATTTCCCCAAAACACTCTGTATTTGGGAGCTCTAGTTAATTTTCTTATGTTTTCAGTTTCCCAAGGTATAGGATTCTCTTTTGACCTAATTTTTCTGAATACCCCAATCTCTCTTGTCTTTATAGATCCTGCTTCTTATGATTTTCTCCTCCTTGGGCAGTATAAGAGGTGAAAAGAAGAAAAATATTTACAACCTTGACCCTAACAAAACCTTCTTAAAAATGATGGGGGAGAGGGAGGGAGAAAACAAATTATTAAAATTAAAAGCTAAAAGTTACAAGGTTATGTATCACCACCACAAAGGAACCTACTTTTGAGCTTCTTCTGTCCTTCCACTCACTGCTTCCTTAAGCTAAACAATACCTCGATATTTTCAAAATTCATAACCTCTCTATTAGACCAAGTTTCTACAGGAAAGAGAATAGCAATTATAAGTATTTGACTTTCAATATCGATGCATTAAAAAACAGAGCAACCTAAAAATAGCTACTCACTAACAGTTGGTCAAATTCTTGGACAATTCAGGCTTGCAGTGAAAAATTTGCCTGCTACAAAATCTGCTATGACTGTCTAGAGGAACTCCCAGGGTCAAAATGGCATCTGAGCTTACCAGGACGCCACACATGCATTTTATAATACAGAGTCACGTGTTCTGTCGGGTCCTATAATGCACATTTTGAAAAATGTAATTCTAAAACTTTAATTTACTTTCTTTTAAGACCAATAAACCCCATAGTTTGAATGTCTAAGTGCAATTCCACATACAAAAACAGAAGTTCCAAACACCCCCAAACTGGTCCAGTACAAAAACGTCAAATATGGCAGAGAAAAACAAAGATACTATGAAGGTCTACTTTCTGTTTATCAACTTTAAAATCCTATTTCCTAAAATTCTAAAGTTCTCCTAGATAAAATCTTCCATCAATAAGGTAAGTAAAGTAAAATAAAATAAAGACCAAGTCCAAATCAATGAGTCTGTTAGCTTAGGGAAAGATTCCAACCACTCTCACTCCTGAAGTCTTTTACGGTTTCATTCAGTAAATGAGGATATTTACAGGTTTCTCAGTTCACCTTTTCATTTCCCTGATCATACAACTACAGACATGTAACCAGCCAGGGTTGGGTTGATGTTATTTTTGTTTTATTAGCATGGTGGGTGCCTCCATTTGTAACCCACTACCTGGATGCCTGGGTTCAGAGAAAACTGTTACTCTGCATTTTGGCTAGGTTTGAAACTGTTACATAAGGACACCCAAGTAATCTGGACACAGGAAGCAATAACTGAAATGTCCAAACCAGGAATGGGATTCTAGAGTGTGGCCTTTATTCACAACAACAACAGAATAATAAAGCATAGATGGACCCACGGGGCTACACTCCCTGGAAATGCAGATTAACGGAGGTTAGAACACATCTTCTTCACAACACTGTAACCCTCAGGTTCTGAACACACTGATCCCTCAGCCCGAACTGGTATTCTTCTCTTGTATCCCTGGTGTGGCACCTCGGCCAGCACTGGGACATTCCCCATATGGCATGGATATTTATCTGGTGGCTCCTCTACCACCCAGGAGCACTTCCTAGCTCCATAAGGAAAACATCATCCTCAATCCACGTCTGGATACTTTCTGCGAACACTGCCCAAGTGCCGGAAGAAAGCTGTAGGTGCCAAAGTGAACCCATGGAGGTAAATCTGGTTACTCCAGATGGGGGTCTCCCATCTTGCTCCCAAATCCATACCCAGCCATTCATTTGGAATCAACACCTTTCTTGTGAACCTCTATGGTTGTAGAATGCTATCTCAAAGCGTATATCACATTTAACACTCTACTCTTCATGAACTGGTGTCCTGACTTGTAATGTTCTTTAAGTGGCTATGTCTATCCCTGTAGACCCCCACTGTTTACATGCATTTTAAGTCATACACAAACTTCAAGTACTGTACTTGGCTGTCCTTCCCTGACCCCACAGTAGCAGATACTTTACACACTGTCTGGTGAACACATGGGCTCTATAGCAGAGCTGACTCACCAACTGGTTTGCAGGTGCCCCAGGGCTTCTGGCAACTAAAAATCACATCTTAGTACCTCAGTACTTGCTCTACAACTCATCAGGCAGTTTGCCCTCCTTCAGCAGGGCCGGGGATTGCCCCTGAAATTGCTGGTCTCTTCCCCATCCCTCCAGGGATGGGGCACTGGAACAAGCCAGGGGTGGTCTCTACCACTATGTCAGGTTTCTTCTGTGTCTCTGTCTAGGGCAGAACACACACACCCTCTACCTCTGGGTAGCACTATAGCAGAGCTAAGTTCTGAGGGGCTGCCACCTGCAGCATACCTCCTTCACTCTCTGAGCCTGGCTGAAGACTGATCCAAAACTCCCAACATTCTAAGCTAACCCCTTGCTGCAGCATTCCAATGTGGCTTATGCTGTTGCAAGAATTCTATATGATGTCATCCCTCCAGCTCTGCTTAGACTGAGGAATAGAGCGAGACAGTGTGAAATCCATTTAACTGGTGTCTCACAAGCTGCCTTTCCTGCCTGCTACTAGATCTAAGTGGGATTCTAGTAACCCCAGGTGACAGGGGTTACAGACACAATCTTTTCTGTCCTAGTCAGATAAAACCCAAAACTCAGACTCCCTTTCAGGCTCTTCACTCCTTCACTCTACTTCACTCTCCCACAGCACAGCAACTCAGCAACACAGGGACCCAGCTTCAGCCGCCGGCTCAACCTCTCGATGTCTTGGGCTATTCTCAACTCACTAGCCCAGGCTTCCTGAAGGCTTCTCATGTCCCTTCTCTTGTCGAACAGCCACCTTTATTGATAATTCTCCTAGAGGAGACAAGGAGACACACGAAAACAGCAAAAACCAAGCTGCCTGACCAGGGAGTTATAAGATTCACTGGACAGACTGCATAGGCAATGGTGGCATACCTTTTTTGCAGAATTAAAGCATATATGCAGCCCTGCTTCTGTTGCTTCTTCCCAGCGTTCAGGTGGGAACTCCTGAACAGTTTTCTTCCCAGACTCAGACTGACAGAACAGGAAGAAATCCCCTAAAGGACCTATCTGTGCACATCAGTTTTATGGAGATGGAATATTTAAAATGTTCACAGACATACAAGAAGAATTCCATTTACAGCCAACTGATTTTTATAGATATCTACAAATTAGGGCTTTTCTTAGAGAAACACTTGTCCTCATATGGACACCCCAACCCCCTCCCCAGTATGGGTCCCTACTAGAACAGATCCAAACAGAAACCTCTCCAAGACATTTGGCCTCTTGATTCTATAAAACCTTGACAGATCTGCCCTCCACCTTAATGGACATCACCCAGGTTAACTGGGAGGCAGAAATGTTGCTAGATTTGTCCCCAAAGACTGGCTAGCAATCTGGAAGAGACAACATCAAATCACGAATTCACACACTTGGAGGGAATATGGATGGAAGATTGCCTCAGATTCTTCCGTACTCCACAAATAACCACTAAGTATTCCTTAACACATGATTCATCATGTTGGAGACATGCAGATGTGACCTTTCAATGCACATACATGTATTTTGGTCCTGCCTGGCCCTTGCTCAGTATTGACAAGAGATTGCTGAAACATTGAGGGAATTGTTCCCACAGCTGGGCCTGAGCCCGGAACTGGCTATCCTCCTGCATTTCCATCTGGAATATAGGCACAAACAACAAACTTACTTACCAAGTATCTTACTTACAGCGGACAAAAAGCAATAACCAGATTATGGCTACAAACTAACACCCCAACTGTTAGACAATGGCAAGATATCATATCGATATCTACCTAATGGAAATATGACAGCCAGGGTTCAAAATAAATTAGAAACACTTATGAATAAGTGGAATATCTGGTTCTTGCATATATCCACTCAAAACCAGACATAGTCCCTGAAAGGGGTTGGGAGAATGGATGACCGTATCAGGTTAGACTGGTATATAACGAAAGAAGCTGAATAGAAGTATAAAGCAGTAGACAGAGCCTTCTTCTTGTGGGGGGCTCCTTTCATAGGTTTCATAAGTTTCATAGGTTGCAATGAGCTCAGGAGGCAAAAATGCCCTTTTAGAGCTTGCCACTGATATGGTGGTTAGGGTTTTAGCCTAGATAGAATGTTTTCTATCATCTACATAGATATACTAAGATACATACTAAGACACTGTAAGTCACAAAAGCTAATATTGTCTATAATGGCCTCACACCTACAATTAACTTTTGGGAGCTTATTCAAGTTCCCAAGAGCATCAAGTCTGTTTTAAAGTTAATTTATTGTCACTGATTACAACACTAGTTGGTAATTTGTTCCACAATGAAACTACTCGTTGTGAAAAGAAGTGAACTCTTTTATTAGTACAATATTTATTTCTAGATAATTGAGCGGATGGCCTCTAGTATCAGTCTTAGTTTGTTTATGATCAAGACCACTATGAACAAATAAATATTCATCATTATGCAAATCCCAAAGAAGCAATAAATCACCTCTCATTCTTTTTCTTCCAGTGACATTAAATCAAATTTAACTAATCTATCTGTATATGAAATTGTTTTGAGGATACTAGATATTTAGTTAACCTTCTCTGTACTCTATCCAATCTAGCCACATCCTTTTTTTATATGGGCTCCACAACTGGGAACCAAAATCCAGATGAGGTCTAACATATCTAATACAAAGGTAGAAGCACATCTGGATTTTTGATGTCATATTACGATGAATGGCCCACCAAATCTTATTTGCTTTATTTATGGTATTAGTAATATGGGAATCAAAAGACAACTCAACATCAGCAGTTATACCAAGATCTTTTCACTGTCATTACTAATTAACAACTTGTCATACAGATAATACTGATGTTTTAAGTTCTTTTTCCCAAAGTGTAGGACACAGCATTTTGAGGTGTTGAAAAGAGATTCCACTTTTGGGACCAAATTTCAAGCATCTTTAGGTCTCTGAATAACCATAACATCATAATCATTTTCACAAATATTACAGATTTTACAATCATCTGCATATTTGATAATAGTACTATCAATATTAATTGATAAATTAGATATAAAGACCTAAAAATTAAAGGGGCCAAAAGCGAGACCTTGCGAAACACTGCTTTTACATCTTTCCAACTGCTAAAGTGGCTCAATCATAACTCTCTGCTTTCTACTTAACAGCCAATCTGAAATCCATCTAACATAAATTGGATTGACGTTAAAAGTTGTAGTTTTTTATCAAAGCCCAATCTGGAACAGAATCAAAGGCCTATTTAAAATCCAGAAAAACAACATCACAAGGAACACCCCTATCAAGTTTTGACTGACATTATCATAGAAACATAACAAGTTTGTTATACATGATCTACCTTTAATAAATCCATGCTGAGTTTGATCTAAACTAGAAACTACGGAGATTAAATCATCCTTAATGATACGTTCCAGAGTTTACAGCAGATTGATGTCAGACTGATGGGACGATAATTGTCTGAATTACTTTTGTATCTTTTAAATAAAGGAAGTACATTAGCTAGTTTCCATCCAACTGGAACCAATCCAGTGTTTAGACTTGTATCAAAAGGATTTTCAAAGGTATACAAAGATGATCTTTCATTAAATGAATTAAATCCCAGAAATTCCATCTGGGCCAGCAGATGATCCTTTCTTAACTTCATTTAGTTTAGCTTCAATAGTTTCTAATGATATGTCAGCCATGAAAAGGATGAACATCAAATTTAGTAATCTGACTTTCATTGTTGTTAGAAAAGGCTTCACAAAACTGGGAATTAAAAAATTCAGCCACGTCATTTGGATGTATAAAAGTTTCAGAGCCAGATATAATGGGGCCTACCTTACATGTTTGTTTTTTAAAAATTAATGTAACTAAATAGTAATTTACTATCACCCTTATGTGCCTTTTTAGCTAATGCAGTTTCCATCAATAATTTGGCCTTTCTAATTTCTCTTTTGCATAATTTTCAAATTTTTCTGAAAGCATTAAAAGTTCTATTACAATTATCATTATTATCATATCATAGCAGTCACAGAAACATGGTATACAGAGAACCATGACTGGGATGTTAACATACAGGTACATAACCTACAGGAGAGACAGGCAGGGGAGAAGAGGGGAGGAGATAGCTCTCTATGTAAAGAAAGGGATAAAAGCAACTGAACAAAAGAGTAAACAGGGAGGAGAGGAGGCACTGTGGGTCACTTTGGAGACTGGAAGGGCACCACAATCTGCACAGGGTTGTGTACAGACCCCATGTCAGGGGAAGGAATGGACAAGGATATGATAGAAGACATTCTTAGAATGGCAGAGAAAGGGAGATACTGTTAATGGGAGATCTGAATATGCCAGATGTTAACTGGACACATTTGCTGCAGCCACATCCAAGAGCAGGGCCATTCTTGATGCCCTACAGGTGGCAGGCATTAGACAGCTAGTTTCGGAACCCACTCATGAGGGAGCAATCTTAGACCTCGTACTCTCAAACAGGGCAATGAGAGGATCTCAGATCTAGAAGTGGGTTGTCATCTGGGGACAAGTGACTATCAAACAGTGTGGTTCACGTTAAACTCAGCTACAGAGTCAAGCCATACATAAGTGAGGGTACTGGACTTTAGGAGGGCTGACTTTGGCAAGATGGGAGAATGCCTCAGAAAAGCACTAGCAAACAGGCTAGAAGGAGGTGTGGAGCAACAATGGGGAATTATCAAACTGCCATCACAGAGGCAACAAGCCTTTGTGTGAAGCAAATAAACAAATCAAAATGAAAGAAAAGCCACTATGGTTCTCAAAAGAGGTGGCTATGAAAGTCAGGAAGAAAAGATAGCATTCCGAAGTATAAGGAAACACAGAAGGAGCAGGACAGAAGCTGTACCAGTTTAGGCAGAAGGAAGCAGGAGGGAAGTCAGAATAGCAAAGGCCCAAACTGAGGAAAAATAGCCAACTCCAGTTAAGAAGGGATAAAACCTTTTATAAGTACATCAGCGAGTGTAGAAAGACAAAGGGAGGATAGTGAGGCTGAATAAATTGAACGGTGGGTGGGCAGAGGGGACAGTGAAAAGCAGGAATACTGAACGAATATTTCTGCTCAGTATTCACTAAAAGAGGAGGGGAAGTGCCTAATCCAATTAACAGAAGCACTCTTGATAGAGGGGTGATCCCAGTCCTTTCACAGAAGAAAGGGTTCTGCAAGAACTCCTAAAACTGAAGGTGGACAAAGCAATGGGTCCTGATGGAATTCACCCAGAATTCTAAAAGAAGTAAGGGAGGGACTAGAGAAACCACTGGCTACTCTTTTTAATAAATCATGGGAGGATGGTGTGGTACCCAAGGACTGGAGGAAGGCGGATGTGATTCCCTTCACAAAAGTGGGACCAAGACAGAGGCAGGAAACTACAGACCTGTCAGTCTGACCTCTGCAGTAGGGAAAGTGATGGAGTCACTTCTGAAGGAAAGAATAGTTGAGTACCTAGAGGCCAGTGGAGCAAGGACCCAAGGCAGCATGGGTTCACAGCGGAAGGTCATGTCAGATGAATCTAATAGATTTCTTTGACTGGGTGACCAAAGTAGTAGACCAGGGAGGGCTGTGGACATGGCCTACCTAGACTTTAGCAAGGCATTTGACACAGTCCCACACAAAAGATTAATAGTCAAATTAACCAGCCTGAGATGGAACCCAGGGTGGTAGCCTGGTAAAACATTGGCTGGACAACAGGACACGGAAGGTAATTGTAAATGGAGTCCACTCTGAAGAAAGGGAGGTTACTATATGGGACTGTAGGGGTTCAGTATTGGGTCCAGTCCTTTTAATGTCTTCATCAGTGACATTGCAGAGGGACTGGAAGGAAAAGTATGCCATTTTGCAGATGACACAAAGATCTGCAACAGGGTTGATACACAAGGAGGCGTGGAAAGGATGAAAAGGGACTTGGCAAGGTTGGAGGAATGGTCAGAACTATGGCAGCTAGGATTCAATGCAAAGAAGTGCAAAATAATGCACCTGGGAAACAAGAACCCAGGGAAGAATACACAATGGGTGGGAGGTAGTAACAACAACAAAGGAAAGGGACTTGGGGTAATCATATCAGATGACCTTAAGGTTAGCAAGCAATGTGAGGAGGCAGTAGGGAGGGCTGGGGTATACTGGGATGTATAGGGAGAGGCATCATCAGCAGAAAGCAGGAAGTTGTTATCCCTCTGTACAGACAGTTGGTGAGACCCCATCTGAGTACTGTGTCCAGTTCTGGAGACCCCATCTCCGCAAGGACATAGACAGGATAGAGAGCAGTCCAGAGGAGGGCAACTAAAATGGTGCAGGGTCTGCAAGAGAAGCCATATGAGAAGAGACTAAAGGAGCTTAATATGTATACCCTTGAGGAAAGAAGGAGGGGGACATGATAGAAACTTTTAAGTACCTCAGTGGGATCAACAAAGTCCAAGAGGGTAGCACCTTTCAGAAAAAGAGACTTGCAAGAACAAGGGACACAATTTAAAGATAGAAGGAGGGCGGTTCAGGGGCAATGTGAGAAAGTATTATTTCACAGAGAGGTAATGGATGCATGGAACAGCCTTCCTGAGGAGTTGTGGAGGTCTAAAACTATGGGAGAATTCAAGAATGCATGGGACAGACATAAGGCAATTCTTGTGGGGTAGGAAGAAATAGGCTGTTGGTTAACTAGGATCTGCTGCCTATCCTGTAGGTAGGGAAATGGGCAGACTAGATGGGCCTAGCGGTCCTTATCTGCTGTCAAAGTCTATGTTTCTATGTTATTAGATCTATACTTTTTATAGATTTTCTTTTTCTTTTTATTAACTTGTGTAATTTTACATTGAGCCATTTTGGTTGATGGTTCAATTTCTTCTTAGCAACTTTGGGAATAAATTTATTGCTGCACTCATAATTGTTGTAGGAAAAAATCTCCACATTTCATTAATGTTTTGTTTTTGACATAGCGAACCAATCAATAGCAGCAAGATGATCATTTAATGCTTTATAATTGGTTTTATGAAAAGCAAAAACTTTGATAGTATTATTTACTTCCCTTGAATCAAATTGGTTTCAAAAACAATAGTACAATGGTCACTATTACGTAATGGAGCTGAAGGATGGCAATTACGATTCTGTAACAGGTTCACTACCTTATACAATATCTAAAATATTAGATTCACGGGTAGGAAAATGGACATGCTGAACCAACTTTAATTCTAAACATGAGTTTAAAAGGTTTTAGATGTATTGGTTTTAGCAGAATTATTTACCCAATTTATGTCACTCATATTAAGATCACCCATAAACAAAATAGGGCCTAAATCAGCCGCAGAAGACATTTCCTCAATAATGTCATTTAGGATTTCAGGTTTCGATCTGGTGGCCTATAACAGAGACCTAAAATAAATCAGAATTTGATTGCTTAATCCTTAACCAAGTAGACTCCACCAAAGAGTCCACTTTTTGATTTTATGTGAAATATCAAATACACCTACCGATGAGGTAATAAAAACTGCTACCCCACCACCTCTCCAATTTAGTCTATTATGGTAGAATAGAGAATGACCAGGAATACAGGTTTCCCAGACTTGATCACTAGTTCACCATGTATATGTAATTCCAATGACATCAGGTTTTTCGGTATTGATTCTTAAACATAGTTCATTTGTTTTATTTACCAAACTATGTGCATTTTGTAACATAAATTTCAAAAAATGTTTTTGTTGATTACATTACCCAGAGAAGATTGTAAATGAAAAATGCCAGTTTTATTATTTGCCCCATAGATTTTAGTTTAAAGTAATAGATGGAAGGTAAAAACTAAATGCAGTACATAATTCAATTGCTCCCAATCTATTTAAATGTAATCCATCTTTAGCAAAAAGGCGGAGATTTGAGGTAAAGTTTATCTAGTGATCCATAAATACCAAATTTTTAATGAACACCAATTTGCAAGTCTAACATTAATCCTTTCAATAGTATGTTTTTTTCAATCCTGGCTCTTGGTATTGGTAATATACTGAAATGTACACATTACAGTCTTTTCTCTTATTTTATTTCCTAACTGAATTAATTCAAAACAAATGTAATTTTCACAGTATGACCAACACCGTTTGTACCCACATGTAAAATGACATGTGCTGGGCAGGAAATGAAAGAATCTATCCTGTCCGCTATATCCTCAATTCTGGCTCCAGGAGAGAAAAACTGATACCTTACTTTCAGAAGCCATAATATATTAATGTATTTCACTATAGAATCACCAATAATGATTATTGGCAGATTTTAGGGGCAGAAATTACCGAATCTTCCTGTTCCATCTGATCATTTGACAAACAAAATATCTATTCTTAGAGATATGATTATCTTTGTTTGGATTCACTTCAAAGGTAACTTTTGCCAGTACGGAATTAGCAAAATCAGCATGTCTACCTTGCTTACATTTCCGTTTTGTAACATTCTCCCACCCATCCTCACACTGGTCGGCCTGTATATCTCTCATTCTCTTGTTTGAAGATTTTTGATGTAGGTTACCATTTTCCTGACTAACAGTAGGTAGAACAAGATCCACAAAGCTTAGAGCTAGTTTGAGAATTTAATACACCTATACTTACATTAGAGCAATTAACTGCAGCTGAACTCTATGTGTTTGCATAGTGTTACAACTTTGAGGTAACATAGTTGGAATACTTGGTAAATTTCTAACCATATTGTCTATGTAGTTTTCCAATTCTTTAATTTCTTTTACTGCTTTTAGTTCATTAATAACAGCCTCTAAATCCTTTTCATAGCTTCCAATGACAAACAGTTTGGGCAATTAGATATAATCTCAAATTACTATCAGCAGGTATGTTACAAAGAACATGCCCACAAACCGAGCAAACATAAAGAATGCTTCCAGAATTAAGTGTGTATAGCAACATATGTGAGTCTCATTATTCAATTCCATTCCTGATAGTTTCAGGTCCAAAATAGGACTACACACAAACAGAAATAAAACAGTTTACTCTTAATACTGAAATCCAAACTAACCTGAAAACCTGCAAGACCCTACTAGACATGCTTGACACGTGGCGTCTCTGCACGTGCTCCCAGCGTCTGGCTAAGCTCCACTAGCACCACAGAGCATTTTGTAGTCGGGACCCTGGAGTCACGTAACAACAACCAGGCATCCTGACTACAAATTAGCTTCTTAAGGTGATCGCACACAGGGATTAACCCCTAACTTTAAATCAGTCCAGACAAGGGTAGCAAAATAACCCAGCCCTTAAAAGGACTAGTAAAATCATCCAAATCTCTCAGCTATATGCTGGAAAGCTAACAATTAAGTTATTACTGTCGATGTCCAGACAGCTGTTGCATGTCCTGCAGCTTTTGGCCACCTCACAGGTCAGGAGCTGAAACAGACCTCTAGATAATTTTAGATGCCAAGACTGCTTCGCTCTGCTCGCACCACAAGTGTTTTTGTAGTCGGGACCCTGGAGTCACGTAACAACAGCCAGGCATCCTGACTACAAATAGCTTCTTAAGGTGATCGCCACAGGGATTAAACCTCAACTTAAATCGGTCCAGACAAGGGTAGCAAAAATACCCCAGCCCTTAAAAGGATTTTGAATAGATCCATGGTGTTACTCATTACTATTTATTTTGGTAATGCATTCCACTCAGATACAACCCTTTGGGTGAACCAATGCCTTTTTATAAGTTTTATAATTTTCTCCTTTTAATTTTAAATTATGTGTCCTGGTAGTAGTGCTGGAAGTATTTCTTATAAAACCTTGTGTTTCAAAAGAAGAGGATCCTGAAAAGCTTTATATATTAAACATAGATTGCCTTGTAATTGCCTATATTCCATAGAATAGAGGTCCATGGCTTTAATCTTTCCTCATATTCAAAATTGTTCAAGTCTTTTATTCATTTTGTTACCCTTCTTTGTATTCCTTCCACTAGTTTCTTTCCTTGGTTTGTGGCAGGTGCACAAAATGAGAGCAGTAGTCCAGTTGTGATCTTACTAAGTTTGTATAGAGCGGTATAATAACCCTTGAATCTCTAATCGCTCCCATAACAATACAACAGTGCATCCTCCCAGATATAATTCTGGAGTAAATTAATCAAATGATTTACCTAAGTAAAAGGGAGGGACATAACTGGATATTAAACTGCCTAACTAAAGCCAGCCCGATGGCACTGAGGGTTGACGTGCTGGACGCCACACCTCACGCCACACTGGCGAACCAGATTTGGGAGCGAACTCGGGTGCCAGTGGTCAGCAGGGAAGGATTGGACTGAACACCTACAGGACTGCTCTTCTCTCCTGGGGAGGGTACTGGGGTTGTCCGGCACTCTGATAACCTTGGTGGAGACCAGGGGTGCCACAGAGCATTGGACTGCACATTCTCAGTGTGGCCCGATGCTGGCAGGGTTGCCGTGCACCGAGAAGTCAGGGGCATGCACCACACATGGTGGGAGGGGGTAAGAGGCACATAAAAGGGGAAAAGCCCACCTACTGGATAGGTGATGGTTCCTCCATTGCCATCACCACACGCCCAGTGCTCAGTCAGGTGACCCCACCAAAAGATGTAAAACCTCTACACTGAGTTCACTTCAGTTGAGCCCGGTGAGGCTCAGCCCTGAAAGGGAGGAGAGAAGCAAACAAGCTGCTGAATGCAGATGAGAAGGGTCTTAGAGCTCTAAGGGCAGGACTGTATTATGTGAGAAATTACTGATGTTAAGTAGTGATTCTTTGCAATTTTTGTTTTCATTTATTATTTTTGAACTTTTGAAAATAAATATCACACCACAGTGTGTTTTTAAACTTGTAAATTTGCTCTGCCTGAAATTTATTACCACATGCTGTGACAAACTTGGTGTGAGAAGTGGATAGTACTGGTTGTCCAGAGAAAAGAGGGAGACCAGTACCCAGATACCAGCCCTGGTATCCAGACATAGGGGCAAAGAGCAGAATGGTATACCTACAGGATCTCATGGATGCTAAGGATCTGTTGAAGGAGAAGGGCTTACTGGTGTGCATACCAGAGCCCAGATGAGGAGAACTGGAGAGGAACTATTGCCTGTATTGGAGTTCAGTGAAACATGGAGGCAGACCAGCACCAGAGAGAGGTGGAGCACCACTGCCAGGTGCTGATTAATGGTCCCCAACTGGAGGATTTCTATAGCCAAAGCAGAAGAGCAGGAGCCTTGGGTTCTAGAGGAGGAGGAGGAGGACCCCTGATGGAACCTTTGTTGCAGTCACTTCTGAGATCCCGCTGCCCATTTTTCCAGGCTGCTGCTTCTTGGGGACGAGATAAAGGCCCCAGGTAAGACTGTTTCAGGACATATGCATACTGGGGTGAAGACTACAAACCAAAGGGAAGACACCATGGTGGTTGAATGGACTTTCCCATGTTTTGAACCCCTGTGCTATAGTATGAAATGTATGAAACATGTAATGTTTAAAATGAATATAGCATTAAGGCTGGTGATGAATACAGTCAGTTGAGGGTACCAGAATGGTGTAAGGGTTGAAAGGAAACCCTGGTACGTTAAAAATAATGGTTCAAAGGAAACCCCAAAGGTCTTGGGAGTTAGGAACTGGCTGGTTGATATTCAGAATGAGAAGGTTCCTTGTCTACCAGAAAAATATATGAAAGGAAATGGATAAATGAAATGATTACAAGAAATGTATAATATAAAAGAAATGTCTATACTCCATGATATAAAATGAGGAACCTAGGGTCATGGAGGATCTAGGTATGGGGTAGAACTTATCTTGGGCTTCTGAGTGGAAACAATGTGTTAGAATGGGGTTAGAGCTGTACAACTTGCCCCAGAGAAAGTTGTGGTATAGGCCTGTACAGCTGCCCTGATAGCTAAATGGAGGAAGCTTGAAGTCAACATAAAACTGCTGTGTATTATTTCTCTTTTAATGTAATGATGAAGGTAATTATAGTGGGTGCACAGGGCTGAACAATGCCAAGTGATGGGTATGGAGGAAGCTCGAAGTCAGCATAAAACTGATGTATTACTCTCTATTTTAATGTAATGATGAAGGTACATAGTGGGTGCACTGGGCTGAAACAATGGCAAGTGATGGGTATGGAGGAAGCTAGAAATCAGCATAAAACTGCTGTGTATTGCTTCTTTTAATGTACTGATGAAGGTATGATAGTGGGTGCACAGGGTTTTGAAATGATGCCAAGTGATGGGTTCTGAAAAGATGCCAAGTGATGGGTGCTGAAACAATGCCAAGTGATGCATTCTTAAATGATGTTAAGTGATGGGTGCTGAAGCTATGCCTATTGATGGGTGCCTGAAATTACATAAGAAGTGTCTGAGTTGTAGTAACCAGAGTGAAATAGGGATAGAAAGTCACTACAGACTGAAGTCTTCTGAGAGCACAGATGGGTATTTTGCTGAACTGTATGACAGCCCCAGGGTAATTTTGTGAAAGTATTGTCGTATTGTAGTAACTTGGTATGGTGGACAATATTAAAATAGCTGAACAAAGGGACCCTGGGGTGAAGCTCTCATAGTGGTAAGAGAAAGTTTCAAGCAACCCCATTCTACTGTTTTGATAGAATATTTATGACTGAGAGGGGTTCTTGAAAAACAGTATAGTTTCGAGAACTGTTTTTTCTTAAGGAGGAGTGTGTGGTGGAGTTAGGCTACACCTCGCCTGTGACTGATGGACCACTTTTCTATCTCTGTATTTCCTAGCAACAGTTAATGCTTTTCTCTTTGCTCTTCTTCCTTTTTCCGCTACCCTAGGTTGGCCACCTAGTGTATCTCTTTACTGTCCCTACTAAACTTCTTACTAGTTCTCTCTTTTCATTCTTTTCCATATCCATCCATCCAGTCCCTGGTATGATGCCAAACACCCAGAGAGGTGTTGTGTAAAGTGCATAAGAGCATTTTGTGTACAAAAAGCATGAAGGCTATTTTAAATAGGAATACTTACAGTTAATAAAGCCTTTTAAAGAAAAAATTATTAGAAACCATATAAAATAATAATTTCATGATTAGTACAGTTATAAGAAATCTTAAGGTATTTTTCATAAATTCACACTATAAACCTGTTACTGTATACTGTTCTATGTATAAGAATATGGTATACTTGATAAAAGTGCTTAGTCACTGTGAATCAAAGATATAGAGAGTCAATATCTGTGGAGATATACACTGTACCTTTAACTGAACTAGGAAATCCCTGAAACAACCTCCCTTGGTTTTGAAACAACATGTTCAGACATGAAACAGCATGTCCAGATATGTAAATAGAAAGGGTTAAGTCAGGTGACCCCACCAAAAGATATAAAAACCTCTTCACTGAGTTCATTTCAGTTCAGCCCAGTGGGGCTCAGCCTTGAAAGGGAGGAGAGGAGCAGACTAACTGTTGAATGCAGATGAGAAGGGTCTTAGGAGCTCTAAGATCCAGGACTGTATAATGTGAGAAACTACTGATGTTAAGTAGTGATTTTCTTTGCAATATTTTTGTTTTCATTTATTATTTTCAAACTTTTGAAAAATAAATATCACACCACGGTGTGTTTTTTAAACCTGTAAATTTGCCTCGTCTGAAGTTTATGCCCACGTGCTGTGACACTGCCCTCCTCAGCACTGCTTCCACCCTTTCAATGTTCTTGCAGAGGTGCAGCCTCCAGAATTGGACACAGTACTCCAGGTGGGCCTCACTAGTGAGCTTACAATGGCAGCACCACCTCCTCCCTACTATACATTTCTCTCCTAATGCACCACAGCATCCTGCTAGCCTTTCCCACTGCTTTGTCACACTGCCCAGCCACCATAAGGTCATCAAATATGATGATCCTAGGTCTCTTTCTTCCTTGGTGGCTGCAAACCCACTCCCCATCTTATACACAGCCCTGGGTTCCACAGCCTTAAATGCATAACCTTGCACTTTTTGGCACTGAAACCCAGTTGCCACCCAGACCATTCCTCTAGTTTCCTCATATCCTTTGCATTCTTTTCACCCCTTCCTGTCAACCCCATTGCAGATTTTTGTATCATCTGCAAAGAAGACACACCTTCCCTTCAGCCTCCTCCGCAATGTCACTTATGAAGACATTGAAGAGGACCAGTCCTAGCACCGAACGCTGTGGCACCCTCCATCACTCTCCTATCACCTGAGTGACTACCATTTACCACCACCTTTGCCTCCTATCCTCAACTGGTTTGATACTCAGATTGTAACTTTTTCCCCACCTACAGGCTGCTTACAGTAGTTGTAGGCCCCTCCAATGTCTAGAGGTATGAAATGGAATGCAGTCCATGGGAGGGGTGCCCACAGCAAGAAACCTCACTGACATGGCTTACATTGGTGCAGTTCATTGTGTCCAGTGGGGTGCTGGCATCACTCTGGGGCTGGGCTGCAAGAAAGCAGGTTAGTTTGTTTCATGCTTCAAGTAAATAACTGCAGTCCACACAAGCATTGAACAAACGGTGGGATCTGAACCAAATAAAACACTACTCCATGGAGCAACAGCTGATACATGGGAGACTAGCAGCACATTTTAGACTAATATGGTCTAGCAATTTAGGCAGCTTTTCCTGGACTGCTATGGTACCACAGTCTTTTGGCAGCTGAGTTCTGGACCGTTATGGTCTCAGTCTTTTTTTCCTTGGCTCTCAATCTCAGCAGGGATCTCAGCTCCACTTGCCACCTCCCATGCCCAGGCTTTCCCCGGTAGGGCCACCAGGTGGGTGTCTCCTCCCAAGGTCACCAGTAACATGCCCTGGCTTACCCCCAGGGTGGGGCCACAGGAGCGGGACTCCACCTGGCGGACATAATTGGCAGCAGAGGCAGTGGAGCAGGGCTTCACGACTGTGCGTGTATTTTTGTGTGCTGTACAGGGGTAGGGACATGCAGTGATGGCCCACGTCCACCACCCCACTAATACAGCACCAGCACAGCTGATTCCCAGCATCCGCTAAGGGTCCATAGCATGCCAGACACACTCCCCTCACCCCCTGGAGAAGAAGAGCAGTCCCTAGGATGCTCAACCCATCTTCCCCAGCCGGCCCTCCGACATCCGAGTCTGTTCCTAAACCCAGGTCTCACAGTCTTTATGGCAGATTACTGGTCTCATATCTCTCTCTCTCTGGCAGCCTACACTATGGGATGCGATTCTGGCAGTCCCTCAACAACACTTCTGCTCCGCCCTTTCCTGGTGTTCCCAAAGACTCTCCACAGGTATCCCACAGGAACCTCACAGCTCAGAGCTACTAGTTGCCTCTCAACTTCCTTATGAAACTCCTCAGACTCCAGTAGCGACTGTCCCTAAATAGTAGGTGACACGTCCACTGAAGTCATGAGGCTCTGAAGCTTCTCAGTTCTCTACAGGACTGCATGCCCATTTCACTGAGGCTTTCACCGACTCCATATTGCTGGTAGACCTCCTCTCACAACTCTGTCTCTCTTCTGGGTGTCTCCATTCAACAGCTGACACTGCTTTTAGCCATAATCCTGCATCTGGGGTTCTCCAGCACTCCCATCTCTCTCTGGATTCATCAAGCTGCCAGCCTTGGGCTGTCTGGCCTTTTCACTCTCCTCCCACTCTCTTTCTCTATCTCTTCTCTCTCTCTCTCTCTCTGTCTCTCTGTCTCTCCAATCTGTGAGATGACTCCTCAACTCCCACCGCACTTCACTGTTAAATACCCTCATGCACCTGTAGTGACCTCCTAACCTCAGCAGGACCCATCATGTGGCAGAGGGGTTAACCATTTCTTTTCCAGGCCAAAATAACCCCTAAAATCCACACGGCACAAAATATTGTATACTCACCAAAAGGGGGTTATATAGTTTTTAACTAGCATCCTGTGCAACACAGTGTTGAAAGCCTTACTGAAGTCCAGATAGGCCATATCCAGGGCCCCTACTTTTCATGTGCACAGTGGGACCAAGTTCGTGCCAAGATACCATTTGCCGCAGAACTTCTGGCGGTGGTTTGTAATTTCTGCGGAAGTTCTGGGCACTAACAAACTACTACATCACAGTGACAGCTTGTCATCCTGACTTCACTTTCATGGCAGTATTTATAGCAATCAGGATGGTGGAAAGCACAGTAACACTAGTTCAAATATTAACAGAATTATAAAAATAATTTTATGCCTAAAAAGCAAAACAAATGTATCTCCTTTAAGGTCCTAGCCTGTTAAATAAATGACATATGCAGAGGGATCATATGTGATAAATAAGGTATTTCTATATGCATGCTATCTATCCCACTAATGAGGTTTCCACTGTCTATCACTTATATATTTGTATGTGCTTTCCACCACTCATGAGGTTCCACTGTGTATCACTTATATATTTATATGCAATATGTAATATACGTATAAATTGTGTGTGTGTGTGTGTGTGTGTGTGAGAGACAGAGATACTGTGTGTGTGTGTGTGTGTGTGTGTGTATGTATATAATTTTTTTTTTTTTATTCCATGAACTTGCATCCTCATTCATACAGGTCCCATTAGAAATGGAATAGAGGAGTTATTGCAAAACTCATTTTTGATGTCAACCTGCTTTCCCTGACACACTGCATAACACCATCAGGCCATGACATGCATGTGAACTGATTGTGAGATAGAGCTCTCCAGACCAGCAGAATGTGTCCACCATGTGACGGAACACTGCACCATACCTTCCCAGGCTCCGAGCAATGATGTTCCACCAATCCCTGTGCTGCCCAGCCAGAGCTAATCTCTGAACCTGAGTTGCCAGCATGGAAACACAGCATACTACCCTCTGGCCAAACAGCTGTCCCTGCACACAACATTTCTCAATAACTTTTAGGTGATTCTATCAGCCAATGACAATATATAATCGATAACCCTGGCAAAAATGCATACAGTGCAATTATTTAACAGGTCTATTCTTTCAACAGGTCTACACATTATTATATTCCACTTTTCTGGGTATAATTACTTAATTTTTCTTAAAATGAAAGTTAAATTCATTTTACCAGTTATTCATTTCAGATGGCATCTCAATACTTTAAAGGCACAAATAGGTTTGTACAAAGTGAGGTATGGACTTAACAGGTCTGTGCTATTGACAAGGTTTTGTTTAAGTTGGACCTAGTGCAATAATGTAAGACTGAAAATTGTATTAGGCTGTAGTGCAGGTTGAGCAAATATCACCATGCATGATGTACTGTGCCACCATCTCTGGCAGTGGAGCTGTGGTAGATAAGTGACTGTTCATTTCTGTTGCAGATTGCAGCCATTTCATTAGCTAATGTATGATGTTATAGTAATGATAACATCACATTCTGAGCATATAGGGGTTTAGGGTATAAAAGAGGGGAAGGAAACCAGATTCTACGGAAAACAGAAATATCAATAAAAATCAACAAGAAGAGTGATTTCTGCAGCACCGTAGAAGTTCTAGCGGTAGACTGCAAAGTTCTATGCAAAAAATTCTGCGTCAAAGAGAATTGTGTCTTTGGCCATATCTATTGCTCTCTCTTTATCCACCTCCCTGCTTACCAAGTCAAAGAAATCTTTGGAGTATTGTGTGCAGTTCTGGTGCCCCTATTTAAAGAAGGACATCAAACTACTGGAGAGGGTCCAGCACAGGGCGAAAAAGATGATCCTTGGGCTAGGGACAAACCATATGAGGAGAGAGGGGAAGCTCAACATGTATTCCCTGGAGGATAGAAGGGAGAGAGGGGATATGACGGAACCTTCAAATACTTAAAGGGCATGAATTGGGTTAGTACTGAGGGCATCTTTAGTTTGGGGGGACACAAGAGGACACAATCTGGAACTGGAGGGTGGAAGATTCAGGATGAAATGAGGAGGCACTTCATCATGGAAATAGTGGTAGAGGTGAACACACTGCCAGAGGAGGTGATATCATTGAAATCTGTGGGTGGGTTTAAGAGGGTGTGGAAAGGGTCAAAGATAAGGTCAAACTGGGGAAGCCATGGAGGGGAGTCAGCAGAAGGGGTGATAAATCGGATGGATGGGCAAGGGTGGGGGGACAGCTGCAGTAGATTAGACTGGGAGCTGCACATTCAAGTAGACTCGATAGACTGAATAGCCTGTATCTGCTGACATTGTTGTATGTTCGAATGTAAATCTTTGAGATAGTTTGACATGACCCCCTTTGCGAAACCATGCTACTGGAGGTCCTGCAGCCCTTTGCCTTTAGGTGCTCCATGAGCCCTCTTTCAGTAGTGTTTCCATTAACTCTCCCAGCACTGATGTGATACTGACTGGCCTGTAGTTGCTAGCATACTCCCTACTGCTGCTTTTGTGCAGAGGGACCACACTGGCCTCCTCCAGTCCTCTGGAACACATCCCAGTGTCCACTAAGGTGCTAAAATGTGCTGCCAGAGAGATGGCCAGCACCATGCTCAGTTCCTTTAAGACCCTTGGATGAATCCCATCCTGCCCCATTGCTTTATTCTCCTTTAAGGCTTCCAATCCTTCCCAGACCCTCTCCACCAGAATGGACTAGTGTCCACTCCTCCTTCTTCCTAGTGCTTACTGCAGCATGCTGGTCCGTCACCATCCTCGACCATGAAGACCAAGCAGAAATAATCATTTAGTATTTCTACTTTCTCTTGATCTTCCTCTGCACAGTCCCCCACTTTTTGATTCTCACTATACCTCCCTCATTTTCCCTTTTCCCACACATACCTGAAGAACATCTTGCCCCTTTATGACTCCATGTCACTAACACTTGTAAGGTGGTCAATATCAAGCTGGGGCTGGCCTACAAAGTCTGAGCATCCTTAAACTCTAAGGTAAAATTAGCCATCACGCAGGGGCTAATGCGACCCAGCCTGACTCATGGAATCACTTCCTATAAAGACATGAACAAGGGACTATTGCAGAAGTGGGACACCTGTTATAACAGTATCTGTCACTTTGCACTATCTGTACCTAGGTTCACCCACCAATGTGTACTTTACTCCAGTCTGGGCTGGCTCTCTCCTGCCTTTTACCAAGTCTATACCACAGGATGCACAATGTCCCTTGCATGCTTGATGAAACCCGCCCATCAGACTTACCCACTGAGATCTATCAAAAGTCACTCCTTAATGCACCTAAATGTGCCACTAGGATGGGTGAGCAGGCATTTGTGGTGTCTGCCCCAAAGCTATGGAACTCCCTGCCTTCAACTGTAAGGCACTCCACTACACACCTGATCTTTAAAATGAGCTCTGTGCCTGCCTCCTGGCCTCTGACAGATGCACTTATGACTTAATCCCTGGGAGGACACCTAGTTAGGCCTCCTTTGCATGTCCCTTCAGCACATATTTAGGCACTTATCACTTTGTCTGCTTTTAAATTGCAAAAGGACAGGCTAGAGGTATCCCACCGCTAGACTGTCTGGAATAGTTTCTCTATTTACTTACACCGTGTGGTCTAGCTCCTTGAAACTGTACTGTGTATTCCCTGTATCTATGGATAGCCTAGTGTAACGCCTAATTTCTCCTGTGCAGCAGGTATCGCCTGCCTGTCTATACTGTAATGTGTTTGACCCAAGTCTGTATTATATATTATACAATGGCAAGAAAATTTCTAGCAACCTGATTGGTTGTTGACTTAGACACAGTGATGATATTAGACAACAACATCACTGTATGTAGGGCAGGAACAAAAAGACTGCATTACCACTTAAGAATCAATCCTCCTCAATCCATCGAAAGTGAAACACACCATCTAGTGACCACACGCCCCCACACACACACACACTCCATCCTCGGTCCGCCTATTCCTCCTTCTGTTTTAACACTAACATTATTTTAATCACCACTCACTTTCTTTTGTGACATGGAGCTTCTAAGAAAGCGAGCGAGTATTGACGGGCTCATGGCCCAGTTCATCAAAGACAGCGGGCTGTCAGTTTTATACTACAAATCGCGGTCACTCAGAAATCACCTACTCAGTATTTGAAATCATGTCACCAGAAATCATCTTACTCACTATTTGAAGCTTTACTTAAAACCTTAAGTCATACAACCTAAAGGAGCGAGTGAGTGAGCTAGCGTTTCTCAAAGACAGCACATGGCTGTCAGTTTATGTTACAAATCGCGATCTCTCAGAAATCCAAGTGAGCTAAAATATATTTCAAAACCTAAACAGCATCTGCAGACCGTAGCCAATTTTCAAATAGCGAGTAAGATGATTTCTGGAGCACCAGCGATTTGTAGCATAAACTGACAACTACGCGTTGTCTTTGAAGAACTGCAATCATCACCCTTTTCTTACAGAAGCTCTGTGTCACAAAGAAAAATGAGTAGTGATTAAATCATCTTCTGTTAAAACAGAAGGAGGAATAGGAGGACAGAGGATGGGTGTGTGTGTGTGTGTGTGTGTGTGTGTGTGTGTGTAAATGAAAACAGTGGCAGGCTGACACAAACAGGCAAAGAGAGACCAGACCAAGATACTGGTAAACATGTAGCAGCAGCTCCACCAGCTGGACAAAAGGAAACTGTACATATTTTTCAATATGTATACCTACCCTAAGGAAAACTGTGGGGAAAAACATTTTAAACACATTATTCTCATTTTATTTTAATTTTCACCAACAAAGAGGCCATTGTATAATAGCAATAAGACACTCAGGGATGTGTGTTATGGTGTAATAATGTCATCTGGTGGGAAGCACCGGCCTCCTGTGCTTCCAACCCACCCCAGGAGTGACGTTATTACATGATAACACACACCCTGTCGTGGCTCTTATTGCTTAAATAGTAACCATATGTGATGATGTGCTTTTACCTGTCTGTAACTCTCCTGGGTCGTGGACTGAAAATAGGCAATTTCTTTGTCTAGAGCACTAACCCGGTAATCAAAAACTAAATAAATAAATGAAATGACTTCCTTAGCTATCCTCTCTCTGCTAGTGCTTTAGCTGCCCTCATCTCCTTATTGACTCCCTTGGTTTTGCCTGATACACCTCCAGTCTTCATCCTTCTAGGTCTCCATGTACTTTCTAAAAGCTGTTTTTCTCTTTCACTGCCTTTACCACCTCCTTAGAAACATATAAACAGAAACATAGAAGTTGATGGCCCATCCTGTCTGCCCATTTCTTTTCTACCTTATGAATGTACATAGGCCATTACTCTGTCAATGGCTCATTCTACCATACTTATCTGTATTGTTCCCTATGTCTGTCCCATTCCTGTTTGAAGCCCTGCACTGTATTCATATCCACCACTTGAGGTAGGCCATTCCATGTATCCACTACCCTTTCTTAGAAAAAAGAACTTCCTCACATTGCCCTCAATCAGCCTCCCTCTAATCTCATGCTGTGCCCTCTTGTCCTGCTATTTTTCTTATATTGAAACATGTTAGATTCTTTCCACCTTGATAATGCCCTTAAGGTGTCTGAATGTCTCAATCATATCACCCTCTCCTCCTTTGCTCTAGGGTATACATATTGAGCTCCATTAATCTGTCCTAATATGTTTTCTGATGCAGTTTCAACCATTTTGTTGCCCTCTCTGGACTGCCTCTATTTTCTTAATGTCCTTGTGAAGGTGCGGCCTCCAGTACTGCACAGCACACAGTACTCCAGATGGGGCCTAACTAGTGCCTTGTAAAGAGGGATTATTACCTCCCTCTATGACTTGTGATACCCCTACTAATACACCCTAACATTCCCCTACCCTTACCTACCGCTTCAGTGGTCTGCTTGAATGATTTCAGGTCATCTGTGATGATGATGCCCAAGTCTCTTTCTTCCCTGTGATTGCCAGCAACTCCTCCCAACCTATAGTTGGCTTCAGGTTTCTCTTCCCAAGTGCTTGATCTTGCACTTCTTGCTTAAACCTCAGTTGCCACTCTTCTGACCATTTTGCCAGTTTATCCAGATCTTCTCATTCTACCCACCCCATCTGATCATCTACTCTGTTGCAGATGTTGGTGTCATCTGCAAACAGACAAACCTTACCCTCCAGTCCATCTGCAATGTCACTGATGAAGATATTGAAGAGGACTGGCCCCAGGACTGATCTCTGATGTACCCACTTCTGACTTGCATCTCTTCTGACTGTACCACTACTCTCTGTTTTCTGTCTGTCAACCAGTTTGCGACCCAGTTGACCAACTTTGACCCACTTGAGCCTACCCAGCTTATTAATCAATCTTATGTGTGGAATAGTATCAAAAGTTTTGCTGAAGTCAAGGTAGGCGACATCAACTGCTTCTCTGGTGCACCACTCTGGTTACCCAGTCAAAGAAATCTATGAGATTAGTTTGACAGGACCTTCCTGTTGTAAACCCATTTTGTCTTGGATCCTGAGCTCCTATGGATTCCAGGTGTTGCACTATCCTACCCTTAAGGAGTGCCTCCATAATCTTGCCCACTACTGAGGTAAGACTGACTGGTCTGTAGTTCCCTGTCTCTCCCTGCTACCACTCTTGTAGAGTGGGGTCATGAGCCCTTCTCCAGTCTTCTGGGACCTCTGCTGTGCTCAGAGACTCACTAAACAGTTCTGCTAATGGCTCTGCTACTTTCACCCTTAGCTCCTTTAGTACCCTGGGATGCATGTCATTAGGTCCCATTGCCTTGTCCACTTTGAGCTTAGTGAGCCTTGTAGGACCCTTTATTTTGTGAAGGGACTAGTGCACACCTCCCCCCACCTGTGTCCATGGTGCTGAGCCATGGACCCTGCCCTACATTCCCTCATTAAATTCTGAGCAGACATATCTATTTAGGATAGATGCTTTTCCTTGGTCCTCCTCCTTACATCCCCTTATCCCCTTTGATCTTAGTAATACCCTGTCTGGACATTCTCCTTTCACTAATGTATCCATAGAAAGTCTTGTCACTTTCTTTACTGTTCATACTAGTGTTTCCTCAGTTTGGGCCTTTGCTTGCCTTACTGCCTTCCCTGCTTCCCTTAGGGAAGTTTGGTATTCTCCCTATCTTCGTCTGCAGCTGCATTCCCTGAAGATCGGCCTTTTGGCTTTGACCTTTTCTGTTACTGTTTTTGAAAACCAAAGTGGTTTCTTCGTCTTTGCTTTTGCCTTTCTCGCTAACATAATGGGATATTGCTTCAAGTATTGCATTCTTAATGCTCACCCACTTTGCCTGTACCCTCACCTGCATTTCTTCTTACCAGGGCTAGTTTACTCTCTGTTGGCCATCTTATCAAAGTCAACCCTCTGAAGTCCCATATTTTTGCCTTGGAATGGGATGATTTAGTTCTAGTGGCCAAATTGAACCATATCATGTGATGGTCACTGGCCCCCGTAACTTTCTACCTGCAGATCTGTGATCCTTTCTCCGTTAGTCAGTACTAGATCTAGGATAGCCCTGTCTCTTGTGGGTTGTTCTACCAGTTGTTTGAGGCCCTCCCTGCAGGGAATCCACTCTTTGTCTAGTTCTGGCAGATGTTCCGCTGGTATTGACCAATCTGAATCTGGCATGTTGAAATCTCCCATTATCAGAACCTCCCTTTAGCAGTCATGTTTTGTATATCTTCTAACAGTAATGTGTCTATGTCCTCCCCTGGTCCGGAGGCCTATAGACAACCCCAGTTCATATGTCTGTCCCATTTCCTGTTTCCAGGGTGACCCACAGTTCTTCTGGCTTCTTATGTGTATTTTGAATTTCTATAGCTTTGATATTTTCCTTGACATAAAGGGCCACTCCACCCCAGCCTTTTGCACCTTGGTTGATTGCAAACCTTTAATGTGCAATTAGACTTTGTTACATGGTTGAACAGTCCGGAGCTCTACACGAACTGTGCTCTGAGGAGAAGGTGCAGACTGCAGGACTGCTAAGCTGGTTTTATATTTTAAAAGGTATGCCATCTATGTTAAGCGTATGCAGTCTTACCAGATTATCTTATTGTGAGCCCAGCCAGTCCTTGCTACTTCTCGTTTCCCTTGTGCTGTTGTTTCAGATTTCTGATTCTTTTGTTCCCCTGCTAATGGCAGCAGTGTGGTAAACAGCCAAGGAGACGCATTCATAACCGGCAACGGAGAAGAAGATTGGCCCTAAGGAAAATACTGTGAGGCCTGTCTTGATAATACCAGTCGATTTCTGGACAACTTCTGGATGCCTGTTTTATCTTTGCAAAAGGAATATATAAACCACACAGCCTAAAAGCTTTTAATATATATAAATTGTTTATTCATAATTTTTTTTTTTGCTCCTTCCATTTCTGTGTTTGTGTGTTTGTGCATGTTGTGCTGAGAAGGGTTACATTTTTAGGTCCACTATCTTTATTTTCTTTATACACACCATAATAAATAATATTTGTTTTTTTAGTTTGGAATTACATTTTAAAAGGGATTTTATTATTTAAATTTCTTGGGAGTTCATGGACCATGTGACCTCCAGTGACCAGTAAAAGCATGCATTAGCCACCAGGGTATAAGACACATGCATGGTTCTTCTCTGGATGCGTGTCTTGCTGAAGAAGCAAACTGGGTCTGTCTTCGGTAATTTTAATTTGATTTCACCTCAGTGCTGTCATTTTAACTTAATTTCACCTCAGTGCTGAAGAATTTTATAGTAGCACTAGTTTACAGGCATTAAATACTAAATGATTAGAGAAGGATCCCTGGAGGAATTCCTTGGCTTTCTCTGTGCTTCCTGCACTCTTCTACGAGTAAGTTATCTTTCTTTTTTTTTTTTAAAGAACCAATGGGGTCTTCTTAGGTTTTGGAGTTTTGAGGAGTCTCGGGTTCTTGTTTAGTGTGATTAAAGTAGGAATCTAAGAATTTAAGAACTAGAGGGGAACCAGAGGGTGAAACACACAGCTTATGAGAACACTTTACTCTGATTGCTTCTGATCACTTTTCCTTTTTTTATTGCTAGTGACTGCATGCTTGAATTTGAACCTTTGGGTTGCAATTTTACTGCATCACTGGAATAACTCTTGCTCCTCAGCTGGTTTTTCACAATCAAGAACTTTAGCCGTGGTTTGCAGGGCCTGCGTGTCGGCCCCACCCTGTGTTCACCTGGCATTTGAAAAGGCTGAGGAGTTACAAAAATACGTGAAAGAGCCCATAGTGTTTCTAGCAACTAGTAACTTGCTGCAGATATAGAGCATCTGGGTTTGCTGATTTTCCTGGGATCCTTGCTATTTCTGCTTTAGATTCCACATTACTTGAAGAACTGGTGGTCTAGACCACTGAATACACTCTTGGATTAGCTTCTCATGCTGTGAACAAGAACTATCACTTTAGATGGCAACTTAACATCTTAAGGGAATCCCTATCAGAGACTGAACATTGGCACTGATGTTAGGACTTTTATGGTGAATTTTTTAAAGCCTGTACAATTTACCAGATTTTTGAGTATACAAGAGCACTCTTTACCTAAAGTGAGTACCTCGTGTACTTTGGACTTGGATCTGTATTTGATTAACTATTGTATCTCACTGGCTTTCTAGTTGATTTTTATTGATCTGGAAACCTAAGCTTTCTAGTCATATATATATATATACATATTATTACAGAGATAGAGAAGAACTCATTTCATGTATCAGTTAGGGTTGTTCATGACAAAGAGGAATTAGTGTTAAGTGAAAACCCTCACCCTCACACTCACCGGCACTGGCGGAGATTAGTCGCCGGCCATAACTCTCACCCCATCACATGTAAAGAAGCAGAGGTATAGGAGAATGGGGTGAGAGGACCAAGACCTCAATGCGCACCCCAATGCCAGTTGGGGTGGGCGGTCCCAGGGGTTTTCAACCCTAACACTGAATTTCCTCACTTTTGTCACTGTTGAACAACCCCAACTGATGCATTAAATGGATTTTTTGCCTCTAATGTCCCTTCTTTTGAGAATGATAATGAGAAACAGTGAAGGGCCCGCGCTCCGCCATCGTGATGTCTTGTGACATAGTAACAGAAACAGCAACGCAAACAGAAGTGCTAACAGTGGCGCACATGGTAATGCAAGCGCAAATGAGAACAGAAAGGGTAATGCACACAGTGGAGTAGACGCAAACAGTCCGCCATGATGTCTTGTCACATAGTAAAATGGTGCCGAAATGCAAACTGTAATGGGCATGGTGACACAAAGTGAAACAGAAAGAGAAACAGTACTGTAGACACAAAAGGTAAAAAATAATGGAAATGCAAGCCAAATGAAAATCAAAGGATAACGCATATGGTGGCGTAGACATGAACGGTAAGTGAAATAGGTACTGAATTGGGAGCTTTGAAAGGGCAACGTAATAGTAATGTAAGCACACAGGCAGGTTTTCCCTAAAAGCTTCATAGAGAAAGACAGTGAGTACAAAGAATGTATGCATAATAATGGGTCTCGAGCAGAAAATGAGGAGTTGGAATACTAAATTGCTTATATCTCAGGAACCATACGACGAGAAAAATGTAAAGTCATATGATTTATGACTTTCCTGGTTAGTTTTGTACTTAGCCTCCATTAGGGGGCTAAGCATTTTTCCAATAAAAGTCCATATCTCGCACCGCTTCCAAGATATCGGCCCTGAAGGTGCGTTAATGTCCGTAATGTTATCTTATGGGAAAAAGAGAAGTTCGAGTGCCATAACTTTGGCTCCTGTAATATTTTTCACCAAACCACTAAAAGGGCACATCTGTGGATGTTGGCAGTCTTCCTCCAAATTTTAGCCCAAAAGATCGAACTCTTATTTTGCAGCAGTGCACCAAAGGATTGCTGCAATGCATCGGACGCCGTATGTTATCCTATGGGAAAAGTGTCATTTTGGAGTGTCGTGACTTTGCCACCATGTAATATTTTTCAACAAAACACTGAAAGTCACATCTGTGAGGATGTCGGCTGTGTTCCCTCAAATTTCAGCTCAAAACCACAAACCGTTCTTTTGCAGCAGGGGTGCAAAAGAATGCTGTCATTTTCCACAGCCTAGAAAAGATTGTCGCAATTTGCGAAGCTGCAAATCTATCTCGACAGTGTCGCAAGTGCAAAAAGTATTTTGTGAAAGTATTTTTCAGAAAAGTGAAAACATATTTCTGGGGTGTTTTACTCCAAAATAAAGACATGGCTAGCATCCTCAGGGTCCGACTAGGTGAATACAAAAGAATTAGGTTGCTAGAGGGTCCCAAATTGAAATGCCAAGCATTTTCTGATCACCAACTGAAAAAAAATGGATGGATTTGCACAGTAGTCATTTACTAAAGTAAAAACTGCATTTGCAACACTGTCGAACTTTTGTTAACTTTTCCCATTGACTTATAATGGGAACTTGTTTTGAATGACTTTTGAACCGTTTAATATTTTTCACAAAATCTTGAAGGCACATCAGGAACCCTGGCCACACGTTCCCTGAAGATTTTGGATTGGTCGCCAAAACCGGGACCTGCAGGCTTGACCAGAGAATTCTCAAAAGCGTAAACGTATGCACAGATCACACTTAATAACTCCGCAACCATATATCCGACTGGTACTAAACTTGCAGATCCCAAGGCCTATGGGGCTTGATCGTATTCCAAATCCATTGAACAGTTGCAAAGTTATTAAGGTGCAAAATTTTAGGTTTAACATGTAAATGATTCCTCAGTTCTAATTATGGTAGCACTACTGTCATACCATAATATATATATATATATATATATGTGTATATATCTCACCACAGATTATCATTTGTTTTGTATCTAGTTAAATCTGTTGCTCTCATTTAATCTGATTATTTAAAATGTATACTAGAAGTGGAAAGGAGTGGTTAAAAAACAATGGAATCTTACAGTCAAAAGATAAAAAAGAAGTAAAATTGCTGTGTTTATACACAAGAATTAACACTATCATCTTCCACCCCTAAAGACTTAGTGGAGCCCTTCATCATGCAGCTTGTGTTAGGAAGGAAGTGACACTTGACTATAAACAGTCTCCTCCTTCCCGTTCAATCCTTCTTTCACCTCATCATGTATCTATCTCTTTAGAACAACCTCAGCAGAGAGATACTGAGCTCGACAGAGTTTTCTTTTCAATGGAAGAGGTGTTACAGGATCTCAACTGCCCAGACCCTCTAATTTGTTAAATTCCACTACCTCCTCTAGTAAGAGCCAATTATTACATAGTAGCTCACCCCATCTACTGTCTCTAAGCTATCCCCAACTATTGCTTCTAAATTAACTCATTACTTACAAGGTAAAATTACTGATTTTTTCCCACCTACAGATAGGATATCCAGGCCTGATATCAAAAATAAACTAGCTGTTTCTAACATTTATTTATTTTATTTATTATAGCTTTTGCTAAGTGGGTAAGTGCACTAACCATAAAATGACTATTTTCAGGCATGACCCGGGAGAGTACAGACATGCAGAAACTTAACAGGATAACAAATTATAAGTGCTTTTACATACAATGGGTTAAAGAGGATACAATATATCAGAACATACAAAGTAAAGCTTTACATACAATGAGTTAAAGTGTATACATTATATCAGAGACATACAGAGTAGATCATTCATAAGGTATAGGTACCTACCTATGCAATGAATAGAGAGGACCTTGGACAATAAATTATCAGGTGACATATCATATGAACAGAACAACTGACACAAAACAGGTAATGCAAAAGGAAGAAATAACCACTGAGAGCAGAGGGTGTCATTAAGGAAAAAGGTTGTTAAGTGAGGAAGAGGGAGCAAGCCATGAAATTAGATTATATGGGTGTGTAAGTGAAAGGAGATGCCTGCAGTGCAAGATTGTATATGGACAAGGAAAGGAGCTGGGACAGGCTGAGGCAGTAAGAGGGTTATATAGAGGTGAGGAAATACTATTGTATGGCCAGAGACTTCAGTCATTAGGTAGGGTGAAAGCAGGAACAGGTATCAGCAATCAGCAGATATGAGCGCAGTTTTCTTAGAGCATGTGGAGAAGCTAGAAAGTCTAATATTGAGGGGAGGGGAATTCCACAGCTGTGGAGCGTATGCTCAAATGCAACAGTTCCTTTTCCTAGTGCGGCACCTGCAAATTCAGAAAGGATTTATCAGCTGATCGAGACCATGGAGTGTGTCCTGAGGAACAAGCATAACTGCAAGATACCTAGGGGTTTGATTTCAATTATCGAATCAATAAGAAAGCCAAGGTAGTATTTCCCACTAGCTAACAGAGAGCGCCAACCAAGATCATTATAAAGCTGATCAGTGGTGTTTAAGCTGAGGAGCAGAAGAGGCATAGTGACATATGTTGTTATATGTAATATCCCATCTGAGCAGGTCAGTTTTATGAGCAGCCCCAAATAAGTGAGCCCCATAGGTTGGGGTGGGGAGCAGAACCCCTCACAATGGCCATTTTAGCTAATGGCATAAGCATTAAGTAGTCTTATATGCAACACCCAGTTTGAGTTGACAGCTCTGCAAACTGACTGTACATGAAGATTAAGATCAAGAGATTGATCTAGCAGGATGCCCAGGTACTTGAAAGAGGTCACACATTCCAGTAATTGGCCTTCTAAGTCCTGCACTGTCAGTGCTGTGCAAGCATTGAGCTTTGGGGCCGATACAAGCAGCATGACTTTAGTTTTGCAAGTGTTGACAGCCAGTTTGTGGTTGTATAGCCAGTTTTGGATATTGTTAGAGCAGAGGAAAGGGTTGTGTTGATAGTGTCTACATTAGTAGAACTTGTATAGATGACAAGATCATCAGCATACAGAATAGCAGAGCAGGATTTTAGAGCAGCTGCAATGTTATTTATATAAAGAGAGAATAGGAGGGGCCCTAGGATGGAGCCCTGAGGTACACCAATGTTAATGGTGGTACTGTTTCTAACATCTCTAATAAAGAAATGGATAACAGTAAGGAGTTATCGGAGGAAAGGAGGTGACACTAGAGGGGTAGAGATCTCTTGACAATCTACTAGGCTGAATCTTTTAGCCCATTGGATATTAATACCAGTAGTCTTAGTGATTCAAATAATAATATATCTCCTCCATTTATTGAGGACCACTCTATCTTGGCAGGCTTCCTGATGAGGTTTTGAGAGATTGGATAAAGAAGTAGAAAAAATCAACTTAACTCCTGAATTTTTAGCACAATGTCCAGATACTATTTCACAATATACAATTAAAGCATTAGCACACCCAATAATGGCTAACATCGTACTGCTTAGCTACACAATAAACTGAAGCTCCACATCAAGGACCTGACTGGTTTATTTTTGGACAGATTTTCTAACTTTTACAAAGGATAGACGAACTGGAAACAGCAACTTTGAAAGGAAGAGTTCGGCATTTTTCATTCCCTTCTATTCATATTCCAACCCTCCTAAAAGAGAGGAGAAGGAAGGAAGGAAATTTAGGAAAGTTAATAAGAGATGCTCTAAAAGGGCAAGGTAACTAATGTAAACATAACTCCACAACAGGGGAAAGAAAATGAGGAGTATTTATCCACCTTGGGGCAGCAAAAGATACTTGCTAGTGACCCTTAATAAGAAACCATTTTGGTCTTTCTTCTCTGGGAGACAATGTACAAAGTTCAACTAATATCCTGACTTCCTTAGAAGGAAATCACATCAGCTGGCCTGGTCGCGTGAGGGTTGAGGCGCTGGACGCCACACCGCTGACCACGCCGCAACCCGGTTCAGGAGCCGGACTCGGTCGCCGTGGTCGGGCCGGGAGATAGGCTGGAGCGCCCAATGACAGCCTCGCCTTCTCCAGGGAGGGATTTGGCTGATGCCCGACACTTGCATGACCCTGAGTGGAGGCTCGAGGTACTGCAAAGCTCCATTTGGGGATAGGCGGCCATTGAGCAGCACGGACATCGGCGCGTACGTCATGACATCGGGGAGGTTACTTGCTGCTGGGGAGGGAGAATGTAGAACAAGCCTGCCTCAAACGGGAAGATGGGAGGACCATGGCCGTGCCTGATTTGCCTGTGCCCGCCCAGCAGACCTCAGGCCGACAGAAATGTAAATACGGTCTGAGCCCCCGCCTCCTCCCCACCTGGGTAACCATGGCCCATGGGGCCTGGGGTCTGGTGCGGGTAGGGTTCCGGGCAGTGAGATGTCCAGTTGTCCCCTGAAGGGTCGGAGGTGGCAGGCTGGGAGGAGGAATAAACAGTAATTTCAACAAAAAAAGAAGGAAATCACATCTCTGATACAAATATAAGTCACTTTGATACTGCTCAGCTGTTCCTACCTCTACTATTCAAGATGAATGCACATCTAGGGACTCCATTAATGTGGTAGTTAAACAGAACAGTTCATATTTAACTTGCTCTAAGAACAAACTAAAGCCCCAAGTAATCATGAAATAACTATGGTGAAGGACGTAGTTTTAAATTTGAAAATATATTTGTCAAATCATATGAGATGGAAGAATCTCTGATTGATCTCATTAAACATTTATTTAGAGCTGAACTTGAACTCCCCAAGGCTGCTGCTGATAGTAGGCTTGTCTTTAGAGATAGATCTGTTGTTACTAACCCTGTGTATGTCCTACTATCAAATATGGATATTGCAAAAAAATAGGCAAAACAGTGGTATCTTTGATAAGCTGGGAATATTGCTGTCATCCCCAGTAAATTGGTCTGCTATTTGAAATGTACATATGGGGAAAAGATAATGCATATTATGCTTACCTCTGAAAGTATAGATGCAACATTAATCCTTTTAAACTGGGATTTTGAACAGAAAATAACATGAAATGTCTGTCCATTTCTGGTATAGACTATTTTGAGGGTGAAAACACACTAATTGGGCTTCATATATTAGCAATCTACTAGCCTTTGCTTAGATACAGAAATCACCCTTCTGATTTAGAAGTAGTGTTCACTCAGGAGATTTAGGGACCCAAATTGATATTTTATAAAATATGATCTATACACTATTATAAAGCAGAACCTGTTCAAGCTAGAGAGAGCCCATGTTTACACTGTGGATTTCTGGGAATTTAAAATCTCCCATCGAATAGTCACCTTAAGGATAGCTTGTGACTACCTACTTTCATAGAAATGATACCACCAGTCCCAATTTTGAATAAAACAGATACAACTGAGGCATCACTACTAATAGAAGAATATAATTTATTATCCTGGAATATTGCAGGACTGGCCTCAAAACTAGCAGATCTCAATTGGAGGATTTTGCCCAGAAATTTGAAATAATATTATTCCAGGAAACCTGGGCAGTTAAACAGATCCTGTTAAATGGATATGAATCCCACTGTGCTCAAGGAAAGAGAAACACCATGGTAGACCAAAAGGGTCTTTCAACATTCATAAAGATCAGGAAAGGTCTGCAGGTCCTAGATTATAGTTCCCCAACTAATTAAATGTTATTACATGTTGTTAAATGGGACAATTACTTATTTGCTGGTAAATGGGTACATTCCTCCAAACTTCCAATCTATAATACAATATGATATCTGGATTAAACTAGCCTCAGTAATGGAAGTGTCCCTGACTAAATATCATATAGATATAGTTCTTTTTTTTGGGGGTCAATTCTCACATTGCTGATTTTGATAACTTGTTTGTGTTGCAATCAACAATTTACCTGGGTGACCTAAGGATCAGAAAATCAACTGATATGGTTGCAAACAGTACTGGAAAACAAGTTATTGATTTTGTTACCAATAATAACTTGCTGATTTTAAATGGCAGGACTCCTGGTGATCAGATGATAATATCATTTATCTCCTTCTTTAGGTACTATGTCATAGATTACCTCTTAATTTCTCCTGAAAGTTATTTGCATTTTAATAATCTCACCGTAAGGATGAGACCCAAAAGTGATCATGTAGCACTGTAGTAAAAATTGATACAGTGGAGAGAAAGAACGGACTGAAAAGAAAGCCTGTCACCCAATCCTTTAGAATCATGGGTAGATATATATTATCATTAAGTTCTTTAAATAGGGCCAAAGTATTAGACACAATTTATTCTTTGCAGATGGTTTCATTGTTTACACTACCACAAAATTCAAACTCTGCTCAAAATATTTACAAAGAACTTGAGAGCTGTTTTCATACCCTGAGTTCTAAAATCTATCATTTTAAGGCTGAATCGTTCACCCCTCTTTCCTGGTTTGATAACCACTGTAGTCGGAAAAGCGCAAATTAGGGAAATTAGTCAGATTCACTAAGAAGAACCCTTTAAAAGAAAATACTGCATATTTAAATAAAGCTAGAAATCATGCAAAATGTTCTTAAATTAAAAAGTATGGATATGTACAAAACCAATGGGATGCTATGCAGAAAATTATTTCCACCAATGATACGAAAGCCTTCTGGCAAATAGTTCAAAGGACTGAGACTAAGTTATTCCTCTTGGCTGTGTACATCCCTAAAGAAATCTGGATATCCTACTTTAAAAACTGTTCACTATGGACTGCATCATCAGTCCTCATCTTTTGACAGCTTGATCCCACTTGACAAATATAAATCTTTGACAATTACATTTAATTATGTGAAATCAGCAATTTAAAAATTAGCATTTAGCAATTTAAATATTAACAAAGCACCTGGCCCGATACTATTCCAGGCGAAATTTACAAAGCTCATAAAAATTATTGGTACTTTTTTTACAAATTTCTTCAATGTGTGCCTTAAAGACAGATGTATTCCTCATTCATGGACTAAAAACATAATAGTTACAATACATAAGAAGGCTCATTTCAAACTCCTTCAAATTATCGACATAGAAGTTTATTAGATATAAGCTGCAAATAATTCTCAGGAATACTATTAGGAAACTTCAATTATGGGTTGATGACTGCAGTCCTCTTTCCAAATTTCAGGCCAGTTTTCGTCATGGTTGCTGTACTTTAAATAATACATTTATTTTGGTCCATTTATTAGAAAACTATAGGTTACTTAGGAAACGAAAATATGCACACTTTTTATTGATTTTACAGCCACGCTCGATTCCGCAGTTAGAGAATCTCTATGGAACATACTATATAATAGAGGCCTTAAGTTAGATATACTTATCCCCATTATTCTATTATATTCTAACACATTTACTGCTGTTAGATATGATAATATAGGTAACATCTCTGAATACTTCCCTACTAATAAGGGCAGAAACAGGGTGTTTACTGGCTCCCTGCCTAGTTAATATGTACATTGACTCACTATTCTGCTTTGACACAGTGTTGCCCTTAGAGTCTCCTAAAGTTAATAACACTTATATCCCCTGTGCCAGAATGAGGATTTAAAATAGGCAATCCCCTTAGGTGTTCTATTTCACTCTGTCCTTTTTTTCTGACCATCCTTTCTTTTCCCTATCAGGTGGCCAACCTGATATCTATTTTCTATTCTTTTCTATCCCCTACTTGTTAAAATGCCTGTGTTCCCATTTAAAAGCAGCTCCTGAAAAATAACTGGTGCCTTAAAGAAAGAGCATTGGTTCCTGCTGCTAGCAGTATGTTGAATTTGGTCCCAGCTGATGTGTGTTTTGAATGATTGTTTAACCACCAGGAGTGGTTTCTTATAAAGAAGACATAGCTCTGAAGTGGATGCAGAATTACAAAGAATGTACAAAATCTGCCCCTGTTGTTTCATGCTCCTGTGTCTTGCAGCAGTGTGTAGACTGAGCTAACTCAGTCGGGGAAAACAGAAAAACACTCCCTTAGAAAAACTGAAGGGAGTTTAAGTACATAAAACACCTGTGATGCCCATATAAAGAAATGCTGCAGTATCAGGTACAGCAAAGAAGCTAGCTTTGCTGTCAAGCAAAACAGGGCTGAAAATGAAATGGGAGCCGATGACTGAAAGTTTTCAGCCAACAGCTGTTTTACAAAGCTAAGTTTGGTACAGAAAATGTTTATTTCTCTTAAAAAGCAGTAGGTTCCTAGTGCTTGCAAGAGTAAACAGATAAGAGCGCGCCTTTTCTGCTTACATATTTCAAGCCTAGTGATAGCTACTGAATATTTTTCTTCTGATTTAAAATATTACAATGAACCAGAAATAAAAGAAAAGGGTCATTACCTGATGATGTTTCCAGAAGTCCTGCTATAGGGCTGGCAGCTCCTGAACTGACTGTATTTATGGGAGAAGCAGTCAGTGACATCACAGTAGGGAGGAGTCAGCTCCCAAGTATGATGTCATGCCCTGTAATTAAGGATTATTTAGCCTTTTTCAGAAGAGAGACTTCTTAAGAGCCTGTATGATGGACATAGAGACTTGCATTAAGCTAGGCAGGCTAGGACATTGTTTTATGAAATTTAGAGGTTAAAAATAAAGTATTCCTGCTAATTGATGTTGTCATCTGACCTCTGATGTCATGTCAGGCTGCCATAAAGGTTGTCCACCAGAGGGCTAGGAGATAGATAGAGAGAGAATATGGAAGATGGTCAGTTGCTTTCTGATCAGAGACTGAGCAAGAGCTAAGAAGAGCTGAGTGTGGAGGTTTACACACTGTCAAGAAGGAAGGTCTCAGAAATTCTTTGATTTGATGCTTAATGGAAGAAGAATGATGTCCTGATGATTTACATTGGTATGAAGAATTAACACCCTCTTATTTTCCTTTTGTAAATATCCTTTATTTTCTTTATTTTGCTTTTTGACAATAAATTGACAAATGCAGAATATGCGTTTTATGCACTATATTACAGTTGTCTGTCTAAATCTGTTATAAAGAATCCTCGCTACCACAACTGGTGTCAGAATCGATTCTCTTACCCTGGTACGCCGAGGCTGCCCAGGAGCGTTGCCAGGGGTGTTGCTACAAAAGCACCCTAACAGATGAGTAAAAGTGGCAAACAGACATTAGTGCATTTCATCTGACACGGTCCATAAGTCAAAGAACTGGTATACAACCATTTCCAGGTTTGACTCCAGTAACTAGACCGAATATAATGTGGACCGAGGATGAGGATAAAGTGGAAGGTGCCACAGCAGCGGCTGGCAATCCTAAAAAGGAGAAGAAGGAAGAAGGCCAGACCATCCCAGCACCAGATGACCCTAGTGAGTTGTTAAATGGCTTTGTCTATGCCAACTCCAGATGGAGCAACAACGAGAGGAAGACTGGAAGCAGAGGACAAGGATCGGAGACTTCAAGCAGAGGAAAGACGACGCCAGGATGAAAATGGACTGCCACTTTGCAGGCCATCCATGATATGACACAGGGCCAACCAGATAGGACTGTCCCTAAAGACATTAAATTAACCAAGTTGATGGAGAATAATGATATACAGGGGCCTACCTCACGACATTCAAGAGGTGGCCCAGACATACAATTAGCCTAGGGACCAGTGGGTGATTTGGTTGGTGCCCTATTTATCCGGAAGAGGCGCAACTTGCCTGTCTAAATCTGTTATAAAGAATCTACTACCACATCCCATACTAGCTTCGCTGATGATTATTTTGTTAGTTTTGTCTACTATAGGATGGCAATGAAAACTAGATCAACTTAAAGTTAAATGTGAACATCTCAATTAGGAAGTAATCTTAACAAAACTAAAGTTATAGTATTTGGAAACCAATTTCATAATCAAAACATTTATTTGGATAATCATCTTATTGAAGTGGTTTCATCCTATATTTATTTAGGTGTCATGTTTTCCTCAACAGGTTCATGGACTTCTCATATTAAATCTCAAGTTATTGAAGTTAAGCATGCTGCAAAAGCACTACTACGATTTAATGCCAAATTGAGGCATTCAGTACCACCCGCTATTAGGGCTGGGGAAGCAAAACTTACTCCTTTATTCATTTATGGAGCAGAAGTTTGGGGAACCCAACAAATACCTAATTTAGAACTCCACTGTCATACTATTATAAGGCCATTTGCAAGTCCCTCTTTCTACTTCAAATTCAGTTAGTGCGCTTACAGTTGAGAAGAATTCCGGTGACATCTATAATCAAATTACGACTAATCTCATATTGGTTGAGAATTATCAATAATGCAAAAATGACATTCCACTTCTTTGCTTTATAGAAAAAAATTCATGGCTCATGAGTGGATTTCACTCTCCTGGGAAAAAAAGCTGATTAGTACTCTCATAAGTATTGATACTACTCATTTGTGGCATGATTATTTGCTGGAAATAACAATATCTGAAACATATAAAATTAAAATAGAAGAACTCTTTAAATTAGCACAAAAGAAACAGATGTATCATGTCAGAATTCAAAGACAGGCCTTCTGGTTTAGTCAATACAAAATTGACTCAGTTATTGAAAATATTTATTACTTCCAATATCCCTAGAACTTGCAAAATGATTACTTGGGCAATATTTGGGATTAAATCAAAGCATACATATTTTAATCAGATAAAGCAATCTGATGGTCTTCAAGAAATTAATTGATTTTTATTAAAAATTCCTAACTAGATATGCTGATGTAAATCATGACCCAATATTTATATTATTACATCCTCTGACAGTGGAAGATGCTAATATGATTGCTAAATTTATTGCACATGTCATTAACTTTAAGAGAAAGGCCTATGCTAATTGTAATAAATAAATTTGCTATAAGTTATTACATAGTAAAACCATAAAAACAAAAAAGCTGCTCAAACCTTTAAATTACTACACACTGGAATTCACATTTCTTATAAAGGTGCTGCTAGATGGTAACAAATAACAAACAAAGCAAAGGACTAGCGCTACCCTCCCCCACATAGCATAACATTTAAACTTTCAAATGCAAAATTGGCTATATTTACTTTCAAACTCCATGTGAGAGGGTCCTCTTAGTTTCAGATTGGAATTCCAATTTGAGTAAGCTAAATCACCAAGCGTCAAAGGTGGGACCCTTGATTTAGTCCTAACTTTACAATGCCTCAATGGCTACAAGCTAACTGCTTTTATACTGTGCTCCCAACAGGATTTTACAGGTGATTTAACTTTCAAATGCCTAAATGGCTACTGTGCTCCCAGAAGGGATATAACACAGACATTTTAAAGGGAGCATGCTATAGAGGAGCACCATAAACTCCCCAAATTCAAGTAAAACCATAAAAACAAAAATAGCTGTTCAAACCTTTAAATTACTACACACTGGAATTCACATTTCTTATAAGGGGTGCTGCTAGATGGTAACAAATAACAAACAAAGCGTGTGCGCAGTAATTCTAGTGGTTTGAGCAGCTATTTTTTTTTTTTATGGTTTTACTTGAATTTGGGGAGTTTATGGTGCTCCTCTAATAGCATGCTCCCTTTAAAATGTCTGTGTTATATCCCTTCTGGGAGCACAGTAGCCATTTAGGCATTTGAAAGTTAAATCACCTGTGTAAATCCCTGTTGGGAGCACAGTATAAAAGCAGTTAGCTTGTAGCCATTGAGGCATTGTAAAGTTAGGGACTAAATCGAAGGGTCCCACCTTGACGTTTGGTGATTCAGCTTACTCAAATTGGAATTCCAATCTGAAACTAAGAGGACCCTCTCCTCACATGGAGTTTGAAAGTAAATATAGCCAATTTTGGCATTTGAAAGTTTAAATGTTATGCTATGTGGGGGGGGTGCGCTAGTCCTTTTGCTTTGTAAGTTATTACATAGAGCTGCTTAAGTAACCACCACGTTCTGTGATGTTTTAATTGTAACAATGATTTTATGCCTTTGTAATGTCCAAACTTGCATGTATTGGAGGAACAATAAATATGATATGATGATGACTGCACCTCGGTCTCTTCTGAACAGTACATAGCCAGGTACTGAAGTCTCCCAAGTGTGGTTACTGGTGAACCAAATCTCGTTAATGGCTACTATGTCCAGTTTAGCCTCTGTCATCGTTGCCTGCAGGTCTGGAATCTTGTTTCCCAGACTGAAAGCATTTGTGTATATGATTTTTCATTGGCCAGATTTCAGTGTGTTAGTTGTTGGGCAAGGTCTGGTCTTTCCCCTGCACGTCGTACGGGGAGCCAGACCTTTTTTCCTAACCTGGTGATGCAAATGAACTGCAAACATGCTGAACTCCTGTTTGATCACTAGCGAGGGGGATGGGTGTTCTTCTAATTCGACATATCAAGTGCTGCACCCCTCCCCCCATTTGCTAGTTTAAATATTCTGCAAATACATCAAACTTCTGCCCCAATGCACTGACTCCCGTCTTAGTCAGATGCACTCCATCGAATTTAAAGAACTTTCACTCCCAAAACTGTTGCCAGTTACCTACAAATGCGAGTCCTTTTTCCTGGCACCAGTCCATAAGCCACATGTTTAGCTCCCCTATCTTCCCTTCTCTGACCTTCCATCCATCTGCCCCCCTCTGCCAGACTGGCAGGATCTCAGAGAAGGAGATGCCAGATGAAATGGATGACAGTTTGTCACCCAGCCTGGTCAGGTGTTCCTTGGTCTCCTTGCTTGGCCTAATGATAAAAAGTCATAAAAATGTAAGCACCACCTGCAATAATTTCACAGAAGATATACCCTGTACAAAAACACTTTGCTACAGAGAAAAATAAAGCAGTAACAGAAGAGAAACATATCAGCCTCTTCCTTCTCTTTTCCTTGCTGACGTCTTTCAAACAGCATGCCATTGCCTGGGCTATACCCTCCTTAATCTTTCTCCATTGAGCCTCCACTCCCCCATGCCTTCCCCCCTCGAGGCATTCTCTGAGGCAGTTTCCTGTTTCTTTAAAATATGCCACCCTGAAGTCCAGAACCCTCGTCTTAGTGTTTTTTTCCCCCTGTCCTATCCATATGCCAAACCACACAATGCAGTGATCATTTGTACCCAGGGGACTACCCACTGTGACATCAGCAATGCTGTCTCTGTTTGTAAGTTCCAGGTCCAGCACTGCTCTGTCCTTAGAGGGTACAAAACCAGCTGTCTGAGAAATACCTCTTGAATGGAGTTAAGGATGACCCTGCCTCTTGATGTAGTTGCAACGAGAATGTCCCAGTCTACATCCGGCAGATTAAAGTCCCCTATTATCAAAACTTCCTCCTTGCTGGCCATTTTGCTCATGGCTTCCCCAAGGGCTCTGTCTAAATCTTCCCCATGTCAGAGGCCTGCCCAGCACCCCCATGCAGATAACAGCCCCCGACCCAATCTCTAGGCTGACCCATAGTACCTCCAGCCCCTCACTGCCCCCGTTGCCCCTGTATCTAAGTGACCCTTATGCCCTCCTTCACATATAAAACAACCTCTCCACCTTTCCTCCCTGAACTATCCTTCCAGAACATGGTGTAACCTGGGATGACCACTTCCCAGCTGTGGTTGTCCGTGCACCATGATTCCATTATGGCCATCAATTCCAGGTCTGCCTCCACAGTGATTGCTTCAAGGGCAGGAATTTTATTTCCCAGACTCCCTGCATTGGCACACATTGTTCTCCATTTTCTTCATCCCTCTGTCCCTCTACCCTGCCTCCACTTCCTGCTTCCCCTCCTTGCCCCCTCTGTGATCCCGGTCCTGCCCTCCCGTTATGTTGTCTTCCTGCCTTCCTGCCTTCCCCTTTCTTCTAGCTGAAGTTCCTCCTCTAGACTTGCTTACCCTGCTCCTCTCTTTGCTTTTATCAACATCCAGGGAATTTATTTTCCTTATATTAACCTTCCTTATTGCTCTGGTCTGGGGTGGGGGGGCAATCTCTGCCTCCTTCAGTCTTTTTGCCTTCCCCTTTGGTTAGTTTATATATTTGTGAAAGTAACATTTAAAACTTCCACCCAGAACTGCTGTTCCCCTCCTGGATGGATGGATGATTGGATGGATGTATGGATGCCGTCTTCCTTGTACACACCTTCATCCCCCCCAGGTGTGACCCCAGTCCCCGACGTACAATTTCAAAGGTGTGGCCCAACTGAGGAAATTCTCTTGAAGATCTACTGTTACTGGTAAGTAACTGTTATTTACAAAGGTTCTAAAACAGAGAAAAGCACAGTAGCCTTACATTTGTAGCCCTGGCGCCATATGCCACAGGGCTACCCCCCCCCGCCAACTGTTTCTGAGGGTCCTATTAAAGTGACTATTGAGGGTTCGGTCCCAGAAAAAGTGAAACTAGCGTGGTGCCTCCACCCAGAGTAAAGTATCAGTGAGCCCGATATCCACTTGGCACAGCCCCCTGGCATGCTGTGTCAACTCACCTCCTCTAACAATCACTCTGCACACTGTGTCCCCCAGTATCTTGTCCTACTATAATCATACAATTCAAAAATGAGCACATGCAATGAAGTTCACCATCACTGTAGATTCAAACAAATTCATAGCTTTATTTGGTGGTAAGGAACAGGGAAAGGGATACCAGGATACCGGGTATCTGTGACAGTAAAAGAAAGGGTTAGAATAATATGCAATGTGAACAGATGGGCCCACCAGCCAACTGTCCCCCAGTGGTCCAAGTGCCCCGAATTGTCCCTAGGGGTACCCACTAGTTGCTGGCCTGTTTAGTGTTGTGAGGTGGCCAGCTGTTAAGGCCCCGAAATGATGAAGCTTGAACTTTAAATAGAACAAATACAATTTCTCCTTTGATCCTTCCCAGGAACCAGGTCCTGGGTACTCACAGTTAGTTGACCTCTGTGCCAGGGGAAGTGGAGCTCCTTGAATCTTAATGCAGCAACAAAGAAACAGGCTGGCCAGGATCCCTCCACCCAGATAGACCTTGCTCGAAGATCTTGCAGCTGGTCACCTTGATTGCAGTTCTGGCTGCTTGTCACCTTCAGCCGCTTCTGGTCCAGTGCAGAGTACTGTGGCAAAACAACACCAGCCTCAGAAGGCCCAAACCTGGGAGTGGCTCCACAGTCCAGCTCCCTGATCAGAGCACCGTAGCACTTGGGTACAAGACCCGTGACCTCCTGAGACAGTGAGTCCCACTTAGAAAGGGTTAGCGAGTTCCCTCCCTGGCTTTGGGTGAGGACTCCCAAATGGTGGGGGTCCTCCTGCAGTCCCTGCACTGAGCTCTCAACAAGTAATGTTTATAGACAGTCACTCCACTGAAGTCCAATGCCAATTTGAGCAGGTGCTAGCCTCCGATTCAGTCTATGTGCAATTCAACAGAAGGGGATTTAGCAAAAACAGCCCCCCTGCACACCAGTACACACTTTCAGCTTAGCAATGTCCAACTCTTTTACTTGGCTGCAGCAAGTCTGCCAGTCTCAACCACTTCAACCAGTTCACTCAGGACACACACAATTTCTGGCTAGAACTCCACGACCTGAGATGTTCGCCTCTTTCAAGAAAATGTAGTTGCAGTCCACACAAGCAGTTGACCTCTCAGCAGCAACTGTAAAGACTCAGATAATCTGCTGAGTCTGCTCAGTTTGTTCAGTTTGCTCAGTTTCCCAGTACAGTGTATCTGCCACCTTTAGTTTCTCCCAACACTCATTCAGCAACTTCTCAGTACCTGGAGAAACAGGATCTCAGTTCAGGCTCCCTTTCTCTCCTTTTCCCTTCACAATCCAGTCCTGCTTCCAGCACCTGGGGAATCCTTCAGCAACTACACACTTCAGAGCAAGGCTTGGGTGAGCCTCAGAAGTCTACAGCCTGCTTTCACAACCCAGTCCTGACTCATACAGAGCCCAGCAACAGACTGAAGAAATCCCAGAAAGTCCCTACTGTATCAGTCAAAATCCCAGTCCTCTGATTGGCTGCTGAAGCCATTCAATAATCGATATCCATAGTGATCAATATTTCCTGCTCGCTTATTGGGGTATGATCTAGGTGCCAGAGTTAGTTCCATCCTTTTCACAGGAGTCCCTCTGTCACAGTTTTGGGTGCCTAGCTCTCTGAGTCGCTAAAAATAAAGGGGTTAAATGACACCAATATGTCAGCTTCCACTCAGTCTAATGGAGTCCATCCCAGTTTTATGCAGTCTACCCCCTTCTAACATCTGGTGCAGCCCAATGCTTTGGTCTATTTACACCAATGCTCACTGGATTGTAGCCCAAATGGTTCTCTCTCAAAGAAGCTCACTCTCATGGTGGTGGCCCCAACCATTGTGCTGCCACTGCCACTGAAACTATGTCCCCCCAGGTGGCAGGCAGCATCTCATCCATATGCATGGGACCGCTCATTAATATGCATGAACTTCGAGCGGCCCCGTCGTGTAAGTTTCCCTGCGGCTGCTCCCTTGGGCTTCTGCCTGACTCTCCACAGGTATGTGGTCTCCAGGTATACCAGGAGGAGCACCATGACCATAGACAGCCCCAGTCTGCCCAACGACAATGGCAGTAGGCACATCAAAGCACTTCATGCGCTTGTAGAGAGCACCAGCAAACAGCATGCCTGTACGCTCCACGACAAAGATTTATGCTTAGCAAGTGAAAAGTAGCTTGCTGGAGGACAACAAGGGACAAAGTAGGGCACGCTAGATAAGCCCCCACAGGGAGGTTACACATTTACTGCAAACAACAAATACATTTCAAAGGCATTAAATAGCTGTAACTGGTTGAAATGTAATCTAAACAGAATCTTATATTAGAGTTTCATGGTTTTATTAAATGCTAACGCCCATAAGCAATTGTCCACCACTTGAGATCATTATGGTAGTGAAGGCCACTTACCCAAGTCACACTCCCACAAGTCTTAAAGGAAAACTACACCAAAAACCTGAAAAATATATGTTGTGTAGAGTGTTTTAATTTGTATGTGAAGTTCTAGTGTTTCCTTCCCTCTGACTGTTATTAGGAGTTTTTCACAAATTAGCCTGCTAGCTTTATACTAGTTTTACGACCCCTGGGGTTCTCCATACCTGATAGTGTAATTGTATTTCTGGTTCCCACAGTGCATCTTGTCTCACATGACTGTGATGTAAGACAGACCCAACATTCAGCACACGCATGCCAAACAAACTAAATATCTTGGAAGCTTTACAAGCTGCACAAAAATTACCAGCAGCAAAGTTTTTCAGGACAGTAAAACCTTTAGGGTGAGGGTGCTCACCAAGCTGAATTCTACAGATTTTAAAATATAGCCATCTCTGTTGTTGTGAACTGATTGTAATGCAATGCTTTCTGTTGGATTTATGGGCTCTTCTACATCACCATTACATGAAACAAGGTGCACCGTAGGACAAAGAAGTGCAATAAATCTATTTGATATGGTGATCTCCAGGGGTCATAAAACTACCCTAAAGCTAGCAGGCTAATTTAGGAAAAACTCCTAATACCAGTCAGAGGGAAGGAAACACTAGAACTTCACATACAGATTAAAACACTCTGCACAACATATATTTTTTCAAGTTTTGGGTGTAGTTTTCCTTTAAAGAGCAACTCTCTATTATAATAGAAAGCCTAAAAACACTATATTTCCACCAGTTACGTTTTCACTTTATTGCTTTCTAGTTATTTTTTTTTCTTCCCCCTCCTGTTGGTCTACTAAATTTTATAGATAATGCAGCAATTACTACACTGAGTCTTTCTAAATGTATCTGACTCTCCGCTGCTAACCACACAATTGTTGTTTGTGACATCACAGTCCGTTGTCATGGTGAGCACTATGATGTCATAAACCAAGGCACTGTAAGGTTAGGAAGGAGCAGAAGAGGAGGTTTGCAGCCACCAGCGGTCTGAAGGAGTTTCAGGGCCACAACCCAAGACCGAAACACGGGGAGAGAAAAAGTGGTGAGGAGGGAGTGCGGCCACAGCCACGGAGAGAGAGGAGCAGAGAGGGACTTACCTCGGGGCAACCAGTTCGAGAAACTGTGCCACCACTGCAAATTAGCAGGGGAGCTGTACTGCCTCTGAGCTGCAGCTGCTGCTGGACTATTGGGACTGAGTTTGAGTTTTGAGCTCGAGCTCGGTCCCCGAGGAACCAATCCAGGAGGGGTACCCAGCACTAATAAGGAGGAATCCCAGTGCTGACATGGCTCCTGGAAGAGCCAATCTGGAAGAGAAGCATCGTGTTTGAGCAAATGGCCAGGCCTTTAAAAGCCTGCCGGCCACTGCTCTAAGAGAAATATAGCAGGAAGGAGCAGTGGAGGAGACTTGCAGCCACAAGCAGTCAGAAGGAGGATCAGGGCCACAACCCAGGGCCGTAACTTGGGGAGAGCAAAAGCGGCAAGGAGGGAGTGTGGCTGTAGCAGTGGAGAGAAAGAGAGAAGCGGAGAGTGGAGAGGGACTTATCTCATGCAACCTGCCCAAGAAACTGTGTTACCACTGCATATCAGCAGTGGAGCTGTACCTCCTCTGAGCTGGTGCTGTCGCTGGACTTTTGGGACTGAAGTTTTTCGGAAGGGGAGCTGTACTGCCTCTGAGCTGGGGCTGCGGCTGGACTATTGGGACTGAATTTTTTCTCTTGCCATCCCACCCCGCACCACCTCCCTTGTTAAATGCTCAGGGCTAATCACTCCCAGGCGTGATTAGCCAATCGTGGCGCAGAGCTGGAGAGGTGGAGGAGGAGGAGGAGGAGGAGCTAGAGGTACAGGTAAGGGGTGAAACCAAGGTACTATAAAGGTAGAATTTGGGAGTGGACAATAATAGTGTTTGCGTTGTTTCTGGGGGCTCTCTAAGTGGGGCTTTATAAAAGGGAAAGAGTATGCTACTGGAATAAGGGTCAAAAGAGGACAGGTATTAGATAGACGTGGAGGACTTGTGAAGTAAGGGGTGATATTGCTACCAACTAATGAAGTCTAGTGAGGGTCTTGTTGAAAGAGAGGCCCTGTAAATGGGGAATGGAGCAAAGGTGGCAAAGAGGAGGGAAGGGTGAATGAACCGGGGTGATGGACTGGGGCAGACAGTGGAGGGGGGCAGGGTAGGGGGGGCATGCTAAGATGAGGGTCCGTGGAAGTGCAGGGGGCAAGGAGACCAAGGAACAGAAGGGATCAGAGGACACTGGGGAAGGAGGATAATGAGATGTATTAACTGTGGTGCAGCCATATTCATGGACACCCTGTGGAGGCTGGGCGGGGGGTGCCCAGTTTGTCAAAGATTGAGATGGCTGAAGAATGAAGTATTAAGGCTAAAATAGGAAGTGTGAGGGGGACAAGAAGGGAATGACAAGGTCGAGAAGAGAAGGGAGTATGGGAAACACAGAATGGAACCAGGAAAAGAAGAAGGGTGGGAAGGAAGGGAAAGGTGGGGGGTGGTCAGGTCTGGGGAGCAAGGGGGTGGCACAAGTACAGGAGAAAAGAGTGCAAGGAAAACAGGGCAAGAGCAAAGGCAGTAGGTAACACAGCAGGCTCAAATGGGAGCTGGCTGCTGGCAAAGCTGTCAGATGGAGGAAAAGAAGATGGGGGAAGTGCAGTCCAGTGTAATAAAGGGTAGGATGGTGGGGGTGGTGGAGAAAAAGGTGAGGCAACTGGAGGGGGGGGCAGGAGGGGTTGAGTACAGGGGAGTATATGGGTGGGGGTGGAGTAACAGGGTCAGTAGGAGGGAACAATGTGCAGGAGGACAAAGGAGAAGGGGAGGAGTAGGGGAAGGGAGAAATGAGGAAGGGAAAAGGGAGGTGTCTTAGTGTTAGGTGACTCAGTGTTAATAGGGGTTAGATGGGGCAGCAAAGGGGAGAGGCACAGTAGAATTTGGGTGGAAGCAATGCCATTAATGAAGGCAGAAGGGGTGAGACAATCAGTGCTATGGTATGCCAGCAGGAGAAGGGAAAGGCCCCACCTAATACTACACCTGGGGACAAACTACCTGGCTGATGGGATGGTAGGGGAGGTGAGGAGGAGGTTTGAGGAACTGAGGCCTCTTTGCAAGGAGCAGGAAAATCAATTACCTTCTCAGAGGTACTTCCTGCCCCCAGGGCAAATACAGAAAGGAAAGTGAGAATTCAAGAGTTTAACAAATGGCTGGGGACTTGGTGTCAGGAGAAGGGATACGGGCTAATAGGAGGGTGGGGGACCTGGGAGAACAGCAGTCTATATGCAAATGATAGACTGCACTTAAATAGGGAAGGAAGAAATGTACTGAAGGAAATGATAGGTGAGCACATTGAGAAAAATTTAGTTAGGAGGGGGGCGTAACAAGATAGATAGAGGTACTCAGATGCCTAGAAATGAGAAACCAAATGGGCTTACCCCCTCATAATAGTAAGGTAAGGAGAGAGGCAAATACTAAGGGAAATTACATAAGGTGAGAGGGGCAGGGGGGAGGTTAGAGAAAAGGGTTGGAAGGTGGTAACATTAAATGCTAGGAGCCTGGGGGATAAAGGTGCGGAACTGCAGGAACTGCAGGCTGTCATGGTAATGGGGGGAGTGGACTTGGCGGCTATTACTGAGACATGGGCCACCCAAAACCATGAATGGGATCTGCCATTCCAGGGTACAGATTATGCCGAAAGGATAGGGAGAAGGGGAAGGGAGGGGGTGGCGCTTTACGTAAAGGAAGGACTAAAATGTGTAAGGGAAGAGGGGGAGGAGGGAGATACACAAGCTCTGTGGATGCATCTCCAAGATCCCAAAAATAGGTCATTAAGGTTAGGGGTGGTGTACAGGCCACCCTCCCAACCAGAAGGGAAGGATAGGGTACTGGTGGAACTGATCAGGAGAAACTGTGGGATGGGGGTGTTGTGATAGTAGGGGACTTCAACCTGCCAGGGGTGGAATGGGAAACACCTACCACCAAGTGCTGAAGGGAGCAAGTAATGCTGGATGCCTTCCAGGATAACTTTCTGGTGCAGTTGGTCAGAAAAACTACTAGGGAAAGGAACACCCTTAACCCTTATACTGATGAACGGGGAATGGGTGAGGGACGTGAGGGTTGAGGAACTACTGGCTGGGAGTGACCATCGGACAGTATGGTTCCGGTTACTGATGGCCAAGGAGAGGGAGGCATCTGGTACAAGGGTGCTGGATTTTAGGAAAGTCAACTTTAAGAAGATAGAAGTGGTACAAGGGTTCCTGGACAAAATTCAACTGAATATGGACGCAAATCAAAGGTGGGAACTGATACAGCAAAGGGTTAGTAGCGGCAACAAAAACCTGCAGCAAGGCCCAGAGTAAAAAGGCCAGGGAGAAGAAACTCAGCTGGATAAGCAAAGGGGTAATGGACAGGGTGAGGAGGAAAAAGCATGCACATAAGACATACAGAAAATCCGGGAGAGAGGAAGATAGGAAGATGTATCTGAAAGAAGCATAAGAGGTGACCAGGGAGGTAAGTGTAGCCAAGGCGTCAAGGGAACTCAGACTGGTGCAAAGCATAAAAGAGGAGAGAAAAACTTCTTTAGGTACATCAGGAAGAAAAGAAGCTAAAAGGATCAAATTGTAATAATTAAGAGGAAGGGGTGATGGGTGGAAGAAGTGAGTGAAATGGCTGAGGTACTTAATAACTACTTCTGTTTGGTCTTTACGAAGGAGAAGGGGGGATACCCACAGTGGGTGGAAAGATAGCAGCAGATGGAGGGGTGATGGACAGAGAAATCACAGTGGGGAGGGTACTGGAAGGGTTAAGGGCATTAAGGGTAGACAAGGCACCAGGACTGGATGGAATGCATCTAAGGGTATTGAAGGAGCTGGTGGAGGTCCTGGCGGGCCCCTTGGCAGACTTATTTAATGCATCACTAGTCAAAAGGTGTACACCACAGGATTGGAGACTGGCTCATGTGGTTCCCCACCATAAGAGTGGACCCAAGGACGAACCGGGGAACTATAGGCCAGTGAGCCTAACATCCATAGTGGGGAAGCTAAAGGAGACCATCCTAAAGGAGAGGATAGTGGCACTGCTGGAGGTCAACAAGGTGCAGGACAAGAGGCAGCATGGCTTCGTCAAGGGCAAATCATGCCAGACCAGCCTAGTGGAATATTATGACTGAGTAACTAGGCAAATTGATGGGGGCCATGCGGTGGATGTCCTGTACCTGGACTTTAGCAAGTCTTCGATTCGGTGCCACATGGGAGACTTGGAAGTAAGCTATGAGGCACAGAAGCGGGAGCAAGACTGATGAGGTGGGTGTAGAACTGGCTGCTGGGGAGGCAGCAGAGTGTGATGGTACGAAAGGAACTCTCATCCCTTAAGCCAGTGATGAGTGGGATTCCACAGGGATCGGTGTTGGGGCCGGTGTTGTTTGGAATATTTACTGCAGACATCTCAGAGGGCATCAGCAGCAAGATCAGTCTCTATGCAGATGACACCAAGATGGGGGCAGTGGTGGATGACCGGGGGGGGGTTGCAAGGGCTATAGGAGAATCTGACAAGGCTTGAGGTATGATCCAACACCTGGCAACTCAGGTTCAACACCAAAAAATGCAAGGTCCTGCACTTCGGAACAAAGGATCCAAGGAGAAGCTGCCATCTGGGGAGTGTGCAGCTAGCAGTGACAGAGGAGGAGGAGAAGGATCTGGGTGTGCTCATTTATGGGAGAAATGAACAACTCTGCTCAATGCAGGAAGGCAGCAGCAAAGGCCAACAAAATGCTGGGCTGCACTGCAAGGGGTATAACCTTGAGGAGAAGGGAGGTGATTCTGCCATTGTACAGATCATTGTCAGAGCCCACCTGGAGCACTGCATACAGTTCTGGCACCTGTACCTGCGGAAAGACAATAGACTGCTGGAAGGGGTGCAATGTAGGGCAACAAAAATGATTCATGGTCTGGGGGAGCTGCCATATATTATCAGACTGGGAGAGTTAAACACGTACTCACTGTAAGACAAAAGGGACAGGAGGGATGTGATTGAGACCTTCAAGTACATGAAAGGAATAATAGGTCAGACACAGAGGGACTGCTCAAAAGGAGGGTGGGGAGAGACACTAGGGGCCATGACATGAGGTTGGAGTGAGGAAGATTCAGGAGGGAGATGAGGAGGCACTTCTTTATGGAAAGGGTGGTGGCAGAGTGGAACATGCTGCCAGCAGGGGTGGTGGCATGTAACTCAGTAGAATGCTTCAAAGGGGGATGGGACAGGGCAAAAGGGAGGGTTATGGGTGGAAGGGGAGGTGGGGAGGGGCAGCTGCAGAATAGGGGAGCTAGCTGCAAACTTGAGCAGACTCGATAGACCAGATGGCCTTTTTCTGCTGGCAAGTTTCGTATGTTCATATGTTCATTAACAGGGAAGAGAGGAATGTTTTTAAATGTTTTCTGCACAGACTTTTTTAATGGACTACCAAGATAAAATGTAAACCTTAAAAAAGAACATTGAAAATGAAAAAATATATTTTCTGGTAAATTGTAACAGCTGAAACATCTTAATTATGAAAGCACATGCTGAATGCAGAGCTGCTCTTTAAGCACTTGTGGTTTGATCCAGCTAAGTCCTGCAATTTTGTGCGGATTCTTGTATGAATGGGGGAAGGGGCAACTCACTACCCATTAGGACTTAAGATGTGAAAAAAGTCTCAGATTAGTAGACACCCAAGTAAATATTATTCAAATATGCTATGCACTCACACCAGTTTTCTGTCACAAACCAAAAAAAATATTTTTTCACTGGTGTAGAATACTAAGGGATTCATCAAAATATACCGTCATCATGCTTAAACAGTGAAAAAGTGGCAAGAAAGGCAGATACAGCAAGGAGATAGCACAGAAATGCCTCTTAGAATTCACCCCATTTAAGGCACAGTGAGCCAAAACTCATTTCCATGTGTGTCCTGGAAGCACCAAGAGGTTAAGTGACTTACTTAGAGTCACATAGTATGCAAGTGGCTAGTAAGGAGTTCTGCAAACTCTTGCTGTCAGATGATAGTTCAATACTACTTACATAGAAACATGGAAACTAATGGCAGACAAAGGCTCACTGGCCGATCTGGTCTGCCTGGTCTTACCTATAGTATGATGGGGATGCCCTAGTGGTGACTCACTCCCCCTCCCCTATGTCATCCTCACCTGCTATCTTCACCACCCTCATATGTCTGCCCTACCCACTTGTCAATCCCTCCACTGATATTCCTTCTTTTTGTAGTGTACATATGTGATCTAAAAACAAAATAGCTGGTGTGAAAAAAAAATCGAAAATTATATTGCACATATTTAAAAATGATGTCCCTAAGTTTAACATTACACCACATTTTTTAATATACTGTAAGTGCACAGAGCACAAACTGTCATGTCTGATTATGAGAAGTTCACAGAATGCAAATGTTGTTTGTAGTTCCTTGGTTAGCTTCATTTATCAAGGTCCCGTCAGCTGCTGCCACCAAGTGCAAAGTATTCTTGGCCTGTCATCACCACATACAAAGCATTTTGGCCACTCTGGGTATTGATTTAGGTGGGGCGGATAATCTACTCCATCCTGATTGTGCCCTGACTAGTAAAGGGGGACCTTATCTCCAACACTGAGTCTGTGCTTTTCTAAGTCACTGCTTATCTGCTTCCTCCTTACTTCTCTGTGGTTAAGGAGACTGTGTTTCAAGGGGGGTTGCTTGGTATCTGGCACAGTTGATAGTTTATGGAAGCCAAGGTTTATCAAGTCGTCCTTCTGTGCAAAGGGAGTTGGCAAGGTCATAACGTAAGGAGGATCACAATACAACTAAAACTCAAGGAATGCTAATGCCCAGGGCTCTTTTCTTCAGTTTTAGTTTTTTTACCCAAGACACACCACCTGACGTACGATATCTAATTTTCAGAGACGTGGTCCAGTTTTAATTCAATTTATTTTTTTACATTTGTTTTTGCTCCTACAGCAGTGGGCACATCTGATCACCTTCTAACCACTGTCAGCTGCCATGCTGCTGCTGCAGGGGAGGGAATTTTTCCCTCAGTTTCCCCTTCTCTGCCACAGTGAGGACACTGGCATGAGGACTACTGTCTAGGCCACTTCATGCATGAGCATGGGCAGCTGAGTGACTAACAGCATCCTCTTTCCCCACACCATGGTTGCCACACCACCACCTGTGTACCCACAGGAGGTAGAGAAGTGTTACCTCCTTCCCTCTCCAGAGGAGGAGGAGGAGGGCATCCACTGGGATCCTCGAACTTCCTCCTCCTCCGAGCTGGCCCCCCGGCACCCCTGGCTCATTCAAGTGACTTTCTAAGGAGTGCCTGCAGTGAGTCAGCATCAGAGGTGGGATTTCAGTCAGCATCACCAGGTTCTTCCAGTTGTTGCGTTTTGACCACTGAGTGACACAGTCATGCTTTCCCCCACCTTCCAAATTTGTAGCCTGAAAAACACCCTAAAAACATATTACTATAAATCCTAAGATGCCCTAACTGGAAAAAGCAAAGTTCTGATCAGCAGGCTGTGTACAAACACAAAGCCCAAGTCCCCACCCCACCCCCACCCCTACCCCAACGAAGAGGCTGTGTATAGCCTCAAAGCACCAGGGTTCCTGTTCCTGGTCTTCAGTTGTTTTACTGCTCCTGTTAATGAAGCAAGATGCCTGAATTAATGCAAACAAAGTGAAAAATTATGTACATAGGGCACAGAAACCTGGGGCCAACATGTCAAATGGGAGGAGAGGTATTAACAGTCACAAAGCATGAAAGGGGCCTGGGGTTGATCATTTCTGATGACCTGAAGATAGCCAAACAGTGTGACAAGGCAGTGGAGAAGGCTGGCAGGATGCTGGGATACATAAGCAGGGGAATCACTAGCAGAAAGAGGGAGGTAGCAATAACCCTGTATAGATCATTTGTGAGACCTCACTTCAAATACTGTGTCCAGTTCTGGAGGCCCCACCTCCAAAAGGACATAGGTATGGTAGAAACAGTACAAAGGAGGGCAACCAAAATGGTGCAGAGCCTGCATTAAAAGCCCTACAGGCAAAGGCTTAACAAATTAAACAAGTACTCCCTGGAGGAAAAGAGGGAAAGGGGGGATATGTTACAAACATTCAAGTACTTCACTGTTAAAAACAAGGTGCAAGAAGGAATCATTTTCCACAGAAAAAGATGCTCGAGGACAAGGGGCCACGCTATGAAGATTGAAGGGGGAGGCTCACAGGAAATGGGACAAACATAGAAACATAGAATTTGACGGCAGATAAGGACTGCTTGGCCCACCCAGTCTGCCCATTTCCCTACCTAATGGATAAGCTGCAGATCCTAGTTAACCAGCAGCCTACTTCTTCCTACCCCAACCCCCTAGAATTGCCTGTCCCATGCATGCTTGAATTCCACCACTGTTTTTGACTCCACAACCTCCTCCGGAAGGCTGTTCCATGCATCCACAACCCTCTCTGTGAAAAAATGCTTCCTTAAATGATCTCTGAGCCACCGCACCTCCATCTTCAAATTGTGCCCCCTTGTTCTTGCACACCTCTTTTTTTGAAAGATGCTACCCTCTTGGACTTTGTTGATTCCCTTGAGGTACTTGAAAGTTTCTATCATGTCCCCCCTCTCCCTCCTTTCCTCGAGGCTATACATATTAAGCTCCTTAAGTCTCTCTTCATATGTCTTCCAGTGCAGACCCTGCACCATTTTAGTTGCCCTCCTCTGGAAAGCTTCCATCCTGTCTATGTCTTTGCAGAGATTGGGAGGAAATACTTCTTTACAGAAAGGGTGGTTGACATATGGAACAGACTCCCAGCAGAGATGGAGGGGGCAGAAATGGTTACAGGATTCAAAAATGCATGGAATAGACACACAGGGATCTTAGAAGTAAGGGAGGGAGACCGGGGACCAAGTAGGGTTTGCGGTGTCACTATAGGTAGGGAAAACAGGGCAGACTGGGTGGGCCAGGTGGCCCTTATCTGCCAACAGCTTCTATGTTTCTATGTTTCTATAAATAAATACAAAATCCAATTACCAAACAACAGTTGTATGAGAGTGCTTGCCATGCCTGTGGTACCCTGAACAGTGGAACATTTCTTGGATTCAGCTACAGGATTTAAGAACATAATAAGAATTCTCTGTATATGCTGCAACCCACCCCTAGGAAACCTAAGCCCAAGACTTAGAAGCTTTTTATATAACCGTATACTTTGTAATCTGTCTTGCATGTTTCAGCTAGTCTCCAAGCACCCTATTCCTTCTGGCTTCACAAGTCCCTATCTGCCCATTGAACTCCCACTCCATTGTCAGTGGTTCCATCTCCAGACTCCCAATGACTCCTGTAATGAGGTCCAGAGTTTGTCCCTTTTCTAATCTATGCAGTTTGTAATAGTAACTGGCCCCATTTTCTAGTGGGTCTCATGCTAATGTAATGCCTCAGGGCATGTTTGATGCCCCTGCTTGCTGCTCAGACATTCAACGCGCCTGCAGGCATCATATTAGCGCAAAAACCTCCTGTGTAGTAGTCCCTCCCCGAGGACACTCTCGTGAAAGAGGCTGCTCACCTTGAAAATCTCCTCTACAGATAAATATACATCCAAACAGCACACATATAATCTGATAGCAAGAGATACATCCCAGTAAATATCTAGCTATGTAAGCAATAAGACACAGCAGGGTGTTGGTTTATGTGTGTGAACTGCATGTACAGGTGTGTTGTGAAGTACAGGACATGTGCACAGAGTGCTTTCAGGGCTAATTACAGGAGCAAAATAAAGATAGGCAAAACAGCTCAGCAGTAAATGGAGTGTGCGGGCATAATAAGTGTCAGTGGCTCAGTAGGTAGCAAACTCGCCTCTGAGGCCGGGAGATCAGAGGGCTGTGGGTTCAGTTCCCACATCTGGCACTAGGGTTAATATCCCAGTACTGACACTGTAATGTAGCATGAGAGGGGTGCTGCATTTCTGAGGTACCGTCTTTCGGATGAGACGTTAAACCGAGGTCCCATCTGCCTGGATTGGTGGTAGTTCAGGTGGATGTTAAAGATCCCATTACACTTATCAAAAAGAGTAGGGGAATTTTATTGAGAAAAGGTGGGCTTCATTACAAAAACATTCACAAAATGACAAAGATAAACAGTAAACAAAATAGAAAAGGAAGGATACAAAAAAATCAAGTCAAATTCCAAGAATCACAGTTCATCCATAAATGAAGAAATTGCAGTCTAGAACATCTAGAAAAATCAAACTTTTTCAAGGTAATTACAGCATTTCTAACATTCATTACAATTTCCAAAATAGGGATCCATTTTTGGTGCAAAACTAGCAAACATCTAGCTTGCCATAAAAAATAACGCATAAAACATAATACAATATATATAGTTTCAGAGTGATATTTAGTACATAAAACTGAATGCGTCCCAAACATAATATCAGCATAAGACAGCTCAGTAAAAAGAGGCTCTTTCCAGAGAACAGCAATAGTAGACCAAAAATCAGAAGCAAATGTGCAATCATGAAATAAATGAGCCTGAGATTCAATAATTGAAAGACAGGAATCCCTAGGACAGTATCTATCACACAGGATTTTATGTTTGTGATTCCCCTTAACACTAAGTCTACCGTAATTACCGAGCCAGACCATATCCCACACATAAGGAGGGAGTCTAGGATTCAAAAGTTGCTTCAGAATCCAAGACTGACAAGCAGGCGGACAGGATGGAAAGTCAACAAGATCCAAAGCCTCTCGTCTCCATATATAGCCTTCCTAGTTAGTGTACAAAAATCACCAGGCTTCAACTCCCAGACCATGGCAAGTTTCATGACCTCCACACCAAAAGTTGGAAGGCCTGAAAGTTTAGCCGCAAATCTCCTGTTGCCTTGTTCCCAGGGAGTGAGACAAGGCAGAAGCCAGGAGCAAAGACAGGGTTTCCAACCCTTATTACCTGGTTTTAAGGCACAACCCAAATTATAACTAAAAAATACTATAAAAAAAAGCTACTGGGTGTACCATCCCAATCCCACCCTCACCAGGAGGCCGATAAGTGAAACCTCCCTTGATGGGATTCAACCTAGAACCCCAAAGACCCTGAAAGAAAACACTATATAATCTGGTAAATAAAGACATGGGGGAACATAACACAGGTACAAGAAAATGGGGACCATCAAGGTTTTCAGTAAATAAACTTTTTTTTCTCCCAATCAGCTGCTGCCGCCACCCAGCCAGAAGCCTATCAGCCCTCGCTAATGCCCCACACCAGTTCAACAGTGGTAAATCTCCAGACCCAAACCAGAGATCGAGAATCCGAATGGGTTCAGAAGAGAGCCGGATGCCAGCAAAGGCGCCAGACTCAGGAAGAGCAGGGGAACTCAATGGGAGCCCAACACTCTTTAAAAAATTAATCTGGGATCCTGCCAGTAAGGAATACCGATGGAACACATCAAGTACCGCCTGCTCATCTGAATGAGATGCCACGGTCAGAACCAAATCGTCAGCAAAGGCCAGTATTTTGATGGGAGGGAGGTCAGAAGGCCCTTGTAACCCAAGGATCCCAGGGCAATGAAGGATCACCCTTATCAAAATATCAATACCAAAGGCATATAAGAAGGGACTCAAAGGACACCCCTAACGCACCCCCCTTTTTACCAAGACAGGATGTCCCAACCAGCCATTAACATTAGGGAGGATCACAGCCTGAAAATAAAGAGCACGAATCCAATCAATAAATTTGGAGGGAAATCCAAATGCAGCTAAAACCGAAAACAAATATGTATGGGAAACTCTATCAAAGGCTTTCTCCTGGTCAATAGCCAACACCCAACCCTGAACACGATTCAGGTCCCCAAGGGCAAATAGTTCACGTAATAAAATCAAATTATCAGATTGGCACCTACCAGGGATGCCACACGTCTGAACAGGACTAAGTAGCCGAGCTACCTTAACAAGTCTAGCGAGCAAAATTTTTGCCACAAGTTTACTATCCACATTAAGTAAACTCAACGGTCTCCAATTATTGATGTCCAAAGCCTCCCTTCTTATGAATGAGGACCAAGATGCTCTTTCATGGACTTCGAAAAGGAGGCTTTAGACAACATGTCATTAAACAAAAGAGTTAAAGCAGGAACCAAATCAGTGCAAAACGTAGAATAAAATCCTGCCGTGAGGCCATTAGAGCCAGGGGCAGAATCTCGTTTTAAACCAACAATAGCCTGTAATACTTCCCCCTCAGCAATAGGGGCGGAGAGCATCTCACATTCTGCTGGAGATAGGGAGGGCAAAGATAATGAGTCAAAGAAAAACTTGTCAGCAGTGACGGGAGATTCAGTCCCAAACATGCCTGAAACGAAATGTTCAACAACCTGGAGCAGGGCCTCCGGGGAACTAACTAGATCTCCCGAGGGGGATACCAGGTTATAAATAACCTGAGAGTCCACCCTATTCTGACATTCTTTAAAAGGGTCGAAGCCCCCTTTAGTGAGTTTAGTCCCAAAGCGGGCTTCGTATCCCAAGGATTTAGTCCTATCATACTGTAACGCCTTCATCTGATCACGCAAAACAGAAATCTGTGAACTATAATCATAATGATTTTCCTCAGATAGAGAAATCAAATTCTGCAATTGTTGACGTAAGGCCAGGTACTTCTTATATTGACAGGTGTGAGCCTCAGCGGCTTTCTGTTGGAAAACCTTCTTCCAACCAGCCTTAGTGTCCTCCCACCATTCTAAAATATCCTTATAAATGTCAGCAACAGACAATCATGCTGCCCAGTCACGCTTCCACAATTTTTGAATTTTGGGATCATCCAGAATGGAGTCATTAAGTCTCCACTTGTTCTTTTTACACCGAGGAACATCAGACCAGGACAACACAACCTTTAAGGCTACATGGTCCGAGAATTCACTAACCAAAGTCCGACAATCTCAAACAGTAAGTATATGAGAAAGAAAGACAAAATCAATCCTAGTTCGACAAGAACCCCGAAAATAAGTAAATCCACCTCTGGGGTGATAAATCCTATAGGCGTCCTGGAGATTAGCTGTTGACAAAACATTCTTCAAAGTCACAGAATCACTAAACAATTTGGTAGTCTGAAGTCCCCTATCAGACTGATGGAGACCACAATTAAAATCCTCAGCCCAAATGATCAGTCTAGAAGTATGTAAAAATGGTTGAATAGATCGAAAAAGAGCAGACCGCAAGGCTTTAGTCTGAGGGGCATATACCACAATTAACCGAAATCGTTCAGTGTGAAAGGAGAGGTCAAGCAGCAGTGCACGACCTGGAAAAATATCCACCAATCGAGATACCCGAAGGGCAGAATTAGAAAACAAAATACCAACGCCATCAGACTTATCAACCCCAGAGGACCAAAAAGAAGGCCCCTAAGACCAACCACAAAAAGCTTGCTGAAGGTCAGTATTAGTTTTTAAACGGGTATCCACTAAACAAGTGATGTCACAATGCATCTCTTGTACAGAGAGCAGAACACCACTAAGTTTGTTTTTTCCCTTAATGCTGTTAACATTAAAGGAGAGAATGGACAAGGAATCCATGTCTAAGATTAGGGAGATTTACCACGTCGACTCTGTCTCGTCCGTTTAGCAATGGGATCGACTTCTCCACCCCCGTCCGTGTCAGTATTAGACACAAGGGAGGAGGTGTCTGATTCATCATCCCCATAATCCCTATCAGTAATATCAGGAGCTAGAATAACAAATTTATTACCAGAAGCCCAGGACCGGAACCCAGGGGCCTTACCCCTACCAGAAACAGTCAGTCCCTTCCTGGTCCTTTTTTTTGGAACAGTAAAAGGGGAGTCCTGTTCCAGGACAGGCAAAGCCACCGGGGGCATAACCAGAGGAGAAGCAGTGTCAGGGGAAACCAAAGGAAGGCCCTCCGGGGCCACCAGAGAAGCAGGCTCAGTTAACATAGAGTCATCCTGAGGGGCCGAAGCAGGAGCCTTCCCAACTGCAGGCTCTATAACAGGATCAGCCGTGGCCGAAGAGGGAAGGGGGAGAGCCGCAGAACCAGAACAAGAACGACTCTCAGCAGACTTTTGTGCCAGCTGTTGTTGAGCAAAGTTAATGAGGCCCACATGGGAGGGACAATCATCCCTGTTATGTGAGGCCCAAGGACAACGACCATAAGCATGACCAGTGTTTTCACAGAGGTTACACTTAAAAAGGTTCAAACAAGCACTGGAGGAATGGCCAAATTCCAAACAATGGCTGCATTTAAGTGTATCACAAGCAGAGCTAAAATGGGCCCAAGATCCACATTTAAAACAAGTCCTAGGCTGCCCTGCATAAAAAATCAACCCCTTATCTTTTCAAAGGAAAAAAAAATTAGGCAAGTGAGCTGGACCAGAGTCTGAGGAAAACAACTTAACCTGAACTTTCCAACTTCCATCCCAAATCTGTTCACTATCTAAAGTTGGAGTGGGTTTATTCAAAACCTCACATCTCTGTCGAAGCTAAAATAAAATGTCCTCCACATTGACACCTTCATTTTTAAACATAATAGTAATAGTCTTAACAGTAGGTTTCGTTAAAGGGAGAACATGAAAGGGGGCCCAAAGGGGGAAAGCTTTAAATTTAGCATATTGGACCCAAAAACGGTCCAAATGAGAAACATGTTTAAAACTTACGTCAAAATTGGAATTCCCTAAACTAATCAGGGCAAAAATTTCAGATGAAAAGAAATGCATCGACCCTTTAAGCAAATTTTTAGCAACATACAGCCTGTCAGGGAAGTATCCAACCCTCCCTTATATAAAAACCTGACTGCATTGCGTCTAGAAGCAGGCTCACCTTTATGGGATTGGAACAAATCCATTAGCTTAAAACCCACTGAGACACTAGGTTTGGGAACCCCTCCCTGCCCAGCCTCAGGGACCTGACCTAAACAGCCTGGTGTAGCAGGAGTCGAGCCTCTCGGTTCCTCGGAAGCTGGAGAAACCAAGCTTGAGGAGGGACACCGAGAAGCAGAGGCATGCACCCGAACACCAGAAACAAGAGCCTCAGTAACCACAATATCCCCCAACACTGCAGAATCTCCCCCAACAGTTTTATCAACATACACAGAGTCCATAGTACAAGAAGCAGATAAATTACCCCGGGGCAAGTTGGTGCTCAGAGGGACAGAAGACACAGCATTCACCAAAGTACCAGCGTTTTTCAGCATCCGAATATAGGAAGGATCTTGTGAGTCTGGAGACCAAGACCCACCACCTGATTGTTTCCAGCCAGCCTCCCGTAATGCATGATCAGGAGACCAAGAAGTGTCCACAGGTAAAATCACCGGTTTTGAAGTACTCAACCCTTCAGCTCCAGAAGCAGAAGAAACTCCAGGCAGTTTGCTCCATCCAGGTCTCTGGTCTCGGAAAGGAAAAGAAAACATCTGTCCAGCAAAGGACACCTCTGAAGTCTGTAAAGGAGAGACATGGGCACCAGCAATAGGTTCCGAAGAGACAGTCAGCAGGGGCTTTAGGCACACGGCTACAGAATCCGTTGAACTGCCAGCCCAAGAATCAAGGAAACAGTCTGTAGGAAGTGCAGGAACGACCGAATTCTGTGAAACACACCTTTCCTCTGGTCCAGCAGCCAAAGTCGTCCGACTAGAAACGGCAGACTCCAATGCAGAGGATCCGTTGACATCCGAAAGACCAGCAAGTTTACGGTCAAGAAAGGCCATTTGCCACGGCAACTGAGAACGTGCAGCGATCAGCCCCGATTTATCTCTAGGCAAATGAGGCACGATAACACCAGCAGAACAAGCCGTAGTCGAAGCATCATCAGAGGTAAGAATACTGAGGTCGACAACCTCAGCTACATCACAAGCAGCAACAACAGCCTCTGGATCAGACAGTACAGGAGAGGAGGCCAGCTCTCCTGTACTAGATGCATCCATCTCCTCCAGCATCCTAGGCAGACTGACCACAGCAATGCTAGTGGCCAAGGGTCCCCCTGCTGGCAGCAATGCAGCAGAAGAGTAGGGGAATTTCCCCCGTGTCCTGGCCAAATCTCGCTCATTCACTAAAAATACCACCAACAGCTTAATCTGGTTCAAGGCCAGTTGGCATTCATCTGTATCCCCCCCCTCCCCCGGGTCGTGCCTGAAAATAGGCAGGATTTGTCTAGTGCACTTACCCGGTCAACAAAAGCTAAATAAATAAATAATCAATCATATAGTGCCACAACAAAAGGCCGCAGCACTCAGGATACCTAAATAAAGGCAATATTTTATTTTAAAATAACACTGCAACAAACACTACAGGTGCATGAAACAAAGGCAACCTCTACCGGTTTCACTCAATTGGCATCAACAGGAGGATGACCAATCAAAATACATAGACCCTTATATAGCCAATGAACCTATCAAATTTAAAGTGACAGTACAAAAATTAAACAAACATTTAAAACAAAGGATCTACATATCATAAGTAATTATAAAAATTGCAATTCCTACGCCATAGAATTCTAAAGGCATATAACATTATTCCCTCGAATGCATCCTTATTCCCATCATACTGTACAAAACATATTAGTTTGTTCATTAATACAAAATATATTTTTTGAACCAAAAAACAAGTCTATATATAACAGTATAGGTAAATTGATGTTTTAACATTACCACCATGAATTCTACTGTATATCCAAAATGATTTTTAGGATATTTAGGATTAAGGCATGATGAAACAGAGGAAAAGCACTTATTCCCTGTAACCTGAAAAACAAACATAAAAACATAAAAATATATCACAAATACTGCACAAGTACAGAAATTATTTATCAACTAATCATGGTGTGGATATCAGAGAAAATTATATATGCATTCATAATTAAAACCTTGTTTTGTCTATCGCGGGGCAGGAATTTAAAAGATAGACTAGTGCACAGTCACTTGATGGACAAGATAGAGCCAACATTGAAAACCTGGCTGCCACCATTACCTGTTGGGAATTTTAGCTGTGGGAACTGTAAATGCTGTTCCCATATTTTGAGGACTGACACATTCACTTCATGTAATGTCCAGAAGGAGTTCCAAATTAGGGAATTCTTTAATTGCATTAGTAACAATGTGATATATTTGGCAACATATGAATGTGGTTCATTTTTAGTAGGTAAAACCAGCAGACAATTCAAAATCAGAATTGGTGAACATCTTCGTTCTATTATAAATAATGATGCCAAGAATGCATTAGCTATGCATGTTAACAACACAAGAGATGGCAAACATTCTTTCAAGTTCTGTGCTGTTGAAAGAGTTACATTGGGACCACGTGGTGGTAATTTGGATGAAAAATTGCTCCATCGTGAATCTTTTTGGATTTTCACTTTGGGAGCTTTAAAACCTCCTGGCCTCAATGATAGAATTGATTTGTTATCATGTATCAGGAGAAGGAAATAGTTGTCCCTATGGGGTTATGCTTTTGGACTGTACCCGTGGTAGGATTAGGACCAGTATAACTATTTAATTATGAATGCATATATAATTTTCTCTGATATCCACACCATGATTAGTTGATAAATAATTTCTGTACTTGTGCAGTATTTGTGATATATTTTTATGTTTTTATGTTTGTTTTTCAGGTTACAGGGAATACGTGCTTTTCCTCTGTTTCATCATGCCTTAATCCTAAATATCCTAAATATCCTAAATATCATTTTGGATATAGAATTCATGGTGGTAATGTTAAAGCATCAATTTACCTATACTGTTATATATAGACTTGTTTTTTTGGTTCAAAAAATATATTTCTTATTAATGAACAAACTAATATGTTCTGTACAGTATGATGGGAATATGGCTGCATTCGAGGGAATAACGTTATATGCCTTTAGAATTCTATTTATGTTATATATTTTTCCTTTTTCTTGAATTCTAACTCTCCCTAGGCATAGGAATTGCAATTTTTATAATTACTTATGATATGTAAATCCTTTGTTTTAAATGGTTGTTTAATTTTTGTACTGTCACTTTAAATTTGATAGTTTCACTGGCTATATAAGGGTCTATGTATTTTGACTGGTCCTCCTCCTGATGACGCCAACTGAGCGAAACCGGCAGAGGTTGCCTTTGTTTCATGCACCTGTAGTGTTTGTTGCAGTGTTATTTTAAAATAAATATTGCCTTTATTTAGGTCTCCTGAGTGGTGCGGCTTTTTGTTGTGGCATTCTAATTACAGGAACACATACGAGATACAGACTGAGGGACAGCATCTGCATTTGTTGTTGGTTGATTGTTTCTGCCCTTACCTCCTGTTTCTTTAATCCGTGGTTCTTCTCTTTCATCAGGGGAAGGGGCCCACCTGCCCACCCCATCCCCAACCACCCCATGCTACACTCCTTTTATAGAGTAACACAACTGTGACATTTTCTGTAGCAAAGCAGGAAGGGGAGGATCAGAGGGGTATCCACACAGTGACTTCACTTAAAGGAGCACAGTCAATTTATCTTGTTACAAAAAGTTACACTACAACAAACAAACAAAAAAAAAATACATATACAGTATATATATATAAAATTAAACTTTTGCTTTCATTTTCCTTCTAATTACTCAGACCAGGTTACAAACTCAGCAACACAACTGGAATGGACATTAATTACTGCAGGTACTGTGGGACACTTTTCAAAAGGGTAGTTATACAGGATTTAGGATGCTGTCATACATGCTGGACCATCAGAGATCTAAGGGTTCAGCTCTGGACAGCATGGGCAGAGATTGCGTGACTCAAATCACATATTCATGAGGAAATGCATTACTAGGACTGCACACCATTTCCCCAACATCCAACTGAAGCACCTCAACTGCAGAGGGTAGTTGGTTTGGAGGGTTGGCAGGTGGTTAGGGGGGCAAATCAGGTGCCCCATCACTCAGTGCTCACCAGTGTATCACCTCCACAAACCATATAAAAACTACAAACAGGTATCTGCCTCTGTCTCTGAAATCAAACAAAGGGACAGAGGACCCTGCAGAGCAGGACACTGCAGCACAGGAGCTAGTGCTATAAAATTCTGACATAATAGGGACCAAAACAAAAACAGGCAAAAGGGAAATCCAAAGCACTTCTGATCATAGGAGACTCCATGATTGGGGGAGATGATATCCACCTCCGGTCGGCGGTAATGGTCAGATGTCTCCCAGGTACATCATCGTGGAGAGACACTGACCACATTACTAAAATCGTGTGGGAAGCAGGGGAAAACATTGATGTCCTAGTGCACATAGGGACTAACAATCTCACCAGTCTGTCAGTTGTGGAGACCAAGGAACACCTGACCAGGCTAGGAGACAAACTGTCACACATTTCATCTGACATCTCCTTCTCTGAGGTTCTGCCAGTCTGGGAGAGGGGGGCAGACAGGTGGAAGGTCAGAGTAGGGGAGATAAAGGAGCTAAACATGTGGCTCAAGGGCTGGTACCAGGAAAAAGGACACACATTTGTAGGTAACTGGAAACAGTTTGGGGAGAGAAAGATCTTTAAATTCGATGGACTGCATCTGACTAAGGAGGGAGTTAGTGCATTGGGGCAGAAGTTTGATGTCTTTGCAGAATACTTAATCTAGCAAATGGGGAGCGGGGTGCAGCACCCAATACATAAAACAGGAAGAGCATCCCTCCCCCGAAGCTACTGATCAAACCAGAGTTCAGCATGTTTGTAGTTCATTTGCATCACCAGGTGAAGAAAAAGGTCTTGCTCCCCATCTGACGTGCAGGGGAAAAGCCGGACCTCGCTCCACAACTAACGCACCAAAATATGGTCAATGGAAAATCATGTACACAAATGCCTGCAGTCTGGGAAAAAAGATCCCAGACCTGGAGGCAACAATGACAGAGGTTAAACTGAACACAGTAGCCATTAGTGAGACATGGTTCACCAGTAACCAAACTTGGGAGACTACAGTACCCGGCTACGTATTTTTCAGAAAAGACCGAGGTGGAAAAGGGGTTGGGGGAGAGTGGCCCTTTATGTCAATTAACTGTTGGTCTTCCTGGAAACAGGAAATGGGACAGCCATACAAACTGGGATTGTCTCCAGGTCTCCAGACCAGGGGGAGGACACAGACACATTGCTGTTAGAAGATATACAAAACATGACAGCTAAAGGGGAGGTTCTGCTAATGGGAGACTTCAACATGCCAGATACAGATTGGTCAATACCAGTTAGAACATCCACCAGAACTAGGCACATAGTGGATTCCCTGCAGGGGAGGGACTCAAACAATCCGTACAACAACCCACTAGAGACATGGCTATCCTGGATGCAGTACTGACTAATGGGGAAAGGATCACATATCTCCAGGTAGAAGGTCACCTGGGGGCCAATGACCATCACGTGGTATGGTTCAATTTGGCCACTAGAACTAAATCATCCCATTCCAAGACAAACATTTGGGAAGTCAGAGGAGCTGACTTTGATAAGATGACCAACAGAGTTAAGCTAGCCCTGGCAAGAAGAAATACAGGTGAGGGGGTACAGGCAAAGTGGCCAAGCATGAAGGAAGCAATACTTGAAACAACATCCTATTGTGTTAGACAAAAAAGCAAGGGCAAAAGATGGAGGAAATCACTTTGGCTCTCAAAACTGTAGCAGAAAAGGCCGGAGCCAAAAGGTTGTCCTTCAGGAAATTTAAGGGAATGCAGCGGGACAAAGATAAGGAGGCATACCAAACTTCCCTAAGGGAAGCAGGGAAGGCAGTAAGGCAGGCAAAGGCTCAAACTGAGGAAACACTAGCACAAACTTCCTATTGATATATTAGTGAAAGGAGAAAGTCCAAAGGGGGGTATTGCTAAAATCAAAGGGAATAAGGGGGAGTGTGTGGAGGAGGACAAGGAAAAGCATCTATCCTAAATAGATACTTCTACTCAGTATTTACTGAGGAGAAGGTAGGGCAGGGCCCACAGCTCAGCACCATGGACACAGGGGGGAGGGAGGTGTGCACAAGTCCCTTCACAAACGAAAGGGTCCTACAGGAGCTCACTAAGCTCAGGGTGGACAAGACAATGGGACCTGATGGCATACATTCCAGGGTACTAAAAGAGCTAAGGGTGGAACTAGCAGAGCCATTAGCAGAACTGTTTAGTGAGTCTCTGAGCACAGGAGAGGTCCCAGAAGACTGGAGAAGGGCTCATGTGATCCCGCTCCAAAAGATTGGCAGCAGGGAGGAGGCAGGGAACTACAGACCAGTCAGTTTTATCTCAGTAGTGGGCAAGATTGTGGAGGCACTCCTTAAGGGTAGGATAGTGCAACACCTGGAATCCATAGGAGCTCAGGATCCAAGACAAAATGGGTTTACAACAGGAAGGTCCTGTCAAACTAATCTCATAGATTTCTTTGACTGGGTAAGCAGAGTGGTGGACCAAGGGGGTGTGGTTGACGTCTCCTACCTTGACTTCAGCAAAGCTTTCGATACTGTTCCACATAGAAGATTGATTAATAAGCTGGGCTGACCTGGGGTGGATCAGAAGTTGGTCAACTGGGTGACAAAACTAGGTAGTGGGCAGAAAACAGACAGTGGTGGTAAACGATATACAGTCAGAAGAGATGCAAGTCACAAGTGGGGTACCTCATGGATCAGTCCTCTTCAATATCTTCATCAGTGACATTGCAGATGGACTGGAGGGTAAGGTTTGCCTGGTGGTAGATGACACCAAGATCTGCCACAAAGTAGATGATCCAGATGGGGTGGGCAGAATGAGAAGAGATCTTGAAAAAACTGGCGAAATGGTCTGAAGAGTGGCCACTAGGGTTTAACATAAAGAAGTGCAAGATCATGCACATAGGGAGAAGAAACCCCGAAGCTACCTATAGGTTGAGAGGGGAGTTACTGGAAATCACAAGGGAAGAAAGAGACTGGGGCATCATCATCACAGATGACCTGAAAACATTCAAGCTGATCACTAAAGCAGTAGGTAAGGCGAGAGGGATGTTGAGGTGTATTAGCAGAGGTATCACAAGTCATAAGAGGGAGATAATAATCCCTCTTTACAAGACACTGGTAAGGTCTCATCTGGAGTACTGCATGCAGTACTGGAGACCACACCTGCACAAGGACATTAACAAAATGGAGGCAGTCCAGAGAAGGGCAACCAAAATGGTGCAGGGACTGCATCAGAAAACATATGAGGACAGATTAACGGAGCTCAATATGTATACCCTAGAGCAAAGGAGGAAGAGAGATGATATGATCGAAACATTCAAATATTTTAAGAGCATAAACAAGGTGAAAGTGTCTAACCTGTTTCAATACAAAGAAAAATAGCAGGACAAGAAGACACAGCATGAGATTAGAGGGATATTGATTAAGGGGTAATGTGAGGAAGTTCTTTTTCACAGAAAGGGTGGTGGATGCATGGAACAGCCTACCTCAGGAAGTGGTGGATATGAATACAGTGCAGGGCTTCAAACAGGCAATGGATAGGCAAAAGGGAGCAATACAGATGAGTATGAATAAATAGGCCATTGACAGAGTAAAGGCCTATGGCACATTCATAAGGTAGAAAAAATGGGCAGACTGGATGGGCCTTGCAGTCCTCATCTGCCGTCAGCTTCAATGCTTCTATATTTCTTCAACCACCTGGAAGTGTGGCTTACACTTATGAACCATCACCTTGAAGTTATTTAAAACACAAATTGAACATTTTTAAAATAAAAGAAAGTTTTGATTAAATGTTGATTGAAGTGTAAAGTAGTCCCTCCACAGCTGTGATGACAGAAGGGGACGATAACCGTGCCTGTTGTTGCATAGGCTGGTACCTTCTGTGGGGTCAGGAGTCATTGTACAGTATATAGATTTTCTAACAGAATACTTCAAATGCTTTTGCCTGGTATTTAATTTGTGCCCTTTGATTCAAAGAAACACAGTTTGCTATGTCACATGTGATCCATGATTGTGAACAAAAAACCTTAGTTCATCAGTGCACTTACACACAGAAGTGGGGAATTTGATTGAAAGAAACAGTTTGTTGCGAGCATAAGGTAGGGCGATCATACTGTATGTACATTTTAAATCAAAAAGCTAGATTGGTGGTATAACATGTACCCACAGGAGAGGAGAGTTTAACTTAAAGAATTAGAATTTGAGTGGGCTCTGTAGAGTTGACCTGCACAGCAGCAGCAGCTCGGCATCCTTTATCACTGCCTTTAACGCAGCATGTGATCTTCATGCTCCAAACGAGAAACAAAAGATTAGAAGATCAATAAACCCATGGTTGACACATGACCTCCTTGAACTGATGAAATCCTGTGACCAGCTATGGTACCATGCTAAAACATCCAACACCGTAGGGAATACTCAGGCCTACAAATCAGCACAGAATGCTTGCACAACAGCTATCCACCAGGTGAAAGCCTCCTACTATAGGAATGCCCTTGCAAACACCTGGAATGATGGGAGTAAGTTCTGGGACAACCTCTCTGAGGTAACTGGAAAAAAAACAAAGTTTACCCTGCAATGCTCAACACTGATGGAACTATCACCCTGGATAAAGTAATCAATGCTAACGCTTTCAACTCAACATTTTGTGACCTTAGTCGTGCTCTCAACTAACTTCTCTGATTCCACACCAGCAGTAACCCATCCCACATCCCTCAAGCAGCCCACCCACATCCCCCATTTTATTTTAAGGCTATCACTGAAGGGCTAGCCAGGAAACATCTACTCAAAGTACTCGGGAAGTCTAGGCATAGTGCTGACTCCCTTGATTTGAAACTCAGCACCCTCACCTTTGATGAAGTTCTGACACCCCTTACAAACATTCTAAACCGCTCTCTTATGCTCTCACAATTCCCAAGCAAATGGAAGTCAGCCGTGGTGACTCCTATCTACAAAAGTGGTGACAAGAGTCTCATAAGTAACTACAGGCCTATGTCCATCCTTCCCCCACTCTCCAATGCTTTTGGAAGATAGTTGCTGAACAACTTGTAGACTACCTGGAAAAATACAACCTGCAATGTTCCCAGCAGCATGGTTTTCGAAAAGGTCACAGCACCACCACTGCACTACTAGACTTCACCTCCTTCATCCACCAGGCACTAGACCACAACCAATTGGCCGGTGCCACCTTTATTGATCTGACTAAGGCGTTTGATACAGTTAACTACTAACCGGACAACTATCTCATCTTGGCCTTTCACCAGATGCCACTCACTGGTTCCAAAACTACTTTAGTGACTGCTCTCAGCAAGTCAGAATTGAAGACACCACCTTGTCCCCCCTTCCAGTCTGTTCAGCTGTACCACAAGGTTCCATCCTTGGCCCCCTACTCTTCAGCATCTTCATGAACGACCTGCCTGTCATTTGCCGTGACTGAATTCTACTCTGTGCAGATGATGCAGTAATTTTCTCTAGCTACTTCGACCCCCATCACCTCCAACAACAGCTACAGCACAGTTTCTCAGAAGTTGAAACCTGGTTCAGGTCATGTAAACTCATCCTTAACTACTCATAAACCAAATCAATGCTGTTTCATGGTACTCACAACAAACACAAACTCCAACAACTGCTATTCTACAATAGTGGTGGCACTGTGCTGAAACACAGAAACATAGACTTTGACGGCAGATAAGGACCGCTTGCCCCACCTAGTCTGCCCATTTTCCTACCTAACGGATAAGCTGCAGATCCTAGTTAACTAATATCCTACTTCCTCCTATCCCCCATTAGGGCTGCCTTATGTTTGTCCCATACATTCTTGAATTCCCCCACTGTTCTTGACTCCAGGACCTCCTCAGGAAGGCTGTTCCATGTATCCACAACCCTCTCCATGAAAAAATACTTCCTCACATTACCTCTGAGCCATCTCCCCTCTATCATCAAATTGTGCCTCTTTGTTCTTGCACATCTCTTTTTCTGACAGATACTACCCTCTTGGACTTTATTGATTCCTTTGAGGTACTTGAAAGTTTCTATCATGTCCCCCCTCTCTGCTGGAACAGGTAGACCAGTTCAAATACCTGGCAGTGACCCTTGACTCCACTCTTTCATATTCCACGCATATAAATAATCTAGCTAAAGCTGTGAATACACACATAAGCCTGCTATTCATAGACACTGTCTGACAGATGAAGCATTAAAATTTTCCATCCAGAGCTCAATCACCTCTTTAATTGACTATGGCCTCGTAGTTTATGGATCAGCTACTGACACTGCCCTTCGGGGTATAGCCATAGGCTTAAACAAGGCTTGCTGGCTCCTCACCACAGCCTCTAGACTCACACACTCGTGATCTCTATGAACAGGCTAACTGGCTACAACTTCAAGGCAGAATTAAGTATCAGACCTGATTACTTGTTCAGAAGACAGTTCTAGGCATCCTTCCACCAGGGGTTCAGTCTACATTTTCCCCTCACTGTACCACCCGCCTTACCAGGAGTTCTGGAACACTAATCTTCGCAGTTCCCTGCTGCCAGACCACTTAAGGGCAGTGCTCCTACAAAGTTAGGGCCTCTAACTGGTGCAGCACACTCCCATTGGATATCACCAATGCACCAAATCTCTGCTCCTTTAAGCACAAACTACGACAGCACTTGGTGGCCAGTGCCTACTGTGACTGCTACGCTTAAATTCCCTGCTCACCCTCTTGGCCTCTCCATTACTTATGCACTGTCACCACACCCCACTCCCTCCTTATTAACTCCTTCCAATATCTCATGTCAGCCACCTCAGCCTTCTCCCTTGCCCCCCAGATTTCACTCCTCCCTCTCTTCATTCCATCTCACATCCTTGTCCCTCCTCTCACCTATTACCCCTGCACCTCCTAGCTTTTATATTCTCTCTCTCCTTTCTCCCCTAGCCCTCCTTAACTCCCTTCTAGTTTTCATTTCTCTCTCCTTTCTTCTCCTTACCCATACTAACTCCCCTTCCTGCACCCATCCTGTTACCCCCACTTACATCTCCCATCCCTTCTCCCCTCCCCTCCATCATGACCTACTCCTCTCTTTCACCACCTACCTTATACCTCCAATCCCCAACCCCCTTGGTTCTTGCCTGTCCTCTACTACCTTATCCTCTCACCAACTACATCTGGCCCTCTCATGCACTTGTCTGATCACCTGACAAAGCTTTTGGCATCTCATGCATTCCATTCTGTAATGCCTTACCTGTAACTAATTCTTTTGTCTTATCTTGACAAAGCCACTGGCAGCTCATGTACTGTAACTGTATTAACTGTTATCTACCTACCTGTTCTTGTCCATTGTGCAAGATATAGAACCTTTGTAAAAGAGCACTGTTTGCTCAAAGGTGTTATCCGAAATTGTCATAAATAAATAAATAAATCCTGGCATCCTGAATTCATGCCCCGAGCCAGAGACGCAAGAGCTTGGAATGGCAAGATGAGAGAGTGCCTCAGAAAAGCACTAGCAAACAGGCTAGAAGGAGGTGTGGAGCAACAATGGGGAATTATCAAAACTGCCATCACAGAAGCAACAAGCCTTTGTATGAAGCAAATAAACAAATCAAAATGAAAGAAAAAGCCACTATGGTTCTCAAAAGAGGTGGCTGTGAAAGTCAGGAAGAAAAAGATAGCATTCCGGAAGTATAAGGAAACACAGAAGGAGCAGGGCAGAGAGTTGTACCAGTTAAGGCAGAAGGAAGCAGGTAGGGAAGTCAGAATAGCAAAGGCCCAAACTGAGAAAAGATAGCCAACTCAGTTAAGAAGAGGATAAAACCTTTTATAGGTACATCAGCTGACGTAGAAAAGACAAAGGAGGGATAGTGAGGCTGAACAGAATGAGCGGTGGGTGGGCAGAGGGGACAGTGAAAAAGCAGGAATACTGAACAGAATATTTCTGCTCAGTATTCTACAAAAGAGGAGGGGAAGTGCCTAATCCAATTAACAGAAGCACTCTTGATAGGGGGTCGATCCCAGTCCTTTCACAGAAGAAAGGGTTCTGCAAGAACTCCTAAAACTGAAGGTGGACAAAGCAATGGGTCCTGATGGAATTCACCCAGAATTCTAAAAAGAATTAAGGGAGGGAGGAACTAGTGAAACCACTGGCTACTCTTTTTAATAAATCATGGGAGGATGGTGTGGTACCCGAGGACTGGAGGAAGGCGGATGTGATTCCCCTTCACAAAAGTGGGTCCAAGACAGAGGCAGGAAACTACAGACCTGTCAGTCTGACCTCTGTGGTAGGGAAAGTGATGGAGTCACTTCTGAAGAAAAGAATAGTCAAGTACCTAGAGGCCAGTGGAGCACAGGACCCGAGGCAGCATGGGTTCACAGCGGGAAGGTCATGTCAGACGAATCTAATAGATTTCTTTGACTGGGTGACCAAAGTAGTAGACCATGGAGGGGCTGTGGACATGGCCTACCTAGACTTTAGCAAGGCATTTGACACAGTCCCACACAAAAGATTAATAGTCAAATTAACCAGCCTGGGAGTGGGACCCAGGGTGGTAGCCTGGGTAAAACATTGGCTGGACAACAGGACACAGAATGTAGTTGTAAATGGAGTCCACTCTGAAGAAAGGGGGGTTACTAGTGGGGTACCGCAGGGTTCAGTATTGAGTCCAGTCCTTTTTAATGTCTTCATCAGTGACACTGCAGAGGGACTGGAAGGAAAAGTATGCCTTTTGCAGATGACACAAGATCTGTAACAGGGTTGATACACAAGGAGGCGGAAAGGATGAAAAGGGACTTGGCAAGGTTGGAGAATGATCAGAAGTATGGCAGCTAGGATTCAATGCAAAGAAGTGCAAAATAATGCACCTGGGAAACAAGAACCCAGGGGAAGAATACACAATGGGTGGGAGGTAGTAACAACAACAAAAAAGGAAAGGGACCTGGGGGTAATCATATCAGATGACATTAAGGTTAGCAAGCAATGTGAGAAGGCAGTAGGGAGGGCTGGGGTATACTGGGATGTATAGGGAGAGGCATCATCAGCAGAAAACAGGAAGTTGTTATCCCTCTGTACAGACAGTTGGTGAGACCCCATCTGGAGTACTGTGTCCAGTTCTGGAGACCCCATCTCCGCAAGGACATAGACAGGATAGAGGCAGTCCAGAGGAGGGCAACTAAAATGGTGCAGGGTCTGCAAGAGAAGCTGTATGAGGAGAGACTAAAGGAGCTTAATATGTATACCCTTGAGGAAAGAAGGGAGAGGGGGACATGATAGAAACTTTTAAGTACCTCAGTGGAATCAACAAAGTCCAAGAGGGTAGCATCTTTCACAAAAGAGACTTGCAAGAACAAGGGGACACAATTTAAAGATAGAAGGAGGGTGGTTCAGGGCAATGTGAGGAAGTATTATTTCACAGAGAGGGTAGTGGATGCATGGAACAGCCTTCCTGAGGAGGTTGTGGGGTCTAAAACTGTGGAAGAATTCAAGAATGCATGGGACAGACATAAGGCAATTCTTGTGGGGGGTAGGAAGAAATAGGCTGTTGGTTAACTAGGATCTGCGGCCTATCCTGTAGGTAGGGAAATGGGCAGATTAGATGGGCCTAGTGGTCCTTATCTGCCGTCAAAGTCTATGTTTCTATGGTGGGGGGGTGAAACAGTATCAAAATGGATGCTCCCATCTTGGGGAAAGGTGCAGCACAGCACCACTCGAAGAGCAAAACCTGGTGGGAAGTGGAGCCCTGGCTGACATGGGTAAACAAGTGTCAGCTGGCTCCGCCTTCAAGGATACAGTCATTGAGCATGCTGCTGGGGTGGAGGAAGGGGCCTGAAAAGTGGAAATAGCCTGCACAGTGTGCTGGATGAAGGCCTCTTTTAGTACACCCCGACTTCACCAGACCCATCCTTGCCTGCTCCACCCCAGCCGTCCTCCCCAACATTCAAAGGTGCTTCCCCTTCTGGTAAAGCAGCCAGCCTTTTTTTGTGGGGGGAGGGGGATCTGTCAGGAATAAGTCAGAAACTTAGGGAATGGAAAGACCCAACTGTGAAGCCTGGAGTTGGATGTCCAGTGGAAAGAGGTGAGTCCCACATTCAAGGCAAGCCAACGTTTATTTATCTAGCGCCCAATCCAAGCAGGCTCTTAGACAAGAATCATAACATCAGAGTTATTAAAAACAATAACAAGGGGGGGCACTGCTGAGTAGCTTGCAGGGAACAGCCAGATTTTAGAGCTCCTGGATTTTATACTTATAACTACTTACTTTCATAACTTTCCCCAAGGGGATTTACTCTCTACACAGCTTGAGTGATTCCAGAAGTGGTCCACAGTCAGAATATGGGAAAATATAGGGGAAATAATGCCTCTGCAAATGACTTTTTTGCTCCAAAAAAACGCAGCCCCAATGTGGTGAGCGGCCTACTGGAACCGAGGAGACCATGCCTCAAGGAGCTGTCTCACAGGAGGGAGCCTCGTTAACCACTATCCAGCTCACTCTCAATCAGTTGGTCAAATCAATGCAAGACATTGATAAGAAACTGGACATGCTTACACCCAGGGTCTCAGCCCTGGAATCCAGGATGGATGCTTGTGAAGGGACAGTGCAGTGGAATGAAGGGGAGGTTTTGAGGGCCTGTGACACATCTACCCAGCTTCTGAAAGAAAATGGCCTACTACATCGGCGACTGGAGTTCCTTGAAAATCAGACCAGGGAGAAGAATTTGCATCTGTTGGGACTACCTGAGAAAGCTGAGGAGGGGGACTGCTTCGAATTTATTAAAACTATCTTGCCAGCGATGTTGGGACTTAATGAAAAGGACATTCCCCCATAGCAATCGAGAGGGCGTACTGTATCAGCATTAGAAGGCCATCATCGGACACCTCAACCCCGAGAAATGTAATGGTGGTATGCCGAGGTGTGGGAGATCAGGATAGGGCCTTGCAGATCATCCGGAGAAGGAGAGTACTTAAATATGGCCAGGCTAAGATCAGCCTTTACCTCAACCTTGCATACAGTATCAGGCAAAAACGCAAGGCATTTGATGGTGTTCAGGGTAGGCTGAGGCTTCTGCAGGTGGAGCATCAGTTGCTATATCCAGCGCGACTGCGGCTGTCATGGAAGGGACAAACTTACTCCTTCAATGACCCCGAGGATATAGAGAAAATATTGCACCTAATGAAAACGAATCCGGAGGACCCGGCTGATGATGTGGACCCCTCATCGGAGGAGAACTGAAGGTTTTCTCTTAAACTTTGTATAAGATGGGCTCAGTGGTCATAGTGGGCCCTGGGCCTCATGGAGACTATATGGATAGTATTGTCACCAGACTGATTATGTGAACTTTATTTTGTCCTGGAGCCAAATGCTTGAAACGATGGCATATTCTCTTTTTGTTGGGAAAAATTAAACTAGATATTTTGAGACTAATAACTCACTTTGGTGCTCTTACCTAATGTGTTTTGTATAATCCTTACGGGGGCTTCATTATCTGGGATCTATTATCTAAACCAATGTTGATGCCTATTTTATATATTAGAGAAAGGATTTGGATAGCAAATGGGGCTTGTGTATCATGGGGCTCTAATTGTATTTTGGGAGATATTATGAGTACCATCGGGTCCTTCTTAGGGTCTGACAGGATGGTGCTCCCTTAAGCTTTCCTATTAGGCTGTATGCTAGTGGATTTGTATTATGTATAACTGATTTTGGGATATCCCCCCTTGATGTAACAAATAAGAAGGGGTAAACTGTTCTGTCTGTGTAACACATATAACTGACATGGTATCTTTATTTATTTATTTAGGGATTCAGATCATACCTTTGAGCTCAGAGCTCTTTTACAAAGGTTCCACGTCAAACAGTGGCAATGACAACAATAACAAACAGTTCATATACAATACTCAAATAGTAGGTAGCTAGTATACAATAAGGTTACAATGTCATTCATAGTACCAATGGTGATAGTACAGCATCAACAGCATTCAACTAGGGTAAAGGACAGTGTTTATATGTAGCGAAGGAGATAAAGAGGTGTGACACCTAGTGTGAGAGTCTGAGGAGGAGTCAAGGTGAGGAGGAGGAGACTGGGGGGAATGGGCGGCCAAAAGTGGCTTTGTCTTGGAGGTTGGGAGGTAGTGGTAGTAGCTTGGTTTTAAGGTTCATCCAGTGGGGGAAATGGCACAGGGGGGAGAGGAAGACAGAGGGATAGGGCAAGGGGGAAGAGTTGGGTTAAAAGAAAGGGGAAGGAGAGTGTGGGTGAGTGGACATTATGGGTGTTAGAGTCCTAGTGGCAGTCTCAACATATTATGGATGTTACTCCTTCACTATGTGTATTGTGATTTAAGTTAAATGACTTGCAAAAATCAATAAAGATATAACAAAAAAAACAATAGCAATACAAGGTAAAATCCAAAATCACAAAAATTAATATTAGAAAATGAAAGGTTTTTCAGAGAGGCTTTAAAGGCCTCTACAGTGTTGGCTGTACAAATGTAAAAGGGAAGCGAGTTCCATAATACAGGAACAGCCACTCCGCAATCTCTGTCACCCAAAGATTTTAGCCTGGATGGAGAGATGACTAGCAGGCCAGCATCAGTGGAGGGGAGAGGGTAGACTGGTGATAGGGAAATAGGAGCTCTTTCAAGTAGTCCAGTCCTGAACCAAGTAGGGCCTTGTATATTAACAAGCAAATCTTGAAGGTGATGTATGAATGCAAAGGCAGCCAGGTGCAGAGCACGCAGAACCGGTGTGATGTGGTCACTCTGCAAGGAGCCCACTATCATCCAGACCACAGCATTCTGCACCAGCTGCAGTCATCACATCAAACCTCCAGATAGCCCTAGGTAAAGAGCATTACTGTGGTCCAACCTAGAGGTGACAAAAGCATGGTTGATTGTCACTAGGTCCTCCTGGGATAAATATGACTTGATCCTGGTGATGTTTCACAGGTGATAAAAGCCAGATCGGATGACAGAAGACAACTATTGTTCAAATGTCAACCTGCCATCCAAAATGACCCCCAGGTTCTTCACCATATTGGCTGCCATGAGAGAACAGCCACCCAGTACAGGAAGAGCCATTCCATCTACAGCAGACAAGCTCTGGTGACCCAATTTGATCACATTATCTCTGTCTTGCCTGGGTTGAGACATTACCAGTCTGAGGCTATCCAGTTGTTAATTTTGGCTAAACATTGACTCAGCACCGAAGCTGCAGAAGCATCAGCAGGAGAACAAGAGAGGTACAATTAAGTATCATCTGCATAGCAGTGAAATCCAACATTGTACCACCTAATGAGTTCCCCTAATGGCAGCATGTACACAGAAAACAAAATGGAGGCAAGGATCGAGCCTTGTAGAATGCCACAGGACAACACAAATACCTCCAAGGCAAAAATTCCCCAGGGCAACTTGCTGCATTTTCCTGGTCATATAAGCCTCAAACCAGCCCAAAACTGCACCACTGAGGCCCACATAATTCCCTCAGGGGATCCAAAAGCACCCCATGATCCTCTGTGTCAAACGCCGATGAGAGATCCAAGAGCACCAAGACTGAACATCGCCCTCAGTCCCTCGCAAGGAGAAGATCATGGGTCACCCTGATGAGAGCTGTTTCAGTGCTGTGCTGAAGCTGGAACTCCAACTGGAGAGGTTCACACATGGAAAGAGACTCCAGGCAACTGGTCAGTTGCTCCACCTCCACCTTTTCAATAAACTTCTCAAAAAAGAGGACATTAGAGACAGGTCTGCATTTTGCTAGAATGTCAGGGTCTAAGAAAGGCTTTTGTAGAAGGGGTCTGACCATGGCCTTTTTCAAGGTCAATGGAAAGACATCCACCCTCAAGGAACCATTCATGATCTCTGCAAATAATACTGGACCCAAGAACTCAGCACAACCATGTTGGTCCCATGTCTAGCATACAGTTGGTGGGACACAAACTGGAGACCATCCACAGCACATCTGCATCTGTAACAGGTTAAAACTCATCCCAGACAGGCAGACATATGGTACCAAATGTACGACCACTACCAACCCAAACTGGGCAATTTGAAGAAATTCCAGACCTAATGGGTTACACTTTGCCAGCTAAAAACCATCCAAACTCCTCACACTTTTCTGTGGAAATTGCTCTGATGGATTGCAGGCAGGGAGGATTTAACAATCTGTCAACAGTGTGAAAGAGCTGAGCTGAGCAATTCTACCCTACAGCAATTGACAGCGAGAGGAACTCTACCTTTTTCAGGTCGACTGCTCTTTGATATTCAGCATAGTTAATTCTCAACATCAATCTGTACTCCAAAGACCCAGAGCTTCTCCAAGAATGCTCTATCATTTATCCCTTTGTCTTCAACCGCCACAGCTCAGCACAGTACCATGGTGAACTGTGATGGGAGGTCAAGGGATGAACATGGAAAGGTGCAACAGAGTCTAGGGCAGCCATAAGTGCCATATTGTAGCACTTCATGGCCACCTCAGGACCTTGTGCCATAATAGCAACATACATGAGACACTGTGTGCCTCCTGGAGTTTGCAATGCTCCAAATTATGTTTTGGATGGCACCAGATAATCTATATCTGGGGTAGTTAAATAGGGGACACCACACTGGAAAGCAACTACATGATGATCTGACCAAGAGACCAGATCGACCTCGACTGCACTGATGTCAAGTCCCTATGAAAAGACCAGGTCCAATGTGAGACTGTGCTGATGGGTTTCAGAGGCAACAGCCTGTATCAGTCCCCGTGAAAACATCAACTGGAGGAGCTCCTATCCAAAGTGTGAGGATTCATCATTGACCCAGTCATTGAAATCCCCCAGCACCAACAACATGGGGGTGTCCAACACCTGTTCTGCAATGAAGTCCAGCAGCTCCTGCAGAATATCACTCCCTTTGCCCGAGGGTCAATAAATGAGAATGATCCTGCCACTGACACCTGGACCACATCTAGCTGTCACACATTCAAAGGATCTGAATTTTCTCATGGGGAGTGCAGTGGGTCCCAGAGTGGCTCTAAAACAGATGATCACCCCACCACTGCTGCGATCCCTCCTCGGGCAATGCACCATGGAGAAAAACAGATGGAACAGATGCCCCCAGCACAGGACCAGTGACATCACCCAATCAGGTCTCCATGAGGCAAACAAGGTCAGCAAAGTAATCCATGATGAAACCCTCCATCACCACTGTCTTGTTCCTTGGTGAACTTGTGTCACAAAGAATGGTCTGAAAAGAAGGAGCAGTGCTAGACAGACAGACTACTTCCTGCTCATTGAAATTAGGCAGGGTCCTGGGAAGGGGAACCAGGCATGATGGACCTCAGTCCTGATTCTATACACTCCACAGCCATCTGCTGGACCTCACTACACCAATCCTACCCTCCCAACCATCATACCCAGGACCTACTCTGCAGTATGTGCCCCTCCTTCGAATGATTCCTTGTTCCCCATAGCAGCTGAGGACCTCTGCAGGGAAAACCAATGGGACCCCACGAATGGTCAAAGCGACTACAAGTGGTCACTGGAGTAGGTGTGCCTATTTTCCCTAAAGCCTCTACACGTAATTAATAATACTAACAATCTTACAGACCTCTTTTAGAACACCCAAAACTCACAGTCAGATCCCCACACCTACACAGCCACAGTCACAAATGCAACAACACCTGACTCATACAGATTTTAAACTACCCTTTATACCACTCAAGACCACAGTCACCCTGATGCACACAAATCTGCTCTCAAATTTCAACACACACACCCATTCACACAGATCATAAAACAATAAAATATAACTTATCTGTACCACAGACTCACACCACCCTCAAATGCAATCCCCAGACTAATAAATGCAAAAAGCTAAAACAAGCTAAAACAAAGGAGAATCTAGCAGTTAGTTTGTTGTGCATCAGATAACAGTTCAGGTGATATATGGCAACATAAACCCAAACAGTACTTGTTGAGAAAACTAAAAACTTCTCTCACCAGAGCAAAATTGCAAGATAAAAATGTAACATCCGGGTTCCCCTGGGGTTAGTGGAACCCCTTGTGGGCAGCACACAAAATGGCAGAACCCTTGAGAGGGTGGGAGGCCAGGGATAATTCCCAGGGCCCAGCACCGAAAAGGGACCCATGTCACCTGGCATGCTACTGTACACAGCTGCATTGGGGCCCCAGAGTCTGAACTTTTCCCAGGGCCCAGAATCCCTCTCATGGGGCCTGCAAAAAGGTAAAATCCTTGTAGGTTCAAATAAGCCCTCTTTGCTTAGCTGCTGCAGAGCAGAGTGGAGCTAATTTGCATATAGAACTATCACAGCAGCATAACTCGTGCAACTAGAAGCTGCAGTGCGACTCATTAGTCAGATCATAGAGTTCTGAGTGTGAACAGGTTGGTGCTCTGCTAGCTGCAGCCCAACTTTCAGAGGAAGAGCTTCTTTTGCCTTTTCTCCACCCTAGTGTTTCAGCAATCGATCTGTGTGCCGGGAAAGTGGTGGAGACCGTCTGTACAAGGCCCCAGAGGGTGAATTTCTTCACAAGGTTGTGATCTTCTGGAGTCCATGAGTAATTGTTGGGGCAACCCCTTCACCATGGCACTTCCTAAGTGCTGCCCAGAATAGACTGTATGTGTTTTACATCAAAGCTTTAGCCTGTTTGAAATGTAAATTACTTAGGAATCCTGTCATCTGAGTTCAGTATTTCAGAAAGCCCTATAGCCCTGAGGCTGGAGTGCATTTACTGTTGTGACTTTTCCAAGTGTCACTGTGGGTGGGACCCTTGTGATTTTGAGTGAAATGTGAATTTCTGGGGGAACTTTGAGGATATAACTGCCATGTACAAAGTTAATTTTCAAATTCAATTTTGGGTTTTCTGGTGCCTAGTAAGGAGCACAACATTGTTCAAAGTATGGTTCACTGGTGCCCACCACAAAATACGCATTTGGATTGTCTTCAGCGGCCGTCAGTGCCTGAAGAGTCCATAACTGTTGTAATTTCAGAGGAAGTCTGGCTTTGGCTGAAATTGAGCTGACCACTCAATCCAGATTGCAGAGGGACCCAATCTGCTTACAAGTTTTGTGGTGGTAACATAGTTCACCCAAGGTGGTATCATAGTTCACCCAGTTTGGTCTATACTCGAAATAAGTGTTATGGAGTCTTCCATTATAAATGCACTTAAGTAGTCCTCAAGATTGACAGATGCCTGTTTTCCTGTAGGTCCTTAAACAAAGGGATGGAAGTTTGAAAGGAAATGGGTTCTCTGTGACAAGTGCTATATCTGCAAACGAGTTGTGTTCTCTGTGAACTGTGCCTGCAGAAGAGTGTTCAGTGCATTGTGTGTTCTGTACCTGCAAAAGCCTGGGAGGCACCACAGTTTTCTGACTGATACTCTTTCAGGAATAAAGCCATACAGTACAGTCCCATTCCTGTTGTGGATATTCCATCTATGTGTGACCTGTGTGCATTTTTGGGGCCGCCTTAGACATAGTGTGACACACCATAGCCCTGGTACTTCTCCCCCGGACTCGGGTAAATAGAAATGTTGTTTTGTACCCTTCCCTCTGACCGCCTAGATGCCCGAGCCAGGTGTTGCCCTAATGCCAGGGGTAATACCTTTTGTTGTTTATGGTTGTTGCCTTGCCAGTAAAAGGGGGAGTAGGGTTACAAAAATAAAGCCACAGGTGGAGGCACCAGTGGAGCTCCCACCACTACCACAAGTGCAATTTATGAAACAGGAGACAGACAGTTAATTTATGGCCCAAGGACTCTCTCACCCTCCACGGCCAGCCAAAATAGTCTTTTGAGAAGAGTAGTCCAACCATGAGTCTACAGCCACAAACCAGTCAACAAGCAGTCGAACAGGTAGATGTGGATGCATGAGGGCCCAAATGAGTGGAGCACTGAGGGGACGGAAAAAAGAAAAGAGTATACTGTGAGCATGGAGGGTGGCAAGGGTGAACGGTTGTTGTAGCATTATTGTTGTATCTCTACAGTAGATTTAATTTAAAATGTAAATGCAAGTTAGTGTTTTTTTCAATGAACTCATCATAATCAGACTTTATTATATACATTACACAGTGAGTTTGAGTAATTTTATTGGGTTCCAGATAGGGCAGAAGACTGGGAGACTTTGAAATGCATATTGGGGTAATTGGCACTTGGCAGTGCTAGAAAAAAGAAAAACAGAAGACAGCTGCGCTGGCGCTTCTGATGCCTTGTACTTGAGCTAAGAAAAAAATAAATTACAGTTGGGATGAGGGATTTGAATGTTTATTTTAAATAGTAGTTGTGTATGGCGTTGATGCTGACAATTATGAAATGTGGCAATAAATTATTTTTTCCAGCAATGTCAAGTAGGGGAGGCTGTGTCATTTTTTTATACCAAGATGGCTGCCAGAATTGGTTTTCAAAAATGTATGGGAGGCATTGATACCAGAGTGTATTGTGTCCTGGTTGCAGGAAGATGTCACAACCATTGGCTTTCGCTCCTTAAACAAGTAGTTTCAGAATCTTAATCTTCTTAGCCAATCAGAATGCAGGTAATTCCCAACCCATTTTTATAAGTAAGCAGTAAGACACAACAGGGTGCGGGTGGTTGTCTAATAAGAGCACACCCCAGATGTTTAGTGAGGCCGAGTGCCTTCAGCATCTAGAAAGTGATCTTATCAGGCAACACCCCACACCCTGTAGTGTCTTATTGCACTTGTAAAATGGGTTTCAGAAAAAAAATAATGTGAAAAAAATGTAAAAAAAAATTCAAACTGTTTTAAAAAGTTTTGCTTTTTTCTCTCAATGTAGTCCCTGTTGTTTTATTGTGCTGGCTTGCTGTGGTGGGTCTGTAATACTAGAGGGCACCTGTGACAGCCACTAGAGAGCACTTGTTCTACTGTAATGTAATACTTCTTCTGAGGTTTTGCTTCTTCTTATTGTCCTCCCTCTCCCTGTCCCCCCAACAGCAGTGATGATAATTAATTAGGCAGACTTTAAAATATGCCATCCCATTTAACTACATTCTCTCAAGTATGGATCAGGGTCTGATCACGTTCACCATTTTCTTTTGAGCTTGCTTAAGCTTTTGACACAGTGGTACATCCCCTCCTTCTGGACAATCTTTTTTTTTTTTTTTTTTTACTCAGTCCAATACCCGCTTTCAGGCGTAAGGTACAGTATATAACCAGAATTTGGTATCATTTTGGCATCATAATACGGGGAAAGCAGTTTCCACTAACTGGTACTATTTATTAGTCCGGCACCTATTAAAACAGTTCATTTTTATATTTTATGTTGCGCTTTGCAAATAGTTGAAATAAGGGAGACAGAGTTTTTCAAAGGTCATTCCTTTATCTTCTTTGATATATATTTTTTTTAATCAGGAGAGACACACTAAGCTGAAAGCTTGTTTACAGGTGCAACCTGGGAGCACAATATAGAAAATTCTTTCCAATTTTCCACAATCTGTCAATAAATTTAACCATTCTCTTTAACTCGGAGGTGTTACATCTCACCAATGCAGTAATATTACCCTTTTTTGCTAATATTATTGCTAAAGACACAAACAAACCCAGTTCAATGCTGATGTTTAATGGGGTAGTTAAACCAAATAAGAGAATACCTTGATCAAAGGGGACATTTCTATTTAATATTTTAGAAATCATATCTCTAATTTTCTTCCAATACTGTCTTAACTCTGGACAAAAGATAAATTTATGGCTCAAAGTACTTTATCTCTCTTACAATGAATACAAAGATCTGAAAGTGTAGGATTAAATTTACTATGTTTACTAGTAGTATAATATAATGTATGAATAACATTAAACTGGATTTGTCTTAATTTAGAATTTTCCAACACCGTTTCTGGTGAAGCTAACACCAATTTATATTTTGAGCCCAATGCCCTAGCTCTCTGGACTAGTTCTGGTTCCAAAGTTCTATGTCCCACCTTTTGGCTTCTTATACTATGTTATATATTTTAGAGATTGTTTTAGTTCTATTCACTGGATCTTGTATTAACAACTTCAGGGGGGTTGCACCAACAATACTACCCAATCCATTCTTCTGAAAGAAATCCATCAGCTGTAAATATGCCAAATAACTTCCAGTCGGGAGATTAAATTCTAATTTAAGTGCCTCAAAGGATTTTAAAATACCATTTTGTAAACATTGTTCAAGATGTATTAGACCAAGTTCTTCCAGTTATAAAAGATTGTATTCATATAGGTGAAAATATTAGAATTCATATATAAAGGTAAGTATATTGAGAGAGTAAGATTTATTCCTAACTATACATGGGCTTCCTTCCATATTCGTGAGGTTGTTTTTGTCAAGCTCAGCATTTTGTTATTGTATATTTTGTTATCACAGTTAACATATAATGCACATATTAACTTATGAAAGGGTGAGAACTGTTGCTCTATAACACCCCCTCTCACTTCCCTAGCCAATACATTATCATCGTAGAGAGATCAGTTCAAAATAGGTTCAATCTGTGCTACATAGTAATACAATCTTAAATTTGGTAATCCTAACCCTCCAGGATTTATCGGGGGATACAATTTTTCTAGGCTAGCTCTAGGTCTTTTATTCTTCCATATAAAATATCTAATCAGTTTATCAAACCCAACGAAGCAATTTTTATCTAGCACAATTTGCAAGATCTGGAAAAAAATAGAAACCTTGATAAAATATTCATTTTGAGTATATTTATCCTCCCTGAAATAGTTAAGGGTAGATTAACCCATTTATCTAGGTCTGTTATAACATTATCTAGTAAAAAGTTCCAATTGAATAATTGGTTTACCTCTTTAGTCAGGGTAACACCTAAATATTTTTTTCTGATTTAACCATAGAATTTAGCAGTGTAGATGGGTTAATTATTTCAGTACCATTATAGATACAGTCAGATGTTTCCCAATTTGCCTTATAACCAGAAATTGTACCAAAATGTTCTATTAACTTAACCAGTTCCTCGCCCCTGTTCTTTAAGTTTATCCAAAAATATCAGCACATCATCTGCATAAAGTGATATTTTATAAAATGTTTCCTGAATTTTTCCTCCTTTTATATGAATATTTTTATTGATATGGCTAAGGACTCAATAAAAATTGCAGATTAATGGCTATAATGGACATTCCTGATGAACACCCCTATGAAGGTAAATAGGCTCTGACAAATTAGTGTCCATTCGAATTCTAGCACATCGATTTTTATAAACCATGTCAATCCATCGTATAAACCTATCCCCAAAGTTCATCCTGGTTAGACTTGTCAGCAAAAAAGGCCGATACACTTGATCGAATGCTTTTTCAGCATCGAGAGAAATAATTGCTGTTTCAGATTGAGCTGTTAATTCAATAATATTTAAGGCTTTCCAGATATTTGTTAACTGTGCAAACCCAGTTTGATCTGGATGCATGATGGATTGCACATGTCCTGCTAGTCCATTTGCCCAGATCTTCATTATAATTTTATAATCCATGTTTAATAATGCAATCAGTCTATGTGACCCAAATTTTAACTGATCTTTGTTGTTCTTTAATGTAAGGATACACAGAAATGTGACGGCGGAGAAAGGCACCATGGCCCATCTAGTCTGCCCAACACCCTACCTCCCCACCCTTCTGTTATGCTTCCACCCTCTTTTCCCAACCCCTTAAATATATCCCAAACCCTCTTGAACCCCTCCACCATTTCAGCTGCCACTACCTCCTCTGGCAGCTTGTTCCAGGCCTCCACCACCCTCTCCATGAAAAACTGCCCCCTGACATTACCTCTGTATTACCCACCTTCCAGTTTGAGGCTATGTCCCCTCGTGTTCACTCCCTTCTTCAATTTGAACAAGCTGTTACCCTCTACCTTATTTATTTCCTTCAGATACTTAAAGGTCTCAATCATGTCACCCCTCTCCCTCCTAGTCTCCAGAGGGTACAAATTCAGCCCTTTCAGTCTTCTCTCATAGGGTACATTCTGCATCCCTCATACCATTTTGGTTGCCCTTCTCTGCACCCTCTCCATCAGCTCAACATCTCTTCATAGGTGAGGCCTCCAGATGCAGCCTAACCATGGTTCGGTATAATGGTATTAGCACCTCCCTCTTCCTGCTATTAAAACCCCTCGCAATGCAGGCCAACATTCCATTTGCCTTTCCCACAGCCCTGCTACACTGGCTGCCCACCTTTAGGTCACGTGATACCATAATCCCCGGGTCCCTTTCTGTTTCCTTCTCCTTAATAACCAACCCCCCAAGGGAGTAAGTTTCCCTCCTATTCTTTCTCCCCAGGTGCATCAGCGAGCACTTTAGTGTATTAAACTTCAATGTCCAGGTGTCAGACCACCTCTCCAGCCTCTCCAGGTCCCGCCTCATGGCTTGCACCCCACTAGGTGAATCCACCTTATTGCAGACTTTTGTATCATCTGCGAACAGGCACACCCATCCCTCCAGACCCTCTGCTAGGTCACTAACATAGATGATACAGCTATTGGTCCTAGCACTGACCCCTGTGGCACCACACTGGTCACCGTCCATTCCCTGGAATGTTTCCCATTTACCACCACCGTCTGACTCCTTCCCTTCAACCAGTTTTCCACCCACTTGGTGATCCTGTTGTCCATCCCTAGTCTGTCCAGCTTATGTACCATTCCACCATGCGGAACAGTGTCGAAGGCCTTATTGAAATCTAGATAGGTCATGTCCACTGCTCCTTCCTGGTCCACTATCTGTGTCACCCATCGAAAAACTCTATCAGGTTAGTCTGACAGGACCTTCCCTTGGTGAAGCCATGCTGCCTGTCATCCTGCATGCCATTCATCTCCAAGTATTCTATCAACCTGATCTTAGGTAGTGTTTCCATTACCTTCCCCACCACCTAGGTAAGAATAATAGGACGGTAGTTTTTGACCTCGTCCTTCCGCCCCCCCCTTATGTAGTGCGACCACCTCTGCCCTCTTCCAGTCCATTGGCACCACCCCTGTGACCAAGGACAAGTTAAACAGCCTCGCTAGATGCGGCGCCAGTTCATCCTTCACCTCCTTGAGAACCCTTGGGTGTATTCCATCAGGCCCCATTGCCTTGTCTACCCTATGTCTACCCAGCTCTTCCCTTACTCCTTAAGCAGTGAATTCTGCCACAGCCACCTGCCTGTGGCTGTCATCCTCCCCACCCCTTCCTGGTCCCCTACCCTCCCTTTCCTCCATGAAGATTGAGGCAAAATAGCTGTTTAATGCCTCTGCTTTTTGGAAGTCCCCTTCCAGTATTGTTCCACTTCCCCCTTATCCTTCCAATCCCATGCTGTGCCCTCCTCCCTTCTCCAATGTACCTAAAGAAGGTTTTGTCCCCCCTCCTTGCCTGCTTCGCTATCCTCTCCTCAGTGCCCTCCTTAGCCCACCTTATCTTTTGCCCAACTTCCTTTCTTTTTTCCCTGTAGGTTTCCCTGTCCTCATCCTTTTGTGTCCTCCTATATCTCTGGAATGCTCTAGTCTTCTCCTTGACCTCTAATGCCACCTCTCTAGTGAACCATAGAGGTGTTTTCTGTCTTCTATTTATTCTTACCCTTCTTATACATGAGTCCATGGCTTTAAATATCCCTCTCTTGATGATTGCCCATAATTCCATCATCCCCCCTGCACATTCCCTATCCTCAACATTTCTTCCCCAACTACCTTCCTCATTCCATGAAAGTCAGCCTTTCTGAAGTCCATTACCTTGGTTCTTGTCCTAACTCTCTCCCTACCTGCTCTCACCCTGAACCTGACAGCCCTGTGGTCACTGGTGCCAAGCTTTTCCCCCACCTCCACTTCCTCCAGACTGTCCCCATTTGTGAGGATCACATCCAACAGCTTTACACCCCTAGTGGGCTCACTGACCCTTTGTTGCAGGAATATGCCCTGAAGAGCCTCTAAGATGCCCCTGCTCCTTGCAGAGATTGCTGCCTGGGCCTCCCAGTTGATGTCCAAAAGGTTTAAGTCCCCAGCTAGCACAATTTCCCCTTTCCATGCCATCCTCGCTACTGATTCTACAAAGCGTCTATCTCCTTCCTCCCCTGCATAGGCGGCCTATAGACTACCCCAACACGCAGGTTTTCCCCCTGTCCCTTGTCTAGGGTGACCTACATTATCTCTGTTCCCCCTCCTCATCCTGCCCTTCCATGGCCCCAATCCCTCCCTGATATATAATGCCACCCCTCCCCACTCTTCCCCTCCCGATCTTTCCTAAACAACAGATACCCTGGAATCACCGTCTCTCAGGTGTAGTGCTCATTCCACCAAGTCTCATGCACTGCTACAATGTCTAGGTTCTGTTCCATCATGGTGGCCTCCCGTTCTCCCATTTTGTTCCCCAGGCTCCTGGGATTTGCAACCAAAGCCCTCCAACATGTAGCCCCATCCCGTCCTTCCCTGCTGCTAAGTGTTCCCTTGATGAGTGTTGTGACTTGGGGGGAGGTTGATAGCCTCTCTGCTCTGCCTCACGTAAGGCTGGCCCTGTCCATAGCCACCCTCCCGTATTTGTTTAAATTGAACTTCCTTGCCAGAGTCCCCAGTTTGCTCTTTTAGTACAGCTGTCCCTGAAGAGCTCAGGTGCAGCCTGTCTTGGGCATACAGCCCCTCCTCCTCCCATGTAGAGCCCCAGTTACCTATCCAGCCAAACCCCATCTGACTGCACAAACTTTGTAGCCAATTGCTGAATGCCCTTATCTTCTCCTTTCTGAGTGTGCTCACTCTTAGTACTGGCAACACCTCAGAGAAGGAAATTGAAGAAAAAAACAGTGTTGCTCCTACAGAACCTAGCAAGTTCCTCAAACCTTGACTGTACCTCCATCAGACTGTTCCCTTCCAAGTCATTTGTGCCCAGGTGAAACACCAGATGTGTCCTTTCATCCTGCTGCTTACCCCAGGAAGGAATATGATGTCTTACCTCCAGCACCATCATCCCTGGCATGCACTGTACCCATACTGCATTGTTTTTGCTCCCTTCCTTCCCCATTTTAGCCCCTTAATTATTGAGTCCCCCAAGAGTGCCACTCTACTGCCCCCCTGCTTCCTGGGTGTCCTTTTTGACTCTAGTTTTGTGTCACGGGGTTTGGCTCCCTTTGGACTCCTCCTCATGCTCCATCCTGACTAGGTCTCTGCCCCTGCTCATCTTTTGTTCCCAATCACCTAGCCTATCCTGATTTTTACCCACACCCAGCATCTGTACCTCTTCATTGTCTCCCTTTAGCCTTTCATCAGACTCCCCTCTCCTGTACCTCTTTATCCCTTGTACTTCTGCCTGGCTTCCTTCATCCCTGCAGATTCCTCCTGCTTCACTGCTTGTGCATGATCCAATTTCACCTGACCCCCCTCTAACTGCTCCTGGCCTTCCCTCATCTGCATCACTGTGCGAGATTGTGCCAACTGTGCTTGATCCCCCTCCAACTGTTCCTGTCCTGCCCATATTTGCAGAAGGATTTGAGCACCGTACCCCACATGGGGAAGTCTTCCTCCTTACCACCTACCCTGTCTGCATATTTCCTCTCTCCTGCACCCTGCCCAGAGCATGCCCCAGGCTCCTACTGCAGCTCCAACCCTGCAGGGTTTCCTTCAGTTCATTTTCAACCTCCCAGGAGCTCAACTCCAGCACTTCCAGTGCTTCCTTCCAGACCCTTTTCTTATGCCACAGTTCCCCTAGTGCCACCTTTTGGTGTGTCCCTAATGTGCCCGTCCCCTTCTCCTGCATGTGATGTGCCTGCCCCCTCTTCCCCCCTTCCACTGCACCTGAGATCTTTCCCCCCAAGTCCCCCAGCCGCTCTGCACCCCCCTTCTCCGATGGCCCCTGCCAGACCCCTTCCTCTCCAATGTCCTCAACTAAAATACCTAGGAGGGCAAAACTATTTGTTACTTCCACCCTCTGGCCTATTTCACCTATGCCTGCACTGTCCTTCATACTGGGCATCTGTCTGCCTTTTCCTGAACCTACTGTCTTTCATTCCTCCTGATCACTGACTAACCCCTTTTCTCTAGCTACAGGCATCATTTTTGTGCCTCAAGACTTCCTGCTGTTAGTTCCCACTGACCCCTTTCCTCCTGTCTCAGGCGTTACTGTCCCAAATCTGGACTTGCTGTTGTCTGTTACCACCTCTGGTCTATCCTCTCTGGATCCCCTTCCATCCTCTCCCTCCCAAGCCTTTGACTTCCAGAACAGTGTATCTGATCCTCCAGTGAATCCAGTCAGCCCTTCCTATTCCTCCCTTGGCTTAAACCGTCCTGGTCTCTCTACTCCCTTTCCCCAGCTTCCCCCCTTCATTTAACCCCCACCTTAGGCCCGCTACTTCCTCTCTCAGCTGAGTGAGCTGCTTACACATCATACAACCCGCCATCCTCCAAGCCCAATTTAGGATCATAGCCGCTCCACAACCACTGCACCCCACCACCCTGCCAAAATTCCCCTTCCCTTGGTCGCCCCTCCCTCTGTGCTGCCCTACCATTTCTTCTGTGATACTTAGGTACAGTTCTAAAATCACCCTTATGTATTTTTTGGGCCCCCAACCCTCACCCCCTCCTCAGCCCCAACCCACAGTCAAGACTTTTTAGAAATAATAAAGCATGTGCAAACCATAGGCATCAAGAATTAATAACCATAGCCACCACGTTCAAGTCCAAATCCACAGCACCTCCAGTGTCAGGAGTCCAAGACCAAGTTCCCAGCACCTCCAGTGTCAGTAGTCCCAACCCAGTTTATTTCACCTCAAATCAAGTCCAAATCCCTAGCACCTCCAGCATCAGTAGTCCAAGATCAAGTTCCCACCACCTGCAGTGTCAGTAGTCTTGACCCAGTTCATTTTAGTACAATTTCAGCTCTTTTTGTGAAGGATTTCTTAGTGTCTCTGTCAATTTCCCATATCCACCGAGGTTGAAGTCCAAGTCCCCTGTGGAGAAATGCAGAACCCAGTTCTTTTGCTGCAAACCAGCTCCTCGCAGTGATTTCCTTAGCTCAGGATGCTCCTTGCTCCCATGTTTAGTCCTTCTATCAGTCTGGCTGGCTATTTTAAAAGCCTACCACCTTGGCACCTCTCTTCCTGATTGGCCTGATCCTACACAGCTGTCTGCGGTTGGCCGGCCATCCATCCCTGCTTCAGTCACCAGACTGCCACCTGTGTCCCTTGCTAGTTCAGCTCCAAACAGCTCAGCTCTCCTTCATCTGATCACCAGCCTCGACCCCGCTGCTGACTGTAGCCACAGGACCATGCAGCTCTCCACTCTCCTTTCTCTGGTCACCGACAGCGACCCGCTCCCCCGCTGCTGACACAGCTAACAAACACAGGAATGCAAGTCCAGTTTCTTTCTGTGCCACCTGGGCTATTGCTAAAACTTATCTGCACCTCTAAAGGATTCTTTCATTATACAGGAAGAAACAGTTATGTCAGAATGAAAGTGGGATGATTATAGATTCCTTCACTGAGTCAGGAAGTATCTCTCTATTTTTGATATCATTAAATATTCAAAGCAGCAATGGGAAAGAATATCTGAAAAAATGTTGTAGAACTCTGCTGTAAAGCCGTCTGGACCCAGGGCCTTTCTGTTTTCAAACTGTTGTATTACTGTTTTAATTTCCTCTATACTGAAAGGTTTATCTAACATATTTTTTGAAGAATCTGATAATAGTGTTATAGAAAGATCACCCAAAAAACTATTGATATCTTGTTGTGATGGATTAATATCTGGGGTATATAGTTGTTTATAAAAGTCTTGAAAACCTTTATTTATTTCTGACAAAGAGGTTGAAATCCTACCTGTGTCTAGTTGGATTTTAAATACAGCATTTTTATTACGTTCACATTGTATCTGATATGCCAGTAATTTATCAGGTTTTTCAGAGAAAAAATAATAATTAGATTTGGTATTCTGGAATGCCTTTGCAGCTTTATAAGATATCAGGTTGTTGAGTACTTCTTTTAGTCTTAATATCATATTCTGATCTGATTATAGGCCTGAAATGTTATAAGCTGCTTCTACTACTCATAATTGATGTTCTAATGTACTATATTTTCTTTTTTTTCTTTTTAAAGCAAGAATAGGATATGATCCATCATCTTACGTATGCTTTTAAAGATTCCCAGATTATTCAAAGTGACATTTCTTCCATTTTGTTGTTTACCAAAAATTTATTTATTTCTTCACTAAGTTTTTGTTTAAAGACAGGGTCCCTCAATAGCAAGTTGTCAAATTTCTAATTATTGTCCTTATATAATTTTTCCTCCAAAGTAAATTTCATTGATAGATGAATATGGGCACATTCGGAAATTTTAATAGCTCCATAAGAAAAAATTACTCACCTTAGTAATGTTGTTTCTTCTAATGGAGTCTTGCTATATTATGACCAATTGCAGTTTGTCCCACCACTAGAACTGCTCCGGAGGTGAAATAGTTAATTCCATTCTAAGAATGGAACTAAGAGCACGAGCTCTACAGAGAAGCTCTGTCTGTGTAATTTCAAAACTGAACTGTCAGATCTTTACAAGCAAAAACTCACTAAGGTCTGTGTGGAAGCTGTAACCTACACTAGCCAACTGGCTACCTAAATAATAACACCCATTGCTGGTCCCAACACAAAAGACTCAAGTCAGGGGACCAGTTTAATTAGTAGTATAATTTAACAATATAAGAGAAAATAAAACACCACACCCCCAAAACCCCAAGAAGGGGTGAAAACAGATAAAAAAGGGCATAAAATATTTGCCCACACTAGGCTGCCCACCCCATACCCAAGTAGAAGTTCTGAGAGGGGCAGGCTGGGAGGAGGTCATAATATAGCAAGACTCCTTTAGAAGAAACAACATTACTAAGGTGAGTAATTTTTTCTTCAAACAACATGAAGTCTTGCTATATTATGACAAATTTCAGACTACACAGCAGTACCTCCATGGAGGAGGGACAGAACCTACTTAGGGAATAGGCTCTGAAGCATAGCTGTGCCAAACCGAGCATCTCTCCTAGCCTGGACATCCAGGGAGTAATGCTTGGTGAAAGTGTGTACCGTTTTCCAAGTAGCAGCCTGACATATCTCCAATATAGGGATGTCTCTGGCAGCAGCTAGAGACGCGGCTGTACCTCTGGTAGAATGAGCCCTCAAGCCAGAGGGGGATTTCTGCCCAGTTTCTGATAACAAATTGGATACAAGAGACAATCCACCTGGCAATTGATCTCTTAGTGGCAGGTTTCCTTCCCAACCTCACCATAAGTGAGAAAAAGTTGTGGGATTCGAACTCTGTGACCCTTGGTACTGCTCTATATAGTAACTAAGGGCCTCTTAACATCCAACTGTGCAATCTCCTCTCACCAGAAGAGGAGTGTTCAGTGAAAAATACCAGAAGGGAGATGGATTGGTTAAGATGGAAATCTGAAACCACCTTAGGCAAAAACTTCCTGTTAGTCCTGAGGACTACCTTATCCCTGTGGAAAGAAATAAAGTCAGTTTCTACTGACAAGGCTTGCAACTCACTTATGCGTCTAGCAGAAGTGATAGCCACTAGGAAAACAGTTTTCCAAGTTAGATACTTAAGCTCTGCAGAAAACAGAGGTTCAAAAGGTGGTTGCATTAACTGGGCAATGCAAACATTAAGGTCCCAGGCAGGGCGGATCCGAAAAGGTGGATTAGTATGGAGTAATCCTTTAAAAACTTGGAAAACACAGGGTGAGCGGAAAGAGGATGGCTTTCCTGCTGAAACAAAAGCAGAGACAGCTGCCAAATGAACTCTCAGGGTAGCTGGTCTGAGGCCCAAGGAATTAAGATGGACCATGTAATCTAACACAATGGGCAAATCAGCAGATTCTGGGAAATATGCTTCCCAGAACACCAAATGGAGAACCTTTTCCACTTAGAATTATAAGTAGCCCTAGTGGAAGGCTTCCTAGAAGCCTTTAGAATTTCAAGAACACCCTGAGAGAGGTGTAGGTCAGCAAATTCTAGCTCCTCAAGAGCCAGGCCTTGAGGTTGAGGGATTTGAGGTTCGGATACCAAACTCTCCCCTGAGCACAGGTTAATAGGTTGTGATTCCTGGGGAGACACAGGGGGAGATGGACTGTCAGTGACAGCAGGAGCGGGTACCAGGGCTGCCTGGCCCAATCTGGGGCAATCAGAATCACCCTGCAATGCTGGGATCTGATTTTGACTAACACCTTGAATAGGAGAGGGAAGGGGGGGAAAAGCATACAGAAACTTCCCTTCCCAATCCAGGAGAAGGGCATCCAGGGGGATTGAGCCCAACACTGGGGGCCTGCAACAGAACAGTGGAAGTTGGTGATTGTCTGGGGCTGCAAAAAGATCTATCTGAGGGGTGCCCCATCTGGCAAAGACTATCCCCAGTACTTGAGGATCCAGAGGCCATTCGTGATGGCCCTGAGAAATCCTGCTGAGAGCATCTGCTAGGACATTGTCCTTTCCTGGAAGGTGAACTGCTATGAGAGAAGTGCTCAGGGAATAGGCCAGAGACCGCAACTTCATTGCCTCGGTGCACAAGGCCGAAGACCGAGTGCCCCCCTGCTTGTTGATGTACCACATTGTTGTGGTATTGTCTGTTCTGACTTGTACCACTTTGTTCTGGACAGAAGCAGAAAACACTTGAAGTGCTAAAAAGACAGCTCTGAGTTCCAGCAAATTGATATGGAGCAGAGATTCCTGAGGGGACCACACTCCCTGAGTGGAGAGGAAGCCCATGTGGGCTCCCCACCCCAGGAGGGAAGCATCCATAGTGAGGGTCAAAGTGTGAGAAAGGGGAATGAAGGGGACCCCCAATCTTAAATTGCTCTGATCTGCCACCACTGGAGGGCCTGGATCAAGGTTCGGGTCACTGGGACCAACTTGGAAAGGGGGTCTCTTTTCTGAGACCAATAGGCTCTCAAGTGAAACTGAATGTCCCTCATCTGAAATCTTGCTCCCTGCACTACAGCTGTGGACGCAGCCATGTGCCCCAGGAGCTGCAAAAAGTGTCTTGCTGGTCGAGAGACCTGCAGAGTGAAATAGGAGGCCAGAGCCACCAATTTCCTTACCCTTTCTAAGGGAAGAAAAGCTCTGGCCAGATTTGTGTCCAATTCTGCACCTATGAAGGTGAGTACCTGAACTGGTTCCAGAACCGACGTTGGTAGATTTAGCAGGAAGCCCAGGAGGTAAGAAGCTGCTGGGTGACTTGCAGGTAGATTTACCTGTTCTGGGACTGGTCTACAATGAGCCAGTCGTCCAGGTAGGGAAAAACAGCAATCCTTTGCCTCCTTAAGTGAGCCACTGCTACTGCCAGACATTTTGTGAATACCCTTGGGGCAGAAGTAAGGCCGAAGGGCATTGCTCTGAACTGGTAATGACCTGAGGGCAGTTCGAATCTGAGGTACTTTCGGTGGGAGCTTCTGATTAGGACATGAAAATAGGCATCCTTGAGGTCCAGGGAAGCTAGCCAGTCCCCTGGCCTTAGAGAAGGTATAATCATTGCCAGAGTTACCATTCTGAACTTTGGTTTCAGAAGATGCTTGTTCAGATATCTGAGGTCTAAAATGTGCCGCCATTCTCCTGTCTTTTTTGGGGTAAGGAAGTATTTGGAGTACAGACCCTTGCCCTGGTGTAGGGGAGGAACCCTTTCTACTGCTCTGAGAGCTAACAGGGTTGAGACCTCTGCTTCTAGAGCAAGTGGTCTCGAAGAGGTTGCAGGTAGAAAAGGCCTGATTCTCATCTTTGGGAACTTTTTGAAGCTGAGAACCAGACCCTGGCTTACTACTTCCAGAACCCACTTGTCTGAAGTTAAAGACACCCAGTTCTGACTGAAGTAAGCCAACCTGCCCCCTACTGGTAAAGGAGAATCGGCCCTGGGCACCCCATCAGGGTGCCTGCTTGGCAGGTGCTTTAGGCTGAGGGGTGGGGGCAGGCCTGCCCACACCCCGTCTGCCTCTGCCTCTGAAGAACCCCCTCTGAGCATAAGCAGAGGAGGCCTGGGTTTGGTAAAAGGCCTGTGGAAAGGCCTCACCTCACCTCTGGGGTGTGCTCTGGGGAGTGGCTTACGCCCTTAGCTTGGGCACTTTTGTAGGTAGTCCTATATTCATCCATCTTTTTTCATATAATTCTCTGTCTGCTCCCCAAACAGAGAATTTCCCACCACAGGAAAATCCACAGCCTTAGTCTGGGTATCCTGTGACAGGCTAGTACACCTGAGCCAGGCCAACCTAATGAAAAGCCACAGATGTGGCCATGGACTCTAGAGGAAACATCATTAAAATCCACAGCAGCATGAAACTGCACCTTAGAAGCCTCAATGCCATCGGCAGCCACCTGCTCCAGCTCACTAGCAAGCTGGCCATGGGCTTGTTTGGCTAATTCCATAACAGTATCCCATCTAGATTTCTGATACCTTGCTACATAAGCCATATAATTTGCTTGCCTGAGTCCCAAGGACGCTGCCATGTACTGTTTTTTTGCCATGGCATCAATCTTCCTGGAATCCTTGTCAGGAGGATGTGAAGCCAGGGGAATATTAGCTTTATCACAGGCTGCAGCCTGAACTACCCCACCATGACTGCATTGCTGAGAAAGGAATTCTGTATCAGGACCTGACAGTGTGTACCTTCTGTCCATCTTTTTATCTACAGGAGGCACAGAATTAGGAGTTTTTAAGATTTTTATTGTTTGTTTCCTAAATGACTTATGCAAAGGAATAGACAATCTCCTAGACTCTGGTATATCCATCATTTCTACAAAATCAGGCTCCTCTTGCTCATCCACAGCTTCTTCCAAAGGAAGCTGGAGGGTTTCAGCAACTATTTTGTAAAACATAAAAAGAGAGGGGGACTCAGAAAGCATAGGGGGAGATTCTAAAGGTCTGTCTGGGGAGATGTCCAGTTCAATGGGCACACCCAGACCCTCCAAGTCACATTCATACTGTTCATAATCATCCTCCCCCTCCTCTGGTTCATAAAACTCCTCAACATCATATTCCTGAACCGATGGAACCGACCAAACCGACCTTTTACCAGATAGTGGCGGTTCGGACGGGACCAAGACAGTGACTGGACAATCTGAATAGCTCTTGCTATCTCTGCAGCAGTTGGAGAAAGAATTTTGGGCTCCAAACCTGCTGACTTTCTTGTTCTCTTTACTGGAACTGGTTCATCCGAACCAGCTTTTGCTTGCTCCGAGGAAGTCTCGCCCTGGTCAGAGGGCACTCCTCCGTTCGGTGGCTGGCCATCCGGTCAGCTGACTTTTTTCTCGTTCCCTGAGCCTGCCCAATCTCTTTCCAGGGTGGCTGCAGGGAAATTCTACAAATCTGGCAGTCTGACTGAGGTGGTCAAACCCCAGACAATAAACACATGGTGTGTGGTCAGCCTTGGCAAAGACTTCCCCACAGACATCACAGTGCTGAAACCCAGTGGGCCCGGTTTTTCTTTTGGGTTTCTCAGACATAATGCTAGCCTAACCAGAAAACTTGCCCTTTGAACGGCAGTGCCAGGCAAGACACCCTTATCGGTTCCTAACCGTGTCACGGGTATTGGAAAAAACCGTAATAAAATCCGTTTTTTTTAGAACAGATAAGAACCGGGAACCGCACTCTAAAATGTCAAGCTTTTAAAATTTTAAAGTTTAAACCAAGCTGATCGGTTCAAAACCGAACCGATAAAACTTACAAGTTCCACACAGAAATAAATTATGAATTACTTATTATACCAGACAGAGCTTGAACCGAATGGTTTTATGGTAATAAAACTATTCTCGGTTGAATCGAACCGAGAAAACACTGTTTAAACCGAGAAATGAACCGAGCAGAAGGAGAAATCTCCGGAGCGACTGTTCAGTGAGGCGGAGTAAAGAATCTGACAGTTCAGTTTTGAAATTACACAGACAGAGCTTCTCCGTAGAGCTCGTGCTCTTAGTTCCATTCTTAGAATGGAATTAACTATTTCACCTCCGGAGCAGTTCTAGTGGTGGGACAAACTGCAATTGGTCATAATATAGCAAGACTTCATGTTGTTTGAATTAATTTTAACACCATTCGCTATTTCTTCAGAAAGTAAATAGTAGTCAAACCTAGATGATATCTTATACACATTTGAGAAAAAAGAATATGTTCTCCATGTTGGACAAGTTTCTCTAAAAATATCTTTAAGCTTTAAATCCAACAAACAGTTTTTCAGTGTTTTAACAGTCCATTTTTGTATGTCTTCACTTCTTTCTGATCTAGCCAATACCGAAAGTGAAAGATTAAAATCACCTCCTATAACATAGTTTTGTGAAATTGGGCAAAGTGATAAAAAATGTAAGAAAAAGTCTGGTTCAACCTCATTGGGTCCTTAAATGGAACTAATTGTTAGGCACTTTTTAACCCTCTGAATAATTGCTATAACATATCTACCATGTGTATCTATTTTTTTATCTATAATATCAAACTTAAGGTTACTTTTTATAATGATAGCTACCCCCTGGAGTTGCCAGCATAGGGAGAGTGAACCCCATTGCCCCTGAATAAATTACAAATATATCTAAAATCAGCTTCTACGAAGTGGGTTTCCTGTAAAAAACAAAGAGTTAGCTTGTACTGTATCTGATTAGCATATTGCACTATTGTATGTATTTTAATTCTATCTCTGGCACCCTTTTTATTCCAACACAGACATTTTAAATCATTAGCCATTTAATGTCAATTTAAAGCAAAAAGTGTATTTAAATAATAGCGGCCTGAAATCTTTCACTATACTTTCTTTACCAGTCGTGATTATATAATTCCCCAAGTTTAAACTTAAGTTTACTCCATATGCCTGATTTGTTTTTATCCAATACCTTATACCCCTTCCCCCTAACTCTTACTATACCCCCTTATTCAGACTTATTACTGAGTATCTTCCTCCCCCATTAGACAGTCTACAAAGACAGTCATAAACCTGAAAGGGTGTATAGGTGACACTAACTCTTTTACTGACAAATAAGAATCTTAATTACATAAACTATATGAATAACTGTTTTCCCCTAAAAAAAGAAATAGAATTATTATATGTTTATCCTATGGATTTTTTTATTTTATTTTACTTTATTTGGCCACTCCTTCTTCCCCTCCTTCCTTGACATTTTCCTTCTCTGCCCAATTAGTTTAGTTTACAGTAATAATCAATAATTTCAATATATCACAATACAGAGACAAGTTACTATTAATATTAAGCTGTATCATAATTCATAGTTTCAAATCAATTAGATTAGGAGAGGGGACTGGAGGTTATCAGTATTCATTCTGACTCCCTCTGTATGGAAGAAGAAAGTTTTCAGATATTGATCTGTACCTCTTGGGGTATCAAACACCTGCTGTCTTCCATTCAGAAGCATTTTTAAGCATGCCAGATGAAGTAGGTTGTATGGTATCCCCTTTTAATATTTTTCTTATCAATCAAAATCTTTATTTTGCCAGGTGGAACATCATTGAGACAAGCTAATTTACAAGATGGACCTGGGGCAAAACACTGCCAACAGGATTAAGACATAACAGGTTGAGTGAACGTTCAAAACAATTAGATAGTAATTATAACAACATAATAACATATAACTATCACATGTGACAAGATACTTGCACCAGAACATAGCAATAGGTTCAACAGGAGGTAGTGCCATTTAAATACACTTGCATGGATACAGATATATGGACATAAGGTAATGAGCTTAAGTTTATATAGTAAATTTCATTGGAGGAGTCATAGTGAGCAGGAGTGGCAGTTCCTCTAGCGTCAAAGTGCAAAGAAGATTGAGATGTAAGAGTCCTTTGATAAGTACTGTAGGCATGTCCTTGCAAGTGGGGTGGGAAGGGGAGGGGTTATAGGGAGTGGAGCAGGAAGGTCAGATGAGATAGGAGAGGGTTGGACATGATGGCCTAGGGAGGAAGGACTGTTCAAAAAGAGAACACAACAGATGCCACAGGCAATGGTTGGGGTTTAAGTCCAATATTTGAAGCAAAGACAGATCATGATATTGGGACCTTGATTTGGACAATGACAGAAGGGGGGACTCAAATGACGCCTCAGGCAATGGTTGAGGTTTAAGTCCAGAATTTAATGCAGTAAAAAATCATGATGTTAAGACCTTGACTTGAAGCAATGACAGGCCTCTGAGGCCTTATACCATCAAAGGATTTCCTTTCTACCACTACTGAGGGTGGAAGATCTGGATAAACTTGCAAGTGGAGCCCCCTAACGTGTAAACCTGTCTCTACCCTTGCTTTTCCAAGTAATTTACATTGTTAACAGCTTGAGGTGTTTTTTTTTTGGGTGGAGAGGGATTTACTTGTCTCTTAGATTTTAGCCAATTTTTTTTTTTTTTTTTGAAATTACTATTTATTCCTCCTCCCCAGCCTGCCACCTCCGACCCTTCGGGGGGGACAACTGGACATCCCACTGCCCGGAATCCTACCCAAGCAGACCCCCTAGGCCCCATGGAGCCGCGGATTACCCCCTGGGCGGGGAAGAGGCGGGGGGCTCAAACCCAACTTGCATTTCGTCAGTCTGTGGTCTGCTGGTGGGCACAGGCAAATGTGGGCACGGCCATGGTCCTCCTATCTTCCTGCCTGAGGCAGGCTTTGTTCCACGTTTCTCTTCCCCAGCAGCAAGCAACCTCCCCTGACGCCATGACATGGCTACCGACGCCCATGCTGCTCAATGGCCGCCCATCCCAAATGGAGCTTGCAGTTCTCGAGCCTCCGCTCAGGGTCATGCAAGTGTCGGGCATCGGCCCGAATCCCACTCCCGGAGAAAGCGGAGCTGTCGATTTGGGCGGCTCAAGCCTATCTCCCCAGCCGACTCCACCGGCTGACCCGAGTCCGCCTCCCAAACCCGGCTGACTGGTGAGTGCGAGGTGTGGCGTCCAGCGCCTCAACCCTCAGCGCCACCGGGCTGGCCTTTAGCCAATTTTTTAAATGTTTTAGACTTTGCAGTGGTTGAAATTAAACTTGCTTGTTACTACATCACTACCAAAACTATGCAGCAGGGCTAGTAAAAGGAAACTTTTACTAGACTGATAGAAAACCTGTTAGGATTGGGCTGTTGGGTTGGTGCCAGTTTCAGCCTGTCTTTGATAGTGTTGTAATGCTTTTTCACCTTTTAAAATATGTAGCTGCTGTTGTGCTATTTATGCTGTAATAGGATTTGCAGGTAAAAGGAGGCATAAAACGAGATGTACAGACAGTTGGTAAGACCACATCTGGAGTACTGTGTACAGTTCTGGAGACCCCATCTCCACAAAGACATAGACAGGGTGGAGGTTGTCCAGAGGAGGGCATCCAAAATGGTGCAGGGTCTGCACCAGAAGAAATATGAAGAAAGACTAAAGAAGCTTAAGATGTATAGCCTCAAGGAGAGAAAGGAGAGGAGGGACATGATAGAAACTTTCAAATACATCAAGGAATCAACAAAGCCCAAGAGGGTAGCATCTTTCAGAAAAAGAGATGTGGAAGAACAAGGGGGCACAATTTGAAGATAGAGGGGGAACGGCTCAGAGGTAATGTGAGGAAGTATTTCTTCACAGAGAGGGTTGTAGATGCATGAAATGGCCTTCCTGAGGCGGTCGTAGAGTCAAAAACAGTGGGGGGATTCAAGAATGCATGGGACAGACATAAGGCAATTCTAGTGGGGGGTAAGAGGAAGTAGGCTGTTGGTTAACTAGGATCTGCAGCTTATCTGTTAGGTAGGGAAATGGGCAGACTGGGTGGGCCAAGCGGTCCTTATCTGCCATCAAATTCTATGTTTCTATGTTTCTAATTCTTCTTTCATCCAAAAATGGTGGGGTTTAATGAATACAAATCTTGGCAGGTCTTTCCTTGTAGAAAACCCTCTGTGTGCACAATCTATTTCTACCTTTTCTACTGGGTACTTCCTTCGTAGTACTTCTGATAAAATTTCCTCAAAGTATTGCAAGGGGTTTGCACCTTCAGATCCCTCAGGTAACCCCACTATTTTGATGTTCCCTCCTCTTGAACGAGATTCTAAGTCTTCTATCTTGATCTGTAGATCTTGCAACTCTTTCTGATGTTGTGTTACCAGATTGTGTAGTGGTGTTAACTCATCCTCTGCATCGCTCACTCTGGTCTAGAGTTTGGATACCCTTTTAGTCAGCGCTTCCTTAGTATCTAAATATACTATTGACCCTTTTATAGAGTCAAAAGCAGTGGACATATTTTGAAACCCTTGGTGCAATTCCTCTAGCATAGCTTCTTGTGTTGTCTGGAGTTTAGAGAGTGTACTAACTTCTCCCCTGTTTAAGGTGTTCAAATCTACAGCATCTTCACTAGTTTGCACATTTACTGTAGCAGAATTAACTGTAATATCAGTAGTTTTTACCCCATCGCTGTTTGAGACTTCTTCTGAGTATTGAGCCATGTTTTTATTTTGTGGCACTATTGGGACTGAGTCCTCCATTTATGAAGTATCTGTACTATGGCAGGAATCCACTGTGCTATATTCATTTGTCTCTTTCTCCTGAGCCTGAACCTCCGTGATTCCCGAATCATAGTTAGTCACATTGTTACTCTCTGATTGGCTTGTTTCTAACTCAGCAGAAATTTTCTTTGATGTTGAACACTCAGCTGAGCTGAGGCCTCCTTTGTTTTTATCTATTGTGCCCATATTTGCCGTAAAAACAAACTTGTCCACTGGACCATCTAAAGTATTTTTGTACAGCCTAGGGGTCCCTGCAAACAGATTAGTGGTTTTACCACACAGCAGATTTTTACTCGATTTAGTTGCCTCAATGGGGGTACTGTATGGATTAGTGCTGCCTGAGTTACTGTTCATTTCCCCCAAAGATCCTGCAGCTGCAGCCATAGACAGACCTGCCCATCATTGTGTTAACCTGCTTGTACTTTTTGTAGCCTTGTCTACTTCCTTGAACCTTTTAATTTTTTTAGACATCAGGGTACTCAAGGCATATAGCCAAATTAGAGTATCAAACTCAGAGCCAGTATCTGAACCTTATGGCACGATAAGAGAAGGCGATCTACGTCTTTAACACCAATGGCAAAGAATCAGTGAAGGGAAGAAAAATCCCAAATATCACCACCAAGGCTCAGTCCATATGCGAACTGTGTCGTCGTTTGGTTCTAGCTCTTTTTTCTTTCTCACCGGACCAAGATACAATAAAAATAAAATGTTTTTCCACAGAAGGGGATACACACGAGCACTCAATCAGAAACAAGGTGAATTTAAAAACTTCTAACCCGGGTAGTGCTAGTAAATACAGTGATTCCACCATTCTCTCTGTTCAACACGCCTGAACACAAAGGGAATCAGGTCAGCAAAAGAGAGTTGTTAACTTCTTTAGAAACTCATTTGTTTGTAAAATCAATTGTTTCTGAGAGGTTTTTCAAACTGTATTTGTCAGGGAAAGACTGCCTGTTGGTAGCCAAGATGCTCACCCGCACAGTCTCAGGACGCCATCTTAGCCACCTGGTGGTAACTTCCTTCTGGACAAGCTTAAAGCAGCTGGTCTTTCTGACTCTGAAGTCAGCTGGTTTAGTTCTTTTTTTTATATACTTTATTTTTAAGCTTTTATCATGAACAAGGCTTATGACAAGAATTACATACAGCAAACAGAGCATCAGTTTAAATACCATTTGGGAAAACATTCCCTTAATTAAAGGATGAGTTACGCATTCGCTGTATTGTGGTACAACATTGGAGAGTAACTACAATACAAGTACAACCTAGAATTGAGTCCATAATTTGCCATTCATGAGTCCATGAGCTACATGGCTTGCCTTGATGAAACAGGATTGTCCAGCAATCATCCTATAATATCAGAGTCCCACTAAGGGACCATTGATGCCATGTATAAGTGTTTAATGAAAAATATGAAACATTATAGTAATTATGCAGTTAACTTTTCACATTAGAAACAAAATCTGCAATCATAGCTTTCCCATCCCCAAATTACAGCTGGGGAAAAAGTAAAACAGGATAACAACAGGGGATGATAAGACAACCCATTTATCTTAAATGTGCTAGGTGACTAAGGTCCTCAAAAAGACCAAGAAAGGGTGGAGAGACCTCCTTTTTAATTTAGAAAAGCAACCACCGATATGTTTGTAAACAGGGTACAACTTAAAGTGTCCACCTATCGCCCTTAACAATCCACAGTCTGAAAAAAATCTCAGAAGATAGTAGCAGTCAGGGTACCAGTACATCCAGAGCCTCTTCAACGGCTAATTCCTCTGGTCTGACTCTCAATTCCGCCATCTGATGATCTGCCCATCTACCAGCTTCAATGGGATCTGAGAAAATAAAGATTTTATTCTGGAAGGTGATCCGAAAATCGCGCCGGGAAGATAATAGTGTGCGGTATATTCAGGTCCCGTAGTGCCCGCCTCACAGCTTCAAACTTTTTACACCTCTGCCTCATGGCGTAACTAATATCCGAAAAGATATGCACCGAGTTTTCATCTTGCATTATTGGGGCAGCTCTATGGGCATAACGGAGGATCTTGTCCCTGGCTCCAACACTCGAGATAATCAACATCAGAGTATGGGGCTCTTCTGAACTTGAGGTCCATCCTTGAGGGGTCACTCAGTAGAGTTTCTGGATGTCCCAGCTCTCCTGTACCCCCTCCGGCAGTAACTTCTCTGATAGCCAGTCGCGAATAGTTAGAATTGGGTGATTGCCCTCCAAACCCTCAGGTAGCCCCACTATTTGAATATTTGCCGAATGGGTTTTATTCTCAAGGGTTTCTAATCGAACATGAAAAATGCTGTAATTCCTTAGTCATTAAGGCTGTTGCTCTGGAGGATGTATCCACTTGCTTACTGACCCGTTCCAGCTCCCCTTTCAATCCGTCTACTGATGATTCGAGGATGATAACCCATCCGTTAAAATCATCTAGTTTCTGATTGAGAGTAGACATTGAGGCAATCAGAGTCTGCAATTTACTCCCTAGGGTAGTCATCATTTCTCCTGAGCTGGAGGCCTTCTCAGCTGGCATGGTTTCATCTGATTTCCTCAGCCCCTTGGATCTCCGAACACACCAGGCACTTTATCTCACTTAGGATTAACCATCCTAGTAAAGTTGGGGTCGATCTTTCCACTGGTGCTGTCAAAAAGTAAATTCAAAGCTTAGAAAAGGGAGGATTAAAGCAGATTCTGTAGTTGATTGCACGGAGCTCTGAAAAGTTGCTGCTCGTTGCTCGGGCTCAACAGCACCCCCAGCTGGTTTAGTTCTTACCTTGAGGGAAGGTCGCAAGCTGTCTGGATAGGAAGCTCCATTTCAGCTCCACTCCCTATCTACTCAGGTGTCCCTTAATGGTCTGTCCTGGGTCCTGTTCTTTTTTCCATATTCTTGAATGATCTCCCTTCTGTCTGTTCTTCTACATTCATTCACGTGTACACTGATGATATTGTTCTTTTTGCATCTAGCTCCTTTTCCATAATATTGCTTTATGGCTTCAAGCTAGATTTTGACAATACTCAGCACTGGTTCCAGCATAACCAATTATCCTTCAATGCCAAAAAAAAAATAGTTTCCATGACTTTTGGCACCCGTCAAAGGCTTTCCAAGCTCACCCCTTTCCCTTTATTTGATACCCTTGATGGTGTTATGACTGAGGCTGTATCCTCTTTTAAGTACCTCGGGGTCTGGCTTGACTGTCATCTTGATTTCTCGGTTCATATTGATGCCATACACCAAAAGCTCCACCCCAAGCTTAGTGCACTGTACAGGAACAAAGTGACTATACTGCTTCCTGTCTGCTAAGAAATTGTTTGATTCTCCCTATTTTTGATTATGGTGACATAGTCTATAGCGGAACTCCCAAATCCACCCTTAACAGACTTGACCCCCTCTTTCAGTCTTTTTGTCATTGAGCTTTAGATTGCTCCCCTCATACCCACCACTGCTCATTCTACTTAGCCAATTCACTCCCCTCTCTTGATGCTAGGCACCTTTCCCATTGTGTCTCCTTTATTTCTAAATTCTGGTTTGGTTCCCATCCCTCTGATCCACTCCCTCAACTTCCTACTACTCTCTCCACAATAATACTTCCCATTCCCTTACCATTACTTCTAGAAAATCTACTGTTGGCCCATCTACTTTCTCATACTGCCTTCCTAAACTCTGGTCCTCCCTTCCCTTGTCAATTCACTCTGCCTCTTCTGCTTTCTCCTTAAAGTCTCTTCTTCATGACTTTTTTTCTCCCTCCTGCAACTGTTCATGGCCTGCTTCCTTTGGTATCCTGTAAAAAGGGCGAGTGCAAAATCGCCACTGTAAAAATGGCGATGGCAAAACAGCACGACACAAAGAGCAACCAGGAAAACAGTGATTGCTGAAACGGTGACCTAGAGCTTTCTCCCTTCCCAAGTTGTGCCTCCCTGAATTGATTATACATATCATTGGGGGGTGTGGGAGCTGAAGCCCCCCACAAAGGGGGTGCGAAGCCCCCTGTAGAAACTCACTGCAGCAGTGTTGTCACTGTTTTGGCGATCACTGTTATTTCATGGTCACTCTTTGTGTCCACACTGTTTTTCCATTGTCTTTTTGTAGTCACCCTTTTCACATGGAACCTCTTCCTTTCCTCTCCCCTCCATTAGTTTTGCCCTAGCATTCTGTTCCTCCCATTACCTGTTCACTGTTCTGTACTGTAAGAGTAGTTCCATCCAGGGGCGTAGCTACAAGGGTGCAGGGGGTGCAGGCGCACCCGGGCCCACAAGGTTTGAGGGGCCCAAATCATAATTGTGATGTTTATATATCCTTGCACCCAGGCCCTCTGGTAACTTGCTACGCTACTGGTTCCATCACCTAAGTTATCTCAAGTTCATCTACTACATGTATCTGTTTTACTGATTCTGCCAACAATTTTTTAATTATGCTCCTTGATATAGTGTATTTGCTGTCTATAACGTACCACTTCCCCTTACCCCCAGGACATATCTGAAAATGAGCTTTTAGCAGCTCAGTATGTCTCTCCTGGTGAAACTTTTAAAATATATACATACATATACTATATATATATATATATATATATATATATATACACACACACACACACATACATACATATGTTTAAAATCTAAACATGAAAGCTGGAATCTGCCAGTTCTGCTTTATTGAATTGTGGTCATGGCTGGGCACTTGCTTTTCACAACTCTGTTTGCAGTAACACACTGGAGCACTCACTTTTAATGAAAATAAAAATGAACCTTGCATAAGCCATTGGGTGCCTAGACCGCATGAATAGAAGCAGTCTGAGGAGGGAAAGGACTCGGAATCATAGCGGTTGCAGCATGGGCAGAGTTGGGGGCAGCATGCATGGCTATGGAAAAGAAAATACAGTACCAGCAACTTGGGGCCATGGACCAGAGGCCTGATAAAAACAAAATGCCAGAAAGTTACAAAAGAAGGTTAGCTTGTTTAGAAAAACATTTTTGTTAATTTGTCATGTGTTCCTTATTTGTGGGGTTGGTATGGCTATTTCTAAAGGTAACTGGAAATGCCACTTGTTGGGTTAGAGCAAGTTATGGGTATTGCATTTTTTTCACAGCACTAACATGGCTTCCAGAAGTGTTTTTCAAAAGCTTTTGGCAGGCATGGATATATGGGCTGTACTGTGTCCAACTTGCCCCTTAAAGTGCCTCCTTTACAGTTGTTGTCCTACAAGGACATGGGTCCTGACCAATCAGGACGCAGACAACTCTCTACCCATTTTATAAATCGATATATATTACAGAAAATCCTTTTTAAATGAATGGGTATTTCCTATGACATACCTATATATAGCTAGATATATTGGGACTTATCACTGGCTACTACTGTACAAAGATACATTTATTTCTAAATAATTTACATTACCAAGCTATTGGGGTCTATTAGGATTGCGCTGTGATCATGGCCTCCTTTTTTTATTGTCTATATTGTTTCCATATAGCTTTTTACCCTCTGGAGACGTGGGAAGCTCTCTCAACTCTGTAATAATAGAAGTTGCAATAAAAGCCCATAATTACCACATGACCGACAATGGAAACAAGGGCCTCCTCTGTTTCTGCTCTTTGATTTTAGCTACTTTTAAACTTTCTGAGTGCCACCCAGTGCACTTTTGCCTCTCCCAATAAAAATGTTATTAGGAAGATGAATGAGCAGGCTGGGCACCACAGAGCTAAAGATCAATGTCATTTTCCACATATAAATAAAAGTTGAATTTAATCTAAAAAAATAATATAAATGATGCCTTCAACAGATGACAATAAAAGGGTCTGGGCTGCATTTATTGCACTGCTATTCCCTCCCCCATTCCTAGCCCCTAATGTTTGAGCCAAGCTCACCACAGCAGCACCCTTCCTCCAGTTTGGAATGTGAAAGTGGCAGCTGCCAGTACTGCCACTGCTGCTCCATCCTGAGTCATTCAACAGCCCATGACTTCCCTAGAAACTGGAAGCCTCCCCTGTGTGACACACAAAAGGTCCAAGCTGGCTCCACATAGCATTCCACAGCTTGCGTATAAACTCCACTCTCCCAGGAGACAGCGGTGCTACGCTATTGGCATGGCTGCATTGCTGCTTTACAGAGAACCAGTCCTGCTGGCTTTGACCCCCCCCCCTTCTCCCAACGACAGAAGCTGGTTTACCTGGCGCATACACTGCATTGCTGCCAGATAAAAACAAAATTATTTGCTGGTCTTTAGAACACAAAGGGATTATAACCTGGACCTATTTTGTTGAGCAGAGGGTTTGATTTGATCTACACAGACCACTAAATTTTTTTTAAAGCAGCAGTATTTGTTAGACACTGTGTTATTTTGTTTTCAGCAATAACGATTTTCTGACAAAAACACCACTATACCCATTTTTATGTTTGATTGTGCATGCACTAAGTGAACATATTGTTATAATAATGGGTTTCAGACAAATTGAGGATAGCAGAAAAAGTCTTGTACTCCTGCTCCATTGAGGGGAGGAGCAACTGGGTAACTATACACTTGTCGGTCTTAACTCTATTGTGGGTAAACTGATGGAGATGCTAGTCAAAAAGGACCTCGTGAACACAGCAATAGACTCCAGGATAGTAAACAGCATGGTTCACGGCAGGGAGGTCTTATCAGAACAACCTGATAGTATTCTTTGTTTGGGTAACGAGGGTAGTGAATAAGGGCCGTGCTTTGGATTTACTCTACATTGACTTCAGCAAGGCTTTCAACTCAGTGCCTCACAGAAGGTTGCTGAAGAAGCTAAAGGATCTGAGTGCAGTGAAGGACACAGTTAGATAGGTGAGAAACTGGTTGGAACGGAAACAGTAGAGGGTTGTGGTTAGCAGACTCGAATCAGAAGAGAGAGAGGTCACCATAGGGGTGCCACAAGGATTGGTCCTGGGTCCAGTCCTTTTCAGTATGTTCATCTGTGATATAGGAGAAGAAATCCAGGGCAAGATGTTTCTCTTCACAGATGACACTAAGCTCCGTGGCAGGGTAGACAGCGAGGAGGGGGTTGGGGACATGCTGAGAGACTTGCAAAGGCTGGAGAGGTGGTCAGAGGTTTGGTAGTTGAAATTCAGTGCCAAATAGTGCAAGGTGATGCACATAGGGAACAAGAACCTTAGGACAGAGTACTGGTTGGGGGGGAGCTGTGCATAACCTCTGAGGAAAAAGATTTATGGGTCATCATCAGTGACTCCCTAAAACAATCATACCAGTGTAACAAGGCCTACAGTAGGGCAAACAGGATGCTGGGGTGTATACAAAGGAATACTGACAGCAGAAGGAAGGAGGCATTACTACAGTACCTCTCTCTAAATCACTGGTGAGGCCTCACCTGAAGTACTGTGCCCAGTTCTGCAGTCCTCACCAAGGAAAAGATAAGGACATTTTTTGGGACAATGCAAAGTGGGGTGACAAAAATTATTCCGGGCTAGCAGAGCAGATCTCATGAGGATGGGCTCAAGGCACTGAAGATGTACTCACTGGAGGCCAGACAAAAGAGGTGAGATATGATAGAGACCTTGAAGTTCCTGGAAAGAATTAACTAGGTAAACTGCGAAGAACTATAGCATGAATAGCAGATCAAGAACATGAGGGCATGAGTGGAGACTGGCAGGGTGACATTTAAGAAGAAAATGAGAAAGTTTTATTTTACAGAAAGGGTGATGGAGCCATGGAACAATTGATAGCTGATGTGGTGGGTGCCAAAACTATCAATGGTTTTAAACATGGATGGGACAGCATGAAGGGCTTAGTGGTTGCTCAGGGTGATTGCGGTAGGGCAGGGAGCATGGCGGTGAATAGTGTGGATTAGAACCCTGTTTGGAAAATAGGTCCAGGGTTTGTTAGGGTTTATGGGCAGACTGGAGGACCAATGGCCTTTTTTCTGCCAACATTGTCTCTGTTTTTATGTCTCAGAGGTGTGTCACTGTCGGGTCCGATGCAGCTCAGGTTGCTGTGGGCTTGACAGTGACAGCCCAATGATCAGCAACACTGATCATGGCACTGTTCTCTGCTTGCAGGTTGGAAACTTCATGTAGTTGAAAGGAATGAGCCACTCCTATCCCAGAGTGGCTCAATCCTTTCATCTGCATGACACCTCCCAGCAACCAGTTGAGCGACATAATGATCAGCCTTCACCTGGTTCCCCCATGTCCTCTAAAACTTTTACCAACTTTTTAATTGTTGTTCAATGTGCTTCAAATTCTGCCAGTGCACCTCTCTCTCTCTCTCTCTCTGCACCCCTGGTGCTCTTGGTTCATCCTGGGAAATGCTGCTACATTTGGAGGTGGGTTTCTATGCTGGAGGTCAATCTCATCCACATCACTGGCTCTAAAGAGAATGCTACTCCAAAAATCCAGTCCCTAATTTCTTCTCTATTATTTCAGAGGTGGATTTTGCATATGGTGGCAGGGCACCCCCATTTCTGTACATTCACCACCACCCCAGGTCCAGCAGTTGGTGTTGGTTCCCAGTCCTGCCACTGGTGCACATTACTAACCCCTCCAAAAGTCCATCTCAGTACCCCCATCCCCAACTCTTAAAATAAGAAACATAGAAACATAGAAGTTAGCAGATAAGGACCATAAGGCCCATCCAGTCTGCCCATTTCTTTTTCTACCTTATAAATGTGCCATCGGCCTTTGCTCTATCAGCGGCCTATCTATTCATAGTCATTTGTATTGCTCCCTTATGCCTATCCCATGCCTGTTTGAAGCCCTGCACTGTATTCATAGCCACCACTTCTTGTGGTAAGCCATTCCATGCATCCACCACCCTTTCTGTGAAAAAGAATTTCCTCACATTCCCCCTCAATCGGCCTCCCTCTAATCTCATGCTGTGTCCTCTTGTCCTGCTATTTTTCTTATATTTAAACATGTTAGACTCTTTCACCTTGTTTATGCCCTTAAGGTGTTTGAATGCCTCGATCATATCACCCTCCCTCCTTTGCTCAAGGGTATACATATTGAGCTCCGCTAATCTGTCCTCATATGTCTTCTGATGCAGTCCCTGCACCATTTTGGTTGCCCTTCTCTAGACTGCCTCAATTTGGTTAATGTCCTTGTGAAGGTGTGGCCTCCAATACTGCACGCAGTACTCCAGATGGGGCCTAACCAGTGTCTTGTACAGAGGGATTATTACCTCCCTCTTACGACTTGTGATACCCCTACTAATACACCCTAACACCCCCCTAGCCTTACCTACTGCTTTAGAGGTCTGCTTGGATGAGGAAAACAAAACACAATTTCTCACCCTCTGCGTACCCTACCACCCATCTCCCCCCACCCAGTAGTACCCATCTCTGTCCCTTGTAGCAACTCCTCTTGTCCCTCAATGTCGAATCCTTAGTGTGCCTTCAAGCGTTGCTTCTCTGATGGTTGACTGCACAGAAATGAATAGGGCCTATTCATTTCAATGGGTTTTTACTTTAGTTGACAACTTTTTGGTTTTTAAATATTTTACCTACTTTTTTGGTTGAGGTCTTTTTTTAGCCCCACCCTAACGAACCCTATAGGTGTCAACTTTCAAATCCCCCTCAGAATGGGTGTTTACATAGTATGCTGGCATGTGCCGCAAACACCCATTTCAGAGGTGATTTGAATGTTGACACCCACAGTGTTCATCACTGTGGGGCTAAGAAATTCTTTGGCAGAAACAAAGTACGAAGAAATATTAAAAAACAAAAAAGATATGACTTAAAGGAAATTTACCCAATTGAAATGAATGGGAAGTGTGTGCCCATTCATTTCAGTGGTGGAGTTTCTTTAAGTCATAAGTTTTTTTGATTTTTAATATTTTTCATACTTGTTACTGTCAATGTCTATTTTAGTCCCACTCTGACGAACACTATGGGTATCAATGTTCAAATCCCCCCGAAATGGGTGTTTGTGGCCCACACCAGCATACACTGCAAATACCCATTTTGGGGGGATTTGAAAGTTGACATTGGTAGGAGTTGTCAGGGTGGGGCTAACAAAACCTTGACAGAAAAAAGTATGACAAAATATTTAAAAACAAAAAAGTTATGAACTAAATAAAAAAACTGGATCGCTGCCTGTGCAGGGTGTGGGTCACGGCAGGATATAACGTTTCATGAAACCACCAGCCTCTAAAAGTGATGCCACAGCCCAATGATGAGGCTTTCTAAGGCTGGGGATGGAGCAGAAAGGGCTGATTAGGTCCAGACCAAAACTGTGGCTTATGGTGGGCAGGGGAGTGTGTAGCCACTCCTTCTGTTGCTAGGCAGGCATATGGGCTGCCCTTTCTGCCGGCCCGCTGCACTGGAGTTTGGTTTGAAGACCAGGCTCCTACCAGCACATGCCCCTGATCTGCACCCATCTCATCCAACTGCATAGCAGAGCACATGGTCTGGGATCAACTGCGGAGGGATCATGTGTCAGCAGTTGCGGAATCCACTGTGTGCCCCCATGGTGCACATCATGCACATACAGGGCAGTCCACCACTCTTCCTGGCCCTCCTTCTGGGACCTATGCATAAAGGTGTCTCGGTGTAAGAATTTCATTAGGAATATGTTAATTGTTAATTACATGTAGAACATGTTTTGGTCTAGCTCCTATAAAATATTATTAAGCTCCAAAATTCAAGAACTGTCAATATTTTAAGGATCAGAGCTCGAGGAGGGATGTACTAGCCGTGAACTTAGATGCACTGTAGGAGCCCGTATATGTAGATACATGGTTACTAAAACATTTTTAACCAGCCAGTTATTGGCAGTAAGGCTGCAGCTGCCATAAAATATTTAATTGGGCAATATAAAAGAGCTATGAGGTGACTTCCAAGTGGTTTGACACTTGTGCAAAATCATTTGTAAGTCCTGCAAGTCTGAATACTCATTCCCACCTTCTCTCTTGTTATAGATACTGGTAAGTCATTATTTATTAAATTGACATTCCAAAGTATATACTGGTTACATAACAAAATCCAGAAAGGATTTGATTCATGTGGAATCCGGTCACTTTAATCCAAAAGTATTTGAGGGCAACCATCACAGTACGGCCACACCTCCTGAGGAAGAGGCTTGGAGACTCAAAGCATTGGGGCACAGATTTCTGTGAACTGCCACTGAATATGCATTTTGCAGCACATTTGTTGTGAATGTTTTTGGTGGAGGATATGTCACGTTTGTAAGTTACAAGTCTTGTTTTGTGAGGCAGCACCTGGACTTATTAGTGGGCTCCGTGTTTTGTTCTTCCTGCAGAACATCAGGTCTGCCCAGCCCTACCTATCTAATACTGATTGTGAGGGCCCTAGCGGCCCTTCATTCCTCCTTACCCCTCCTTTCTTGCCATGGTATTTACCAGCCTCATATGTCTGTCCCCCCTTCCCAACCATGTTTGCCCTTCCCCCCTCATTGATTATATACAGACTGCGTCTTTTGCAGGCATGGTATTAAGGGTGTATTCCATACTCTGAGCATGGTCAGTGAACACAGGAACACATTTTCTTTGTAGAAAATTCAGTTCTCTGCTCCTCGTGGCTTTCTGGTGCATAGTTAATGGGAAGGATTTCCTGGCAGTGGTAGGGTAGTGGAAGGAGTCCAGAAGGTGCATTGGGAAACAGCTTAGCCTTTTTTACTAAATTTGTGACATTCAAAGCTAGATTCACAAGCAATTGAGTGAGTGGGCAATTGGCAAGATAGAAGGTAGTCCAGCAGGGATTGAGTGTGTGGGTGGCCAGCAAGTTATTGTGTGCTTCGGTGTCCTACCAATGAATAAGCATGTGGAGAGCCAACATAGGTTAGCGTGTGCTTGAACAGGCAGGAAACGAGTATGAGAGCAGCTGACAGACTAATGAACACATGGGAGGTGAGGCAAGTGTAACCCCCCTGCAAATGAGGGTTCCCAAAAGACTTCCAGGAGCTTGCTTGAATGCTCCAAGCCTGAATGGTGTTTGGCATTTAAGCCATTTATCAGTGAGTGTTTTTAGAACCTCTGGTACTGTCTCTTTAAGAGCTGTCTGCTTGCAGACATAATTAGTTTGTATGGGGGACTGTGTGTTTCTTTGATTGAGTACCACTCAAGCTGCTGCCAATTCACTTCATTTTGCAGTCACTAGAGTGCAAAGGGAACCTATCTGAAAGATGTAACTGTTTGCCAGAAATCATTTACAGTAATAATGAAATTACAGTTTGTCTAACCTGATTTCTTTTGCAGTCAGAACAGTGTCTGCCTAGTTCCCCATTCTGGTTTTGAACTGCTGAACTGGACCAATCAGTGTGGGGTAAGCTAGCTCTAAATGGTGCCTTGGACGAATCAGAACTTGGACTCATAATCTGAGCCAGCCACAAGAGGATTGTATGGGCAGTGACTCTGGGAGATGTAGTTTAGACTTCAGTGCCTTTGGACCAACAGCAGCAGTCTATGTGAGTGACAGCCAATCCAGTCAAGAACTGGGAGGAACTCAAAGGAAGTGCCCGGTTTTGTCGGGTTGGAGTTTCAGTTGAGCTTTGGCAGTGAAGAAGGAAGGAGCCCTGTGCTTTTCAGTGTGCAGTTTTAGTCAAAAACGTGTGTAAGGCCCAGAGTTCGGTCTGCAGCTTGTGTAACAGCTTGTTAGGACTGAATCCGTCCTGTGAAAAGAATCAAAGGATCTCTGAAGAGTAGAAACGAGGCTCACCCTGTAGAAGACTGGAAGAATTGCTGAAAATTGCACTCGGTCTGTCAGGAACTGAATCTGCTGTGTGTTCTCCGGTATTGTGCAGTAATTGCGATCGGATACAGATGCAGCCTGCCTGGTATAGTGCGTTCTTTATATGGATGTGTGAAGAGGTTTGTGTACCTCAAGTGAGCCCTGCTGACATTGAAGGACCCTATCTTATTTGGAGGTCGGAGTACTAATTCAGGGTCGCTCTCCTGTTGAATTGCCACATTAAATCCAAATGGAATTACTGTACTGCTGACTGTTTAATTCTCCTTTCTCTGTGTGAAAGGGCCCCTACCAGCCGCCACGGTTTGGACTAGCCACTAGGCTTGGGTACCCAGGGACAGTAACTGATAGGGATAGGCCTGTGCACAGAGCCATAGGTAGATTATTAGAGTGATAAGCTAATTAACCTGATTTCCCCTGTCCTTGTTATATCCCCTAAATAAATCAGAGCTGCTTGTTTCAGCAAAGTTATACTGCCTGAGGTATTTGTCTATGTTAAAGTACTGTACTGTGATTGTTGCACTGTATCTCATTTCACAGGAGGTCCTAGTGGAACCAGACCTGGGGGTAAGTGTATACTGTAAAGGTAATTCTGATATATTGTGTGGGCCACTAGTGGGAAGAAAGGGGTTGCAGTGTCCCAGAGGGCTGTGACCAAGTTAGTTTAACTATTGCAAACCCTGACCTCTGGGTGGAGGCACCCGCCATTGGATCCAGGCCCCTCAACCTGTTAGTGGCAAATCAGGCAGGGGTAGTAGCCCTGGGATAGCGCATCTAGGGTTACATCTTGGAGGCTCACCGCTGGGATTGTGTGTCCTCTAGTGGCCATATTTACGAACCACTGTTAAGAAAAAATGGGTACCCGGACAGAAGTGGCTGTGCACCGCTGGTGGAGGGTGTACTGGGAGGAGATCACCCCAAAATGCTATGCTTATCCTGGACATCCCTGGGTATCACTACGGACACTGTGCAGGGAGTACTTTCCAAGGTGGAAGGTTTACAAACCCTGTGGTGGTGGGTCGGCATGCTAATCTGCTCACCCACACTTTCCTGGCCCTAGTAGAGTTTAAGGATCCCATAGATAGCTCCAAAGTGCCACAGACCATTACCCCAGAGGGAGCCCTCACTGCTTGGAGAGTGATAACTAAGGACAGTAAAGACCCGGGGGGGAATCAGCCCCCACCACTATCTGAAACCTTTGAGGAGAAATTTGCTGAATGGTTGCTGGGAGAGGGGAAAACTGTGGAGGACTTGAAGAAACTATTCTTGCCACCTGGGGGTGTTCCTCCCCCAACACCCTCTCCTGCTCCAGTGCCCGTAATGGTGGCTGAACCAATGCAGACTCCTATTTCTGTACCTGCCATTAGTCACGACTCTTACCGAAGGTTGAGGATCTTTTCTGGCACCCTCCCCACCCCCAAAGGGGAGGATGACTGGGAGACCTGGATAGACTATGTTGCCCCAGTGCTAGAAGAATGGCAATGCTCGGAAGGGGAAAAGCTAAAGAGGGTTAGTGAGAGCCTCAAGTCCTGCCCTGGCTACCATCCGCTAAATGGGCCAGTAACCCTGAAGCGACTGCACAGGCCTATCTTGAGGCCTTGGAGAATGTGTATGGGAGCCCAGATTCTGATGAGGACCTATGGTGAGAGTAAGAAATGCACAACAGTACCAAGGGAGTTGTTGTCTGTGTATGTCTCTCGGCTGGAAAAATTGTTGCAAGAATGCCTCAGAAAGGGTAGTTTGCCAGCGATTGAACTGGACCAACCAGACTGGACAGAACTTAAGTCTGCCCCTTCTCAGAACTGCTGTTGCTTCAGTTACGCCTGGCAAATCGACTGGAATCCCACCCTCCTATGATGAGTTAATGAGAGAAATTGAGGAGTTGAGAAAGGCGACCTCGGGAGGTACCTGCACCAACAGCTGTGGCTACGACCGAGTGACTGAGGGTGACCCATCAAGTGAAGTTCAGGGCAGAGGTTGACAGTAAATGAGTGCTCTGACAAGGAAAAAGATATGCCACAATGGGGCGAACTGTTGAGAGAGATCCGGGAATTCAAAAACAGTCCCTTTATGAAGGCCACGCCTGCAAGTACGGGCCCTGACCTATATCCGACTGTATCTGCTATGGGGTGGGGGTACCCACCCATGTATCTCCTGCTGATAACAGCTCCAAACTCAATTCCTTGACCATGGAAGTGGAGAAACTGACGAGATGTCTCCAAATGCTTATCACGCCAAGACAGAGATGGCACCCAGGTTTCCAGTTAGTAATACCCGCCCTGGCTCCCAGTGTGGTGCCTCGGCCAGCTCAAACTCCAGAAAGTATGTTTTGCTATAATTGTGGGAAAGATGGGCACATGAAAAGGGAATGCCAGTCCCCAAAAGACACTGACAAAGTTGCATATAGGCTACAAGGAGAGCTTGGAGAAGAAATCAGTGGTTAAGAGGTACGACATGATCCCAGTGAGGGCACCAAAATGCTAATTCACGTCCTTTTGTGGCAAGGTCAGTTGCCCAGGCCCCCACTACCGCCTCTCCAGACTGGTCCAGAATAGTGGGTCCCTCCATGGAGACCACTGTAAAGGTGAATGGAGTGTCTACAAGAGCTGTATTAGACAGTGGCTCCCAAGTGACAATTATGTTCCAGGATTGGTATCAGAAGCATTTGTCAGACGTCACTTACAACCATTAGAAGGACTGCATGTATGGGGTTAATGGAGAAGGCCTACCCCTATTCCGGTATATCCGATTTGGCTGTCTTTCCCCACCTCCGTGGCTGGAGTGGCCGAACAAGTAGAGACCCTAGCCTTAGTGTGTCCCCCACTGGACTGTATGATGGTGTCCCTTTGTTGATTGGAACAAATGCTCATATGTTCGGAAGGCTGGCACAGTTGTGTTATGAAAAACAGGGTCAAAGACTAGTAGAGCTTTAAGAGTTCCGGCTTTAATTAAGAAGGCCTATGAGGCACAGAGAGATGCTGAAAAAACAGAACCAGAGGAACCGGTCGGAATTGTATGGAAGAAGGATCCTGAGTCTCTGATCCTGGCGCCAAATGCCCAGTGTACCTTACAGGGAGAGGTCCATATCAGAAAGGATGTTAAGAATAAAATATTAATGTTGGATGCACCAGGCGATGGAAAATTGCCAGAGGGACTGCTGGTCAAGCCTAGTATTTTGCCGCTAGAGCCCATGCTTATGCCAGAAGGGTAATGGTCCAAGTTCATAATGTGTCTGAAAGAGACATTCGAGTAAACAGAGGTTGCATCCTGGCTAATGTGCATTGTGCAGACACTGCAGTGCTACCCAGCAGCAAGAGTTCAAGGAAGAATGACAGAGTAACGCCTGACTTGTTTGATTTCGCGACTCCGCTGCCAGCTGAATGGAAAGTGAGGATCAGTGAGAAGCTTGCCCAGAGAGACCAGGTGTTTTCTTTAAAGGAATGGGATGTAGGATGCGTGCAAGGAGCTGAGCACAATATCCGCTGCATGACGAAAAGACCATTTCGTGAGAGGTCTCGACGCCTGGCACCTGCTGACATAGATGATGTGAGACGCATCTGCAAGAGATGTTAGCTGCTGGTATTACAAGAATCCAGAAGCCCTTATGCTTCCCCCATTGTGGTAGTGAGGAAAAAGAATGGAACAGTAAGGATGTGTGTGGATTATCGCACCTTAAACCGGCGGACTATCCCTGATCAGTACACAATGCCCCGCATTCAGGATGCTTTGGACTGCCTAAACGGGAGCAAGTGGTTCTCTGTGCTGGATCTCCGCAGTGGGTACTACCAGATCCCGATGGCCCCAGAGGACCATGAGAAGACGGCCTTTATCTGTCCGCTTGGCTTCTATGAATTCATGAGGATGCCTCAAGGGATTTCAGGTGCCCCAGCCACTTTTCAACGATTGATGGAGCGTGCAGTGGGGGACATGAACTTACTAGAGTGCCTGGTATACCTAGTTGATGTTATTGTGTTTGGCAGTTCACTGGAGGAACATGAGAGCAGATTATTTAAGGTATTGACCACTGGAGGACTTTGGCCTTAAACTGTCCATTGATAAGTGTCAATTCTTTCAAACATCAGTAAAGTATGTGGGACATAGTATCCACCGAGGGAATAGACCGACCCAAGTAAAGTTGAGGCCTTGACCACCTGGCCACAGCCCAAAATCTAAAAGAACTGCAAAGATTCCTGGATTCTGTGGTTATTATCGGCGCTCATCAAGGACTATTCAAGAGTGATCCGCCTTTACTTAACCTTACTCAAGGGTATCCCCAACCCACAAAAAATACCAAAAGTCAGCGTCCCTCAAGACTGAAAGAATGTATTTTCATCCGAGTGAAGTATTTGGGGCCCGCTGGACTCCTGATTGTGAGACTGCTTTTCATGAGATCATATATCAACTTACCCATGCTCCAGTGCTGGCCTATGCCGATCCAAGAAAACCTTACGTCCTGCACACTGATGCTAGCTTGCAAGGGTTGGGGGCTGTGTTGTACCAAGAGCACGAGAATGGCCTGAGACCAGAGGCCTTTGCCAGTAGAAGCCTGACCCCATCCGAAAAGAACTATCCTGTACATAAGTTAGAGTTCCTAGCTTTGAAGTGGGCTATTGTTGACCAATTCCATGAGTACTTGTATGGGGCTAAATACTAGTAAAACTGACAATAATCCTTGACCTATGTGCAGACCTCAGCTAAGTTGGATGCCACTGGCCATAGGTGGCTTTCTGCATTATCTACATATGACTATGCTCTCGAATACCGGCAGGTCTGAACCACATAGATGCTGATGCTCTCTCCGAGGCCTGTTCCCCAGAATGATTGGGTCCGATTGGCAGAACCTGACATTGCGGCACTCTGCCGAAGTTTGACAGGGAGGAACAAATGTCCACGGACGAGTGGACTGCATGGTGGATTGCTTGGGAGCCTCTGAGAATTGCATACCTGCTGCTTATTGCCACTTTTCTGCAATAGACATTGGTGCACTGCCTCAGCTGGACAATGACAGTATTCAGCGGGCTCAACTCGCGATCCCATGATCAAAGCAGCTTTAGAAGCCCTCTATGCAGGAAAAGATGTGTCCAAATTACGCTCCACTGATTTGAGAACTGCACTGTTATACAAAGAAGGTCCTAAGTTGAAACTGATCAATAAACTGTTATACAGAGAAACAGTAGACAGAGGGGACAAGTAGACAAACAACAACTAGTGCTGCCCACTGCCTTTGAGACTCAGTACTGAGGTCCTTGCACAACCACATGGGTCACCTTGGTATAGACAGAACACTTGACTTGGTGGATCCAGATTCTATTGGCCTAAGATGGGGGTGCTGATGAGCAACACATTCGAACTTGTAGTCGCTGCTTACAGAGGAAAGTTTGCCCCAGAGGGCTGCCCCTTGTTAACATCACCACCAGTGCACCCATGGAGCTGGTCTGTATTGATTTTCTGAGTTTGGAGTCAGATCAAAGAAATATCAGTAATGTGCTGGTGGTCACTGACCATTTCATAAGATATGCCCAAGCTTTCCCACCAAAGACCAGAAAGCATCCACTGTGGCCAAAGTACTTGTAGAAAACTTTTGTTCACTATGGGGCTCCACAAAGAATCCATTCTGATCAAGGAGAGACTTTGAGAGTCGCCTGATCAAAGAGATGCTTTCTCTGTGGGGAGTGCAAATCCAGAATCACTCCTTACCACCCCCAGGGGACCCACAGCCTGAACGTTCAACCGACTTTGCTAGATATGCTAGGCACCCTGCACCCAAAGGACAAGCCTAGATGGAGCCAACAAATTAGCACCCTGGTACATGCTTATAACTGCACCAAAAGTGATGCCACTGGATTCTCCCCTACCGCCTGATGTTTGGAAGAGAAGCTCGACTACCAGTAGATGTGTGTTTTGGGGTCTCTCCTGATGGGGTTCAAGCTGACAACTATTTACAGTATGTGCAAAGTTAAAGGCCCAGCTAACTCATGCGCACAACTGGCTCAAACCATGGCTGCCAAAAGAAATCTGGCCAACAAAGAAAGGTATGATAAAAGGTGAAAGCACAGGAACTCCAGGAGGGAGATCGGGTATTGCTAAGAAATCTGGGACTGCATGGCAAGCACAAGATTGCTGACAGATGGCACCATCTCCCTCACATTGTAGTGGGCAAACTAGATGATCTGCCAGTGTACAAAGTAAGGCCTGAGAATAATTCAAAAGATGTAAAAACAATGCATAGAAATCATTTACTGCCCATTGGACAAATCTTAATTGAGTCTGAGCCCTAGAAGATGCCCCTCTGGACCAGTGACTAGAGCTGCTGCTAAGAAAAGATCAAGAAAGTCTGCACCTACAGAAGCAAAGTTAAAGTGTTCCCTCCACAAGTCCCAGTTGAGCATGACTGTCAGTCCATATCGGAAGAAAGTGAGAGTGACTTTGAGTACTATCCTTCTTACGAACTGAGTCAATTGTTTCGGGCAATCCCTAGTCAATACTGGAGATGAAGCTGGGCCTTCTGGACTGTCTAAGCCCCAGCTTCATCCCTGGAGCCAATGCTCCCAGAAAGTGAAGTGCAAAGCATCAGATCAGATGAAATGGAATCATTGTGCATGGTTGAACTGTTTGAGCTTTCAGGGAGGAAAATGATAGATTGGGGCAGACTGGTGATACACCCAACAAGAAGAGTATTTTGAGTGCCCTGACAGTCCACTGCCAGTGTCCAAGCTCTCCATGCAGAGCCAAATGTTGTGGACTCAGAAACTGTAACTCCTGGAGCTGAAAGTGCCCCAAGTTCTAGCCTCTCTACCCCCATGGAGACTCCTGACAAGTGAGGACAATGCTGAAAATGAGGCTCAGATGCAGAGACTATAACAGTTCCCCAGAAAGACTGGTCGAGCTGTAAAGCCTGTGGTGCACCTCAGTTATGATTCACTTGGGAGGCTTGGACTTGCCTCAATGTTGTCCATAAAGGAGTGTATGTGTCCCCGAGCTCATTGCCCAAACTGAGCATCAGTGCTAACTCCAAGTTACTTGTGTTGCCCTCTATGTAGGTGCCCTTGCCCCATCCAGCCCCAAGGTAACTGATAGGAACGCCCCTCTCAGGTTTCATGTACAAGAGGTAATAACTTGAGTTATGGTACAATGTGTATGTATTACTGTGTAAGAGTGACGTACTGCAATGTTTCAGAAATGTGTTCTTGGTAAAATGATATATTGACTGATGATTACATGTGCGAGCCTAATGCAAATGTATATGGTTGCAGTTGAAACTTATGGGTACTTACTTGACGCGACGCCAAGCTTTCCCAGGCCAGGAAGGTGTAACCCCCTGCAAATGGGGGTTCCCAAAAGACTTCAGGAGCTTGCTTGAATGCTCCAAGCCTGAATGGTGTTTGCATTTAAGCCATTTATCAGTGAGTGTTTTTAGAACCTCTGGTACTGTCTCTTTAAGAGCTGTCTGCTTGCTACATAATTAGTTTGTATGGGGACTGTGTGTTTCTTTGATTGAGTACCACTCAGCTGCTGCCAATTCACTTCATTTTGCAGTCACTAGGAGTGCAAGGAACCTATCTGAAAGATGTAACTGTTTGCCAGAAATCATTTACAGTAATAATGAAATTACAGTTTGTCTAACCTGATTTCTTTTGCAGTCAGAACAGTGTCTGCCTAGTTCCCATTCTGGTTTTGAACTGCTGAACTGGACCAATCAGTGTGGGGTAAGCTAGCTCTAAAATGGTGCCTTGGACGAATCAGAACTTGGACTCATAATCTGAGCCAGCCACAAGAGGATTGTATGGGCAGTGACTCTGGGAGATGTAGTTTAGACTTCAGTGCCTTTTGGACCAACAGCAGCAGTCTATTGTGAGTGACAGCCAATCCAGTCAAGAACTGGGAGGAACTCAAAGGAAGTGCCGGTTTTGTCGGTTGGAGTTTCAGTTGAGCTTTGGCAGTGAAGAAGGAAGGAGCCCTGTGCTTTTTCAGTGTGCAGTTTTAGTCAAAAACGGTGTAAGGCCCAGAGTTCCGGTCTGCAGTTGTAACAGCTTGTTAGGACGAATCCGTCCTGTGAAAAGAATCAAAGGATCTCTGAAGAGTAGAAACGAGGCTCACCCTGTAGAAGACTGGAAGAATTGCTGAAAATTGCACTCGGTCTGTCAGGAACTGAATCTGCTGTGTGTTCTCCGGGTATTGTGCAGTAATTGCGATCGGGATACAGATGCAGCCTGCCTGGTATAGTGCTGCTCTTTATATGGATGTGTGAAGAGGTTTGTGTACCTCAAGTGAGCCCTGCTGACATTGAAGGACCCTATCTTATTTGGAGGTCGTGAGTACTAATTCAGGGTCGCCCCTGTTGAATTGCCACATTAAATCCAAATGGAATTACTGTACTGCTGACTGTTTAATTCTCCTTTCTCTGTGTGAAAGGGCCCCACCAGCTGCCACGGTTTGGACTAGCCACTAGGGCTTGGGTACCCAGGGACAGTAACTGATAGGGATAGGCCTGTACAGAGCCATAGGTAGATTATTAGAGTGATAAGCTATTAACCTGATTTCCCCTGTCCTTGTTATATCCCCCTAAATAAATCAGAGCTGCTTGTTTCAGCAAAGTTATACTGCCTGAGGTATTTGTCTATGTTAAAGTACTGTACTGTGATTGTTGCACTGTATCTCATTTCACAGGAGGTCCTAGTGCCGGAACCAGACCTGGGGGTAAGTGTATACTGTAAAGGTAATTCTGATATATTGTGTGGGCCACTAGTGGGAAGAAAGGGGGGTTGCAGTGTCCCAGAGGGCTGTGACCAAGTTAGTTTAACTATTGCAAACCCTGACCTCTGGGTGGAGGCACCCGCCATTGGATCCAGGCCCCTCAACCTGTTAGTGGCAAATCAGGCAGGGGTAGTAGCCCCTGGGATAGCGCCATCTAGGGGTTACACAAGGAATGAGGGGGTGAGGTTCTGAGAGAGAGTACAGGCAGGCAGGAAACAAGCGTGTGGACAAGTGGTGCAGTGGCTGGCCGGGTATAAGCATGTGTGCACTGCATGAGAGTGTGCAGGCAGGTGGAAAACAAGCATGTCAAAGGATGGCAGGGAGGATATGAGCACATTGACTATGGGCTGACAGGCGAATAACAAGCATTTGTCAATGCCAAATGTTTGCTTGCTGGTATTAGCACCAGAAATGCAGTAGTTAGACAGATGCACAATAGGAATGGCAGCGAAGTACTGAACTTCACGCCAACCTCACCTTCATCCTGCAGAGATGGACAGGCATTGGGGTATGCATTTGGGTTGTCGCCCATAATGTTCATGCCATTTCACCTCACCCTATCCTGCAGACACTAACAAGTGTTGAGGTGTGCCTTGGGGTGTTCAGCTTTACCGTCACCCCACTCCATAAGGACATATGCTGAAATGGATGCAATATATAATGGGGTGAACTCTGGGGCCAAAGAGTCCAAGGCACAGCTCGATGCCTGTCAGGGGCTGCAGTGTGGGGGGGGGTGGATTGGCATGAGCATTACACTTGGCAATCCAAAGGCACACCCCTGATGCCTGTCAGTCTGTACAGGGACAGACGTTATGGTTAGAAACCATAACGCCCTGGGCATTTGTTGGTATTTGCAATGCAAATGTTCAGCATAGCCATTTTGTGGCCCCCATCTCATGAAAGCATTTGGGACCTCTTCTTATGAACAGTGGCACTGTGATTTTGTCAATGTGTCCCGAAATTTGACACAGCAACTGTGCCATTGTGCGCTAGATGTACGAAAACACAGACTGGGCAGCATGTAAAGAATGACAGCGGAACCATTCATAGGGAGGTGTTGAAAATCTGTAGCGAAAATATTAAAAATGCTCAAACTTCTGAGCATACGTGGAAACTGTGCAACGTATGCATGTAACACAGTCATTTAGTGGAATTATTTCACCAAATTTTCAACATAGGCATTTTGTGACCTCTGCTCATGAACACTGTCACTATGATTTTTTGAATCTGTCCCGAGCATTGATTTCCCACAGCAACTGTGGTATTCTGCGGAAGATGTATAAATGCATATTTTAGGCAGTATATGAAAAATGACAGCTGTACTGTTCATAACGAAGTCAGAAAAAATGACAATGTTGAAAATCTGGAGTCAAAATACTACAAATTTACAGAGTTACAAGGATGCGTGAAAACTGCACAACGCACACTCGTAACAGTCAATTTATGGACATTTGTTACCAAATTTGCAACACAGGCATTTTAGGACCTCTGCTCATGAACAGAGTCACTATGATTTTACATATGAACATATATATGAACATACGAATCTGCCAGCAGAACACACCAATCGGTCTATGTAAGCCTGCCCAAGTGTGCAGCTAGCACCCTAGATTGCAGCTGCCCCAATCTCCTCCCCCTCATTTCCTCCCCGCGCTTGTCCCAGCCCCTGCCCCCGACTCTTCCTCTTGCTTTATCCCGCTCCTCCTTAAAGCTATTGACTGTCCTACACGTTACCACCCCCCTCTGGCAGTGCATTCCAAGTAGACACCACCATCTCAGAGAAGTAGTGCCTCCTCATTTCCCTCTTGAAACGTTCCCCTTCCAACCTTAGTCCGTGCCCCCTTGTCTTTCTTCCACTCCTCAGTTTAAACACCCCCTTCAGTGCTAGGTTTATTTACCCCCTCAGGTATTTAAACGCTTCAGTCATATCCCCCCTATCCATCCTCTCTTCCAATGTGTACATGTTCAGGTCCTTCAGCCTAACTTCATATTTCTCTCCTTCCATCCCCTTTAACATTTTTCTTGCCCTCCTTTGCACCCTCCAGTAACTTTATATCTCTCCTCAGGTATGGCCTCCAGTATTGCAAACAGTACTCTAGGTGTGGTGTGACCAATGATCTGTAGAGAGGTAGGATCACATCCCTGTGTCTAGATGAGAACCCCCTTGCAATGCACCCCAGCATTCTGTTTGCCTTCACTGCTGCTTTCCTGCACTGGGCCAAGCTGTTCATGCTCCCAGTTACCAACACCCTTAGGTCCTTCTCCTCCTCTGTAATCCCCAACCAATCTTCTGGTTCTTAGCCCTGAAGTGCATCACCTTACACTTCTTTTTACTGAATCCTAGCTGCCACTCCACCGACCATGTCTCTAATTTGGTTAGGTCCCCCTGCAGTTTTTCCCATACGTCCTCTTCATCCACCACCACCCCCAATTTGGTATAATGTATGAACAGACTAATCCTGCTCCCCACTCCATGTGCTATATCAGAGATAATAAGTCCAAATAGTACCGGACTCAGCACTGACCCCTGCGGCACCCCGCTTGTCACTGCTCTGGGTGCCAAGAGCTACCCCACCACCACCACCCTCTGCACTCTCCCCTCTAACCAGTTCTCTATCCATTTAGTCAGACCACCTTCCACCCATACCCCTCCTTCTCCTCACTCTTCTCCTTGGCCTGTGTCCCTCCTCCCAGTAGTCTGCACCCTTTCTCCTCCTTATTCTTACTGGGTGGTGGTGCCTTCTGTATTACACTCAGACCACTCTACCCGCCCCCTTCCAGGGTTAATATGCCTCCGTTTTACCTATATCTAGGGGGTGATCTCATTAGGCTCCCCTGTCCAGACCTTTCTACCAACCTCAGTCTTTTGGCCACCCTCCCACTAGTTTAAATTCACTTTAGTAGAGACATACCCCTCTAATCCTGCCCTTAATACTCCCCTCCCCTTCCTGCTCAAGTGTACTCTGTCCCCTGCGTACAAGTCTCTATTCCCCACAGACCCTAGCCCATTTAGTCACTAACCCATAATTTTTGGTGTGGCACCATTTCCTCAACTACTCGTTGAACTCCTCAATCCTACCCTTCCTCCCCATGCTTGCACATGGTACCGGCAGTACCTCCAAGAATGCCACCGACTCCCCCACCCCCTCACACTGCCTGCCCAACTACTTGAACCTCCCCCTCACTACTTCCACTGTCTCCCCCGCCAAGTCGTTTGTACACACATGCAACACCAAATGAGGCTTCTTCCTCCCCCTCGCTGCGCACTTGAGCAGTGCCTGCCCTGCCTCTACTGCAGTCAACCTGGGGATAGCTTCAACTCAAATACGGTTGTGCCTTCCCCCCTTCCATCCCATCTCACCCCTTTCGGTATAGAATCCCCCAGGATAAGTACTCCCCTGTCTCTAACCCCTTTTCCCTTCTAATGCCCCTTCCACTACCCCAGTATTCATTCTACCCTGCCCCCTACCCCCGCCAGTTGCACCCTGTGTGACGTCTGTATCTGTACCCCTACTTCCACCTCATCCCTTTTCTCTGCCTTATTCCTCCCATCCCCCCTTGAACCCCTTCCCAGCCTGACTACTTCCTACTGGGCTTCACATGTAAACCTCTCCTCCTCCCCATCTCCCCTGCTGATTTCCAACCCCTCTACTATCCTCGCTGTTGTCGATTTAGAGCCCCCATTCCCTTCTACCCCGATAGTGATGCCCTTCCCATCCTTCCCCCTTCCAGTAGCCTTCTCTGCTCCAGTCACTGCCCCCTCCTTCCTTAATAGCCCCTTCTACCCTTTCATCCTCATTATCTCTTCCACTACCTGTTGCCATTCCTCTCATGCCCTGCTTGTCCTCCCCCTTCAGTATGTTCCTGCTCCCCCACAGCAGAGGTTCAAATCTATTCCTAGTCAATAGCCCTCCCACATCTCTTCCCTTATCGGATCCCCCACTTGTTCCCTCCATGCCACCCTGGTCCCACACCTGATCCTCCTGCCCACAGTCATCTGCTCTCTCTCCCCGTACTCCTCGTGGTCTCTTCCTCCCCCATCAGGAGGCCTCCCCTCGCCTCGGCCACCCCTCCTTCTCCTCTCTTTTCTGTTAGTGCCTCTGATACTGGGGTCGGTTTCATCCCTTTTGTTCTTCCTCTGTCCCCTTGCCATCCTCTTTCCCCCCAGCCAGGATGCCTATCATACTCATCTGCCCTGCCAGTTAGACTCTCCTAACCTCCACAGTTCCTCCCTCAAATTAGCCAGTCATCTACAGACTATACACCCCCCATCCTCCAAGCCCAGTCCAGGATCATGGCAAACCCACACCCTGTACACCCCACCACCCTTCCAAAGATGCCCGCCATATTGACATGTGGCACCTGTCCCATTTTGGACCCATCTTATGTTACGGGCTCTTACTCACAGGTTCTGTACCCTACTACGACTGTTAGGCCCCTATTTTCTCAAATTTCTGTTCCCTCCCCCCACACTAGTCCCCCTACTGCCCCTTGCCAACTGGGTTAATTCAGTCTCAAATCTCATCCATTAGATACTGTATTACTGTAGCAATCCTAAAGTCTCCTTGTCCATTTTTCACCTTTCAGCTACCATACTTTTTGTTCTCAGATCTCATATAGTTTCACTTAGCCCAGTTAGAAATCCTATTGCACTCCAAGTATTATTCTGCTCAGAGAAATAAGCAGAACAAATAAATATGTATTATTACAGCAATCCTAACAGTATAGCTCAGTACTTAGCTCAGTTAGAAAAATAAACAGAACAACTTAATCTGTATTATTACAGCAATCCTAAAAGTATCAAATCATTGATTTGTCTCCACTCAGAGATCCTGCTGTAATACAGGACCACAGAGGACACTGGGCGGGAGGGTGGGCAACTGTAAAGTCCTCGCAGAGCTCCATTGAGCTCGCTCACTCCCTCTCTCACTCGCTCATTCTATTTCTCCCGACACTGCAGGCTGCCCTTTTGTACTGGGCTCCTGCCTGCATTGGCACCTTTTTCTGCCTACAAAGAAATCTGCAGCAGTCCCAACAGAGCTCTGTTGAGCTCGCTCACTCCCCCTCTCTCTCACTCACTCATTCTGTTTCTCCTGGCACTGCAAGCTGCTCTTTTGTACTGGGCTCCTGCCTGCATTGGTACCTTTTTCTGTACACAAATAAATCCATAGCAGTCCCTACAGAGCTCTGTTGAGTTTGCTCACTCCCCCCTCTCACTTGCTCGTTCTGTTTCTGCCAGCGCTGCAGGCTGCCCTTTTGTACTGAGCTCCTGCCTGCTTTGGCGCCTTTTTCTGCCCACAAAGAAGTTCACAGCTGTCCCGACAGAGCTTCGTTGAGGTTGCTCACTCCCCCTCTCTTACTCACTCATTCTGTTTCTCCATGTACTGCAGGCTGCCCTTTTGTACTGGGTACCTGCTTGCATTGGCGCCTTTTTCTGCCCACAAAGAAGTTCACAGCAGTCCCGACAGAGCTCAGTTGAGCTCGTTCACTCTCCCTCTCTCACTCGCTTGTTCTGTTTCTCCCAGCGCTGCAGGCTGCCCTTTTGTACTGGGCTTCTGCCTGCATTGGCGCCTTTTTCTGCCCACAAAGAAGTTCACAGCAGTCCCAACAGAGCTCCATTGAGCTCGCTCACTCCCTCTCTCTCCTCATTCTGTTTCACCCGGCACTGTAGGCTGCCATTTTGTACTGGGCCCCTGCCTCCGTTGGCACCTTTTTCTGCCCACAAAGAACTCTGCAGCAGTCCCGACAGAGCTCTGTTGAGCTCGCTCACTCCCCCCTCTCACTAACTCGTTCTGTTTCTCCAAGCGCTGCAGACTGCCCTTTTTACTGGGCCCCTGCCTGCATTGATGCCTTTTTTCTGCCGCAAAGAAATCCGCAGTAGTCACGACAGAGCTCCATTGAACTTGCTCACTCCCCCTCCCTCACTCGCTCGTTCTGTTTCTCCTGGTGCTGCAAGCTGCCCTTTTGTACTGGATTCATGCCTGCGTTGGTGCCTTTTTCTGCCCACAAAGAAATTCACAGCAGTCCCGACAGAGCTCCATTGAGCTCGCTCACTCCCCCTCTCTTACTCACTCATTCTGTTTCTCCATGCACTGTAGGCTGCCCTTTTGTACTGGGTACCTGCTTGCATTGGCGCCTTTTTCTGCCCACAAAGAAGTTCACACCAGTCCCGACAGAGCTCCGTTGAGCTCGTTCACTCTCCCTCTCTCACTCGCTCGTTCTGTTTCTCCCAGCGCTGCAGGCTGCCCTTTTGTACTGGGCTTCTGCCTGCATTGGCACCTTTTTCTGCCCACAAAGAAGTTCACAGCAGTCCCGACAGAGCTCCACTGAGCTTGCTCACTCCCTCTCTCTCACTCACTTGTTCTGTTTCTCCCAGCACTGCAGGCTGCCCCTTTGTACTGGGCTCCTGCATGTGTTGCCTTTTTCTGCCCACAAAGGAAACGACAGCAGTCCCAACAGAGCTCCACTGAGCTCGCTCACTCCTCCTCTCTCACTCACTCACTCACTCATTCTGTTTCACCCGGCACTGTAGGCTGCCATTTTGTACTGGGCCCCTGCCTCCGTTGGCACCTTTTCCTGCCCACAAAGAACTCTGCAGCAGTCCCGACAGATCTCTGTTGAGCTCGCTCACTCCCCCTCTCTCACTAACTCATTCTGTTTCTCCCAGCACTGCAGGGTGCGCTTTACTGGGCCCTGCCTGCATTGATGCCTTTTTCTGCATAAAGAAATCCGCAGCAGTCATGACAGAGCTCCGTTGAACTTGCTCACTCCCCTCCCTCCTCACTCACTCGCTCATTCTGTTTCTCCCGGTGCTGCAAGCTGCCCTTTTGTACTGGATTCCTGCCTGCGTTGGTGCCTTTTTCTGCCCACAAAGAAATTCACAGCAGTCCCGATAGAGCTCCGTTGAGCTCGTTCACTCTCCCTCTCTCACTCGCTCGTTCTGTTTCTCCCAGCGCTGCAGGCTGCCCTTTTGTACTGGGCTTCTGCCTGCATTGGCGCCTTTTTCTGCCCACAAAGAAGTTCACAGCAGTCCCGACAGAGCTCCATTGAGCTCGCTCACTCCCCTCTCTCACTTGCTCATTCTGTTTCTCCCAGCACTGCAGGCTGCCCCTTTGTACTGGGCTCCTGCATGTGTTGCCTTTTTCTGCCCACAAAGGAAACGACAGCAGTCCCAACAGAGCTCCACTGAGCTCGCTCACTCCTCCTCTCTCACTCACTCACTCATTCTGTTTCACCCGGCACTGTAGGCTGCCATTTTGTACTGGGCCCCTGCCTCCATTGGCACCTTTTTCTGCCCACAAAGAACTCTGCAGCAGTCCCGACAGATCTCTGTTGAGCTCGCTCACTCCCCCTCTCTCACTAACTCATTCTGTTTCTCCCAGCGCTGCAGGCTGCGCTTTTTACTGGGCCCCTGCCTGCATTGATGCCTTTTTTCTGCCGCAAAGAAATCCGCAGCAGTCACGACAGAGCTCCGTTGAACTTGCTCACTCCCCCTCCCTCACTCACTCGCTCATTCTGTTTCTCCCGGTGCTGCAAGCTGCCCTTTTGTACTGGATTCCTGCCTGCGTTGGTGCCTTTTTCTGCCCACAAAGAAATTCACAGCAGTCCCGACAGAGCTCCGTTGAGCTCGTTCACTCTCCCTCTCTCACTCGCTCGTTCTGTTTCTCCCAGCGCTGCAGGCTGCCCTTTTGTACTGGGCTCCTGCATGTGTTGGCGCCTTTTTCTGCCCACAAAGGAAACGGCAGCAGTCCCGACAGAGCTCCACTGAGCTTGTTCACTCCCCCTCTCTCACTCACTCACTCACTCATCCTGTTTCACCCAGCACTGTAGGCTGCCATTTTGTACTGGGCCCCTGCCTCCATTGGCACCTTTTTCTGCCCACAAAGAACTCTGCAGCAGTCCCGACAGAGCTCTGTTGAGCTCGCTCACTCCCCCTCTCTCACTAACTCGTTCTGTTTCTCCCAGCACTGCAGGCTGCTCTTTTTACTAGGCCCCTGCCTGCATTGATGCCTTTTTTCTGCCGCAAAGAAATCCGCAGCAGTCACGACAGAGCTCCGTTGAACTTGCTCACTCCCCCTCCCTTACTCGCTAATTCTGTTTCTCCCGGTGCTGCAAGCTGTCCTTTTGTACTGGATTCCTGCCTGCGTTGGTGCCTTTTTCTGCCCACAAAGAAATTCACAGCAGTCCCGACAATGCTCCATTGAGCTCGCTCACTCCCCCTCTCACTCGCTCGTTCTGTTTCTCCCAGCGCTGAAGGCTGCCTCTTTGTACTGGGCTCCTGCCTGCATTGGCGCCTTTTTAGGCCCACAAAGAAATCTGCAGCAGTCCCAACAGAGCTCAGTTGAGCTCGTCCACTCCTCTCTCTCACTCACTCGATCTTAATCTGTCCCAAACACTGAATTTCCACAGCGACTGCACTATTCTGCGCCAGAAATACAAAAACACATTTTGGCCAAGATGTGAAAAATGACAGCTATACTGTTCATAAGGAGGTGTGAAAAAATGCCAGTGTTGAAAATCTGGCATGAAAATATTACAAATTTGCGAAATTACAAGGGTAAGTGGAAACTGCGCAACGCACACTCGTAACACAGTCATTTTATGGACTTTTATCACCAAATTTTCAGTATAGGACTTTTAGGACCTCTGCTCATGAACAGTGTCACTGTCATTTTTTCAATCTATCCCAAAAACTGATTTCCCACAGCAACCGCGCTATTCTGTGCCGGAAGTGCGAAAACACATTTTGGTCAGGATGTGTAAAATGACAGCTACACTCTTCATAAGGAGATGTAGAAAAATGCCAATGTTGAAAATCTGGAGTGAAAATATTACAGATTCATGAAGTTACAAGCGTGTGTGAAAACTGCACAACGCACACTCGTAAAATAGTCGTTTTATTTTATTTTTTTTCACCAGATTTGCAACATAGGCTTTTTGAGAGCCCACCCACATGAACAGTGGCACTGTCATTTCATTACTCTATCCCGGAAGGTGATTCTGTGCAGTGACCGTGAAATCTCCTTTCAGGACCGAATAATGCCATGACAGTGAGTGAATTCATGAGGAGGGGTCCCAATAACCCCATGTTGAAAATGTGGTGCCAAAATTCCCAAAAATGCCCGATATATGCACCAAAGTTTTAAAAAAAACTATTTATACCATCATACAGCTGACTGGCATTTCGTCAGTTCGCGCTCGGCTTTGAAGAGTGCAGACGTGTTCCCAGTCAACCACAGATCATCGTGCTGGGTTCTGGAGGTAAGTATGGGGGGGGAGGTGGGGTGTGCAGAGCGTGGACGTGGATTGGGGGAAGGGCCACCAAACTCAACGAGGGACAGTTTTCTGGCTTACAGGTGTTAACAAAAGGAAAAAAAAAAACAGAAAACATCGTGGGACGGTTTATTCCCACAGGGACATTTGGCACACTGGGGTGGGCTCCCAGCACGCCACCTGAGTGGTTTTGGGGGAGCTGTATCTGACAGGGGATTGGGCACCCCTTTCAGCACATACCGAGTGGGGGGGAGAGAGAGCTGAGGGGGATTGGGCACCCCCCTTGGCACACAACAAATTGAGAGCGGGGAGACATTATGCCGATGGGGAGTGGGCTCTCCTATTGGCAAACTGAAGTAGGAAGGGGGACTGAAGCCAATGGGGATTGGGGCCCCTTCAGCAAATAAAGACTGTTGGGGGCGCGCATGATGCCGAGGCGGATTGGGCACCCTCTCGACACACAAAAAATGGGGGAGGGGATCACAGTATGCTGACAGGGAGTGGTCTCCCCCATCAGCAAATGTACTGGGCTGGGGCATGGGACAGCAAGGTACCGTCCTGCAATGAGGGGTCACTCCATCATTGCAGCGAAATGGCTGATGCTGCAATGACGAGGTGGCCCCTGATTGCAGCGGTGAAAATGTTTCAAGGTGGTGGCATGCTGGCTGAACTAATGCCAGCAGCAGTGTGCCACCGCATTGGGGAAAGCGGGCCAAGCCTCAAAAGGCACCGGGAACATTGGCCACAACAGTGCCGCACCTCCTCAACCTGCTTCTGCAGCAAGCTGCCGCAATATGTTTCTTGCACATGCGCGCAAACAAACATAAAAAGGAGACAACCAAGCAAATGAGCATGTGGAAGGAAGGAGGCAGGCAGGTGAAACAAGCAGGCTGGAGGGTAAAGGATTATGTGGGCAAGCAGGAGGGGGAGCAAGCTTGTAGACGGGAAGCGGGAGTAAACACTTCAGAATGTGTTGATGCTCTAGATACTTTTGTGACAACAAGAGGGTGTCTTGTGCAAATACTGTAGTTCTAAAATTTCCCACACAGGGGCCTTTCTAAGTCTTAACAAAGTAAAACATTTAAATTTGAATTCAAATTGCATTTTGTAAACAGAAATCTTCAAGCTGATTTATTATACGCTTATACGTACAGTTCTTGTGTCTCTTGTGATTAAAAGAGATCATTCTTAACTCTTTTGCATGCCAGAACTGCTCAGCTCCGATTCGCATTTCTCTCAAAAAATCTAAAGAATGCACTCTTACAACCACAAGAGACACCGTAACTGTACATATAAACATGTATTATATGCACCAGAAAGGGTACTAAAATGCACCATTTAAGGGAGGCCTGTCACCAGGAATGGTGGCATGCCACCTGGCAGGGCTACCATGGCTAGCCAAGGTCATGGGATTCTCCGACAACACTAGGGCTTTCAAGGTTCAAAAGGTGTTGGACGGCTGGAGAAGGTCATTCTAATAAAAACAGATGACAGATGCCCCATTACACCTGCGATCTTGGCTCGTATCTGAGCAGCATTGCCACAGGTGTGTCGGAGTGCCTATGAGGTGAGATTGTTTGAAACAATGTTCTTGGTGGCATTTTGTGGAGCATTTACAGTGTTGGAATTGATCCAGCTGACGCAGACAAGAGGGACACTGGGGCTACTGGCCGGGGACGTGGTGTCTTTAGCGGAGGGTGTCTATGTCCACCTAAGAAGACTAAGATGGAACAGAAAGGGGCTGAACACTGCTATGTGCTGAAGGACCCCCCCCCAGTCCTTGTGGTCAGTGGCAGACAAGATTCGGGCTTATGTAGTGGCTCGCCCGGCTATGAGGGGGAGGCATTCTTCAGGCATGAGGATGGGAAGCAGGTGTCGGCTTATCAATTCCAATACATACTTAGGAGGACCATCCAGCAGGCTGGCTTGGATGCTCAGAAGTTTAGCACCCATTTCTTTTCGGATTGGAGTGGCAACAAATGCACGGAGTCTTGGACTGTCTGACCGAGAGATCCAGGCTTTTGGGCGGTGGAGGTCCCAGGCATTCTTGCGCTTTGTTCAATCTCACTTGCAGTAATGTTCCTTTGTTTCTCTTGCAGGTCCCCCAGATGGTCCCAGGAGCATATGGATGTGTGGGCATTCCTTCATATATTGTGCAGCAAGGCAGGCGGCCAGCCAACCGGGGGGAGCAACCTGACCATTCCATTATATGCAGCGCAGATTGCCTGGTTGGGCAGGAAAGGCATGCACTGGGGGGGTTGCTCCTGTTGCTTCAAGTGGAGGTTGACAGGCACAGGATACCAGATATCTTGTTGATCCATTTAGGAAGTGAGGATTTGGGACATTGGACAACAGTGAATCTGCTGCTGGCAATGAAGGAAGATTTACGTTCCATTAGAGACTGGTGGCCCCATACGGCTCTTATTTGGTCGCATATTATTCAGAGAGAGCACTGGCCATATGCGAGGGACATGGGAACCTTGAATATTGCATGCATGAGAGTAAATTGAAAGATGAGAGTCTTTATGGATTCTGTGGGGGGTGCAATAGTAAGACATAGGGACATTTACGCCTCCCGTCGGCCCCTTTTTGGGCGGGAGGATGGTCAAGTGCAGGCGGAAGGATTGGATAGGGTGTTACAGCCATTTAAATGGATCTTGGAGTAACATCTTGAGTGAGCGGCTTGGGGAGTCGGACAGGGTCCGGCCTGTGGAAGCCTGGGAGGAGCACAGACTGAAGGTATCAGGGAAAGTAAGAGGGACGAGGCCAATTCTCCCGAAGGAATTGTTGCATTAAGTCTGCATGAGGACAGGGGACTGCTAGATTATGACTCGAATGGGGGGTCATATTCTAACCTCATCAGATGATACTGCAAGGATAGCGGTGCCAGACGGGGGGTGCAGAAGCCTTAGCCATATGACCTCCCCATGAGTGATTTTCACTTCCTTCTAGTAGCGCATGCTGCTCAAATGGTGTTAAACAATAATAAGCCCATGGCTGCAGCCATTTCCTCCAAGATCTGTGTGTGCGTGTGTGTGTGTGTGTGTGTGTGTGTGTGTGTGTGTGTCTTGATTTGGAGAAGGGAGATGTGGGGGGCTACCAGGCAACAGAGAGGCAGCCCAACCATAGCAGCAGTTGGTCATTTGCCTGGGGCCCCTCCCTCTCTGGACCTGGTCAACATCAGAGGGTGCCACCTCCTGGAGTGGACATAGGGCCTGGCAATGCCTGGCAACAGGCTACCCTCAGGGAGGGGGCATCAGCCTGAGGGAGGAGACAGAGGGGATATATTGAACTGTGGCCAGCAGATCCCCCCCTCTCTCTCTCCTCTCCTCCATCCAGTGGATTCCCACCTACCCGCTCTTGTAAAAGCAGGTTACGGGGCCAGGGAGGTAGGGTCCCCTTTGACACATTATGGGTGACTGCAATAGGGGTTAGGGAGTGGCTTTTCATGGTTTCCCTCTTAACATCAGGGTTTTTCTGAGTTTTTCACCTCCTCCAAAGGGATGTTAAACTAGGAAGTGAAATATAACCAGTGGTGGTGGTTATGGAAAAGTTAATACAGGATGATAGAAGGTTCATGGTTACTAAATTGTTGCAGCCATGTGTTGCAGCTTGGGAGGAGCACAGACCAAAGGTTATAAGAGAAGTAAGGGGGACGAGGTCAATTCTCCTGAAGGTCTCATTGTCTCCAGTCGACATGAGGACAGGGGACTGCTAGATTATGACTCAAATGAGGGTTGCAGTCTAACCCCATCAGATGATACTGCAAGGATAGTGGCACCAGATGGGGGGGCGGCCACAGAAGCCTTGGCCATATGACCTCCCCATGAGTGATTTGCGCTTCCTTCTAGCAGTGCATGCTGCTCAAATGGTGTTAAACAATAATAAACACATGGCTGCGCCATTTCCTCCAAGATCTGTGTATGCATCTTGATTTGGGAAAGGGAGATATAGGGGACTACCAGGCTTCATTCTTTTCCCTCCATCCAGAGAGACCTTCATCTGGGAAATTTCAAAGAGCAGCAAAAGTTGTTCAGCGCCTACCAGAGCTGCCAAACGCTCATCTGATACACACTGGTTTGATGTCAATATAGAGGCAGATCTAACATTATCTGGAAGATGTCATACGTGTCACTGTTGGATGCTAAGGAACAAATGGTGAGGGAAGAAATATAACCTAAACATAAACTTCCAATTCTGGTACTTGCAACCAAAATGGAATAACTGTTTCCGAGGAAATGCATATAAATAAAGTGGGCACTGATTTTTTTTTTTAACTTCTTCCCAATTATTTTACTACGTGGACAACTCAGAATTTCAATTTTTAAAAGTATCCAGTACTACACAGAGGACTGGAAATATTAGTGTTTAAAAGGAGCCAATTACTGTATCCCTTTTCTCATCAGAAGCACTTTTTATGTTAACATTCACTAAGTTTTTAATTGCTATGAATTTGAATGAGTAGCAATAACTCAAAATAGAGTGGCCAAGTCTCCTCGGTGGCATTTTCTTGCAAATTTACAAAAAAGTTTGAAGGAAGCAGAAAAACCAGGCCCTTCAAATACATTGTTTTGCTTTGAGAAGATGGGGCTTTTGTTTTTGTTTGCATTTTTAACTGTCACTTTTGATTTCTTGGACAGTGATCCCTGTGTAACTAATTTCAAATAATCAGTAACAGTGCTGTCCATGAGGGAAGCTGGCCACTAGTGCTGCTGCAGGCAGGGCAGAGCAGGGTGGGTGCCATTGCTTTGCACCATTATTCCTCCCTCTTGCGAGTCATTGAGTGGTGAGTTGTCAGCCAGGGAAAGGCACTCACTGACTGGTGGCAGGGGATGTTGATGCTAACCACTCGCATTCAAATGCCAAGAGCAGGGCAATGAGATGTGATCAGTCTTCATCACTCTGCACTTATCATTGAAAGAAGTGGGTAACAGGCAAGCAGCCCCTCCAACAAGGTAACATGGTCATTCACTCACCCTTGATTTATGGAGATGGGGCAGGAGGACGGGTCATGTACAGTGTGGAGTGCAAAACACTTTTTAGCCCACCAAACACAGTACTTCTTCAAATTTGCAAATTCTTTGGATATTCCCAACACAGCCAGATGCTGCATGCAAGTCTCTCTGGGGAAGTCAGGGTTAAGGGGAGGTAAGGTTCTCTCAGTCATTGCATAGAGCTATCATTAGGTGATGACTAAGGCTAGAAAGCAAACATACACCCCAAACTGTAAGGGTAGTTTCAATAGGATTTGTTTTCCAGTTGTGAGTGGTGTACAGTGCCTTTAGGCTATGTGGGATGTGTTGACTTTACTTGTCGGACTGGAAGTTTGTGTTGTTTTTGTTTTCTTCAGTCTGCTTGTAGTTCTGCAGTTTGTCTTAGTCATGTCTGGCTGGAAAGTAATGGAAAATGCTGTGGGGTGTGATTTCCAACAGTTATATTCAACGAGAGTCCATATTTCACGTTCCTCCAAGTCTACGGTACCGCGCAATGACTGAGGAGGAAGGGCTCACTGTTGCACATCCTCCTTTCTGACCTAACATAAGGGGGGGTGGAAGGGGTAGCCGGTTCTGCTGAAAATCTGCCGATTAAAAAGTTTAGGCACCACTCCATAGACTACCTAAATACATCTTGTGCAGAACTGTTCAGGCCATTAATTACTTTACATCTGAGGGTTCAGTGCACAAAGACTCTGTTTTCAGTGATCCATAACCCTTCTGTCTAAGAAATTAATAATACTATTATTATTACTAATAATGATGGTTGTTCATTTGGAATCCAGGTGTTGAACTGCCAATGTCTGTAGCCCTCAGCAGCTTTGGCGGGTTTGTTCCTTTCCTTTTATCTGTAACAAATCCACTCACTTCTGTGTTTGACTCTCAGGTCCAACTCTGGACCAAGGAGCTGGTTCCAGGAGCTGGCTGCTGGCACTGGTACTGATGGATCAAAAGCAAAGCTAGCGTGCAGGGAGAGGGAGTGGGAAGGTTAATTTCCTGGGTTAATTTGCTGTATGCAGTTTCAGCAATAAAGTACTATGTTGAAAATTCAAGGTGACAATTTAAGAAAACAATGTTATGTGTTAGCATCTTCATTTCTCAGTCATAACAATTGCACTATTATAACTTGTGTTATCAGTTTGTTACTTTTAGCCTTTGTCCTATCTATGCCCAACAACAACATATAGAATAATACACGAGGAGGTGTTTTTAACAAGAATTTTACACGCATCTGAGTTGTTGAATGCTACATAAACCCTGAGATCGAAGCTCGAGGGGTTTATTTAAGCATCAAACACCAAGGGTGTGTATAAAATTCGAGTTTTACACACTACCCCATGATTAATTTTATATAATTGCTGGGAGCATTTTTTCACCACAACAATTATATAAAATAGAAAGTAAACACATCACTGTGCAGCCGCCGTTCAGGTAAAGTTCAGTCCATGGTCGAGCTCAAGCGGTTGTTGTATCGTTTTTTTTTTTTTTTTGTAAGCGGTTCTTCCCAAGTCTACTTAAATTACAGCTAAGCTGAATTTTCTTAAATATTTTGTTATGGCGGAATCACAGTGTGAGAAGTGAAGTGTCCGACTTGAGGAAGGGAAGATGGCAGTTGGCGCATGCATGGAGTGAGGGAAACCTGGCACATGTTCATCGTTATAACCAGCTGGTTATAACGGTGAATTATAACTGGGTTTCCCTATGGGGAAAAAATTCTTCCTGATTATTATACAACAATTAGAAGCAAGCAAACATTCGATATTAACATATGCTCATTATTTTCACTTTCTTTCATTTCTGTACTGAGATACAAGACTTTAGCATTTTTTTTTAATTCCTGTTCCTGGGACATGCCCACCATAAAACACTTAAATATCTTGGTACAGTACTGTGCTGTTTACCATTAAAAACATGTGGTAACACTATCCTAATACATTCTCAGTAACAATCTAGTATGTATATTTAACAGGTAACCTCAAGGGAGGTGATTTTTTATAAACTGACATGAGTCTTTAAATACAAAATTAGCTATAAACAGAGTTTTAAAAATATCTGAGAAAATTAAAAATACACTGAGGATGAATATATAACTGCCAGAAATACATTTTGGCTAAATAAACTACTGTATATGATGACAAATTTTGTAGACTAATAATATTACTGTTGCAAGTTAAAAAAGCCCATTAGTTCCTATGGAGTGTGCCCCTGTGCTCTCCCTAGAGGCACATCATCATAGCATGAGGACATGGTGCTCAAAACAGGAAGGAGAAGAGTTTGTGCAGCGGGCTACTCAAAGCAAAATTATGATCTCTTCTCTTTCTAAACAGTGAAAAATAATTTTTTTTCTCTCTGACAGCAGTGAGGTCTGTACCAGGTAAGCCTGCTTTAGGTTTTTTTCTGGGGGTGGCTAACACAGGTCAGCTTAAATTGTAAGTGAAACTCCCCAAATGGTGGGACTTACCTTAGCCTCCCATGCTGCTCTGAATCTATTGTGCTCACTCTGGGCTCTGGGACTGCAGCCTATGTGGGGACCAGAAGAGCTCTCATGTTGCAGCCGTCTGGCTGTTTGATCTTCAGCACTCAGCATGCCCTGCCTGAGCTATCACCATCACAATCGTGGCTTGAACTGTGGAATGTCCGCTCAGTGTGCTCTGGCCCTAGGGACATCAGCAAGCCATCAAGAGGACCTTGAGTCACACTAGAATGGGGAGAAATGAACCATGAGTTTGGTGCCAGTGCACCTGTGAACTGGGTAGCTATAAACCACACCTAAAAAGGGGACAGCCCTGCCTGGAGGGAGTGAGCACTATGGAAGTTGCAATAGGTGGGGGGAATCCTTAATGGACACAGTAGTTTTTTTTTTTTTGTAAATATAATCTTTATTAAACTTTTGGCCAGTCAGAGATACACAGGTAACAGCTGATCAAAGCATTGGTTACATATTGTGCTTGGGTCCTTAAGCATTACATGAATGATCCATCCATTCCACCTTGAGTTCTGAAGTATCATTCAAGCTATGAGTGATCCTCTCAAATCTGTAAATTTGGTTCACTAAAGCTATCCAGATCGTAAGGGTGGGGGTCTGATCAGTAAGCCACAATTTAGTGATGTTTTTTCAACCAGATAACACAGCACTTTTGTGCTCATTAAACCTGATGGCGTGATCCATTAAAACACAGGGCAGGAGGCCTACACACTAGCTTTGTTGGAGGCAATGTGCTCTTTTTGTCATGGAGGCTGCCATCTTGCTGACCCCTGATCTCAGTCACAGCCAACCGGAGGTCAGGAATTTCAGCATCAGCAACAAGAGCATTATGGTGAAAAGATAGTGCAGGCTGCTTGACATCCATTCTGCCAAACAATAGGGCATTGAGAGCACATTCTGTATACTGCTTCTAGTGATTAACAGCCTTTCTGGACCAATTAGAAGATGTCCATCACCAGAGAAAGTCTGAGGGCAGTTTCAGAACAAGTGAGTTTGCAGTTAGCTCTCACAGTGTGAGGAGGACTGATGCTGCTGGCCAAAGCCATCGGAGGAAGCCTGCCTGGGATTTTCACTGCCACATCTACAGGACATGACCTGAAAGGTTTCTACAACCTGCAAGCAGAGACTGAAAAGTGAGTTTGCTGTTTGTGTCAGAATGATACCCGAGTCACCGGCCCGGTGGCACTGAGGGTTGAGACGCTGGACGCCACACCTCACACCACACCAGCAACCTGGGTTCGGGAACAGACTCGAGTCATCGGGGGTTGGCCGGGGGGGAAGGAGGATTGAGCATCCCCGGGACTGCTCTCCTCCTTTGGGGAGGGTGGAGAGGGGCATCATGAAGGTGCTAGCTCCTGGCAGTGGCTAGGGGTTAGTACAAGTCATGGTGCGATGGAGGGGTCAGCATGGGCAGACATCTGACATGCGGGAGCACATACTGCAGCGTCATTGGCGTCCTTGCATACCCGTACTGTGGGGGGGGGGACTCAGGGGACAAAACAGCCCAATTCTCCGGCGCTCATGAAGGTTTGCCACAGCACTGCACCAGACGCTCCCAGGAGCTCCCTCTGGTCCTGACCCCTTGGTCTTCTGCGATGGGGTCCACGATGTGACCTAAGAGAGGGAGAAGGTAAGGAGGTTGAAGCTCGGACTTGGTGCCCGATGCAGGAGCTGCCAGTGATAGGACCAGAATGGGGAAACATAGGACCACCCCAGCCAAGGGGAAAAGGCGCCTAAATAAAGAAACAACAAGAAAGAAAAAAAAAAGAAAAAAGAATGACACCTGAGAGACTATTCCTGCCTTCACAGTGGAAAGAGGTAAAAGCATGCTGATCCAGCAACTGTGCCACAGCTGCCTGCCTGCACTGTGGATAGAGACTGTGTTTGTATTGCTGATCTACAGATCCTGCATTGAGACTGCAGACAGACTGGGGAATTGACTGGTCATTGTTATTGCTAGGCACTTTCTAACATTGTACACAAGGGTCTGGAAGCCTAGACATGTGTGTGTGTGGCATGTGACCTCTGCTTGCTAGACTCATCTGTCCTACAAAGGAGAAGAGAGGAGAGGAGCCAGAGAAGTCCAAATGACTGCTGAAGCAGAAAGCTTCATTCCAGCCCCAAAGCACCTGAGACCAGCACAGCCGAGCCGATCTCCCCCATAGAAACATAGAAACATAGACTTTGATGGCAGATAAGGACCGCTTGGCCCACCTAGTCTGTCCATTTCCCTACCTACAGGATAGGCCGCAGATCCTAGTTAACCAACAGCCTATTTCTTCCTACACCCCCACAAGAATTGCCTTATGTCTGTCCCATGCATTCTTGGATTCTCCCACAGTTTTAGACTCCACAACCTCCTCAGGAAGGCTGTTCCATGCATCCACTACCCTCTCTATGAAAAAATACTTCCTCACATTGCCCCTGAACCGCCCCCCCATCTTTAAATTGTGTCCCCTTGTTCAGCACCGCTCCCCCACTCTCAAATCAACTGATAACTGCTTGAGAGAACCTACAGAGAGAGAAGGACGAGGAGCCCAAGTTGTCAAGGAAGCTGGTAATACCAGAACCGTGAATACTCTTAGAGCTTGCCCTGCAACTGGGTTTGTATAAAGTTTGCCACCAAATCTACAAATTTGGCCATTGGGCCAGGATCTACAAATACCTCACTTTGAGGTTTGCCATTTTAAACAGTTGCAGGGCCTATGGGGTTTGGGTTTGAAAAAGTGTTTAATCTGTTGTAAAGCTCACCACCATCAGCCAACCAGCTGCAACTTCAACAGGCCTGCACTATCTGACTGGGTATCCAGTGAGGCACAGGGAGCTCCCTATTGGTTTAAAGGGTTTAAACTGGTACCACTGGGAAGTGGGTAATGCTCCCAGTACGAGTGGGCTGGTAATTCAAAAAGGCTACAATCCTTTTATTTGCCTTGCCTTGTTACAGCATTTGCATTGTCTGGTGGGGATGGGCACTAATGTTTACAGTGTTAATAGGCTGAGCCTAGCCAGGCACCTAACTTTGGCCTTGGTTTCACAAGTGTAACCCCCCTGCTTCTCCCCCTCAGTGCCACCAGGGAGTGCCTATATTTTTTTCCCTGCTCCCCGGTCCTGGCTCAAGTTCTTTAATTGCTCTGGTGCTCCAGTGTCAGCCTGCGGGTAAAATCTTGCCCTATGGGGCTCAGAGAAGCCACACCGTGATCACTTGCTTGGTTATGCACTTCGGTGCAGTAGAGAGTGCACAGGCCCGAGCAGTGCTTTTGATCTAATGACCACTTACAGTGCGGTCTAACGGAGGAGGTGTTCGGCAGTCCCAGTGTCCCCTCCTTATCAGTGGGGCCCGGTGACCACAAACACAGTGAGGAGAGCCCTTTTCTAGAAAAAATAAAAAAGATCCATGAGTTGTTCATGATTGGGGCTCATGAATATTAATGAGCCAGAGCCCCAATCGCATGAATTTTCATGAGGGTGTTTCTGCCCTCAAGGAAACTTGTTCTCGGCTGCAGCCAAAAGGGTAAAGAAAGTTGTTTAAAATAAAACAATGATTGTATCTGCAATGTATGTGGTGGGAACTTATTGTGCAAGCAGGGGAAATATTAAAATAATGAAATGCTTTGCTTCTGGCTGTACCAGCAACTAATGGGACTCAGAGAAACAGCCTGTCTGCTGCTGCATGTTAGGGAGCTAAAATATCGGCAGCAGCGACAGGAAAACAGACTGAGCCATCTAGTAAAACTGTGCAGTGACAGCAAGTACACACTCAGGGCTAATGGATTTTGGGGCAATTGGGCAAATACTTATGTAACCCCCCCTGTTACCCGGGGTTACTAGAATCCCAGTAAGACCTAGTGGTAGGCAGGGAAGGCAGCTTGTGAAACTCCAGTTAAATGGATTTCACACTGTCTCACTCTGTTCTCAGCCTCAGCTGAAACTGAGGGATGACAATTCTGTTAGAAGTGAATAAAAGCCACACTTTAGAGTCCCACTTCTGGTATTGGACATTACAGTTATTGCTTCCTTTGTCCGGAGTTACTTGGGTGCCCCTGTGCAGAGTAGCCAAACCTAGCCAATGTGCTGAGTGACATATTCTTCCCCAAACCCAGCCCACCTGGTAGAGCTGTCAGATAAAAGCAGCACACCTGGGTGGGGGTTACAAAAATGGAGGCACCGCTGGGATTTGGGTTTGGAATTTAGGGAGGAATGTAAGAAAGGTCGCTCAGACAAAGGCTAGCGTTTTGGCTATCTGGCAGTGGGTAGCCCAAAAAGCTGAAGCAATGTTAACTAATGTGCCGCTGTGTGCTGTTATCCATGTGCTGCTATTAAAATGCCAACTGTTTACCAAGGAGCAGTAAAGCCTGAGAGTGTATGCCCTTGTCCTGCATCAATTTACAACATTGCCAGCTTTTAAAAGTGTTTGTGACAAAGAAAAGTGTGGAAAACTGTGGGTAGCAAAAGGAAAATTGTGCCCTAGATGTTGGAAATGCTTTCTGAGTGAACTGAGAGACTTGTTGTGCTTAATGGCCATGAAAAATGGTTGAAATTGGCTCCCACCAGGGAGTCGTTGAAGAAAAAAAAAAGTGTGGTTTTGCAGTTTAAATTTGCCTGCTCGACGATCGCCGCAAGGAGAAGAGCACGAGAGGAAAAGAGGCTCATTTGCATGGCATCGAGTGATTGGTGAGACTGCAATCAGTCCTGCCCCCAAGCCAGCTCTAGAGCGACTGCACAGCATTCAAGAGGGAGAGTGAGTGGAGTGTGCAAACTGGCTTACCAGGGGGAGCGTCGCGGTGATTAAAAGCGCTGTAAAAAGTGAAAAAAAACTAACTTTTCTGTTTGAATTCGGGCTCAACCCACATCTCGATCAACTGGACTGTGAGTGTGGTGTTCAGAGGGACAATCGGCAGGACTGCCAACCCACTTCTTTCCAGAGGCCTCCAAGATTGGCTGCAGACCGTTTTCCATCGCAGCAAACAGCTACAGATAACAGTGAGTACTAACAGAAATAATTGCTCAAACTAAGTGATTTTGCCAAAAGCCAGCTGAATCTGTGTGTAGCAGTGTAAACGCTTTGCAAAGGACTATGTTAAGTTTTACCGCAAAAGCAAGCATTCTAAGCAAGCGACTTTGAGCATAATTATAGGTTCAGCGTCAGTATACGTTTCAAAGCCATGAAAGAGACTGTGAGTTGTATCAGATATGCAGCAAGAATTACAGGCAATCCTGTGCTATGAAATACTGAGGCTTTAAGGGACTGTAAGCTAGAGCAATGTCTTCAGCAAGTGAAAAGTCCATGGTAAATCATATAAATGTGCTAGGAAAAAGAACAGTGCAAGTTTGTGCAGTTTGAGCAAAGTTATCAGTAGAGTGTGTAAATCAGATGCGCAGTGGCTTGACCCAAATACAGAATGTTGATGTGTAGGAGTGTTGCCGCCGCCATTACAAGGTGGGGTAGTAATGTAAACACAGCAGCAGAGGAGCCATTTTGAACGAGAAAGAAAGTTTTCAGTGATGTGGGACTTGAAATAACAGTGAGCGTTGTTTGTTTTTTCTCTGCAGTCATGGCTTCAGGACCAGCCTGCTACCCGGATCATGCCCGGGCTGTGATAGCAGTAGAAGTTAACAAGTTAAGGGACATTGAGAGATGTTACTATGGGGGACAACTGCCTCCTCATGTGGCGATTCCTGGATATCCAGTGCGAGTATGTGTGATGTGCTTAAATGTTGGAAGGGACGTCTTCATGGTACCTCACTGTTCTGGGTGCCTAGAGAAATATGGTTTGTTTAAAGCGCCCAAGATTCGTTTGGCTCCCACATGGACAAAAGCTCAAGAATATGCAGTTGGCAGCACACAGCACCAGACGGAGCCTGTTGGAGAAGGCCCCTCAGAGTGTGGCACAAAGCAAGAGGGTTCAGATTTACAGACAGAACAATGTGCTGATGTTTCAGAGTCTGAGTCACAGACAGACAGTTCAGGAAGAGCATCAGTAGACCCTTGGAGAGAGGGACCTAGCCCAAGTCTCATAGGTGAAGACAAGATGAGGGAGGCCTTTGGATGGGAGGTTTCGAATTCCATGCCCAGCGAAGAGTGGACAGTCTCAGGAGTGAGGACGACTATTCACTCCTGGGCACAGATTCTCAGTGAGAAAGAAGAAGAGGGGGAACCTATGTGGCCTTGTGAAAAAGGAACTGGTACACAGCCTCAAGCTCTTGCCTCAGAGGAACATATGGAAGAGAGTGGTGATTCCACTGCCCTGGCTGTGCAAGAAGAAGCCAGGGATCCATTTTTTGTGTCATTAAGAATGCATAGCTGGCAGAACCAGGACTGGCCGCCCCCAAGCCAGGCCAGAGGTCTCAGTTTGACCAAAGCTAGTAAAGAGGAAAGACTGGTTCGTAGGAAGGCGAATGAAATCTACGGGATGTCCTTTCCTACCTTTCCTCGGAGAGTCTGGGAGGAGATTGAAAAAAGCAGGAAATCCTGGATTTGGGAAGAAGCAATGAGATATGTGCATCCTGGTACAAACAAGCATGTCAAGAACAGAATGTTTCAAGAAAAATACAGCCAGTGGAAAAGAGGCAGGACACTGTTTATGGACACTGTTCGAATTGTAGATGGAGAGGGACATGAAACCTTTCACAGTGTGAATTATGAGTTCCCAGATGGGGTAATAATTCAAGCGCCTGACCCATTGTGCTATTGGCCACAATACAAAGACCTTCCTGTGAATGTGCCCATGCCTACCAAATGGAAAACAGAGCAGTGGTAGCCAGTGCTGCCACTCCAGCCGTTGCCGTACCTATGTTGTTCCACCAGTCTGGACGTCCAGGACTCAGGTGCCCCACATTCATCAGTTCTATAGTGTACTGGCTTTCCAGAATCCATCGACTGGCCCACCAGATGACTTCAGATCCAGAGAGGACACCAGCCCAGCTGTATCCTGATTCATCGCCTGGGTATCAGATGACTTCAGACCAGCTGTTTTCCTTTTTGTTCTTGTTCCGAGGTTCCATCTCCAGAGATGACATCAGCCCAGCAGTTTCCAGATGTGCCCTCCTGTCATTTCCCGGAAGATGTCCGCCCAGCTGTATTGGAAGAATGCTGCCAGGAAGAGTCTTCGGCTGAGGACCAGGTGTAGTACCATTTTCGTTCTACAAGGGACTGGTAAGTCCAGACTTTTCTATTTTTATGACATTGCAGTACACACCCTACACTAGCAGACTCCAGATGTTTGAACTGTCCTCAAAGACTCTCCCCTTCGGGACTTTGGTCTACTAGAACTGTGCTTCACCGGGCTCTGGCCCAGGAGAGACTCTTTAATAGACTTGCCTTTGGGCACTGTGGTCACTAGATGGGACTTTTAGGGCACTCCCTCCCCCAGATATGGTGTATTGTAAATAATGTCATTGTTTTTACTGTTTTCTAATATTTATACTGTTTTTTCTACTTTTGTAAAAAAAAATTTTTGGGAATTCTCCAGTGTTTTGATGGTAGGGGTTTAGATAGACTGTGTATGCAGATTAGGAGAGTGTGTGTGGTCTTTCTTTTTGTTGCAGGTGTTCCTGAAGAAGATAGAAGAGAAGACAAGAAGAGGAGGAGGGACTCAGCGGAGTTCCTCAGTAGTACTTTACAGTGTAGTGTTTAAAGTACTGTTGTTGTTGTTACTGTGTGTAACTTTTTCTTCCACAGGTATGGTTGTGGGGGAGTGTGGGAGTAATGCATAGTATATGGTATTAGCTCCTAGTGTGTGGTTGCATGGTGTCCAGGGTCAGGGAGGTCTCCTGTTTGTTTTGTTTTGGGAATTCTAAGTTAGAGGCAGACAGATTTTCCCTAGAGGGCTGGGGGGATAGACAGGCTGTGGCCCTGACCTGCAGTAGGGGTTGCAATACTGATCTATTAGGGCTATGCTCTGGATAATTCTACCGGAGCCACTAGGTACCCATAGTCAGCAGGTAGAGTAGAGGCTGATATGTCAGCCGAAGGCCTCTACGCCTTTAGTGTTGTCTGCCTGTGCCTAGCACATGGTAGGAGGGGGCCTGATCACCCCTCTCCGTAGGTAACACATAGGGTAGGATGGCCTGAGGTCGGGTAACCATGATCGGGACAGTCATTTTCCTGGCCCAGGGTGAGTGTAACCCCTCTGTTACCCGGGTTACTAGAATCCCAGTAAGACCTAGTGGTAGGCAGGAAGGCAGCTTGTGAAACTCCAGTTAAATGGATTTCACACTGTCTCACTCTGTTCTCAGTCTCAGCTGAGACTGAGGGATGACATCATTTAGAACTGTCGCAGCTGCATAAGCCACACTGGAATGTTGCAGTTGGAGGTTAGAGTAGAACGTTGGGGAATTTGAAGGAGTCTGTAGAGTTCAGTAGAAGGTGGCAGTCTGAAAGAGGTGCTCTGCTGTAAGCAGGCCCTCAGAGCTCTAAGCTCTGTCAAAGAGTTACTTTTGTTGTTTAGGTGTGTGTTCCTACCTGAAGAGGAACACAAGAAGAGCATATTGAAGTGGTGGAAACTGCTTTCGATGGTTCAGGGCCCCATCCCTGCGGGGATGGGGGGAAGGTATCAGCCTGCTTCCAGGGGCAATCCCCTTGGTCCGGCTAAGGAAAAGAAGCTGCCTGGTTTAAGTTTGTGCGGAGGCACCAGAAGCTCTGGAAGAGAGTTTCTTGAGGAGGAAATGCCTGTGGGGCACCTGCAACCGAAGGGTGAGTTCACTCTGCTAAAGGGCCATGTGTTTTCACCTGCATCAAGATGAAACTAAAGGGACTGTTACTGTGGGGTCAGGAAAAGACAGCCAAGTACAGTTTGGAAGATGTGGGGATTGGACTGTTTAACTCTGTGGGGGTCTAGAGTAATGGGCAAAGCCACTTATTAAGTATGTTCAAGTCCAGCACAAATGGGAAGTAAAGACATTAGATTGAATGTGATATACATTTTAAAAAGAATCTACACAGCAAAGTGTGTTAAAGGATGAGGTGTTACAGTCCAGAGAAATGGCCGGGTATGAATTATGGGAGCGAGAGGTGGGAGACCCCCCCATCAGTACTAACCAAATTCACCTCTACGGATTTGCTCTGGGACACTTGTTGCTTTCTCTCAGGTACTTGGCCAGTGCCTGAGAAAAGTACCCAAATGTGGGACTGATGAGGAAGATTCCCTTATGGAGCAGAAGTGCTCCTAGGTGGTTTAGGGAGCCACCATCAAATGTTTCCATGCAATATGGAAAGTGTCCAAGTGGCTGGCAAGACAGCCGAGTCAGGGAAAACCCAGAGCAGCGTACAAGTTCGGGCTGTGTGCCCAGTGTGTTTCAGAGCCTGAGGGCTAAAGTGATGAGGATGTGTTCTGGTCTCCTTAAATCTGCATTACCAGGAGTGTAGCCACGTGGGGGTCCATCTATGCTTTGTTTATTCTGTTGGATATGAATAAAGGCCACACTTTAGAATCCCACTTCTGGTATTGGACATTACAGTTATTGCTTCCTTTGTCCGGAGTTACTTGGGTGCCCCTGTGCAGAGTAGCCAAACCTAGCCAATGTGCTGAGTGACATGTTCCTCCCCAAACCCAGCCCACCTGGTAGAGCTGTCAGATAGAAATGGCATACCTGGGTGGGGGTTACACTTATTTCATTCTGGCTGCACCAGGACTTTGATTTGGGACTGTCACTAATCTGCTTAAAGGACAGTGGGTTAAGCAGCCATTGCAACCAGTTACAGTCAATCAGAAAGCTAGAATAACAAAGCCAGGACTTGTGGGACATTAGCAAAGGCTCATGGGGAACTGCAGGAACCTAATTTCAGGCTCCATAACAGCAAACCAACAGTCCATCGAGTGAGGTTCATGCATAATTCATTTTCTTGATTGACAGACCCTCCAGCCAATCGGAGGCCATTCACTCAAAAGCTTCAGCCAATCAGGAGCCTCAGAAGAGCCCTGTAAGAGACTGTGTTTTTTAGCCTTTGACCAGATTCGAGCAAGAGCCCCTCCACTAGGGTGACGGCTCATCGCCCCAGCAATGCAGCCAAGCCTGGAGATCCAGCTAATCCTCTCCATCCAGGAGGGGGTATTTGCCTTCTCAGTAAAGTTAAAGTTATTTAGTTTCTATAGTTCTTGCTAGCCTGGGAGTTGCCAGAATGTCCCCCATGTGCTAGCCCTCCCTTCCATGTTGAGGAAAGACATGGACCTGCAACCAGATAACATTAAGCCAGCTGTTAAGAGAGCTGATTCTACCTCAATTGTGAGAGAACTGAAGACATCAGGAACCTTGATTGTACAGAATCTACTGTGAGGAGCCTGAGTGAGTATTCTTGTACCACCCCCGGTGCAAGAAAGAAAGAAATCTTGCCAAATTGGGGAAGCCCTGCCCAAGTAACTGTTTGATTGAAGCTCATTCTATGGTTTGCACCCTGCCACTGCTGAGCATAACTTTAGTCCAGCGAGGGTGGACCATATTGTGGAACTTTTTCTGACCGTAACTGTTCTGGGGGTACCCATAGTGAGCCCAGGACAGAGTAGTAACTTTTGCTGACCATAACTGTTTGGGGGGACCCAAGTGAGCCCAAAAGTATCAGATAAATGTGTTGATATGTACTTGTGCTACCTATCTGGTCGAGATGTCCAGTGGAGCCGCCAGCCATAGCCGCAAGTCACGTAACGGACTGAGACCCCGAAGTTAATTCGGATTTGCTGTAACCTGGAAATGACAGTTTTCCATTCTGTGACCTGGAAATGACAGTTTTGCATTCTATGACCTGGAGATGACAATTTTCCCTGAGTAATCGGACCAGGGCAGCCCTCTTGGCCCCTGGTTGAAGGCACTATCCTTTCATTTACGTACTGGATGTGTCTGAAATATAAATGTACTGTAATGTTTTAAGTCGTACAAATGTGCTGAGTGTTTAAAAATCATATAAATGTGCTAAACAGTCAGAAGGACATGCTCAGTTTCCGAATTGGGTGTGACTGGCTGGTTACATCCAACTCAAAGTACGAGCTACAACCTGCAGGGCACATATAGTTCTTAATTAGATTGCTCTCAAGTTTAAGCCTCTTTCCTCTTTTAAATCAAAGCTGGCCAACGCCACCAGCTGCAACGTCCACCAGGCCTGCAACCATCCAGGACTTTGGTAATTGGGTACCCAAGTTAAAGTGTGTAAGATTGCGGGGTTTCATACTGAGTCTGGGGAACTGGTACCAGCGGTGGGAAATATGAAATGTGCTCCATCTGATTGTTATGCAGTTTAGATAGCTAGGGCTCTAGACATCCATGTTGGTGCAAATATGATTGTTTCTTCTAGTATAACTGGTATCTACCCAGCTGGAGGGTTCTCACCAGCAAACCAAATTCCAAACCAATCCAATTATCCAATCAAATGTAAATTTTGTAAATAATAATCATTGCATAACCTCTACTCCTCCTGTTTCCCTGTTCCGAACTCCTATGCCCCCTAAATAAATATTGTTGTTACTGTTTTGCAATTTGGTTGTCATGGGCATATTATTAGAGAGTCTTTAATTATTTGAAATGTCTGAAATGTGGGGAGCTGTTATTGGGTCCTGTGTTGGGGTGGGAAATGGTAAAAGTGGGTGGGTATGACATCCCAGGGGGCTGTACCAGGTAACACCTAAGCCCACTTTAAAGTTAAACTCTGGGTGGAGGCACTGAGCATTATGTAACACATGGGAAGGAACCAGTTTAAGTAAAGTTTGGGAACCCATGCCCCTCAATCTTGTTTAGGCCAGGCAAGGCAGGGGTAGTAGCCCTTGGAGTAGCGCCACCTAGGGGTTACTCAAGTTCATGAGTTTTCTTCAAAAAGTCTTGTGTTGCATTCCCCTATCTTCTGTGAATATCCCCCAATAAATATTTTATTGTTTATTTTGATTTTGTTTCATGGACATATTATTAATAGTAAATCAGAAACTGCATTTTTGATGAATTTAAGGTTGCACTATTACTTTTCATGTGTGGGGAGATGCTGTGGGGAAGTGGGGAGGTACTGCACCCCAGGAGGTTGTGCCGCTGTGACACCAGGCTCAGTTAAACTTAATCTCTGGATAGAGGCATTGTGCAAACTGAAACTATCTGGATATATGAAAATATCTGGATATGAACCCCCTAATCAGGAAAATAAGAGCCCAGACCCCTGAACCTTGCTTGAGACAACAAGGCAGAGGTAGTAAACATAACATCCACAGAAACCCAGTTACATAAGTCAAATTAATTACTCATGAAGCCAGCATGTGCTCAGATTGGCTACTGTACTAGGCATTAAAACATGAAAAACACTGGGTGCAGCTTACAGTGGTGCACACTTTTTTCCGTCTTACTGACGTGATTAGATTTATACTTTCAATAATGCCCTTACAATTGGGCATTTCCATGGGCTTAATGCCCTTGCTGGGGTTAACTGCCCTCAGTTGCAACTCGGTACATCAACACCCCGAGCTAGGCATTAATCCATTGGACTGTCCTCTTTGTTCAAGCACTATTGCTTATATAAAATCCCTGTCCAAAAATAAAACTTATATTTAAAGCTGACTCGCAAGTACTGGGCTGGCCAGTAGTCGGTGGTGGCGCAACATGAGTCCATGTTGGTTAACCCAGATCAGGAGTGGGTTAAAGTGCACATGACCAGAAGTCAAGGGCTGGGAAGAGTATTGCTACAGCACTCATGAGGCTTGTACGGTCCACTGTGGAATGACCTCCCCACCCCCAACTCTGCACCTCATCCTCCTGCCATGCCTTTAAAGCCCAAACTCCATGATCCCACAATCCATTTCTGCTCTTTCACGTCCCCCACTCAGGCAATTACAGGGTTTGATTCTTGAATTACTGGTCTCAGAGGAATGAGCTCTAACCATTTGACTATAAGGAAACTGCCTGTTTGCTAGCCTGTTCACACTCCCCGGGGTCATGCCTGGAAATGAGTTCCTTCAAAGTGAGCCTTTCCTAGTTAGTAGTTTTCAAATAAATAGATTTTAGCCAAGGTGTTAATACAAGCTCTTGTTCTTATATTTTGCTATACTCAGGGACTGATTCTGCATTCCTGCTCTCAGAGACAGCAGCTTAAACAATTCGGCTAAAAGTAGACCTCTTTTGTTCAAGGTATTACGCTAGCCCTTGTTTAAAGCTGGCAAAGTAAGCAATTTCTGATTTTGTGGAATTTTTGCTTAATTTCACCAAATTTTACATTTTCTGAACTTGTTTATTTAGTCATGACTAATCAGTCTCATTAGCTAGAGATCTATACACTGGCATTATTACATGTTGCTATATGTCCAGGGGCATGCCAAATATTGTGATTGCAACCCTCCCTTTCAGCCCGCCAGTCACTTCTGCATATGCCCTAAGTGGACTGGGCATGAACCAGGGTGACGCTGGGGTCTAGGAGTGATATAATGTTCAGCTCACCAGGCATCCTTTTGCAATGAAATGCAGAACAGCTGCCATACCTTTCACACAACCCATTAAGACAGTAATTGGCATAAATGGCACTAAAGATCACACAACACATGGAGTGGCAGTTCATAAGCAGTCCCTTAACTGGGATGACAGGCTTAGTTATTAAAGTTCACTTTATTCAGGTTCCACTCATTCAAAGGATACATAGGAACATGCTCTCCAAATAGTTCAGCACTAACACTGAGCATTGTTACGGCATCTTGCCCATTATCTTTGGGCTGCCTGAACCCTCCTGCTATTATGTGGACTTTCCTGTGCCTTTTGGCCTATAAACCTGGCTTGCTGGTCAGCTCATATGGGATTCTACCTCAACCAGCAATAAAACACTACATAGAGAATAATGCCTAGGCAGTTGTGTGTTATGAAGTTTTTTTACACACCAGAGGTGATGAGCCATAAACCTCGAGAGTGACGCTCGAGAATTTTGTGAGCTCATCACTCACTGAGGGTGTGTAAAAAAACATAATAAACACACACTTGCCTAGGCTTTATTTTATATAATTACTGGTGCATTTTTTGTCAGGACATTCTTTTATTCTGACTTTTTTCTATGGGCTTGCGACACACCTTCCCACTGCTGACTTGCATCAATAAAGCGCGAGCTTTCAAAAGCCAAAATAACAGCTGGCCAGGTGGCGCTGAGGGTTGAGGTGCTGGATGCTAAACCTCACACCGCACCGGATACCCAGGTTTGGGAATGGACTCGGGCCGCTGGGGGTTGGCAGTGGAGAGGAAGGATTGAGCATCCCATGACTGCTCTCCTTCCTCTGAGGAGGGCTGAGGCACTGCAGTGCAGTGCACTGTAGTGACAGCTGGCGGAGGCTGCTGGCGCAGCAGCGGGCAGCAGAAATAAGGAGGACAGCGCAGCAGGCATTTGCACGTAGTGCCCTGACACCATTGCATGTCTAGCTCTCGGGGAACACAACAAAAATCAGGCAGAAAATGGCAGAGCGCGATCTCTGTGGCTGATGGCTGCACCCAGCATCCCCTGGTACCTGAGAGGATCCTGCATACAGGGTGCGTGAGCGATTAAAGGCCGACCCTGTGGGGGTGCCAGACCAGGCCCGTGGGTGCAGGTGTTGGCGGCCGGAGATCGTGGGGGATCCACTCTGCAGGAAGGAGCAGAAATAGAGATGCGATAAAAAACAAAAAGGCCGAAATAACCGGTTATAACAGCATTGACTGGTTATTACAGCTTATGAAATGGTAAACAAAACCGTGTGATAAAGGGGGTCACTAGCAATCATATTCTGATACTGTACTGATGGAACTCCAGTAATCTAACCCTGATTCTGAATCTGCTGCCCTGCTCAGCAGAGCTTTACCTCTAAGGAGCATGTCAGGGATCCTGGGCCCCCCACCTTTCCTTGCATGGAACCTCAATCCAAAGTTTCTGACCGGTAGGACACCAGCCCTGCTGACCTGTACTCCAGGATCTCCTATCCAGATGAACAATGTACACAGCCAACACTTAACTTCGAAAAGGATATGCATTAGCGTATTGCTTTTTACCTTACAAACGCAGAGCTCACAGGCAGTCACCATTTGTCCATTCCTCAGGTCCTTGTAGATTCCCACTGCCATCTCCTCAAGTCAGTCAACCCTGTCTACCATAGTACTGAATGTGAATGAGCATCAGAAAAAATGAGCACGCAGGCAGGTGGTGTGCCACTGTAAGCTGCAGGCAGTGGGAGTCGGTGAACTGCCATCTGAGGTCGCCTTAGTGGAACCCAATCCCAGGTTCCACATGACAAAAGAAATATACAGCAGTCAAGCTTGATTAGAGTAGCACTGAATGAGCTACAACAGACAAATATAAAAGTCTGAAAAAAAAAAAACACCATCACAAAATTCCACTATATTGGCATTTACATGTAACCCTTGTGTCCCCCTTCAGGGTTACTAGAACCCTATCTACTGTAATGGGTTTTGTAGTTAGTCAGTCTGGGCAGCAAATAGTTAACTTCCAGGTCTCCCCTGAAACCCTTGTCAGTCATCTGGACAAAGGTTCCAAGTGGGAGGGGCTTCACTACAGCATAAGCCACAATGGGATGTTGCAGGGCGTGTCAGTTGCTCACTCAGAGCTTTGAGTCAATCTGACTGAGGAGAGCCTCAGGAGAAGTACCAACTCTCTCCTGTCTTGTGTCACTCCCTAGTTTGGTCAAGGAGTAGCTCAGCATTGAGTCGTGGCTGCGGTCTTCTCCTGTGATGTGCCCCTCTGTGGGGAGAAAGTCCTGAAAGACATTGATTTATGGGAACAGTAAGTAAAATGTTGGAAACAACCTTGAACTGTAAGACTTTTCTTCTGTGATGCTACACAGTGCTGGCTCTTCAGGATTGCCTCAGTGGGAATGCCTGTGGTGGGGGTGGGGTGAAGGGTGAATGGAATAAACTCTAGTTTGTGAGCACAATTTGTTTGAAATACAACAGTCCCAATGGTGCCCCCTTGGGACAGTTTCTGTAGGTGACAGAGTGGATGATCACCCTGACTGAGAAACAGGGACATACTTCCCTGACTAGAAGATGGGGAAGGGCTCCTCTCTACAAATATATGTTACAGAGAAACACAGAATTTGATGGCAGAATAGGACTGCTTAGCCCACCTAGTCTGTCCAGATGTTCCCTACCCTATTCTATTTCCAAAGACCCTATTTGGTCTCTGTCAACCCTCCCACCTCCTTGCATCCTACCTAATATACCCCTATTTCTATCCCATGCACGCTTCAAGCCCACTGTTCTAACCTCCACAACTTCCTCTGGCAATCTATTTCAGGCATCCACTACCCTTTCAGTGAGGAAATATCTTCTCACATCACTCTTGAATTTCCTCCCATCCAGCTTTACTGCATGCCCCCGGTCCTGGAATTTGTTCTAACTTGAAAGACTTCTCAACCATAACTTATTCACCCCCTTTGAGGCACTTTATTTATTTAAAATTTGATAACAGGAAAGGCACACTGAGCCGAGGCTCATTTCCAGGTGTGACGGGGGGGGGGGTACTTGTAGGTCTCTATCATATACCCTCTCTCCCTCTTTCCTCCAGGGTGTACATGTCAAGATCCCGCAATCTCTCTTCATTAGGCTTCCTGTGCAGACCATACACCATTTTAGTTGCCCCTCCTCTGTACGGCCTCCACTCTGTCTATGTCCTTTCTGAGGTGCAATAACTAAAACTGAACACAATATTCTAAGTGTGGCCACACCAGCAAGCTATGCAATGACATCACCACTGCCCTCCCTTCTCCTGCTGGAGATACACCTCCCTATGCAACCCAGCATCCACTAGCCTTACATACTGCCTTGCCACTCTGCCCTGCCACTTTGAAGTCCTCAGATACGATAATCCCAAGGTCCCTTTCCTGCCTAATGGCTGTTAGTACTAGGAGTCCATGAGTAATGAATAGTATTTCCCTAATACCACAAAAGATGCACTATTTGTTATTCCGATACAAATAATGAATAGTGGCACTATTCATGCCTATTTGTATTCGGGAAATGCTATTGAAAAAAACAGAATGAAACAAACCCCACCCTCCTCCCCAGCTCAGTTGTGTTAAAAACAACCCCCATCCCCACCGTCTACAACAAGCCCATTCCTACACTCCCCCCAGCACCCACAACTGGAGCATTCATCAAAACAATCTCCTGCGATGGGCAACTGGCACAGCCTGCCTGCCTCCATGGCCAGCCGACGTCTCCTCTTTTGATTTTGTCATTAATAAAATCCTCCCCACCACCACCCTGGCAGCAGCACCCAAATCCTACTCTCCTCCCCTCCCTCAGCACCCACATTTCCTAACATTAAAGTCCCCCCCACCCAGGCGCAGGAAGGCTACTGACACAATCCACTCTCCTCCATGGCTGGACATCTTCTTATGAATTGGAAAATGCTCCCATGACTAGTTAGTTAGTTAGTTAGTTAGTTACTGAATTTTCTTGACTAGCTATGCCCACTGAGACTGAAAGTCCATTTTTTAGGGATGACCCGGAATTAGCTAAATAGAAACATAACATAACAAAGCAGCATACAAAGTCAGGTGAGCAGCACAAACCATAACAATAACAATGAAATCACAGGGTTACAGAGTTATCAGCATTAGTATATATACAAATTAAGTGCATGTACAAACAGGTCTAAGTTTACAAAGTAGCAGATACAGCAGGTCGGTACATATCAATAAATACAAGTAGAGAGACTGCGTTCAAGAAGAAAAGTCTTAAGTCCTTTTTTAAAGCACTAAGCGGGGAACAGTTTTGAAGGGCTGCAGGTAGACCATTCCACAGATAAGGAACAGAACGGGCAAAGGATCTTTTCCCCACACAGGACCTTGTTCTCTGAACTTCGAGTAGCATAGAGCTGGAAGACTGAAGCATTCTCCTCGTGAGTTTAATTGACAACACATAACTGAGGCTAGGGGAGGCAACACCTCTCATTAGTTTGTACACTGGACATAGAAGAGGATAGTGGAATCGTCCTTCAAAGGAGGGCCAATTTTAATGAGAGGAAGACGTCACAATGGTGCTTCCTAGATGGAGCACTGATGGAAAATATACCAACTTTATCATAGAGGACCTTTAGCCTATTAGCCTCTGTGCTCCTTAGGGTCTGAAGAAATGGAGCACCATATAATAGAAAAGGAAGTAGCATACTGTTGGCAGTAGCCAGCCTGGAGTTACTGGACAGATAACTGCTCAGATGGTAAAGTAACCCTATTTTTTGGTGTAGGGACATTGAGACATGATCGACATGAAGTATAAAGGAAACTTCCTGGTCCATATAAATTCCAAGATATTTAATAGAGTCAACCACCTTGACTAGAGCCTCCATGGTCAAGACAATAGGCAACAGATGCTGCCTAGAGGAACCACAGTGTCTGGGACTAAACAGGACAGCTTTACTTTTCTTGGCATTCATGACTAGCTTGTTAATTCAATTCAATTTTTGTTTATTTAACAAGGCAAAATATCATTGAGCAAAGCTCATTCTCAAGATGGTCCTGGGACAGACACATTTTTACAGAGACATACAATTTAAAACACTTAAGAGCACAAATAAAATGTTACAATACAGAGACATCACATGCACAGACATAAATACAATCAGGGCAACATTATTTCACATCAACCTGACCAGAATACCCAACTACAAAACAGGGTGGCTAGCAACAGAGGTTAGGTGAAGGAGGATGAAGAGGGAGGATGGTGGGAAGGCGATAAGATGGGAGAGGGTGAGAAGCAAAGGTTTAGACTACAAGATTGGTAGAAATATTCAAAGTGAGGGGGGAGGGGAAATAGAGGGCTACTTAGAAGAGGGCTAGAGTGACTACATAGGGGGTGAAGTGAAAGAAGGTGAATGAGGCAGGAAATAGGGCAGTAGCCAGGTTACATAGGACATACTGATCACAATGTAGGGCATTTAAGGATGGCAGTTATATGTTTCGTACAGCACACTATTTTTAGATTTAAGGGCAGTAACACCAGGTATTTGGGTAAAATGAACCATTCCCTAATTCTCTGAAGTCACTGGTAAGCAGACTACCAAGTTGGGTGACATCACCAGAGCACCTGTACAAGATGGCATCATCAACATACAGTAATAAATTAGTCATGCCACTGTTACTAGGCATATCACTGTTAAAGAGAGAAAACTGCAGAGGACCCAAGGTGGACCCTTGTGGAACCCAATCCATTATCGACTTCTGTGTAGACTGGGCACCCTTCCACTTAAACAGCTAAGGCCTATATGTTAGGTAATAAGAGAACCATTTGTAGGCTAGATTATCAAAACCAAGCAGCTTTAATTTATCTAATAGGAGGGAGCTGTCAACCAAATCAAAGGTTTTGGAAAGATCAATAAAGACAGCACCAGTTACCCGACCTATATCCATGGCCCTTAGTACATCAGTAGACAACCTGACTAATGCAGTGTCTGTTCCATTGTGTTTCCTGAAACCCTGCTGCCGGTCTGCAAGAAGTCGGTACTGTTCAAATACTACTGCAGCTGGTTGTAAATTAGCCTTTCATTTCATTTCTATGTTGTTATTCAGGTAGGTACACTGGAGTACAATTCCGTTTACAGGTACAAGGTCAGATACAGAGAGTTCAACAAAAAACAGGAATAAATAGGGACTATGAAGTGCCATGGCAGTTACACAGCAAGCAGCACTCTGGTACAGCAGGACAATGATAGATAAGAACAATAAAGTTTCACGTCAATTAAACAGTGCAATAAATTGGTACAAGGCATTAAAAGCATTCACATTTGGAAAGTTCAGCCAGATGGGTTGATAGTGCTGTAGAAAAAGCATTATAGGTAGGCAGACATCTGATGCGAGGGAGTAATTCAGTCCAGGTGGATGCTACAGAATGAGCAAATGTGCATTGGCCACTTACAGTATGTGTAAATGGTACTTTTAAAAGGTGTAAGTCTTGCGAGGAGCATGAGTTGAAACTTGGTACATGGTCCAAGAGAGACTTAGACAAAGTAGCCAGGGAGCCTGCCTTTCAGATCCTGTAGACAAGTGGGGACAAGGAAAGCTTATAATTTAAGGAGGCAGAAAGCCAATCCGTTCTTCTAAGTGTCTCACAATGATGCATCGTATTTGGGACAGATAGCTCAAATCTCCCTATCTTATGAAGCATGACTGTCTTTTTAGATAATATATTTGTAGAGGCCGTATCAGTCACTGTAGAAATGTAGTTAACTAGAGGTAGTAAGTTTTGGTTAACGATTGCCATTCTGGTTTCAGGTGTTAGAAAGTTTAAGATTCTATATAGAGTAGCAATGCATTTCTGTGTGAATTTTTGACGTAACTATGTCCATGTGTGGCCCAAAGCTCAGAGTGGAATCCAAGGTTACTCCAAGATATTTAACCCTCGATGTGCTGCAGACTGATATATATCAGTCCAGAATTCCTATACGTTCTAATTCTGTTGGCAGACCAAGGGTTAAAGGAACTGACATTTTCATACTTTGTCCCATCAGGTGACACCATGCTTAGACTAGTACCATGGTCTCTCAGCCTGGAATGAGTTCAAAAAAACACTGAATTAATTTTAGTTAACTACCATGTTATTCCTACATAATGAATCCTGTATTATACCTAGTTCTCTTGTCAAAACCACTTCCAACTCAGTAACTGATAATCCATGACAGTATATAACTGCATCATCAGCATAGAGCTTTATTTTTGTTTCTGTTACACCTGTCGTTATTGGGTCAAAGAACAAGGAAAATAAGATAGGTCCAAGAATCGAGCCCTGTGGGACACCACACCCCATCCTCATTTTTTTCTGATATACTGCCTCCATAGAGGAAGGATTGGTACCTATCAGTCAGATAGTCATTGAACCAGCCTATGACCAGTTTCCCAAACCCTAGTTGTTCTAATCTTTCACCAGCAGATTATGGTCCACAAGATTGAAAGCCTTGGTTAAGTCCACAAAGGCTGCCCCATTGAGACATCCCCCCTTCATGCCATCCTATACTTCATTCATGAATTTGACCAAAGCAGTTTCAATTCCATGCCCTTTTCTGAAGCCATGTTGATTTATTGACAATAGATTGTGCTTATCTATATATTCCATCATTTGGTTACACACTAGTTTTTCTTGAATTTTTGAGAGGGTGATAAGATAGAAATTGGCCTGTAATTTCCAAAGTCAAAAAGAGGTCCAGATTTATGAACAGGCACAATGTAAGAGAATTTCCAGAGGTCTGGGACCTGTCCCAGGGAAAAGGAGAGGTTGAATATTTAGCTAACTGGGTATGCTATTTCTTCTGCTGCCAGCATCAGTACTTTTGGTGCTAGATTATCGTATCCACTGGATTTTTCAGGTTTCACCTTCTTCAGAAGCTTGAGTACCTCAGTTTATGCCACAGCATGTAAATAAAAAGGTCTGAGTACAGCAGTAGTGATCTGCTCTACTGGCGAGTGGCCTTTGAAGTTATGATGATAGTTGTCCAGATTGGTAAACCATGAGTTAAACATGTTCGCAATTATTAAGGGACTAGTTAGTTCCACATCACCTTTCATCATTGACATGCTTGTCTTAGATGGTGGTTTAATGAGGGAGCTAATGGACTTCCAGAATTTCTTGGGGTCAGCCAGAGACTCTGTTTGTTGCTTTTTTTTAAATCTGCCTTCGTCGAGTTTATTCTAGCCTTACAGCGGTTTCTCAGATAACAATAATGTTGAAGATCAAAGGAGGAGTTACTCTTTTTATACCTTACCCAAGCCTTGTCTCACTCCTTCATCAGTTTAAATAGCTCAGATGTTAGCCATCGAGTATCCCTACCACTAAGACACCGTTTGGTAAAAGGAGCGTGTGTATTAGAGATCATCATGAATTAATTTATGAAAAAACCCAAAGCGCAGTTAATGTCAGGGATAATGTTCAGGTACACAGAAACACAGAAGATTGCCAGCAGATAAGGACCACTAGGCCCATCCACTCTGTCCATTTTCCCTATCTGCATAGCTGATGTTGACCCTGTGTGATCATCAGTCTAGCCCCTCTTCCTATATCTAGTGTTCCTTTATGCCTATCCTATGCATGTTTGAATCCCCCCACTGTGCTTGCCTCCACCATCACCTGCGGCAGGCTATTCAAGGCATCCACCACCCTTTTCAGTGAAGAACTTCCTCATGTTTCTCCCTCAGTCTTCCCCCTTCCAATCTCATGTCATGTCCTCTTGTTCTTGCCCCTCTCCTATACTACGAACATATGAAATTTGCCAGCAGATAAAGGCCTAGAGGTCTATCAAGTCTCTTCAAATGTGCAGCTAGCACCCCTTATTCTGCAGCTGCCCTTCCCTTCCACCCTTCCCCTTCATTAACTCTCCCCCTTGTCCTGTCCCATCCTCATTTGAAGCAGTCCACTGTTCTACTGCATACCACTTCAGCAGGTAATGCATTCCACCCAGACACCACCCTCTCTGTAAAAAGTGTCGCCCATCTCCCTCCCTGAACCTTCCTCGCCTCCAGTCATATCATGGCCCCTGGTGGCCCTCCCTCCTTACTTTGAACAGCCCTCTGTACCTGTCTTGTTTATTCCTTTCATGTATTTAAAGGTTTCAATCATGTCACCCCGCTCTCCTCCTCCAGTGAGTACATGTTCAACTCCTTCAACCTCCTCTCATATGATAAGTCCCCAGCCCCTTGATCATCTTTGTCGCCTGCGCTGCACCCTCCAGTAACTTAATGTCCCTCTTCAGATACGGACGCCAGTACTGCACGCAGTACCCAGGTGGGTCTAGCTAATGACTCATACAGTGGCAGAATCACCTCCTCCTCCTCGAGGATATACCCTTGCAATACAACCCAGCACTTTGTTGGCCTTGCAGCTGCCTTCCTACATTGTGCCGAGTTGTTCATTGACCCTGTAATGAACACACCCAGATCCTTCTCCCCTCTGTCTGGGCTAGCTGCACTCCCCTAGCTGGTAACTCCTCCTTGGTTCTTCATCCCAAAATGCAGCACCTTGCACTTTTTGGCATTAAAGCCCAGTTGCCAGGTGTCTGACCAGGTTTCAAGCTTTGCCAGATCATCCTGCAACCCCTGCCATCCCCCTAGGTCATCCACCACCGCGCCTACCTTGGTATCATCAGCAAACAGACTGATCTTGCTCTTGATGTCCCATGATATGTCTGCAATGAATATCCCAAACAACACTGGTCCCAACACCAAGCCCTGTGGAACACTGCTCGTCACTGCCCTTGGGTGTGAGAGCTCCCCACCCACCACCACCCTCTGTTGCCTTCCCTGCAGCCAGTTTCCTACCCATCTCACCAGCTTTGCACCCGCCCCTGTGCCTACTAACTTCCTTCCCAGCCTTCCATGTGGCACTGAGCCAAATGCCTTACTGAAGTCCAGATACAGGACATCCACTGCATGGCCCCTATCCAGTTGCCTAGTTACCCAGTCATAGAACTCAACCAGGTTGGTTTGGCAGGATCTGCCACGTATGAAGCCATGCTGTCTGCTGCCCTGTAGTCCTTTGGCCTCTAGGAGGGCCACCAGCCTCTCCTTCAGGATAGTCTCCATTAGCTTACCCACGATGGATGTGAGGCTCACTGGTCTGTAGTTTCCCGGTTCATCCTTGGGGCCACTCTTGTGGAAGGGCACCACATGAGCCATCCTCCAGTCCTGGGGTACACACCTCAGATGTAGTGAGGCATTAAATAGGTCTGCCAAAGGTCCTGCAAGGACCTCTGCCAGCTCCTTCAGTACCTGGTGGATGCCATCTGGGCCTGGCGCCTTGTCCACCCTCAGTGCCTTCAAACCTCTCGAATTCTGCTCTCCATGATTTCCCATCTGTCACCACTTCCCACCCTGCTTCTGCCATTTCTCCCACCTTGGGTGTCACCCCTCTTCTCTTTAGTAAATACTGAGCAGAAGTACTCATTTAGTGCTTCCGCCTTATCGCATCCTGCTTCCACCCAACCCCCCTCCTTCTTAATCCTTACTATGTGGTCCTTACAACTCCTTTTCTCCCTGATGTACTTAAAGAAGTCCCTCTCCCCCTTCTTAATGCCTTGTGCCAGCCTGAGTGCCGTAGATGCTTTGGCTCCCCTTACTGCCCTTGTCACCTCCTTCGATTCTGTCAAGTACTCCTCCCTGTCCTCCCCCCTCCCTGTTTTCTTGTACTTCCTAAAGGCCGCTCTTTTCCTCCTTACCTTTTCCATGACCTCCTTGCTCAACCAGATCGGTTTCTTAGCCCTAGCCTTCTTGCTCTGGGCTTCAGCAGGTTTTGGTTGCCTCCACTATCCCCAGCTTTATGAGCTCCCACCTCTGGTTAGTGTCCATACTAGATTGAATTCTGGCCAGGTACCCTTTTACCACTTCCCCCATCCTCTCAAAGTCGGCCCTCCTGAAGTTCAGCACTATTGTGCCAGATTCCACTCCTTCCTTGCTCATATCCAATGTGAGCCATACTGAGTGGTGGTCACTCCCTGACAGCAGTTCCTCCACTGTAAGTTCTCTCACAAAGTCCCCATTTGCCAGCACAAGGTCAAGGGTATTCCCTAACCTGGTTGGTTCACTGACCATTTGCAGCAGGAAGCTGTCCTGGAAGGCATCCAGCACTACCTGCTCCTTCTGTTCCTGATTGGGGTGCTCCAGTCCACTCCTGACATGCTGAAGTCCCCACAATCACCACACTACCCTTCTCGCAGGTCCTCCTGATCTGTCCCGGCTAGTTCCCTGTCTAACTCCTCCATCTGAGATGGTGGCCTGTCACCACTCCCATTCTAAGAATCCTATTCTTGGAATCCTAGATTTGCATCCAAAGTGACCCTACTACCCCTCCCTTCCTCCCTTACACACTTCAGTCCTTCCTTCACATATAGTGCCACCCCTCCTTTCCCAATCACCCTGTCCCTACAAATAACCTGTACCCTGGTACAGACAGGTCCCAGTCATTGTATTGGGTGGCCCATGTTTCGTGATGGCTGCAATGTCCACCTCTCCCTCTGCCGTGAGAACCTGTAACTCTGCAGTTTTCTCCCAAGGCTCCTAGCATTAAGGGTAACCACCTTCCACCCTCCCTCCCATCCTGTCCTCATTTCCTAGCATCACCAACAGTACTTGCCATTTGTCCTTTGTCACTGTTATGGGGTAAGTTTACATGGTTTCCCAACCTGTGGTCTCTGCATATCTCTTCCCAACTGCCACCCCCCACTCTATGTTTAAATTCCCAACTTCCCATGTACTCCTCCATCCTCTGTTTCAACACTTTCTTTCCTCCTCACCAAGTGTAGTCTGTCCTTGGCATAGAGACTACTGTCCTCCCAGGTCCCTCCCCACCCCCAACAGCCCATAGCCTTAGCACAACACCAGGTTCTTAGCCATCCGTTAGATCCTCTATTCTCGCTTTCTTGTTGTGCTTGCCTTTGCACCGGAAGTATCTCTGAAAAAGTTACTGATCTTCCTGCCTCCTCACATAATTGTGCTAGTTCCTCAAACCTCCTCTGGACTGTATCTACTGTCTTGTCAGCCAGGTCGTTTGTCCCAAGATGTATAATTAAATAAGGCTTGTTCCTACCCCTTCTAGCATATTTCAGAACAGACTGTCCCACCTTTCTGCTGTCATTCCTGGCATGACCTCCACCCAAATACGACTGTGCCTTCCCTTGCTACCCTACCTAACTCCTCTTAGTATTGAGTCCCCAGCACTAACATTCCACCCTCTACTCCCTGCTTGCTTCCATTCATCTCCTCTCTCATTTCCAGCTCCTCTTCTTCCTCCTGCACATTATTTCCTTTTACCCCTGTTGCAATTCTCCCAGCAGAACTCCCCGCCTCCAGTTTGGTCCAGGCATTTATCAATTACTCCTCTAATTTCATCATTTCCCCTCCATCTTCTTCCTCTCTAGCAGTGCACAACTATTTTCTAAAGGCCCTCACAAATGCCCGCCTCTCTCTTCATAGTAACCTGTTCTCTCCTTTCCACTCCATGACTTTTGCCACTTCTTCGCCTCCCTCACAACTCCCTATCTCCTCCTTCCATTTGTCTTTTGTCTCCTGACCTGGTTTCCCCGGCAATTGTTCTTCCTGGCCTGGGACCCTTTGTCTCTGCTTCCCTTCTTCTGACCCTCTCCTCACCACTGTTGGCTTAAATCACCCTCCCTCATCTCCCCTTCTTTCTCCCTCCAGTATTGGGCTAAACCCACCCCCAATCTGCCTTGCCTGTCTTAGTTCCTCCTGCAGACCCTCAATCTCCTTTCTAAGTTTCTCTATGTGGTTGCACACTAAACATCCTCTCACACTCCAGGCAATTTTTAGAAAGATTGGTGCACCGCAGCTGTTGCAGCCTACCACCCTACCCATTGCTGTTGTTGCCCCCAGCGACCCCCCACCTTCCAGATGCAGGATACCAAACACTCCCCCAAGTCTCCCCTCTCCCTCCTCTATCAGTGCAAAACATTTTCTTTATTTCCCTTACCTCCTGTGTTGCACACGTTTAGATTTATTGAGCAACTGCTTTTTATATTCCTATCCTTCCTATCCACTCAAAAACAGACTTTAAGTAGCCATTGCACAGCCTTCTTCAAACTCCTACTACTCCTCCTTTCCCCAATGCAATATCAATGCGAAGAAGTAATAATGAAAGCTCCTAGATTTGCATTTACTTCCTTCCACTGAGAGAGCAGTCACCCTTCACTTGTTGCTGTTCCTTTCCTGGTATGCCACTCCTACCCACACCCTTACTATACCCAGTGTTTAGCTCCTGTCAATCAGATTTAACAGGGCATATAATCAAGAGTTGGGGGAAGGGGGGGAGAAAATTTGCAGCAACCAAAGACAGCAAAGAATACACCACCACTACGTTTTAAATCCTCAACAGCCCAAAAACAATTCTAAGTAAAGACAACAAAGAAAGTACATTGTCACCAAAAGCCCACAATCCAAGTCTAAAAGAAAAACAGCAATTACCAATACTGAAACATGTCCCCTACTTATACCTTATTTATGCCTTTAAGATACTTGAAGGTCTCAATCATGTCACCACATTCTCTCCTCTCTTCCTGTGTATACATGTTAAGGTCCTTCAATCTCTCCTCATATATTGTCTGGTGCATGCCCTGTACCATCTTAGTTGCCCTTCTTTGGACGGCTTCCACCCTGCCAATGTCTTTATGAAAATGCAGCCTCCAGAACTGTACACCATACTCCAGATGAGGCCTTACCGGAATTTTGTACAGTGGCATCACCACCTCCCTTCTGCTTGTGATGCCCCTACCTATACACCCCAATATGCCACTAGCTCTGCTTACAGCCTTCGTACATTGTCTGGCCATTTTAAGGTAATCTATGATGATAATCCCCCAAGTATCTTTCTTCCCTGGTGGCTGCTAGCAGTTCCCCCATCCTTTAGCTCTCTGCAGGTTTTTTTTTTGTCCCAAGTGCATGATTTTGCACTTTTTTGCATTGAACTTCAATTGCCACACTTTGGAATACTCTTCCAGTTTTTCCAGGTCCCTCCTCATATTACCCACCCCATCTGGAGTGTGTACACTATTGCAGATCTTGGTGTCATCTGCAAATAGGCAAACTTTTCCTACAAACTCTTCTGCTATGTCGCTAATGAAGGCATTAAAAAGGACTATCCTTTGGACCAATCCTTGAGATACCCCACTGGTCACATATCATTCCTTAGATTGGATTTCATTTACTACCACGTTCTGCTTCCTATCCTCTAGCCAGTTCCTTACCCAGTTCACTACCTTTTATCCCACTCTCAGGCTGGCCAGCTTGTTTATCAGCCTTTTATGTGGTACGGTGTTGAAGGCCTTGCTGAAATTATGGTAGGCACCATCCACCACTCCCCTGGCCCACAACCTTTGTTACCCAGTCAAAGAAATCTATTAGATTTGTTTGACATGACCTTCCTGCTGTGAACCCATGCTGCCTAGGATCTTCAGTTCCATTGGCTTTCAAGTGGTCCACAATTATGTCCTTAAGCAGTCCCTTCACAATCTTACCTAGCACTGAAGTGAGGCTGACTGGCCTGTAGTTTCCTGCCTCTTTCCTGCATCTACTGTTATGCAGAGGCATTACATGTGCCCTCCTCCAGTCCTGTGTGACCACCCCAGTATTGAGGGACTAACTGAACAGGGTTGACAGCGGTGCTGCTAGCTTCATTCTTAGTTCCTTTGGTATCCTAGGATGAATGTCACCTGGTCCCATTGCCTTGTCCACTTTTAGTTTTGTGAACTCCCTCAGAACCCCCTCTTCTGTAAAAGGACTGGTGTCTACATCTTCCTTCCCCCCACACACCTGCTATTAACTGTGGTTCCTGACCCTCTCCTTCTACAGTGAATATCGAACAGAAGTATTTATTTAGTATTTCTGCATTTTCCTGGTCCCCCTCTACACACTCCCCTTCACCTCTTTAGAGCCTTACAATCCCTCCCCAAACCTCCTTTTTTTGCTGATGTACCAAAAGAATGTTTTGTCCCCCTTTTTATGTTGGCGCGCTTGTGTAGTCAACATCTTGCGGTAGTGCAGCTTTGGAGGCACGGTCACTGTTGGGCGAATGCAGGGCATGCACCAGTAGGTGCGTCCCTCATTCCCCAATCAGCCTGCATGCCGGCACCATACCATGCATACATCATGTGGCGAGCGCTTCTAAGAAAAGGTCCACTGCAATCCGAGCAATGCTCGTCAGATGCAGCGGACCTTCCCTGGACGTGCTCACCGACATTATGAGCATGGCGGCACAGTGGCCGTCAAACTGCCGACTTCAGGGGTGCCCAATTCCCCCTGTCAGTTAACCCTGTCCCTCGGTATGTGCCGACAGGGGAGCCCACTCCACATCTGTATAAATCACCCCCCCATTGTTAAATGCCGAGGGGGGTGCCCAATCCTCCTTGGCTCAGCCCCCCCTGCTTTCTTTGTGTGCCAATGGGTGAGCCCACTCCCCGTTGGCATAAAGAACCCCCTCATTGTTAAATGCCGAGGGGGTGCCCAGTCCCCCTCGGCTCAGCCATCCCACTTTCTTTGTGAGACAACGAGGGTGCCCAATCCCTGCTGGCATAAAATCCTCCCCTGTGTTGTGTGCCGACAAGGGTGCCCAATCCCCCGTCAGCTACAGACCCCCCCAAACAGTTAGGTGGCACGCTAGGAGCCCACCCCAGCATGCTAAATACCCTAAACAAAAAACTGTCCCATAATGTATTTTTTGTCACCTGTAAATGAAAACGGTCCTCAGAGTCTCCCCGCCCTACCTGCACCTGCCTCTCTGTGCACCCTGCCTCCCCACACCCCCCCTCTTACCCAATACTTACCTGTGGAATCTGGCGCGATGATCTTCGGTGGACAGGGAACACGTCTGCACTCTTCAAAGCCGACCGTGAACTGAGGATATGCCGGTAAGCTGTATAATGGAATAAATAGGGTTTTTTCAACTTTGATGCATATCTCAGGCATTTTGAGGAATTTTGGCCCCAAATTTTCAACATGGGATTTTTTTGGATCCCTCCTCATGAATTCTTGCACTGTCATGGCATTTTTCGGTCCCGAAAGGTGATTTCACAGTCACTGCGCAGAATCATCTTTCAGGACTGAGTAACACAATGACAGTGCCACTGTTCATGAGGGGGGCTCTCAAAAAGCCTATGCTGCAAATTTGGTGGGAAAATTCCAAAAAACGACTATTTTACAAGCATGCGTTGCGCAGTTGCTATGCACGCTCGTAAGTTAGTGAATTTGGAATATTTCCATGCCAGATTCTCAACACTAGCATTTTACCACACCATCTTGTGAACTGTATAGATATCATTTTTCACATCCTGGCCAAAATGTGTTTTCACACTTCCAGCGCAGAATAGCGCGGTTGCTGTGCGAAATCAGTGTTCGGGACACATTACGAAAATGACAGTGACACTGTTCATGAGCAGAGGTCCTAAAATACCTGTGTTGAAAATTTGGTGACAATACTCCATAAAATGGATGTGTTACGAGGGTGCGTTGCGCAGTTTGCACGCATGCTCGTAAGTTTGCAAACTTATAATATTTTCACTCCAGATTTTCAACAGTGCCATTGTTCTGCACCTCCTAATGAACAGTACAGCTGTCATTTTTCACATTCTGACCAAAATCTGTTTTCAAGTTCCGGCGCAGAATAGCGTGGTCGCTGTGGAAAGTCCATGTTCAAGACACATTATGAAAATGACAGTGACACTGTTCATTAGCAGATGTCATAAAATGCCTATGTTGAAAATTTGGGGCTGGAAGTCAATAAAATGAGTGTTTTATGAGCGTACGTTGCTCAGTTTGCACATATGCTCGTGACTTTGTGAATTTGTAATAGTTTCTCTCCAGCTGTTCATCATTGGCATTTTTCCATACCTCCTTATGAACACTACAGCTGGCTGAAATGCGTTTTCACACATCCAGCACAGAATTGCACAGTCGCTGTGTGAAATCAGTTCTCGGGACAGTTTGAGGAAATGACAGTGACACTATTCATGAGCAGAGGTCCTAAAATGCCTATGTTGAAAATTTGGTGCCGAAAGTCTATACAATGACTGTGCCTGCAAGCGTGTATTGCGCAGTTTCCATGCACCCTTGTAACTTCGTCAGTCTGCAATATTTTCATGCCACATTTTCACCACTGGCATTTGTGCACACCTCCTTATCAACAGTCCAGCTGCCATTTTTCACAGCCTGCCCAAATGCGTTTTCGCAGCTGTGGCGCACAATGGCGTGCTCACTGTGCAAAATCACCTTTTGGAACACATTAACAAAATCACAGTGCTATGGGTCTCTAGCTCCGCCACTGCCACTGCCAATGCCAGCGCAACAACATTTGGCATTGACAAATGCTTGTTTACTGTCTGTGCTAGCCTTTCTTCAGTTTGAGCCTTTGCTCTCCTTACTGCATTCAAGCTCTCTCAGACAGTTTAGGTACTCCGCCCTGTCCTCTTCTGAGTCTCCTTACACATCCTTAAAACCAGTCTTTTTGCCTTAACATTCTCTACTACATCTCTTGTAGGTAGGACCAATCAACCTGAGAGAGACTTTCACGCAAGTGGTGTACACTGAATCTAGAATAATCTAAACACTCTAGGACCTTTGCTGTAGATTTATTTTTGCATGAGTGTTTCCACAGACAAAATATAGGGTGGTGGTCACTTACAGAATCTGCAATAGCCCCTCAACTAAGTATATGGTTGGACCTGTTAGTCAGGATCCAGTCGAGGGTAGTGTGCCTCTGGGTTCATAAGTTTAACCTAGTAGGAACACTTATTAACTGCTGTAGGCCAGTGTCCAGGAGGGTGCTCCTATAGCTACAGGCAACATTCCTTGACCACAGTATCTACTATAGGGAAGCTCTCACTAATACCTGGGGAAATGGGACAGCCTTCAGGAACAATATCAAAGAAGTTACTGGGAAGCAGCCTAAAACTTCCCCTAATATGCTGGACATCGATGGGACTGCAACACTGGACCCTAGAACTATTGCTAATACATTCAATACTGCTTTCACAGATCTCAGTAGTGTTCTCCCCCCTAACTTTTTCAACATAGATGACTCTCCAACTCACCCTTCCAGTTCCCCCCTCTTCCAAATACACGCTGTTCTACTTTAAAGCAGTCAAGATGCATGAAGCCCACAAATATACTAGTAAAGCAATTCCCAAGTCCAGAAATAATGGGGACACACTTGACCTCAAACTGCTTTCCCTCACCCTCGATGAAGTACTAGGACCATTAACAAAGATCTTCAACCTCTCCCTCAGCCTCGGCCAGTTCCCTGAGAGATGGAAATCTGCTACTGTTACTCCGGTCCAGAAAAGTGGAGACAGGGCCTTCCATGGGAACTATCGACCAGTCTCCATATTACCTCCCCTCTCCAAGGCCATCGAACACATAGTAGCAGACCAACTCACTGATTACCTGGACAAACACAATATTTTGTGCTTTGAACAACATGGGTTCAGACAAGGGCACATCACCACTTCTGCCCTTCACTGGAGCTATCCACAGTTCTCTGGATAATGGTCACCTAGCCATGTCGGTCTTTATCGATTTAACGAAGGCTTTCTACACCGTCCACCATCATCTACTACTTGAGCAGCTTCTGAATGCTGGGCTCTCTCCTGACTCCATGGCCTGGTTTAAAAGCTACCTGGAAAACCGTTTCCAAACAGTTAAAATTGCAGATGTCCTCTCTGACGCTAGACCTATCCGCTCAGGAGTCCTCCAGGGATCCATACTGGGTCCCCTCATATTCAGTCTCTTCCTGAACAGTCTTCCACAATCGTGCCCAGAACAAATCATCCTCTATGCTGATGACACCATAATTCACATCACCCATAAGGATCCCCAACCCCTACAAAAGAATCTACAGCTAGGCTTTGCTTTGGTTGAGAACTGGTTTAGTAAACACAAATTGGTCCTAAATTATAAGAAAACCAAGTCAATGCTTTTCAGCAACTCCCACAACAAGTACAGGCTACACCCCCTGACTATCACAAACTGCCTTGGAGCTGCCCTTGAACAGGTGCAATCTTTTAAATATCTTGGGATCTCTCTTGACTGTAACCTATCCTATGGTGTCCACATCGATAGCATCGCCAAAGCTGCAAATACTTGTATTGGACTACTCTACAGGCACAGACAACATCTTACTCCAGAAGCCTTAAGGGTTGCTGTTCAGAGCTATGTTGCCTCCATAATTGACTATGGCCTGATCATATATGGCTCTGCTACTGTAACTGCCCTCAGCATATCCAGGTCTCTCAACAAAGCTTGTTGGCTCGTCACTGGAGTTCACCATCTCACTCATACGTGTGACCTCTATGCACAAACTGGCTGGCTACAACTCTCAAACCACATAAAGTACCAAACCTGCATTATGGCAAAGAAAATAACCATAGGCCAAGCAGCCCCCGCGGTCCAAGCTCTCCTTTGCCCCAGTAATAACCCTCGCCACACTAGGGGATCCGAATCTCAACTCCTGCAGGTCCCCTGCTGCCGTACCACCCAGGGACAAAGATCCTTCGCTCATAGGGCTCCTAGCTGGTTGAATGGTCTCAGCAGTGACATCTCCTCTGTACCTAAGCTTGGCCCATTCAAATACAGGCTCCACCTACTCCTCTCTGCCTCTAGCACCTGCGACTGTCTTCTTTAATCAGCCCTCCTTGCCATTACCCAATCCTTATCTCAGCTCTTTCTACATAGCACTCTATTATCTACCCCCAATCTCCTATGACCCTCTCCCCCACCCTCTCTCCCCCCTCCACCTGCACCCCCTCCACCACCTGTTGCTGTCTCTGTGATGTGACAATGCCTCTGGCTACTCTTACCTTTTGTGCCCTTGCCATGTCTTGTAACACTATTTATCCCGCCAATGCCTCTGGCTTTAGTTTAACCCAGCAAGCCCAGGGAGGCAGTATAGTGCAGTGGTTTAAGGCTCTGAGCTGCAAATCTGGAGACCTGGGTTTGAATCCCTCAGCCCCCACTTGCACACTGCGTGACCCTGAGCAAGTCACTTAACTTCCCTGTGCTCCCAGGTTGCACCTGTAAACAAGCTTTCAGCTTAGTGTGTCTCACCTGGTTAAACAATTGGAAAAAAAAATGTATATATTCATATTTATGTAACTGATTGTTGACCTGTTATCCTGCCTTTGTTACTTAATTGTCTTTTTTTTTTTTTTTTTTTTTTATTGTACTGCAACTGACGTGGAACCTTTGTAAAATAGCCTTGGCTCAAAGGTACTTGTAATCCTAGATCCAAACAAAAAAAAATTCAAATTGAAGTCTCCCATTACTAGTAATTCACCAAAAGCATTGGAAATGACCAAATTAGAGAAGTCTTGGAGCCCCTGAGTACTACATCTGGGTGGGTTATAGACACAACAGAGTGTTCATTTATTTGTATCGCTGAGCTTAAGCTGTATCACCAGGTATTCACAGTGACAAGTAAAGGGACACTTCAGTTTGGCTTCTGCTGTGGTGAGTGAGTCTTTTACATAAAAAATTACACCTCCACCCCTCTGGTGTAGCCTATCTTTCCTAAAGATAGTGTATCCGGGCTGAAGTATCTCGTTACTTTGAGTGGAGGGATGTAGCCAGGTTTCACTAATGGCAAGCACATCAGGTTTATAGGATGCCATTCAATTACTCTGGCCAAAGGTCTAAGCAGGGAACTAGGGCGATATGTGTTCAGTAAGTCCCTTGGGAACATGCCTATGGAAAGGCACTACTAAAACCACTTTCCAACTATCAAGAATTCTCCCTTCAACAAGGGATTTGTTAAGGAGCAGAGGCAATAGCAGGAGCAGCTAGCTTTAGGAGCTTTGGCTCGAGTTCATTGTAATGATTCAAGCCCTCTGCAGTTAAAGGAGATCTACTGGCTAATCTAATTGAGCCACTAGTGTATAGATAGTGGCTCGAGCACCCCGATCCCCCCCTGTAGTGCCAATATTTATTCTGAAAGAAAAATACCTTTCTGCTTGTAAAATTAGAGTCCCCCCATGGTGGAGCTGGCATTCTCTTACAAAGGTCCAGCCTCCCCCACGAGATCGCGCTGGCAAAAACCATGATATGCTGACACGGTTTTGCCTCTGCCTGTCTATTGCCAGTGTAACCCCCCTACAAATGGGGGTTCCCGAAAAGTCTTCCTTGAGCTTGCCTAAATGCTCACTGCCAGGCTGATGTCCTGCGTTTTAGCAGTTTAAATGTGATTGCCAGAGAGTGCCTGTATAGCCTCTGTGTACTGTCTCTTTAAGAGCTGCCTGGATAGCAGTCATAAGCAAAGCTACCAACTCTCCAAGGCCTAAAACTGGGATGGTCCATCCTGACCATGACCCCCCCCCCACCGTGTCACTCTCATGGGCACCACTACAGACCATGCTGCATACAATCAATTACATTTTGCTGCATGCTCTGGCCATGCCACCCCACAGTAACACCAGTAGCAAACATTCAGATTAAACCAATACATCATTCTGCTGCAGCAAGTAACCAATCGTGATATACAGAAAGTTCATTGAAAGCAAACCTTGTGATCAGACACTCAGGCAGCACGTATTGCTCCTCCTGACAGTCCCATCCAACCCGCTTACACGCACCTCATTTGTTGAGCAAACTTTACTTTAGTGACTCCTATCACCATACCAGATTGCTTTCACACATTTCCCTACAGCTGATCAAGTTCGGGTACCTTAGTTCCCTGCTGCCAGTCTCATCGCCTGGAGTCCCTCTCAGCTGCTGGCAGGCAGACGTCCACATGTGCTGTTTGCACCACTACCCAGTCTAATCTAACAGGAACAACATGTTTTAATGTGCACCCATTGACATGCTTGCAGTGCAACATAATTGCAGGGATTGAAGTTGCAAACTGCTGTCCAGCCGGGAGCAGCGCCTTAGTGGTGCTGAAATAACTGTCACTTACGGTTTAGCAGTCAGCAAAAAGAAAAAGGGACAAAACTGGGACAAGTAAGCAAAAAAGGGACAAAAGTGGCATTTTGCAAAACCTGTGGGGACACTGGGACATGCTGCCTAAAATAGGGACTGTCCTAGGAAAACAGGGACTGTTGGTAGCTTTAGTCATAAGTAATCTGAGAGGGAAAGATGAAAGATGTAACTATTTGCTGAAAATCATTTAGCGTGATAATGATAATGTAGTTTGTCTAACCTGCCTTCTTTGCAGCAAGGACTGTTTTGTTTATCTCCACTAACTTGGTCCTGGACTGCCGAATTGGACCAATCTGTAGTGGTGGGACCTAAAATGGAGCCGGACTACAGGAGCTGTCTGGAGTCAAAATCTGTAGGAATTGTAGTTTTGGGCTTTTGGCACCTTTTTTGCACCTGAAGGGGGAGCCTTTGTTGTGACTGACAGACAGATCAGCCAACCGAACCTTTTGGATTCTGGGGAAAATCCCAGGCTTGCTGGCAGCTGAGTCAGATCTAAGTTGGGAGCTGAAGAAGCAACAACAGTCTGAGACAGTCAAGCAGCCATCTGAGTAGTTTCGCACGGGAGAACTGTGGAAAGGTCTGAGTTGTGGCCTGCATGTCTGCTTGCTGCCCCTGAGAGGGAGAGAAGAGAATTATTTCAGACTAAATCCAAGTTTGTGAGAACAAAGTAAGCCACTGATTTTTTACCAGGCTCATACCCGAAGAAGACTGAAGATTTTGCTGAATGCGATCAGTCTGTCATGATTTCCAGCTGCTTTTGAATCCCCGGTTTGTGCAGAGACTTTGCGATCCTGACCGGAGAGCGGTTTGCCTGGTATAGTAGAATTTCCTTACATGTAAATGTGCTGTGTATTGAAAGTGGGTCGTGATTTGGTTCCCCACTGTGTGAATTGTGTTCTGCTTGCTGTAAGCTTTATCCAGCCTAATGGGACTGAATCCGCATTTATCTCCATGCGGCCTGGGCCATGCCACGCTGGCCCTGCCAGACTACCCTGTTGCATAGAGAAAGCCACCAACGAGAGATCTGCCTGGAGATCAGCCCCTTGATCCACCCATGAATAGGAACGACGCCTCGGTGAATCATGTGGGCCCTGCTTCTCCTGGCACTCCAGATCAACCACCTGCTGTCTCGATTTTCGTCCCGCCTGTGTCCAGTCTTGGGTATCGTGAGTAAATATCAGGGTAGCTCCCTGCAACAACAGCCTAATCTAAAAGTGTGTCATCTGATTGTCTTGTTGTTTTCTGTTCAAGAACTGAGCCCTCCGGCTCCAGATTACAATTAGTGTGTGTGGTGCATGTTGTTTTCTTTCATCACAGGGCCCCAACCAGCTGCAACATTCCTGGCTAGCCCACCGTTCTCCATCTGGGTATCCAGAGTGTATGACTGTTTATGGACCCTGAAGTGCATGCATAACTGTTTAATTGATACAGCGTGGCTCAGTTGGTAGCACATCCGCCTCTGGACCCTAAGATCGTGGGTTCTCGTCCCACACCGGGATTGGACTTGTACCTAAAGATCGTTGGCATCCGAGTGCAGTATTGGGGGGTGCTGTACTGCTGGGGTGTGCCGTCCTTCGGATGAGACGTTAAACCGAGGTCCCTTCTGCCCATCCTGGTGTTGTCCTGGTGGGTGTCCAGGTGGAAGTAAAAGAACCCAGGGCACTCTTCGCAAAGAGCAGGGAACATTCCCAGTGTCCTGGCCAACATTCCCCTTCCCATAAAACCGGTTCATGCAACTATCCAGGCTGTGTGTGGGTGATGATGTGTGATATGGCCACCACCACACATTCAGTCACTTCACTACCAGTCTAGCATTGCTTGTAACGTGCTTTGGGATACTGTGTATGAAAAGCGCTATATAAATGCTGATTCTTCTTCTTCTTCTTCTACCTTATCCCTCATCCTCTGGTCATGCCTATCAACTGTAAATAAATTTTTTTTTTTTTATCTTATTTCTATTTTTTCCTCCTGCAGCCACTGACCTGCTATGATCCAGCCACTGCTCCACTTCTCCCGAGCGACCCCAGAGGCATATCCACATACCAGCTGGCATATGCAGCTGTAACTTCGAGAGGGATCTCTTCTACTCCCTGTGCCAGGCCAGGAACCAATACCAGCATGCATCTATGCACAACGGGCCCCACTGGGCAAGGAAGTCATGGCTATCAAGCGGCCACAGTCAATGCTGCCATTTTTTCCTCCATCGGATTCTCTGGAGTGCAGACATGCAATGACGTCTGTGCACAATGTACCGACATCTGCTGCACTCCACCCCTGAGAGCACCAACTCTGACAGTACCCCCCAGTCATCACCAAGGGCCGCTGCAGAGCGGTGAAGGCCCACAACCCTCCCTGGGATAGGACAGCAGTCCTCCGGACACTCGATCCTATCCTTCACCTGACAACCCCTGACAACCCGAGATCACATCTGAACCCGGGTCACCAGCATGGTGCGAGGTGTGGCGTCCAGCGCCTCAACCCTCAGCACCACTAGGCCAACTGTAAATAAATTAAATAAATAAATAAACTGAACAGTACTTGTGCAAAATTAGGCAGTCCTGTCAGGAAGTCATAGGGATGGTTGTTGAACCAGACCTTATATTCTGGCTCCTAGGAGGCCTGCTCCAGAACAATCACTTGCCACACAGCAACAAGCTGTGGTCACTGCTGGTTGCATTAGAGGCCAAGAGACAGATCCTTCTGATTTGGCATTCTGAATCTCCCCTTACGTTCTCAGAATGGCAAGCATCCTATACCAAACTAGCAGAGTCTGAGAGACTAACGCACTTAGCTAACACCAGCCTTCAAAGATATCAAGCCATCTGGGGCTCCTTCTTCCAATGTTCTCACACTGTGCACTAGATTTTCATCCAATGTCTTTTAAGATAAGCATCTTTTATTATTTTGCTGTTCCTGAACTTTTGTCTTTCTCTTAGTACTATGTTAGAAACAACTGATGTGTAAACCTTATTTTGTTTTGTTAGTAGCAACCACACATCACCTGTCTGTTAGATAGGTTATGCCCTGTATTAGCTAGATATTGTCTGTTTTTGCAAAACTTTTATTTATTTATTTCATTTTGGGAAACAAACCTTTGAGCAAAATGCTCTTTTCCAAAAGTTCTACGTCAAAGAAAAATACATGACCAAGAAAAATACATGATCAATACAATAGTAGAGTACAATCATGTTGTGAACGTCAATTACATAAGCACGAATTGGTACAAAATGTTGAACATTCCAGGATACAATAACAGGATACAATACACTGCAACCAAGAAAAAATTATTGTACCGGAGACTAGGCACCAAATTAATATCAACAATGATATTCAGTTCTGGGAACAACACTTAATGAAAGAACGACGAACAAAGACAGGACAAGGGAAAGAAGGAACATTTAGTACAGCAGCCAGGTGGCAGTCATTGTCAAATAGGTGGGGGGCAATGGGAAAGGAGGATGGGGAACTCAGGTGGGGAATGAGGAGAAAATCGGAGGGGTTAAGGGAGAATCACTGAATACTATTCAGGACCAACCCGTAAGAGAGTGCAGTGATAGGGATAAGTACAAGTGCAGAAAAAGGAACATGGGGACCTGGTGTGTATGAGTCCAATATATTTTATGAACCTGTATTGCATGGTATTTCCTCAATAAAAATACGTTAAAAAAAACAATAACAAATGCAAGCATGCAGTTGCAGTGGATGGAAGGGTGGTAATCCTGGGGGACTCCATAATTAAGGGTATTCACTAGGGAAGGAAGGGGGATCCAAAACCAAGAAGGAGAGTGGTCTGTATGCCAGGGATGACAGCAGAGTAGGCAGGACCAAGAATCAGGGGGAAATTGCAAGGGAGGTTGGAAGGAAACCTACAGCAACTTAGTCACCCACATGAAAACTAATGCCATAGCTGGGGAGGAGGTGGACGTAGTGCAAGGCAGGTTCAGGGAGTTAGCAAAGATCTGCAGGGAGGAAGTAAGTAAGTTCTCTGGCTTTTTCAGAGGTGATACTAGTTCTCAGAGCCAGCACAGTTAGGAAGAAAAGGACAGATGACTTCAACAATTGGCTGAGGAGCTGGTGCAGGGAAGAAGGGTTCACTTGTATTGTAGACGGGGGGGGACCCTCTGGTTGAATAAAACACTCTTTTCACCAGATAGGCTACCCCTCATTATGGAGGGCTCGAGATACTGGGACAAACTGGGGGAGTACATAGTCAATGAGCTGAATGTAAACTACTGAGTGGGGGGCGGGCCAGCAGAACCAAAGACTCTGGGAGGAGGAGGAGGAGATCAAGAGACTTCCCCCATACTGGTAGAAGTAGTCGGAAGGGTTGATGCGGAGGGGAAGTGGAGCAATTAGCAACAGGTTGGTGGGGAGAGTACAGGAGGGAGAAATGTTAGAAAAAGAATAGAAGGAAGCAGAGTAAAGGTGGAGGGTTTTGTCGCTGAATGCTCAAAGTCTTGGGAACAAGATGGAAGACCTGCAGGTGCTATTAGTTGAGGAGAAGGTGGACATAGTAGCAATATCCGAGACTTGGGTCACACCACACCATAACTGGGACCTCTCAATCCCTGGATACAAACTATACAGGAGAGACAGGGTGATAAGCAAAGCGGGGGGAGTTACATTAGGGAGAGTATAACATGCATGAAGGAGGAGTCAGAAGAGGGGAGGGTGAAAACACTGTGGGTTCAATTATGGTCCAATAGAGGGAGAAAATTGAGGTTCGTGGTGGTCTACAGACTACCCAACCAAGAAAAAAGGGACAGGGAACTGAGCTTGCAATTGTTAGAAGCTGCAGGGAAGGAAGAGGTGGTAGTGGTGGGGGACTTTAACCTCCCCAAGATGGACTGCAGCATACCACTCACATCCTGTGCCAGGAGTCAGGTGTTCCTAGAAGGGTTACAGAGTGGGTTCCTTACTCAGGGTATCAGAGAGCCCACCAAGGAATCGGCAATCCTTTATCTAGTACTCACAAATGGGGAGCACATACAAGAGATAACATTCAAGAAGTACCTAGGTGGTAGTGACCATCACACAGTGTGGTCCAGGTTGGATACTGGCAGTGAAATCATCCCCACTAAGACCAAAATACTGGATTTTAGGATGGCAGACTTCAGATAGATGGGTGAGATGCTAAAGATACACCTGGTGGGCATCAGAGTGGATACAAGGGTGGACCAAAAATGATCCGTCATAAAAGAAAGAATACTGGCTGCCACAGAGGAGTGTGCTAGATTCAAGGGGAAGAACTTGAGAGCCAAAGCACCCAGCTGGTTCAGCTTTGAGGCTGTCCAAGCAGTGAGGGACAAGAGATCAGCCTATAAGAGATACAGAAAGACCAAGAGAGGTGGATAGGGTAAATTACCTAAGGTTGGCCAATGTGGCAAGCAAGGTAGTGCAGCAGGCTAAGGCACAAAAAAAACTGCAGATAGCTAAGGCAATAAAAAAGAGTGAGAAGGCCTTCTTTCACTACATAAGGGAAAAAAGGGACAGGAAGGACAGGATTGTTAGGCTTCAGAAAGGTAAAGAATGGGTAGAGGAGAACAAGGGAAAGGCTGAGGTACTGAAAGAATACGTCTGCTCTGTCTTCACCAGGGAAAAAAAAAGACCAGTGCCTACAGGGGGAGAATGGGAGCACTGAGCAGGAGGGGAAGGCAGCATGGATGTGATGATAGAGGAGGACAGACTGAGGGAGGAGCTGCTAGCACTGAAGGTGGACAAATCACCAGGCCCAGACAGCATACATCCAAGGGTACTGAGGGAGTTGGCAGGGAAGTTTATCAGGCTGCTGGTGGGCCTGTTCAATAGTTCCCTGGAGTCAGGCATGGTACCAAAGGATTGGAGAGTGGCACATGTGGTACCCCTCCATAAGAGTGGTTGCAAGGATGACCCGGGGAATTACTGACTGGTCAGTCTAACCTCACTCATATGCAAGCTCATGGAGACCATACTTAAAGAAAATAAGGTATCTAGAGGAGACTGGCCTCCAGGATAAGAGGCAGCATGGGTCTATGGGAGGGAGACTGTGTCAAATGAATCTGATTGACTTCTTTGACTGGGTCACTAAGTCAGTGGACAGGGGCCAGGCAGTGGATATCCATTATCTGACTTCAGCAAGGCCTTTGACTCTGTACCCCCCACAAGAGGTTGATCAAGAAGTTGGCGAATCTCAGAATTGGGGAGAAGATGATCAGGTGGGTAGAAAGCTGGCTAAGGGACAGGGCCCATGGGTGGGGTGGGGGTTATGTAGCACCAGTGAAGTCAGCAGTCGGGTCCCATAGGGCTCGGTGCTAGGGCCAATGTTATTCAATGTCTTCATTGAGATGTATGGTGTGTTTTAAATTTGTTTGGCGCCTTGATTTTTGAAAGGCGCCTTAACAATAAAGTTTATTATTATTATTCATTAATGACATTGGGGATGGCATTAAGGGCGAAATGCCACCAAACTCTGTGGGAGGGTGGACACAATAGAAGGGGTATAAGACCTGCAGGAAGACCTGAGAAGTCTTGAAAGGTGGCCCAGGATTTGGCAACTCGGCTTCAATGTCAAGAAATGCAAAGTTATGCACATTGGAGCCAGGAATCCAAGGACGGAGTACTACTTGGGGGGGAGGGGTTCAGGGTAGCCGCAACAGAGGAGGAGAAGGATCTGGGGTTCATGATCACTAGAGACCTGAAGCACGCCATGCAATGCAAAAAAAGCAGCAAGGGCAAACAAGATGTTGAGGTGTATAGCCTGAGGAATCAGCAGTAGGCAGAAGGAGGTTATACTGCCCTTGTACAGGTCACTGGTGAGGCCTTAGCTAGGGAATGGAGTAAGATACTGGTGCCTACACCTTAAGAAAGACATCAGCCTGCTGGAAATGGTCCAGAGAAGGGCAACTAAGATGACTGCAAGTCAGCAGGGTAAAACATATGAAGAGAGGTTAGGGGCCCTGAATATGTACTCCCTGGAGGAGAGAAGAGAGAGAGGAGATGTGATAGAGATCTTCAAGTACTTGAAAGGGATAAATACGGTGGATAAGGAGGATCTCTTCAAGCTCAGTGGCAGCCGAACCACAAGGAGACACAGTCTGTAGCTGGAGGGGGAGTGGTTTAGGAGGGAGATGAGGAAGCACTTCTTCACAGAGTGGGTGGTGGCCAGTTGAAATGTGCTGTTAGAGGAGGTGGCCACAATGAAGTTGGTGGGCAGCTATAAGAGAGGCTGGGATAGGCATAAGGGGAAAGTATTGGGCATGGAGGGGGGCAGATGGAGAGGAAGGGAGGACCGGGGGGGGCAGGGTCAGTAGCATAAGCTGAGGAGCCTCCAATATGAGCAGACTAGATAGACCAAATGGCCTTATTCTGCTGGCTTCTTCATATGTTCATTTGTTTGCATGTAAGCACAGGAGCGCTTTCCCATTCATAAGAAGGCGTCCAGCCGTGGAGGAGGACGAACTGGGTTGGTTGCCTTCCCACGCCTGGGGAGTACTTTAATGTTAGGAAATGTGGGTGCTAGAGGAGGGGTAAGGGACTTGGGTGGTGCTGCCAAGGTGGGGGGATGATTTTTTACAATAACAAAATGGGAAAAGGAGATGGCAGATGGGCAGGTTGTGCCAGTCACCCATCATGTGAGTATTTTTGATGAACGCTTCAGTTGTGGCTGCTGGGTGGGGGGGGCAGGGTGGGAGTGGGCTTACTGAAGAGGATGGTGGGATGAAAGTTGTTTTTATTGTGATTGGGCTGGTGGGGAGGGTAGGGGGGCTGTTTTTTACTCCTCCCACAGGTGCTCGAATAATAAATATGAATACAAATACCAAATTTCTGAATATTTGGGACCCCGAATATGAATAAGTGGATGACTATTTGAAATAAGGTACTCGCCCACCCCTCGTTCGTAGTCCCCCCCATCATACACTCAGCACTGGGGTTTCTATGTCCAAGGTGCATTATTTTGCATTTTTTGGCATTGAACCCCAGCTGCCATGTTTTTGCCCATTCCTCTAGTTTCCCAAGATCCCTGCACATTTTTTCCACACCTTTCTGGGTGTCCACCCTACTGCAGATTTTGGTATTGTCTGCAAAAATGCATACCTTACAGCTTTTCTGCAATGTCCCCTATAAAGATATTGAAGAGAACTGGTCCTAGTACTGAGCCCAGTGGTACCACCCTTGTCACACTGTCCTCTTTTGCTCAGTATTTACTGAAGAGAAGGTAGGGCAGGGCCCACAGCTCAGCACCATGGACATGGGGGAGAGGTGAGAACTACTCCCTTCACAAAAGAAAGGGTCCTACAAGAGCTCGCTAAGCTCAGGGTGGACAAGGCAATGGGACCTGATGGCATACATCCCAGGGTACTTAAGGAGCTAAGGGTGGAACTAGCACAGCCATTAGCAGAACTGTTTAGTGAGTCTCTGAGCACAGGAGAGGTCCCAGAAGACTGGAGAAGGGCTCATGTGATCCCGCTCCACAAGAGTGGTAGCAGGGAGGAGGCAGGGAGCTACAGACCAGTCAGTCTTACCTCAGTAGTGGGCAAGATTATGGAGGCACTCCTTAAGGAAAGGATAGTGCAACACCTGGAATCCATAGGGGCACTGGATCCAAGACAGCATGGGTTTACAAAGGAAGGTCCTGTCAAACTAATCTCATAGATTTCTTTGACTGGGTAACCAGGTGGTGGACCAAGGGGCAGTTGATGTCGCCTACCTTGGCTTCAAGCAAAGCTTTAGAAACACCGTTCACATAGAAGATTGATAAATAAGCTGGGTAGGCTCGGGTGGTCAGAAGTTGGTCAACTGGGTGGCAAACTGGTTGACGGAGAAAAACAGAGTGGTGGTAAATGGTATACAGTCAGAAGAGATGCAAGTCACAAGTGGGTACCATCTAGGGATCAGTCCTGTGGGCTAGTCCTCTTCAATATCTTCATTAGTGACATTGCAGATGGACTAGAGGGTAAGGCTGGTCTGTTTGCAGATGACACCAAGATCTGCAACAGAGTAGATGATCCAGATGGGGTGGGCAGAATGAGAAGAGATCTGGATAAACTAGCAAAATGGTCAGAAAAGTGGCAACTGGGAATTAATGCAAAGAAGTGCAAGATCATGCACATAGGGAAGAGAAACCCTGAAGCCACCTATAGGCTGGGAGGAGTTGCTGGCAGTCACAAAGGAAGAAAGAGACTTGGCATCATCATCACGATGACCTGAAATCATCCAAGCAGACCTCTAAAGCAGTAGGTAAGGCTAGGGGGATGTTAGGGTGTATTAGTAGGGGTATCACAAGTCGTAAGAGGGAGGTAATAATCCCTCTTTACAAGACACTGGTTAGGCCCCATCTGGAGTACTGCGTGCAGTACTGGAGGCCACACCTTCACAAGGACATTAACCAAATTGAGGCAGTCCAGAGAAGGGCAACCAACATGGTGCAGGGACTGCATCAGAAGACATATGAGGACAGATTAATGGAGCTCAATATGTATACCCTTGAGCAAAGGAGGGAGAGAGGTGATATGATCGAAACATTCAAACACCTTAAGGGCATTAACAATATGAAAGAGTCTAACATGTTTAAATATAAGACAAATAGCAGGACAAGAGGACACAGCATGAGAATAGAGGGAGGCCGATTAAGGGGGAATGTGAGGAAATTCTTTTTCACAGAAAGAGTGGTGGATGCATGGAACAGCCTACCTCAGGAAGTGGTGGCTATGAATACAGTGCAGGGCTTCAAACAGGCATGGGATAGGCATAAGGGAGCAATACAGACGAATATGGATAGACAGGTCATTGACAGTGTAAAGGTGTGTGGCACATTCATAAGGTAGAAAAAATGGACAGACTGGATGGGCCTTGCGGTCCTTATCTGCTGTCAACCTCTATGTTTCTATGTTTAGAATGAAAGCCATTAACCACCACTATCTGTCTCCTATCCTTTAACTAGTTTCTAGCCCAGTTTACCACCATGGATCCCACTCCTAGGTTGGTCAACATCCTAATCAGTCTTCTATGCAACACTATATCAAAAACCTTGTAAAGTCTAAGAAGGTCACATCTACTGCTCTCTCCCGATCGATTTTCCTGGTCACCCAGTCAAAGAAATCAATTAGATTCATTTGGCAAGACCCTCCACACACACACACACACACACATATGAACCCGTGTTGTCTATGGTTTTACAGCCCATTGGATTCAAGATACTCTATCATTCTTTCTTTCAGTAGTGTTTCCATCAATGTCCCCACCACTTTAGTGAGACTGATTGGCCTATAGTTGCTAGCCTCCTCCCTGCTGCCGCTCTTGTAGTGGAACAACGTCAGCCCTTCTCTAGTCCTCTGGAACCACTCCTGTTTCTAGTGAGTTGTTGAATAAGGCTGTCAGTGGGGCAGCCAGTACTTTCCTAAGCTCTTTTAGTACCCTGGGATGAATCCTATCTGGTCCCATAGCCATATCTACCTTCAGAGCTGCAAGTCGTTTCAGCACTCTTCCTTCTGAAAATGGATCTGTATCCGCCTCCTCTCTATCCTATCCCTGCTTCTCCCTGGCGGTCCATCCCCTTAACCCTCCACTATAAAGGCTGAGCAGAAGCACCTGATTAAAATGTTAGCTTTTTCTAGGTCTCCTTCTGCACAGTCTTCTCCTTCTGCCCTTCTAATTCTTGATATTCCTACTCTTGTTTTCCTCTTCTCATTTATGTGCTTGAAGAAAGTCTTATCCCCTGTAGCGACCCCTTTAGCAGTCCTTCCCTCTGTCTGTGCTTTTGCTTCCTTGCCACCCTGCCTGCTTCCTTCTGCATTTCTAGATATAACTCCCTGTCCTCCTTTCTCTGCATTTCTCTATACCTCTTGAATGCAACCCTTTTTTCTTTTACCACCCTTGCCATTTCCTTGGAGAAGCATAATGGTCTATTTTTCTTTCTGCTTTTTCTTACTTCCTTTATGCATAGGTTGGTCGCTTCAGTTATGCCCTCCCTTATTCTCTCCCACTGTGCCTCTACACCTCCCTGACACTCCTCCACCCCTCTTGGGCAGTTCATGGGGAAGTCACCCATTTTTATAAAATCTGCCATCTTAAAGTCTGGGACCCTCATCCTCATGTGGTTCACTGTGTTCCTGTCATTATGTTGAACCACACTGTACGATGATCACTGGTATCAATGGGACTTCCCACTGTAACGTCTTCAATACTGTCCCTGTTTGTAAGCACCAGGTTCAGCACTGCCCCATTCCTAGTGGGTTCTTTGACTGACTACCTGAGAAAAGTCCTTTGAGGAGCATCAAGGATGGCCCTGCTCTTTGCCAAAGTTACACTTGGAAGGCTCCACTCCACATCTGATACACTGAAGTCACCAACTAGCTGCATCTCCCCCTACTTGCCATTCTGATGATGGCTTCCCCAACTACCTTTTCCATCTCCTCACCCTGTGCTGGAGGTCTGTACGCTACTCCAGTACATATAGTGGACTCATAGTGCCTCCAGGCTGACCCATAGGAATCCAGGCCCTCATTTTCAACTTTGTACTCCTGTATCTCCATCGCCTTGATACCCTCCCTTACATATAATATAACCCTCCTCCTTTCCTCCCTGCCCTGTCTCTCCTGAACAGACTGTAGCCCAGTATGTTCATTTCCCAGTTGTGGTGCTCAGTACACCACGACTCCATTCTAGCTACTAAATTTAGATTAGCCTCCGCCATGGTGACTTATAGGTCTAGAATTTTGTTACCAAGGAGACAGTATAGTGCAGTGCTTTAAGGCTCTGAGCTGTAAACCATGAGACCTGAGTTTGAATCCCACAGCCCCCACTTACATACCGCGTGACCTTGAGTAAGTCACTTAACTTCCTTGTGCTCCCAGGTTGCACCTGGAAATAAGCTTCCAGCTTAGTGTGTCTCTCCTGGTTTAAAAAAACAAAAAGGCTCCTTGTGTAAGTGCAGATCGTTTTCCAAATCCCACCCCACCCCGCACCCCCATCTACTACCCTACTTCTCCCTCCCATTTCTGCTTGTTTTGTTCCCTGGTGTACCTCTTAACTTTCCCCTTCCCTTTTCACTTTCATCATAACTGGACTTCATGAATCCTATGTCCTCTCCTACCTGCATTATATTCCCATTTTCTTCTTTCCTATCCCTTGCACGATCTTTGCACATCAGCTCCAGGGGAGTTTTCTACACTATAGTCTTCCTTCCCTAAGTCTTCCCTTCCTAGCACATTACCATCCACTTCAGGCAATTGTTGCCTCCTTTGGTTTCACTGACTCCCCCCCATCTACTTTAAATACTTATTTATGTAGCATTTAAACCTGCCGTCAAGGACTGTGGACCCTATCCTAGAAGGATTCCTGTAAAGGCCCGCATCCCACCAGGTTGTTCCCCACTTCCTGATGTATCCAAAACCTTCCTCCATGCACCATGCCTTTAACCATTTATTAAAAGCTCCAGCATGGATTTCCCTTGACTCTCCCTTGTCATACGTAGGTAGTACCTCAGAGAACACCACAGTGTGCACTACTTGACTGAGACCCTTCCCCAGCTCCCTGAAATTTCTCTTCACTGCTCCTACCTTCTCCTGTGCTGTATCATTTGTCCCAATATGGACAATGATATCCAGCTCCCTCTGCCCTAGTGATCTGCAGGATCAGCTCTCCATCTCTCCCAGCCAAGGAACCCCTCAAGCACCTCACCTTCCTATCTTTCCCCCAGCTCCCAAGTCGATCCACTTAACAGCCGAGTCCCCCACCAGCAGCTGCTTCCTCTGTGGAGGGAAGATTTTCCCTCCCTCCCTCCCTGGATTCTCCACTTCTGCAAATCCCAACCCACTTCCTCCTTTCCCACTGTGTTGGGTACCTCCTCTTGGTTGCCCCTCTCCACCAGTAAGGTGAAGGTGTTATGTGGTGGTATACATGGAGAAGAGTGCACCCTACCCCCCACTCTCCCAGAGCCCAGCATTGTCCATCCACTCTGCCTCTTTCTAGTCATCTTCTGGGAAAGTGGTGGCACACCTAGTGAACCTTGGGTGGGGCAGAAGGTCCTCTGCACCTTTGCGTGTCCAGCAACATATGCATGCAACCCAGAGAGGTGAGTACATATCGTGCAGCACCTGTCTCCAGAATGTTTCCCTAAAGACTGCTGCACCACAACCGTTGCACTACACCACTCCCATGATCCTTACCTTCTTTTGCTTGGTATCTATGCAAGTTTGGTTTACCCGTCTACCTTCTTACTACTCTTGTGTTTTTAGTACCTCACCCTTTTCCCTCCTGAAACTATTTCATAACCTTACCCTGTATAGCATATCTCCTGCTTTCTCACCCTCTTTCCTGATCCTTTTTATGTCACATCTACGTTATACACTTTAATCTTGATCTCTCTGTTCTATTCACTTTACCTGGGGGAAGCTTTGGGCATGTCTCTCTTGTTTGTTATCCCCACTCTAAGTAACTAAGTAGTGACTCCTTGTTAAAACTTTAGTACATTACATTAAGTAATAATAACTTTCACACAATGTTACTCAGATATTAGATCCAGAGGTCAGATATGCAAAATACAGCACATATGAACCGATCCTTTTTGTCTGTTTACAGTAATTAATGCACCAGAGCATCAATGCATATGTATATATTCAGAATAAATAACTCATTGCAGTGTATATTAGTTGAAGATATAACAATATGCACTTTTTAGCCCCTTTTGTATAACATATACTACCAGTTACCCACCCCCTCAGTGTAATCCACTTGGTATCTAGTATTATTTAAGCCACTGTTTACTCACAGTACTTAATGCCTTGATGCTGGGTGCTGTACTCTCACAGATGAACAACCTTCATTACTTCACATGTACCCAAATGCAATTAATTATCAGGGCTGCTTAGGGTGTCACACTTGGGGTGCAGCGTCACTGTCACTGTACATAGAAACATAGATAATGACAGCAGAAAAAGACCAGAGGTCCTTCTAGTCTGCCCAAGTTCCCTATAATCCCTTGAACCTACTGTTCCTCCATGGTACTAGCCCTTCCCGTCATCTCTCTATCATCCTCCCTGGTCCTGTTGCCCCCGGTAACCACTATTCCCTTCATTATGTCCCAGCCCTGCTTGAATCCCCTGACTGTTTTCACACCCACCACCTCAGCCGACAGACTGTTCCAATGTTCCACCACCCTTTCTGTGAAGTAATACTTCCTCACATCCCTCCTGAATCTACCTCTGTTCATTTCCATTCGTGTCCACATGACCATGAATTGGTATTCAGGCTAAATAGTTCCCCGCAGTTCACTTTGTTAATTCCTTTAAGGAACGTGAAGGTCTCTATCATATCTCCCCCTCACCCTTCTGGTCTCCATGTCACTGTGAAGCTACATGTCATTGTAAAGTGTGCTTTTCGATTTAAGGACATTATCTTACATATATTATTAGGGAAGGGGCTGGCAGTATAGCCTCAAGGCTAGAGTAACAAGCTGTGTATGAGCTTGCTACATCCAGCAGACCTAGTTCGATTCCCACAACTTCCACTTGCACACTGTGTGACTCTGAGCAAGTCACTTAGCCACCCCAGTGCTCCCGGGTTGCTTGGTTACCAAAAGAATAAAATAAAAATATGTCCCCAAGTGTCTTGTCACTGAGGAGAGAGTGTGCTTTTGTTGAACCCAAATATGTTCAAGTTCTGTAAGGACATTCATTGTTGTGGCTCTGATCCCAGAAGAGGGATGGACAAAGAGATTTCTGCCTGATCCCTAATTCAGGAACCCATTTGGACTTTGTGTACAGTACCGAAACGCTTGTCTGGTTAACATCTTGTGACACAATAAAGCATACTACTTGACACTAGCTAAAGGAGAGGAAATCCCTAATTGCTTGTTGTGTTTTACGGGTGCCCTGTCATGATTGTGCAGGTTCCCAGTGCTGTGACCCACCTCAGTTCCTGAGTTAAAAAATAAATGTTTTGTGTAGCCCCCTCCCATGAGAGCCAAATGGTACAAACTTCTCGCAAGGGGAGGGTTAGTGTTATATACAGTGTGTTAATATTATATGAACCTGGCTGATCATAACTGAGAATTCTATCAGTTTGGTAAGGGGTCCGCTTCTTTAGTGTGCTTGTAGAGTTTAGGCCATACCATTCAGCCTAGTATCACTAAAATGTGGGATGATGACACTTATAATGTAGTAAAATGAGGGACACTGGCCCTCAGAATCTGGAACACATCATCAAACACAGAGATTCAAGCTCTAGACACTGTGGAAATGGGTAACTTTACCTGTGCAAGTTTAATTTTGCTTTAGTATCAAACAGTTTTAGGAATTTCTGCTTTAAAGTCTGAGTTTATGGCACCTTCTCAGTGTAGGCAGTACCTTTTCTGTGGGGGATGGATGAGGGACAGGGCAATTCTGAAGGATAAAATGAAGAACATCTCTCATAATGTGGGACAGTTGAGAGGTAGGGTTCAGGCCTTAGATGCTTTATCAGCCCTGCAGGCAGGGATCAAATCTTGTTTGGGTATGTTGTTAATTTGGAATTTCAAGTTTTATTCAGTGACTGTCCAACAGGTGGCTGTGTTGAGCCCTGGTTTGTCAGGCCTTGATATGAAATGTTATTTACAGTGGCACTCGGATGTGTTTGGTGTCATGGACCCAACCTGCTACAAGCATACCTCTCAACCTTTCTTCACCAAAATGTGTGACAAATGAGCAAAATGTGTGACATATCATCTAAAAGGGCACTGCAAGCTCAGAATACTATAGCTATCGGTGCAATAATGTTCATAATGTTTTTTGATGACTGAGCAGAATAGATTATTATGAATTTCTGCTTTAAAGTCTCAGTGGGGAATGTGGAATATCACCTTCCCCATGATGGACAAAGAGTTTCTGAGAGGTAAAATCAGTGACGTACCTCATAACGTGTGACAGTTGAGAGGTATGGCTACAAGACATCAGAATGTTGCAGATTTGAATTTCACCAGTGGACTGCTGCGATGTGCCAAACTCCACACTATGCATAGTAAATGCAAAGTTGGCCTCCACCAGGAAGTTGTCATGTAAAGTACCAAACATGTACTCCTTTTTAAAAATATAATTACCTCCTCCCTCCCTCCACTCTTTGTAGCACCCAAAAACCTACCCTCCTCCCTCAAACCTGGCTGTCATCATATAAAATGCCAACCCCCACCCACTGAGGAACCCACGCACCCTCTCTCCCACCCCACACAGAGAAGTAACACAACTCCCTCCCTGGCCCACCTTCTCAGTACCCACCCACCCTCCTGCCGTAGCACCCCAAAACAGGCAACCCCCTGGTACACCCACTTAGAACCTACCACCCTCCACCCCCCATGCCACACAGAATGGCATTCAAGTCAAACTTGACCCAACAGACACAATAAAAAATGAAACTGAATGGAAGAGGATATCAACTGGCCCAGATCCTCCTCCTCACACCACCTCAGCAGGGTGCTGTCTGTATGAGAGGGCCTGCTTATAGTAAAGTGCACACTCTGATTCATTTAGATGGCAGCCAGATGAGATGGTGAGAGGAGGATCTGTGCTGGTTACCATACTCCTCCCTTCAATTTAATCTTATCTTTCTGTTGGGTCGAACTCGGGTGCCACTTTGTGTAGTATGGAGGTTGAGGGTGGTAGTGCTGAGTGTGTGGGGGGTGTCTTTTGCAGGGCTGGGAGAGGAGGGTGGGCGAGTGGGTGGAGGAAGGGGTTGTGCTTATTATGGGACTGAAGAGTGCTGCATAGGTGGTTGGAGGGGTTGCCATTTTTGGGGCTGGGGGTGGGTGGGTGCCAAATGCACTGGCCAGGGAGGGAAGTGTGTTGCTTCTTCATGTGGGGAGGGAGGGAGGGTCTATGGATTCCTCAGTGGGTGGGGGAAGGGTGTATTTTACATGATGATGGTCAGGGCTGGGAAGTGGGAGGGTTGATTTTTGGGTGCTACACAGGGTGGCAGAAGGATTTTTTTTAAGTAGCAAGCCCTCCCAGCCTGATTGTGATAGCCAACTCTGCAAAGTGACACTCTGGCCTGGATATTCAAACGGCGCAAGCCTGGGTGCAGCACAACTTGGCTGCGCAGGGGCGTTGACGGGGCGATCTTCAACGGAGCTGCGCCATGGCACAGCATCGCTGGAATATTGCACCCAGGCCACCCGCAGTGCATGGTGTAGTGGCACTGCGCCAGCCCAAGTGGCCATAGTGGAGGAGTGGGATGCACTAGCGCAAGTTCCATTGCGCCAGGCGCAGCAACCACGATATTCAAAAGTGCACATGCAAATGGGGCCATATTGCATACAAGGTGCAAACGTGGCCATTTGAATGTCATTATGGTCCCATTTGCATGCAGGTGCACTGATCCCCAGTGACTTGAACCTGGCGCCCTGCCAGACAGCAGCCGTCGGGGACCGATGCCCCCTGCACAGCACGGCAATGTGCCCCACAGCCCGATCGCGGGCATTTGTAAAATAAAAGTGATTCCTATATCCCTGGTGGTACAGTGGACCGCTGTCAGCCCAATCGTGGGCATGTGTTAAATGAACTAAAGTCCTATATCCTTGGTGTTCCAGTGGACCGCTGTCAGCTAGATCGCAGGCTTAAGTATAAATAAAATAGATTCCTATATCCCTGGTGGTCCAGTGGACCGCTGTCAGCCTGATAGGGGCTTAAGTATACAGTAAATAAAATAGATTCCTATATCTCTGGTGGTCCAGTGGACCGCTGTCAGTCCGATCCTGGACATATCTGGAATGTGTAGTATGGTATGGGCTGCACGCCCATTGGCTCATGCTTTGGACCAGTGGGCATGGGGCGGTAGGCAGGTGGGGTGCTGCCACCTGCCACTGACGGGGGGGAGGAGCAGGGCGGTGGGGCTCAGTGGACGGATGGGGAGGGTGGTCCACTGGACCACCAGGGATATCGGACATAATTTAATTATGCAAATGCCCGCGATCGGCTACGAGCAGTCCACTTGACCAACAGGGATATTGGACTTGTTTAATTTTACATTCAGCCCGCAATCGGCTGCGAGCGGTCCACTGGACCACTAGGGACATTGGATTTCTTTATTTATACCTAAGCCTGCGATCAGTCTGCGAGTGGTCCACTGGACCACAAGGGATATTGGACTTCTTTATTTATACCTAAGCCCGCGATCAGGCTGTAAGCGGTCCACTGGACCACCAGGGACAATGGATTTCATATTGTTATTACAAATGCCCGCGATCGGGCTGACATCGTTCAGCGTTCCACTGGACCACCAGGGATATAGGATTTTATTTCATTTTACAAATGCCCACGATTGGGCTACAAGCAGTCCACTGGGCCACCAGGGATTCTGGAGGCTCATTTTTCTATGTATGCCTGCAATCAGGCATGGGGAGGTGCCGCCAGGTGCAGCTGGAGCTCGGGTGGCCACCCACAGGTGGTAGCTGCCGTGTTGCGGCCTGCAATACGGCAGCTCACCTGTGGGTGGCCAGCCGCTTGTTCCTTTGGGGCTCACCTGTGCGGTGTGTTGGGGCTGCGCATGGATGGACTCAGCACATCCCAGGCTGAATATCGAAGTGTAGCGATGTGGTGGGCACGCCTTACCCGCGCTGGGTATTACATTACTGATGCGCTCCGGCATATTGGGACGGTGCCAGGCACAACTCCGCTTGAATATCGCTCCAGGGCACGTCAGTGGGTTGCGCATGGCACAACACTGTTGCACCATGCGCAACCCTTTTGAATATCTGGGCCTCTGTGTAACATCGCAAGTGAAATGTCCCTTCATAGAGTTTGTGCCAGGCCAAGTGCTACGTAAAGTGGCATTTTGCGGGTGAATGGCCACTCTGTGTGGTCCTAATCTGGCAAAGTTAGCACTTCATTATGCACAGTGCTACGCAAAGGGCCACACAAAGTAGTGGCATTTCATGTGGCAAAGTTTAATCACTTTGCCTGCACCTATACAAGAGATATTATTCTTAAAGACTACTCCTGCTCTGTATTCACAAGGGAAGACAGAGGGCCTCTGCCAGAGAGTGGCATTACAGCAGCTGTAAGGAGGATCCCTGAGATGAAGCAGCAAGTATGTTCCAGTGAAAGGGTTCAGAAAGGGCTAGCTGCCCCAAAGACAGATAAGGCCCCGGGGCCAGGCAGGATGCATCCGAGGGTGCTCAAGGAATTGGTAATGGAACTAACTAAACCACTGGTAGAGCTATTCCCTTACGAAAATGGAATATATCGCAATATATTGAAAAATATATTTTAATGTATGTATTTATTTAGTCTTTGGTAACCGGGTAAGTGCACTGATCCAGAGGACCGTTTTCAGGCACGACCCCGGCCATGGTGGCACAGTAAGGTAAGTACAATACAAAGTGGAAAAAAAAAGTTTCCAGGTGACAGGGACATTTTAGAAGTATAGGCAAAAGAGAAACTACCATACTTACAAGTTGAGCATGGTACAGAGCATTCAGATTTCCAAGGGGAAAAAAAAAGCGTATCATAAATAAGCATATCAAATACATGATAAGGAGGTAACAGTTAAATCCATAAACAGTGCCTGATATCAATAATAATACCTGAAGTCAGGAAAACAAATACACTGGGGAGGTAAACAAAAGGGGGACAATACACTGGGGAGAAAACAAAGAGAGGCAGAGGGAAAGGGAAAAAAAAGTACAACAGGTGGTATGTGCACTATTTCAAGTAAGGAAGGCGTGAAAACCAGTGACAGTGAGAGGAATCCTGAGAAAGCTAAGATCCGAAGAAGCTGAGGGAGACAGGTAGGGAAGGAGCGGTGAAAAGACCAGTGGTGGGGTAGGAGTGGAGATGCTAGCGAGTAGAGCAGATATATTTGTATTTGTTGATTAGTCAGGCTTTGAGACTGTGCTTGAAAGTGGGGTGGGATTCAGGTGAACGAAGGGTAGAAGGAAGACCATTCCACATGGAGGGGGCCACCATAGAGAGAGCTTTGTCATCCATGTTGGTGGTGGTCTGTGGTACCTGGAGGGAGGGAGCAGAGGAGGAGTGCAGTTTCCTAGTAGGGGCCTTAAAATTGAAGAGGGTGGCAAGAGGGGAGACAGCACCACTTCTGGAGATATCCACAAGACAGCCAAGGGAGTAGTCAAAATGCCCTTGCAAAGAGAGCCAGCCAAGGGAGTGGTATAGGTCACACTGGTGAGTAGAGAATGAAGCAGCCAGGGCAAAGTGGTAAGCATTGTTATACGCTACCAAGAGTCTTGACAGAAGGGTGGCAGAGGTCCTGGAATAGACAGAGGAGCAATAATCAAAAATGGGGAGCAGATTTCCCGTGACTATAGCCAGGTGTGCCTCTGCAGTGAGATAAGGTTTTAGGCGATATGCAGCCCCAAGTTTCTGATTTACCATGTGGACTATATGACCAACATGGTCATTAAAAGATAGGGAAGAGTCTAACAGCACACCCAGGTACTTGAAAGAGGTGACGTTTTCAAGGACAGTTACATCTGGGGACTTAACAAGGAGTGTATCGTTGGCACGTAGGGTCTTAGCAAGGTACAATTTTGAACCAAACAATATGGCCTTTGTTTTTTTTTTCATTGACTAGTAGGAGGTTGGATGAGAACCAATTTGAGGTTCAGAGGCTGCACAGAAGTTCGTTGACAAGATGGAGGATAAGCGGGAGAGGGATTTGTCACAGTGAAAAATTACCAGATTGTCTGCGTAGAGCAGTGAGCTACAGGTGAGGCTATCAGCAGGGAGGGAGTTTACAAATGTAACCCCCAGGTGGCGCTATCCCAAGGGCTACTACCCCTGCCTGCTTAACTGCTAACAGGTTGAGGGGCCTAGGTTCTATGGCGGGTGCCTCCACCCAGAGGTCAGGGTTTACAGTAGTTAGACTAACTTGGTCACAGCCCTCTGGGACACTGAGACCCCCTTTTATTCCTGCTAGTGACCCACACTGCACACCATGAGTACCTTCACTATTCACACTTACCCCCAGGACTGGTTTGATCAACTTGACTCTGGAGACCCCCTGTAAAACAAGATGATGCAATATAATAGCCACAGTACAATACTTTAACATAAACGAATACCTCAGTCAGTGTAACTTTACTGAAACAAACAGATCTGATTTATTTAAGAGGCTATAATAAGGACAAGGGGAAATCAGGTTAATTAGATTTGACACATTAATAATCACAGTACTGTGCACATACTCAGAGTCCCAAAATGTCACTTTACTGGGTACCCAGGATGGTGGGGGGCTAGCCAGGATCGGTGCAGCTGGTAGGGGCCCTGTGATGGAAAACACTTGCACAATACCCAATTGTAATCCGGAGCAGGTTTGGTACTTTGGTACTTTGGTATTATTGGACAAAAGAAGGTGGAAAGCCCATCACGATTGTCCTCCACATTTGTGGATCATTCAATGGGTCCCTGATCGATCAACCATTTGTCTAGTTTATTTTTAAATGACAAAATGTTTGGAGAATCAACTATTTCCTGCGGTAGTTTGTTCCAGATTCTGGGTGTCCTTATAGTGAAGTAATTCATTCTTTTATTAGTTTTTGCCCTCATGATCTCCAATTGTCTATTATGCAATCTTGCTACTGTTTTTCTGGTAGAGTATTTGAGACCACAAATTTGCATCTGTTCTCTATTTGCTGTTATTTTAAATAGTAGTAACAAGTCCCCCCTAAGTCTTCTTTGGGCTAATGTATGTAGGCCTGTGCTTTCTAATCTGGTGGTGTAGTTGAGTTTTGAAAGGTGGGGTATGAGCTTTGTGGCTTTATGTTGAATATTTTCAGTTCTGTTAATGTCAGAGATTAAATAGGGGCTCCAGAAAGGGGAGCAATAATCGGGGAGTGGTCTAACGTGAGATCTATAAAGTGGCAGGAGACATTGTTCTGTTCTGTTTATAAATGTTTTACTTATCCTATGGAGAATGGCGTTAGCTTGATTAGCTATTTTAGTGTAGTGGGAAGCAGAAGATAATTTATTGTCGATCAAGATTCCTAGATCTTTTTCTACAGTTGAGGTTTTAATGGCCATATTGTTTATGTAATATGTTTGTAACAGATTATTTCTTCCCAGGTGTAACGTTGCACATTTAGTGACATTAAAGTGTGAGGTGTGCAAGAACAAGAGGGCACAATTTGAAGATAGAGGGGGGGCGGCTCCGAGGTAATTTAAGGAAGTATTTTTTCACAGAGAGGGTTGTGGATGCATGGAATGGCCTTCCGGAGGAGGTTGTGGAGTCAAAATCAGTGGTGGAATTCAAGCATGCATGGGATAGTCATAAGGTAATTCTGGGGGTTGGGGGTAGGAAGAAGTAGGCTGCTGGTTAACTAGGATCTGCAGCTTATCCAGTAGGTAGGGAAATGGGCAGACTGGGTGGGCCAAGCGGTCCTTATCTGCCGTCACATTCTATGTTTCTATGTTTCTATGTTAAAGTGCATCTCATTTGTGCGTGCCCATTGTTCTATTAGTAATAGATCAGATTGTAATCCAGAATTTACATTTTGATTAATAGCTTTTCCCCAGAGTTTTGTGTCCTCAGCGAATTTAACCATTTTGTTGTTAGAGGATATATGCATGTCACCAATAAACAGGTTGAAAAGGACCGGTCTGAGCACAGAGCCCTGGGGGACCCCACTGCTCACTCTCCTCTCCTCTCTCCGGACATTGCATTATTGACCCTGACTCTCTGTGTTCTCTTATCCAGCCACTGATTAATCCAGGAGGTTAGTGTAGATGATAGTCCCATATTAATGAGTTTTTTAATTAGTAAAAAATGAGAAACTTTGTCAAACACCTTACTGTAGTCAAGTAGTATGACGTCCATAGGGGTGTTATCGTCCAGATGATAGCTGATATACTCGTAAAAAGAGATAAGATTTGTGACACATGAAAAGCCCTGTTTAAAGCCATGTTGGTATGTGTCAATTATGTTTAATGTTGATATTTCATCTTCAATTTTAAGTTTGATGATCTTTTCCATAAGTTTCTATGGAATGGATGTGAGACTTATGGGTCGATAATTTTCAGTTTTTGAGTGAGAACCTTTTTTAAAGATGGGTGTAACTGTTGCAGTACGCCAGTCATTTGGCACTGATGATTCATTCAAGGATTTGTTAAATAATATTTTAATGGTTGGATAATGGTGGTTTTTGTTTCTATTAGAAATCTGGAGCTAATCCCATCTGGTCCTGGACTTGTGTGTTTTTAGGGTATTTAATGCATTTTGGACATCCTTTTCTGAAATTATATCTACTTTTAGATCAACATTAGAGGGTACAGTGATAGGAGTAAAGTCTGGTTTGTGTGTGTAAACAGATGAAAAATAGTTATTTAGTTCGGTGGCAGTTTCACAATCTGAAGTGATAGTTTGTGCATTTATAACTAATGGTCCGATTTGGTTGTTACAGTTCTTTTTTCATTTAAGTAAGAATATAAAGTCTTATGGGAGTCCTTCGTGTGGGCTATCTTAAATTCCAGGTTACGCTTGGCCATTGTTATGTGCTTTTTTAGCTTTTTAACTGTTTGTCTGTAAGATATTAATGTTTTGTTTACTTGAGATACTGGAGTTTTTTTAGTTTAGAAAATAGTTTCTTTTTGCGAGTTATTAAAGTTTTAATGTGTTTGTTAAACCATTATGGGATTTTTCCCTTATTGTTGTATTTAAATCTCTCTGGAATATATTGTTTGTCAAGTTGTGTTATTTTATGTTTTAATACTTCCCATGCTTCGTTCGTTTTTAGGGGGGAGAGGGTCTGTTCCCAATTAGTTTCCCCTAAGTCTTGATTTATGAGATCGAAGTTGGCTTTGTGATATTGTTTAATTCTGATGTTGTTTATTTTGGGTTGTGAGGGAAGTTGAATTGAGAAAAATATAGACATGTGATCACTATTTCCTATTGGAGGTAAAATCATGGCATCAGATGTTGGGGTTTCTAAGTTGGTTATAACAAGGTCCAGTATATATTTTTATCCCTAGTAGGCTCCCTTACAATCTGTTTTAAACCTCGATCGATTATAGCAGATAAGAATTGTTGATCACACTGATTTGTTCCAGATAGAAGATCCCAGTTTATGGTTGGTAAGTTAAAGTCTCCTAATATTAATACAGTATTTTTATTGGCAAGTTGCTGTATTTCTTCAGCTAACAGCCTAGTGGTGTTTAGATCTGAGGCTGGTGGCCTATAACAGGCTCCAATCAGTAGTTTGTGAGAACAAGTAACTTGGATGCAGGCCCAAACATTTTCTAAGTGTGAGTCGGATTCTTTTTTATATGAATTTATGTCATTTCTTATATACAAGCTAACCCCTCCTCCTCTTTTTGCGTTGTCTCTGTGTTTGTAATAATGTTTATAGCTGGGTAGTTCTGTTGTCCAGACTTTATCTGTACTTCCCCATGTTTCAGTTATGGCAATTATTGCTAATCCCAGAGTGTGTGAGAGTATTTCTAGTTCAGCATATTTAGAAATGGTCATAGATCTGGCATTGAAAGTGAGGATGTTAAAGTTAAAATTTGATGGTGAGCCTACATTGTTAACTAGAGGATGGGATGAGTTCCCAGACTCCCCCTGTTTTTTAGTTTAAATGAGTGTTTATGTAAGCATTCATTTTTTGCCCCAATATAGTACTGCCTCTTCTACTGAGGTATAACCCGTCCCAGCAATATAGAGATGGCCTGTTCTCAAATTCTTCCCAATGCGTTAGGCACTTGATATCTTGTTTGTAGCACCATTTTCGTAGCCACTCGTTTAAGGCTTTAATTTTTGTGGTGATATATCCAGTGGCTCTAGGGATAGGTAACACCTCAGAGATGCAGACTGAGCAACCATGTTCACTTAGTATATTATTAAGTGCTACAAAATCTTGTTTGATTTTTGTGAGTTTTGAATCTTTGATGTCATTAGTACCTGTGTGAATAATCACCAAGGGATTGTTGCCTGCCCTGATTAATATTGGTTTTACCATTTTTGTTATGTCTGTTATTTTAGCCCCTCTAAAGCTCGAGCACATTCTCTGTTGTTTGTCTGGGTTACATATTGGTCGGTCAAGATATTTGATGATGGAGTCTCCAAGTACAATAACCTGTTTCTGTTTAATTTCTGTTTTACTAAGGGGAGATGTTTGTTTCCACATTTGTTTTGTCAGATAATTTATTTTTAGATTGTTGGTTTGAGTGATAATTTTGTTTATCATATTGGGGTGAGGAGGGATTTAATATGTCTGAGGGAGTGTTTGTGTTATCTGATCTGTATCTGTCATTTGTTTCAGAATTTAGAATTTCGAACGAGTTGTGCAGAGCCAACTCTTGGTTATCTTTGCATAGATGTTTGCTTTTTGTTGTATGCTTTTTATGAGGAATTTTGAACCAGTTATCATCAGGTTTACAGCTTGAAGGAGTAGAGGAGGTGACTGGTGACTCTACTAAGTTGGCAAAAGTATATTTATTTAATGATTTGTCAGGATGTGGTAAGTCTTCAGGGATTTGGGGGGTAGATGCATTAGTCTCAACTAAGAGAGACATTTGGTCGATATAGTCCTCAAGTGCTTTAATTTCAGGTTGCAAGTTATCTTTAGGTTGCAAACGTTTGATTTCATCCTTAAGTTTTTCTATTAGTAAGCATCTATCACACACAAAGCTAGGTGTCTGTTTCTCTAAGGTGTACATAAGACAGGATGAACACATTTTGTTGGCTTTTTTCATTGTAGTATTTAGCAGATGTTTGTCCTTGGGCAACAAACTGAGTGAAAAGCAAGTTAACAATGAGATATATAGTGTTACCTGGGTCAGTCCTAGTATCTTGATCCTTTTGCCCGTTTGCCCGGAAGACACGGAAGGCACATGCTCTGCACGCGGCCCCACGCACACTTGCCCCGCTCGCTAGTGCAAGCATTTTAAGGCTTGAAACCGGAAGTGCGTCGCAGCGCTACTTCCGGTTTCGCGATGGTACAAATTGTGCCAAAAAGATGTTTAAAACAGCCTTTAAGAAGGCTTTTAAGTGTATTTATACTGTTTTAGCCTGGAAAAGGAGGCTGGTTTGCTGAGAAAACCTCTAGTGGTGTAAAGCTTAGGACCAGGAAGTGTCAGTAAGACAAGGTCCTCCAAAGTCCCACAATGCAGCAGTATGGTGACAGAGAGATATGCCTCAGACAAGAAGGCATCTCCCACAAAGTAGCATACAGTAAAGTTCAATATAAACAGTTATTTCAGTTTCATTCAGACAATAATGTTTCAAGGTGCATCAGCAGCAAGTGGCTCAGTTCATGAAGAAAGAAAGAAAAGAAATCAGATGAAACACTTGCAATTAAATAGACAGATGGCAGAGAGCTACCCTGATTTGCACTCACACACTCGATGCTGAAAACTGGCACAGAGGGGGTCATGGATTGCCAGACGCCCTTGCACAGCATGGGGATGAAATTCTACAAGCAGGCACACAGCTTCAATCAGCAACGGATTCAGTCTGCCTGCATGCAATTGCCTTTCTGTCTATACACACGGGACAAGAGGACTCGTTTAGCCATCCTTCACAAACACTCCACACATTTATATGTAAAGGAAATTACTTTACCAGGCAGCTGCTCTCAAGTCCCGATCGCACTTACTGCTAACCCAGGAGTTCACACTGCAGCTTCACATTCCTGACAGACCAAGTGCAATTAAGCAGTTTCTCCAGTCCTCGACAGGGTGAGCCTGGTTCCCAATTATTCAGCCTCTCTTCTTCTCAAGTGTGAAGGACATAAGGTCTTGTGGGATCAGCATAGGCCAACACTGGGGCATGGGTAAGATGAGATATGATCTCATGAAAAGCAGTCTCACAATCAGGAGTCCAGTGGGTCCCAAATACTTGATTTGGATGAAAATACACTCTTTCAGTTTCGAGGGGTGCTGACTTTTTGTATCTTTTGTGAGTTGGGGGATACCCTTGAGTAAGGTTAAGTAAAGGGCTGATCACTCTTGAGTAGTCCTTGATGAAGCATTAATAATAACCACAGAAACCCAGGAATCTTTGTAGCTCCTTCAGATTTTTTTGCTGTGGCCAGGTGGTCAAAGCCTCAGCTTTACTTGGGTCAGTCTCTATTCCCTCGGTGGATACTATGCGTCCCACATATTTTACTGATGTTTGAAAGAATTGACACCTATCAATGGACAGTTTAAGGCCAAATTCTTCCAGATGGTCCAACACCTTGAACAATCTGCTCTCATGTTCCTTCAGTGAGCTGCCAAACACAATGACATCATCTAGGTATACCAGGCACTCTAATAAGTTCATATCCCCCACCGCACGCTCCATCAGGCATTGAAAAGTGGCTGGAGCACCTGAAAATCCCTTGAGGCATCCTCATAAATTCATAGAAACCAAGTGGACAGATAAAGGCTGTCTTTTCTGGTCTTCTGAGGCCATCAGGATCTGGTAGTACCCACTGCAAAGATCCAACACTGAGAACCACTTACTACCATTCAGGCAGTCCAACGCATCTTGAATGCGTGCCATTGTGTACTGATCAGGAATAGTCCACTCGTTCAAAGTGCGATAATCCACACACATCCTAACTGTCCCATTCTTTTTACTCACTGCCACGATAGGTGAAGTGTATGGGCTTCTGGATTCCTGTATTACACCAGCAGCAAGCATCTCTTGCAGATGCCGTCTCACATCATCTATGTCAGCAGGTGCCAGGCGTCGAGACCTCTCATGAAATGGCCTTTCATCATGCAGCCGGATACAGTGCTCAGCTCCTTGCACACATCCTACATCCCATTCCTTTAAAGAAAACAGCTGGTCTCTCTGGGCAAGCTTCTCACTGATCCTCACTTTCCATTCAGCTGGCAACGGGGAGTCACCAAAATCAAACAAGTCAGGCGTTACTCTATCACTCTTCCCCAAACTCTAGTTACTGGGCAGTACAGCAGTATCCGCACATTGCACAGTGGCCAGGGTGCAGCCTCGATTTACTTGGATGTCCCTGTCGGACACATTGTGAACTTGAACCATCACTCTTCTAGCAAAAGCATGGGCTCTAGCAGGCAGAATATTGGGTTTGACCAGCAGCCCCTCGCGCAGTTTCCCATCTCCTGGTGCATCCAGCATTAATATTTTGTTCCTGACATCCTTTTTTATGCGGACCTCTCCTTGTAGAACACATTGAGCTTTTGGTGCCAAAAGGAAAGATTCCGGATCCGTCTTCCAGATGACCCCAACCGGTTCCTCTGGTTCCATTCTATCAGCATTTCTCTGTGCCTAATAGGCCCTTTTAATCAAGGCCGGAGTTCTTAGAACTCTGCCAGTTCAGGACCTTTGTTTTTCATAACACAACTGCGTCAGTCACCCAAACATATGTGCATTAGTTCCAATCAACAACGGGACCCCATCATACAGGCCAGAGTCTCCACTTGCTCTGCCACACCAGCCACAGAAGTAGGAAAGGACAACCAAATTCGGTTATAGCCAGAGTAGGGGTAGGCCTTCTCACTCAAGCCCCACACATGTAGCCCCTCCAGGGTTTGCAGGGGCACATCAGACAAATGCTTCTGATACCAGTCCTGAAACATGATTGTCACTTGCGAGCCACTGTCTGGTACAGCTCTTGTGGATACCCCATTCACTTTCACAGTAGTCTCCATAGAGGGACCCACCACTTCGGACCCTTCATGGGGCATTACTTGAGATGTCGCTCGGGCATTGGCCCTGGTGGCAAAACTTTTCTGGTTGGCTCCCCTGGTGACTGGGTACAGGTTTTGTGATACCAGGCCACTAACCTGCTGGTAACTTTCCTCAAGTTTTCTGGCAGCCAGCACTCAGTCTGAAAGTGTCCATCCTCTCCACAATGGTAACAAAACTTAGTATCTCGGTTGTCTTTGGAGGGGGGGGATCTCTTAACTGGCGAGGCATCTCGGGGGCTCTACATGGCTCTTCTTGAACTGGGTGTTTACCCTGTTGGATCCCTGGTTCTCCAGTTCTATTGGGGGTGAGAGCAGCCTGTTGCAGCTCCCTCACCATCTCTCTTAAGTTTCTAATTACCACTCTCAGGTTGCTCTCAGTCCGGGTATCAGGGGAAACAACATGCACTCCCACTCTACTTTTAGGCTCAGGGGAGCTTGATACAGATCCTGTTCCCGGTAGGTCTCCATCAACCCCTTAATCAACCCTCTCAGCTGTTGAGTCTCATCTGGCTCACTCTTCTCAGGGGTCTGGCACGGATTCACAGCACCAACATAGGGTTCCCAGCCCTCTTCATCAGTTTCAATTTCATGTATCTCTCTCATCAATTGACAATATTCAGGAGGGTCAGCCCTCCTGTTTGCAATTTGAGTTTCAGCAGTATCACACTTGAAAATCTGGCTGACTTCAATATATGGTCTAATCGAACCTGGTTTAGTGTTTGGGCGGACACTCCCTCTTTCCAGTGGGCCTTTTGCAAAGCCCTCTCCATTCTAGTAACAAAAGTAGACAATTTCTCATTTCTCCACTGTTTAGCTGACTTGAATTTCCATAATAGATCCTCTCTGATTTCAGTGCTGCCAAACACCCCCTCTAAGGCAGAAAGATATTCTGCTGCAGTGGCCTCTGAACTAGCGGCCTGTAGGAATCGAATGGCTTCCAGTGCAGGGCCCCTCAAGCTTTCCATCAACCGTTTCCTCTTTTTCCCTTCAGAGCGCTGCCACTCTTGCACTAAAGGGGTAGCATAGTCCATCCATGTCTCCAAATCATCTTCCCATGAAGGCACGGGAACAGTACCAGAGAAGAGTCTCAATCTCCGATAGGAATCTAGTTGAATGGGAGGAATAACCATAGGGGGTGGCACTAGTATGGAGCTCTTAGAGGACCCGGGAAATGTGCTTGGGGACAGCAGGGGAGTGTGGTTGCCTGAGATGTCTAATACCTTTACCAATTCCTGAGCGGTTCTCCCCTCTGCGGCTAACAGTTTGAGCAGTTTGTCCTTAAATCTATTAGTCTTGGGGACCCACCCAGGGTGGCCAAACCACTACGTGTGTGTGAATAACCCTCCATCCCTTCTGGGCACCTTCGGGCAAAATCACTGGGGGCACCTTCTGAGGGTCTATCGTAATACTGCATGAAAGCAGCACTTGCAGGGTCTGTTCGAGCAAGTCAGTATATCGCCCTTTTACTTCCACCTTGCCCAGACATTTGACACGCTCTACAATAGAGACAATGTCAGCACTTTTAATCCCCAAGGGGATATCCAATAATAATACAGCCTTTTGGGAGTCCAACTCCTCAGCTTCGCACCACCCCATCAATTTGTGTACCATCATCTTAAGGGGATCGAGTTTTAACTTGGGTGTGGTATCCCCTCCATATTCTCCTTTAAATTAGGCATAATGGGGTACTTTCTTCACTCGGCCACTAGAGGACGCTAATCCCAGCAACGCCTCCAAGATGTAACCCCCAGGTGGCGCTATCCCAAGGGCTACTACCCCTGCTTGCTTAACTGCTAACAGGTTGAGGGGCCTAGGTTCTATGGAAGGTGCCTCCACCCAGAGGTCAGGGTTTACAGTAGTTAGACTAACTTGGTCACAGCCCTCTGGGATGCTGAGGCCCCCTTTTATTCCTGCTAGTGACCCACACTGTACACCATGAGTACCTTCACTATTCACACTTACCCACAGGACTGTTTCGGTCAACTTGACTCTGGAGACCCCCTGTAAAACATGATGATGCAATACAATAGCCACAATACAATACTTTAACATAAACGAATACCTCAGTCAGTGTAACTTTACGGAAACAAACAGATCTGATTTATTTAAGGGGCTATAACAAGAACAAGGGGAAATCTGGTTAATTAGATTTGACACATTAATAATCACAGTACTGTGCACATAATCAGAGTCCCAAAATGTCACTTTACGGGGTACCCAGGATGGTGAGGGGCTAGCCAGGATCAGTGCAGCTGGTAGGGGCCCTGTGATGGAAAACACTTGCACAATACCCAATTGAAATCCGAAACCGGTTGGCTCAGTTCATGAAGAAAAAAAAGAAAAGAAATCAGATGAAACACTTGCAATTAAATAGACAGATGGCAGGGAGCTAGCCTGATTTCCACTCACACACTCGATGCTGAAAACTGGCACCGAGGGGGTCATGGATTGCCAGACGCCCTCGCACAGCATGGGGATGAAATTCTACAAGCAGGCACACAGCTTCAATCAGCAACGGATTCAGTCCGCCTGCATGCAATTGCCTTTCCGTCTATACACACAGGGACAAGAGGACTCATTTAGCCGTCCTTCACAAGCAGTCCACACATTTATATGTAAAGGAAATTACTTTACCAGGCAGCCGGTCTCAAGTCCCGATCGCACTTACTGCTAACCCGGGAGTTCACACTGCAGCTTCATGCTCCTGACAGACCAAGCGCGATTAGGCAGTTTCTCCAGTCCTCGACAGGGTGAGCCTGGTTCCCAGTTGTTCAGCCTCTCTTCTTCTCGGTAGCTGCGGATTCAGTCCAAATCGCCACGGCAATGGGCCGCCTGAGTTTAGGCCTCCACACGCGCTTCTCACATGAAACTCTGTAGTGCAGAGGCTCGGAGCTCCTTCCCCGGTCACAGTCACAACGGATCTGCCTTTCCAGACACAAGGCAGGCCATTCCATTCAGGCGCCACCCGGTCCAATTGGTGGACTTAGTTGTCAATCACTCAAAACTCCCCCTATTGGTGCAAATAGGTGCCAAGGTCCAGAACTTCACTTCCCAGAATTACTAGCTATATTTCTTATGGCAGGCCGGCTCCCAAGAGAGTCCTGATCCTGGTTGGTCCACTTAAACTCCATTTTAGATGCCCCTCCTTGCCTGATTGGATCTATTCAGCAGTTCAGATCCAAAATGGAGGGGCAAAACACACAGAGTCCCAGCTGCAAGAAAGGCAGGTTAGACAAATTACATTTCCACTAATACTCTAAATGATATGGGGCAAACAGTTACACCTCTGATAAGTGCTCACTCTGCCCACTTAGCAACAGCAGCAATGGAGCAATTTGTCAGCCACTCGGGCGGGACTCGAGCAGGGAAACACACAGTCCCCCCTTGTGAACTAATCATGCCTGCAAGCAGACAGCTCTTAAAGAGGCAGTACCAGAGGCTCTAAAAGCACTCACAGATAAACGGCTTAAACGCCGAACACCACTCAAGCTAGGGGCACTCAGCCAACTTCTGGAAGACTTTGGGAACCCCCATTTACAGGGGGGTTACACAAATATAGAGAATAGTAAGGGGCTAAGATGGAGCCCTAAGGGACTCCCATAGTAATAGGTAATGGGGGGGAGGTTGTGGAGCCAATACAGACTGATTCGGAGTGTTCTGAGAGGTAGCTACAGAACCAGTCTGTGATCTTAGTGGAGCAGCCCAGTGCAGATAGCTTGGAGATGAGGAGAGAGCCATTGACCATACTGAAGGCCTTCGATAAGTCAACAAAGATGGCACAAGTGATGAGCCCATGGTTCATGCTGGAGAGGATATAGTCAGTGAAAAAGGCAAGGGCTGTGGTAGTGCTGTAATGCTTATGGAAGCCATGCTGTTGGTTGCACAGGAGATTGTGGTGGGAGAGGTAGTCTGTTAGTTGACTATGCATGATCCTCTCAAGTAGATTGCTTAAGTGGGGGAGGAGCGATATGGGCTGGTAATTGTCTGGGGAGTGGGGGTCGCAGGACTTAAAAATGGGGACTATTCTGGCAGACTTCCAGGAGTCCAGCATAGTGAATGAGGTTAGGGCAAGGTTAAAAATAAAGGTAAGTGGCTTTGCAATCAAAGGGGAAAAGAGTTTTAGGAACACTGGGGAGAGGCCATCGGAGCCGCGGCTACCCCGGCTTGGCAGCCATTTTAAAAGTTTAGAGGTTTCCTTAGGGGATATGGTCCTGAAGTAGAAAGGGGGCTGGGGGGGGAGTCTGCAGAAATTGTGGTGGGAGGTCCACCAGCAGGAGTGGTGGAGGAGGAGTGGGTGTGGAGGGAGGGATGGGGGGTAGAGAGGGTGGCATGCGGCTTAGGGAGGTTAGGTGGGAGCTTGCATATGAGGGCCGATAGGTCAGAAAATTTGGAGTTTAGAGTTTTGGCTGCTGCTGAGGGATCAGTCAGCAGCTCCAAGGAGGAACTCAGATATAAGTTGGTGCTTTCTGAGTAGGGGTTCAGGAGAGAGCTAATGGCATCCCAGAATTTTTTTGGGTTGCCTATATTTTCCCGTTGTAGTTTAAGTGCATGTCAATACACCGAGAAATACACTGTCCCAATGTAATATATTATATAATATATTATGAAATATATTTTAAAATATACTGACATAATATATTTCTAACCCACAGTATGCAAAAATATATGCCACTATATTGAGAAGTACATTGACTCAATGAAATATAATACACTCCGTATTTCAGCATATGCTGAAACCATATATTGTGCCTCAAGCATTACTTGAAACCATGTTAATCTATTTAGTAATACATTGTCTGAAATATATTATTAGTATACTTCAAAATATATACTGTATTCTTTGTATGTTACGTATATTTTATATATGTTACATATATTTTTATACGTTACATATATTTTTTATATGTTATATGTGTTTTTGTAAATGCTTAGTTTTGTCCCATGGTTACATTTGCATAACTAATTTGCATATTTCAAAAACATAGTTTATCAGCCAAAATCCTGATAATTTCTAGTTTTACTATACTTTCGAATTTACAGCATTAGCTTACAGACTGAAAAGAAAGGTACAAGTTATAAAGCAAGTACATGTAGGATCTCACCCTGACCTAAAAGTGAAGCAAAATGGGGTGGTATAAATACCATTCTGAGAATATAGCAAACACGCGCGTATGAGGTTAAGTTGTACCTGTAAGTATAAAATGTATGTTTGAGTTAAAGCTGCACTGCAAACCAATAATTCACTATAAATATATCCATGATTAATAACAAGATTAAGTCCAGTTGTACAGATAGAGGTACATGTAAATCATAAATAATTTCCTATGTTTTTGTCTGGGTAAGTTAATAGTTATATTAATATCTATTACACGTATATATTACATATATATATTTGTAAATATAGGAAACAACATTTGAAATGTAAAAAATATACTTCTATACATATACTGTATTGGCAATATAACAATATCATATATTTAACATCCTTATTTCAATATATTTGGAATTGAATCAATATATTTTGTAATATACATAGGGCCGGATATTCAAACTGTGCTATTTTGTTACTTAGCCCTTGCGCTGCACAAAAATAGTTGGCGTTAGGGTGTGGTCGAGCGACATTCAAAGGAGTTGCTTATTGAGCAACTCCTTGAATATCACCCCCGGCCACAGTCACCGTGCATGGCGCAGTGAACCTGGCGCCACCGCAAGTGGTCAGAGGGAGTATCCAACCTGGCGTGGCGCGAAGTACCACGGCGCCTACGCGCAAATTTCTGATATTCAAAAGGTGACATGCAATGGGGCCATAATTCATGCAAGTGTGCAGGGGCCACTTGCATCTGTTTATGGCCCCACTTGCATGCCATTAGCATGCAGGTGCGCCCATCCCTCGGACTTGTGCTCTGCATTCGTTGCGGCAGCAGCCGCCGGGGACCGACATTCCTGCAGCCCGATCGCGGGCAAATGTGTAAGAAATCTCTTCCTGACTGGGCCCGATCGTAGCATAGCTTAAATCACTCCACCAGCCCGATCGCGGGCAGCAAAGCGTTCCCCCAAACATATCCCTGGTGGTCCAGTGGACTGATAAGCCCGATCGCTGGCTGAAGAAGTTTACCGCCCCAGAACGCATCCCTGGTGGTCCAGTGGACCGATAAACCCGATCGCGGGCTGAAGAGGTTTGAAACCCCCAGAACGTATCCCTGGTGGTCCAGTGGACTGATAAGCCCGATCGCGGGCTGGAGGTTTGAAACCCCAAGCGTATCGCTGGTGGTCCAGTGGTCGATAAGCCCGATGCTGCGGGCTGAAGAGGTTTAAACCTCCCAGAACGTATCCCTGGTGGTCCAGTGGACCGACAAGCCTGATCACAGGCTGCATTATGTTGGCGACACCTCCACCCCCAAGACCATATCCTGGTGAGTCTAGTGTCTCACCCCACCCACCCACTTAAGCTCCCCACCTCCTCCCGCAGCCAGCGGGTGGCAGCATCCCATCTGCCTGCCACCCGCCGATGATTCTGTCAGAAGCGATTGCAGGAGAAGAGCCATCGGGCGGCAGCCCATACCATACAAGGCAGTCCAGATATGTGAATGAATTCATTCACAAATCTGGACTGCTAGTACGGTAGGGCTGCACGCCCATTGGCTCTGCTCTGCACCATCATGCAGAGTCTCACCGGCATCAAGTCGGCGTACGCAGGGCGCAGGTGGGTAGGAAGCTGCCACCGCCGCCGGCGGGGAGGGGTGGTGGGGTTTCGTGGGTAGGTGGGGTGGGGACACTAGATCACCAGGGATATGGTCTTGGGGTGGGGGTGTCGCACATAATGCAGCCCGCGATCGGGCTTATCGGTCCACTGGACCACCAGGGATACGCTCTGGGGTTTCAAACCCTTCAGCCCGCGATCGGGCTTATCGGTCCACTGGACCACCAGGGATATGTCTGGGGTTTAAACCTCTTTCAGCTCATATCGGGCTTAGCGTCCACTGACCACCAGGGATATGTTGGGGATCTTTGCTGCCCGCGATCGGGCTGGTGGGGGTGATTAAGCTTATGCCCACGATCGGCCAGTCAGGGAAGGGGACTTTCTCTTTTGCGCTCACGATCGGCCAGTCAGGGGATTTTTACACTTTGCCGCGATCGGGCTGCAGGGGGCACAGGAGTAGGTTGAGGCCAGCCACAGGTGGCAGCTACTGTGTTGCACCCTGCAATGTGGCAGCTCACCTGTGGGTGGCCCTCGACTTACTCCTTTTGGGGGCTCAAAGTTGTGCAGGCGCAGGTTGGGGTTGCGCTGTGACAACTCCTGCACAGCCTGGCTGAATATCGGGCTGTGCAGTTTATGCATGGTTCCTCCCCCTCCAGTTCAGCATGCATTCATTTGCACTGCGCTGTTGCTCAGCATGTTTTCAGTGACGCAACTGCCTCCTGCTGAATATCGCAGAATGGCACAATTTCGGACTTGCGCAGGCGCAACCCTATTGTGCATGGTGCAACCCTTTTGAATATCCCACCCATAATATACTAAAGTGGCCATAACGTATATATTTACAATACATTGCAATATATTTGCAAATTTTAAAATATATTGAAATTTATTGATTTCTGAATACAATATATTATAAAACAAGTACTGTAGATTGGAATATATTTCACTTTATGTAAATATATTGTTAATAATATATTTTAAATTGTATTTAATTTTCTTAAGGGTTCAGTAACTCATTTGAGATGAGGTAGTTCCAAAAGACTTGAGGGTAGCAGATAGAGACCCATTCCATAGGGGAAGGAGGCAAGGAGCAATTGGGTAACTATAGACCTGTCAGTCATACTTCTATTGTGGGTAAACTGATGGAGACACTAGTCAAAGAGGGCCTCATGAATTACCTTGCACCATGCCTCTCGACCCCTGGCACTGGACCTCTTGTGCTGGGCCTCCAGACTCCTGGCACTGGACTTTTAGTGCTGACCTCTGACACTGGACCTCTGATGCCAGACCTCTGGCATTGTATTTCATATGCTGGACCTCTGGTTCCAAGCAGTGCCTATGCTCCCAGTGATCAGCTCCTGTAGGCAGAAAAGGCAGGCAGAGACCAGTGACCTGAGCAGAAAGGCCTGGTTGCTGTCTTCAGTCTGGCCCCTCCTGGAATAAAGCAGCAGTTCTGTAGGGAAGAGAGTAGGGGTGGCACTCTAGCTGGTGCCCCTGCCCCCTCTTCTTCTGGAAGTGTCCAGTCATGAACTGTGAGGCCCGAAAAACCACCACTGTGGAGAGTTGTTCTTTAAGAGGAATCCTTGCAGCCGAAGCCACTCACATGCCAGCCTGCATAGTTTTGAATAAAACAAAACACAAATGAACAAACTGTCTTTTTAAAGGCAGACAAAGCCCACTGACTACTATAGCTTGGGACTCTGGTGCTGGCCTAGGGTACCTCATAGTAGGGAGGGAGCCACCTCTCTACTGTCTCTGCTGCTTCTGTCCTTAGGGGGGAGGAGGAGCAGGACCACCAAACTTTTGCCCACAGAGGAAGTTGCCACTACAGTTGTTCCCACCAGTGGGGATATACCTCTGCTGACAGAAACTGAAGGACAGGAGCTGCCAAACTCTCTTTCCAGAGGGGAGGCATACAGCAGCAGCTGACAGGGCAGTTTCAACCCTTCAAGGTAAGCTACATTTGTTGTCATCACTCCCTGCATCTTCTACCCTCACTGGTTATCAAGCACACCCCCTTAACAGCTAACTGGGACTAGTGCATGAGGCTTGGACTAGAACACCCCAAACTTCATGGGCCAACAACAGCTCTTTCTCACTTTTTTTCAATGAAAAACTCCCCAAGCACTTGGGAACAGGACACTAGTGTTTCCAGTCCTTCAAGATGCTGCTGGCTGGGGATTTCAAGGCACAAGTGGGGGTGGGAGGTTGTATTTACTTACAATATGTAATCAGCTCTATAATATATGTAAAGTCCTTCTCCCCTTGCTAGGGGGGTTGTTACCTGCGTAGATCTCAGTGAGGGTGGGGGGTGCTATACAAAACATTCATATTTTACCCCAGGAACTGAGGTGGACAATGCCACTGGGGAACCTGAACAGTTATGATGGGGCACCAGTAAAACACAGCAAGCACAAAGGAATGTCTTCTCCTTTAGCTAGTGTCAAGTAGTAGGTTTTATAAGATGTTGACCAGACAAAGGGTACAAAGTCTAGAGTACTACTGTATACACAAAGTCCAATGGGTCCCTGAATTAGGCATCAAGCAAATGTTTCTTTGTCCATCCCTTCTCTGAGATCAGAACTAGGACAGAGTGTGTCCTCACAGAACTTTAAACGATTCTGAGTTCACCAAAAGCAGTTTTTCCCCTCAAAAGCAGAAACACTTTAGGGACAGATCATGCCCTTTAAATGAATGATACTTTACTTTTTTCCTCAGACTTCAGCAACAGATTATTCCCTTCACTTGAAAACACACTTTTCTGAGACATGTAAACATTTTGCATTACGAGAGTAATTCCTCATTTTCTGGTCAGAAAGGTAGTATCCCATTTTCCAGTCAGGGTCATCCAAAACGTCACCTACATAAACTGGGTCAAGAAGGCAACACCTGGACTGTTATATGTCAAACATCTTGAACTACAAACTAGAGTTTAGCCCTTCCAAAACCCACACAGGCATTCCAACTGGGGCAATTCTGGGGGAGCTAGCACTGGACAGCATCACAAAGAAAAAGTCCCTCACTGTTCAGGGAAGTTACTCATATTTTACTCACAGTTCCCATGACCAGATGCGTTTGAAATCCTTCACCCCACACTGGCGTAAGCCAAAGAAGAAGGGTGCCACCACAACCCAAAGCTTAGATACTCTAGGACTGAACTAGAGACTGAAACAGGACAAGAGAGAGAGAGAGAGAGAGTTGATATCTCTCCTGAGGCTCTCCTCAGTCAGATTAACTCAAAGCTCTGACTGAGCAACTGACACCTGCTGCAAGATTCCACTGTGATTTATGATGCTGTGAGGCCCCTCCCACTTGGTACCTCTGTCCAGATGACTGACAGGGATCTCAGGGAAGACCAGAAAGTTGTTGCTGCCCAGCCTGACCAAAAACAGGAACTCATTACACTACATAGGGTTCCAGTAACATCAAGGAGGACATACGTAAAAAGAAAAAGTGCCCGGCTTGCTGGAGCAGCGGTTAGATTTCCGCTCATGACACCATCATCCCGGGTTCGGGAATAGACATGAGAGTAAGAGGACCGGCTGGGGGGAGGTGGAGGAGGACTGAGCAGCCCTCAGACTGCTCTCCTCCTCCTCCGGGGGAATGGGCAAGTACTCGGTGCCTGTCTGACCCTTGGAGGAGGGTATCACGTAATAAGGGCAATTAAATTTGGGCGACTACAGAAAATCAGCGACTGCACATATTCAACTATCGTGGTGGTCAATGAGCAGTGTGGTGTTAGATATTTAGAAATAGGGTTTGTGGAGAGGAAAGCCCCCCGCATAAACAAAGAGGTTCAGTGTGGTTAATGACCAGGTTTGGTGCTTGCCACACCAGCATCTGGAGGTTTATTGAATGTCTTCAGGAGGAACAATGGCTGTATGAAATAAGGTTGGAGTAGTTGTTATCAGATGTTGAGTCGGCTAACGTGAGGAGGCAGTATAGGGATCTGAATGAGCATTTGGGCAGGTGGTGTCTGCATATGCGGTCCAGAGTCAGTACGAGTATCTCCATGGGCTCGCTTACAATTTCCAGTTGCATGTGTAATGCTGTTCCGCAGTTGTAATGTGCCATGCTATTGTTTGGATGTGCCCTAATTACAGTCACCCATGTTGATTTATCGTTTTTGCTTTCGCTGTTATTGCCTCACTCAATTCACATGGAACCCTGGTGGGGCCGGGGGACCAGCAGCAACTGAAGCCTAGTTGCTGTGGGGGTGTGTGCTTGATATCAGTGCTTCGGCACCTCATGTCATTGCACGCCACATCTATGTGGGATACCTAGTTTAAAAAAACAATGGTAGCCGCCTTTATGTTGCCCCTCTCCTCTGGCCCTGTTCACCTGCTGCGGCTCTCTGCAGTGACCTAGTACTAGCATCCATCCATTATAGCCCGACTCCATGCCTCACCCTGGGGGGTAAGCCAAGGAAGCAATGCCGGTAGGTGCTCCCTACCAGCGCCCTTGTACCAGCATCATGAGGGTCTGCACCTGCCCAATGGCTCTGTCCAGAGGGATCACTGGACGATGTAAGTCCTGGGGGCAAGGTGGGGGTCCAAAGGGTGCAGGGACTGAGCATTTAGCAGTCTACCATGAAAAAGCATAGTAAATTAAAAAAAAAAGGTGTGTTATAAATATATACATATATATACTGTAAATATATATATATATATATATATATATATATATATATATATATATATACCGTACTACCATAGTTAGGTTGAGGAGCCATTACATGTTAAACCTAAAATTTGCACCTAATAACTTTGTAACCATTCAATGGATTTGCCTGAAATTTGGAATACATGATCAAGAACCATACATCTTGGGATCTGCCAACTTTCGTACTGTTCGGATATACGGGCTGCGGAGTTATTAAGCGTGATCTGCACATGCGTTTACGCTTTTTTGGAATTCTTTGCTCATCTCTACAGGTCACACAGTTTGCGCGACCGTTCTGAAATCTTCAGGGAACATGCGGCCGGGGTCCCCGATGTGCCTTTTGAAGATTTTGTGAAAAAATATTAAACGGTTCAAGTTATTTAAAAAACAAACATTCCCATTATAAGTCAATGGGAAAATTTAACAAAAAGTTCAACAGTGTCGCAAATGCAGTTTTTACTTTTGCAAATGGCCCTTTTACTGTCGCAGATCTGCCATTTTGTTTTCAGTTGGTCATCAGAAAAATGATTGCCATTTAAATTTGGGACCCTCTAGCAACCTAATTCTTTTTGTATTCACCTAGTCGAACCCTGAGGATGCTAGGCATGTCTTTATTTTGGGGTAAAACACCTCAGAAATATGTTTTTCAAATTTCTGGAAAAAGTACTTTTGCAAAGTACTTTCGCATTTGCGACAGTGTCGCATGAATTTGTGGAAGCTTTTGCAAAGTTTGACAGTACTTTTCCAGGCTGTGGGAAAATGACAGCAATTTTTTGCCACCCTGCTGCAAAAGAATGGTTCGGTCTTTTGGGCTGCAATTTGGAGGGAACGCAGCTAATATCTCACAGATGTGCCTTTCAGTGTTCCAATGAAAAAATATTACAGGGCAGCAAAGTTACGGCACTCTAAAGCTGACACTTTTTCCCATAGAAAAACATTACGTCGTCTGCGGCATTACAGGAATCCTTTGTCGCCCTACTGCAAAATAATGGTTTGGTCTATTGGGCTGCAGTTTGGAGGGAGAAAAACCAATATCCCACAGATGTGCCTCTCAGTGATTTGGTGAAAAAATATTACAGGAAGCCAAAGTTATGGCACTCCGAACTTCTCTTTTTTCCCCATAGGATAACATTACGGCGTTTGCCACGCCTTTCAGGGCCCGTATCTTGGAAACGGTGTGAGATATGAGCCCTAGTGGAACCCTAGTGGGGGCTAAGTACAAAACTAGCCATGAAAGTCATAAATCATATGACTTTTAATTTTTTTTTCCTACGGCATACAGTTCCTGACATCTAAGCAATTTAGTATTCCAACTCATCATTTTCTGCTCCGAGACCCATTATTATGCATATATTCTTTGTACTCGCTGTCTTTCTCTATGCAGCTTTTGGAGAAAACCAGCCTGTGCGCTTACATTACTGTTACCCTTACCACTTCTGCTTGCGGTTCCGTACCCGTTTCACTTACTGTTCTTGTCTACGCCACCATGTGCTTTACCCTTTGCGGTTTATTTGTGCTTGCGTTATTTTAACTATTTGTGTCTACAGTACTGTTTATCTCTGTGTTTCACTTTGTGTCACCATGTGCATTACCATTTGTGTTTGCGGGCACTGTGTTACTATGTGACAAGACATCACGTGACGGGAGCACGGGGGCCCCCGCCGCCGCATTACATTCACTATTTCTCATTATCATTCTCAAAAAGACGGTATATTAGAGGCAAAAAACTCAGTTTAATGCATTAGTTAGGGTTGTTCCACAGCAACAAAAGTGGGAATTCAGGTTAGTGTTGAAAGCCCCTTGACTCACCCACCCCCAACCGGCATCAGCAGGTGGGTTGTCAGTCCCAACTCTCACCCCATTCTACTATACCTCTGCTTCTTCACACATCTGATGGGATGAGAGTTAGGGCCGGCAACCCCAATGTGCACCCCGATGCCGGTTGTGGGTGTGGAAGGGGGGGTCCAAAGGGGGCTTTCAACCCTAACACCTAATTTCTTTGCTTTTGTCGCTGTGGAACAACCCTAACTAATGCAGGAAACAGAGTTTTTTGCCTCTAATATATGTATATATACACACATACACATATACAGATGTATATCTGTATGTATATATATATATATATATATATATATATATATATATATATATATATATCTATATAGCTGTACATATACATATATATATACACACACACACATGTATATATATATATATATTTATATATGTGTGTGTGTATAATACTGGTGCGGTTGTGCCAGTATAGTTAGGGTGAAAGTGCACTTATATGTTAAAGTCCAAACTTTGAACTTTACTAACTTTGGCATGCATAATTTTAAGGGGTAGGTCTTTTGACCTGCCAAATTTCATGGGAATCTGTTGAGTGATTTCTAAGATATAAAGTGTTGAAAAAACAGAAAAATCAAGATTTGTTTACATTTCTTTCTATAGTTGGATCTCAAAAATGGATGTAAGTTGTGGGCTGAAATTTTCAGGGTAGAAAGCCTTTGGATCACAGATGTGCCTTTTGAAGGTTTGGTGAAAAAATAGTAATCCATTCAAAAAGTTATGACATTTAAATTTTCCCATTATATTCTATGGAAAATTTATATGTCAGGCTTGATAGATACTATTGTTCGCATGATACGGTATTGTGCACGCAATACTAGCTTCTTTTCAATCAATCAATCAGAATCCTTATTTATCCAGGCGGGCACCATTGAGCAAGGCTCATTTGCAAGGTGAACCTGGTCATGAATACATCAAAGTACAGTACAGAAGCAGGTATACAAAAAGCAATAATATACGAGGAAGAAAAAGTATATACAGTGTTGATATCAAGGCACCAAGGCACCGATATCCAGCATACCCCCCCCCCCCACACAGCAACTAGGCTTCAGTTGCTGCGGGTCCCCAGTCCCCACCAGGGTTCCATGTGAATTGAGTGAGGCAAAGAAGGCTGGTACCGTGCGCACAATAGGAATACTGTGCACACATTACCAGCTTCTTTTTGCACAGAAGCCTGGTATTGTGCGCACAGAGGTCTGATCGATTGAGCTGTGTTGCATCTGACGTCTTGTTTGTCCGCTTAGCGAGAATGTTGAAGTCCTGAACCTTTTTAATACAATAAAAAACCATCAGAAAACAGCTAAAGAGGACCCCTTTAGGTGTATTCTGATGTTTTTTGGGGGGGTTTAAGCTAGACCCAAACAATTTATTTTGTCAGATGCCAGCTTATACAGAGAACAGCTTGTAAGCCGTTCTCTGTAGGAGAAGAGCAGTATTTTCTTGACTTCTGCAGCCGCAGCTGGAACTCATGCTGCCAGCTGCAGAGTCAAGAAAGATCCGCAGTTGTTCCCACCAATACGGGGTGCCCAGTCCCTGTGTTAGTATGTATCTGCCGCACACACACACACATATTTGGCACACTGGGAGCCCAGTGTGTCTGACATTATTTAAAAGCCTGTTTGAAAAGAAAACTGTCCCCCCATTGTCTTTTCTTCAATGCAGAATCCTGCATCGAAATTTGCAATCATTTTGATGCATGATCCTGCATCGAACTACTGTGCCCCCTCCACCAACACTGGGGTGCCCAATCCTCATGTCGATGTGTACCCCCCCACCCAGTATTGTGGCACACTGGAAGCCCACCCATGTGTGCTGATATACATAAAAACTTTTGAAACCATTTCCAACACTGGGATGCCCACTCCCAGTGTCAGATGACCCCACTCTCTCCCACTTTCACTTTTAACAGGGGTGCCCAATCCCCCTGTTGGCATCATGTATGCCACACCCCAGACTTATCAGGCACACTGGGAGCCCACCCCAAGCCCATATTTATTTTTAAAGAGTTCTCCTGTTCATGTAGAAAACCGTCACCCGTAGTCTTTAAAAAAAAAAAAAAAAAACTGAAAAAAAGAAAACGGTCCATCGTTGTCTCTGCACTCTTCAAAGCTGAACTGCGATCTGAGGAATCAAGGTAAGCTGTATAATGGGAGTAAATGGGGGGGAGGGGGCAATTTATTTTGCTGTCTCAGTCAATTGTAGGAATTTTTGCACCAAATTTTCAACATGGGGTTCTTGGAACTCCATCTCCTGAACACTGGCACTGCCATTTCGTTTATTGGTCCGGAAAGGTGATTTCACAGTCATTGCGTGGAATCACCTTTTGGGACCAATTCACAACATGACATTGTCAATGCTCATGAGGTGGAGTCCCAAAAAGCGCATGTTAAAAATTTGGTGAAAAAATTCCAAAAAATGACTGCGTTACGAGCGTGCATTGCAGTTTCTATGTACGCTCATAACTTCGCCAATTTTTAATATTTTCACTTCAGATTTTCAACATTGCAATTATTTTACACCTTCTTATGAACAGTACAGCTATCATTTTGAATATCCTGCCCAGAATGTATTTTCGCATTTGTGGCGCAGAATGGCACAGTTGCTGTATGAAATCAACTTTTGGAATGGATTCACAAAATTGTAGTTGCATTGCTCATGAGGAGAAGTCCCATAATGCCAATGTTGAAAATCTGGTGAAAAAAAACAAAAAATGACCACGTTACGAGTGTGCATTGCGCAGTTTCTATGCATGCTCGTAATGTCTGCAATTTTTCCTGTTTTTCACTCCAGATTTTTAACATTGCCATTTTTTCACACCACCTCATGAACAGAACAGCTGCTGTTTTCCAAATCCTACTGAAAAATGTTTTCTGCAACTGTGGAGCAAAAACGGTGTTATAGTTGCGCGGAATTACATTTTTGACAAGGATTTGAAAGTTTGTTGTACTGGACACATGTGGTAAGGTGCTGAGAAGGTTATGTTGAACATTTAGGGTAAAAATGATTTGAAATGGCACAGTTATGACTCTTTGTTGCAATTTCACTACCCCTGCTCATAACTTAATGTGTGGAAGTGCAGGAGCCTGAGACCTCTTGAGATTCCACAGCTAGATACACATGTGCATCTGTGGAGGGATGGGAGTGCAGGGTCCAAAGGACCCTGTGCTCACACCATGACATATGCACACTATTGTGCTATCTCAATGGAGGGATGGGAGTGCAGGGTCCAAAGGACTTTGCGCTCTCACCATGACATATGGATACTATTGTACTATCTCAATGGAGGGATGGGAGCACAGGGTCCAGTATCCATCTCGATGGAAGGATGGGAATGCAGGGTCCAAAAGACCCTGTGCTCCTTGGACCCTGCACTCTCACCATGACATATGGGTACTGTTGTACTATCTCGATGTAGGGAGGGGAGCACATATTCTAAAGGACCCTGCACTCCCACCATGACATATGGATACTGTTGTACAATCTTGATGGAGGGAGGCCAGACCCTGCGCTCCCACTGTGACATATGGACACTGTTGTACTATTTGGATGGAGGAATGGCCCTGTGCTCCCAAAGTAAAATGAGGATACAATGATACTATCTGAAAAGAAGGGGAATTGTAAAACATTAGCATCGTTATGACATATTAAAGCCGAAATTAGAGACTGCTGTTTCAACTATCAGCCTTGACTTCAGGCTCCCACCCTCGAGTACCTCACCTCATCCTCTCTTGCCCACACACTGGTCGAGGGTACTCGGGTAGCTATTGTCATCAGGCCTCTCACCCCATTGTCCTATACTGTAGCATGTAAGCTTGTTTACATGTGGAATGGGGTGAGAGTTGGGCCTGATGACTCAATGGCACACCCCAACATCTGTTGGTGTGTGGAGAATGGGAGGATGAGGATGAGGTGGTAGGGGTAGGAACCCTGGGGGTACGGCATTGGGGCTGGAAACCCTAACACCTAATTTCCCTGCTTTTGTCACTGTGGTATTCACCCTAACTGATGCATTAATGAAGTTTTTAAAAAGTATATATATATATATATATATATATATATATATATATATATATATATATATATATATATATACATATACATAAGCACGGCCGTGACCCTACAGTCAGGGTTGAGTAGCCTGTTTAATGTTAAACCTCAAAGTTTGCACTTTAATAACTTTGTAACTGATCAATGAATTCGCACAAAATTTGCAATGCCCTGTCCAGTGGGGTAAAGCTCTTCATGTGGTAAATTTCATTCTGGTCGAACGTGCGGTTTCTGAGATCCGGATGATGCTAAAACCTTAAAAGTTGCCTTTTTTTGCAGTTTTTTCCTCAGCACCTTGTGGCCACATGGTGTGGAATTTTGGTGTGTTTTTTTTATGGTACAACCAACTTGGATAACAGAACTGCCCTGCATAGTTTGGTAAAAAATAATAATCTGATGCAAAGTTATTAAATTTTTAAGTTTCCCATTGTTTTCAAAGGGAATTCTCCTGTTGAAATTATAGGGATGAGGTTCTGACCTAGGACTGACCTTGTGAAAAAGGAATCATTCTCATGAGGTCTGTTCCCTTTTCATGAGAATAAAACCCTTTTTCATGAACAGAAAATCATTTTTTGTGAGCCGTCATCTTGTTTTCCATTTTTTTCTTAAAAATGTTTTTTCAGAAACCACAAAAATGACATCCTGGAGTGACACCACCACACCTAGTTGGCTGATTGGGACCCTGTTAGGTACAATCTGCACTTCAAAGTTATAATTTTGCCCTTGAAATGTGTTCTTTTTAATATAATGAATCATTTTTTGTGACTGCTTGATACAAAAAAAAGGATCCTTTTTCATATCACGTCACGAAAAAGGATCCTTTTTCATCACTTGATAATCCTGCTTGTCCCTCCAATTGCCCTCTACAGTATGCAACTGTTTTTCCCTGGTGTCTAGTGGCACCCCCAACCTCTGATCACTGTCTCTGTAATTGCAGATTAATTCCCTGGTGTCTAGTTGAACCCCCTACCTTCCGATCACCATCCTCATAATTGCAGATTAATTCCCTGCTGTCCCCATATACTCCCTGGTGTCTAGTGGCACCCCCACCTTCTGATTGTTGTCCACTAGTCCCTAGTTTATTAATTTATAAAATTCAACACTGAGATGCCCACCCCCGGTGTCGGATGCCCCATCCTTTTTTTTTTAAAGAATCAGCCGACATAAGGGGGGCCAATCCCCATGTCAGCATTTAAATCCTCCCCAGCAGTGCGGAACACTGAGAGCCCACCCCACTCTTTCGAAAAAATTTATGAAATCCTACAAAAGAAAACTGTCCCCTATAACTTTTTTAAACTGAAAAAGAAAATGGTCCTTGTCATCCATGCTGTCCCCCTCCCCATCCTCCCACTGAGCACCCACCACCCCACACCCCCACTTACCCTACATTTATCACCCGAGGTCATAGCTTGTCATCTTCTGTCAACCGGGACATTTCTGCACTCTTCAAAACTGAACTGTGAACTGAGGAATCAAGATAAGTGCCATATAATGTATTTCAGTGGCGTTTTGAACTTATGTTCATAACTTTGCCTTTTTTCTTCTTTTTTCTATTATTTGTTTATCCTCCTGGAAGGCTGCTAGGCGCCCGATCCCTCCCTCAGAGGGACTCGGTCTCTGTTTCACCATTCTCCACCAGACATCCCCACGATCCCCATGATCCCCCGTGACTGGGGCTGGCTGTATGGGGTGCCAGCTTTTCCACAACCCTGGAGAGAATTCCAGATGTTCTGGGGGGCCAGGATGGGTGCCAGTGAGCCATCATGGAGCCTGCCAGCTCCATTTTCCTCACCCCCCCACCAACATCATACGTCATCAATGTGCCTCCCGACTCGCATCTCCTCCAGCCACCGCCAGAGGGAGCTCAATGAGTGAGACGGCAATCCCTCGCTCCCCAAGAGAGAAGAGCAGTCCTCCGGTTGCTCAGTCCTTTCTCTCTTTCCCCTGCCAACCCTCGGTGGCCCAGACTTGTTTCTGAACTCGGGTCACCGGTGTGGCGCAAGGTGTGGTCTCCAGCACCTCAACCTCCAGTGCGACTGGGCTGGCTAATTTTGCCATCTCTTTGGAATTTTTTCACCAAATTTTCAACATGGCTTTTTTGGGACCTCAACTCGAGAACACTGTCACTGTCATTTAATTAATTATGCCCAGAAGGTTATTTTGTTGTGCAAAATCATCTTTCAGGACTGAATAATACAATTTCACCACCAGTGTTCATGAGGTGGGGTCCCAAAAAGGCCATGTTGAAAATTTGGTGAAATAATTCATAAAAATAGCTGAATTACACACGTTCTTTGAAATTTTTCTGTGCAGGCACAGATCCAGAAACAAATGATTTGATACCTTTTATTGGACCAACATGGATGTTGCAGAAAAGAACAAAGTGCTCTGGCTTTCGAACCAACAAGGTCCTTCTTCAGAAGCTTTGTGGCCACAAAGCTTCTGAGGAAGGACCTGGTTGGTTCAAAAGCTAGAGCACGTTGTTCTTTTCTGTAACATCCATGTTCGTCCAATAAAAGGTATCATATCATTTGTTTCTGGATCTGTTCTTAAAAGGACCAATACGGCACCTACAACATTTTTTTGCATCTATGCAGGCACATAACTTTGGTAATTTTGAATATTTTGGCCCAGGTATTCAAAAGGGTTGCGCATGGCGCAACACTGTTGTGCCATGCACAACCCACTGATGCGTCCCAGCACAATATTCAAAAGGGAAAAGTATGCAGCACAAATCCGGATGTGCATCAGTAATGTATGCAGGCACAGGTGGGTGGGTGTGCCCAAGCATAACCTGCACAGCCCGATATTCAGCCTGGGATGTGCAGAGCCATGCATGCGCAATCCCTACCTACGCCAGCACAAACTTAAGCCAAAAAAAAAAAGGAACTGATGGCCACCCACAGGTGAGCTGCCACATTGCAGGGCGCAACACGGCAGTTGCCACCTGTGGGTAGCCACGGGGTTCCGCTGCACCTGGCGGCGCACCCCCCTTGCCTGATCGCGGGCATTTGTAAAAGAAGACGTTGTCCAATATCCCTGGTGGTCCAGTGGATGGCACTCTGCCCAATCGTGGGTATCTGTTGTAATAAAAGAACCCCCCCATCCAATATCCCGCTTTCTGCCCAATCGCGGACATCTGTTGTAATAAAAGAAACCCCCTTATCCAATATCCCTGGTGGTCAGTGGACCGACTCTGCCGATCGTGGGCATCTGTTGTAATAAAGAACCCCCGTCAATATCCTGGTGGTCTAGTGGTACCCCCTCCCACTCACCCACTGGGCCCCACCACCCTGCTCCCCAGTCAGCCAGCGGGCAGCAGCACCTCACCGCCTGAGGCCCTGCCGCCCGCCAACTGACAGCTCAGTAGAGCTGCACACCCACTGGTTCTGGCGTGAGCCAATGGATGTGTGAGTGCTGGTATGGGCTGCCGCCCATTGGCTCACGCTGTGAACCAATGGACGTGCAGCCCTACCAGCTTGTCGGTCGGCGGGCGGCGAGCGCTGGCGGGTGAAATACCCGCTACCGGCTGACGAAGGCGGTGAGGCTCGGGTGAATGAGAAGCTCCTGGAACACCACCGAGTGACAGACAGCCAACAGATATATCGAGCGAAAAGCTGAGATATTGGGACAGTGAGAGTTCTTTTATTACAACAGAGGTGATCGAGCAGAAAGTGATCCACTGGACCACCAGGGATATAGGACGGGAATTTATTTAAACGTATGCCCACGATCAGGCTGCAGGGGGCGTCAGTCCCCGATGGCTGCTGTCTGGCAGGGCGCCAGGCGCAAGTCATTGGGGATCGGTGCACCTGCATGCAAATGGGATGCAAATGGAGCCATAATGACATGAAAATGGCCCCATGTGCACCTTGCATAAATTATAGCACCATTTGCATGTCACCTTTTGAATATCGCCGGTGCTGTGAATGGCGCAATGGCACTTGCGCTAGCGCATCTTCTCCATGCTCCACTCTGGCTACTTGCGCTGGTGCAGTGGGGGTGGTCAAGGTGCAATATTCAAAGTTGCTGAGCCATGGCGCAACTCCTTTGAATATCGCTTAGTCCATGCCCCTGCACAGCCAAGTTGAGCTGCGCCCAAGCTTGCGCCACAGCCTGGCGCAGTTTGAATATCTGGGCCTTTGACTCCAAATTTTCAACATCACCATTTTTTCACACCATCTCACGAACAGTACAGCTGTCATTTTTCACATCCTGTCCAAAACGTGTTTTCACACCTGTGGCGCAGAATTATGTTTTGGCATGGATTTGAACATGTTCACCTTTGGGGATTATGAGGTGGAGTCCTAAGAAGATTATGTTGAAAATAGAAACATAAAAACATAGAATTTGATGGCAGATAAGGACCGCTTGGCCCACCTAGTCTGCCCATTTTCCTACCTAACAGATAAGCTGCAGATCCTAGTTAACCAACAGCTTACTTCCTCCTACCCCCCACTAGGACTGCCTTATGTCTGTCCCATGCATTCTTGAATTCCCCCACTGTTCTTGACTCCACGACCTCCTCAGGGAGGCTATTCCATGCATCCACAACCCTCTCCGTGAAAAAATACTTCCTCACATTACCTATGAGCCGTCCCCCTTCAAATTGTGCCCCTTGTTCTTGCACATCTCTTTTCTGAAAGATGCTACCCTCTTGGACTTTGTGGATTCCTTGAGGTACTTGAAAGTTTCTATCATGCCCCCTCTCCCCTTCTTTCCTCAAGGGTATACATATTAAGCTCCTTTAGTCTTTCTTCTATGTCTTCTGATGCAGACCCTACACCATTTGGTTGCCCTCCTCTGGACAGCCTCCACTCTGTCTATGTCTTTGCGGAGATGGGGTCTCCAGAACTGTACACAGTACTCCAGATGGGGTCTCACCAACTGCCTGTACAGAGGGATAACAACTTCCTGTTTTCTACTATTGATGCCTCTTCCTATGCATCCCAGTATCCCCAGCCTTCCTTACTGCCTTCTCACATTGCTTGCCCACCTTTAGGTCATCTGATATAATTACCCCAGGTCCCTTTCCATTTTTACTGTTGTCAGTATCTCACCCCCCATTGTGTACTCTTCCCCTGGGTTTTTGTTTCCCATGTGCATTGCCTTGCACTTCTTTGCATTGAATCTGAACTGCCATACATTTGACCATTCCTCCAACCTTGCCAAGTCCCTTCTCATCCTTTCCACTCCATCTTGTGTATCAACCCTGTTACAGATCTTTGTGTCGTCTGCAAAGAGACATACTTTTTCTTCCAGTTCCTCTGCAATGTCCCTTATAAAGACATTAAAAAGGACCGGTCCCAGTACTGAACCCTGCGGTACCCCTCTAGTAACCCTCCTTTCTTCACTGTGTACTCCATTTACTACTACCCTTTGCGTACTGTTGTCTAGCCAATTTTTTACCCAGGCTACCACCTTGGGGCCCACTCCAAGGCTGGCTAACTTGTGTATTAATCTTTTGTGTGGGACTGTATCAAATGCCTTGCTAAAATCTAGGTAGGCCATGTCCACAGCCCCTCCCTGGTCTACTACTTTGGTCACCCAGTCAAAGAAATCTATTAGATTCGTCTTACACGACCTTCCCATAGTGAATCCATGCTGCCTTGGGTCCTGTGCCCCACTGGCCTCTAGGTACTCAAAAATTATTTCCTTCAGAAGTGATTCCATCATTTTCCCTACCACTGAGGTCAAACTAACTGGTCTGTAGTTTCCTGCCTCTGTCCTGCTCCCACTTTTGTGAAGAGGAATCACATCTGCCCTCCTCCAGTCCTCAGGTACCACCCCCATCCTCCCATGATTTGTTAAAGAGAGTAGTTAGCGGTGTCACTAGTTCTACCCTTAGTTCTTTTAGAATTTGGGGTAAAAAAATGAAAAAAGGCCAAAGTTATGACCATTTGTTGCAATTTCGCTTCACCTGCTCATAACTTCAAAAATGTTAAGTATTTTTACCCCAGATTTTCATCATATCCTGCTTATTACCCCACCTCATGTATGTCACAGCTGTCATTTTTCAAATCCTGGCCAAAATGTGTTTTCACACCTGTGGTGCAGAATAGTGTTGCAGTTGCGCAGAATTACATTTTAGTAGGTATTCAAAAATGTTCTTTACTGGGCACGAGGTGGGATAATAAGATGGCCATGCTGACAATTTGGTCACTGTTGTCCTATAAATGGAAGAGCAGGGCCCAGATGCCCCTGTGCTGCCACAGCTACATACATATACGCATCTATGGAGGGATGGGAGCGCAGGGTCCTCCACAGTAAAATAATTATACGATTATACTATCTCAAAAAGTAAGGAAATAAGTTGCAAAAAACTTTGTTAATGCTCCAGTTAGGGTCAAAGTGACAAAAGTTGGGGAAATGAGCGTTAGGGTTTCCTAACACTCCACCCTCTAGAAACCAGGCAGGAAACGGGTGTGGGGTGCCTTGGGCTTCTCAAGCCTAACACTCACCCCCATTCTCATAAAGTCTACATATCTGACCTATTTAAAGATGGAATGGGGTGAGTGTTAGGTTGAGAAGCTCAAGGCACACCCCACACCTGCTCTCCTGATTGATTTGGGAGGGTGGGGTGTTAGAGAAAACCCAACACGTCATTTCTCAACTTTTGCTGCTTTGACCCTAACTGGAGCATTAACAAAGTTTGTTTTGCAACATATATATATATATATTTTTTTTTTTGCCACAAACAGGTTGGTTCTTTCAGACTGCAAAAAACATGTCTACCTCTCATCCTGCTGCTTCAGTAAGTGACAGTGTCACATAGCTGGTTACAGTGAGTTATGACAATGCTCTGTGATTGGAAAGGAAGTCACATTAGATGTTGAAATCCCACTGAACAGTTTTTCCTGAAGAGGGGCCGAACAGTAGTGCCACTATTAGGATCTGAATAATGAACTGTGCATTACAAAATGGGTTGGAAAATCCTTGCTTCTGATTGGCTAATGACATTCTAATGCCACATTTTCATGTGCCAGCACTGCCCTGTGAAGAAGAAGCCTTGATACCAGACTGCCTTGTTACCTTGAGTATCCATGTGCAGATTAGAATCTTAGTTCTGGATAAGTCACTATTTTTCCCCTCCACTCTGAGCAGGGTGAACGGGGGGGGGGGAGAGAGGGCATGTGGTTCATCATTAAGGAAGGAATACTGGTTGCCACAGAGGAGTGCATTAGGCTCAGAGGGAAGAACACAAGGGCCAAAGCACCCGGCTGGTTCAGTTCTGAGGTCGCCCAGGCAGTAAGGGAAAAGAGGTAAGCTTATAGAAAATTCAGGAAGACCAAGAGAGAAGTAGATAGGAAAATTACCTAAGGTTGGCTAGTGAGGCAAGTAAGGAAGTCTGGTGAGTTAAGGCACAAAAGGAGTTACAGATAGCTGAAGGAATTAAGAAGGGGGAGAAGGCTTTCTTTCGCTATATAAGTGAGGAAAGGGACAAGAAGGATGGGATTGTTAGGCTTAAGAAAGGAGAGGAATGGGTGGAAGATAACAGGGGAGAAGCAGAGGTTCTAAATGAATACTTCTGTTCCATCTTCACCAGGGAGAAGGATGGACCAGTGGCTTCAGGAGGGAGAAGAGAAGCAGGGGGAGGGGAGGGAACACAGATGTAGTGATAGAGGAGGACAGAGTGAGGGAGGGGCTGCTAGAATTGAAGGTGGACAAATCACCAAGCCTGGACAGAGTACATCCAAGGGTACTAACGGAACAGGCTGAGGAGCTGGCAGGGCCACTCGCAGGCCTATTTAATAGTTCACTGGAGTCAGACGTGGTACGGCAGGACTGGAGAACAGTACATGTGGTGCTCCTCCACAAAAGCAGTCCCAAGGATGACCCAGGGAATTACAGACCAGTCAGTCTGGGTTCCACAATGCCACAGTGACAGGAATGTCAGTGACCTGCCCTACAGCGACACATTGTTGCTGACATCCCTGATACCGCCATTCCAGACCACAACCAGAGTGTACACTGACACCTGTTCGGTGTACATGTGGGAGCTGCATCCCCCAGACTTATGGATTCCATCTCGGAGGGGACGGATGTCAGGGAGGAGCAGCCAAACTCCAGAGTCAATAACTCCATCATCACTTCGGCAACCCAGTCAACACTGCGGGTGTCAATGGGTTGGTATCACTGTAACAGTGTCACTGTGAAAGCATCGCTGTGAAAGCGTCACTGTTACAACGGCATACCCTCAGTCTGACCTCAATCATGTGCAAGTTCATGAGGACCACACTTAAGGAAAGGCTGGTAGAATATCTAGAGGAGCATGGTCTTCAGGATGGGAAGCAGCATGGGTTCATGAGGGGAAGATCATGTCAAGCAATTCTGATTGACTTCTTTGACTAGATCACTAAGACAATAGATAGGGGCCAAATGATAGACATCCTCTATCTGGATTTTACAAGGCCTTTGACTCTGTACCCCATAAAAGGTTGATCAGGAAGTTGGTGGATCTCGGAGTTGGGGATAAGATGGTCAAATGGGTGGAAAACTAGTTGAGGGACAGAACCCAGAGGGTGGTTGTTGGGGGAGAGTTATCTGGCACCAGAGAAGTCATCAGTGGGATCCTGCAGGGCTCAATGCTGGGGTACAAGTTGTTCAATGTCTTCATCAATGACATCGGGGATAGCATTAAGGGCAAAAGGTGCCTACCTGCAGAGGACACCAAGCTCTGTGGGACAGTGGACACAGCTGAAGGGATACAGGACCTACAGGATGATCTGGAAAAGCTGGGGAGGTGGTCTGGGATCTGGCAGCTTGGCTTCAATGCCAAGAAATGCAGAGTTATGCTCATTGCAGCCAAGAATCCCAGGATGGAGTACTACCTGGGTAGAGTCCAGGTATCTGCATCAGAGGAGGAGAGGGACCTGGGAGTGATGACCTGAAACACTCCACACAGTGCAAGAAAGCAGCAACAAGGGCAAACAAGATGCTGGAATACATAACTAGGGGGAGCAGTAGTAGGAGAGGGGGGTTATACTGCCCTTGTACAGGTCATTGGTGGGGCCATATCTGGAGTACGGAGTTCAGTACTGGTACCCACACCCCAAAAAGGACATTAACCTCCCAGAGAAGGTGCAGAGAAGGGCTACAAAGATGATAGCAGGTCGGTAGGGTAAGACATAAGAGGAGAGGTTGACAGCACTGAACATGTATTCCCTGGAGAACAGGAGAGAGAGAGGGGACATGACTGGGACCTTCAAGTACTTGAAAGGGATAAATAAGGGGAAAAGGAGGTCTCTTTAAACTGAGTGGCAACTATAACACAAGGGGGCACAGTCTTAAGCTGGAGAAGAAGATTTAGGAGGGAGGGAGGGAGGTCAGGAAACCCTTCTTCCTGGAGAGGGTGGTGGACACTTGGAATGCACTGCTAGAAGAGGTGGTCTCATTGAAAACAGTGGGCAGCTTAAAGAGAGGCTGGGATAAGCATAGGGGGAAGGTAAAGCTCATGGGTATGGAGGATGGGAGGAGTGGGGAAGGGGGACATGAACAGTAGCTCAAGCTGTGGAGTCTGCAATATGAGTAGACTAGATAGAATAAAAATCCTTCTTCTGCTGGCTTCTTCATATGTTGGTATGTTCATATGTGTAAGTGAGTTGGGGTAAAACTTGCACAAGCCAGGTGTACCAGTGGGAGCGAAAAACAGTAAGCATGAGTGTGTAGTGCCCAAGAGGTGGGGCCCTTCAGAAAAATACAGTAGGTTTGGGACCCTGGACAGGAGTAGAGGGAGAGCACAGTAGCCACTCAGGGACCATGCAGGCCCAGTGAAATAGCCAGCGGAGTAGGCAGGTGTTGTCAGGGACCCCAGAGAACAGTAGTGTGGGGACACATTTGTCTAGATAGGGCCTGCTGCCCACAGTACTTACCCTGAAGATCACTAGTGTTAACACCGCAGTGTGTAATGCTGCCAAAAACCCAGTAATGTCCCGTCTTTTCCCCACCAGCATAGCCAGTGAACCCCCACCAGAGTAACCAGCATGTTTCCCTAGCAACCAGGTCCCAATGTTCCCCTGCAGCCATATCCCACCCTTACAAAATAGCAATTAGTGGCTCTGCCAACCCAAAGCTGTTTAAACATTTGTTTTCTTTCTGCTGCTGCACTACCTGCACTCAACACCCCCCCAGCAGGACGTACAAGATAGTGGCAGCCACATGCTGGGACTGCTGTCCCTGCCAAACACATACACATTTTCAAAATGAGAGAGATGTCTGTGGCTTGCACTCAGGGTTCGAGTGTCAGAACCCCAAGTGTTTAAGACAACAGTGCCCGACTGACTGTTAGTCAGTGATTGGCGAGTCAGAGATGGAGAAGGACACATAGAGAGTGACAGGAACCTGTGGCCTACCTGGGCTGTTGAAGCCAGTTCCGTTGGCTCTTCTTCAGTGCTTCTTCTCTGGTCTGTGTGGTTGTGGTGGTGGTGTTGAGACATATGATGGCTCCTTCCTCTTTCCTCTTTCCAGCATAGCCAGTGAACCCCCACCAGAGTAACCAGCATGTTTCCCCTAGCAACCAGGTCTCAATGTTCCCCTGCAGCCATATCCCATCCTTACAAAATAGCAATTAGTGGCTCTGCCAACCCAAAGCTGTTTAAACATTTGTTTTCTTTCTGCTGCTGCACTACCTGCACTCAACACCCCCCCAGCAGGACGTACAAGATAGTGGCAGCCACATGCTGGGACTGCTGTCCCTGCCAAACACATACACATTTTCAAAATGAGAGATGTTCTGGCTTGCACTCAGGGTTCGAGTGTCAGAACCCCAAGTGTTTAAGACAACAGTGCCCGACTGACTGTTAGTCAGTGATTGGCGAGTCAGAGATGGAGAAGGACACATAGAGAGTGACAGGAACCTGTGGCCTACCTGGGCTGTTGAAGCCAGTTCCGTTGGCTCTTCTTCAGTGCTTCTTCTCTGGTCTGTGTTGTGGTGGTGGTGTTGAGACATATGATGGCTCCTTCCTGGTAGGGGCAGCAGCAGCAGTAGTATCGGCAGTGGGAAGAAGAGCAGCAGCAAGTCAGCAACTGATGTGGGCTCACTTTAGCCCTGTTTGTTGTTTTATATTTAAAGTTTACTCTCTGGTCCCTTGTTGGTGGCTGCTGTGGTGAGAAGATGAGGGTAGAGGGAGGGGCACCAGAGCGAGGCCGCAGTGGTGAGCCAGAAGGAGCATGTGTGAAACAGCGAGATCCTATAGAACAGTAAGATCCTGCCTCCAGGACCACCCACAGAGCCACCTCTGCCATCCATTCCTCAGCAGGCTACTTCATCTTTCAACAGCTACCTCCCCACAAGAGTACTTCACCCCAGGTCGGGGTGGTGAGTCAGCGGAAACACCACCGGGTAAGTGCTGACCACCAGAATGATGCATTTTATTTAAAAATATATATATTGAAAGCACCAAATGGCACAGTGGGCAAGCAACTGAGGCCATGGGGGGACAAGGCCCCAGGTAAGAGAATCACCCAGCAGGTGAAGCAGTGGGCAAGAGGCCCTTATCTAAACTGGAAAGAGCTCCTGGAGTGCAGAACAAGGGTGGGGCAGACCCCACATGGATTAATACAAAGCCAAGGCTGTTTTTATTTATTTTAAATAAATTGCGACAAGTGACGTGAAGTCAAGTGGCTGAGGCTGCATGGATGGATGGGTGTCCATACTTCAGGACCACCCACAGAAGCAGCTGTGAGCCAGCTTCATAAGAGCTGAGTGAGGGACAGCAAGGCCGCAGTAAAGGGACTGCCCATAGGGTGGAATAAGTAGACCTCCCTACAAACCAGTATAATGTGGGTTTAAACACCCATAAGTACCACCAGGGCACATTACCACAGCTCTGTAGGAGCAAGTACAGAGGGATTGGGGCCAAGATAAGCTCCACAGAGCCAACACCGAGGGGCAAACAAGTGAATAACTGCAGAATGTGTGCCGCCTGCCTAATGAACTGCATTTAAAGGTAAACTGCTTCCTTACTGAGACTGCCCTTTTCAACTAAAGCTAAAGTGTGGTGCCCTGTTTGCCCAACGAACTAACTTTTGAAATACAACTAAAAATGTGGTGCCCCATTTGCCTAACAAACTGCTTGAACTTGTGTGCTGCCCCATTTGCCCTCAAGCGTACTGTCTAAACCTATGTGGTGTCGTTTGCCCTGAAGTAACTGCCTGAAATCTGTGGCACCCCTGAAGCAACTGCCTGAATCTATGGTACCCCTGAAGTAACTACCCTAAATCTGTGGTACCCCAGAAGTAACGGCCTGAAATCTGTGGTTCCTTTGAAGTAACTGCCTGAAATCTTTGGTACTCCTGAAGTAACTGCCTGAAATCTGTGGTGCCACACAGTGATTGCCTAACAGTAGACTGTTTTCAAGAGACTGCCTGTCCTTGTCTGCTGCCCTATAACAATGCAGTAACTGCCACTTACACAAAGTTCCAGATCTGGGCATGCTATGCTGCAGCTAGTGCCCCAGGTACCCTCCTACAAAACTGCAACTCTCTGTGTACTCAGCATCGAATCACCTCACTGTTTGGCAATCTTGTCTCAGCTGTGAAGTTATTTGGTACACTCTGCAACTACCTACGGACTGCCTAAATGTCTCACCCACCAAGACTGTCTCTGCACATCTGCCTGTGACATCCATCTCCTACTTGGATTATAAATTGGAGCGGTCGACCCAGCTAGTATTATGGTGGTAGGACAGGCCCCAGTTGCTACTCTGCAAGCTATGTCCTGACTCTGATAAAGAAGTAAAGGAAGCATAGCAAGCACATGTACTAACTAGCGAGAGCCTCTGTCATGCAGTAGGATGGAGTTTTCTTTTACAGGACCAGCATCTTACACCATCATCTGAAGATCAGCACCCAGGACCATCATCCAAAGATCTGCATCCAGAATCATTGTGTCCAAAGACCAGCTTCTCCTCTTCTTTGAAAGCTGCAACTCAGTTTTCCCTTGTCCCAGAGGCCCAAAAGTGCTTTGGCCATTAAATCTTCTTCCTGGGGCACCTAGGCTAAAACACACCTGTCTACTGTACGCTAAAGCGCTGGTACTTGATCTTAACGCGCCTCAAATATCTGACCTGTACCCTTACAAAAAAGACCCTCCTTGGGCTATCCCCGCCAGGACTGACCACCACCATACGCCGCTCTGTTCCACTAGTTCATACTCGGACCTCTGGGAAAACCTCTCTTGTTATCCCTAGAGCTAGGACCTCTCACGGCCAAAGAGCCTTCAGCTTTAGGGCCCCCTCCTGGTTCAACACATTGCCCCCCTCCATCTCCGAAGCTCCAACTATGTTGTGCTTAAAAACTTCCTTACGTAACCACCTTATTAACACCCGAAGCTGTAATTGCCACTAGTCAAAGCCGATTAATACTTATGACAAAGCTTACTACTAAGCTGCTAAGGACAACATAACTCTGGTATTGTTTGCATCAATCCTACCTGTACCAGCTTGTTTGTATCTATGTCTTAAGTTACTGTTATACTGTGTTGTACTGTTATACTGTGTATTTTCGTTTGTCTTACTGTGACAAGGTACCTTTGTAAATGAGCCTATGGCTCAAAGGTTTTCCAAACTGCTATTTAAATAAATAAAATAAATAAATAAATAAATAAAATAATCCAATTTCTCCTTGTCCCGAAGGCCATGGAGGGCTTTGGTCGATGAATCATCTTTCAAGTTGCAACCCAGTTTCTCTGTGTCCTAAAGGCCCAGGGGGGTTTTGGCCAACTAATCTTCTTCAAAGTTGCTATCCAGTTTTCCCACATCCTGGTGACCAAGGGGGTTTTGTTCAACAAATCTTCTTCCAAGTTACGATCCACTTTTTTCTTGTACAAGTAACCCATTGGGCTTTGGCCGATGAATTTTCTTCGAAGTTGCAACTCTGCTTCTCCTTGACCCAGCAGCCCAGGAGGTTTTTTGACACTGATGAATCTGTGTTTTGGTTACAAAGTCCTTCCCTAAGTCCCAGTGCCCTAACTGAGGCTCCTTATGACAGTATCAGTCCCATTGTTGCAATCAGTGCCCCTTTTGGTCCAGGTGCCCCATTCAGGTTGCCCAGTTCTTTGCAGTGTTTTGATGTAGACTCTAAAGTGACTTGGTCACCTGTCTTGAATTGATGCGTTGAAAGTAACAAGTGTTTACATGTATACAGCACAGACTAGCACTGGTAAATCAAGCAGTAAGAAGAAGAAGAATCAGCACTTATATAGCGCTTTTCATACACAGTATTCCAAAGTGCTTTACAAGCAATGCTAGACTGGTAATGAAGTGACTGAATGTGTGGTGGCAGCCATATCGCACATCATCACCCACACACAGCCTGGATAATTGCATGAACCGGTTTATGGGAAGGGGAATGTTGGCCAGAACACCGGGAATGTTCCCTGCTCTTTGCGAAGAGTGCCCTGGGTTCTTTTACTTCCACCTGGACACCCACCAGGGCAACACAAGGATGGGCAGAAGGGACCTTGGTTTAACATCTCATCCAAAGGACGGCACACCCCAGCAGTACAGCACCCCAATACTGCACTCAGATGCCAGCGATTTTTAGGTACAAGTCCAATCCCAGTGTGGGATGAGAACCCACGAACTTCTGGTCCAGAGGCAGATGTGCTACCAAGTGAGCCACGCTGACACCTAATGTAAAAGTATAAAATGTAATGTAATGTAAAAGTATTTAACTTAGTAAAGGAGCATCTTCTAGTTAACTGGTTATTTATTCAGCTATTTATTCTCTTATTTATTGTCTTTCCTCTTATTTTTGTTGTTGATGAAAACCTGCCTCTATGACTCTTGTCAACTTTCCTCCTGACTAAATTCCTTGCATCATTTTGACCTCTGAGTATGATTCCTGCCTCTCCTTGCTGGGTGACTCCATCCACCCCACCAAGGAACCTACAGTGCCCCCTCACCATAACACCTGCCTGAAGTGGCACTTGTGTCCATGAGGAAGACCCAGTTTCTTCTTCACAACCCGACTCACCTGGGTGCAACATGTGAGCGGGGGGAAATGGGCAAGATTTGATGGGGGAGTGCACTGTGTCAAACTGATACAGGTTCACTTGCCAGCAGTCAAGTTCCCCATGCACTCAACTGCCTAGCACAACCTAGTGAAATTGTATAATTAAACCAGGAAGGATTGCCACAAGTACTTTTTCACACAAAAAGTGGAGGACAGGTGGAATGGACTGCCAGAGGAGGTGGTCTGTGCCAAAACAGTGAATGAATTCAGACATGGGTGGAACAGGCACAGGAGCCTAATAATGACAAAAGGAGGAGGTGGTGGGAGGGAAAAAGGGTGGAAGAGAATCATTAGGGCCATCGCAACAGTAATACGTAAGGTTAGACTGGATGGGCTAGCTGTCATTTTTCTGCTCTCACCTTCTGAATTTCTTTGTTATTAGGTAAGCAATCCCAGTAGCAGAAAGACCATTTGTATACAGTAAAACACTTACAACTTATTTTTTCAAATCTGTCTTTTTTTACCATTTTCTAAGTGCAATAAGACCCTCCAGGGTGTGAGGTGTTACTGGATGCCCACACTTCCAGAGGCTGTGAGGCTCTCTGCCTGTGGCACCTGGCCTCGCTATGCCCCTGCATTTGCAGCTATCCTCCAACACCTCACATCCCGTTGGGTGTTATTGTTTGCTTATTTGTGACATTCAAAATATTCATTACTCGCTTACCCTTATTATAGACGGTTCTGTAAGATTATAACATAGAAACAATGAAACACAATTACTTGAAAAAGGGCCACAAGCCCATGCAGTCTGTACAACCCAAAAATTAACATCAATACTTATGTCAAAGCAGCAACACATTTTTTCAATAAAAGTTTACTGATTTTTTTCTTTTTTTCTAAGAAAACTTCAATTATTTTTTTGTAAAGCATACATAGAAATTAAAGTGAAGTACTTTTCAACATTACAGAGAATAAAAAGAAGAACAAAATACCACTGGAATCAGAAAAAAATCACTAATGAGATAGAAATGTTATAACACTCATAAAAATTAATGAATACAAATATGTGTGTTTTCATTTCAAACAGATATGTTACCTATAGATCATCCTCTTAATCTGCCATTCATGCTAAAGAAAGGATAAAGGCTAAGCATTATGTGCTCATTATTATTGTATTAAATATATCTTATGCAACTGGACTTCAGCGTATGTTCTATATGGTGGTACTTATGACTTTTCAAAACTCTTAATAAAATACAACTAAAAAAAAAAGAAAAGTTCACGGTCCCTGCACACACCTTAAGGACATTCCCTGGTGTTTCACCAACACATGGCAAAGTCATAATGTTTTACTCAGTACATTATGATCATCTAAACATGTAAAATCCACAACAAAAAAACAATGGGCTGCCATGCTTGTTTTTCAATTACTTTGGTGAGACTTAATCCCTCCTGATGGAGATTAGATTGTTCTATGTGGTTATAATATAAATATTTTAGAAGTCAATATGAGTGTGAAAGAAAAGTGGAACAAGAACACCTCATTTGCCATGATGCTTGCTTCATTTTTTCCACAAATGCAAAAATAAAGAGTATGTTATCAATACTATGACACCCTCCTGAACTGATATTCCCCAAAAAGGTGGAAATATTTGTATGTTTTTATACATAAAACCATTTGAAACCCATGTCATTTTCATGTAACTTTTGTGCTAGATGTAGAAGAATATGATTATGAATATAAAAAAAGAAAGAAATACAGAGGTTGCAGTGCTTCTTTTAGTTATATCTGCTTTCAAAGTTGCAGTTTCAGAGGTAGTTGGCTCACGACAAAAATTAGTGAAACATTCCAATAAAAAATAAACTTGCAAGAAAGCTATTCAAACAAGTACATGCAGAATAGCAAGAACTTTAACATAAAATAAACAGTATAACCAAAGACAGACAGACATGTAGGTAAAGCGCCTTGAATGATGATACCAACAGCTGCAATTGCGGAGAGCTAATTTCCTTGCTGCCATTCTGTATATATTCTGAGCTGGACAAGACGTAATAGGATAAATCATTATTCTAATAATGCTTCCATATATTTAAGAATGTACTTGTGCCAGAAAACAACCTTGAAAACTTTTTTAAGTGCAACAGAAAAATGGGAATTTGAATCACCAGGGAAACGTCTTTAACTGACATAAATTTCACACTCAGATTTACTCTTGCTCTGCGAAGATATGCCGATGTTCTTCATGATGTTAAATCCATTTTGGGGCATATAACCTGATAAAAAGTAAGCAATAATGCATAATAGGTGTCGTGTTGGGGATAACATCACACCTAGGGTGGTTGGGCACAAGGCCACAGGCTCACACATCCAACACCCAAGATGTTATCCCAGCACGGCACACATCCTGGAGTGCATTATTGCTATTATACAATGTTTTGTTGTAATACAAAACATTTAAAAAATGTTTTTAGTAGATTTTTAGTGTGGCAATTTATCTTTGTTTCTTAAGAGAAAATGAGAAAAATGCAATGACAAATCAGTACAGTGATGTACACTCTGATATAATCACTCTCCTAGGCACACACTGACTAATCAGAGTCCATGATTCTTTCTTACCATTGTATAATTAAAGGCAGCATGGTAGAAACAGTCATTAACACTAAACATATAGTACCGACTATTACTAAATATATTCTTTAAGTTAAGGAAGTACTACATCCTGGCCTTTTGCCCTGCGTTTTAAGGTTAAGAGGTATGCTCCCTGCCCCATACCCATCATCTCAATTGTCCCTGATTTTGCCCCAGAAATGTCCTGGTCCCTCCTAAATTTGACGCATCTGTCACTTAAAAGACTGAACTTGAAACATAAAATAGCTCCAGACATTCCAGTTGCCGTGTAGTTCTTATCTGGGAAAATTATTTTTTACACTAAGCCACATACTACACCTGGTTCCCGTGTTAACATTGCCAGTTTTTAAGTCGTGTCCAAAGCAGGACACTGAGCGAGGTGTATATTCCATTATGCCCCGAGACCCACCCCTAAGCAGCTATTACTGGAACTTGCGCACGAGTGAGATCAAGAATTGCAATCTCCACGCCTGCGGCTTCTGCGTGCTCGAGCAGCGCGTGACCGCGGCCACCACTGGAACGCGCCTCAGTGGTTGCGGCGAGACGCCTGCGCAGTGGTCTCGAGGAAGAGTTGTGAATGGGGCGGTTGTTAGCCGGAGTTTTTACGAGGAAGGAAGTGAGTTCGAGTTGTGGAGAGCGCGCGAGAGAGCTGAGTAGCGGAGACAGGAAAAGTATCGAGGCAGGGAGAGCAGCGTGCTGTTTTCGGTGCTGCCGGCGAGAGAGCGGGCTCCCTTGAGACTTTGGGGGTGGGGAGTCTTTGCTGTGGTGAAGCCTGGAGCGGGCACATTCCGATAGTTGCCGGTCGGTCGGAGACAGGAGTGAAAGATAGAGAGCGACAGACGGGGCTGCTTCAGCGCAAGCACCGTGTGACAGCCAGCGGGCTTGTGAGGAGGAGCGGAGAGAGGGAAGGTGCAACGCGAGCGCCCGTGTGAGGAGGGGAAAGCCCAAAGGCGAGGAAGGCGGCGGTGGCGAGTAACAGACGGCAGTGAGCCCGAGCTGGAGAGCACTACCCTGGGAGGGAGGAGGACGGAAGGAAGATGCCGCGGGTTGTACCTGATCAGAGGAGCAAGTTCGAAAACGAGGAGTTCTTCAGGAAGCTGAGCCGGGAGTGCGAGGTGAGGGGACAGGGAGGAGAGGGCAAGGTGAGGGGCTTGAGCCCGTGAGTGTGAGATGAGCGGACACGGAGGGAACCGGGAGTGGGGACGGGGATAGTCCTAAGTTAGGAGTGTGAAATGAAGGACCGGAAGAGGGCTGGGCAGATGAGGGGAGATGGAGGGGGACCGTGAGAGGGCTGAACCAGGAGTGTGAGATGAGGGAGACAGGAAGGGGGCTGAGCCAGGAGTTGGGGGTGAGGGGGACAAGGAGAAGGCTGAGACTGGTGTACGAGGGCAGATGGATGGGGACATACAGAAGGCTGAAGGAAGAAGAGTACGAGATGAGGGACAAGGAGAGGACTTGTATGCGACTGTGAGATGAGTGGAGACGGTGGCTGTCAGTGAGAAGGCTGAGCCAGGAGTGCAAGGCAAGATGGACGAGGACAGGAAGAAGGTTGAGCAGGGAGGGTGAGGGGACAGGGACACAGGTGTGCTGGAAGCATGAGAGATGAGGGGACAAGAAAGGGGCAGGCACTGGGAGAGGGCTGAGCTGGAAGTGCGAGGTGAGGGGATAAACAGGTAACCAGTAAACCAGGAGTATGTAGTCAGGGGACAGGGAATAGGGGTCTGAAGTGCGGGGGGATATGTAGTGGGCTGAGCTGCAAATATGTAGTGTGCTGGGAAGATTGATGTGGAAAGGGAGCGGGCTGAGGCAGGAGTGCATGGTGAGGGAAGAATCTGGAATGGGACAAGGGAGAGGGCTGAGCATGAAGTGCGAAGTGAGGGGACAAGGAGGGTGACAGTTTGAGGGTTGAGGGCAGCGTGGACAGGGAGAGCCATTGTGGGGTAATGTGACCGTAAGGGGACAAAGTTTCTGCTGCCTCTCTCTCTCTCTCTCTCTGGTTGCACTTCAGCTGTGAGTGTTATAATGGTTTAACCTCCTTCTCACAGATTTAAAGTAGTTCTTTTCAGTGTTCTACCAGGTAACTGCTAGCGTGAGAGCTTCTTATTCAGTTTTATACTGAGAAGCATAATGGTTGTTTTGTAAGAGCTGGTAAACGGCCTAAAATTATTATTAACTTATAACAGAATCCGTTGTTACTTTTTGTTAATTAGAAGATTTTTTTTTTACCTACCAGTGTGGGGTGTAATGCGTTTAACATCACTTTGCCTGGAGGTTGAAAATTTCTGTTCCTCCTCTTACCTCGACAGCATTGTGACCTCACTGACTGCAGAATCGCCACTGTTCAGAGAGAGCCAATCAGCTGCTGCCAGATCAGTCACTTGTGATGTCACAATAAGTGACATCACAGTCCTAGTGAATTATGAAAAGGAATAGAACTAGATACATCCACTGCCTGGTAAAGCACTGCTGTTCATATCACACCTAATACAGTCTGGCCAGAAACTTTCTGATGAACAAAAGGAAAAGGAAAAATATTTCAGGACTTAAAAGTAGCATAGCTATTTGCACTAGATACGAGCAGTGCTAGATTAAGGTGATATGTGTACCTTTTTTTTTTGAGTTGGGGTGCAGCCCCATGTAAATACAGAATAAAACATGGGGTGTGTAGAGCCCCTAACTTAAAAAAAAAAAAAAAAACTGCAGTCATGCTGACTAAACCTAACTAGCACAAGCAGCATAGTGTACTGTACTACATTATTAATGCTGGTCCGTAGTCCTCCACCACCCTGTATTGTCTGCTTTTAAAAATTAACATTTGCTGTCTTGTTTTTGGTGCTGCTAGCTCCTGGAAGTGTAGCAGTGTCCTCCAGAAAAAACAAAAAACAAAAATGAAATAACAGGCATTTGTCGAGTAACATGTGCATGATATGCACTTGCTCCTTCTTTTTACTTTGATTTTTCTTTTCAGTTTTTATCGTAGTTTATTGAATTGTATAATTTCATACAATTTATATAAACCGTACAATGTAGAACACTTCTATTTTGAAATACAAACAAGCATTTTTACTGGATGTGCTAAAAGTTGCATACATGAGTGTCACATGTTTATAATGTTTACAATATCCCTTTGCGGCTTATCTGGTTCTCTCCGAGGCTAAATTTAATAATAAAACAAACAAATTAAGAAGGCCTTGCTAGTACTGTGCACAATTAAACTTGTATTATTTTAAAACTGACAGTTAAACACATGAAGGAGCTGAATGTTTATAATGTGAGGCGCATACCTCTGTGAAATATTTTCCTTTTCACTTCTTGTTTTCTGTCTGATTTATTTTATTGTTCTTTGGCTATAATCTTGTTGGGGGCCAGTGCTCTGCTTGAAACATGGGGGGGAATCATGGAGGCTCAAAACAGAAGCATGGAGATAATCCCATGCATAAATGTTTTGGAAGCAGGAATGTTATAATGTGAGATCATATAGTTAAATGAAGGAAGTCTGTATGTGAATTTGTATGCAGTATTTTGGGATGTTACAAAAAAAAACACAGCTCCTGAGCACATTTCAAAGGAATATAGTCCACATTTGAGTTTTTGCTTAAATCTTGTGCATTTTAGGAAGAAAAGCTACACTTGAAAATGGACATTTTGTGTGCGTGTGTGTGTGGTGTTTAACATGTGAAGTTCAATATTTGGGGGGATGATATAACTTGTGAAGCTAGATAAATTGGGACATTTAGGGAAAGAATGCGTTATGAAGACTGATATTTGGGGAGGAGAGCTTGATTTAACGATAGGTGTTTAGGAAAGGAATGCTTTATGAAGATAGATATTTAAGGAATGAATGTTATACTGTGAAGTTAGATTTAAAGGACAGGAGAGCTACATATATAACATTGGCTATTTAGGGGGGAGGAATGCTATAACCTGTGACGTTGGATATTTAGAGAAGGGAAGGCTACATGAAAATATGAATACTGCCCTTAACCACAGTATGACCTGGCTTCCGGACACCCAACAATCACCCTTCTGTCTGTGCCATATCTGCCTATTCAGTGCAATTGTCTCCATTGTTCGTATCTACTATAGGTGTATTCTGTATTTCTATTTTATCACTTTGTAGCTGTAACTTGTATTTATTTTATTTTATTGCACATTATTTTCAAGTTGTACTGTTCTCCTCTGCCCTCCAGTACACATCTTGAATTGAGCTGTTATTCAGCTCAGTAGATCTTTCCTGGTAAAACTAAAAAAAAAAATAATATTTAAGGACGGGGAGGCAACATGGAAAGTTGGATGTTTAGGAAGGAAAGGCTACGTGTAAAGTTGGATATTTAGGGAAGGGTAGGCTAGATGTAAAGTTGGATATTAAGGGAAGGCGAAGTCAGATCAGAGTTGGATATTGAAGGAAGGGGAGGCCACATGTAAATTTGTCTGTTGAGGGAAGGGAAAGACGCATGTAAAGTTGAATTTTGCTTTTCCATTTAGAAAAAGATGGGCTGTTCAGTTTTACGGTATTGTAAAATCTGTTTTTCTTTTTTTTCCCCCAGAATTGAATGCAAATCGGCATGTTTTGCACTAAAAATGTGGTACCCTATGGGAGTTTTACATAAACTTGGTCACACGTGTTGTAAATCAGGTGCAAACGGTGTCCTTTATTTTAAAAGTTGACTGCGTGGTTTTAAACATCATTTTCTTTTCATTTTCGTGGGGGTGGGGTGGCCCTAGATGTATTAGGGAACGTGGATATTAAGGAAGAGAATGCTTTTTTGTGAAGTTGAATATTTAGGGAAAATGCTTCATGTAAAGTATGTGCTAGGGATGTGGTGCTTCCAGTAAAGACTTGGCATACAACTGGCTCAGTGACGCTGAGGGTGGAGGCCAGGGCATGAAATCCGTGGAAAAAAAAATACATGCCCACTGGGGCATGTAAGTAGTAAAAGTACTTGCCCAAAAACTTTTTACATGCCACCCACTTTTTTTTCACATAATTTCAATTTCGTCGTCACTGCTGGTGGCACTCAGTGGCTTGCACTTGCAGAGATTAAGAAGAGTAACTTTCCACTGGTAGCCAAGGAAGGCCGCGGCTATACTACTCAGAATATTTAATTTATTGAAATTGTGTCTTGTCAATAATAAATGCAACAATAAAAATTGACCATATGTGACTCTGATTTATATAATTGCTTTTTTGCTCACAGTTGCCCTTTATGGCTCCATACAGTCTTTTTTATTTAGATATTAGGTGATCCAAGTAGCTTTTAAAAAAGCTTTTCAGACCTTAACAGATACTTATATTTAGATTTTAAGTAGCCCATGAATAGAATAGCTTTTAAAATAACTTTAATAGATATTTTTTTAATTAACAGAGCCCCCTTGTATTTAGATTTTAGGTAGCCCACAGAGTAGTGTGTTAGTTTGAGACTTTAACAGATCATTGTATTTATTTAGATTCTAGGTAGTTAAGACAGAACAGCCCTCTTTAAAATTGACTTCACCCACCTAACCTCCTCGGCTCCAAGTAGATAAGTATGTTTTGTGGATATTTGATGGTTTACTTTGCTCATCTTCGATTAACACTTTTTTTTAGACAGATTTCCTTTTTAAATTCAGTCCCCAGTAACTTCTGTAGTGCTGCAGTCTTCAAACTCTGACAATGGCAGCCAACACCCCCTCAACTTTTATTTATTTAGGTACTTTTAGTTGTACGTATTTATTAATTTTAGAACAGTCATTAGCTGTAGTAGTCTATACCTCCCTCAAGCCTTTTTAAAGTACACTAGCTCTGCTTCAAGTCTTTACAATGAAAGAGCTTTTTTATTTGATGCCTGTTTTAGTTAGCTACTTATCTTACTGTAGGTAAAAGTAACACACATTTTTTATGAAGATTTATTTTCCTTTGAAATTTAGTTGAACGTTCCCTTCCCAGCAATTTCAGTAAGCGACTGAATACAGAAAACTGACTGCTACAGCCTGAAAAAGGACTTAGAATGCAAATGAGGGGAAGGAAGAAATTGAAAATAGGGGTGGTGTACAGGCCCCCCCACAATAGAGGAGGCTTTGGAGGATAAACTGGTTGAGAACATCAAGGGTTACTGTACCTTGGAAAAGGTAGGGTGATGGTCATGGGAGACCTTAATATGCCGGGGGCAGACTGGGACACTATGACATCCTCTGTGGCCAGGGAACAGAGACTGATGGACATCTTTCAGGATGCCTTCCTGGTCCAACAGGTGGGCGAACCTACTAGGGAGGGGCAGATATTGGATGTTGTCCTAGCAGACAGTGACCAGATAAGGGGCCTGGAGGTGTGCAGCCCGCTGGCAGGTGGTGGCCACGCCATGGTCTGGTTTCTGCTGTATCTAGGGAGGAGGAAAACCGTACTGATACAGTAATGGTAGACTTCAGGGGAGCGGACTTCGTGGGTATGGGTAGGGTTCTGCGGGGAGCTTGGACAAAATTAGTCCAGACATGGATGCTGGAAGCTTGTGGGGGACCATTAAGAAAGGGGTGCAGAAGGCTACTAGGTCCTGTACAAAAGTAAGGTGAAAGCATGGTAGAACCAGTAAGCCATGTTGGTGGACTGGGGAGGTGCAGGAGGCGGTGAGGGATAGAAAGGCTGCCTATGTGTGTTTTAAGTGCTCAAGGGGAATAAGGAGTGGGGAGAGTACGAACTGATGGCCAGGAGGGTCACCCGAGTGGTGAGGGCAGCCAAGGTGGGGATGGAGCAAAACCTGGCATGGGATATTCAGAGGGGAAGGGGGGAAAGGATTCTATAGATACAGAGAAGAGAAGAGAAGAGAAAAGCAAGGACACAGATCAGCAGGAATAGAACTGGGGGGGATGGGCTCAGGAAGCAGGGGAACAGGTAGAGGTGCTTAATGAGTACTTTTTCTCAATCTTTACAGAGGGGGACAGGGAATCCCTACAGTCTGATGGGAGGGAATTGGAGCCAACTAAAGCGAGAGGTCATTCAGAGTCCAGAGGGCTGAAGGAGGCTAGGGTACAGGCTGGGCCAGACCTAGAAGGGGATGGTAAGTTTCATGAGGGGAGGGCTGGGAGGGAGAAATCACTGTGGATAGAGTGAGGAGGCCCTTCGGAAGCTAAAAACTGATAAGGCCCCGGGGCCGGGTGGGCTACATCCGAGGGTTATGAAGGAGCTGGTGGATGAGCTGGCAGCTCCACTGGCTGCACTCTTTAACACCTCTCTGCAGACAGGATGGGTGCCCCAAGACTGGATGGTGGCTCATGTAGTACCTATTCATAAAGGGGTATCTAGAAAGGAGATGGAGAATTATAGGCCTGTCAGCCTAACGTCTGTGGTAGGCAAAGTAATGGAGGGCATTATCAAGGAGAGGCTTAGGAGGCAGCTGGAAAGGTTAGGGCACCAGGATGATAAACAGTATGGTTTCTTTCCGGGGGAGATCGTGTCAGTCCAACCTCGTGGAGTTTTATGACTGGGTGACAGGGGCCCTTGACAGACATAGGCCGGTGGACGTCCTTTACCTGGATTTGAGCAAGGCATTTGATTCGGTACCCCACAGTGGTCTGATGACAAAGCTGGGGGGGATGGGGGTGGGAAGGCAGTTGCTCAAGTGGGTAGAAAATTGGCTTAAGGGGTGAATACAGTGGGTGATTGTTGATGGGATAGTCTCCTCCCCCAGGAAGATAATCAGCGGGTTCCCCCAAGGTTCAGTATTGGGGCCACTCCTGTTCAGTGCCTGTGTCTCGGATATTGGGAGTGGGCTAGGAGTAGGCTGAGTCTCTTTACGGATGCTCCAAACTGGGAGCACTGGCAGAAGCAGAAGAGGTGAGAGAATCAGTCCAGGGGGGGCCTGGATACCCTGGGAGGGTGATCAGCAAGCCACATTGGGTGAGAGGGATCTAGGGGTGGTGGTAGACGTCAAAATGAATAACTCTGAAAACTGCAGAAGAACCATAGCCAAAGCAAACAGGATACTGGGCTGCATAGCCAGGGGGATTACATCCAGGAGGATGGAGGTGATCCTCCCTCTGTATAATGCCTTGGTCAGGCCACAACTTGAGTACTGTGTGCAGTTCTGGAGACCTCATCTGAAGAAGGACATGGCACTGCTGGAGGGGGTCCAGAGGAGGGCAACTAGGATGATTCAGGGCATGGGGGGGAGGCCCTGTGAGGATAGACTGGAAGAGCTCGGGCTGTACACACTGGAGGAGAAGAGAGACAGGGGAGACATGATAGGGTTCTTCAAGTAGGTAAAAGGAATAACCAAGGCTGGAACCAAGGAGCTGTTCAGGCTAAAGAAAGGGGGAACAATCGGGGGGCACAAGTGGAAGTTGGAAGGTGGAAATTACAGGGGGTGTAGGAGACATTATTTTACTGAGCGGGTGGTGGAGCCATGGAATGCGCTGCCTGGGAGGCTGGTGGAGGAGGGCACAGTGGAGGGCTTCAAGAAGGGGTGGGATAGGTACAAGGGGAAACTGAAGCCAAAGAAGACCCCCTTGGGGACTGGGGGCGATAGCTAGCACCCTCTAGGGGGCTGGCTACCGAGCAGACATGACAGACCATTTGGCCTATTCTGCTGGCTTTTAGTATGTTAGAATGACCCCCTGGCCCTGAAGTTTTCTCTGATGCTAGCTGCATTTCAGTAGCACTGTGTCTGCCTGTTGTTCCAGAACCAGCTGGGTTGGGTAGCTTGCTCTGTTTTTTTTCTTTTTTTCTTCTAGGTCCAGTGATCCTCCTGGGAGAGTACTTAACTCCCTGCTGTGAGAGACCTTCGCAGTCTCACCCATCACCCTCCTCTCCTGCCTAAGTCCTCCACTCCCCTCGCCTACACACTGCCTCTGAAAAAGCACTTATAGCTCTTAAAAGAGTTTTTTGTTCTTTTTTTTTTTAATAACAGTTGGATTGCGATCGGCGATCCTGATGCAATTGTAATGAAGTTCTCTTTCTTTGAAAGCGTGGTAGAACCTATCTGTTCTAAGACAACTGGCTAGAATGTCGCACTTTGCAGGGTCCTCCTCACTCACACAGATTGAAGGGGTGGGCGAACTATTCTAATACAGACACCAGTTGGTGTCTGAGCCTGCAACCCACCTTCAGGAATGACGGACGGACCCCTTCCAACTTGTGATTGGCTGTGCCAATGAAATGAAGGCATCTTCAGTCTACTCCTCTCGTCCGCCTGGGAGAAACAGTCAGCTGACACCGGGAAGAGCAGTTCTGTGCATCTCATGATCGTGTCCCAGTGTCAATGCCCCGCGCTTCCTCTGATGGTCTCCGAAAATGACGCTATGGGCCCCAAAGGTTTAAAAAAAAAAATCCCAAACGAGCAGCACTGAAGGAGAGGAAGCAAATGGAGCTCTAAGTCTGCTGGAATACCTCAGGTGCCCAACTGGGCAGGCACTAACTGGCACTAGGTGTCCTGAGACACTAGTTCCTGCCTTGGGTCACCTAATGTATAGGAATTTTGCACCCTGGTTGAGGCGCTGGATGCCACACTTCGCGCCACGCCGGTGACCTGGGTTTGGGAACGGACTCTGGTCGTTCAGGGGTCAGCCGGGGAGGTAAGGATTGAGCATCTGGAGGACTCCTCTCCTTCCTCGGGGTGGGAGATCTGTGCTGCGCGCGTCAGCACAGCAGGAGAGGGGTTCAGCCTGCGCCCAGGGTGCTGGGCTGCCTCTGCAGAGATGAGACAGCTGCTGTGCCCATTGTGTGGGCGCGGGGGAGAAAATGGAGGAAAAATACCGGGTCCTGGCAGGACCTATGATGGCCCCAATGGGCCGGAGGATGTACCCCTTCCGGGGGGGTTGTCGTAGCCCCTGCCAGGTCCGCGAAGGTATAAATAATGTGATAAAAGGAAAAAAAGTACTTAACATACAAATGTTGGGCACTTACTATCTCTGTATGTTGTAAAGAAGACACCACTCATGGTTTCCAAGTTAAGGTGAAAATGTGCCATTTTATTGCAAAGTGCAGGGGTGGACAGATATCTTCCCCCCCCCCCCCAGAAAAAAACACCACCACACCAGTCTCCTAATGCGTTTTGGATGTAGTAATTCTTTATCAGAGGCATACTGATTTAAGGACAGGCTTATATTGTGACTCACAATGCTGACATTTACAAGTTGCCATAGATTGTCATGGAGCCCATTTACCTGGCAATGATACAGTAATAAGTAATCATAAAAGGTGAAAAATGTGCTTCAACGAAATATATTAAAAAGAGATTATAAATGTACTTCAGCATAACTGTACCACTTGTACAAAAACAAAACAAAAGTTAAACAGTAGACATGCTAATCATTTGTTTGGTCTTAAGGGCAGTTTATTATGTTTATTCCTTATTGGCATCTATTGTTTGATTCTTGTGAAAAACAAACTTTTTTTCTTGTTGATGCAGTTCAGGTGTCCTAATGTCATCACACTGTGAGAATTTATGGATTAGACAGTACAGTCTGACATAACAAGTGCAGCCATTCACAGATTAGTCCCCAATTTATGGAGTTTATTCTTGGTCATTGGTGCATACCTAATCTCTGCACATCCATTCTGAAAGAAGAAATAAGAGAGAAAAACACGTTGCAGATAGTCAGTACAGTAAGGCATGATCTGTGCATTTAATTTTAAGAACGGTGACAAATCGAGAGAGATGTTCAAACCCAGGAACTTGGTGGCATTAGGCTATAGATCCAAAGTGCCTCTCTTTGCAGAATTAAATTATTAAAGTTCCCTTCACGTGGGTCTTTGTTCACTTTATCAGTTGCTATAAAGTGACATTTATGTGCTTACGGATCACTAGATTCAGTCCCATGTTGGGCTGTGGCATATGTTAGATTGGCACTGTTGATAGCATGACAGTGTTCTCCCACTCTTAGCTTGAAACTTCTGATAGTCTTGTCAGCATAAAATGTACCAGACACTAAGCTGAAAGTTTGTTTACAGGTGCAACCTGGGAGCACAAGGAAGTTAAGTGATTTGCTCAGGGTCACACAGTATACAAGTGGGGGCTGTATAGATGCTATAGTTAAGATAAAGGTATATTTATAACCTTGTTTTTTTTTATATATATATTTATATATATATATATATATATATATATATATATATTTCACTGAAGCAGATTTTTTATCTTTTACAATTACGTATTTATTACTGTATCGTTACCAGGCAAATGCGCTCTGTGACAACACATAACACCATTGAGAGCCGCTTTTCAAGCATGCATGTCTTTATTCAATATAGTTTTGGTAAAGGATTACTATATTCAAAACATGTTAGGCGAATGGTGGTTTTTTTGGGTGTCTGTCCATCCATGCACTTTGGAATAAAATGGCACACTTGAGTGGTGTCCTTTTTTTTTTTTTTTTTACAAAATACAGAGGTGGCAAGTGCTCAGTTTGTTGTATGTGTATAATGAAGGTTAGATATTTAGGGAAATGCTACATGTGAAGTTGGATATTTATGGACCTTGAAAGTGGGATAGTTGGGAAAGTGCTACATGTGAAGTTGGATATTCGGAACAGGAGAGCTATGTGTGAAGTTGGATATTTATGCAAAATGCTACATGTGAAGTTGGATGTTTAGGAAAATGCTACATGTGAAGTTGGATAGTTAGGGACAAGAAGGCTACATTGAAAGTTGAATCTGTATGGAAAATACTACATGTGAAGTTGGATATTTAGGGAAAATGCTACATGTGAAGTTGGATATTTACGTAAAAATGTTGTTTGTTTATTTTAATTTTGGTAACTAGATGGGCCCACTGAGACCATAACAGTCTGTCTTTCAGGGGCGACTCGGAATTAATTACAAATAAAACGTTCCTTAGGTTTACACACTATACAGTCAGACAATCCATGAGTTTGCACACTGTGGAGCAATCAGTATTACAGAGGATGGAAATACTGAAATTCTCACACAATGTCCATATTACTATTAACATTTCAACACTAAACAACACACAACATATGTTAGTTTGGTAGGAGCTATTCAAGGTTACAGGCAGTACAGTTCGTAATCAGGACTTAAGTATTTCAGCGGTAGCAAGTGCATTGTTTGAGCTCTGTCAGGTGAGCTTTAAGTCCCTTTATGAACCCTCCGAGAGAATTACAAGCCTGAACATTTGCAGGAAGTGCGTTCCAGAGAGGCAGGATGCTGGAAGAGTACGACCTTATTCCCTGTGATGACCTGACATTAGGGACGTAGAGGAGCTGAAGGCTTGAGGATCTGAGAGGCCTGCTATTATGCTTGGCAGATATTTTGGCCAGACTTGGGGGGCACTGTTCAAAATGAGTTTGTATGATAGGCATAAGGATGGGTACAAAAGTCGCCCTTCCAGTGTTGGCCAGGATAGGGCTTGGAGCACCTGGCAATGATGCTCCTGGGGTTTAGCCCCTATAGCAGACCATCTCATTCTGTGATATAGGGCACTCAGTTTTTGCATTTCCCCACCTTTTACCGTGAATAGCACTGGTGCCCCATACAGCAGGGTTGGTAGTAGAGTCCCAGTTGCAATCCTTAGCTGGGAGTCTTAAGTCAGGAGAGGGCTGAGGCGGTATAATAGGCCAATTTTCTGATTCACAGTCAAATGATACATGTGAAGTTGGATATTTAGGTAAAAATGTTACATGTGAAGTTGGATATTTAGGGATGGGAAGGCTACATGTGAAGTTTGATATTCGGGGAAAATGGTACATATGAAGTTGGATATTTAGGGAAAATACTACATATGAAGTTGGGTATTGAGGGGCCGGAAGGCTACATGTGAAGTTGGATATGTAGGTAAAATACTACATGTGAAGTTGGATATTTGTGGGGAATTGGATATTTGTAGAAAATACTACATGTGAAGTTGGATGTTTGTGGGGAATGCTACATGTGAAGTTGGATATTTGTGGAAAATACTACATGTGAAGTTGGATATTTGTGGGGAATGCTACATGTGAAGTTGGATATTTGTGGGGAATGCTACATGTGAAGTTGGATATTTGTGGAAAATACTACATGTGAAGTTGGATATTTGTGGGGAATGCTACATGTGAAATTGGATATTTGTGGAAAATACTACGTGAAGTTGGATATTTGTGGGGAACGCTACATATGAAGTTGGATATGTAGGTTAAATGCTACATGTGAAGTTGGATATTTGTGGGGAATGCTACATGTGAAGTTGGATATGTAGATAAAATGCTACATGTGAAGTTGGATATTTATGGGGAATGCTACATGTGAAGTTGGATATTTGTGGGGAATGCTTCAAGTGAAGTTGGATATTTGTGGGGAATGCTTCAAGTGAAGTTGGCTATTTAGGGGAATGCTTCATGTGAAGTTGGATATTTGTGGGGAATGCTACATGTGAAGTTGGATATTTGTGGAAAATACTACGTGAAGTTGGATATTTGTGGAAAATACTACGTGAAGTTGGATATTTGTGGGGAACGCTACATATGAAGTTGGATATGTAGGTTAAGTGCTACATGTGAAGTTGGATATTTGTGGGGAATGCTACATGTGAAGTTGGATATGTAGATAAAATGCTACATGTGAAGTTGGATATTTATGGGGAATGCTACATGTGAAGTTGGATATTTATGGGGAATGCTACATGTGAAGTTGGATATTTGTGGGGAATGCTTCAAGTGAAGTTGGATATTTGTGGAATGCTTCATGTGAAGTTGGCTATTTGGGGAGAATGCTACATGTGAAGTTGGATATTTGTGGGGAATCCTTGGTGTAGGAAACTTAACCAGGAAAGTGCTTGCCACGGGCATCCCGTAGGGACTGGCACATCTCCTCCCTAAACTGGACGCCATCCCCTACCAGCTCAGGTCACAGACCTCCTAGTTGCTTAAAGTCCCCCCTACTCGGACCCTTATGGGGGATCACGACTTTGCTGCATTTGTGCCAAGGCTCTGGAACTCTATACCGGATCATGTCCGCTTGGCCCCCTCCTATGGGACCTTTCGCACCTCCCTGTGGTCCCACTTAAAACAAACGTTAATGTGTGACTGCTCTTAGCCTCTGTTATGTAACGTATACTCAGCAGTCCACTATTGTCTATTCTAGGTCCATGATGGTCTATGAAATATGTACTTAGCAATTCTCTAATGTCTCTCTATGTCCTGTAACAATTTGTACAATGTGTGGCAGTATCTCTGCCTTTATACAAGTGTTGTTATAGCTGTTTTTTTCCTGTATCACGCTGTTTCTCCAATGATGCCACGTACGTATACTGTATGTTTGTGCTCTCCTGGGTGGTTCCTGAAAATAGGCATACTAGCATGGTGTACTTGCCAGAGGTAAACAAAGCTAAATAAAAATAAATAAATGTGAAGTTGGATATTTGTGTGGAATGCTTCATGTGAAGTTGGCTATTTAGGGGAATGCTTCATGTGAAGTTGGCTATTTAGGGGAATGCTTCATGTGAAGTTGGATATTTAGGGGAATGCTACGTGTGAAGTTGGATACTTAGGTAAAATGCTACATCAGGGTTTTAAATAATTGATTAGCAGTTTTTTTTCTTGGGACAATACTAACTGCACAGAAAGCACATATATAGGTTTTCTAGAAGTGTTATGTATGTTAAAGACAGTGAGGCAAGTGATATGCATTTTCAAAATGTTTTAGAACTTTTATGAGCAAAACGCTAATCAATTTTTAGAGTTAAATAAAACCCTGTACATGTGACTGATATTTAGGGAAAATCCTACATGTGAATTTAGATATTTAGGGATGGGAAGGCTACATTGAAAGTTGGATATTTAGGGAAAATGCTACATGTGAAGTAGGATATTTAGGTAAAAATGATACATGTGAAGTAGGATTTTTAGGGAAGATGCTAAATGTGAAGTAGGATTTTTAGGGAAGATGCTACATGTAAAGTTGGATATTTAGGGGAATGTTACATGGAAGTTGGATATTTGTGGGGAATGCTACATGTGAGTTGGATATTTGTGGGGAATGCAACATGTGAAGTTGGATATTTGTGGAAAATGCTACATGTGAAGTTTGAGATTTAGGTAAATTGCTACATGTGACAGATATTTAGGGAAAATGCTGCACGTGAAGTAGGATATTTAGGTAAAAATGATGCATGTGAAGTTGGATTTTTAGGGAAGATGCTACATGTGATGGATATTTAGGGACGGGAAGGCTACATGTGATGTTGGATATGTAGGGAAAATGCTACATGTGAAGTAGGAGATTTAGGTAAAAATGATACATGTGAAGTTGGATATTTGTGGAAAATGCTACATATGAAGTTGGATATTTAGGGCAAATGCTACATGTGACAGATATTTAGGGAAATGCTATTGAAGTTGGATATTTAGGGAAAATGCTACATGTGAAGTTGGATATTTAGGGAAAATACTACATGTGAAGTTGGATATTTAGGGAAAATACTACATGTGAAGTTGGATATTTAGGGAGAGGAAGGCTACATTGAAAGTTGAATATTTAGGGAAAATGCTATATTGAAAGTTGGATATTTAGAGAAAATGCTAAATGTGACGGATATTTAGGGAAAATGCTATATGTGAATTTGGATATTTAATGATGGGAAGGCTACACTGAAAGTTGGCTATTTAGGGAAACATGCTGCATGTGTAGTTGGATATTTAGGAAAATGCTACTAGATGTGATGTTGGATATTTAGAGAAAATGCTTAATGTGAAGGATATTTAGGGAATATGCTACCCACGGAGTTGGATATTTAGGGAAAATGCTGCATGTGAATTTGGATATTTAGGGATGGGAAGGCTACATTGAAAGTTGAATATTTAGGGAAAATGCTACATATGAAGTTGGATATTTAGGGAAAATGCTACATGTGAATTTGGATATTTAGGGATGGGAAGAATACATTGAAAGTTGGATATTTAGGGAAAATGCAACATATGAAGTTGGATATTTAGGAACCGGAAGGCTACATTGAAGGTTGGCTATTTAGAGAAAATGCTTCATGTGAATTTGGATAATTACGGATGGGAAGGCTACATTGAAAGTTGGATATTTAGGGAAAAATGCCGCACGTGAAGTTGGATATTAAGAGAAAATGCTACACCTGCAGTTGGATATTTAGGGGAATTGCTACCCGTACTTTGGATATTTAGGGGAAATGCTACACGTGCGGTTGGATATTTAGGGCAAATGCTACACATGCGGTTGGATATTTAGGGGAAAATGCTACACGTACAGTTGGATATTTAGGGGAAAATGCTACACGTGCAGTTGGATATTTAGGGAAAATGCTACATGTGCGGTTGTATATTTAGGGAAAATGCAAGTGAAGTTGGATAGTTGGGGAAAATGCTACACGTGTGGTTGGATATTTAGGGAAAATGCTACATGTGCAGTTGGATATTTAGGGCAAATGCTACATGTGCGGTTGGATATTTATGGGAAATGCTACACGTGCGGTTGGATAGTTAGAGGAAATGCTACACGTGCGGTTGGACATTTAGGGAAAATGCTACACGTGCGGTTGGATATTTAGGGAAAGAATGCTAAAAAAAAAAAAAGGAGTTGGATATTTCAGGGGAAGGCTTGAACATGTGGAGTTGGGTACTGGGGGAGACTTTGAACTGCGTGAAATATTGAATTATCATGTTGCCATGGTTGGCAATCTAAAAAGAAAAATTGTAAGACAGTAGAAAGACAGGTTTCACTTTGACCCTGTGCTTGTATTTGGGAGGAGGGGGGATGGGGCACTTTATAAAATCTGGAAGTTCAAAATCCAAGTGTCATGGTGCTGCTTAACCTGTTACTTTTCTTGCTGGCAATACATGTACAAACATTTCAGTATGCAAGGGTCAGTTTTGATGCACAGTTCTTATTTAGGTATGCTTCAGATTTCTTGTTTGAGAACAGCAGTGAAGGGTTAACAAGCCTTAACTGACTTGGCTAGCATGACAGTATAAACTGAAATACTCATGGCTGTATGGGAACCTGCATAAATACTGTGGGCAGAAACAGACAAAATTGTAACCCAGCAGCAAGCATCTGTGATTTTTTTCCCCCCTCCCGAAAGCTGTGGAGTAGATGCTGAGACAAAATGAGTGAAAGACTAGCATGATTCTTCTGGGTTTTTTTTCCCCCCTCTTGTTGCTGCTGTTGACTTAGTTTGTCATTTATCATAATGGCTCCTGAGTTTGGTCTCTTGTATTTTTTTCCCCCCAGATTAAATACACAGGATTTAGGGATCGACCACATGAAGAGAGACAAGCAAGGTTTCAAAATGCCTGCAGAGATGGGCGGTCTGAAATAGTAAGTTTTTTGATCTGAATATTTCTACATGAACTTAGACTTCAGTGTTTCATGATGCTGGTATTTACCATAGTGTTTTGTTACACTTAGCCATTTTTTTTTTTTTTTAAATCTCATCTTAAACTTTACATTCAGGAAGGAAACATTTCAGTGGGATACTTTCAACACCCGTTTGCCCAACCATGGACAGGTTTTGGACATTTTAACTAAAACGGGAAAGAGTGATTTGACAATATGGAGTTAAAAAAAGAAGAAAAACACACACAAAAAAAAAACAGTAAAGCACACTATGTGGAGCATATACATTTTTTTTTAATTTTAAAGTGTTTTGGCCAGGAGAGCGAGACAAAGCCATGGCTTGTTTCCAGGTGTGTCCTGCGAGCACAGGGAAGTTAAGTGACTTACTCATGGTCACACTGTATGCAGATGGTGGCTGTGGGATTCAAAGCCAGTTCTCCAGACTTGCAGCTCAGTGCTGTTAACCACTACACTATACTGCCTTCCTCTCAGAATGTGTGAAGAGTCCTGCCCTTCTAGGCATGCTCTAGAGGGCAGGATCCAGGGGTAGAAAAAGTTACATGCACCAGAGTCAGGTTACCTGCAGTGGTCAGAAAGTGATTTTAAAAAATCGAAAAATGGTATTGATTAATGCTCATTTTAAAGTGTGTTTTTTTTTTTTTTTTTTGTTAGAAACGTGATCAGTTAGTGTTCTGACTCTGGAGCACAAAGCCAACTGCAAACTGCTTATATTGCCTATACTTGCATAAGTGTTTTGCTAGATCAGTGAATGAAACTCACCCCGTGGTTCACTTACCTGTTGTGTGAGTTCTAAGCAGGTCTTCTGGGAGGGATATTAAGGGTCTTGATTTTTCAGTGATCGCGATTTGCAGTCCTTGCCTTACCCTGTTCCCCCCCCCCCCACCTCTGTGTTTTCTACAGGCAGCGTTGCAGTACACTGACTCTCTGACCAATCTCCACCTCCTGTTGTCAGTCAATGCCCAGCTGCAATTCCTTTGCTCAGATTCTTGTGCTCTGTGGGTTTGTGGAGGGTTAATTTCAACTCGTCTGCTTGGAGGAAATTCATTGACATGCCCTCCTGCCCCCAGCCATAGTAGTGTGTCATGCACCGGCCCACTCCTTCTGCTGTCACTGAGAGCGTTGGAGCACACATTTTACCCACACACTAGGTTCCTGGCTTACTAGAAAAGCTTGTCTCTATCCAAACTATCGCCTATCTTCATGACTGAAACCACCTCGATGTCCAACATGGCAGTACTGCCACTGCTATCCTCAAATTCACTAATGATACAAAAGTTGCTATAAACAGTGGTCTACTAACTGGTGCTGTCTTTATTGACCTTACAAAGGCCTTTGACATTGTAGACCATCCTCCTCTTAAATCTAAAATGCTATCCCTCGGCTTCTACCCTGAGTTGGTTACCTGGTACAACAGCTACCTAGCTGACAGGCAGCAGTTTGTTAAATATAACTCTGCTGTTTCTGACTTATCCATGATCAACATTGGCATACCCCAAGGCTCTATACTTGTCCCCCTTCTCTTCGCCATTTTCATTAATGACTTATCTCTGAATGATAAAAAATGGCTCTGGTTTCTGCTCTACGTGGATGAATTTGTTATCTGCTGTAGCTCTAGTAGCATCACTGACTTTAATTCTACCCTTACATCTGATTTTCGCAGCATCCATTCCTGGCTCTCAAACAACAAGTTGTTCCTTAACTCCAGCAAAACTAACTCCATGCTATTTGGTTCAGCCTCAAGATTAAGGAAGTATACGGGGCAGTTATCTGTCTCCTGCTGTGAAGGCCCTCTCCTCGAAAATTTCACTAATTTTAAAATACGTTGACATTACTGTTGATCTCTCACTGGACTTTGCCCAACACATCTCAGACATTTGCAGAGCTGTAAACAGCAAGCTTGGCCGGGCCTACTGAACTAGTTATGCCCTTACACCCTCTGCCAGAATTGCTGTTTGTTTGTTTGTTTGTTTGTTTATTTATTTATTTGTCATCTTGGAAAAAACACCTCTAAGCTAGAACCTTGTTTACAAAGGTTCCACGTTATTAAAGGTACAGACAGGTGACACACTGGATACAATAATTAATATTACAGACAATGGTAAATATAAACAAAGGTTACAAACACTGGTGAAACCAGGGTACCAGACTGAGCAATGTTAACGATAAAGTGCAGTAAGTGCATTCAATATAGTACATATAGTATATACTAATAGGTGCCGATAGACTTGGGGCACAGAGGTTACAGGCAAAAGTGGTGGTGGTGGTGGTGGGGGGGAAGCGAATGGAAGTGCAGACCGGGCTGACTGTGCCAGGGGTAGAGGAGGGAGTGAGCGAGAGCTCTGTATTGAGAGAGTGGAGCAGGCATTGAAAGCCATTGTCAGAGAATTGAGGATCTGGTGGGCGATGAGTGGGGGTAAGAAGGAGGATTAGGGGGAGGAGATAGAGCTTGTGATGAGTGTACAGTGATTTGGGTGGGTGGGAAAGTGGGGGCGAAGTGGAAGGGAGAACAGGAAGGGGCAAGAGGCTAATAGTGGAGGCAGAGCGTTCAAGTGGTGATGATAGTGAGGGAAGGGAGTTAGGACCTGCAGTCACAGGAGCTGAGAGCTGTCAAGCATTTGAGTAGTAATTTCTTAGAAGTTCCGAGCTTTGGTACATTAATTGCTGTTGTGCAGAATGTCCTTCCTGCTCTCACCTGTAGTTCTGTCACCTACGTAGATGCTGCCAAAGTTAATCTTAAGTGGGACACTACCTATAATAATATCTATCTGGTCGCCTTGGCTTCACATCGTCTCACACATCACTGTCAGCTATATAGTGGCTTAAATTTCCCTTAAGGCAATCTGCTCCTGTGCTCTTGGCACCTTGATTTGCAGGGATTTATTGAACTCTAAAAATTGATTAGCATTTTGCTCATAAAAGTTCTAAAACATTTTGAAAATGCATATCACTTGCCTCATTGTCTTTAACATACATAACACTTTTAGAAAACCTATATTCATGCTTTCTGTGCAGTTAGTATTGTCCCAAGAAAAAACTGCTAATCGATTATTTAAAACCCTGATTTGTAACATCTTAAAAATGAAAATACTATGGCGAGTTCTGCTAACAGAAGCTCTGATTAGTCTGAATTCTGACAGACAGTGCTCCAGATAAGATTTTCAACCCTTTTACTCAGCTTATGGGCAAATAGTGCATCATGCTGTTTGCCAAACTGTCTGACTGCAGGACAGCATATGAAACTGCCACCGGACCACAAGCCGGATGCTGATAGATTTTTGACCTAAACAGTGAAATGTTTGTATAACTAGCCTTACTGACTTGTATTGGAGGATGTAACATTCCAGTAAGTACACCAGTCAGGTCAGTGGAATGTCTGTGGGCTAGGGGATTTTCCCAGTCGTTAGCCTTGTCGGCTAGTAAATGCAAAACTGAATTTTCTCCCCTTCTTGCTGACTGCATTATCTGAGGAAAATCCATCACATTATTCAGTACTTTGGCCATCCGAGTAGCATACCTACACTGCTTGTTATGTTACTGAACTGAGACAAAGTTGTTTTCCCCAATGGTTTGAATTTGGACTATGTTGTACTCCTGCTGCCTCCACTTAGCAATTTTTGGATCGCAGCTCACTTTCCTTGCTCCTCAATTTTAGCCCTGGTTTTTAGGTTTAGATCACAGCACTCTTTGCTGCTTCTGAGACTCCCTCATTCAAATATTCAGCTGCCCATCCACCCCTGCCCCAGCACTCTTTAAATGCCCCTCCTTGCGGCTGGACCACGCCCTGTGTGATCACCTCAACCAGTCAGGACCTTGCTCATTAACCTGACTGGCACCTCAACTGCTTGGCAACTCGGGGTTCCCTAAGAACGTTGCTAGGCTCAGTTCCTTATTTTCTGACTCCACTACTTGCCTCCCCAGCTGCTCTCTGTTTACCTCTGGTCCTACAATTGAACCCTCCCACTCTCTCAGGTGCTGAAAGCTTTCTTACTGTGCACTGTTCCCATACTGGGACAATTGGCATTCACTGTTTATTGTGCACTGGCTGTCTCCTTCCAACTGCTTAACCCAACCCTTTTCTGCATTCCTAATTATAGCTGTACTCCTGCTTCTTTTACCCAGGGGTTTTGTTTCTGTAACTTCCTCTGCTGCTACTCACAAGGACACCTTAACCTCTTCCTAGTAAGGCACCCTGGGAACATCCATACTTGCTATCCCATTGGGCTATTCACCTAGTGGAGCTACCCACCTAGTAGGGGCTCTCTTGCATCGTCTCTTCCTGTACTCCTGCCCCAGTCTCTTTTCTGAGAACCCACTTTATCTCCACCCCTCTACTATCTTACAGCACCATGAAACCTCTTTTTCCTGTCCCTCATGGTTGTTGGGAGCTACTGTCCTGGCCCATTCCTTCCTGTATGGTGGGAGCTGACCCCTCTTGGCTCTCTGTCTCTCAGTTTCCTTACCAACCATGAGTGCCGCATGCCTGGTTCCTTTTACGTTAACCCCCTTTTCTCCACCATTCTCCATTCCACTCCTACGCAAAGATCGTCCTGGGAAAAGGAAAGGCAGTGGGACAGCCACCTTTGTCAGAGAACCCTCATGACCTCCCCCATCCTCTTCTCTGACAACGTCTCCCCCAGTGACTGGCTCTCTGTTGATGCAACTCTGGGCTCTACAAAAAACCTTTTCTTGGGTTGCTGCTACAATCCTCCTGACGAGGGCTTAGAGGGCCTCCGCAGCTTCCTAGCTGGGTTTGGCTCACTCTCCCCTACCAGGGAAGCCATCCTTCTTGGGGACTACAACCTCAACTGGCTCAGCGCCCATGAGCCTGTCTATGCCAGTCTTCTAAACCAGCACAACTTGGTGCAAATACTCACCATTCCTATCCATCTCAACACCCGTACCTCCAACCACTCACTCCTCGACTGGCTGATTACTAATTGTACAGAGTTGCTCTTACTGGCACTCTGTCTTACTCCTTAAGTGATCACACCCCTGCCTATGTCATTTGGTCCTCTAAGGCCTCCCACCATCCCCCAAGTACAGTCAAAGCTGCGTATAACGTGCACATCTGTGTTACCAGATTTTGCCCATTATAGGGAGTGGGCGCTTTAGCCAAAAAGTGCTATAAATGGCATGGACTGTACTGTGCTTAGAGAAGACAGATGTTTTAGTAGTAAAAACAGAACTTCTGATGCGATCCTGCATGTTCCAGCTAATAAACTGTATTAGAGTCAATTGGGACAGCTTCAGGCAGCTTTGGTGCGATCGTGCTTCAGCCTCAATTTTCTTAGTTCTCTCCAGCTACAGTACAGTACCTTCTCAATGGGTCCAATGCGATCACTTCAGTTATTTTAGTTCTATCCAGCTACCCTTTCAGTGTGCAGCGGCCGATTACATTTTCGAGGGCTCCAGTGCCTTCAGTTAGTCCAGCTCCAGCCAGCTACCCTTTCAGTGTGCGGTGACCGATTACCTTTTTCGAGGGCTCCAGTTCGTCCAGCTACCCTTTCAGTGTGTGTCGGATGATTACATTTTCGAGGGCTCCAGTGCTTCAGTTAGTCCAGCTACCCTTTCAATGTGTGGCAGCCGATTAGCAGGTATGTAATGTTATGCCCACCTTTCTGTTTTCGGGTAGATTAGCATGAAGTGTGAACAGACTAAATGAGTTACTAACTACAGTACTGTATCAGCTAATCTGCCCGAAATAGAAGGCGGGCATAGACTGCTATATCCACTGTATTTAACCCTAATGCCTATGGGTTTGTCAAGTGGCAAACGGAAACTGCTCGGAAAAAACGACTGCCCGTGTTAACTGTGTGTGCTATAAGTGGCGTGCACTGTACCTCTTTCCGCAACTTCAACTGTCCTGATACCACCCGCCTCCTCGAGGACATTAGACCAATCAACTGGCGTAACCGCTACACTCTTATTGATGTGTCTACAGCTGCTTCCCACTTTACCGACTCTTTTGACCATTCAGGACGGCCATTTCCCTACCAACACCCGTCGCATCCGAGGTGGGTGCACTCGCTGGCTAACGAAAGACCTACTGTCCCTTATGAAGTTGCGAGACAGTAAGTGGGCTGACTACAAACTGCCCCTTCCCCTGCCCTGTGGAACAGGTACAGGAGCCTGCGTAACAGGTGTAAGCACTTGACTAGATTCTCTAAATGGGACTACTACCACAGGCTTCAGAGCAAGAATCTGGGTAATCCTAAATAATTCTGGGATTCTATCAGCTCTCTATTAAATCCCTGTACTCATAACCCCTCTATACACCCAAGTTCTCCCACTGGCCCTCTGACTGACCCCTCGGCAGTCGATGAAGATTTCAACAAAAAGTTCTCTGACCTGTTGGCTCTCCTCTGCAACCTCCCATCCCCAGTGCTTCCCCCTGGCTTTCTCATCCCCTGCCTACCAATGCCCCCCCACCCCCTTTTTTTTACTTCTTGACCATCTCCATTAACGTCACAGCCACCATGCTAAAGAGGCTACCGAACAGGGGTAGCCCGGGCTCTGACTGCCTCTCCCCTGTCTTTCTGAAGCTTGTCTCTCCTGTCATCTGCAAGCCCCTCACCTTTGTCTTTAATCTGGCACTATTTACAATGCCCAACATATGAAAGTCTGCTAAAGTAGTTCCAGTCTATATATCCGGCGACTCCCACATTTCTGATAATTACAGACCTATATCCATCCTCCCTCACCTAAGCAACCTCCTGGAGAAGATCATCCACCAACGGCTATCTGATTATACAGCTAAGCACAACCTTCTTTGTAACCAACAGCATGGTTTCTGTCAGTCCCACAGTACCTCCACTGCCCTGGCTCTTTTCAGGGACCACATCCTCTCTAACATGGACCATGGATGTGCTTCGGGAGCCGTCTTTGTTGACCTGTTAAAGGCATTTGACATGGTAAATCACCTCTTGTTCCTATTTAAATTATCCTCTCTTGGCTGCTGTCCTTAGACCATTGGCTGGTTTAGTAGCTACCTTTCTGGATGCTCCCAATCCATTTACATTAGTTCCACCATTTCTCCTCCCTTGCCATTTACCACCAGTGTCCCCCAGGGCTCCATCCTGGGCCCCCTGCTATTCTCCCCATTCGTCGAGACTCTTCCTGCTGACTGCTTTACCTGTAACTCCCTACTCTACACGGATTACCTTGTCATCTACCACAGTGACAAATCCCTCTCGGGTATTTCCTTCGTCCTTTCCCAGAACTACTCTGCTGCTCACACCTGGTTCTCTTCCAATCTGCCGTGGATAAACTCCCAAGAAAACTAAGTCTGTACTGTTTGGGTCAAAACCATTCCTTAAGAAAACGCTAAATACCAACTCCTCTCTCCTGGTATACTCTCCTGATGGCTCCACTCTTGATAAAGTCTCCACCTTTAAATACCTAGGGGTTATGCTCGACCCTTCTCTCACTTTCAAGGACCATGTTGACCAGCTAGTCCGTAGGTTTAATATGATGCTAGGAGCGGCCTATTGTATTCAGCCCTACCTCACCAAGGAGGCTCACTTGGCTATCATCACTGTTCATCTCTTCCCTATCTTTGATTATTGCTCGTCTATCTACTCTCGAGTCTCAACCACCCTTCTGGCTAGGCTATCAGTGGCTTACAACAGCGCTTGCTGCTTTGCCCTGGCAGCTCCTTACTCCACACACCATTGCGACCTCTACAGCTCCCTTGGTTGGCTAGTCTTACAGGGTCGCTTTAACTGCTCTCTTGCCTGCCTCTTTGATGCCACCCTCAGAAGTGGCGACACCTCTCCAGTTGCCCCCCTCTTCCTCACCAGAACCCCAAGTAGGCTCCTCCACTCCTCAGTGACTTCCTCCCTTGAGGTACATAGAACCTCCACTAATATGGGTGGGAAGGCCCTCTCTGTGGCAGCCCCCTCTTTGTGGAACAGGTTACCTGCACCTCTGCGTATCTCCAACACTCACCAAATATTTAAACTGAACTCAAATCCTGGCTTCTGGACAAGGACCAATGCAAGTGCACAGCTTGCTAAAGACCACACCCACTAGCCTCCCTCCTCCTGTCTCCTCCTTACTACTTCTCTCTGTTTCTGCTATTGGTGGACATTGTTTGTCCATACCTTGTTCACCCGTAAGTTCTCTCTTTCATATTCCCTAGTCCTTAACTACTGATTGTTGCTTTATATTGTATAAATGTACATATGTATAAGTTCCAACGCTCTTGTGTAGTTGAGGTATGTTACTGTTGCTAATGTAACCTTGTTCAATGTATTTGTTGTTCACTTTGCTATAGTGGGTGGTACTTTACAAATGGTCCACTGGACCAGTGCACGACCCGGTAATCAAAGTCAAATAAATAAATAACTGATTCAAAAGTGTAGTGAATTTTCGGCACTAACTGGACCATTTGTAACAGTGCAGGGAGAACTTGCATCCACACAACTGTACTTTTTACTTATTTTAATGAAAATACTTTTAAAAAAATATCCATGAGTACCGGTACTCGCTGTATCACATAAAATAGCTCCAAGCCTGGAAGAACATGCTTATTCAACACTTTAGGAGAATACAGAAGTGCAGATATCACTAATGCAAAGCATCATTGGAAGTATATGCAAATGAACATGAAGGAACAAAGGTTTGCCCGCTTGTTCTTACTTCATATTGGTTTGCATATATTTCTCAAGGTTCAAAGAAATATAAAACCACACATCTCCTAATCATGCAAAACATCATGGGAAGTATATGCAAATCACCAAGAAAGAATTTACACTGGTTCTGTTTACAACAGAATCAGTCTAAATTCTAGTAAGCAGAACCAGGCTAAATTATTTTCTGGTGATGTAGTATCTACTTCCTAATATGCTTTTGCAGTAGTAGAGTATGTGTAATTTTGTGTTTCAGTGAAACTTTGCTTTATTATTAACGCCATATCAATGTGTATCCCTTTCTTCAGTGCTTGTTTTGTGTGAGGTTCTTTGTCTTTTATATTAGGGAAAGTAGTGTTCTTCTGGATTTCAGGAACTTTTACACACTAAAACTAGATTTTTTTTTCTTTTAATTGGCTGCAGCACCACTAGTGACGTGATATTTTGAATAGTACAACTGTGGAAAATAACATGCTGTTGGCTGGAACTGTATACATACACCTAATTTTAGAGCTAAACTAGCCTTAAGTAAATTTTTAAACATTAACATTCTTGCCGATGCTAAACAAACTCGCAACTAATGCATACTCCCTGCTGTTTTTAATACAGCAATGGAGGGATCAACGTCACTATTAAAAAAAAAAAAAAAAATGAGTTTTCCCAGAGTCCTTAGGCTCCACTCAGTCAGGCTTCTTGGAGAGCCACCACCGTCTCCATGTTTTCTAAAACTGTTAAAAATACAAAGTAAAGACTGTACAGAAAATTATGTTAAAGATCAGCAGCATTTGTTGTTGCACAGAGTATTGCCTAGGTTTTTCCTGCTCTGTGTTAAGTACCTTAATAGACTCCTATATTATGTATTCATTCTCTCTCTCCCCCTTGTGTCATGCCAGGGATCTATTCTAGGCTCATTCTTACTTACTGTTTTCATCAGTGATCTATCCAAGATCTGTAATACTGCCAAGTCCCTTCTGTATGCAGACTGGGCAGTCATCTTTGTGCTTGGGAAAGACACCATCATTGTCAACTGAGTTGTTGGGCACAAGTTCCATTCCCTTCAGCAGTGGTCACAGATGAGAACTCGGTCCTAAACGTCCCTACAACAAATGCCATGTTACTCGGGCTGTAATCAAAGGTTAGAAGATTTTCCCAAGACTTCACTATCTCAACCTTAGATGGAGTGAAACCGTAACTAGTTAATGATTTCAAATACCTTGCTGTTACCATCAATCCCTGCCTCACAAATGACCAACGCTGTAAGAATTGTTTGTCTGAAACCTGGTTTGCTCTGTTGTATTGCAAAGTACCTGACACCCGGAACTAAAGTCAGACTCAACCAAAGGTGCATACTCTCCTTAATTGAGTATGCCTCCATTGTTACGGATGCCGCTCCGCTCGCGATCTGGGCAAAGAAAAGAGTCTTGACTCACAAGGTTGCCAAATTTGCATCCTTGCAGGGCTCACAGTCCCATCACTGCACCAACTCTGATGAACTTGGTTGGCTGTAACCCAGATCAGAGCCCAGTTGACCCTAGCAAATTCCAGGCACAAAATTCTACATGGACTTGCTCCCCAGTACTTAGCCAAGCTGGTCATGTACGTGGACAACCCCTTCTCTTGCTCCTCTGCAAACAATGTATTGAACTTTCCAGTCATGCACACAGGCATGGGTCAGAACTCTTTCAGATACAGAGCAGTGTCATTCTGGAACACCATCCCTTTCGCTATCAGAGCTCTACCTTTTCCTAAAATATTCACTGCCAAGCTGAAAGTACATCTCCAAGAGTCACCTGCTTTTCATGACTTACAAAACACTGTTGACTAAATGTGCCATCTGAGTGCCTTACTTTTACACCATATCACTTCATTTTGTATTATGACACTTGTGCGCTTATACCTTATCCTCTGTCTTGCTGTGTACACTTCTCTACCCAGGTCGTGCTTGAAAAAGGTTTTTTCAGCACCAGTGTACTTACCTGGTCATCAAAATAAATAAATAAATACGTCTACAATTCTATGTTCACTTCAAGCCTGGAAGGCTTTATACGTATGTATGTATTCTTTGGCTGTGTATTTCTGCAATCTAGTCTGTGTGTGCTCCATGATTATATTGTTAATCATTTGTTAGCTGACCCTGGCCGCATTATGTATTATGTATTCTTCTTGTGTGATTGTTCCCTGATGTGCTCTCCTGGGTTGTACCTGGAAATAGGCATTTACTTGCCTAGCGTATCTTACCTAGTAGACAAAAACTAAATACAGACCTCAGCCGGCAGGGTAAATGGTATTTGAGGGACAGCAAAAAAAAAAAAAAAAAATAAGCATGTAAATTAGCCTTGCCTGCCCAACTACAAATCTGTGGGCATTGATTTGGGCTTCTGGTAGCCATTGTTTTCGAGTAGTCTTCTACCGCACCCCTGGCAGATTTTCAAGAGTCCCACCCTTACATTTTGTAATCCCATCCCTGGTAAAATACCTTATTTGTATGAGCAGGATGGCTACAAACGTTAGTTCTAAGATGTTGGGTTGAAAAAAAAAATGTCATTTATTTATTTGAAAATTGGTGGCTGGGAGAGGTACGCTGAACCAAGGCTCTTTTTGAGGTGCGGCTTGGGGGGAAGGGGAACAGTAATGCAGTAACTGACATGGGAGCAACGTGATACTACAGTCAGTCAAAAGTAATAACTGAAGCTTACTACAGGGAATATTTTACCTGATATAGTGCAGCAAAAAAAGAAACAATTTCCAACAACTGCTACAAAAATGTATGTATAGCAGTCAATTTACACATCTGAGTTCACCAAAAGTGGTTATACAGCTTGCTTTCACAAGGCTACCTGCAAAATCATTGCTACACACAATACATAAGTATAATACGCGATACATATACATTTAATGGAGGAGCCCAGTCTTTCACATTCCAAGATGCTAAGATCAAATGTGTTGAGGCTGTAGTAAGTCAGGAGACATAGAAACATGGAAAATGACGGCAGAAAAAGACCATGGGTCCATCCAGTCTGCCCATAAACCCTAACACACCTGGGACCTGTTGGCCTTCCAGGGTTCTAACCCACACTGTCTACACCCATGCTCCGCACCCTGCTGCTGTCACCCTGAGCACCCACTGAGCCCTTCACTCTCTCTCAGCCATACTTGAAACCATTGATAGTTTTGGCACGCACCACATAGCTGGCAGATTGTTCCAAGGCTTCACCACCCTTTCTGTAAAACACGACTTTCCCACTTCTTTCTTGAACCTCCCCCCATCAGTTTCCACTCATGCCTCCAAGTTCTTGATCCGCTACTTATGCCGAATAACTCCCCGCAGTTTACCTTGTTCATTCCTTTCAGAAAGTAGTTAGGTCAGCACCAGGAACAAGTAGTGGTGCAAAAGTAAAAACAAGAGAACACCACTGAAACACCCACTACAAAAGGAGTCCACACAGGCAAAAACAGATTCAATTATCTTAACGTTTATTAAAAAAGTGCAAGGCAAGGTGCAGTTATCCACAAAAGCGAGTTGTGGAAGATACCACTGACACAAATGTGACCTCACAGTAAACCTGACGCCGTAGACTGACATTTCGCTCAGGTGAGTGCTGAGTTTTCTCAGAATGTTTTGCTGATGCATAAGGTGCAATATACAATATATAGGCATTTCAATTAAAAACAAGTGAAATTAACACGTGATTTAAAAAAAAAAAACATACATGGTAGCCAATAGAGAACATGAGAGTATTGCCCCTCATGAAGTTTTATCAAAATCAACTGAGTAATCAACTACAGATTTGCAAATCTCATGTCCCCATGACTGCTAGGCACCACGCTTAAATTACATAAGCAAACATTTACCTCACAGTACAAAAATAACCCCATGGTATTGTGATTAAACTTTAAATGCACTGTATATTTAACAACAGTTGCAGACATGAAAACATCCATGAAAAAAAAGCTTATGTTAAAACTGCATAAAAATTATTTTATAATTTATTTAGGAAAGCTGAAAGATCAGTATTCTCTTTAAGGCCGCCATCGCTTCTGGCTCCTAGCATATAGATCCAAAAGCTTTCTCACTTTCTCACCTTTTATAGGTACATCAGGGAGCGAAGGAAGACCAAGGGAGGGTTAGTGAGGCTTAATAAAGATGAGGGAGGGTGGGCAGAGGGTGACTGTGAAAAGGCAGAGATACTAAACAAATATTTTTGCTCAGTATTTACAAAGGAAGTGGGGGAGGTACCTAAAACAAACAGTAGAAACACTCTGGATACAGAAGTTGATACCAGCCCATTTACAGAAGAAAGGGTTCTGAAAGAACCTCTAAAACTGAAGGTGGACAAAGCAATGGGGCCTGATGGGATTCATCCCAGAATTCTAAAAGAACTAAGGGTAGAACTAGTGACACCACTGACGCCCCTTTAACAAATCGGGAGGATGGGGTGGTACCTGAGGACTGGAGAAGGGCAGATGTGATTCCCTTCACAAAAGTGGGAGCAAGGCAGAAGCAGAAAACTACAGACCTGTTAGTTTAACCTCAGTGGTAGGAAAATGATGGAATCACTTCTGAAGGAAAGAATTGTTGAGTATCTACAGGCCAGAGGGGCTCAGGACCCAAGGCAGCATGGACTCACAGCGGGAAGGTCATGCCAGACAAATCTGATAGATTTCTTTGACTGGGTGACCAAAGTAGTAGATCAGGGAGGGGCTGTGGACATGGCCTACCTAGACTTTAGCAAGGCATTTGACACAGTCCCACACAAAAGATTAATATACAAGTTAGCCAGCCTGGGAGTGGGTCCCAAGATGACAACCTGGGTAAAGAATTGGCTGGAGAATAGGACACAGAGAGTAATAGTAAATGGAGTCACTCTGAAGAAGGGGGTTACTAGGGGGGTACGCGAGGTTCAGTATTAGGACGGTCCTCTTCAATGTCTTTATAAGCTTACATTGCAGAGGGACTGAAGGAAAAGTTTGTCTCTTTGCAGATGACACAAAGATCTGCAACAGAGTTGATGCACAAGGTAGGGTGGAAAGGATGAGAAGGGACTTGGCAAGGTTGGAGGAATGGTCAAATATATGGCAGCTTAGATTCAATGCTAAGAAGTGCAAAGTAATGCACCTGGGAAACAAAACCATGGGGAAGAGTACACAATGGGGGGTGAGATACTAACAACAACAAAAATGTAAAGGGACCTGGGGGTAGTCATATCAGATGACCTAAAGGTGGGCAAGCAATGTGAGAGGGCAGCAAGGAGGGCTGGGAGGATACTGGGATGCATAGGGAGAGGCATCACCAGTAGAAAACAGGAAGTTATTATCCCTCTGTACAGTTAGTTGGTGAGACCCCATCTGGAGTTCTGCGTGCAGTTCTGGAGACCCAGTCTCCGCAAAGACATAGACAGGATGGAGGCTGTCCAGAGGAGGGCAACTAAAATGGTGCAGGGTCTGCATCGGAAGACATATGAAGAGAGACTTAAGGAGCTAAATATGTATAGCCTCGAGGAAAGGAGGGAGAGGGGGGACATGATAGAAACTTTCAAGTACCTCAAGGAATCAACAAAGTCCAAGAGGTAGCATCTTTCAAAAAAGAGGTGTGCAAGAACAAGGGGCACAATTGAAGATAGAAAAGGGCTCAGAGGTAATTTAAGGAAGTATTTTTTCACAGAGAGGTTGTGGATGATGGAACGCCTTCCGGAGGAGGTTGTGGAGTCAAAACAGTGGTGGAATTCAAGCTTGCATGGGACAGTCGTGAAGGGCAATTCTAGGGTGGGGGTAGGAAGAAGTAGGCTACTGGTTAACTAGGATCTGCAGCTTATCCATTAGGTAGGGAAATGGGCAGACTGGGTGGGCCAAGCGGTCCTTATCTGCCGTCAAACTCTATGTTTCACTGTCCTGTTTCTCCAGAGCGCCACCCCTTGGACTAAGATTAATGTTTAGAATTACTATGAATTGTACATAATCTCACTTGTTTGTAATTCAAACACTTATATATACTGCACCGTATGCACCAGCAAAACATTATGAGGAAGCTCCGGGCTCATTATGAGCGAAACATCTGTCTATGGTGTCGGGCTTACTATGATGTCAAACTTGTGTGTCGGTGGTATCTTCTGCCACTAACTTTTGTGGCTGTTAACTGCACCTTGCCTTGCACTTTAATAAACAGTAAGATAATTGAATCCGATTTTGCCTTTGTGGACTCCTTTTGTAGCGGGTGCTTCAGTAGTGTTGATTCTCATTCCTCTCAGGAAGTTGAATGCCTCTGTCTTATCTCCCCTCTTTTGTCTGGCCTCCAGCAAGTACATGTTCAGTGCCTTGAGCTGATCCATGTAAGATTGGCCCTACTGATTCAGCTTGTTATGAACAAGGGTCTTAAAGTATGTCTGTCACGTATGGGGAAAACTTTGAAAAGCATGACATTTAGACACAATTAGGTAGATTTTCTGCATTTTTGTGTATACTGTTCTTCATTATTAGGTTAATTTGCATGTTAACAGGATCCTTGTCCCCTACAGCTGATCGGTTCCTGATGGTTAGTCTTTTGCTGAAGTCACAAAACTCTGTTTATGGCTTCACCACCATTTCCACAGCCACAAATCATGATGTCAAACCGAAGATTATGACTTCAGAAATGGATTATGCAGCAGATGAAGCCTAGGGGACAAGGTTTCTGTTCCAGGTAAATTAACCTGGTAACAAAGAACCGAAAGCAAGAGGAAGAGGAATGTAGATCATACATAAAATATTTATTTTTTTATTTGAAAATTGGCAACTGGGAAAGGCACACAGAGCCAGGGCTTTTTTCCAGGTGCGCCTCGGGGGAGAGGGTATGGGAAATACAGTAATAAAAGAATACACAGTATTAATAATTATTAGACAAAGTATAAACTGAGTACAGGCAAAGATATTACAAATGCAGATAAAAAGTAAAAAAGGTACAGTGAGCGGCTTTGATGGGCAAATAGAGGCAGAAGCTGGTGGAATAAATGACAGTTCAGATGTAGAAAAGGAAGGAACCTGATACAGCCTGAGGTAGAACCCAGGAAGAGGCCCAACAACAGGAATGGCAGAGGCTCCAATGGGGAGGGAGGGGGGATGTATCATATAATGTCATCTAAATTGTGTCTAAAATGTTTTCTCAAAAATGACAGACTCACTTTAAAGCAGCAGTATTTGTCAGCAGAAAGAAATGTTATCATTTTTAGTAATGAATTTCTGTCAAAAATGTCAATACAGTATAGCCATTTTGTCTTTTTATTGTAATTGCCTCCTGAACTGAGATATGGGTTTTTCAAGTTTTCAAAAGTCCATGTTCTCTTGCAGTGCCTGCTGTAAATAAACTAAACATTTTGGTGTTGTGCTGTGCTGTTTACCATAAGAAATGTGTGCTAGTGACTGGCCCGCTGGATCAGCAGTAGCGTTACTGCACACCAGCGACCCAGGTTCAGGAATGAGACTAGGCTGCTGGAGGCTTGGCTAGGGGAGTATGTTGAGCATCCCATGGATGCTCGACTCCTGTGGGGGGGGGGGGTTTCCTGGTCTTCGCCAAAACACTGCCACCTGGGTGACCACGGGTGTCTGTGCCACGGAGCCACTGTACAGGGAGGGGAGAGTCTGCATTCTGACGTTTCATTGTCCGACACATACATCACGCAGTGCACTGGTGAGGGAAAGAAAACCAATTAAAATCCTCAACTGCGCAGAATGCTGTTTGCTGCTCTGCCACAGGTCCTGCACTGCCAACTGTGCTCTCTCTTTCTCCCCAACCAACACTTCATCTCCATTCAGGGGGTAAGAAGTGACCTTTTGGGGGGTGATCCATGGGGAACACGGGAGAAAGTTAAGTCCCATAGAAGGTGGGTGATTGGGGCTGGGCAGAGTGGAAGGACTGCAGGGGTCAGTTGGCATCAGGGGTAAAAGTACAGTAAATTCGGGGGGGGGGAGAAGAAATGTGTGCTACAACCTCCTAATACATCTGCAGTATGAATCCAGTATGTAAAGTCAAACCGGAACCTTGAAGGAATTAGTTTTTAAATATTGCCAGTGGTAGCCATCTTTAATTACTTGAGTCATTCGTGATAAAATTAGTAATACAAGCCTTTTTAACTCATTACCTCCAATAGCTCCATATAAAGTCCGAACTATCAATTGTTTACCTGATACAAAATGGCCGCGCAGGAGGTAATGAGTTAAAACCATCCGAGAGAAATAAATATACTGGTGATGAATCTAATTATGTAAGAAATATATAATACTAAACAAGTATATGATTAAATGTATTGCCGACAAACAAATACTGCTGCTTTAAACAAAAAAACTAGATTCTGGGAATTGTCAATGGAAGCTGTGTTTGAACAAAGTATAGAAGCTGTACTAACCTTCTAACTTGTGTTTAGTTGTAGGCCTTTTTCTTGCAGAGCATACTGGTAGTCTGGAAATGGTATTTTTTAGAGCTGATTTTGTACAACTCTATTTCTAGGAATTTACCCGTGTGTTGACTTAGATTATTTATATGCACCACCTTTATTTCGCGCAACAAGCTAGTTTTAAAGCTGGAAACATGCTTGTAACTTTCAGATCATGAACTGTGCAGCTTTTTTTTGTGGGGGGGAGGTAGTAATGGAGCCACTGGCTGCCAACTGGCATTAATACACTTAACTAATGCCACCATCAGCCTGTTTCGGATTTGACTGGGCTGCTCCCTGCTTATCCAACTTAATGCCCTTATTCACTGAATACTAGGCCCCTGCACATAGGAACCCTTATTTGCTTCAGGCATACCTGAACATGCTATGTAGTAGGAACACTCTCCCTTTAATGTGGTACATTACGTGCTTTGGGAGACTGAACACTGAATTACTAGTAAAATAAATTGCCTGTACCTTTCAGAAATACTGTACAGTCACAGATGGATTAAAAATGACATATTTAAGATCTACAGAACCTATTGTACATTATGACATTGTTCTTAGTCAATCAGGGAGTGTTTATTTCCAAACATTTCAGGTACTCTTATAAACGCAAGGGACACTGTCGACCTTTTGCATCTTATTGGTTCTAGGTGGAAACCCACCGTATAATTAATACCTTCTCTAAAATTAATTGATGTTGCTGGTTGTTTGATCTGCTTCCTTTCTTAGTAGAACTGAAATGTATGCCAATGGTGTAATTATACCAACCTTGTTTTGTTTAAAATTCTTTATATACTCTTCTTGCATACTTCCTGAACATTAGGAGCACTCCCTAAACAGTGCAGCCCACTCATGGTTTAATAGTTTGTATCATGAGGACCTAGCAAGTGCTGGAGGTGTTCCCAGGTCCAGGAAACACGCAGGGAGTTGGTCAGTTACTGTAATCAAACACGTTTTTGTGTGGTAACACCAGTATGGTGTGTAGTCTGTTATTCATTTTTAAAAAGAATCAGTCATACTACTAACTACATCCAGAATCTCTACAGAATGTGACCAGTTACAAGGTGTTTTTTAAACTAGAGAATTTTGAGGTCTAAGGGGGTTGACAGTGTCCCTTTAAAAGGGTGTCGCTTGCAAATAGTACTAAAATTCTGAAGTTCTGTGTTTAGTTGGTATGGTCCATTTTCACATTAGGTTTTCACTAAGTGTCTTCAAATTTAAAAACCTTTTGATTTTAAACACAGGTTGTAAAACTGAAATCTTTAGCATGCTTTATCATATGCTTATATGTACAGTTTGCATCTCTCTCTATAAGAGTTTGCAGTTCTCTCAGCCAGAGAATTTGAGAATGTATTCTTAAACTGAAAGAGACACAGTGACTTTACCGATTAACATATACAAGCAACCTGTAGGGATAAACAGTGCACACTGCAGAAATCAAAGTATTGCAGACAAGCTGGTCTGTTGGCACAGTGTCAGTGCTTCTACTTGTGATGCCAGTGACCAGAGTTTGTGACCCAAACTCTGGCATGCTGGCAGGTCAACATAAGGAGGACCGAGCATCCCATAGGACACTCCTTGGGGGTGAGTGGGCAGCATCTTGCTTTGCTGTACTGCCTCCTGGGTGGCCACAGGTGGCACTGCAGTGTTGTAGAATGCTCAGGATGGGGGTGGAACACCCGCAATGGTGTGCTTAGTGTGTCGGATCTTGCACTTGTGATAGACAGCAGGGAAAGTAAGGAAAACCTGCTCCTTGGAGGTGGATGAAGCCGTTTTGACTGCCCGTAGTCGTCGTGCGTCCCAGCTCCAGCCCTGATGATTGGCCCCCTAGGACTCAACAATAGCTGGCCAAATAAGAGGAGAAAACAGAGAATTTAGTGCACACCCTCTTTCCTTCCCCCTCCCCGTGGTAAATCTTATAAGTATAATGTTCTTTCTGTCCGAGTTGGCCACTTATTTTATTTCCAGTAAGAGTGGGGGTCTGTTGTTCATATCAGTGCCCTGCTGTGAAGTTGTTCAGCTACCACACGTCAAGGTAGACCACCCATCAGCTGGATCCCTATTCCAAAATGCAACTGACTGACTTGGCTACTTTTATAATAAGGTGCACTACTTAAATTCACTTTCTTTAATTAAGGATGTTGCATTCCCCAACCACTGTGTAGGTAACTGGTGAGGAGCTAGCTAATGAGAGGGACATACATCTCTCAAGCATTAAACAGGCACAAAATTAGCAGCTCAACCCTTGCTCAGTCACAAACTTTTAATAGCTTTTTCATTAGGGGTGCCACTGCTTTATGGCACACATCTGTTACAACAGAGAATTAAGTGCACACCACACCCCCATGGCATATCTTACAAATATAATATTCATTCTGCCTGAATTTTATTTTTATTTAGTTTTTGTTGAGATAAGTGCATTAAGCAAACAAATGTTTATTTCCACACACAACCCGGGAGATTAGACTGTCAAGGGTTTTAAATCTGCCCTAAAAACACACTTGTTTGCTTTAGCTTTCCCCAACTGATTGGGTTATACATATGGTTTTATGCTGCTTTAAGAATATTATTTTATAACTGTATATATGCTTTTATTGGTTTTGTTGCTTACATATGTACAATGCTATGATCTTTGCTGGAATAGCATTTAATAAAGATTGCTTGTTTGCTTACATGAAATGCAGTTACAAGGAATAGTACATGTCAGTGGCAATTCAGGCAGAGCAAAACAGTGTACAGTACAGCATAAGAGGAGGAACAGTATATAAAGCATTAAAACATAAATAAAACAGTCCACATGGGACCAGGAGACATGAAGTACATAGCAAAAATAAGCAGCCATGGTCTAACTGTGCAAAATAGTTAACATGATTAAACAAATATAAAGACATAGAAATCCCCAAAACTGAGCCAGATTAAGTACGATTCAAGGGCAAGAACACACAAACATTTTGAGAAGGTGTTCGCAGTAACTTCTGTGAAATGAGGATGCAGAGGGACTTTGTCGAATCTTGGCTGGAATGGAGTTCCCTAGTATTGGTGCATCGGAGGCAAAAGAGGATTCCCTTGTCCTGGTTCTAAGTTTGAGGATCTCTAAGGAGGCATTTACTCCAGATCTCAGGGGCATATACTATGCACAGGATTAAGGAGAGTGACAAGAGTCAGAGGCATATGATTTTGAATGATGCTATCGAAACATAGAATTTGACAGCAGATAAAGACCGCTTGGCCCATCCAGTGTGCCCATTTCCCTACCTAATAGATAAGCTGCAGATCCTAGTTAACCAACAGCCTACTTCCTCCTAACCCCCCCACTAGAATTGCCATATGTCTGTCCCATGCATTCTTGAATTCCCCCACTGTTTTTGACTCCACAACCTCCTCAGGAAGGCTGTTCCATGCATCCACAACCCTCTCAGTGAAAAAATACTTCCTCACATTACCTCTGAGCCGTTCCCCCTTCTGCCTTCAAATTATGCTTCCTTGTTCTTGCACACCTCATTTTCTGAAAGATGCTACCCTCTTGGACATTGTTGATTCCCTTTAGGTACTTGAAAGTTTCTATCCTGTCCTCCCTGTCCCTTCTTTCCTTGAAGGTATGCATATTAAGCTCCTTAAATCTCTTCATATGTCTTCTGGTGCTGACCCTGCACCATTTTAGTTGCCTCCTTTGGGCTGCCTCCATCCTGTCTATGTCCTTTCGGAGATTGGGTCTCCAGAATTGCTTGCAGTACTCCAGATGGGGACTTACCACCTGTCTGTATAGAGGGATAACAACTTCCTGTTTTCTACTGGTGATGCCTCTCCCTATACATCCCAGTATCCCCCCAGCCCTCCTTACTGCCCTCTCACATTGCTTACCCACATTTAGGTCATCTGATGCGACTACCTCCAGGTCCCTTTACATTTTTGTTGTTGTTAGTATCTCACCCCCATAGTGTACTCTTCCCCATGGTTTTGTTTCCCAGGTGCATTACTTTGCACTTCTTAGCATTGAATCTAAGCTGCCATACATTTGACCATTCCTCCAACCTTGCCAAGTCCCTTTTCATCCTTTCCACCCTACCTTGTGTATCAACCCTGTTGCATATCTTTGTGTCGTCTGCAAAGAGACATACTTTTCCTTCCAGTCTCTCTGCAATGTCACTTATAAAGACATTGAAGAGGACTGGTCTTGAACTGAAACCCCTGTGGTACCCACTAGTAACCCCCTTCTTCAGAGTGGACTCCATTTCACTGTTACCCTCTGTCCTGTTCTCCAGCCAATTTTTGACCCAGGCTACCATCTTGGGACCCACTCCCAGGCTGGCTAACTTGTATATTAATCTTTTGTGTGGGACTGTGTCGTATACCTTGCTAAAGTCTAGGTAGGCCATCTCCACAGCCCCTCCCTGATCTACTACTTTGGTTACCCAGTCAAAGAAATCTATTAGATTCATCTGACATGACCTTCCTGCTGTGAATTCATGCTGCCTTGGGTCCTGTGCCCCTCTGACCTCTAGGTACTCAACATTTCTTTCCTTCAGAAGTGATTCCCTCATTTTCCCTATTAATGAGGTCAAACTAACAGGTCTGTAGTTTCTTACCTCTGCCCTGCTCCCACTTTTGTGAAGTGGAAAAACATCTGTCCAGTCCTCAGGTGCCACCCCATCCTCCCATGATTTGTTAAAGAGGGTAGTCAGTGGTGTCACTAGTTCTACCCTTAGTTATTTTAGAATTCTGGGATGAATCCCATCAGGCCCCATTGCTTTGTCCACCTTCAGTTTTAAAAGTTCTTTCAGAACTCTTTCTACTGTGAATGGGCTGGTATCAATCCCCCTATCCAGAGAGTTTGTTTGGTTTAGGTACCTCCCCTTCCTCACTTGTGAATACTGAGCAAAAATATTTGTTTAGTATCTCTGCCTTTTCACAGTCACCCTCTGCCCACCCCCTCCCCTTTATTAAGCTTCACTATCCCTCTCTTGGTCTTCCTTCACTCCCTGATGTACCTATAAAATGTTTTATCCCCTTCTTACCTGGGTTGGCTATCTTTTCCTTGGTTTGGGCCTTTGGTGTTCTGACTGCCTTCCCTGCTTCATTCTGCTTTAACTGATAAAGTTCTCTGTCCTGCTACTTCTGTGATTCCTTGTACTTCTTGAATCCTGTCTTTTTCTCCCTAACCTTCCCTGCCACCTCCTTTGAGAACCATAGTGTTTTTTTTACATTGTTTTGTTTATTTGCGTCACACAAAGGCTTGTTGCCTTAGTGATGGCAGTTTTGATTATTCCCCATTGTTCTTCCACCCCTCCTTCCTGCCCATTTGCTAGTGCATTCCTTAGGCACTCGCCCATTTTGGCAAAGTCAGCCCTCCTAAAGTCAAGGACCTTTGCCTTTGTATGGCTTGACTCTACTGCTGTGTTTATCATAAATGAGAGGTTACAAGACTGATGGGGGGAACCAGCCTAGTCTTTCGTAAAGGGAGCAGTGATGTGTCAGTCTATGTTATGCTAGAGCAAAATGACAAATGTTGATATTGGCTACAGCCCATTTTGAGAGAGTTGTTTTTATAGGCTGATTTTAAAAAAAAAAAAAAAAAAAAAAGTGTTACAGGAGTTTGGGTAGGAGCATGCCTCTTGCAGTAGCTAGTCTAGCTTGCAGAGTCAGATTATGGCTGACTTTTGTAGGAGACATCCAGCATGGAGTTGACACATTTGCAGACTCCTGTCACATGCAGCGAGAAATCCAGTGAGTGGTCAAGGGTGATGCCTAGATAGGTAAATGAGGTGACCACTGGGATCATTGTACTGTCTTAGTAAGTCACAAGGAACCTGGGCACTGTCTCAATCTGGGAGGAGTCCCAAAGAACATTGGTTGAGTTTTGGACATTAAGGATCAATTTGTTATGGGACAGTCAGTGATGGATTGACCGAAGGTCAGAGGTAAGAGGCTCATTAATGTGGGAGGTATAATTAGAGCTGTTGTAGAGGACCAGATCATCTGCATATAGTATAGCAGAGCAGTGGGATAGGCCATGAGAGATCTGATTTATATGTAAGTAAGTAAAACTTTTATTTTTTAAGCGCCTTTCAAAACCAAGGTGCTCTACAACATGTTGAAACCAACCATTTAATCAACATAAATACACACAATTAAAATCCTTAAGAGAAAGCATTTAAAAACAAATAGGTCTTAAGCTCCACTTTAAAAGATGAGATAGTCAGGCATCCACTTATCCGACGAGGTAGAGAATTCCACAGGATCGGGGCGGCATAAGAAAATACATGCTCCCCAGATGATTTAAATGAACCCTGGGAATCTCTAGCAATCCCTCGTCGGTGGATCGGAGTGAGTGGGAGGGGCAGTAAGGAGTAAGACGATCTTGCAGATGCTGGGGTTCCTGTCCATGTAGGGCTTTGTAGGTCAGTAACCCAACCTTAAAGGTGAACTACCACTTAACAGGCAGCCAGTGCAGTTTGTGGAGGACAGGTGTAATATGGCTAGTTCTAGAAGTACCAGTCATAGCCTGGCCGCTGCGTTCTGCATTAGCTGCAAGCGGAGGATATCAACCCCCGGAAGCCCTAGGTAAAGGGCATTGCAGTAATCAAGGCGAGTGGTTACAAAGGCGTGGACCAGTGTAGGAAGGTCATCCTGAGGAACCAGGTGTTTCACCCAGGCGATATTCCTAAAATGGTAAAAGGATGATTTGACAACGACTGACACCTGTAATCTTAGGGTCAGACCATCATCAACAGTAACACCCAGGTTACGCACCCGGTCTGAGGTCAAGAGCTGGACACCATCAAGCCATAAGCCTAGCCCTATAACCTGCCTCAGGGCGACCAGGGTCCTCAACCAACACCTCGGTTTTATCCGGGTTCAACCTCAGTGAGCTAGTGCTCATCCAGTCTTTGATCTCGGCTAGACAGCTGTTAAGCACGTAGATCGCATCATCCTGACTGGGAATAAAAGACAAATACAGTTGGGTATCATCTGCATAGCAGTGAAAACCCAAACTGCATCACCTAGTGATATCTCCTAATGGCAGCATATAGACTGCGAACAACATGGGTGCCAAAATGGAGCCCCGTGGCACCCCCACAGGACAGGGGGATGGCATCAGAGGAATAAATTCCGTTGATAACCCTCTGTGTCCAGCCTGTAAGGAAAGATCGAAACCAATGTAGAACTGTACCAGACAGTCCACAAAGAAGCTGCAGGCACTCCAAAAGTACACCATGGTCCACAGTATCAAATGCTGCAGAGAGATCAAGAAGGACTAAGATAGTGTGAGCCTTTCGATCTCTTGCAGTTAGGAGGTCATTTAAAACTCTGACCTGGGCAGTTTCGGTGCTGTGTCTTTTCCTAAACCCAGACTGGAGAACATCACAGACACTGTAAGGCAAATAATAGAGGGCCCAGGATAGATGCTTGTGGGACCCCCACAAGTGTTAGGACAGGATTGGACTGGGATGATCCAAATTTATCTCTCTGCAATCTATCAACTGGGTAATTTTTGAACTACAGGAGAGCAGTGGCAACTATGCCCAGGTTTCTGAGTTTATTACAGAGGAGAGGTTGGCCAACAAGGTCGAAAACCTTCGTTAAGAGAATGATGACAGCACCGTAAGGCAGCTCCTATCCACATTTGAGACTGTATGGTTAGTGAGAGAGAGAGAGCAGGGTGGTAGTAGTGCTGTGCCCCTTGCAGAAGCCATGTTGCATTGACAACAGGCGGTCATGGGCAAGAAGATAAGTGGTGAGCTGTCTAGAGACGGTTTTCTGTAGGATTGTGTTTAGCACTGGGAGTATGGCTATGGGTATGTAATTGTTGATCAGTTAGTGATCTGCTTTCTTGAATATGGGCACAACATTGTATATTTTCCAGAGATCAGGCACCACGCCAGAGGACAGGGATAAACTGGATGAGTGAGGCAGTAGGAGGGGAAAGTTCAGAAGCCACAAGCCTGATGAGGTAGGGCTCAGTGCCATCAGAGCCTGCAGAGTTGGAGATAGGAACATGCTAAAGGAGTTTACTGACTTCAGAAATACCAACCCTATTAAAAAGGTGGCTGTCCAGTGGATGAGAAGGTATGAGGAGGAGAGTTACTATTGGGAGGAAGTAAGAATGCAGCATAGGAGACCTAGGTATATGTGAAGAAGTCGGTGAAGAAGCTTGAAAGCATTTGCTATGGTAATGCTACTCAAACAATTAATATCGTTAAGGATCATGTCAGAAGGGGAGTGCTCACCAGTTTTGCCCAATATGGATTTAACCTGCCTCCAAAAAAAGCCTAGGGTTATGAGTAGTGGCGTTGAAATAACTGTGAAAGAGCTATTAGGATTAATAAAAGCTTTCACTGTAAGCGGTTTTTCAACACTCCCTGTATAGGGCCCAGTCGGATTTGAGAAGAGGAGACCTAATAAGCCATTTTTTTTTATCCCTCTTCTTAATCGTGGGGGGAGGGGGGTGTCCACCCATTGAGTAACAGGCCCTCTGACCAATCTCTGTGTAACAGCAGCAAATTTGTCTTGTAGGCCAATGAGAGTAGAGGTCAAAATGACACTTTTGAATTGATATTTGAGGTCTTATACAAATAGGACCAGTCAGTATGGATTACCACTGATCTAAAAAGTTCCAAGTCCAGATTGGAAAAATTATGAACTGTGATAACTGTAGGAGGGAACTTTATCATCTTAGCACACCATGTACAGAAAACAGGAGAGTGATCGCTGGTAGCGCCAAGGAGTACACCTGAATCCCTGTCAGGTCAAAGAGTGAGACTCCAGTCAATGAAGGTAGCTGTACTTCCATTGTTGGATGTCCTAGGGGGTTTCAGAGCTTAACTGGGACAAGTTAAGTTTGTCAAGCGCCTGTGCCATGGATTTGCTGCAGTTAGAGAGCAAGCTGATGTTAAAATCACCTAACAGGATGAATTACTTGTTTTTAACCACAGTACCCTAGGACATGATCAGTGTGGAGAGGAGATTTATGCACCTATTAGGTGGTAGGTAGATGCAGGAAAGGTGGAGCAGTTTAAAATTTCCCAGCATAACTATCCCATGGCAGCATCCAGTGGAGGATGCAGGTGGAGGCAGTGTTGGTTGATAAGGAGATACTGGGGTGAAATTTCAATTGGCCACTTATTTTTTCTCCAATAGGAGTGGAGGTCTCTTGCCATTCACATCAGAGCCCTGTTGTGAAGTTGCCCAGCTACCAAATGTCAAAGTAGACCACCCATCAGCTGGGTCCCTATTCTAAAATATAACTGCCTGAATTGGCTTCTTTTATGTAAGGTGCACTACCTGAATTGTATTCCTTTAATTAAGTTGCCGTCCCCAGCCAATGTGTAGGTAAGCGGTGACTTGAGGAGGGCATGCCTCAGAAAGCTACTGTTGGAACCCACTCGTGGGGGAGCAGTCTTAGACCTGGAACTTTCAAACAGGGACGGAGAGAGGCTCTCGAATTTAGGAGTGGGTGGCCATCTGGGAACAAGCTACCACCAAACAGTGTGGTTCACGATAAATGCAACTGTAGAGTCAAGCCACACAAAAGCGAGGGTACTGGACTTTAGGAGGGCTGACTTTGGCAAAATGGGAAGAGTGCCTAAGAAATGCACTAGCAAATGGGCAGGAAGGAGGGGTGGAGGAACAATGGGGAACAATCAAAACTGCCATCACGGAGACAACAAGCCTTTGTGTGGAGCAAATAAAACAAAACAAAGGAAAAAACCATTATAGTTCTCGAAGTGGCAGGGAAGGTTGGGGAGAAAAGGATAGCATTCAGGAAGTATAATCGGAAGTATATCAGCCCCCAGCTGGCTCAGTAATCTTGCCAGTGACATCTCTGCCTCACCAACTCTGGGCGCCTTCAAAAAAATCTCCATAAATCCCTTGTGGCTTCTAGTACCTGTGATTGCCTTAGCTGAGCACCCATCATTTCTGCAGCTCCCCTACCCTCCGCTTCCCATGCTGACCCTGCTTCTAGCGCTTCTTTAGTGCCTATTTTTTCCCTTGCTCAACTTAACACTCAAATACTCTGACCTGACAAAGCCCTCTAGGCTGCTATAGTCTGTACCACCCCTTTCTCCCCACTTATGTTTAATACACCTCCCATTGTTATTGTAATATGTCGTGTAATTTGTACTTGTAACCAAGTTGTTATAACCAGTTGGCGTCATGACGGTCTAACTCTGTAATTTCAAAAACTGTATTATTCTGTACTTGTGACGTGGAACCTTTGTAAAAGAGCCTCAGCTCAAAGGTATTATGTAATCCTAGACTTAAATAAGTAAATAAATAAATAAGGAATCACAGAAGGAGCAGGACAGGGAACTGTATCAGTTAAAGCAGAAGGAAGCGGGGAAGCCAGTCAGAATAGCAAAGGCCTAAACCGAGGAAAAGTTAAGAAGGGGGATAAAACCTTTTATAGGTACATTAGGGACCGAAGAAAGACCAAGGGAGGGATAGAGGAGGGGAGGTGGGCAGAGGGTGACAGTAAAAAGGCAGAAATACTGAATGAATACTTTTGCTCAGTATTCACAAAAGAAGAGGAGGTGGAGGTACCTAAACCAAACAATAGAAGCACTCTGGATAGGGGGGTTGATACCAGTCCATTCATAGAAGAAAGGGTCCTGAAAGAACTCCTAAAACTCAAGGTGTACAAATGAATGGGGCCTGACTAGATTCACCCCAGAATTCTAAAAGAACTAAGGGGAGAACTAGTGACACCACTGACTACCTTTTTTAACAAATCATGGGAGGATGGTGTGGTACCTGAGGACTGGAGGAGAGTGGATGTGATTCCCTTTCACAAAAGTGGAAGCAAGGCAGAGGCAGGAAACTGCAGACCTGTTAGTTTGACCTCAGTGGTAGGGAAAATGATGGAATCACTTCTGAAAGAAAGAATTGTTGAGACCTAGAGGCCAGCGGGGTACAGGACCTAAGGCAGCATGGATTCACAGCGGGAAGGTCATGTCAGACAAATCTAATAGATTTCTTTGACTGGGTGACCAAAGTAGTAGACCAGGGAGGGGCTGTGGATATGGCCTACCTAGCCTTTAGCATTGCATTTGACATAGTCCCACACAAAAGATTAATAAACAAGTTAGCCAGCCTGGTTGTGGGTCCCAGGATGGTAGCCTGGGTAAAAAACTGGCTGGACAACGGGACATAGAGGGTAACAGTAAACAGAGTCCACTCTGAAGAAAGGGGGGTTACTAGTGGGGTACCGCAGGGTTCAGTACTGGGACCAGTTGTCTTTAATGTCTTTATAGGTGACATTGGGGAGGGTCTGGAAGGAAAAGCATGCCTCCGCAGATGACACAAAGATTTGCAACAGAGTTGATACACAAGGTGGGGTAGACAGGAAGAAAAGGGACTTGGCAAGGTTGGAGGAATGGTCAAAAGTGTGGCAGCTTAGATTCAGTGCAAAGAAGTGCAAAGTAATGCACCGGGGAAACAGAAACCCAGGGGAAGAGTACACAGTGGAAAGGAGGAGGAGGAGGTACTAACAACAACAAAAATGGAAAGGGACCTGGGGTAGTCATATCAGATGACCTAAAGGTAGACAAGCAATGTGAGAAGGCAGTAAGGAGGGCTTGGGGGGTGGGGGATACTGGGATGCATAGGGAGAGGCATAACCAGTAGAAAACGGGAAGTTGTTATCCCTTTGTACAGATAGTTGGTGAAACCCCATCTGGAGTACTGTGTGCAGTTCTGGAGACTCCATCTGTGCAAGGACATGGACAGAATGGAGGCAGTCCAGAGGAGGGCAACTAAAACAGTGCAGGGTCTGCACCAGATGCCATATGAAGGGAGACTAAAGGAGCTTAATATATATACCCTAGAGGAAAGGAGAGAGAGGGGGGACATAATAGAAACTTTCCAGTACCTCAAGGGAATCAACAAAGTCCAAAATGGTAGCATCTTTCAGCAAAAGAGATGTGCAAGAACTAGGAGGCACAATTTAAAGATAGAGAGGGGATGGCTCAGGGGCAACATGAGGAAGTATTTTTTCACAGAAAGGGTGGTGGATGCATGAAACAGCCTTCCTGAGTAGGTTGTGGAGTCAAAAACAGTGGGGGAATTCAAGAATGCATGGGACAGACATAAGGCAATTCTGAGGGGGGGTAGGAGGAGGTAGGCTGTTGGTTAACTAGGATCTGCAGCTTACCTAATTGGTAGGAAAATGGGCAGACTGGGTGGGCCAAGCAGTCCTTATCTGCAATCAAAGTCTGTTTCTATGTAAGAGTCACAGTCATCATACTGTCAGAATTTGATCCTGTCATCGCTGGGTATACCTCCCTTTTAAATAAGGCAGGTGAGCACATGCTAGGCGGTTTGTTGTGTGTGCGGGGGGAAGGGGGAAATTAAAGGCAAAAAAGGCTTTGCTGTAGAGTGAAGTTTTTTAAATTTACTGTTGCTTTACAAACCACATGTAAAAGTAATTAAGTGTGCAGATTCTACTATGAATATATCATTTTACAAGATTTATAAATTTATTAGAACTTTTTCCTTTTTAACTGTGTTGGTAGAATAATGGTAAAACAAGGCTACTATATAGTCAAAAAGAAAGTCTCACTCTATCCTTAATGAATCAAACAAAAAAACTCCTTCAAGTTTGCTTTATTGTATCCATATGTTTCCATATTACTTTCACATGCTCCTTTTGATTTTTGTTTTCTGTCACGTTTCAGAACTCACTCAGTTCCTTCATCAGACTTGGAGCTTTCTCTTATTTTTATCTGAATCAAAATAAAATACAAAAAAGTTTGTTCTAATCTACATTCTGTGTTTTCCTTATTCTTAATTATTTAGTTTGTAAAAAAGATTTATTTTTTTATTTACAAAATATGATTATTGACTTTAATTTAAGGTGGAACTGACTTGTGCATATCATGGACATTTCTTTATATTCTGAAAAGTCGGCGTGAAAATGGAGTGGGGGTTGAGCACTTGGTCCTTCGCCTTCTGCATATCTCTCTGCTTTCTATTTTGCATACAAAAAATATATATATATATATATATATATATGCTTGATAAGACATTACACAAGGTTACATTGTCTGTTTATTTTATATGGGTTCCTTAAATATTTTAACCTCTTTAATTTTTCAAGATACCAAATATTCATGACATAGGAGCCCTCAGTGCTTTCAATTCTTTCTACAAATCAAAACCGAGAGCTCCATTTTTGTATAAGTCCCAATTTTGCTATTTTCGACTTAAGAATAATGGGAACTAGTAAGCGTTACTTTTCTTACCTGTGTCCCAATGTTCATTTCATTTTTTCGTATCAGGGATTAAACAAATACATTTAAGCATGCCACTACTCCCGTCGCCATTACATGCTACACACGTGCAAACTACAAACTCTTTCACCTTTCCAGGTGAAGAAGAAGGGCCGGGCCATTCGGCTGCACACCTGCAGGTGTGCTGACATCATTTCTAACATTACCTGGGCAGCCCGATCATTAAAGAAAACTAAGTGGAGTATGAATAAACATCCAGAGTGTCCCCTTCTCCTTGTCTTTCAGTTTCATTAATTTTCTTTTTTTTTTTGAATTCTGTTTATGCTCCACTCACCTCTGAACTCTCTTTGGCTATGTCCTGATCACAGTCTCTACCTCCTCACAAGGCTCGGGAATCACAGGCTCCTCTCCGGCTCCGGGCATCCTCCGGGTCTACCCTCTGGGGAAGGGCCGGAGAGGAGGGGGATAGCCTGAGGACCGAGCCTGTGATTGGGAGTGTGGTCCGTGAGGGAGGTGCTTTCGCCTCAGTCAGAGGCGAGGGTTTTTTTTCCTACCACGCTCACATCTCCCCTGTGAGCCTGGCTACCTGGGCAACGCATGCTGGCTCCACCTCCCTGGTATCGCCAGCGGCCGCTGCATTCAGCAACTCCTAGCCTCCGCCAGAAAGCGCTCGTTAATGATAAACACCACCCTTCCCGGGAAAGAAGGCAGTCCTCAGTGCTCAGTCTCTTCCCTCCTGTCAATTCTCCGCCACCTGGGGCCATTCTCGAACCCGGGTCGCCAGCGCGGACGCGAGGTGGCGGCCCAGCGCCAACCCTCGGCGCCACTGGACCGGCTCTAATTGTTTCAAATGTATTCATTCTTTTATATAAAAAAAACTTAGATTTCTTACGTACAAACACTTTGCTTTTACACATTATGGCCTCATTGAACCGGACACTTTCTTCACAAAATTTAAGTGTTATAATACTCTTAATAAATTGGTCCCAATTATTTTAGTACAGTATGTCTGTAGTTAAGTAAAAGGAAGAATAATAATTTCATCTTGTTCAGCTGGATTTCTTTGTTACTGCATAAAAAGTTCTGAATCATAATGACCAGAACGTGCACACGCTAAGATGGAAAACATCCCTTGTGCATAGGAAAGAGAAGAGTAAACATTGGGGAAAATAACCTGGATGATGCTTCAGCTTCCTCAGGTGTTTCATAGAAAATTATGATCAAAGGAATTATAGAGGAACCACATATAATAAACCATACCATAGAAGAAATAGATATTCGAATTATTATAGTAGGCCCTTTGGGAGATTTCAAAACCAAAGAAGAAATTATTATGACAGAGATTCCTATAGAACACAACAATGGCAACAATCAGATAAAGAAATGGACAGGGATTTTCAGAGAGGAACAGAGCAGGCAGGCCCTTCTGGGACAAGAAAAAAAGGAAGAGAAAAAGAAACGGGTGGAGGAGAAATAGAAAAAGAAAAAACACACGAATTGAGATCTCGGAGCCAATAAAATTAAACATTTACAACTTCTCTAATAGAATTCTTACTCCCTTAGAAGAAAAAGTTTTACATTTTGGTTCATCTTTCAGTCTAACCCAAAAATGTAATTTGTTTGAACTTAAAGTAGATTTGGAAAAATTATATCGCAAAATAAGGTTAAAACAGTTTTTTGGCATGTGGGAGCAGTCATCAGAGAAGAAGGAGAAACAGCAGAGAAAAGAGAACATTATGAACTGAAACAAGCTCTTGGAACTAAATCCAGTTCTGATCCGATAGGATTTACTCCACATAATATAATGTGTTACATCGACAAAGTCAGTAATGACATAGAAAGGATAGTAGCAGAAAGCACAACCAAACCTGTCCATTACAATTTAACAAAAGAAGAAAAAGAAGCATTGGATAACCTTAGCTAAGATAGTGCAATAATAATAAAACCAGCAGACAAAGGAGGGTGAATAGTTATTCAGAACAGGGAAGATTATAGAGCAGAATGTTTAAAACAACGTAATGATCAAAAAACATATGAAAATGTAAGAAATATTCCATTTGAACAATTGAGACCCATGATCACAGAAATAGTCGCAGATGCAAGTGACAGAGGAATAATAGAACAGTGGGTTTTGGAAGAATTAATAAACAAAACACCAATACCATTATTTTATTATTTGCCAAAAATACATAAAGACCAGAACATCTTCCTGAAAGACCTATATTTTCAGGTATTGCATCAATTACAGAAGCCTTGTCAAACTTTGTGGACCATTACTGTAAAGAATTAGTCACAAATACTTGGTCACACCTAAGAGATAGCAAACACTGCATACAACTGTTAGAAGAATTAAATAGGAAAGAATGTGACCTAAAGGAGAGTTCTTTCATCACTTTAGTTGTTAAGTAAGTAAAATTTGTTTCTTAAGTGCCTTTCAAATTTTTTTTTCCAATTGTTTAACCAGGTGAGACACACTAAGCTGTAAACTTGTTTACAGGTGCAAGGCGCTGTACAATAAAATAGCATACAATATAATCGGCAATAACAATAACACATTCTAAGAACATTCAGAAAAAGCCTGATAGAACAAACGGGAGTGTTTTTTTTTTTTTAAGTCGGCACCTGCAGTAGGCGCCCGAGAGAGACGCATTGCGTCATGCACGAGGGGTGGCCGTTAGGTGTCGCAGAATCCTCCTCCATCTCAGTTCTGTTTCTCCTGCTGTCGAGGCTGCACCTGCTACGCGTGCGAGTTTTACAGCTGCATCAGAGGCCTACTTGTGACTCTTCCTTCTCCGTTTCTGCTCATCCTGACGCCGTTGAAGTTATCATCCGGTAAGACCATTATGTTTTTTCTTACAGCGCCGGGATCTTTTTGCTGTGTTTTTCTGTTTATTTCGCATCATGTCAGGTTCGGGAGCCAAGCGTAAGTCGAAGATGGGCCGTGCCCCTATGTGTCGGTGCTCCTGTGGCCGGCATTTTTCCATCACGGACCAGCATGATGTTTGTCTATGTTGCCTGGGGCCCAACCATAACATGGATTTGTGCGACACTTGTTTCTTCATGGACTGCCGAGTCCTTGAAGTCCGCGTGTTTAAGATCGGCAGGGCTCTGCCGACTTTTGGGGGACGACGTCGCTCTAGGGGTTCCCAGGTAAGAACTTTAGACCCTTCCTCCGGGTCCCCTCCCAGGCCTATACGGTCTGGAGAGGAGGAGGCCTCCTCATCTTCTAGTCTCGCTGAGGAGGAGGCCTCTTTTGTGGTGTCTGAGGAACACCGTGGTCCCTCCTGGGGTCGTGGTGGGGACACCGCCTTGGCAGTCACCTCCCAGGAGGTGCAGGCTCCCCCAGTGTCGTGGCCCAAGGTTTCTGGGCCTGGCACCGGTGGTCCCTCGACGCCGCCTTCCAGTGCAGTTCTGGATCCCGGTGCCTTTTGCGGCACCGGTAATGGGGGCCGGTGCGGTTTCGGCTCTCTGCACTGCCTGCGGCGCCGTGGGCCCAGTTGACTCCATTTGTGGTGCCGTGCTGGCTCCCAGTGCCAATGGCGGTGCTGTGGGCCTGGCCAGCACTGCCGGGGAGTTGGGACTGTATTTGGCCATTGCGAGTGGTCAGAGATCGTCCGCCGCCGGTGACACCGGCGCCGTTCACGGTGCCGTTTCTCGGGCGTGCTCTGGGATCGCCAGTATTGAGGTTCTGCTGGTGGTCTCTTCATCTGAGGAGGATGTTTCGGATGTGGACCCATCTTGGTGCCTTGATTCTTCAGAATCAGGGTCTCCGGTGAGACGTGGTGTCCGGCGGCCCAGCGCTCCTATTCCTCAGTCCCCCCAGCTTTCTCCTTCGGAGGATTCCCAGACTGGGGGTGGTCTGGAGTCCTTGGAGGGGGAGGCAGTGGAGGCTGGGGTGAGGTTGCCTGCCTGGAGGGGGCTGCTGTAGCTGCCGTTCCCGGTGCTGCTGCACCCTCTCAGGGTGGGTCAGGGACCGTGTCTTCGGGGGGTTCCCTCTGGAAAACCCTGGATCGACGAGTCCCTTCGCTGAGGTCGAGGAGGAGGGCGTCCTCTGAGTCTGAGAAGTTGAGAGGCCGAGGGGAGGTGCTTCGGTCTTCGCCTGCCACCCCTCGGGGTGTGGATAGGAGCCGTAGCGCAGGACCCCGCTTTTCCTTCTTGGGTTCCATGGACCCCTCCGGTGGCGTTGCTGTGGCTGCCCTTCTGGACATGTGCAGCCTCAGGTTCGTCACAGGGGAGTATCCCCTTCTAGGCTCTCCCAGGTTTCGCATCCCCAGGGTTCCGTTCTGCGGCCTAGTTTATTGTCTGGGACCCTGCCAGCTCAGGCTCCATTTTCTGGATTTCAGAGCCAGAGCAGAGGACAGTTGCCTCTTTGTAGGTGCCCCTCTCCCATTCCTCTGCAGCCACCCCCACCCTCCCAGGCCATGTCGGTCCTACGGGTCCGTTCTCCTGGGAGACATTCAGAGCTACTGCGGCGGCCTTCCCTTCATACGTTAGATGTATGCATGAGCAGGTGTTTTGCCTGTCTCCTGCGCTGCAGGAGTCCTCTGGACATTTGAGCTCTCCATCATCCTCGTCTTCCTCCTCAGAGGGAGAGGAACCCCCTGCTCATATCTCCTCCAATGCAGATTTCACTGATTATCAGCGATTCCTTTCGAGGATGGTGAGGGATCTTCGTATCTCCTTTGTTAGGTGAGACAATACCAAATGGGAGACGCGTGAATTCCTCAATGAATTTAGTGCCCAGCATCTGGTGGTGCCATCCTGGCCTATTCTGTTCCAGGAGGCGTCTATCCATTCCTAGCAGTCTCCAGCTGCTCCTATTCCAGCCCCGGCATACTGCAGGAGATGGTATTATGTCCCATTTGAGTCCTTGGGTTCTCTCCCCAACCTGCCTTCCAGATTGGCTTTCCTAGAGACTCCTTCCAGGCGGCGCCGCCGCCTGGCGCACGACCGTCCCCCGGACTCAGATTCTCTACAGTTTGACCAGTGGAGGCGAAGAGTTTTCTCTTCTTCTTGTGCGATGCTCTGCATTGCATCTCATCAGGCGCACCCTGCTGCCTACAGCAGGCATTTATGGTCGATGCTATCTCAGCTTCTAGCATTAGTGCCTGATTCGGAGCAATCTAGACAGGCCATTGCCCTCTCTGCTATAGGCCTGGAGCTGGCAAGACACCAAGCAAGTGCATCTTACAATGCCAATGAGGTAGCTTCCAGGCTTGCAGGGACAGCGATCTGTATCAGATGGATGGCATGGCTTCGTCTATCTAGATTGTCACCCCAGGCCCAGCGTAGGGTGATTCGCTCCGCCTTCCAAGGGACCTGTTTGTTTTCCTCCAGGGCTAGGAGACTTCTACAGGGGCTCTCTCTGTCCCCTCATCTTCGGGGGACACCTCCTAGCTCTCCCCAACGTTAGGCTTTTCTTGGAATCAGCCATGGGTCTCTTTCTTCTGTTTCTCACCAGCAGAAGGCTGAGGGTCTTGTTCCCTCAGGGACACTGTTGTCTCTCTCTCCCCCCCCCCATGGGGTGGGGAGCTTGGTACTCACTCAAGCAGTAATGAATGGTGAAGAGTGACAAGGGAAAATATGAAAATTACGTACCTATCGTAATTCTTGATCTTCTCTTGTATCTTCACCATTCATTACTGACACCCGCCCTCCTTCTCCTCTAGAGCCTCCTTCTTGGGCATCTCCACCTCTTATTGTTCCCCCCCACTCCCTTTCCTGGCCTTCATGCCAAACAAAAAAAAAATATATATATATATATATATATTTCTTGTGTCCCTCTGGACAGACCTCCTTATTTTTCTCTTTGGTTGGAGGGGAACAAGTAACTTTTTCTGTCCTAGGGAACTCTTTCTGAGTACCCTTGTGGGATGACTTGGCCTTCTAGGCCGCACTTTCATTTCACAAATAGGAAACTTTCCCTTGCTTGGCTCAGTTTCCTTTAAGTCCCCTTGGAATGTCTCAATCATCCTGTGTCGGGTCTCCTAATTTAAGCTGTCCTGACACTATTTTACCTTGAGCTGGTGATCTTTGCCTTGCTTTCAGGGAGTCCGATTGAGTTCCAATCTTTCTATTTAGGGGTTGTCCTTTGTAGGACTTAAACCCTTACTCCCCCCCTACATATGTGTTAGCACTTAAAGTGCTAGTGGGTTTCTTCTCCCTCCCTGGTTGCTCGCTCCTTTTCAGAACAGATATCCTGCCTTGGCAGTCTCAGAGCTCTCAGCTGGGAGTTAAAGGATTGGGGATGGCGGGAGCTATAGAGAATCTGCCTTGTGCCCCTTCTGGACAAGTGGTTCAGTTAAGAATTTTTTCTCCTTTATAAAGTGGGCTTCTTGCTCCCTTGTTGTTGGTACCGAGCTTATATCTCCTTAACCAATCTCCCAACCGGCAGAGCTCTCACTCCTGCCACCCCTCCTTTTTCCTTTTCCCTCTCTTTCCTTCCTTCTCTCTCTCCTTTTCTGTTCCTCCTTGGAGCCGCACCGGGGTGAGGCCCTGCGTTCCCTTAGGGCAGGCTTCTTCTTCTTCTTCTTCTCTGTTCTTTTTCAGCTTATTTCTTTTTCAGTTTACATCTTTTCCTTTTCCTGTCCCTCAGCTTCCTTGCCTCCTTCCCGTTTTTCTTACCCTTTATTTCGCCTCTCCGGCTATCAGAACTGAGATGGAGGAGGAGTCTGCGACAGCTAACGGCCGCCCCGCGTGCATGACGCAATACATCACTCTCGAGGGCAGTGCCGTAGGTGCAGACTCCCAAAATAAACCAAAACTCCTGTTGCGGGTGCGCGCCCCCGGCACTAACCCAAGCAGTAATGAATGGTGAAGATACAAGAGAAGATCAAGAATTATGGTAGGTACGTAATTTTCATGTCTGATTTAAAATTCAAGATGATCAGGCATTCCCTTAACCAGTGAGGCAGAGAATTTCACAGGGTGGGTGCAGCGTAAGAGAAAGCGCATACCCCAGGTGTTTTTAACCGAACCCTGGGAATCTCTAGCAATCCCTCATAGGCGGATCGGAGTGAACGGGAGGGGCAGTAGGGAGTTAGGAGCTCTTGCAGATACCGGGTCCCTGCTTGTGTAGGGCTTTATAGGTCAACAAACCGACCTTAAAGGTGATCCGCCCCTGTACCAGCAGTCAGTGGAGTTGGAGCAACACAGGTGTAATATGACTAGTTCTTGACGTACCAGTCAAAAGCCTGGCCGCCGCGTTCTGCACTAGCTGCAAGCGGCAGATATCAACCCCCGGAAGCCCGAGGTAGAGGGCATTGCAGTAATCGAGGTGGGTGGTTATGAAGGCGTGGATCAGTGTTGGAAGGTCAGCCGGAGGAACCAGGTGTTTCACCAGGGTGATATTCCTTAGATGGTAAAAGGAAGATTTGACAACAGCAGATACCTGAGATTTCAGGGTCAAACTGCTGTCAAAAATAACACCCAGGTTACGCACCTGGTCTGAGATCATGAGCTGGACACCATCAAGCCATAAGCCCAAAGGGTGCCCAACCCCAAGACCCGCCTCCGGACGACCCGGGTCCACAACCAACACCTCAGTCTTATCCAGATTTAACCTCAGCCAGCTAGTGCTCATCCAATTCTTGATCTCAGCTAGACAGTTGTTAAGCACAGAGATCGCATCATCCTGTCCGGGAGTAAAGGAGATATACAGTTGGGTGTCATCTGCATAACAGTGAAAACCCAAACTGTATTGCCTAATGATTTCTCCCAATGGCAGCATATACACTGCAAGCAACATGGGCACCAATATGGATCCCTGCGGCACCCCACAGGACTGGGGAAGGGCATCAGAGGAATAAATTCCAGTGACAACCCTCTGTGACCTGCCCATGAGGAAGGATCAAAACCAGCTTAGGACTGTTGCAGACAGTCCACAGAGACACTGCAGGCACTCCAAAAGCACACCATGGTCTACAGTGTCAAATGCTGCCGAGAGATCAAGAAGGGCTAAGACAGTACGAGCCTTTCGATCTCTCGCAATTAGATCATTTAAAACCAGAACAAGGGTGGTCTTGGTGCCATGTCTCTTCCTAAACCCAGATTGGAGAGCATCATAGACATCGTGTGTTCTAAGGATGGTCATACAGCTGCAACGCAACCACCTTCTCAATAACCTTACTCACAAAGGGTAGGTTAGAGACAGATATGTAGTTGGCTGGACAGTCTGGATCCATGGAAGTTTTTCTTTTTAAGGAATGGTCGAATGACTCCCTTCTCCAAGGAACTCCAGACAATTTCAGCAAGGATCGGGCAGATAACGTCTACGCAACCTACCAATAGTGGCGTAGGGCCTGGATTCAAACTACAACTGGTTGGTCGCAGAGTCTGGACAATCCTCACAATGTCTGGGAATACCGGCCGGCTGAAGTCAGACCAGGCAAGATGGGTGCTCGCCACAGCCCACTCATCTCCGCAGTCCCTCATAGAAAGAGTTGGGCTGATACCCAACCTGATGCTGGAAATCTTATCTGCAAAGAATCGAGCAAGCTCATCACACTTTATTTGTGAAAAATCTCTTCCAGACTGAAGGCAGACTCGATTGCACAGTCTGTCCACAGTCCGGAGCAGCTGAGCTGGTTGATTCCGTGCAGCAGCAATATCCCCGGACAGGAATTCTGCCTTCTTACGGGTGATTGCTGATTGATAGCGATCGTAATGTTACGTCAATCTAAGCCTGTCAGCATCAAGGCTGGATTTCTGCCAGGCTCTCTCTAGCCTTCGACCCAGTGTTCTCAGCTCCTTCAGGAACCCATCAAACCAAGGGGTCCATGGGCGCAGAGTGAGTGGTCAAACAGGAACAGGAGCAACTAAGTCCAGGGCATCTCCCACTGCCTTACTATAGGCCAGTACTAGACCATCTGGACTCATACATTCACTCTGTGAACCCGATAGGTCCAGCACTGCCAGTAGACCTTCTGGGGTAACTCCCTTTAAAGGGCAGTACTGGACCATCTCCGTAGGAGCAGGCCTACTTGGGGGTGCCCCAAAACTGAACCTTATGGTGTGATGGTCAGACCAAAGACTGGTTCCACCCCCAGATCGGTGGCCTCCATCCCCAGGAGGAACACCAGATCCAGAGAGTGACCCCCTATATGGGTAGCAGGGGTAACCACCTGTGTAAGGCCCAGTGTAGTCATAAGCTGGAGGAGATTATTTCCAAATTGCAAGAGTTCATCGTCGACCCAGGCATTGAAGTCGCCCAGAATTAACCATCTGGGTGACTCCAAGGCCACGTCGACAGTGAAGTCCACAAACTCCTTCAGAAATTCTCCCCCATCACTGGGTGGACAGTAGATGAGTATCCTGAACCCTACACCTGCTCCCAGGATACACTTGAAGGATCGAGTGCACCCCACTGGCACATCCACAAGGCCCAGTTCCGTTTTAAACATAATGGCTACACACCCGCCCCTACGATCCACTCTCGGGCGGTGTATCACCGAGAACCCAGCTGGAACAGCAGATGCCAAAATAGGGCCTGCATCTTCATCCAGCCAGGTCTCAATGATGCATGCCAGATCCTATGTTCCAACAAGATCAGCTATAATAGCCGTCTTGTTCCTAATCGATCTGGCATTGCATAACACAGCCCAAATTGGATGAGTCAACAAGAAAGATCCCGAGACCTGCCCATTGTTTGTGGAGCCCTTGGATATGGGAACCAGGCAGGGAACACCCCTTCCCTGACCCCATTTGGCCACAGGGCGTCTCCTAGTCCCTACGACCTCTATCCGTTCACCCCTCTCCATTCTCCCACCATGCCCAGATCACATCCTTTTCAGTCGACTTCTAACTATCCCCAAGGCTCGACATCTCTGATACACCTCAGCTGATAATGGAGGACAGTCGAAAGGACGCAAGTCCCTGAGCATGGTGGGAGAATAACTCCTGACCATCTTAAACCCCCCCCAACACATTACAAATACAACAGTTATTAAAACTCTAAAATAAATAACTTCAGTCTCCAATACCACCCCTCACATGCAACACCACCAGGGATCCAAACAACCACGTCACTGACTATAATCAGCCACTCAAATCATCACTCCGTTCATGCACTGTCCCCCAACATAAACAGTGTAAGCCCCGAAAATTAGCACAAAACAATATTTAAATAATTCAGACTTAAATCCTATAATCAGGCCACCTTCCAAAAGACCTACCGAAACTCCCCAAATTAAAACCTTAATTCAGTTCCAATATAAGATAGTCCAGCAGTCCTCCACAGCAGATTAGACAGACGACTCCAAATGTTTAATGAATAGACTAGGGAAGCTCCCACCTCCTCTGGCCAACAATGCCAGACGTTCCCAATCCTAGGCTCTGCTCTCACCAAGAGTGAGAGAGGAGTAAACAGTAAGGAAAAAAGAGATTCAGACCAATAGAGTTTAATAATATCCCAAAATATTGTAAATATACAGGAGAATGACTGTAATATGTCAAACATGTTCAGCGTTTTGAAACAATCCTAAGTTGATCCAGTTGCAGAGACAAACCTCGATAGCCAAAAAGGGACAAGCCTTAAATCAAACTGCAATCCCCAAGAAGAGGTGGCATAGCTTGAAGACTCTTCAACACAGCAGCGGGCTGAGGTGTGCAAGCTAGATCCAAGGGGGGCCTCCCCCTCCAAATGTACCCACCCTCGGGGCCCCAGCACCCAGTCACCAGCGACCCATAGCTACAGTCCCTCGGGGGCAGGCCACAAGGCTTGCCCAACAGGAGACTTCAGAGAAAGCCCAACCAGCACCCCGGCTCCCCGACAGGCCATGGGGCAACTCCCGCTTGGTCACGTGGAGCACAGTTACTGGCTAGCCCTAGGCGCAGAGGGAGACCCCCCCACCCAGCACAGCCCCAGACCATGCCGCTGTTCCAGACTACAATATCCAGTAAACAGGCAATACACCTCTTGGGAGTCCTCAATGTTACTCACAATTTCACGGTTTCAGAGTTCCTCAAGCAGTTCAGGGACACAGTAAAACCGCATCACTTGCCCGTAATAGTCCCAACCAGTCCAAAACGATTCTAACCACAGGCCCCAGCAAGGTATCTTCAGCGAGGTGTCTCCAGCAATCCGCTAGAGGCCATAAACAGCAGCAGACCTGAACAACTGGCAAATTTTGGGATCCAGACACAAACTCCTGAAAAGAATATCCCTCAGGTTGCCCTTGAGTAATCCACAAGTCCAGAAACGTAAAGCTCTAAATGCCGAGCATTCTGTTAAAACAAAAACAAAAATAACACGAACAGGGAGACAAATAAAACCAGGAGGAAAACAAACTAACAAATTAAAATAACAAACTAACCAAAATTACAAACAAAGGACTCCTGATAGCTGTCTCAGCATAGCCGCCATCTTTTTTAAGTCTCTATACAAGCATTCCACATGATGATGGCATAAAAGCACTTGATTTTTTTTTTATCAAAAAGACAATAAAACAAACCAAATAAAGAATTTTTATTACAACTCACTAAGATAGTGCTTGAAAATAATTCTTTTACATTTAAAAATTAAACCTATTTGCAAAAAGTAGGTACAGCAATGGGTGCCACTCTGGCCCCCACTTATGCCAACCTTTTATATGGCACATTTTGAAAAAGATATTGAGTCAGAAAATAACAGATTTAAGTCAAAATTAATACTTTATAAGAGGTTTATTGATGACATTCTAATACTTTGGAATGGAACACTACAACAAGCGCTAGACTAGTGAGAGGAATAGTGGCAATAAGGAGAGAGATTAAACAAATCTAACAGATCTAACTAGTAGATTTAAATCAAGAGGATATACAGATACTATCTTAAAAACATCTAAAGAAAAATGTGATTCAAGAGAAAGATAAACTTTTAAAGACCTCTACAGAGAATGTATCTAAAATAACTATGTCCACACACTATTCAGAAAGTTTTGGGAGGATTAAACATGTGATTTTATCTAATTGGAATATTCTACAAACAAATTGAAACAGGACAACTAATTTTTCAATGCAAACCTTGGGTGACAGCTAAAAAAAAAACTACTACAATAAGAAATAAGACAACAAGAACCCAACATTGGACATCAGAAGAAACCAGCAAAACATGGCTCAAAAGTAACATCACAGGCTTCTTCCAATGTGGAAACTCTGTCCACTGCAATAGTGGACAAAAAACCAAAAGGAATAAAAAGCATATGGAATGACAAAGAATATACGAGAAGGGATTTCATAACCTGTAGAACAGAATATGTTGTCTATTGTATTATCTGTCCCTGTACTGTACTGGTGAGACAAGACCTTTAAAGCAACGTATAACAGAACACAAAAGTAACATAAGAAGAGGTGATCACCTTTAGCAAGATATTTTATTGAACTTCATCATCCTATATCGAGTCTTAAGATTTTTTGGAATAGAAAGAATACCAGCAAACCCACGTGGGGGAAACAGGGAATCAACTTTGCTACGAAGAGAAGCCTGGTAGATTTACACTTTAAAGACACATATCTAGATATGAACTCAATGAAAACTTAATTTGGACAACTTTCGATTAATATATCAGAATATACCTTTTTCCAGTCAAAAATGTCACTGATTTAGAACCCTTGAAATAGATCCCTAGATATTCATCGCTGTGGTAGAATTTGTTTTTTCTCTCTTTTGGTCCACTATCCATCTTCACCCTAATTATAACTACTGTTCTTCTGTTTCATCCGTTTACTTACATTTTGGATTCATTCACTTACAATATAAACAAGACCTGATGCATCCTTTTTTGAAGCGTGTACATTTATGTCCTACTCCCACCAGTTCCCATAACATAGACTTTCTTTTTGACTATATCATATTAATCCATAGTGTCTCACTCCTCTGCTGATTGTTTAAAAAAATCTGAAAAGATGAAGATAAAATAAAAAGGAACCTTGGGAGACTAACAAGTTGAAGTGAAAACAAGGCTACTGGAAGAATCAAACGTGTAGTGTACTACACAAATGAACAGATAACTGGATTAAAAAGAGTATTTTGCTCCAGTTTGTGCATGATTCACTCCTCGTTTCGCATTTTAAAAATTTATTTTCCACTCTGCACATTTACAGTATATTGGTACACATGCACAAAATCTACACAAATGTTCTTAAAACAGAGATGTTCTTATCAGAGGGTTTTATTGAAAATAATAAAAATACATATAAAATCTTTGGCTAACATAAACTAGGCCCCACTCTAGATTGTAGAGGACCTATTCTTAACTGGAGAAGTGTTTGTTCTTTAGTGGAACAACCACTGGTGTATTCTGACCTCATTTTATTTATTTTTTTGAAATTTGATGTATTGTTATGCAGTCTATTCTAACACATTGGTAAAATCAACTGAATTTTAAAAATGTTTTAAACCATTTTATATTTTTATATGTCTAGAGATGGGAATGGTAGTAATGTGATATAGCAGTACATCATGGTAGCTGAAGTTCCTAGCCCTGACTGTTCCAAAGTTAGCCAAATTTAAAGAAGTGATCTCCCAAAAGGTTTAACTTTGGAACCGATAGGACTAGAAGCTTATTTGTGCTTTTAAAATAAAAGCTTGGAGTTAGATCAGTCATTAAAATGCGTTTTTCATGTCTCAATCTTGTCTATTCATGCTGATGCGATGTGTTGATAAACTGGATTTAAACAATTTATATCCCTTCTTAATTTTCTGTTTCCTTTCTTTATCCTTTTTTCATATTCATTTTCGAATAATTGGATCTACAATCTGTTTGACACTTCTACTTTACAGTTTTAAATCATAGGATTTTCCCAGTTGAGTTTATGCCAAGGATCCCCTGATACTTTAAATGAAAACACTTATTGAACAGGTGGGATTGATTAAGCATAAAAAGTCATATTTAATACATTTGAACAGCAAAGTAAACACGTGTATATAGTTCAACTATATATTTTTCATAGTTTTTGTTATAAATACTAATAAGTCTTAAGTATGCTAGGATATTGCTGTACGACTATGTTTTGTAATTTTTTTCTACAGTTCCTTTAGTGTATTCTTTTATATTTATTTTCACACGTTAAACTGGCATTTTAATTCTGCGTTCTCATAGTGCCCCCCTCCCTCTGGAACCAGCTACCATCCTCCACCCATCTCTTCTCCTTCCTTCTCTCCATGAGATGCCAGCTTGAACTCTTCCCCCCGCTCCTTCCAACACTCTTCCTGAACCTTTCCTTACCTAGCTTTTGACCACCTGTAACCTCCCCCTCTGCATAAATCTCATAGTTCCAACAACCTCATTGAAGTTTATCAACCTGTTTTGACTCCTACTTTCAGCACCAGCTCAACCTCCCTTTACTCTGGCACTGTGCACTTTGAGTTTTCCCAGTTTGCACAGATGACTTGCCACATGCAGTGTTTTGCCATTCTGTCTGAACTGCACTTAACTTATGCTCTATGGGCCCGATTCTAGAAGGTGGCGCAAGTTGCCACCAGCGCAACTTCGCCACCGCCCCTCATTTTTATTAACCTAGCCCTATTCTAATAGGGCAAGGTCATCGCTGATTAAGTCCTGCGACTTGTGGCCTGTGGCCAGGTACGCCGAGCTGTGGGCGTACCTGGTGAGCATGTCGCAAATCGCAACAGCAGGGCAGCATGGTCTCCCCTCCCCACCCATGCCCCGACCCCGTAGTCGCCAGCTGCAAATGTGGCGGATAGGTAGCCCTGGTAGTCTGGCGGCCTCCCCACGCGAACTGTACATAAATAGAAACAGGAATCCACATTGCTCTGGTAATCTAGTGGCCCCCGCCGAACTATAGATAAATAAAAACACGGATCCACGTTGCCCTGGTAGTCTAGTGGCCCCAACTGTACATAAATAAGGAATAGAATCCCGTTTCCTGGTAGTCTAGTGGCTCCTCACCCAGTCGTGCCAGCCCACCCAGCACCCCCGTCCCCAGCCAGCGACTGGCACAGTCCACCTCACTCCCTCCTGCCAGCCACCGACTGGGTGAGTATTAGCGCTACTGCACAGGCGCGCTCAGAAATTATTTCTGGTTCATCTGTGCAGTAGGCTGTACTACACTCGAGCCGATAACGTAGTGTGAGATGGACTGTGATCGGTGCTGGCTGAGGGCAATGAGAGTGCTGGGTAGGCTGTCTGGCACTAGCTAATGAGGCCACTAATTCCAGAAACAAGTTTCTTTCGGTATTCATGTACATTTCGGTGGGGGCCACTAACCTACTAGGAAATGGGAATCTATTCCTTATTTATGTACAGTTGGAGAACACTAGACTACCAGGACAATGTGGATCCGTGTTTCTATTTATGTACAGTTGGGGGCACTAGACTACCAGGGCTAGATTTATTTTATTTTATTTATTATATTACACTCTAGTTATTGCCGCATATGCTGTGGACGACTCATGGTTTGGGGCACGTAGTGGAGGGATGGCAGCGCCATGCCCTGCAGGGCTTCTGCCAACAGTTGTTTCAGGGGGCTGGGGTATGGGTAGCCTGTGAGGCCCTGCTGGGGTGTGCTAGGCATGGGGGGGGAGGGAAACTGTGCACTGTCTGCTGGACAGCCGACTGGTCTACAGGACCACCGGGGCGTAACTTACATTGCCGGATCTCCTCTGGGGGTTCTTGTAGAATCCCAATGTGGGCACTTTATGGCTGCCCTTCTAGAATGGGGTGCAACTGCTGCCGTAAACCCCCTAGCGCAATGTCGCAGGGGGTTTATGCAGTGTAACTGCTGTTTGACGCAAGCGGCCTGCGCCATGTCGCAGGCCACTATGTAGAATCATGCATGTCGCAACTGCTGGCGTAAATTGCTACATGCGCCATTCTGCTTGGTGCAACTGCAGTTATGCCAAGCGTAACCCTTCTAGAATCGGGCCCTTTATGTTTTTACTCGTAACCACAACACCTGACTGGCTGCATTTTGTTTGTAATTGTGTTTCTCCTCTTCCCCTTCCCCTAGGTCACACCTGGAAATGAGCCTCAGTGTGCCTCTCCCGGTTACCAGTTGTAAATAAATACATAAATAAATCATTAATTTCAATAAAATGTTAACTTATGGAAACTAATTTTGTCAATCCATTTAACATTTTTATATAAGACCGTTCATGAAAGATTTATCAATGTAGCGGACTCCTAGCTTTCATTTAAATCAGTTAAGTCCCTATCTCTATTGGCTCCAAAGTTAGCCCATTTTAAAGGGAACTAGCACGAAGAACCCCACTCTGAAGTGTGGGTCTAGTTTTAATTTGCAGTTTGTGTACAAAAGCATTTTTTTTACTCACTGTTTAATGCTGTATATTTGATTGTATCAGACTGGTTCTGCCGACTGCCAGGCTGATATTTACCGTAACCAGAAATCCCATAATCCCCTGCAGCTAATGTCAAAGATTGGCTGCAGCAGTAGGAGATTAAATAGCATGCAGTGTGTGCAACAGCTTTTATAAGCTGTGATGTTTTGTTTCTGGTCCTACTGTCCTCCCGGGCTAAGTACAGTCACAGAGGACTGTACTTAGCCTCGGGAGAACAACGGGACTGGCAGACAGCTGATCTGAGCTTATATATTGAATAAATAATGGGTAAGGATGATATACAAGATTTTTACCGATCAAGGGTCTATAAGGCCCATGAGCCCAAAGGGTGAGTGGCTTTATTGCCCTAATTAGCTCCAAGATGGGTATACTTAGTGTTCCACCCTTACCCATTGTTTGTTTGTTAAATATAATACATCAGGATGGTTAATGTTATGGATATCACATTTGCGATCACATTATGGCACCTGGAGGTCTCTTACAGCAAGGCAGGAATGGTGTGCAGTGAGTGTAGGTAGGAATTTGGGAGATTTCTGAGTTTGGGGGGATTTTGGGTATCTTTTTTTCTAGGTCCTTTTGCAGCTTGTTAAATGGTTTGGTTTGCTTCGTAATGATATGTTAATTGTGTTAACTGGTATTGTTCCTTAGGGTTTAATTTAGTGTAGGTACATATTTTGATTGTTGGATTGGTGCAGGTAAATAGCTTTAATTAGCGTAAGTATGTAGCTGCAGTTAATAATTAGTGCAGGTATATACTTTTAATTGCTCGATTAGTCACAGGTAAACAGAGGAATTAATTATGGCCTTTTTCTATCGGGAAAATTTCCCATCCATATATTAGAAAAGCTGTAACATGTACTGCAGGTATTGAATCTCCTACTGCTGCAGCCAAGCTCTGCCATCAGTTGCAAGGGATTCTGGGATTTCTGTTTACAGTAAATATCAACTTGGGAGTCCGCACAATCAGCCTGATGCAATCTACTGTACTGCAGTAAAAAGCAAATGTTTTCCTTCCATACAAAGTGATTATTTATTTTATTTATTTAGAAATTTGGAAAATAACCTTTGAGCCGAGGCGCATTTACAAAGGTTTCACATCATATAACAGTAACAAACATAAAACAGTACAGTTACAGAGTACTACACAGTTAAATCAGAGAACACATCTTTTAAAACATTGTTCCAGCATTTGAAACACCAGCAGGTATCTGTTAGGCCTAAAGTTATGTGAGGTGCAGAGAGAGACCCCCCTAGGAGTGGCCCGATTCTAAGCAGAGAATCGAGGAGAGTCATCCCACAGGGGAGGGGGAGGAAGTGGAGGGGGGGTAGAAAGGAGCCTACATGCAAGACTTTGTCGACAGCACTCAGGGTGGGGGAGCCATGGAGGGCAGGACGTGAAGAATAGGGAGACAGATGGGCCACAGGGGGAGGAAGAAGCAGGAGAGGGGCAGGTGGGAGTTTGAGGGAGAGTGAAGAAAGGAGGTGGGATTGCCAAGGAGAGGAGACTGAGTTGGGTGGGAACTTGAGGAATAGCCCTGGGCCCTGCTTGTGGGAGCAGCTCGTTGAGTCAAGCCATGGGCTTCCAGTGGCTGGTGTGTCAGGCATTCAGAAAACAGGCACAAATAGTGCTGGAGGTAAGGTAGTGCTTGAGTTCGAATTTGAAGTGGGAGAGACTTGTTGTGTTGTGAGTGACCTCAGATATCTCGTTTTACCATGGGGGCTGTGTAGGAGAAGGCACGTGGACAAAGTGTGGTTCATTGAAATGGCACCAATAGTGCCCTCTGCTTCCTACCTCTGGTGCCATATCTGGAGCCTGATTGAGAAAAGATGGCAGATACAGTCAGGAGTGCCTTGCCCAGCAGTGCTTTCTTGCCAAGGAGGCATGTTTGGAATTTGATCCTGCCCCCTGGAGACAACCAGTTTTGTCTTCTCATAGAGGAGCAGGTATGGGTGAGGCGATCAGCATCTAGGGTAAGTCTACAGGCCTTGTTGAGTGCGGTATGTACCCTTTTTAGCACAGTTTCTGTAGTTGCACCATAGACTACCAGGTCATAGTCAGTGGTTGATAAGATGGAGCTAGTGACAGAGAGGCAGAGGGCTGCTGGAGTGCATTTCCTGTGCCTGTATAGCAGTTCCAGCTTAAAGTTTACTGCCTTAATCACCGAGTCAACATGTTGAGCAAAGGATAGGTTTTAGTCAAGGGTGACCCCCAAGTACTTAAAGGAGTGCACTTGTTCCAGGGTTGCTTGGACATTGTTGGAGATGGAGCTGGAGAGGGTGAGGGACCTTTTCTTGAGCTGCGGGCTGTATAGGAGCTTGGTCTTAGTCTTTTTGTAATTGAGCAGGAGCTTGTGTTTGCAAAACCATTTCTCTAATTTGTTGAAGGAGTGCTGTAGTGCAGTTTGGAGAGAATCGATTTGTGTATTGCTGTTGAGAATGACCGCATCATCTTCGTATAGGATAATTTTGGAGTCACAGGCTTTGGGGAGATCATTTAAAAAAAAGGCTGAAGAGAAGGGGTCCCAGGGTTGACCCCTGGTGTACACCCAGCGAGACTTCTCTTGATTTTGACACGTTTTGGCTGATTTTGACATGCTGGGTTCTAAGAGACAAGTAGTCCTGGAACCAGCGTACTGTGTTAGTAGCCACCGCCAGGTTCCACAGCTGAGACAATAGGAGGGTGTGGTTCATGGTGTCGAATGCTTTTGTTAAATCAATAAACACTGACCCAACCAGCTTGCGTTCATCCATAGCTCGATCTACAAAGTTGATGATTCCACCAGAGCAGTGGCAGTACTGTGATTCTGCCTGAATCCGTGCTGGTTGGGGCATTGCAGTTGATATTTACTGAGGTACTCGGTGAGCTGATCGGCTACAATCCTTTCCAGAGCCTTGGATAGTGGGGAGAGGGTTGTCAGTTTGTAATTGGAAATGCAGGACCTGCCACCGCTCTTGTGGACAGATGTCTCTAGTGCTCGTTTCCATACTGTTGGGAATTTAGCCAGGGTCAGTGATTTGTTGAATAGTTTGGTAATGGGCACGCTGAGTATGTCCAGAGTGAGGGATAGTAGCTTCATGTCTACTCCATCACTGCCCATTCCTTTTTTTTTTCCCTCCCCCGAGCACTTTCCTTACATAATTCGCAGCCTCCTTAACTGTCACTTTCTTGAAATAAAAGTCTGGGTGGATGTTAACAGCTGACTTGTTGCAGGGGGTATCTTCAGTGGGGTGTAGATAGTCAAGGGGGAGGACTGAGTTCAGGTCTGTGAAGGCGGAGTTGAAGGAATCCGTAATTAGGAGTGGTCTGTTGTGGGAGAGCTGTTTATTTTGAGCAGTTGAAGATGTTTCTTTTCATCCTTCCCGAGGAGATTTTTGATGTTTTCCCAGAACCTCTTACCATCTCCCCAGCTGCTGTTCAGCTGTTCCTTGTGGAAGTTAGCTTTTGCCTGTCTGATTAGATTCGTGCAGCGGTTTCTGGCAGCCCTGTATCACTGGAAGGCATGCCTGTCTCCAGTGGACCTGGCTTTTGACCAGACATCCCTTTCCTTCATTTTGGTCAGGAGTTCACCAGTGATCCAGCCATTGTTTGAACCCATGTGCTTTCCTTTTTTTTTTTTGTTTTTTTTTTTGTTTGTTTTAACGGGGCATAGAGATCACAGATGCTGTTGAATCCATCAACAAAGTACTTTAGGGCCGTGTCGAGGTCTGTTGTCACATTGATGGGGGACCAATCAAATAGAGAGAGGGCTGTTTTAAGCAACCCAAGCTGACCTTTCTTCAGGACCCTGCACTCAGTTGTGATTGTGGGGGGAGGTTTTTTTTTTTGAATTTGTCCACTTGAAGGTGATCAGGGAGTGGTTGCTCAAGGTATCTGGCAGCACTGTGACCTCAGAAATCTGAGAGGGGGAGTTTGAGAGGAGCCAATACAGGAGAGTACTCCTGCCTGACTTGTTCCGGCTCGTGGGTTCAGTGACTAATTGTAATGGGTAGTTGCTAACCATGATGTCCCTCTGGGGGGGGGTCACATCGGTACAGTCCCAGTTTGTGTTAAAATAACCTTTTATTATGTGCTCACAGTCCTTTGAGAGAGTGGCCACAGCGTCCAGGACCTTCTGCAAACCATCTCTGGCTTTTTTAGAGGGTAGATAGACTGATGCTGTGATCAGGGATTTGCCATGCAGACCAACCAGAGCTTTCACTCTAGGAGTTCATGGTCATCAGCCTTCCTGACAATGGGGAGGACAGAACAGTGGAGGGAGTCCCTGGTGTAGATGAGACAGCCACCTCCTTTCTTGCCCCTCCTGTCACTCTTAAAGGCTTATTATCCTTCTAGTGCAGTTTCATTACTTTTGATAATTGGGAACAGCCCCATAGTTGGGTATTGGACTTTCAGTGCTGACTGTTCACCTTTAAAGAAATTATCTTTCAAAAGATCTAACTATTGAACTGTTAGGGCTAGAAACTTAATTTATTTAAATGAAAACGTGGAGTAAGGTTAATAAGACTGCTTTATCGATAAAGTTCTCGTGTGTCAAAGAAGAAATACAAAATCACACATGCCTCCACAATGCAAAGCATCATGGGCTGCATATGCTAATCACCACAGAATATTATAATGGCTCAACATTAAACAGAAATACATGGTGTCGAAAGGCTTCTCACACAGTTTGCAAAGGGTGCCAACAGAATTATGAACCCACTTTTTGCATGCATTATTAGTTAAATTTTTTTTTTTTTTTTGTGTGTGACATAGGCAAAAAAATGTCAAACACATTGTATCTAACCCTGGCACTGTCTATCCAATGGCTACTACCCCTGCCTGGGTGGCCACAAACCAGGTTGAGGGGCCTGGGTTCCCATTACTGATTTTTTAAAACTGGTTCTTTCCTTAAGATCACATTATTGTGCAGTGTCTCCACCCGGAGTATACATTTAAGTGGGCTAGAATGATACCTGGTACAACCCCCGGGATGTTGTGCCCACCCACATTACCATGTAGTCACCCCACACATGACCCAATAACCAAAACCCCACATTTTAACATTTAAGGAATTAAAGGCTCACTTCTAATAATATGCTCAAGCAGGGCCCCAGATAAGATTTCTTGGTATGAGTACTGTACTCCTCATTTTGAAAGTTAGGTGAGTAAAACCAAATTCAGATGCGTACAAATGTCCAGACATAGTGGAGTGAGGAGTACATTTTAAAAACAATGTAATTTTTTTCCTAGATAAGAATTGATCAAGTGCCAACAGTGCTCCAGATCATGTTAGCAGGTAGGAGTAATTTACTCACCAGTTTTAAAACCTAGTGAGTAAAACAAAATTGGGATGCATACAAGTGTTGTAAATCTGAAAAAAAAAAAAAAACCTTCTTTTGAATCACGAGTTAAGTTATGAAGCATTGCATTATTCTTTGGAGTTTAGAGTATTTACAAATGTTGGGTGAGTACTGGTAGTCGTTAAAAACTATTTCTGAAGAGTGCTTCCTAAAAAGAGGTGAGTAAAACAGGTCGGTGCTCCCCTTATCTGGAGCCCTTTCAAGACGTAATATTTATCTAACTATTTGCTTACAAGGGGTAAGGGTTAGGACGGGTGAACTGAAAGCAGACATTAAATATTTACATTAATTGGCACTGGTTTAGATTAGTATTGCAATTATCAGAAAAATCATTTTGCATTTTAAACTTGGACATTTATCACATTGGCCACTTACCAACCTTCTGATGGTTTCAGCTGTTACCTGGGCTATCTAACTAGCTACACTAGAATAAATCGGTTGACACATTGCCCTCACTGGTACCAGTTCCAGACCTTTACAGAACCCCACAATTCTGTACTATACCCTGGATACCCAGTACTGAGTCTTTAGGTACAGGCCTGATAAAGTTGCAGCCGAGTTGGCTAGCGTTGGGACCTTTTAGAAGAAAAGCAGATTAAAAGTAACGTAGCGACAGAATTTAATCATTCTGGCTGATCTGGCAAACAAACTTTAAACCTTAACACTCTGGCTTGATGTTGTAGGTAAGACCTTGAATTCACTATTTACAGTTCTCATAGTGTCGCAGAGGAGGCTGTGCCTACTTACGGATTTCAGTCAGCATTGGTGTGGAGAAGCTTAGCTGAGGTGCAGGCAGGGGCTTTGGCTGACCCCCTTTTCACCAGGCTCTAGCAACTTGCAGGCTGGAACTCTCAGCTTTAGATGGTTACCCCTTCTCTGTAGGCTTGCAGTCACATCAGGTACAGACCAGGCCGGGACCAGGGCCAGCATGCTTGAGATCCCCACGTCTAGGCTGTGCCCCTCAGGGGGAAGCACATATGGTGGTGCATAGTTACACTACCAGGCTGACTCCCTGTCTCCCATGTCTCTTACATTCAGCACATTTCATATACAGCACTTTCCAGTTGCTTTAAGTGGTTCCATTTCCTTTTACTATGTGGCCGTGTGGCAGGCGTCCTTTCAGCTTTTGAGACACAGTCTCACACAGATGGGTGCTCTTTCCCTAAGGCTAGGGCAGACCCAGACTTGCACAGTTCATAGCAAGACAAATTTTCTTTTCTTGCTCAGATCTCAGACGGAGCTTGAAGCACGGCTCCCCACCATTTTTAAATTTCACTTGTTAGCAAACTGATTCACTGCAACACTCTCATAAGTTCTTTTAGGCTTCTCTCCAGCCAGATCACAGATGTCCAGTCCCACTTGGCCACGCTGGCAGTTGTAGCCCAAGGACATTCTGACACAACAGCAAAATCTCCATTGGCTGTGCTGCCGTTTGCAGCTCCAAAATTGAACATTTGCTGTCCTCACAGGCGCTGTCAGGAAAAGCTCCTTGTGCATAGGGTACCCCCTCCTAGTCCTGTAGGCGCTTTCAAACAGTCACATTTCAGGCACTCTGACACTGGACTTTTCTGTGGTCACTTGCAACAGGTGTCCACCCAGTTTAGTGTAGACAGATTTTGTGCACCTCTTGGCTCTCTGGGCTTCTCGGCCCCAAGCAGGTCTCCAAATGACTTGAACTTGTAAGCAGAAATTTACTCACACAGAACTTTTTCAGATGGCTTTTCATTCTCTGAGGGTTCAGACTTCATCAGCACTTTCACTGCTGAGGGAGAACTTAACATACAGCTGTCCCACAGCTGAAGATAGTTCAGCTTTCTCCCACATTTTCTCTAAAATGTGGAAAGGCAGATGCTAGCCCTGGGGGACAATGTCTGGTAACCCCCAGACCAGCGACTCTAACTTCTGGCAGCCACTTTCTCTCAGAAGTGGACAGTGCCCCCCTCCACTGCAGAAGGGCTCCCGCTGAATACACTAGGCCCACTCTTTTAGCTAGGGGTCTGATCCCCCCTCCCTATGGAGTGGCTCGCACCAAACTGAACTCAGCCTGCAAATTCTCTGGGTTTTGGGAGCTGTCTGAGGCTCCTGATTAACTGAATCCCATTGTCTGTCTTGAAGATTAATATTCATTAGGCCTCCTTGACACTGGATAGGCTCCCTGTTTAGGCACCTAAATTAGGCCCCTGCTTTTTCCCACAAGTCTTTTGGCAAAGTCCCAGGAGGTTCCACAGTAAATCCTGGCTTTCCAGTTGGTTGCTGTGCTGCAAATATGGCTGCACTTAATACAGTCTCCTTGCAGTCCACACGTTGTCCCAACAATATCGTTCTGGAGCAGCCAGTTGAAGCATTTCATTTTAATCATAGCCCTGCAGTTCAATAGCCCTTTCAGTGCTCTGATGAATGCTGCCAATATTAAACATTTAACTGCAGCTCCTCACCTGTCGCTGCTTCAGAAACATGCAATTCCCAGGCAGCAGACAGGCACCTTTATTAATATTCATCAGGTTTTCTTTTAATATTCATGAGCCCACTCCAGCGCTTCTCAGTGCTCTTTATTTAAAAATGTGAGGTGGGCTGTCTTGGTCCTTGCCCAGGTCACCGGTCCCCACTATTCCTTTTCCAGGGGCCAGGACCACCGAGACATCATCCATTTGACCGCAGTTGCGGTCAGGACATGGGGCACGCCTCCATGCATATGCGAGCTGCCGGCTGACAATGAAATGTGAAGGGAAGAAGACGGCAGCTCTGCAACCGCTCCACAAGCCCTTAGTGGGCAAAAGAAATGAAAGGGCTGTCTGGCTTAGGGGCACAGAAGAACTCTGGCCATAGTGGTGGTGCCACGTGGGGGAAGCTCTGGGGACACCAAGACGTAATGGGAGGCAGCAGGAGCAAACAGGAGAATGGAGTATTTAAGGCAAGCCCCCCATGGGGGGGTGTGTTACACATCAATACTACTTTTTTGTATCGATATATGAAATCGCATGCATTTTTAAAATGCATTTTTTTAATAAAACCACTGTTTCTATAAACTGTTAACCCTTAATCTAAAACCCTTTATGGTATGGCAAATATTTCACTCCTTTCCACCCCCCGCCATCTTTATTCTTTCTTGCTTTCACAGGCTTTGCTTGTGAAAGCATTGCAAGATAACAGAATATCTTTCTATTGTGCTTGTTACCCCTTGTTGTACTGTTACTGATCTCCCCCACCACCTTCCCCTCCAGGATGCATTTGGAAATGGGCTGTTACCAAACCAGCTCAGTACAGGGCTGTTTACACTGCCACCTTTGCACTGGATCAGCCAGAGTGTTTAGGTTGTTCCAGTGCAAAAGAAACTGTGCGGACAGTTAACCCAATTTCAGTAAGTTGTTCACTGAGCCACTTTTGGAGCCGCTGTAATGTCAGGACCGTGGGTCGGAGGGAGTGATGTAAGCAACCATGTGAACAGCCTGCACCACTCGCTCTGATGTAGCTCCACTGCCTCCCAGCATCCTCCTCTAAGGAGTGTTGACACCCCTACACACACACACACACACACACACACACACACACACACTCTCTCTATCTCTGTCTCGCACGGCCGCTCTCCAGCACGTCTTGCAACAGCATTGAGAGGGGCCATGCAAATGCAGAAAGAAATGGCCTCTGGAGCTCAGGGCAGTCCTAGCACAGACTGCAGTAGGACCGAAAGTGACAGTGTAAAGGCAGCTTGTCTTTTTCTTGGTAAAAGTTTTGACATGCCTTTTTTTTTTTTTTTTCCCAGTTAGTACTTTTTACCTTGTGGATCTCGGTCTGCCTCTTCACGTCCCGGCATCCGCCCATCTCCTGCCGCTGTCCGGCTCTGTCCTGGCCCCATTGAAGCCCCCACCACCATCTACCCCCGCGGCTTGCCCCCCATGGTGGGGCAGCAGGGAGTGCCCTCCTTACTCCCCACCGACACAGGATCCAGTATCTGGGCAGTGGTGCCCCCAAGGCCAGCCAGCTTCTCAGATGGCCATCAAGCCGCCGCAACAGAGCGCCACACTTTCCCTTTTCTCCGACGTGGGCTGGGGCGTGCAGTGATGCCAATGGAAGGGGGTGCGCGCGCGCTTCTTCCCGGCATCCTGCCCCAAGCTCACACCTGTCTTAAAGTGCCAGTGCACTGCCCTCTGGTCTCCACCAGAGGTCACTGGAGCGCCGACGACTGGGAACCCCCCCCTCCCCTGGAGAGGGAGAGCAGTCTATGGATGCTCAATCCCCCCCGAACCCGGGTTGCCAGCGGGAGCGAGGTGTGGCATCCAGCTCTTCAACCGTCGGCGCCACTGGGACGGCAAGTTTTGACATACCTAAATAAATAAGAGACTTTGATGTTACATTCAGCATATTGTTGTAATTTGCATTCAGTGCCACAGCCAAGAACATTTTATTTTCAAAATTTTGTCCCCGAATTATTCTTATAATCAGAATTTTAAATTGTTTTTATAATTAACATTTTCTTTTATCTGAGAACACTGGTGTAAAATCAAAAAGAACTGGTACTTTGGGGGGGGGGGTGGAATGTTCTTACAGGCCAGAGATGTTCGTTTTTTATTTTTTTTTTTTATTTTAACTGGGTAAGGACACTGGAACAATTCCTTTTTCAGGTCTGACCCGACATAAAAACATATACACACATGTACAGAATTGAACATTTGACACACTATACAAAACATGTACAGGCATCCAATTGCTGTAAATAGCTTTTCAAGCTGACTTTAAAACTATGTAAGGAGGAAGCAGATCTTACACTAACTGGTAACGTTCCAGAATTGGGGAGCAGCAGATTAAAAAAAAAAAAAGCGAGATCCAGCTTTAGATTTACAGTTTGTGGTATGGTCTGCAAAAGAGTCCCTTTAAAAGATCTCAAGTTTAACGAAGTATCACAAATTGAAACCAAATGACTTAACTGAGATAAACTTTCAGAAAAAAGGGATTTATAAATTAAGCAACCAAAAAGTATGCAGATCTAGCCTTGGGGGACAACCAACCAAGTTGTGAGTACAACAGGCAGTGATGTGTTTGTAAAGGAAGATCCAAAACAAATCGACAGATGTTATACACGATGGATAAGGCCTTATATTCTTTCACAGTTAATTTGAAATACAGACCAGTCACATAATCTAAATGAGGTAGCAAAATCCATGTAAAATCAGAAATGTTTTAAGTGGACTCCATGGTACTACAAAGAAACATAGAAAACTGATGGCAGAAGAAGGCCTCGTGGTCCAGCCAGTCTGCCCTCCTGTCTGCCTAGCTCTGTCCAGTTTATTCAGTCTGCCCTGCTGTCTGCCTAGGTCTGTTCAGTTTATCCAGTCTGCACTGCTATGTACTTGGGTCTCTTCAGTTTATCCAGTCTGCATTACTGTCCACACAGGTCTTTCCAGTTTATCCAGTCTACCCTGCTGTCTGCCTAGGTCTGTCCAGTTTATATAGTCTGCGCTGCTATCTACCTCAGTCTGTCCAGTTTATCCAGTCTGCACTGCTGTCTGCGAAGGTCTATCCAGTTTGAGTCTGCCCTGCTGTCTACCTTGGTCTGTCCAGTTTATACAATCTGTGCTGCTATCTACCTCGGTCTGTCCACTTTATTCAGTCTGCCATGCTATCTGGAACTATCCAGTTTATTCAGTCTGCCCTGCTGTCTGCCTGGGACTGTCCTGTCTATCCAGTCTTTCCTGCCATCTGTCTAGGGCTATCCAGTTTATCCAGTCTGTCCTGCCGTCTGCCTAGGGCTGTTCGGTTTATCCAGTCTGCCCTGCCGTCTGCCTAGGGCTGTCTGGTTTATCCAATCTGCCCTACCGTCTGCCTAGGGCTGTCCAATTTATCCAGTATGCCCTGCCGTCTGCATCGGTCTGCACTGTTTGTCCCTTCTACCCAGTTGTCTACCTTGTGTGCCTACTCATATGTGCATTTCAGCTTCAGTTTGCTTTGCTTTCTGTCAGTGCATTTGATTTTAAGAATCTTTGGTTGGGGACTTCTGGTGACGTCAGCGTACTGATAGCTGCCTAGCTCTATGGCTCCCACCCTGACGCAACAAAAATCTAAAGCCATCAAGGACAAAACCGATGCCTTCCCCCAGCCAAAGCCACCAGAATGAAGGCTGGCAGACCCCTGCACACTCCCGTGCAGAAACTTACAGACTTACTACAAGCAGAACAGGAGGATGCTGTGGAGGGCCGAGCAGAAGTGGACGGCCCCCAACTATCGGAGCAGCATGGTGCGGGCCTACCGGTGGAACTCATTAAAACAATAATGCAAATGGCGCAAACTGTCCAAAGCATCGACCAAAAAACTGTCAGACCTCCGCACAGACTTAAATCGTATCGACCACAGGGCGGAGCAACTGGAACTCTGTCTCACTCAAACAACGGAGCAGGCTGATAGGCATGACCGACTTCTATTATACCTCCTAGCTAGGGACAGAGAGCTGACTCAGCTCATAGATGATCTGGAGGGTAGGTCCCGGCGTCAGAACATCAGAATTTATGGAGTCCTGGAGGGCGCAGAGGACAAGCATAAGGATACTGAAGCTTTCCTGATGGTTTTACTTCGAGATCTCCTGTCCCTTCCGGAAGACCTCTATGTCTCATTGGATCGAGCCCACCAATCCCTGGTGCCTAATCCTCGCGACTCTAACGCTAGGCCAAGGCCCCTGATTGTACGCTTTACCCTGTACAAATTGAAGGAGGAAGTACTGAGACATGCTTGGCAGCAGAGCCCCCTAACCTTTCAGGGTCAAAGAATTACTCTCGACAATGACCACACGACCTCTGTTCAAGAAGCGAGAAGAGTTCTCTGGCCAATAGTAAAACTCTTGAAGGCCAAATCCATCAAGGCCCAGGTTCTCTTCCCTGCCCGGCTAAAAGTGTCCACTGATAAAGGGGTGAAAATATTCCCAGATTTACTCGCTGCATCTCACTACTTAGAGACTCTCTCTATCCCTACCCCATCACTGTACAAGGAAAAATTGGAGGAAGACCTGCTGGCATCTGCGTGGTCGGTAGGTCGGAAAGGGGCGACTCTCCCATTCTCTGTGAAGAAGGTGCCTTCGTCGAATTTACATTCAGACATCTCAACAGTGTTATGAAGATATGGCAATCCCTCCAGAATCGATAAAGAGGCACAGCACCTAAGAGAAGACCCGGACTTCAGCCAGTTGGAAGCAGTGAACACCTGAGCTGAAGGATCGATGAGGTCGGTACTTTCTTTCTTTGGTCTCTCCCTGATTCCAAATTTCCCGGAGCCTGCCTGCTGATCTCCTCTCCCAAGTAGCTGATTGCCGAGCTTTCCTCTTTTTTCCCTTTTTGCTCCATGCTGGTCCCCCTGAAGCGCGCTTTTGGATCTTGGACTGGTTGGCGAAGTTGTTGCGTGGAGCAGCTGCTCCGGGGAACTTTTCGTTCGAAGAGTTCAAAATAAACTTCTCCTGGTTCACCCAATAAGGATAGGCCATGTGGCCCAGACTTTTGTGGGTGGGGGAAGAGGACTTTAAAGGGGAAGAGACTGCTACATGGTGCTCCCTGCCTGGGAAGGAGGAGGGAGTACATCCGAACCAAAGGGAGGGAGGGTTGGTGTCTGGTGAATGTGATGGGGAATGTCGGAGGCCTGAAACCCGGATGTGAGATGGCCCCCCCCCAGCTATTCACAGCAGCCTCGGGGTCGCCCTGAGGGGTACATGTCCTGCATGGGAGTCCAATGTCAGGACGGGGACCTCGGGTAGGGTGGCTGGAGGGGTATATCATATCTTTCTTCGGGAAATTACAGGTGCAACTATAAAAGACCTTCAAGCCTTGGAGTACATCACTAACCTCTCATATATTGGTAGCAGGCCTGGGGGAGATGTATAATTCTAAGTATTATAAATGGCTTTACATTTTTCTTATCACTTAAATTACATTCAGGAAGTTGAATTGGGGGGACGAGGCAATGCTGGCCAGTATGGCTACTGGTGTCATGGGGCTATGCCCTAAAAGTGGAATATCCTTGGTCTATTAGGGTGTCTCTTACTATTTCTGAGCTCCCTATCTTTAGCTATAGATGCTAATGCCCATAAGCTGGGCTTGTCCCAGCTTAGCCTAGGAAGTCACCATTATTTCGTCGCCTCGAGTGTAGACCCGGGCCAAATTACCCAGGCACCCTCGAAGCATTGCAGTCCTACTGTCTACATGGGTTGTATGACAGTGAGACAGGTCACAGGTATTTGGTTACAACATCTAGTTTTTAGTTTCCAGTTTGCAGTTGTTGGTTCTATGGGTAGTAATTGTATAGTTATGCAAACTAATATTGGACTTATGTTGGGAAACTTGTAAGCACAGAAAGGTAAAATGGTATAGTACAACTATCAAAAATGTCTAGTCAGCTTTCAAAAATTCTCTCATTCAGTATAAATGGGAGCACTAGCCCGATAAAGAGAAAGAAGTTATTAAGATACTTGTCACTTCAAAATTGTGAAGTTAATTTCCTTCAGGAAACGCACCTAACTGCATCAGAAGTGTTGAAATTGAGAACCAGAAACTTCCCTCAGGTATTCCACTCCTCTCTTCAGAATGGTAGGAAGAGAGGAATTGCAGTCTTACTTGCGGCCTCCCTCCCATTCGAGGTGAAGGAAGTGGTGGAAGACCCAGGTGCCAGATACATTATAGTCATTGGTAGGGTCCAGGATACTCTGATCACACTAGCCAATGTCTGTGCCCCACCAGGCTCACCGATCTCTTTATTCCTCCCTTATACAATTGATAGCAAAAAAAGCAAAAGGTACTTTGCTTATGGGAGGAGATTGGAACTTAATTTTTAATAGGGTCCTTGACTCCACCTCCGAGATACCAAATCCTGAATTTAGAAAAGCATGGTGTGTTAAAAAAAAATTCTGGAGCAGGTAGGGTTAAAGGACATTTGAAGGGAGAGGTACCCTAGGGCCAGGGAATATACTTGTTATTCCCCTAGGTTCAAGATTTTTTCCAGGCTGGATACTTTCTTTACCTTCTCGCAGGATCTGGCCAGGTTTTCAGCCATGTGGGTAGGAACATGTATACTATTGGATCACAACCCGATACTTCTTGAAATAGATCTTAATCTCCCTATAAAGAAAACACACTGGAGAGTAAACTGTTCTCTCCTTCGAGACAAGGATACAGTCACAGAAATTAAACAGCATATCGCCAGAACCTTGGAGGAGAACTTTAGGGAAGGAACTACCTCACAGATTATATGGGATACTATCAAGGCCTCGGTCAGGGGGAAACTTATTGCCATTGCCACTGCTAAAAAAAAAAAAAAGACACACATCAAGCATTTAGAGGAGGCACAAAAGCTTAAATGGGATAAGATTAGGGACCAGGAACTTAAAACAAGTAGGACAGACCTAGGGGAACTCCAAAAAGGTGAGGTGGAGAGGGCCCTGTTTTTTTCTGAAGCAGAAGTTTTTTGAAGGAGGACCGCGGGGATCCAAATTACTAGCTTTTAGGCTCAGGCAACATCAGGCTAAGACCACTATCACCAAAATAACTTCCCCCAACTACTGGTAAATCGGTCGCTAGGCTAAGTAAGATTTCTGAGGCTTTCATCTTCTATTTCTCAAACCTATATCAAGCTCCTGGGGAGACAACCCTTGCCGAGAGGGAGAGATTTTTGACATCCCTTTTGCTGCTCACTCTCTCCCAGGAAGCGGGCCAATCCTTAACCAGACCAATTTCGCACACTGACATTTTAAACATAATTAAAGATTTAAAAACATGTAAGTGTCCTGGACCAGATGGTTTCAGTGCTGAGTTCCATAAAACATTCAAGAGGGAGGTAGTTCACCTCCTTTTGGAGGTACTTACCGCCATCTGGAGAGACAGAAGCCATGTCCCACCCTCCTGGTAATATGCCACTATTTCCCTGATTCATAAGGATCATAAAGACCCAACCCGTTATGAATCTTATAGGCCCATTTCACTACTTAATTCAGATTACAGCATCTTTACTTCAATTATAGCATCCCGTTTAAACCTTCTTCTGCCAGACCTGATCAACCTAGATCAAACTGGATTTGTTTCTGGGCGTCAATCCTCGGATTGTGTCCGGACCATTCTGAACACCATTGACTCCATTCACCAATCTCGAACGCCTGCATGTCTCATGAGCTTGGACGCGGAGAAAGCCTTTGATAAGGTAGCTTGGAGCTTTCTATTTCTAGTACTTGAGATTATGGATTTTCCGCGCCCATTCATAGTCAGCATAAAATCACTGTACACTGGCCCACAGGCCTACGTTTGGGTGAACGGGAGCTTATCAGAGAGATTTAGACTGTGTAGAGGTACCAGACAGGGCTGTCCCCTTCCTCCCTGTTATTTGCACTCTATATTGAGCCGCTGGCTGAAGCCATCTGCAAGTCTGGAACTATTCGAGGAATATAAGTGGGAGGACTGGAGAGAAGAATCTCTCTTTATGTGGATGACGTGCTCCTATCCCTTTCAGACCCAGAACTGTCCATCCCTAGGGTGTGGTCGGTGCTGGAGGAGTTTGGGAGGCACACGGGATACTCACTCAATAAAACCAAGACAGAAGTACTTACCTTCTACTATACCCCATCCCAGACAATCTTAAATGCCCAACCTTTGAGATGGAAGGCTGAGAAGATGAAATATTTAGGTACGCTTATTACTAAATACCCTTCCCAGCTTTTTAAGGTTAATTATACTCCCCTAATAGATCAAATCAAGAAAGATTTTGAGAAATGGACCCTAATTAAACTCCCAATGTTATCTAGGATACAAATAATAATAATGAATGTCCTCCCTAAGTTCCTCTATCTGTTTCAGTGCCTACCCCTACATATACGTAAATCCCACTTTTGTGTTTGGCACAAATTAATATCCAGATTCATCTGGAATAACAAAAGGCCTAGGATCAATTTACGGGTGCTCCAGGCACACAGAAGTAGGGGGGGCAGATAATTGTCTGACTTAGAGGACTGTTACCTAGCGGCGCAATTAAAGATGGCACTGTGCTGGTCCATCCCATCATACCTGTCGAACTGGAAGACAGTAGAAGTGGGAGAGGCGGAGGGAGAGGTCTCCTTAGACATACGAGCACTGACACTTAGAAGCCGGACAGGGGCACCCTCTCACCCATTTATGGCCGTCAGAAACACCATAGCTGCCACACACAGGATCTGGCAGAAATATAAACTGAGAAGTTCCCGTTGGCCCCTTCTTAGAAAAGCCTGGGCCCCAGGTTTCCTTCCAGTGCACTTGGATCACAACTTTAGGACCTGGGAGAGATTGGGCCTAATTTACCTTGGTCATTTTTTTCAGGGAAAACAAGTCGTAGACTTTGCTACTCTTAGATACACCTATGCACTTAGAGAGGTGTATCATTATAGATTCTTACAAGTAAGAACATATATAACCCGATATCAGGGATTGGATCATACCTCCACCAGGGCAGCTCCCTTCCTTGACTGCCTTCAGGCAATTTTATCAGGACAAATGCAAAAGGGGCTCATATCAATAATTTTATAAAACATTATCAGGTTTAAAAAAGGACTCCCTGGATAGAATTAAGGCTAGGTGGCTGGAGGAGGGCAGGCCTGGCCTGGAGGAGAGGGACTGGGATAGGGCCTTCTGTGTCACCACTAAAACCACAGGCTCCCTCTACTGGCAGGAGTTCGAGTATAGCCTTAGGGTAAAAGTATGTTTTTTCCTTACCCCTGCGGCTCTCAACAAAAGAGACTCCACCCAGACCTCAGAGTGTTGGAGGCAATGTAGTGAGGGGAGGGCCACACAGCTACATATTATTTTGAACTGCCCGAAGTTGGGGGCCTTTTGGGGGAGGGTACAGGTCGTCTTGACAGATATTTTTTTTTGGACCAACTTTTAAGTTGGACAAACATGGGTCTGGGTATACCTCCCAGAGATCTCGGGGGGGGGCCTGAAGCCCTTTACCTCTGGGCAGTACTACTGGTGGCAGCACATAAAACCATAACCCACTCTTGGCTGAGGCCTGACTCACCTACACTTGAGGTTTGGTACAAGATAATACTTGAGATCTCTGAACTTGAGGAGTTAACCTTTAAAATTAATCACAAAACACACATATACTGTATATACAAGAAGATGGACAAGGTGGCTTCTCTGGTGTGAAACACATCCAGAATTAACTCTCTGAGTGAGGGTTAAGAGGAGGATGGGCCTGGTTGGGGAGAGGGAGTGTGGGGAGGGAGGGTGAGGCCCTGGATCGAGCTGTTTTGGCTTAAGTGACAAGATTACCTATTGTAATGAAATTACTATAATACAGACATATTGAGAAAACTGTACTGTGCTGACTTAAAGTAAAATATGTTCGGGAAGAACAATTAATTAACTACGTTTTGGTTGTAAAAATAGACCTGTAAATTAATGAGTCTGATGAATATTAATGTCTGTGTATCCATTTGTTGTCAATAAACTTGAGTTTAAAAAAAAAAAAATCTTTGGTCGGACAGTTAGAGTTTTGAAAATGCAATACAGGAGAACCTATTTTCTAAGTTAGACCATGTAGTGATTTTTCGAAGCTGTTATTTTTGGCCACTGGTACAATTAATAGTACCTTGACCACTTTGACAAGTAATAGTACTGGCTTTCTGATGTACATGAGGTCGTAAAATTGTTTAGTTACTTATTTTATTAGCTGTCAAAACTTACTTTATAAGATCTTTCTGGGGACATTAATGCCCCCCCCATTCAGAGTCCGATTTTCAGGAGTCTCAATTTAAAAAAAAAAAAAAATTCCCATCTTGATAAAATACCTTTATTTAAGTAATAATACCTGAACAACTGGGCTTTTCTGGGGAATTAATGCTCAGACACTGAAGTTTTGATGATTTGAAGCTAAGCTGAAAGCCATTTACTCCAGTCAGGGCATCAAGGCAGTTGAAACAACCAGATGCAAGGGCACGATTGCAATGTATGAGTTGAATTGCTTTGTTTGGCAGCTTACATTCAATGTAGAGAAGTGCAAAGTAAGGCACCTGGCAAAAACCCTGGTGAAGAGTACACAATTGGGAGGTATTAACAACAACAAAATGGAAAGGGACTTGGGGTAGCCATGTTAGATTACCTAAAGGTAAGCAAGCTATGTGAGAAGGTAGTAAGGAGGGCTGGGGGGATACTGGGATGTATAGGGAGAGGCATCACCAGTAAAAAACAGGAAGTTATCCCTCTGTTTGTTTTGTTTTTTTCCATAATTTTTTATTAAAATGTGTTCAAGCAAAACTATACAGAATAAATTCAAGAAGATTAGATATACCAATTAAGTATGATGAACATTACAAAGGTTTCATAATCCAATAACGACAATGTGAATAGAGTTAACAAAAATATCATAGGCAGTTTTAACAAAATACGTTAATCTAACAGCAAATAAGTACAAAGTAGTTCACTTATCAGACCAATAAAGAATCAAATAAAAACAATAATTCCTATCATATAAAACGTATTGGGTTCTAAAGATTAATAAACATATTCAAAAGCAGTTTTAATTCCTACATGCAGCCTAGAAATCAGCAGAATATTACTGCACATCTAGAATGGCCCCAGTGAAAGTATTTAGTTGGAGAAACTGTCCCCAAATATCTAAAAAACCTGTTTAACCTGTCAGCAGGTAGATAAGAGATTCTTTAACTATTAGCAGTAAAACTCATCATATTTACCCATTCGGCTAGAGAGGGCACCTGTGGGGTTTTCCAGTATTTAAGAATTAATCTTTTGGCACAGACAGAGGCGATTGAAATCTACAACTTCTGATTATAAGTAAAAGCTGCATTGAGTGAAAAGATTCCCAAGATAAATATAAGTGGAGAATATGGTAAAACCACAGAAAGGGAAGCTTCACTTTTTTCTTTTACATCCTGCCAGAACTTTTGGAGTGTGGGGCAATCCCACAACATGTGCAGCATATTAGCATTATCAGAATTACATTTCCAACAGTAAGCATTTGAAACAAACCCCATTTCAAATAGTTTTACTGGTGTTCTATAAAATCAATGCAGAATTTTATATTGTGTGAGCTTACCTTGCAGGTCTTTGCATCCGTGGTAGGCATACTCCCAGGTGGAACCCCAGTCTTGATCATCAAATTTGATTCCCAACTCCATTTCTCACTTCTGTTTGGCAGAGGAAGTGAGAGAAGGTGAGGCGAGAGAGAATGTGAGAGATTTATAAATTAAACTGGCTCGCTTTTTAAGTGGACCTGTCTTCACCAGTTGATCCCAATCTTTATTGTTGGGTAAAGAAAAATCTACCTCTGAGAGATGGTCCACTAAAGTATGTCTTAACTGTAAATAGTAATGGAAGTGGAACCATGGGAAGCCAAATTTTTCCTTGCGTTCAGAGAAGGACATAAGTGTGGCCGAATCTTTGTGTTAAAGATCACCTATACAATTAATGCACTCTTGTGACCAGATATCATTGGACAACGGCACACTATCTCTTATTAGAAAAGGGTTGGACCAAAGAGGCATCGAAAATAAGGGCATCGAGGAAGGGTTAACAGCCTTGTTAACTTTTTTAATGACTCTAAAAGTGTTATTTAAGCAAGGCTTGCCCTTAAGGTTTATGGGAGAAGGTAAATGTATGAAGTCAGTGAGCTTGCTAGGTTTAATCAGTGCCAATACTAACGACATCCATAAAGGAAGATGGGTGGTATCTTTAACTTCAGGGAACAAAAGGGCAGCAGATTGTTTAAATATGAAAGCCCATTGGTACCATTCCCAATGAGGAAGACCTAAACCACCTAATTCATATGGTGCCCTAAGTTTACCTAGACTCAATATGGGGGGTTTAACACCCCATAAAAAGTTTTCTGATCATATAATTTAGTTTATCTATCATTCTTTTAGGTAGCAAAACAGGAATATTCTGAAAAAGATAGAATATCTTGGGGGCAATGATCATTTTAATTGAATTCACGTTACCCCAAATGGAAAGGTTGAGACAATCCCATCTATTTGGATCCTGTTCTATGGCACGAAATAGGGGAAGGTAATTTATGTCAACTGATGAGTCCAGATTTGTAGAGATTTGCAACCCTAAATAAGTTAGCTGATTCTTCACCCATTTATTATCAAAAATGTATTTTAGATTTCTTAGAATATAGGATGTAGGGTTCAGCCTGTGATTTGTCCCAGTTAACTTGGAGACCTGAGATGGAACCAAAATCCCTAAGAAGCATTTTAAGAGCTTTATATGACTGTATAGGCTTAGAGGGGTTAATAGTAAATCATCTGCAAATGCAAATGTTTTATGTGTATAATTATTTGTTTTAAAGCCTGCAATTTCAGGGTGACCAACAATAGCTCTAATTAGAGGCTCAATAGCCAGGATAAGTAGGTAAGGGGGTAAAGGACAACCTTGCTTGGTTCCACAGGCCAGTGGAATTGAATCAGATATTATTCCATTCGAGAGAATTTGAGCCGATGAATTATTATACAATAGTGAAACCCAAGATTTGAAAATAGTACCACAGCCAAAATGTTTGCGGGCTAGAAACATATATTCCTAAGCTAGAGAATCAATGCTTTAAGTAAATCCAAAGAGAAAACTAAGTAGGATTCCTTGGTCTTGTTAGCCATCCACAACACATTACTCAATCTCCTAACACAACTGGCCCCAGGTCTACCATGAATGAAGCCCACCTATTCCTTCCCAGTAAGATCACATACTATAACCTGAATTCTAGCAGTTAATACTTTAGCCAATATTTTGTAATCTGAATTGATCAGTGATATGGGACGGTAGCTATCACAAAGTAGTGGGGTTTTATTTTTTTTTTATACTAACATAATGAAATGCCAGCAGAATAGGCCTAACGGTCTCTTGTGTCTGCTCGTTTGGTCAGCCCCCACCCTGGGAGCTGACCTTGCTGCCCCCCTCGCCCTCTCTGGCTTCTCCCTTCCCAGGCCCGGATATTCTCGCTGCACAGGACTTTACTTCCAGAACCCTTCCCCTTAAATAAGAATAACCAGTGCCTGGGTAAGTGGTTTAGGAGGGTATTCCTGAGCCAAAGCCTGAAGATATATATATTAAACAGATGTTTGGATAAGTTTGAATTTAGTACTTGATAAAGTTGTCCTGGGAGCCCATCAATACCTGGAGTTTTATTGTTAGGAAGGGAATCAGTAGCCGGCAAAATTTCCTCTAGGGACAAATACTCATTGAGCTGCTTTTGCCTTTCTTTAGTAAGCTGAGGGGTACTGATGGCTGTAAGAAAACAAGATATTCTTTCAGCATCTACCTGTTTCTTATCATATATTTGAATGTAGAAATCCCTGAATATTTATTTCATTACTCTTGTTTACTACCTTCCCAGATGAGTTTCGAATACCCAAGATAATATTTTGACCCTGTAATTTTTTTAATCGGTGAGCAAGTAGTTTTCCCGCTTTTTCACCAGATTCCCAATACCCTTGCTTAGTGCGAAACAGCGCATACTCTGCCTGAGCAGAAAGTAACTTGTTTACATCATATTTAACGAGTGCAATTTCATAGAGTAGAGATTTGTCAAATGAACCTGATGTTTTTGCATGTCACTCGAGGTTTTTGAGTTTGGTCTGCTTATCTTCCAACATTTTAGCCTTCTCTTTTTTTCTGAGAAGCCGAATAACTAATAAATCTTACTTCAAGATACAGCTCTTGCAGCAGGTTACACCATCAGGACTGAAGCCGGCAGGTGTCAGGACCCCACGGAAATTTTCTAGCTAGCAGTCTTCAGCGGGGACCGCCTTGACGTCGGTCCGTTCCGGCGTCAGGCGTAGTACATAAAGAGGCGGTCCGCCCATAACCCTCAAAGTTCTTTCCCGTCACGACATCGCAAGTATCGGGCCTCGGTCCTTTTTTCAGTGTGCTACCTATCTTTACAGCTACGACGATTTCGCCTTTCTTCACGACTTTGGATCCAACTGATGTCCTCTCCAACTACTTCTCTGGAGGGTCACCACATTGAAGTGGGCCTGCGGCAAACAGATCCCCTTCAAGGATCCACATTCGGCCTGCGTGTGCTGCCTAGGCCCAGAACACGACACTAAGGCCTGCTCCTTCTGCCAGAGCTTCAACAGTCGCACCAGGATCCGCCGCCAGAAGGCTCTTCAAGCGTTTCTCTTAGAGGAGAAACTGAAAACCATGGACAAAGAACCTTCCTCCAGGGGGGAGTCGTCGGGTAAAACCTACAAGCACCAGGAAAAGGAAAGGCACAGGTCCCTGGCGAGGGCCTCGGACTCCCGAAGCTCGGGCTCACGATCAGACCGCTCTCCTTCCAGGGCTCAATCACAACCTCCCCTGGTTCAGGTCAGATCCTCCAGCGGTTCCTCTTCTTTGCAGCCCCTGAAGACTTCCAGGCCGTCGGCATCTTCCACTCCATCTAAGGCTTCGTCGAAGTCCGGGGAGCGCCATAAATCTTCTTCCCACCGGCGGGACTCCGACGCCAGGTCGGTTTCCCAGCCTCCATGTGGGTCGGATCCGGTTCCTTGCAAAACCAAGGACCTGACGTCCCTCGAACGGACGTCGGACCCAACATCGGCCCACCCGCCGTCGGCTAAGCATCACCGGCGCTCCCAGGAGCTGGCAACACCAAAACACCTGTTGCCGGCCAGGCGTTCACCTCTGAGGGCGTCAGCCAGGGGACAGACGTCGGCTACCCCAGAGAAGAAGACTGCACCACCGTCGCCAGGTGACGCTGGTAGGAAGGACTCGTCGGAGGAGGATACCACACAGCCCGAGGACCAGGCGGGTGACACCAGAGACGCCGGGCTCCCACGGGAACCTTCCCCCCGGAGCGGGAGAATCCCGGGGACCCGACGCCCGACCCCGGCGACAGGCCACCGGCGCCGGACCCGTCGTCGGGCATGAACTTGGCAGAGGTAAAGGAGATCTTTACCTTCTGGTGGGACACCATCAGAAAAGATGTGGTCACCACACGTCCTCCTTCTACTCCGACTCCGCCTCCTCCTACTCCTTCACCGCCTCCGCCCCCTCCTCTGCCCAAGGGGTCCGTAGGACGGTCACCAACCCCCAGGGAGCAAACACCACCTCCTCGGGGCAGATCCTCAGAAAGGAGAAGACCTCCCTACAGATCCACCTCGGGGTCACCCAGTCCCAAGAGATCCAGACGACGCCGGTACACTCCGTCTGGGGAGGATTCTAGATCTGACACCTCAGGGCACTCCAGATCTCCTTCTCCCATCAGCATTCCCTCTCTAGACCCACACGACCTACCCAGATCTCCTCCGGATGATCCCTCTTTCGCAGAGATCATGAGGCACATCCAGGAGAGTATGGGGTGGGATGCTGAAGAGCTCGACCCCGAGAGACAACGCCTTGTCCGCTACCTTCGGCAGAAAGACCCGAAGCCTGTGGTAGTGCCGCCCTTGGTGGATACCTTTGCGGGCGTCACCAAAGCTGCCTGGAAACATCCGCATTCCACTCAAGCAGTGCCGGAGAAGGCTGACTGCCTATACAAGGCCCCTAGGGAGGACCAGTATCTGGTGAACCATCCTCTGGCTGACTCCCTGGTCATCACTGCCTCGCATGACCGGTCTCAGAGACCTCAGCATCTGAGCACACAGCCACCGGACCAGGAATCCAAGCAATTGGATGTCCTGGGTAGGCGCACGTACACGGCTGCGACTTGCTCCATCAGGTCACTGAATTACCTCACCCATGTGGTTCAATTTCAGAACGCATTGTGGGAACAGGGACAGGACCTGGTCGAGAAGATGCCCGATGGCGACCTAAAGGAGGAGCTCTTGAACCTCCTCCGCACGGGTTCGGATGTGGGGACCCAGGTGCTCAGAGCCGCATATGATTCTGCTGACTCTTCAGCCAGAGCTGCAGCCTCAGGCATGTGTCTCCGGAGACACTCTTGGCTCCGTGTCTCCGGTTTTACCCCGGATGTCCAGAAAAACATCTTGGACGTCCTTTATAATGGCGAGGTCCTATTTGGTGAAGCCTCCGAGAGAGTAATCACCAAACTTCAGGATGTAGGGAAGGCAGTCTGATCTGTACAGGCCATGTACAGGTCTCGGCCCAGTTCCTTTCGAAGGAACCAGAGCCGCTTCCGTGGCCAGCTACAAAGGCAACAGCCACGTTCCGGCCAACAGCAGAGGGGCACTTTCGCCCGCAAAGCCCAGGCCAAGTCATCCCCAGGTAGAGGTCAACGATTTGCAAAGTCGGCACAGCCTGCCGGATCAAACGCTGCCACAGCATGACTCCTTCCCGGCCCCGGCCCCTCCTCAGGATCAACGGGAAAAGAAAGTCGGGGGTCGCATCGCACGCCACCTGCCAGGGTGGCAGTCGATCACCACCGACAGGTGGGTTCTGCAACTGGTCAAAAAAGGCCACTATATAGAATTTGTAGGCAGTCCATCCCCAAGACCTCCCCTGCTTTCCCGATATTCAGGTCAGCATGCCCTGCTCATACAGCAGGAGGTGCTCACGCTTCTGGAAAAAGAAGCCTTAGAGCACGCTCCAGAGAACCAGAGAGGACTAGGGTACTATTCTCACTTCTTCCTGGTTCTAAAGAAAACAGGGGACCTCCGTCCAATACTGGACCTCAGCGACCTCAACCTGTCGGTTGTTTACAAACGCTTCCGCATGGTGACCCTTCCGAGCCTAATTCCCATGCTGAAGCAAGACGCCTTTCTGGCGTCTTTGGACATGCAGTACCTGCATATTCCGATTGCTCAAGCGCACCGGAGGTTCCTGCGCTTCGAGTTTCAGAGCCGCCTTTATCAGTTCCGAGCTCTTCCCTTCGGGCTGTCATCGGCACCTCGCGTATTCACGAAGTGCATGGCGGTCATAGCGGTGTCTCTGAGGAGACAAGGCCACTACGTGTTCCCATACCTGGACGACTGGCTTCTCATGGCGCCCTCCAGGGAGGCACTGATGACGGCCATTCACTGCACCCAGACCCTTTTTCAATCACTGGGTATTCTCATCAACTACGAGAAGTCACTCCTGTTGCCAGCCCAGAAACTGCAGTTTATAGGGGCAGTTCTGGACACCGTCAGAGGGAAAGCTTTTCTTCCCTCGGACAGAGCGGAACACATCAGATCCCTCATCAGGGACCTGTCGGTGAAGAAGACCGTCCCGGCCAGATCGGTCCTTCGTTTGCTCGGACACATGGTTGCGGCCATTGCAACAGTCCCGCTGGCACGTCTCCACATACGGGTAACCCAGTGGATGCTAAGGGTGCAATGGGACCAAAGGCAAGACCATCTGCAGCAGCCAATCCGAATCACGAATGTCGTGATTCGGGATTGGCAATGGTGGCTGAATCCGGGGAACCTCTCCGCGGGGGGTCCCTTCATAGCGCCATCTCTGATTGTGACACTCTCCACAGACGCCTCAGGGATCGGGTGGGGAGCACACCTGGACGGTGTTCAGTCTCAGGGCCTTTGGACAGCCCAGGAGTCTCATCTCCACATCAACATTTTGGAAATGAGGGCAGTCCTTTACGCTCTGCAAGCCTTCCAGTCGGAGATTCCACCGGGTACACTCCTGTTAAAGACAGACAGACAATACCGCGGTGATGTATTACCTCAACAAACAAGGAGGCACTCACTCCTACCCGCTTTGCAGGGAGGCCATGAGAGTGTTGGAGTGGATATTGCAACACGGCGCAAACCTAATTGCAGTACACGTCCCGGGAGTGGACAACACCGTCGCAGACAGTCTGAGCTGCTCTCAGGCCAGAGTCCACGAGTGGGAACTTCTACAGGAGGTGGCAGAGGATCTGTTTCACAGATGGGGCACTCAAGAGTTAGACCTTTTCGCGTCCCCATCCAATGCAAAACTGCCCAATTTTTGCTTGCTAGATCCAGGGCCTGGTGTTTTCTGGCGAGACGCATTGTCCCTCTCCTGGGCGGGCAGATTCCTTTATGCCTTCCCTCCTTTCCCGTTGATCCAGAGAGTTCTCTTAAAACTTCGCAGGGAGCAAGCGACGCTCATTTTGATTGCGCCTTTCTAGCCCAGACAAATTTGGTTCCCTCTTCTGCACCAGCTATCCTGGGAACCTCCAGTTCCTTTGCCAATCAGCTCCCATCTATTGTCTCAGGAGGCGGGTTCATTGGTCCACCCAGACTTACGTTCATTGAACCTGCATGCTTGGCTCCTAGAGACATAGCCATGATGTGATACGGGGTCTCGCAAGAAGTGGCAGACGTACTTTCTGCCGCTAGAAAACCGGCAACCCATGCATCGTACGCCATGAAATGGCGTAGATTCTGTTTGTGGGCTCAAGCACGCGGTTTTCCGCCGTTAGACTGTCCCGAAAAGCTGGTTCTGGACTACCTGCTTTCCCTTTTCCACTCCGGACTGGCTTACTCCTCGATTAAAGTGCACCTTTGTGCAATTTCTGCTTACCATACCCCAGTAGGCCATCGGACGGTGGCCCAGCTGGACACTACTTGTGCCTTTTTAAGGGGAGTCCTCCACCTTAGGCCGCCCATCAAGGATCCAATTCCTCCTTGGGACATACCCTTCGTCCTGGAGCAGCTTATGCTGCCACCTTTTGAACCAGCCTGCTAAGCTATGAGCTACGCTTTCTCTTGGAAACCGTTATTTTTAGTTGTTGTTACTTCGCGAAGGATCTCGGAATTGCATGCTCTTATGCAAAGAGCCTTATTTGGTTTTCCATCAGGACAGGGTATCCCTAAGGACAAACCCAAAGTTTTTGCCTACGGTGGTTTCAGCCCTCACCCTTAACCAGGATATTGATTTACCAGTGTATTTCCCAAGGTACACTAATTGAGGAGAAGCCCTTCTGCACACCCTCGACGTGCATCGGTGCCTCAGATACTATCTGACCAGAACCAACCAGTTTCGAAAGGCGGACCAACTTTTCGTCTCCTTTGCTCACAGGATGAAAGGCGCGCCTGTCTCCAAACAGTCACTCTTGAGGTGGCTCATCCAGTGCATCACTTTCTGTTATGACAAGGGCAATAAATCCTTACCGGGCGCGGTCAAGGGTCATTCCACAAGAGGGGTGGCTACTTCTTTTGCGACGTTAAAGAACGTCTACACCTCAGCTATTTGTGCTGCAGCTATTTGGAGCTCTGTGCGTACCTTTATCAGGCATTACAGCCTGTACATTGCATCGAGGCGAAGAGCAGAGTTCGGTCTAGCCGTCCTTCAGGGACTTCTGTCCTGGGCTCGAGTAATATCGAGATCTCTGCCTTTCCTCCTCCCAGTGGCGCATGATTGCCACTATTGCTTGGAAATCAGTCCTAATGGTGGGATCTCTGCAAGAGCTGTATATCGAAGTAAGATAGTACAGTTACATAAGAACTTAACCGTAACAGTAGATCTTCGAGAACAGCTCTTGCAGTAGGTACTTTCCCGCCCACCATCCCCCTTCTTTGGAGGTAGGTCGTAGTCAAACACCCATCTTACGGGATGGGATGTTCCTATTCTATAGTCTTGGCCATCTGGTGGCGGATCCTCGGTCTCCTCTTCTGATGTCATCCAAAGGCCGGGAGTCTCCGGCGGGAGAACTGAGGATTATGGGGGGGACCGCCTCCTTATGTACTGTGCCTGACGTCGGGGGCGGGACCAATGTCGGAGGTGGTCCCCGCTGAAGACTACTAGCTAGAAAATTCCCGTGGGGTCCTGATGCCTGCCGGCTTCAGTCCTAATGGTGTAACCTGATGCAAGATCTGTTCTCGAAGATCTAGTGTTACGGTAAGTTCTTACGTAACTGTACTTTCTGCCACGAATAAATGCCTTAGAGGCTTCCCAAAGGCAGGCAAAGCTCACCTCTCCATTATCATTCGTCAGGAAATATTTATTTGTTTCTTTAGCAAGCAAATCAGAAAACTCTTATCTTGCAAAAGGGAAGTATTCATCCTCCATCTAAACTTCTTTGGCCATCCAGAACCCAAGACTACATTCAAAGAAATCAAAGCATGATCTGAGATGACTATATTATCAATCTCATTATCAGGTATTGAATTAACAAGGTCCGTTGAAACACAAAAAAAGTCCAGACAACTGTAAGTGGAGTGGCGGTTAGAAAAAAAGGTAAAATCTTTGTCTTGAGGGTGGACCAACCTCCAAATATCAGAGAGAGAGAGAGCACTTAACAAATCATTCAGAGCTCTACAAGCTTTAGAGGGTGTTAGAGATGGTTTAGAGGGGGTTCTGTCTAATAAGGGATCCATAACTTAGTTGAAATCTGCTCCTAAAATTAAATTGTGGGTAGAAAAGTTAGAGATTAATTTGGAAATCGAATCGAAAAATTCAGCCTGACCAGAATTGGGAGCGTAAATATTACAAATCACCAGCTGCAGCCCATCAAGTAAACCCGTTAAAATCTGAAAGCTGCTATTAGGATCAGCAGTGTGTGACATTTTAATAAAATTAACCCCCCTTTCTGGTAAGGATTGCTGTACCTCTTTTTTTTTGCAACTGTATGAGCTGAATTGCACTTGGGAAACCCAGGATCTAGCAAGTTTAGTGGATTCAGCAGCATCTAGATGGGTTTCCTGTAACAATGCATTATCTGCATGCTTTTTATTGCGCTATGATAATATTTTTTCCTTTTAATAGGGGTCCCTAAACCATTAATATTCCAAGATACAATTCTAAATGGCTGCATGCTTAGCTACCTAGATATAGATAAGAGAGTAAAAAATGCAGTATATCTAAAATTGGAAATTGTAAAGTGAGTTTCTTAAACTTAAACTATTATTCCTTAACAGTCAAAATGAACACCTAGGATAAACAATAGATAAAACAGCGTTAAGATAAAGTAGTGCTTAAATAGAAGGAGCAGAACTTTACAACTGTAATATACTTTTCCTTAGCGGATTAGCAGTATTTTAAACTAATAGAGACAAATAAAATGTGCAGATAAATCTATTTAATTCAGATTTAAAAAGCATTGAATAACTAACTGACTATGGTAACTGATAAATTATGACCTAGAATCTAAAAGGACCTATAACCAGAATTAACTTATTTAAACTAACAACACTAAAAAATTCCAATTCGAACAAAGAACAGTAGGATGTAGTCTACTGTGTAGCCAGATAAGTCCACTGGACAAAAATCCAAGGCAACACTGGCTCAGGTAGATCAAACTTCCTTGATCCTGTCTGTAAGGTGAGGTGATCCTTCACAAGAACTTGTAATAAGTGAAGCTGCCCTTCATTAACTAATTAGGAATAGTTTAAAAAAAAAAAATTATAGTGAGGGGGGCTGGTACTAATGCGTCCTGAGGGATGTTAGTGTAACCAGTCAATTTGAATAAGTCAACCAAGTAATGCACAAGCACCACAAATACAACAAAAATAACAAAAGAGCCCACCTCACAATATCTGTGGCTAAATGTTGAAACAAACACAAAATAAACAGTAACCTGGTAAACCACATAGCTAAGTCTATATAAAGGAGTACTGTTACTCCAAGTCCCATAATGGCACCCTGGTGCCACTTATAACCGTTCTAAAAATGGCCATTAGAACAGACTAAAATATATTTTACTGCACTATTATGTTGTGTTCAGACCATTCACGGTTACCTGCACAATTAGCTGGTAATCTAGACAGCAGTGGCATCTGTAAGCATGTGATCAGATACAGTAAGCCTTCTCGCATCGCATGTAATAGATGAAAGCCATCTCAGAATAACCAGGAAGTTAAGAAAAAAACAGAAGAAGGATAGACATTGACAGTTAGCAAATATAATGAAACCAAAACAGCAAAAGTGGGGGAGGGCAACATAAAACAACACGAAAGCTAGGAAATCAACAAGAACGAATTTACTGAAACGCTCAGATACACTAATTAAACCAATAAGTCATTGTATTAAACAATCTAGTCATGTCTCATTGCAACTAGTGATTTTATAACATAAAAAAATAATTTTATCAATGAAGTATTTTATAGTAGCTTCCCCACCTGAGAACAAGCATTGTAAAGCATAACCCAAAAGTTAAATAGACAAAGTGAGAACAACCCTTTTGAGGCATTTTATCCCGTAACATTAAGACTGGATAAACAGCTATAACACTTAAACAGCCAAATGTATCTAAATCATAGAAAGAGTAGTAACATCTTGAGATATGGTGAAGAAATCTCTTCAGTCCCATGCTAATCCGGACTCTTCGTGGACCTATAAGCACACAGTAAGAGGAAGTTAACTGGAGTAATCTATGAATTAGCACCACCTATGTTGACTGAAAAAATTTGTTCCGTGCGAGGGAACAGGTGATTCTGTAGCACTGTGAACCTGCACATCCATTTCCTGTCCAGTGAATAGTTCTGGGGAGTTCAGAGTCGAAGAGTGATTGTTCTCTGTGCTGCGGGAATGCTTTTTCAGGTTATTTTGCAAGTTAACTGGTCGAGGAATGTTGGAAAGATGAGACAGAGGTCTGGCTTTTCTTTGTATCTCCCTTCCCCAGGACGACTTGTTGGGATCGTGTACAGCCTCAGAAAACAGGTGAGGGGCTGCAGACTTGAAGTTTTTTATAGGGAAGAGACTGTCTTGGGCCATCATCTCGGGGTGAGTTCAGTGATATGGAACTTCTGGATCCTGCACGAGGGCCAGTTCCTTGGGATTCTAACCTGTGCATCCCCCACGCATCATTTGAATACTGGCGGTTGTGGGGATTTTTTTTTAGCAGGGTTGAAAAAATGAGACTCCGTATAGGCTTGAATAAAACCCCAAACTTCATTCACAGTAGAATATTTTACCAAGTTCCCTTCAGGATCCTGAATAACAAGCACTGCTGGATATTTAAAGTAGTATTTCAGGCCAAAATCTCTCAGTTGTTGCTTAGATTCAAAATATTCTTTTGTTTTGGTCACAACCTCAGTAGAAAAGTCTTGAAATAATAGAATACGTTCACTCCTCCATTTCAATAGTTTCCTCTCTAGCAAGTCTCATGACTTCCTCCTTATCGGTATATCTTAAAAAATAAACAATAATAGGTCTGGGATGCTGATTTTGTAACCTGGGACCTAATGATCTATGAACCCGTTGTATGTCAAGGGGCCGGGGCCCTTGAAAACCTAGTAGATCTGGGAGAAAACCTTGTAGAAAAGATATTGTGTTTTTACCTTCCGCTCCCTCAGGCACCCCAAGAATTCTAACATTATTCCGGCGACCTCTTTTTGGGACAAGAATGATATTTGTTCGGATTGATGTTGTGCCAGCTGTTCAAGATAAAAGGCTGTCGAGGATAATTCAGTAATTCTTTTGTTGTTTAATCCAATATGTGCTCCCATTTCCACATTTTGTTTTGAGAGAGTTGCCGTAGACTGCATGATATCTGACAACCCGATTTTAATTTCTGACAGGATATCTTTTAGCTGCTGTATATCACTCTTGGTGGCAAAGTTCTCATTAAGTCCATTTGAAATACTACTGTTGCGATTTATTCTCCCAGGAGAGTGGGGCCTCCCGTTCGGCATGACAGGTGAATGTTAATTAACCAGCCAAATCGTATCCAGAATAAAAACAAGAAAACAATCGAAGCCGTGTAATGAATACAGCGTATTAGTAAACTGTAGTATTCCTTTAAGACCAAATACTTAAAAATCGACAAAAATCACTGAAAATAGGTAGGATCACTGTGGAGCTCACAGGCTTGCGACCATCTTTCAGAAGCGCCGGCTCGCGCTCGTTGTTATCCCTCTGTACAGACAGTTGGTGAGACCCCATCTGGAGTACTGTGTGCAGTTCTGGAGACACCATCTCTGCAAGGACATAAACAGGATGCAGGCAGTCCAGAAGAGGGCAACTAAAATGGTGCAAGGTCTGCAACAGAAGCCATAGCAAGAGAGGCTAAAGGAGCTTATGTATACCCTTGAGGAAAGGAAGGAGAAGGGGGGACATGATAGAAACTTTCAAGTGCTTCAAGGGACTCAACAAAGTCCAAGAGGGTAGCATCTTTCAGAAAAAGAGATGTGCAAGAACAAGGGGGCACAATTTGAAGATAGAGGGGGATGACTTATGGGCAATGTGAGGAAGAATTTTTTCACAGAGAGGGTGGTAGACGCATGGAACAGCCTTCCTGAGGAGGTCGTGGAGTCAAAAACAGTGGGGGAATTCAAGAATGCATGGGGCAGACATACGGCAGTTCTGATGTGGGGAAGGGGGGAGTAGGCTGTTGGTTAACTAGGATCTGTAACTTTCCCAATAGGTAGGGAAATGGGCAGACTAGGTAGGCCAAGCGGTCCTTATCTGCTGTCAAAGGCTATGTTTCTATGTTTTGTATTTTTTACTAACATTTCTGTAGCTTGGATTAGAATTACAAACATATGTTGAGGTTCTCTGAGCTATGATCAGCGGTTCTGAGACATTATTGCCCAATATAGTAACCAATCAGAAAGTGCTGTAGCCATCATGAATATTGAATTAGACTTATAACTGTATGTAAAGCAGGTAACTGGTAATAATGAGACATCATCTGCCTTGCCACTAAGGGTCTGAAGCTCAAGCTAAGGGTTCTGGAAAAACTCTCCAGTACACCGGATATAGTCCACCTATTTGACATACGATATTGACTGTGCTCAGCTGGAAATAGGGGATACACAACAGCCTGACCCAAAGTATGCAGTTTATCTCTGTAACTGATGGGTTGTTCAATACGAGCAGACTTGATAGACCAGATGGCCGCCTTCTACTGGCTTCTTCGTATGTTCTGAGTCGAGCTATTGTGTATTTGATTTATACAACATCACTTTATAAGTATATACCTTTTAACTCATTCTATCTGATGCCGCCATTTTGGGTCATGTTAACCTATGGATGGTTCTGACGTCATATGGCACTAATGGGTAAAATGGGTTAAATTGGGTGTTAATATAAGATTTGTTTTTTCTTTGAATTCAGCAGCTGGCTTCTGAAAGGCTATTGTGACGTCATCAGCGTTGTGAAAGCTGGTCTCTGATTGGTTCATTGGTTGAGGATAGTCATTGTAGCTTATCTAACCTCCAGATTAAAGTTTATGTAGAGGTTAGACAGTGAGATACATAGAGAATAATAGATGGGGAAGTGTGCGATACGAGAATTTAATGTACACCCGAGGTGTGCGGACGCACACACACACACACACACACACACACACACACACACACACATATATACACACGCAGTCTCCCTCCTTCTTGAAAATGATTATTTTTTAATTATTTATTTTTGGCACTCACTATTTGAAAAGTCGTCTTGGTTAGGTAGCGCTGCATGCAGTCAGCCAAAGTCCCATTTCTGGTAGCAATGAAGCATTGCCCGCAGCCGATGAACAGCAGGATCAACCAGATAGAGATTTTTTTTTTATTTAAATGCAGGATTAACCAGATAGTTAAAAAAAAAAAAATTTAACGATTTGAAGGAGAGAGGAATGTTATGGCAGCTCCTCACTAACAGACTGGCTCTTCACTAACAGAACTGCCATGTTAGTGGAAATATTCAGCCTTCCTACACAGAGAATGAGAGCCAATTAGGTAGCACTCTTGGTTTTAACAGGCAGAGCACATGAATGCCGTAATAACCTGCGAGTTATTACGAAAAATATCAACTGGCTGAGCACATGTATAATAACTGGCGAGCAATTTTTTCTGAGTTTATACCACAGTTGTGAAAATAAAGTTGCCAGGATAAACATATTATTTTACGTACTAACATACTAAAATGCCAGCAGAATAGGCTTAACAGTCTTGAGTATCTGCTCGTTTGGTCAGCGCCCACCCTGGGAGCTGACCTTGCTGCCCCCTCTCCCTCTCTGGCTTCTCCCTTCCCAGTCCCGGATATTCTCGCTGCATTGGATTTTGCTTCCAGAACCCTTCTCGTGTACCTATCCCACCCCCTCTTGAACCCCTCCACTGCGTCTGCCTCCACCAGCCCCCTGGGCAGCGCATTCCATGGCCCCACCACCCTCTCAGTGAAGTAGCACCTCCTCTTCTCCTCTGAACTCCCAGCTTCCACCCATGCCCCCTCTAGTTGCCCCCCTCCTTCTCTGAGCACCCTGACTGCTTCTCCCTATTTACCCACTTCATGTACCTGAATACCTCTATCATGTCCCCAGGTCTCTTCTCTCTTCCAGTGTGTACATATTTAGCTCTTTGTGCCTCTCCCCATAGGTCCTCTCCCCCAAGCCCCAAATCATTTTGGTTACTGTCCCCTGGACCCTCTCTAGGAGTTCAATGTCCCTCTTTAAATGAGGCCTCCAAAACTGCACGCAGTACTCGAGGTGCGGCCTCACCAAGCAGTTATACAGTGGGAGTATCACTTCCCTCCTTCTGGAGGTGATCCCCCTAGCGATGCATCCCAGCATCCTGTTGTCCTTTGCTGTTGTCCTCCTACAAGTCTCCGAGTTGTTCATCTTGATTTGCACTACCACCCCCAGGTCCCTCTCAGCCGTCGAGACTTGTAGCATTCCCCGGTGTACACTTGGCCTGGGTTTCTGGCTCCCATGTGCAGTACCTTGCATTTCCCTGCATTGAACCTCAGCTTCCACTTTCTAGACCACCTTTCCAGAGCCTCCAAATTTGGGGCTACATGAGCAAGATAACTGAAGTTGGTCACTGAGCATGCACTGAAATTTGTCCCACGCATTTTGGTCATACTGAGCATGCTCACAAATGCATTCTCACATATGTAGATAAATATTTGAGCATGCTCAGTGACCTGCTTTATTTATTGTCCCGCAGGATGCCTCTAGAAATGAACTATTATGGCTCAGTAGGGCTTTCTTGGTAAAACTGTTTAAGTAAATAAAATGTGAGGTGCCATTTAATTTCTGATTCATTATACAGTTGTCTGTGTAGCATACATTGTTTACTTTTGTAGATTTTTACCATTTCTATCACACAACTTTCTGTAGCTCTCTATATTGTTGGTGGGTAATCATAACGACTGGGTATAGTGCACCCCTATCAGGGAAATGGCACAACCCAAGCTTTAGAATGTTGGGCATATAGGGATTCCATGCTGCAGCAACTCCCCAGTTTAGCTGTGCCATTTGAAGGGGACAGGGCTACTTTTATCTTCTCTCAAGAATTTTTAAGTTTCAAGATGTCAATACTTCATTTGGTGCTGCAGTTCTGCACTGCAGGTTGGGGCTGCCTGTCTCGGGGAGCACCCCTAAATTAAAATAATACCTGTTAAGCTGCAGCTTTCCAGTTGAATAACCTGCCTTTTTCTCATTCTCTGTGTGGATTGGGAGCCATTTCAGGGGGTACTCTTCTGGGCTCCATTTAAAAAAAAAAAAAGCCAGCCCGGTGGCGCTGGAGGTTGAGGTGCTAGAAGCCACACCTCGCGCCACACTGGTGACCAGGGTTTGGGAATGAGCCTGGCTGTCTGGTATCGGGAGGGGCGAGAGAAGATCGAGTGTCCAGAGGGCTGCTCTCCTCTCTCAGGAAGGGGCCATCCCACCTGCTGATCACCCTCTAGTGGTAGCTAGAGGGAGATACGAGTCAGGAGGCATGCAACTGGTGCATGATGTCTGAGGGAAGGGGGGCTAAGGGAGAAAAGGAAAAATAGAGCTGGCAGGCTCTATGATGGCCCTGGCTACGCCTGCGCCGAACCCCGGAATCTGGATGCTGGCTGTCTGGGGGAGGGGAGAAAGTAGACAATCTTCACCCCTAGCCCTGTCACGGGGGTAGGGGTAACCCGTGGGGGATTTCCCAGTGAGATTGATGCGGGGCCAGAGAAATGAGCTCCCTGAGGGAGGAGTCATAGCTGCCTGCCAGCTCCTCCCATAAAGGGAGGATTTAAAAAAAAAAAAAAAAGACAAAAAGGTGCCTTAGGTAGTAGGTACAATTTTATTTATTGGGAGTGTAGGGTCTTTTTGCCGGGGACCTCAGCTCTAGCGTTGGTTCCTTTCAAACAACATGAAGTCTTGCTATATTATGACAATTGCAGTGAGTCCCCATCTTCAAACTGCCCCGGAGGTGAAATAGTTAACTTTCCATGCAAGCATGGAACTCTTCGCGCGAGCTCGGTTAGAAGGCTCTGTCTGCTGATCTTCAAACATAAACTGTCAGATTCTTTACTCTGCCTCACTGAACAGTCGCTCCGGAGATTTCTCCTGCTGCTTGGTTCATTTTGTCGGTTTAAAAGTATTATTTTATCGGTTTTCAACTGAAATTATACATGAACGGGTCGGTTCAAGCTCTGTCTGTGGTATGTAAGTCATAGATAGGTTTTACATTTGTTTTCTGTGTGGAACTTAGAATATTTATCGTTCGTTGAACCGATCAGATTGAGTTTTAAAATTGCTAGTCCTTTTTTAGAGTGCGGTTCCCGGTTCTTATCGGTTCTAAAAAAAACGGATTTCATTACGTTTTTTTCCACGGCCCGTGACACGGTTGGGAACCGATAAGAGAGTCTTGCTTAGCGGATTGCCATAATGGGCAAGTTTGGTTAGGCTGGCTGTCTGAGAAACCCAAAAAAAAAACCGGGCCCACTGGGTTTCAACACTGTAGTGTCTGTGGGGAAGCCTTTGCTAAGGCTGACCCTCACAACACCTGTGTCTATTGTCTGGGGTTTGACCACCTCAGTGCAGGCTGCCAGATTTGTAAGAATTTCCCTGCTGCCACCATAGAAAAGAGTGTTGGTAGGCTCAGGGAAAGGAAGGCCAAAAAGTCCGCTGACCCGGATGGCCGGCCCGGTTCGGTTCCAACCGAACCAGAGGGAGTGCCCTCTGACCAGGGCGATACTTCCTCGGCCAAACTAAGAGCTGGCTCTGAGGAGCCAGTTCCTGCAAAATGGACTAGAAAGTCAGCTGGTGTGGAGCCAAAAGTTCTCTCTTCAACCGCTGAAGAAATAGCTAAAGCAATCCAATTGTCCAGTCTCTTTCCTGAGCCTCGACTGAACCGGCACCATCAGGAGGCGCTGTTCGGCTTGGTTCCACCGGGTTCAAGATTATGATTTTATGGAATTTTATGAACCGTGGGAGGGGAAGAGGAGAAGAGGAGAGTGAATATGGTTTTGAAGACCTGGATGTGCCCATTGAACCGACACCTCTCCAGACAGACCCTTAGGGTTTCTCCTCCAAGGCTCTCTGAGTCCCTTCTCATTTTATGTTTTATAAGAAGGTTGCTGAAACTCCAGCTCCCTGTTGAGGAAGCTGTTGATGACCAAGAGGAGCCTGATTATGTAGAAATGATGGATATTCCAGAATCTAAGAGACTGTCTGTTCCTCTGCATAAATCTTTTCGGAAGCAGACAGTAAAAGTTTTAAAAACTCCTCACACTATACCTCCTGTAGATAAAAGGATGGACAAGAGGTATACTTTATCAGGCTCTGATACGGAGTTCCTCACACAGCAATGCAGCCATGTGGGAGTAGTGCAGGCTGCAGCCTGTGACAAGGCAAGTATTCCCCTAGCTTCACACCCTCCTGAGAAGGACTCCAGGAAGATTGATGCTGTGGCAAAGAAACAGTACATGGCAGCATCCTTGGGACTCAGACAGGCAAATTATATGGCTTATGCTGCTAGATACCAGAAATCCAGATGGGATACTGTGCTGGCTCTAGTAAACAAGTCCCTGACCAGCTGGCCAGAGAGCTGGAACAGGTGGCTAGAGATGGTATTGAGGCATCTAAGGTGCAATTTCATGCTGCAGTAGACTCTAATGATGTGTCATCAAGAGTCATGGCTACATCTGTGGCACTTCGCAGAATGGCTTGGCTCAGATGTACTACCCTGTCACAGGATACCCAGTCTAAGGCCATGGATTTTCCTGTTGTGGGCAACTCTCTGTTTGGGGAGCAAACAGAGAATTACATGAAGAAAATGGATGAATACAGGACCACGTATATAGGAGTGCACAGGCCAAGGAAAGGCAGGTCACCCTCAGAAGCAGCTTCCCATGGGCAGGGGCAGGCCTTTCATAGGCCTTTTACCAATCCCAAGCCTCCTCTTCTGTTATGCCCAGAGGGGTTCTTTAGAGGAGAGGCAGACGGTGTTCACAGGCCTGCTTCCACCCCTCAACCTAAAGCCCCTGCCAAGCAGGCGCCTGATGGGGTAGCCAGGGCTGATTCTTCTCTACTGTAGGCAGGCTGGCTTACTTTGTCCAGGACTGGAAGTCTCTAACGCCAGACAAGTGGGTCCTGGAAGTAGTAAGCCAGGGACTGGTTCTCAGCTTCAAAAAATGTCCAAAGATGAGAACCAGATCTTTTCCACCTGCATCTCCATCAGAGGCACTTGCTCTAGAGGCAGAGATCCCTACCCTCCTTGCTCTCAGAGCCGTGGAAAGGGTTCCACCCCTACACCAAGGCAAAGGTTTGTACTCCAGGTACTTCCTTACCCCAAAAAAGACAGGAGAATGGCGGCCCATCCTGGATCTCAGATACTTAAAGAAGCACCTTTTAAAACCAAAGTTCAAAATGGTGACCCTGGGAATTATTTTACCCTCTCTAAGGCCAGGGGACTGGCTAGCGTCCCTGGACCTCAAGGATGCCTACTTCCATATTCTCATCAGAAGCTCCCATCGAAAGTACCTCAGGTTTGAGCTGCCCTCAGGCCATTACCAGTTCAGAGCAATGCCCTTTGGCCTCACCTCTGCTCCAAGGGTATTCACCAAGTGCCTGGCAGTAGCAGTTACGTGCCTAAGAAGACAAAAAATTGCCATCTTTCCTTACCTGGACGATTGTCTCATAATAGGCCAGTCCCCAGAACAGGTCAGCTTACACCTTCAGGTAACTCAGCAACTACTTACCTCCCTAGGTTTCCTTCTGAATCTCTCAAAGTCAGTTCTAGAGCCTGTCCAGCTCCTAACCTTCATAGGTGCAGAACTGAACACACAGGAAGCCAGGGCCTTCCTCCCTCTGGACAGGGCAAAGACCCTAGTCTCCCTATTCACCCTGCAGGTCTCTCGACCAGCAAGGCATTTTCTGCAGCTCCTAGGACACATGGCTGCTTCCACGGCAGTAGTGCAAGGAGCAAGATTTCGGATGAGGGACATTCAGTTCCATTTGAGAGCTTTTTGGTCTCAAAGAAAGGATCCTCTTACCAAGCTGATCCCAGTAACTCAAACCTTGATCCAAGCCCTACAGTGGTGGCAGGATCAGAGCAACCTGAGACAAGGAGTTCCTTTTGTCACTCAGTTTCTCTCCTTAATCCTTACTACGGATGCATCCCTCTTGGGTTGGGGGGCTCACATGGGCGACCTCACTGCCCAGGGACTGTGGTCCCCCCAAGAAACCCTGCTCCACATCAACCTGTTGGAGCTCAGAGCAGTTTTTCTAGCACTTCAAGCTTTCTCCAGATCTGTTTAGAACAAAATTGTACAGGTCAGAACAGACAACACCACTACAGTGTGGTACATTAACAATCAAGGGGGCACTCTGTCTACGGCCTTGTGCACCGAAGCCATGAAGTTGTGGTCTCTGGCTTACTCCCTGAACACCTCCCTTACGGCAGTTCACCTCCCAGGCAAGGACAATGTCCTGGCAGATGCACTCAGCAGAATTTCTCAGGGCCATCACGAGTGGTCCCTGGATCCCCTGATTCTGGGAGTGGTATTTGCCAGATGGGGCACCCCTCAGATAGATCTTTTTGCAGCCCCAGACAATCACCAACTTCCCCTCTTTTGCTGCAGGCCCCCAGTGTTGGGCTCAGTCCCTCTGGATGCCTTTGTCCTCAGTTGGGAAGGGAAGTTTCTCTATGCCTTCCCTCCCTTTCCTCTCCTGTTCAGAGTGCTAGTCAAAATCAGATCCCAATCCTACACGGTCATTCTGATTGCCCCGGATTGGGCCAGACAACCCTGGTATCCACTCCTACTGTCCTTAGCAGTCCATCTTCCCCTGTGCCTTCCCAGGAATCACAATCTGTTAACCTGTGCCCAGGGAAGGGTTTGGTACCTGAACCTCAAATCTCTCAATCTCAAGGCCTGGTTCTTGAAGAGTTAGAGTTTGCTGATTTTACACCTCTCACAAGGCGTAATGGATATATTGAAGGCTTCTAGGAAGCCTTCCACCAGGGCTACTTACAACTCCAAATGGAAAAGGTTTTCCATGTGGTGCTCAGAAAAGCATATTTCCCCAGACTCTGCTGATTTACCCACAGTCCTGGATTATTTGGTCCATCTGAACACTTTGGGGCTGAGACCAGCTACCCTGAAAGTCCATTTGGCAGCTGTGTCTGCTTTTATTTCGGCTGGTAAATCCTCTTCTTTTTCAACTCACCCTGTATTTTCCAAGTTTTTTAAGGGATTGCTTCACACCAACCCTCCATTCAGGAGATCCTGCCTCTGCCTGGGATCTTAATGTTTGTATTGTTCAGCTTATGCAACCCCCCTTTGAGCCTTTGTCTTCAGCTGAGCTTAAGTACTTGACTTGGAAAACTGTGTTTCTAGTAGCCATCACCTCTGCCAGACGCATAAGTGAATTACAAGCTTTGTCAGTGGAGCCGGATTTTATCTCCTTTCACAGAGATAAGGTAGTCCTCCGGACTAATAGAACGTTTCTGCCTAAGGTGGTTTCAGATTTTCACCTTAATCAATCTATATCTCTTCCAGTGTATTTTACTGACCATTCTTCCTCTGGTGAGAGGAGGCTGCACAGCCTAGATGTGAAGAGAGCCCTTAGTTACTACATAGAGCGAACCAAGGGTCACAGGTTTGACTCCCTCCAACTGTTCCTCACTTATGGTGAGGTTGGTAAAGGGAAGCCTGCCACTAAAAGATCCATTGCCAGGTGGATTGTCTCTTGTATCCAATTCTGTTACGAAAAACTGGGTAAGGTTCCTCCCTCAGGCCTGAGGGCTCACTCTACCAGAGGTACAGCTGCTTCTCTGGCTGCTGCCAGAGACATCCCTATTCTAGAGATATGTCAAGCAGCTACTTGGAAAACAGTTCACACTTTTACCAAGCATTACTCCCTGGACATCCAGGCTCGGAGTGATGCTCGGTTTGGCACAGCTGTCCTTCAGAGCCTATTCCCTAAGTAGGTTCTGTCCCTCCTCCATGGGGGTACTGCTGTGTAGTCTGCAATTGTCATAATATAGCAAGACTTCATGTTGTTTGAAGAAAAAATTACTCACCTTAGTAATGTTGTTTCTTCTAATGGAGTCTTGCTATATTATGACCTCCCTCCCTGCCTGCCCCTCTCAGAACCTCTGTTTTGGGATGTGGGTGGGCATTACAGTGTTGGCGCTTTCTTTATGCCACTTTGTTGTTTCACCCTTCCTTTGGGGTGAATTGGTGTTGTATTTTTCATTTCTTTTGGGTCTCATGACTTGAGTCTTTGTTGGAGACCAAGAAGTGTGTGTTTATGTTAGTAGCCAGTCGGCTAGTGTAGGTTTACAGCTTCCACACAGAGCCTTAGTGAGTTTTTGCTCGTAAAGATCTGACAGTTTATGTTTGAAGATCAGCAGACAGAGCCTTCTAAGCGAGCTCGCGCTCAGAGTTCCATGCTTGCTTGGAAAGTTAACTATTTCACCTCCAGGGCAGTTCGAAGATGGAGACTCACTGCAATTGTCATAATATAGCAAGACTCCATTAGAAGAAACAACATTACTAAGGTGAGTAATTTTTTCTTTGCTTCCCCTCCCCAAGCCTCAGATTTTGTGTTTTGTACTTTTACATAGCTACTGTGTGAATCTGGTCCATTTTAGAGGTGTTTTGGTGATTTTCCACCACAGACCTTCATTTTTCTGTTTACGTGGCCGCTATTAGGGCTGGGCACACGCTCCTTCAGTTAGGCTTCCTGCCATTATCTAGAGCGTGGTTCGAGTCCCACGACCCCCACTTACATGATATGTGACTCTGAGCAAGGCACTTAAGACAGTTCTGTGGGGAAATTTAGCCCAGAAAAGATATTGGGGATATGTCAGTATTTTTTTACCTCATAATTGTTATTTGGCATAATTATAGTTCTCTTGGCAGCATGACTTATCGGAGACCATTAATCAAGAAACGATGAGAGTCCTGCAAAAAAGGGTGATGAGGCCCTCCCCCATGGGTTGTTTTGCCCTCAATGTGTTGCTCAGCACCCCCAGCCGGTTCTTCAGCCTGGGAGGGGATCACCTGGTTCTTCATTGGCAGTGGCAGCAGAATTGCAAAAAATTACCTTTGTGGCTCCGGAGTGAGCTTGAGCCCTGATGTCCCGCTGGACATCCACGCAGATACACCCGACCCCAATAGGGCCCCTCAGGCCAAAGGGGGGGGAGATATCAAGGCACGCCCAGGTGCAGGCATGAGTTAGGCTGTGATGACTGATGTGCAGGCAGACCCCCGACCCTGCCTTTTTGAAGGCCAGGATAATTTCAAGGATCTTGGGGAAGTTCCTGACCTTAACTTAATTTAAAAAAAAAAAAATCCAGATCAATGATGTTTTTCCTCCCCTGCTTCATAATAAGCTCTTGTCTTTTGGATAGCTGAGGCATGTAGTTCATCCAAAGATGTCCACCCTGGTAGTCTGTGGACCTTGCCCTAACCTCGCCCCATTCCAGTCCTAGTTCCACTCTAAACTGGGTGTCCCCACATTATTGACATTTGCTCATGCAGAAATATGAGGTTACTGGCTAACAGACAAATTGCCTGCCTAGCCCAACCACAGTTTCCAGCTCCCCCTAGTTAGACCTGCCCCTAGTCTTGACCTCTTAGCTAGCTCCAACCTATCAGTATACCATTAACCTTGGTCATATCGCTAAAACTTTAGCCATAAACCTTGAACATATAATTTCAACATCTGATGCCAGTGGCCCGCGCCCAGAGCTTCTCCCCCCCGACCCAGTGCCCAATTAGATCAGATTCAGTTTGCAACTGCAGACCTTCCCCGCAGTCACCATGCCCTGCCCCATGCCCTTTTGAGCAATTAACAAAGGTCGAAGGAGGGGGGAGGGTGGGGAAGGTGGGGGGGCCTTTTGCAGCCCAAAGAAAGTCTCCTAGCAATCTGGTCCCTGCAGGTCTCCCAGTGATACAGCTCTCTGCTCAGGTCTTTTTTGCAGCTGGGCACTGTTGCCAGATCACAGCTGCACAGATTGAGCCCTTCAGGCTCTGTTCAGATTGGCGATCTGGTCCTCCTTTCTATGCCGCCAATGCTGTACCTCTCCCCTCCGCCGATGAGGTGATCATTGGTCCCCCTCTTTGCCTCCGATGCGGCGATCTGCCTCCTTGATACAGCCGCGGAAGCGGCGGGTCCAATCCCCCGGAGACCTCCTAGAAGCTGATGCTAGTGCAGTGGATCCAAAAAGCCGAGCTGGTGGACTAGGGAAGTCCAGGATGTGATAAGGGAAAAGACAGCTGCTTACAGATGGTATAAGCACTCATGAGGGGTGAGGGACAAGGGGGAATATGCTGTGATATCTAGGAAGGTAACCAGGGTTGTGAGGTTGGCCAAGGCCAGGATAGAGCTAAGGCTGGCCCAGGGGATTCACAAGAGGAGATAAGGGGTCCTTTAGGTATATCAGAGAGAGAAGGAGAGTGAAGGGGCAGATTAGTAGACTGTGGTCTGGAGGAGAGTGGGCGGAGGAGGCCGTGGAGCAGGCAGAGGTACTGAACAACTACTTTGCCTCGGTCTTCACTAGGGAAGATTGAGGGGGGCAACTCCATACAAGGGGAGTCAGGTTAAAAGGGCAGAAGGGAGGGGGAGGTCATGGATGTGGAAATTACTGTTGGTAGGGTGAGGGAGGCCCTCTGGATCCTAAAAACGGAGAAGGCATCAGGCCCGGATGGTGTCCATCCCAGGGTGCTAAAAGAGATGGTGGGGGTCCTTGCCGCATGCCGGAGGACCTTTTTAACTCCTCACTTAGGACTGGGTGGGTGCCTCATGATTGGAGGATGGCCCACATTGTGGCTGTTCACAAAGGGGGCTCACACAAGGAGCTGGGGAACTACAGGCCTGAAAGCTTGATGTCTGTGGTGGACAGAATGATGGAGGCCATCCTGAAGGAGAGGCTGGAGGAGTTCCTAGGGGTTCAGAATGATCTGGATGATCACCAGCATGTCTTTGTTCAGGGCAGATCATGTCAGACCAACCTTGTGGAGTTTTATGACTGGGTGGCAGAGGCACTGGACTCTGGCAGGCCAGTGGATGTCCTCTTTCTGGATTTTAGCAAGGCGTTTGACTTGGTGCCACATCCTGGGCTACTGGCTAAGATGGGGGACATGGGGTGGGAGAAAGGATGGTGAGGTGGATAGGAAACTGGTTGGCGGGGCGGGTTCAGAAGCCGGTAGTCGGGGGGGGGGGGTCGTCTCCCAGGAGGGTCATCAGCGGGTTCCCCCAAGGGTCGGTGCTAGGCTCGCTACTGTTCAATGCTTACATTTCAGACATCAGGAATGGTATCAGGAGCAAGGTGAGCCTCTTTGCTAATGACTCGAAACTGGGCACGGTGGTGGACGGGGAGGAGGGTAGAAGAGCCCTACAGGGGGACCTGGGTGCCTTAGAGGGGTGGGCACACACCTGAAAACTGCAGTTTAATGCTAAGAAATGCAGAATTCTCCACCTAGGGCTTAGAAACCCAAGGTATGAGTACTTCTTGGGGGTTGGGGAAGAGATACTGCAGGTTTCTGATGGGGAAAAGAACTTTGGTGTAGTTGTGGATACCAGAATGAACAACTCTGAACAGTGCAGAAGGGCTGCAGCTAAGGCCAATAAAATGCTGGGGTGCATAAACAGAGAGATAACCTCGAGAAGGAGGGAAGTGCTTCTCTCTCTGTACAACTGCATGGTTAGACCGTACCTAGAATACTGCATGCAGTTTGGCACCCATACTTAAAAAGACATCGTTCTTCTGGAGAGGGTCCGGAGGAGGGCAACCAGGATGATGCAGGGGCTGGGGAATAGATCCTATGGGGAGTGACTGGAGGAGCTGAATTTGTATTCCTTGGAGGAGAGGAGGGTGAACAGGGTTAGCCCAGATAGGTTGTTCAAACGGATTAAGGAGGATGTCACCAGAGGGCACGCTATGAGTCTGGTGGATGGGAGGCTAAAGGGGGAGATGAGGAAAAGATACTTTACTGAGAGGGTGGTGGAACCTTGGAATGCACTGCCTGCAGAACTGGTGGCTGTGGATACGGTGGAGGGGTTGGGACAGGTATGGGGAAGGGTGAAACTGAGTAATGCCAAAAATAGAGGTGTAGTTTGGTCAGGGGTGGGGGTTTACCAAGGGGGAAGGGGAAGGTGGCAGCAGTGCCCTGTATGGGTGCTGACCCTCGAGCAGATTTGATAGACTGTATGGCCTACTCTGCTGTCATCTTAGTATGTTAGTAGTCCCTTACAGCTCAAGAGGTACAGTTGGTGGAGATGGCAGATGTCAGTCTGTCTCTGTCTGCATCTTTCTTTGGCTACTAGGTGACCAAAATTATTGAGCAGCATTGGGCAGGTGTGGATCAGAAAAATGTCTTCCCAACCATGGCATGAATCTTCCTTTTTTTAAGGAAAAGGTATTGGGGGTGGGAAGCGCCTCCACTGAAAGACAAGGCCGTTTGTATTTCTGAAAAGACACCGTCCTGCCTATAGAAGGCTCTGGCCCTGATGGTCTTTCGTGTTAAGTGGGTGAACACCACGTGCAGGAGGGGTTTCGCCTCTTATCAGCACACAACAGTTGTATGTCTTATGCTTCTTTTATTGTCCAGAGCCTCCAACGTATGGGTCATTGCCCTGGCCACTTTTGTTCCACCTTTTTGCGATTCATAGCCATGGTTCCACCTTCCAGATGTTTGTTTCGCTGGAGAATTTTGTGTCAGACCGCTTGGCCTACTTTATTGTTTTCGACCATGAGGGCCATGTGGCTTGTCATTGGGTCTGATCAAGTTTCATAAGCTAACCTGTTTAACATCCCCTTGAGGGAAGCCTGTGTTTTGATTCCACTGGATAATATTAAAAAAAAAAAAATGCAGTGAAAAGGTTTTTCTGCAGTGTCAAACAATGGCGCAAGACTACCATAACCCAGAGGAATCAGGATAATGGCCGGCACTGACCATTCTGAGGAGTGTTCCATTTCTTCGGAAATTTAATTCTGAGAATGGAGGCGCCTACTCAGGTAACAAGGTTACGGTATCAGATGAGCACTGGCCAGGCACCGTGCAGGAGGCCCAGCACCACAAGCATGGTGCCTCACAAAAGAGCACGTGGCCCATCCCAGACTCCATTTATTGGTGGTAGATTAGAGGAGTTTTCCTCAAGATGGGCCAAAACAATGTTGAATGCCTTATTGGGGTCACTTCTCTGCCCCAGTTTTCAGAGATGGCGAAAAGGTCCGATGTCGTCAGAGCTCCTGGCTCTCCTTTTTCTTTCGGGCCATAGTACAGATCCCACTAATTATTGTGTTCAGGGGTCCCGTTGGTTTTATTTTATGATCCCCCAAAAATTAGGGAGTTTTCAGGCTCGTTCTAAATTCAAGCCCCTGAAAAAGTTTGTGCTCCACAAACATTTTTGAATGGAGCCTGGAGGTCAGTCACCGGGCTGCTCATTCAAGGGGTTTTCTTAAGCCCCAGTATATCTGATGGATGCTTGCCACCACATCCCCTCCCATCAGTTCTACTCAGAGTATCTCAGGTTTTTGATACTGGGCCAACCCTCCAGCATAGGGCGCATCTCTTCACCTGAGCATCAGCCCCTCTGAGTTCCTTGAAGGTGTTGGTAGTCCTGGTAGCTTAATGTCTGTCCTTATTGAACAACCTGCTTATTCATGCCTTAGCAAGAAGTCAGTACTCAGCAGTCTAGATATACCAGAGTCACATGACTAAGGGTGAAGTGGGAGAAGAGCTCTCCCAAGCTGTCTCGGATCCTGGAATGTCTGGTGGTAATTTTCGCCAAAAAAAAATTAGATAAGGGTTTGCTGCCTTTTTTCCGGAAGGTAACTTTTGTCAGACATCCGCTGGCTCACTGCAGTTTGGGTCTCAGGCTAGGCAGCGATAGTTTAATCCCATGGGCTCACTTCCAGATGCTGCCTATTCAGTGGGTTTACTGTAGGCCTGGGATCACTCATCGGAGGATTATCAGCCAGTTTTCCTAACCCCCCAGCTTCGTCACTACCTGAGTTGGTGAGTGGATGTGCAAGATCTGAGCAAGTTCCACTAGAACGTTCAGAGTTAATTCTTACAACAAATGTCAGCTTAGACAGATAGGGGGCAGGTCAGAGCCATTTTCCCACTTGGGCGAACTTGGTCAGTCTACAAACAGCATCTATGTCAGGAGATGGAGAAGGTCTGCGTAGCTTCCCTTAGTTTTCATCCATGATGCTAAACATAGCGTGCATTTGTACATAGCCATTAAGGCACAGGAGGTGTTTTGAGACCTATCGACAATTCACCTGGCATGGAAGGAACCATCAGGCGGACTGGTTAAACTGCAAAATGTTCATCCCATGGAGTGGAGGTTGAACTGGAGGTTTTCGAAGTCCTGTGCAACTGGTTTGGTCGACCTTTGATCAGTCTGTTTGCATCCAGCAGCAGTGCTCGGATCTGAGAAGGTTCTTCAGTATTTTTCGGTGTCCACAGCCGGGGGGGGGGACAGGTGCTCTGTCTCAACAGTGGACCTTCAGCAGAGCCTATTTTTTCCTCTAGTAACTCTTTTCCAAAGTCTTTAGAAAAACAAAAGAAAAAAGAATAATAAAAAATAAGACGCTCTGGAGTGAGCTACATCTTGTTAGCTGCCAAGTTGCTGAGAAGACTGTAGTTCTCGGACTTAGCGAATCTTGCTCAACAAACCCCCTTACACCTTCTGGTGTGTAGAGACCTTCTATCAGGGTGCATCTGTCCACCCAAAAGCCATGCCGCAGTGTTCTGTCCCAGCTGCAAGTGGTGGCGATCAGTTCCTGGAAGCCCTAGGTACAGGGAGTTGCAATAGTCCAGGTGCGAGGTCACAAAGGTATGGATCAGAGTCGAAAGGTCGCCAGATGGAACAAGGTGCTTAATCCTGGCGATGTTCCTCAGATGATAAAAAGAGGACTTGACGACTGCCGACACCTGCGAATGCAATGTCAGCTCATCATCAAGAATCACCCTCAGGTTTCGCACCTGTTCAGAGGAAGGCAACTGGGTACCTCCGTGTGAAGTCAGGAATGCAACCTTGCTACCGACCTCTCTATCTGGTGACCTGGATCCACCACCAACACCTCAGTCTTCTTGGAATTCAATTTCAACTGGCTGGCTGGATTTCATCCAGTCATGGATTTCCATAAGGCAGCTGTTAAAGACCGAGATTGCACTATCCTGGTGGGGTACAAAAGACAGATAGATAGATAGAGCTGGGTATCATCAACATAGCAGTGAAACCTCAGCCCATATCATCTTACAATGTCTCTGAGGGACAGCATGTACACTGTGAACAACGTAGGGGACAGCACCGAGCCCTGGGGAACCCCACACAACAGATGGAATGGGTCAGAGGAAAAAAATATCCCCGACACCACCCTCTGAGATCTCCCAGTGAGGAAAGATTGAAACCAGCTGAGGACTGAACCAGCCAGGCCACAGATGACCCTCAGATGCTCGCGCAGCACCCCATGGTCCTCAGTGTCAGATGCTGAAGAGAGCTCCAGAAGTACCAAGATGGAACAGTGCTTCTGATCTCTCGCCAGCAGAAGATCATTGAGCACCTGAACCAGAGCAGTCTCAGTACTATGCCTCTTCCGGAAACCAGACTGGAGAGGATTGTAGACATCGTGGATAGTAAGATGGTTCTCCAGTTGCAGTGCAACTACTTTCTCAATCATCTTCCCTATAAAGGGAAGGTTAGAGGTAGGCCTGTAGTTGGCTAAGCAGTTTGGGTCCAGAGCAGCTTTCTTAAGGAGCGGTGTCACCACTGCCTACTTCAGGGAGCTAGGGAACTCACCCGACTCCAAGGAGCACCAAACTATTTTAGCAAGGACAGGGCCAATAGAATCAACACACCCCATTATCAGGTGTGTTGGGCCCGGTCCAAAATACAGCACGTTGGCCGCATACTCTGGACAATCTGTACGATGTCCACAATCTCCAGGCCAGTCAAAAGATATCCAGGAAAACTAAAGTGCGGTGACCAAGCAGCGACCACCACCAACCCCCATAGAGTGTGCAGGTCGGATCTCAGCCCTGATGTCAGCCACCGTATCCGCAAAGAATCGAGCAAACTTGTCACACTTAAGTTGTGAAAACACACTTCGAACCTGCAGACAGGTTGGGTTGCACAATCTGTCCATAGTTCGAAAGAGCTGAGCCGGTCGATTCTGAGCAGAAGCTATCTCCCCTGACAGGAACTCTGCCTTCTTACAGGTGATAGCTGATTGATAGATTTGATAATGCTCCATCAATCTAAGGTGGTCGGCATCAAGGGCAGATTTTCGCCAGCATCGCTCTAACCTTCGTCCATCTTGTCTCAGCTCCCTTAAGGTCCCATCAAACCAAGGGGGCCGAGGGCAAAGAGAGAGTAGGTGAACATGGACAGGAGCAATAGAATCCAGAGCTTCAGTAACCACCTTATTAAAGGCCTGAACTAAACTCTCTGGATCCTCGCTTGCCCCAGGAAATTGCGATAGGTCTAACACCACCAGTAGACCATCCGGGTTCAAGTCCCTCAGAGGGTGGTATCTGACCATCTCCACAGGGGCAGGCCTATAAGGGGGAGCCTCGAGTTTGAACCTTACAGTGTGGTGATCAGACCATCCAACCGATTCCACCACCAAGTCTGAAGTCCCCATCCCCAGGAGGAAAACCAGGTCGAGTGAATGATGCAGCTTGCGCCCTGGCACCTGAGAGGAGGAGGCCCTTCCATATACCAAAAAGAAATATATATGTATTTATATAAATATGTGTGTGTATATTTATACGTATGTACAGTGTATATGCGTGTGTGTGTATGTATATATATATATGTATGTGTGTATATACTATATAGATATAGATCTACGTATGTGTGTTTGTATATGTGCGTGTGTGTATATATGTATGTTTGTGTGTGTGTACATGTGTGTGTGTGTATATATATAGATAGCATTGTATATATATATATATATATATATATATATATATATATAGTAGTATAGATACATGGAATATGCAATGGAAACAAGTGTAATAAATGAGTTGTCTGCACAAGAGCAGTTTGACCTTGGGTAACCTCACGAGTGGCATTAGCCACGAGTGAGGTGTCCGAATCCAAACTGCTTGAGTGCAGATAAATCATTTATTCTATGAGTTTTCCATTGCATATTCCATTTAATGCAATAGGATAGGAGTTTTTTGAATGCTTTTTAATTTTAGTTTAGTTTGGGTTTTATTTTTGATAAATGTTTCCCAGTGTAGCTCCACTTAGCATAGTGGTTGCTAAATGGTTGCTATGGACACTCCAACTTTACATTATGGTCGGTACATAATGATAAAGTTTAATACACAATTCTTTTGTTTTCGCTTTTGGAGGGTGCATTTGTTAGTCAAAAAAAGTGAATAAAAATAGAATTTTCTGCATTTTTTTTTTTTTTTTTTTTTTTTTTTTTTTTTGCTGATTATAGAAAATTTAAAAGGAATCTAGAAATGAAATGCCTCTCATTTTGTAGATATATTTGTGTTGAACAACTTTTGTGCTCAAAGTACCATACTATCAATTTTTGCTTTCAAGTTATTTGCATTTGTTTGATGAAAAAGTGCACAGAAATGGAATTTTCTGTTGTTTTTTTCGCTAGTTATAAACAAACTAAAAGGTATCTGTAAATGAAACACCACTCATTTTGTATATATTTCTGTGCTGAATAAACTTTGTGCTCACAGTACCATGCTATCATTTTTCATTTTAAAATTATTTACATTTGTTTGCTGACAAAATGAAAAACAAATAGAATTTTCTGCTGTTTTTTGCTCATTATCAAAAAAATCTAAAAGGTATCAATAAATAAAACGCCACTCATTATGTAGATATTTTTGTGCTGAACAACTTTCATGCTCACAGTACCATGCTATCATTTTTCGTTTTAAAGTTATTTGCATTTGAATATGGTTAATACAACTACTGAGGCTGAACATTCTAAATGATATAAACACTGTATAGATAAATGGCTGATGACATAATCACTGTGTGGATAAATGGCTGATGACATAAGCATACATACATACATAGATACATAGACAGTGTCGGCAGATAAGGGCCTATGGCCCACCCAGTCTGCCCATTTAAGTTTGTAAGTTCAGTTTATGTTTTCCAGGAAGTCTGTTGCCCCTTACCCCTGACCTCCAGAATTCCTTTATGTCTATCCCATGCATTCTTAAATCCTTGATTGTTTCAGCCCCCACCACTTCTCTCTGGCAGGGTGTTCCACTTGTCCACCACCCGCTCTGTGAAGAAATTCTTCCTCACGCTTCCTCTGAATCGCCCTCCTCCAACTTCATCCCATGCCCTCTAGTCCTGGAACATCTTTTCGTTTAAAAATAGTGCATTCCTGCACCCTGTTCCTCCCTGTAAGATACTTGTATGTCTCTATCATATCCCCTCTCTCCCTCCTCTCTCCTCCAGGGAGTACATGTTCAGTGCCTTCAACCTGTCCTCATAGGACTTGTGATGCAATCCATGCACCATCTTTGTTGCCCTCCTCTGAACCTTCTCTACCCTGTCTATGTCCTTATGTAGGTAAGGTCTCCAGAACTGCACAGTGTACTCCAGGTGCGGCCTCACTAGTGTCTTGTATAGTGGAATTATGACCTCCCTTTTCCTGCTGGTGATGCCCCTGCCTATGCATCCCAGCATCCTATTTGCTTTACCTGCTGCCTTGTCACACTGTTTCCCTGCCTTGAGGTCATCAGAGATGATAACTCCAAGATCCCTTTCCTGCTTGGTGCATGCTATATCCTCACCCCCCAACTGATATATTGTGCCAGGGTTTTTGTGCCCCAAATGCATTATCTTGCACTTCCTTGCATTGAATTTCAACTGCCAAACCCCTGACCATTCTTCAAGTTTCTGCAGGTCCCTTCTCATTCTGTCTACACCCTCTGGTGTGTCTACTCTGTTACAGAGCTTTGTGTCATCAGCGAACAGTGAAATTCTGCCTTCTAGGTCCCGCAATGTCACTGATGAAGATATTGAATAGTACCGGTCCCAGCACTGATCCCTGTGGTACCCCACTGGTCACTCTTCCTCTGTGGAGTGACAGCCATTTACCACCACCCTCTGTGTCCTGCTGCCCAGCCAGTTACCTACCCACCGCACTACTGTCCTGCCCACACCCATATTCCCCAGTTTGTGCAATAGTTTCTATGTGGCACAGTGTCAAAGGCCCTTGCTGAAGTCCAGATAGGCCATGTCCACTGCCCTCCCCTGATCCACCTCCCTAGTCACCCAGTCAAAAATTCAATGAGGTTGGTCTGACATGACCTTCCCTGGTGAAACCATGCTGCCTTGGGTCCTGTAGTCCATTGACAACCAGATGTTCCACCAATCTCTCCTTCAGTAGTGCTTCCATGATCTTCCCCACTACCGAGGTGAGGCTGACTGGTCTGTAGTTCCCCTCCCTCTTTGTTCCCACTTTTGTATAAGGGGACTACATCTGCTATCCTCCAGTCTTTGGGTACCTCCCTGTTTCTAGTGATCGCTAAACAGGATAGCAAGAGGTTCAGCCACCACCGCTCTTAGTTCTTAAGGACCCTGGGTGCACCCCATCTGGCCCCATTGTTTATCAACTCTTATTACTTCCAGTTCCTTCAGGACCCTTTCTCGTGTAAAGGGACTTGTGTCCATTTCTGCACCATTCTCACCCCTTGTACCCATTCAGACCCATTACCCTCCTCTTCCTCAGTAAAGACTGAGCAGAAATACCTGTTAAATATGTCAGCTTTACTGTTGTCATCCTCCACACAGCCCCATCCTCCCCTTCAGTCTCACTATCCTCCCTTTGCCTTTCTTTTTCACTTATGTACCTGTAAAGGTTTTGTCCCCTCTACCCACTGATTTTGCAATGTGTTCTTCTGTCTGAGCTTTGGCTTCCCTTACTGACCTCCCTGCCTCCCTTTGCTTCTCCTGGTACTTCTCCCTATCCCCTTCTGCCTGTGTCTTTTTGTATTGCCTGAATGCAATCTTTTTGGCTTTCACTTTCTTTGCTACCTCTTTGGAAAACCATAATGGTCTCCTCTTCCTTTTCCTCTTGCTAACCTGCTTAATACATAATTCTGTTGCTCTTGTAATCCCCATTTTAAATACTTCCCACTGTTCCTCAACCCCTGATTCCTGCCCCATTCCCCTTAATGCCTCTTTCAAGTATCTCCCCATTTTCTCAAAGTTTGCCCCCCTAAAATCCAGGATACGTGTTTTTGTGTGGTTTGGTTCTGCTCTTTCTGTGATTTCAAACCACAGTGACTGGTGGTCACTGTTCCCCAGGTGCTCCCCCACTCTTACCCCATCACACTGTCCCTGTTTGTGAGCACAAGGTCCAGTATTGCCTTCTGCCGAGTTGGTTCCATGACCAGTTGCTTGAGGAAGGCACCCTGAAGGGAGTCCAGGATAAATCTGCTCCTAGTTGATGCTGCTGCTGGATGCTCCAGTCCACGTCTGGAATATTGAAGTCTCCAACCAGTACTACTCACTCTTGTCTGCCATCCTCTGGATGGCTAGCATCAGCTCCCTATCTGTTTCTTCCTCCTGGGCTGGTGGTCTATAGACCACACCTGTGCGGATAGCTGGCCCCATTTTCCTTTCCAGCTTAACCCACAGTATCTCTCCCCATTTTGTTCCTCTTGGATCTCTGTGGCCCTTATGTCATTTTTCACATACAGTGCCACTCCTCCTCCCTTCCTGCCTGCCCTGTCTCTTCTGAATATGTTGTAGCCAGGTATGGCCAACTCCCAGTCGTGGTTATCATTACACCAGGTTTCAGTGATGGCCACAATGTACAGGTCTGACTGCACCATGACAGCCTCCAGATCTTCCATCTTGTTGCTAAGGCTCCTGGCATTTACACACATGACTTTCCATGATTTGACCTCCCTAGACTATTTCGCTGTTCTACTCCAGCCCCTTCCTTGGTTGTCTTTTATCTCTGGTTCACCTTGCTGTCTGCCCTTCTGCTGAATTTTGCCCCTATTCTGCCTATCCACCTCCTGGGCGCTAATCTCCATCTTTTGCACTTGGCTAACCTCCACATCCTTTCCTTCCATTTCTCTGGGTACCTTATTTGGTTGTCCCTGTTTGGCAGTGTGGCATATGAGTTCTTGAGTGGAATAGGATCTGGGATGTGCCTCTGCCTGACTGGTCTAACCTCCTGAGCCCACTGTCATCGAAGTACTCTCGCTCTCTGCATCCTTTGAGGCAGCTGCATTGGACTGAGTGGTCTCTGGATAGGGGTGATGGTACTCCTGACCCAGTTTACTTCCGCTCTGAGTCTGGCTACCTCATCCCGCAGTCCAGAAAGATGCATGCAGATAGGGCAGCACCTCAGTGTCCAGAAGGTCTGCCTGAATATGGCTGCCCCACAGCCACTGCATTGCACCACTCCCCACATTATACTGCAATTATACTGCTATTCCACTACTTGTCTGCTACTGAAGCTCTCCTAGTTCCTAGCACTGTGTGGATAAATAAGGGATATGCAGCGGTTCAGTGTGTGATAATGCATTTATCTTGTACAGTTTCCAGTGACCTCAAGTAACCTCACAAGTGCCGAAGGCACGAGTGAGAGTTACGAGAGGTCACTGGAAACTGTACAAGATAAATGCATGATCTATCACACACAGAACCACTGCATATTCCATTTATGCAACAGGTTTAGATGTTGTGTGAACGTTTTGATTTTGGTAGGTGTAAATAATTTGTCAAAAAAGGGAAAAGAAAATTGAATGTTATGCTGTTTTTTGCTAATTATAAAAAAACTAAATGGTATCTATAAATGAAACACCACTCATTTTGTAGATATTTTTGAGCTGAACATTTTTTGTCCTCAGAGTACCATGCTATCGTTTTTTGTTTTAAAGTTATTCATATTTGTATGTCAAACAAATGAACAAAAATTACATTTTCTTCTGTTTTCTTGCTAATCATATACAATATACAGGGTTTATATAAGTGAAACATTATTCATTTTGTAGATAATTTTGTGCTGAACAATTTTCGTGCTCACAGTGCCATGTTATATTTTTTCGTTTTTAAGTTATTCACATTTAAATATGGTTAGTACTGCTTCTGAGGCCGAACATTCTAAATTAATTCTGAAGAGAACTGTGTAGATAAATGAGCTACTGATGTAGTTACTGTGTGGATAAATGGGTGATGATGTAGTTACTATATGGATAAATAAATGTATCCACATAGTAGCACAGATAAATGGATTTATCAGTGCAGATTTATTCAGACACCTGTTGCATAAATGAAATTTATCCACACAGTTGCTCAGATAAATGGATTTATTTCACTCTGCTTATCTCAACTCCTATTGCATAAATGTGTGTGTATTTATATATATATATATATGTATGTATGTGTATATTTATATAATATAAATATGTATGTATGTGTGTGTATATGTATATGCGTGTATGTGTGTGTGTGTGTGTGTATATATATATGACATGACATGACATAACTGAAGATATATTTATCTTCAGGAGAGGCCAGTGACATGATGATGATCTTGATGTCACTGTCCTCGAGTGAAGATAAATATGATATCTTCAGTCAGGCCATGTCATATCCTGTTTATACAACCTTTGTTTTGTTCCCCAACACAACTGACCACATGCTCCTCTCAGTGCAATGGGCGACATAAAGGTGATGGCCCTAGCAATACAACCCCTCTTACAGAAATGCTGTGAAAAGAACAGATGTAATTTGTTGTTGAAAAAATATCTGGTGTATCCTAGTTTTTATGGTTATTTTTTTTTAAAAGAGTTATCCGGTTTATCCTGCCATGCCCCCAACAGAGTTCCCCATGCCCCCCCCAAACATAACAGATTATATACGGTTTTGAAATATCTGGTTGATCCTGTCAATTTAAAGTTATTAAAAATATCTGGTTGATCCTGCTATTATTTTGTAAAAAAAATTATATTTTAAATGCTTATCTGGTTGATCCTGTCACTCTGAGCACTTTCACTGTCTCTGTAAATGTAGCGTGTCCGAGCGCTATTCACACTGATGTTTGGTATATTGTGAGTCGTTTTGTAGGCGTTATCCTGGGTCCAGAAAGTCAGAAAATGATGTGCTTTATGCACAGCTTAGTGTGATTTTTTTGAGAAAAAGCTGCCGACTGTATACAGAGTGCAGTAACTGAGTTTGTGACTTTAGAACAGGCAGAGAGCGCTTGGCTGTTGTAGCAACAGACACTCGCTCTTTCTTTTACTGTTCAAAAGCTGCCGACTTAGTCGCTGCAGTCTGTGTGCAGTCAGCGGTTTTTTTTTCAACAAATTACGCTAAGCTGTGTATAAAGCACAGTGTTTTCTGACGTTTTGAACCCAGGATAACTGCTAGAAAATGACGGACAGTATAATAAACATCAATGTGAATAGCGCCCGGCTGCGCTACATTTAGAGGGACAGTGAAAGTGCTCAGAGTGGCAGGATCAACCAGATAAGCTTTTAAAATATTATTTTTTTCTAGCATAATGGCAGGATTAAGCAGAAAATATGGAGAGTTAACATTGAAAAGGCTGTTTTGTTTCTTTTTATGCAGAGCATGTCTTATTGCAAATGTACATTTACAGCTGTAGACAGCAATGAGTTACAAGAAAGTGAAAGTTCCATCATATGACATATAGGAACATGAAGATATATATGATATCTTCACTGGCAGGCTGATATATCACTTTTTATACATGGATTTATCCTAAAACATAGGTTGTATAAATATAAATAAATATATATATATTTATGTGTGTGTGTGTGTGTGTGTGTGTGTGTGTGTATGTATATATATATATATATATATATATATACAGAAACACAAATATACACACGTATGTGTATATATGTGTATACAGTGTGTATATGTGTGTGTGTGTATATGTATATATATATGTGTGTGTGTGCGTATATGTATATATGAGTGTGTGTGTGTGTGTGTGTATATACGTTATGTGTGTGTGTATATGTATAAATAAATATATGTATAGATTTTCATGAGAAAACTGCTTGATTCCTTGATGGCTGCCAGAAATCCTCTGTCTGCAGCCTATGCTCTGGTAGGGACCACCACTCTTTTTTTTTTTTACCTTGGGCCAGCAGAAAAGCGTTTCTCCTTTGATGGCCTCTATTCTGCAGTTTTTTTGTTTTCTACAAGAAGGCAAAGAGGTTGACATCGAATTCACTGAGAGGCCGGGTTCTGCTCTTGTAGCCCCGGGTTTTTTTTGGCCTAGGAACTGATAGGTGCGTGTTTGTAGGACACATCTACTGTTCTGATCTTTGGTTCTCTGTGGGATCTGAATTGGGTTCTGAATGATTTTTGTAAGTTTTTCTAACCACTGCCTTCCACATCGCTGGATGTGTTGTTTTACAGACTTCCTATTAAGGAGTCATACCTTATCAGGCATAAGGACACGTGATACTCAGAATGATGTTCATCCTTCAGGTGATCTTTGCCTTCCTGGAGTCCAGGACATAGTTTTCTGTCCGCCTGTCCTCATCCTCCTCAATTCAAGGGAAGGAATTGCACAAGTTGGATTTATCTCGCATTGTTCGGATCTATCCTGAATGGATGGCTTCGTTCCATGAGTCTGAGAGTCTTTTTTTTTTTTTTAATTGTAATTTTTGTTTTCTTTATAGACACGCAAGAAAGAAGGAAAACATATATACACAAACAAAATTAATAATGAGTGAGTCGTAGTCCATTTCCACCCTTGTACAGTGATACATCTAGGGTACAACTTAAATGCAGGCTTAATATCTTGGTATTAATATAGCTGATACCTAAATTTATTCGCAAACAATTAAGAGCACAGTTCCCAGCTCTCAGGGAGGATATGAACATGAACAATTGCATTTTCCCCTGACTGCAAGGATAGACTGACATCAAACTCAACAGGCGTTTGCTGTTCCTTGGACCCCTCCATCCTGTGAACATACTTGAGGAAGTCATTAAGGCACAAAGTCCGGATCCTGATGCGATATGTACGTTACCCATTTAGGCCATGTAAGTTGAAAAGGCCCCTCCCTGTTCCCTTCCCTGGCAATCATTCTCTCCATTATATATAATTTCCCCATGACCCTATACCAACTTGTATGGCTGGGGAGATTGTTTACTCCAAAGACGAGTAATTCCTTCTTGGCAGCCAGTAAATGGGTAACAAGCAGGAAACCTTTGGGATCCCCCCGAGAGGACAGATAGCAGCACCAGTTCCAGTATTAATATTGTCTCATCCCCTACCAGTTCCACCAGTGCCTCTTTCACCCTGTCCAGTATTGTTTCAACTCCGGGCAAGACCACAGTATATGAACACGGTTGGCCATAGACTCCCCGCATTCCTTCCAGCACCTTCCCTGAAAGGCAGCAGAGAATTTTACAAGCTTTGTAGGGGTAATGAAAAATCTACTTAATATGGGGAACCAGAAATACCCTTGGAAGGTCTAATGAATTTCAACCAGTCTTCTTCTGTTAGTCTCACTGTTTAAGACCTTATACTCAAAATACACTACAGAAGCCTGCAACTGCTTCCAATGATCCTAGCTTACTTACACCCCCTTCCACATCCTCCCTGCTTTTCCCATCCTCCTTTCTTATTGTATCAGTGCATAACTTGTCCCTGAGCCACCTACTTATCTACTGCCCTAAATCTCACCCTCCCTCACCCACCTATTCCTTGTATACCCACAGCATTTCACTCCTTCGCTCCTAGTATTATCCCAGTTCCAGACCCCCCCCCCAAAACTGGCTTCTCACTTCTCCTGACACATGTCTCCCCCTTGATACGCCTGGGTCTTTTGAAACTGACTATGTATGTCTCTTCACTTGTAGCATCCACTTCAACTAATCTCTTTGCTGGACTATAATGCCTTTACCTTACAGGAATACTAAACCTTGCATGTTGTTGTATCTGGTATACATTTTTACTGACTTGCTACCCTTTTGTTATGTATACCCTTACTGACTGTCTTACCTGAATCCAAATGTATTTTTACTTATCCTGTCTACTGCAGGCCTACCTGTACTGTTGTACTCTTGCATCTACTGTCTATTTGTCTGAATATAAATGCATTGTTACTTGACTTGTGTAATGCAGGTCCACCTTGTAAATGAGCTTGCTCAATGGTGTTCACCTGGATAAATATAGAATTTGATTGGTTGATTCTGAGACTGGAATTTCCAGTTCTTTGTTCCATGCCCCAAGGTTTCCCGTAGTAGACTCTCGAGATATCTCTTGTAGACCTTTGTGTATCAGGACTATTAAATGGGGCCAAAACAGGCCTCCCATGGTAGTTACAAAGATATTCAATAGCAAAGGTAGGGGGTTAGGCAGGGAATGCCTCTTGGGGATGCTGAAGCAGTATTTCTGTAACCTGTAAGTATACAGCCAAATCCCCATTTTGGAGAGTGTATCTGTCTTGCAAAGTAGTAAAGGGAATGCTTCCCTGTGCATCTACCATCTGAAATATAAAGGAGAGACCTATACCATGCCAGTGATTTATGCCGTGCAGCACTTGTGGAGGGTGATTATGTACTTCTGCCCTCAGGGTGCGTAGATAATAGCCTATCCGTACCATCTCTGGGGAGGATCTAAGCTTATCTCAAACTAAGAGACTAGATCTAGCCCCCGTATGTAAGGTATTTCTTTTTTCCTGGTGTTGAGGGTCTGTAGAATAACAAGCTTGGATTACATCCTGTATTTGATTGAGACAATTCTAGTATATTCCAAGGTATGGAATAATGTGGATTGCTCCAGTGCAAAATTCTAGTCAGCACTGTGGCTTGAGCATATTTCTGAAGATTCGGAAGGGCAAGCGCCCCCCCCCCCCATATTTAGGGAGTTGTAGGATAGATGATCTCACTCTGGGTTTCTCCCCGGCCAAAACAAATCTAGCTAGAGTGCGATTCCAAGAATTAAAATATATGGATGGGGGGCAGTCCGGAATGGTCTGAAACAAGTACAACAACTGTGGGAAAATGTTCATTTTTACTAACTCCGCCCTGGAGTAAAAAGGAAGGTGAAGCTGAGACCAGGCATGCAGATCTGCCTCGATCCTGACAGTGAGGGGTTCGTAGTTAACCAGTGTTATGTTTTCCGGATTTTGAGGAAGATATATCCCTAGGTATTTTATTTTAGTGCGGAGCCACTTTAATGGGAAACTCTCTTTTTCAAGTCGGGGGGTAAAATTGACAGTACCTCTGTCTTCATAGAATTTATTTTATACCCCGTAATCTGAGCAAAATTGTCCAGCGGGTCCCATAATGCCAGGAGAGATTGCTCAGGGTTCCTAAGGGACAAGAGGACATCGTCCATGTACAAGGATAGCTTCCATCCCCCCCCCCCACGCACAAGGATCCCCTCAATCTCCCTGGGTCTCCGGATCACAATGGCCAGCAGTTTAATATATAATGCGAAAAGTAAGGGCGATAGGGGGCAACTCTGACATGTCCCCCTTTCCAATGGTATATGTGATGTTGTGCTACCGTTTACCCTTATGTAGGCCTTTGGGGTTGAGTAAAGCTAAGACACCCATTTAATAACCTCATCTGGGAAACCAAATGCCCCTAAAACCCTCCACATAAACTCCCAGGAGACCCTGTCAAAAACCTTATACGCGTCTAAACTTATTAAAAGGGAAGGATTTGCCTCTCTCTGGTCATATGCTCCAGTAAATTAATTGTTCTCAGGGTATCTGCTGTTTGTGTCATCCTGAGAAACCCTGCCTGATCAGAATGGATTAAATGAGGCAAAATGTTCTCCAGCCTTCTGGCCCAAATGCTTATATATATATATATATTGTAATCACTGTTTAAGACTGAAATGGATCTATAGGACTCCATATACACAAGGTCCTTGTCTGGCTTGGGAACAGCCGAAATGACCGCGTATTCCCAAGAGGGTGGGTGCACCATCTTGGTCCTCCAAAAAGGTTTGGTGCATCAGGGTAATAATACTGGGGAGAAAGCCTTATACCACTCTGCTGGTAGCCTGTCTGGGCCCGGGCATTTTAACGTTTTAGTCTGACCAATGGCTGATTTAATTTCAAGATTAGTGATAGGGCCCCGTAGAAGGGCCTGCTGTGTGGGTGTGAGCTTTGGGGATGAAAGAGGGGCCAGGAAAGCCTCAATACTATCTTCAGATGGGGGAATCATGCTCCTTATACAGTGTTTTATAAAACTGTTGAAACTCTTGTGAAATATCTGAATGGGTTCTTAGGAAATTCCAGTGACTGGGTCTCTGATCTTGTTAATGGTCGTTGAATGTCTCAAGGTCCTGACTCACCTGACTAAGTTCCTGGCTCCCTTCGATCTGCCCTCATAATAGAATTTCTTGAGGTACAGAAGACTGGCCTGCACCTTGGAGTCCAGAATCTTCTGTATCTCAGAATGAACTTGTCTGATCTCTGCTTGCAGAGTCCCCCCCCCCAGTCTGCAGCTCCTTGAGCCTTGCTGGTAGTTGTTTATATCTGGCTTCCGGTTTTTTTATGTAAAAGTGACGAATAGGCTATAATCTCTCCTCTTATTACAGCCTTACCTATATCCCATAAAAGTGTGGAAGAAACTTCCGGAGAGGAGTTCTCTCTGCAGATTTGTGGGTTACGTTCTTTTATTTTAGATTGGAACTCCTTATTCTTTAAAAGAGATAAATTAAGCCTCCATAATGAAGGTCTTTTTTGTTGCCCCAGATTAATCTTTAACATCAGGGGTGAGTGATCTGAGATAACTCACGCTTCTACAGTAATATCAGTTACTATGTTCCAATGAGGTGAAAAAGTAGTCAATTCTAGACTGGGTATGAAATCTAGGAGAAAGAAAAGTGTTTCCTCCTTTTGAAGGGTAAAATGACACCAGACGTCCGTCAGGCCTAGGCGGGGGAGTTGTAATTTAAGCAGTTTTTGTGTGGGAGAATATCTATAAGCTTGAGAGTGTGATGCATCCTTCTGAGGGTTTATTGTCGCATTAAAATCTCCCCCGATCAACAAAACTCCTTTCTGTGTAGATCTAACAACTTATTATTAAATCACCTCAACAGATTTGGGGTAGCACCCGGGGGGGGGAGGTAAACACTGGCCAGAGTGACCTCCCTATCCAATAGTCGACCCTGTACAATCACAAAATAGCCATCCGGGTGTGACCATTCCTGTCGTTTTACAAAGGCAGCAGTAGCAGGTATCAAAATCACCATCCCCTGTCGTTTCCCAGATTTACTAGATGAGGAAAAAATGGAGTATCTACCTCCTGCCGAGAGTTTTGCATGTTCCCTCTGAGACAAATGTGTCTCCTGTAAATATAGTACCCCCCCCCCCGTAAGTATTGTTGCAGTCTCGATCTCTTTACCGGACTATTGATACCATTAATATTTAGTGAGAGCATTTTGATCACTCTGCCATATTTATCCAGACAAAGAAAATTCCCCCCACTGAAATATCTCTACCTCCCTGCTTTGCCCCGTCTTGCCACCATGTCTTTAAAATCACTATAAGCCTTTGTTTACCTTTACCAGAGATATCCCCATCATATTCCTTCTTACATAAATCCAAAAATCCAACCTGCACCAATAGCGTCCCATTATTTGCCCTGTCTCTCTGAGAGCTGTGCTTATCCTTTCTTATCCAGTTCAAAATAATGTGTTGCAATAGCTTAGCCAGAATTTCAGTGACTCATCCTGAACAAAATAACAACTCTGAACACGAATCAGCCCCAACTGGGAGCTGCAGTAAACATTAACATTTACAAAACTATATACAGGAATAATGCATCGTATTTGCAGTCTTTTCAATTGGACTTTCATCCTTAGGGAGAGATCTTCACTACTCCCCATCTCCTCCAGAGAAACCCCCTCCACTGTTGGCTCCCCCTGAAGGTAGAGGTAATCCCAGCCTTTGCTGGGCTGGGGCCTCCAGGAACAAATCATTATGTTCCCTAAACAGTTGGATAAATTCATAAGGGGAAAGAAAAATAAATATAAGGAAAGTAAAAACCCATCCTATCCGATGGCAGCTCATCAGCTCTTCACCCCCCCACCCCGACTTTCAGAAGCATCCTCAATGTCTTAGGCTACTGTCCACCATAATACTTCTAATCAAAGTAGTCTGAAAGAGCCTGGCTAAACATGCCAGACCGAACAGTCTGACTGTAGAAGAACTATGTACAATTCAGTTGAAGCTAAAGGTAGACGGTTAGGACCTAATCAACCCCGCCTGAGTTTCTTGCAGGGGGGGTGGACACCCAACCCAGACCTAGCCAGCCAACCCGGTCAGAGTTAACCCAAACCATAGAGGGTCTACGCCAATCCAGGAGCCAAAGTAGGCGAGAGCAGGGACAGCCCCCCCCCACCTCCAGGTCCACTCACCAAAGTAATTGAAAGCCATTGAACCAGTCACTCAGATCGCCGTTGTTACGGAGTCTCTTCTGTAAATCTCCAAAGCTTTTTGGACTGCTCCCAAGTCATTCCGCTGCCCACGTTGTTGTTTGGGAATGGACTGCCATCTTGCCGAGCATTGATCCGTTGTTCTAGTCTCTGTAGGCCGTTCCGGAAATTGAAGCCCTTGTTCAATTAAGTCAGCACGAGCCTCCCGTGCAGTATTATACTCTCTATTCCCAGTGAGTTAGTTGTACCACAAGACAGGTCGGATATGGAGTAGTGAATTTATAACCCGCTTTTTTAAATACTGGTAACAGAGGCAGGAAAGCACATCTCAGTCGCATAGCTTTAGGGGCATAATCATGATCTAAATATATCAGTCTGTCCATAGTAAACCTTCTGCCGCCTCCATGCTGTGAGCATCACCTGCTCCTTCATAGAGTAGCTGTTGAACCTCGCTATTATTGATAGAGGTGGAGCAGTTTGGGTTGATGGCTTTGGAGCCAACGCTCGATGCACCCTCTCTAAATGCTAATCCTGGTCTGGTGGCAAATCGAGGGCCGTGTGCAGGAGAGCATCCACGAATTCTTTAACATTGTTACCCTCTGACCCCTCATGAATACAGTAAATTTGAGCATTTTTTCTCCTGGCTCGATTCTCAGAGTCCTCTTGGCGGGCCTCCATTTGTTTCTGCATCTCTTTAAACTGTTGTACCTCAGTTTCGAGATCATCAATGTGGTTCTCCATCACTGTGCCCTGGCGTTCCTGATCATACATTCTTTGCTCCAACTGTACCACATCCCGTCTGAGTTCACTGTAGATGCCTTTAATCCCTCCCCGGAATGAAACTGTCTCTTGATAGATTGCATTTAGTTTAGCTTTTTTTGGCCTGAGGTTTCATGTTAGCTCGCTTGCCATCTCGGGAGTTCAGAACCTGCTTCGTCGTGCTATCTGACGCCTCCGAGTCAGACCTGTCCGCCATCCGCAGTGATAAAAAATTACTTTTTGCTGTACTGGAAGCACTGAACTCCAGACCAAAGTTTTACCGGTAGATTGCAGCAAAAATTGGCTTGTGAGTATTGTTTAAAGCGCGTTTTTAGTCGGGATGGGCTTGGATCACTCGCTCAAGCTGCCATCAGATTCAGACCGGAACCAGAAGTCCAGTCTGAGAGTCTTGTTTGTTCTCGTGGAACAGACAAGCAGGGTCAAGACCTCTCCCTTTTTAGGCCACCCTTGCTAAAAGGGTGCGGGCCGGCTTTGTTCAGGTCAGCGTTGTAGTAAGAGGAAGTCCCTGTTTCTCCTCTGCGCACCACTCCAGGGCTAAGGCTACATCCTGGGCATGCAGGTGACACATTGGTTTGAAGGGTATGCAAGGCAATTACGTGGTCTCACGTCCACATGTGCACAAAATATCCATCTTGATGTTCAGAGTTCGGCTAATGCAGTTTGGTGGTAGAGTGCTACAGACAGCAGTTCGCAAGTAGTTCTCAGTGCTTGCATCTGACATATGGGATAATCTTCTCCCCTCTCCCAATTTTTCCTCTACTATTTTTCGGACATCCCTCTTTCTTGCTGTACTGTACTCATAACTATAATATACTGTATTAAAAAAAAAGGGGGGGATTTATTTTTTGATCAGTCTGCGACCACAGGTCAACAGCTTTACTGATAACTCTTGAGGTGTTTTCCTTGTTACAGGTGACCTCACTGCATCCAGTTGTTGCCTGTAAGTTCTACCTTAGCGGTGATCAGCCTCAGTTTTCAAGATGTGCGAAAGATTTGGAACCTGCCTTTTGTACAGCATGGTTCTTCCAGCAAGGGGGATTGAATTGTCCAAACCTTGAGTCCAATGGAGAGCCTTCTCCTCCTCGGACGACTGCCAGGAAGTTAAGACAGTTTTTTTCTTTACATGTGGCAATATGTTTTATGTTGACAATAGATTATAATGTATGAAAATGTATAGCTATTATTTTGCTGCGAGGTAAGTAGTAACTGGAGAGTTGCTGTTGCTTGGAATCCTCATATGCCCAACATTCCAAAGCTTGGGTTATGCCATTCCCCTTTTAGGGGTGCACTGTACCCAGTTGTTATGATTACCCATTGACAGTGTTGAAGCTAACAGAAAAGGAAATTACGGTAAGTATGAAGTTCATTTCTTCTGTAAGACATGTTATATAAATCAAATCTGCAATGGGCTGACATAAGATATCATTTTTATCTTCATCTGAGGGTATTGATCTATTCTATTGCTATCTCAGTCGTGGCTTCGCTACTCATGAGGTATCAAAAGACTGATACCCTCTCCTGCAGATAAAAATGATATCTTAAGTCGGCCCATGTGATATCCCATATTTATCAGGGAAAAATACCACTGTTGATGTATAAATGTTAGTACAGCATATACTGGTAAATGCATTTAGACCCATGTATTAACAGGTGCTTGGTTATTGAGCTTCCCCTGCTAAAAATCCTGTTTTGTCTTGGCACTTGCCTCTTGATAATATTTAAAGCCATCCATGAATATGTAAAGTATCTCACCCCCCCAAAAAAAAGTTCTGCAGCTGAGTCCGTGGTAGAGAAGTCATTTCTCGGATACTAAGACAAATATCAAGTTTGGTGTTTTGCTATTCTGCCTCCCACACCAGATTATTTTCTTAATTTCTACCCCTGGAAAGGGATGCAAAACTTTTCATTAGAGAGCCGGCCCAGTGGTGCTGAGGGTTGAGGTGCTGAACGCCACACCTCACGCCACTCCGATGACCTGGGTTTGGGAATGAGCCCAGGTTGTCGGGGGCGGCAGAGGGCGAAGAGTGGGATTCAGCCACTGCGAGGCGGCTATCCTCTCCCGGGGAGGGATGAGGGGGTTTCCCAGCCCTTGGCTGCCACCTTGTGGAGGACGGGTGGCAGTTGGGGCAACAGGGAGCCCAGCAACATCCAGGGGTGGGGGTGGAAGGGGGCCGAGCCAGTACCAGTGTGCATGTCGCCTCCGCAGCATACACCGTGTCTGCCGGGTCCGGGATTGGGGAGAAATAAAAATTACAAATTAAAAAAAAAAAAAAAATTTTCATAAGAATCATTACATTTCTGGAAGCATGTTGCCTGTTTCAGTACTGAAAAAAGTTCCTCAGAACAAAAAAAAAAAAAAAAGACCGTGGTTTCTTCTTTAAAGCTTCTTATGTTGCCAGAAACATGAATCCTTAGGTGCACATCAGTACAAGGATGAGGATTTGTGGTTAAAAAAAAAAACGTTAAATTACAATCAAGGATTTTATAAGGATCTGAATAAGTCCCGTCTTTATAATTGTATATCTTTTGTAAAAGGATGGACTGGCAAACCCATTTTGAGGCAGAGACTATAGTTATTAATATCAGCAAAACTAATTTAAAATGGTCATGCCACCCTGTATCTTATTTCTAAAGCTACCAATGGTGAATTTCTTAAAAACAGAATCAGTTGTGTGTAACTACTTACAAAATAGTGATGGCTGTGTATTTTTAGATATGTATATATTTTTTGTCTTCGTATATTCCTTGCTGCCTGATTCAAGGCCTGCACTGATGTAAAAATAAATGACTGCCTGCATAATTTATGTAATGTCCTGCTCTCTGATCCTGTTTGTATTGATTTTTCTAAAAGGCTTTTGTGGCCACGGGAACCAATCTGTCTCTGCAGTTTTTTCCGGCTAGCTGGCAAGGGGAGCAGCGGCAAGCGCCTACCCGGGAATATGTGGATTTGGAAAGAGAGACAGGCAAGGTAAGCCAGTAATTACATTCCGCTTTTAACTAGGGGTGTATTACATTAAATGTGTAATAGAGCAATAAAAGCCATGTTTGTCAACTTCACCCCCAAGTAGATACTAGAAGAGTTGGAATGGGTAGATGAATTTATGATACTAAAAGCAAGACACTCCTCACATGGTGAATTGATGTCAATGCCAGGTGTATGATTCTGTCTGAGTTTGCAAGTAGAAGAGTTGATTAGAAAATTAGATATCCTGTTTTAAGAAGCCAGTGGGTATTTCATCTTGGGAGTGCCTCTCATGCTGAGGGATTAACATGTTACTTTGCTAAATTCTCTTGCTTTGAACATGCACCCATTTAAGAACTGTTTAGAGCTTAGGGCAGTGCCTACACAGCCTTAAAAAGAACCATTAGTGATATTTGCTTGGTGCTTATAGTCCTGAACAGTGAGTTCCCTTACCTGAATGGGAGCTATGTGCTCGTATGTAACTTTTTCATATACTTCCTAAAGGAAAGGATCATAATTTGCCTCTGAGGGGCTCACTGTGCGATTCCTTTCCATTTTTTCATAGCCGCCCCATACTCTGCCCTGTGCTCCGATGTTATGTTACGTTGGTATAGGGAGAACGCAGGGCATGTTTCATTCACTACTATAGAGCGTCTTTGTGCTGCTTCATTTCCTGATTTTTAAATCTTGATTTGGCACAGATCGATGCCAGTGTTCAATTAACAAGAGCCACCCCCCATACTCTCCCTATACCGACAACACAAAATGTCAGAATGCACGGGCGGAACCGGGGAAGAAGAAGTGGAAAGGGATCGTGCGGCAAGCCCCTTATTGGCAAATTAAGATTCCTTCCCTTCCTTTAGGGGGTACATGAAAAAATTATTTACCAACACATAGGAGCTCCCATTCTGATAAGGGAGCTCCCTATTAAGGCTTTTAAGCACCAAGAAAGGTGCTCTTTAAAGAGAACATAAACTTTTTTTGGTTAAGTTTGTTTAGTAACCACAGGGCCTATATTCAAAAGTTTAGTGCAACGCTAACAGGCATAGCACTGTGCTGTTTTGTGTGGTTAAAAGTAGGTTTGCGCCAGCAATGCCATATAGGAAGGCACAGTTAGCATTGTTCCAAATAACAAGGTTCAGGCACTGATGCAAATAAGGTTTTGTGCCTTGAATACAGTGTGGTCTGGCATATTCGAAGGTGGCCATGGAGGTATGGGAAGGGGCGTTGCTGGGGGACGGGGTTGCACTGCACATACAGAAGTTTTTGTTTTGCTTTTTAAATAATTTAATGTGCTTTATATCCTTTTTGCCTGATCGGCCCATGCCAGCCCTGCAGCTCTGCCCAGGCTCGTCCCATGCAATCTCTGGGACTTGTCCCTGTTCCATGCTTCCTTGTGGATCACCCCTCATGGGAGAGGATGCCAGGGGTTGGGCCCTACTACTGTCAAAGTTGAAATGTTGGTTCTGAAGTGGGGAGCCCAGTCGGCAATGTGGTGCCTGTGGTGGATGGCATTCTGTGTAGTCAAGGGTTTTTTTTGCGTTTTCTTCCCCAGTATGTGGATGTCTGAAGACGTAGGCTGAAGCAGCATGCATCAAACTGCCAACGACGCCACTCCTTCGGTCCCTGGCTCAAGCTTGCACCGCTACCTGTGGTCACACAAGTGGCAGTATTGCAGCAGAGTCCAGCTGCCCTGCCACCCTCAAGGAGGCAAGTGTCCATGGGATACTCCACATCCTCCCCAGGCTGGTTCTCTGATGACCCAGGCTTATTCCCGAAACCGGTTTGCCGGCGTCTCGAGAAGTATGTGCATATGGAATCTGCAGTGGGAGGATGAAACATGAACACCAGGGACAACTTCCCAGGAAAGCGGCAGCAGTTAGTGTGTGTCTGTGTGTGTTTTTTTTTGGGGGGGGGGGTAATGGACATAAGGGGGCTGCCTCAACTGTTCACATCAGACAGGAGGCAAAAAGTTGCAGCAGTAGTAAAAGTTTTTGTGAGCAGTGCAGCACACTCACCGGTGTTGATGAACGTTCAGGTGCTCATAATGAAATGTTTTGTTGCTCCAAGCATCCTGCCTTTTGGGAGGGACTTTATAATTTTTCTTTTGAATATTGCAGGTTAGCTTTTACATGCTGAGATTGTTTTGCTCCGCTAACTGCCTTCTGCAAGGTGGTTAGTGCGGCACGCTAAGCACTTCAGTGTGTGTTCAGGAATGGATTAGGGCAGTGATGTGGCACGCATTGTCAAGGGGTGTATTTGGAAACCTCTTTGCACAGAACGGCATCTGATATACCTCCCATGGTACTGTGCTACGCGCATATGGCGCTTTGCGCATTGTGTTAGCACGATTCTTGAATACTGTATGTTGCCCGCAGTATACTGTTTCATGTGTTTATTCTGACATAGTCCTGTTTGTTTCCCATTTAGGTCTTCTTATCAAAGCTGATGTTTTCTTACTCAGTATTAATTTTTTAATTACTTCTCAGTTCCAGAATGTAGGCACATCCATTGAGTGGAAGCCTGTGTGGAAAGCTTCATTGTAGGCTGCTACTCAACTGAACAAGGTTCTGGAATTCATAGGTAATTAAAATTAATATTGGGTGTGGGAGGGAGCAACATAAACAAGGGACCTAAATAAGTCAAAATAGGAATGTTTCAAAACAAACACATGAAACATACACTGGAGCTGTTAAACAGACTACATACATGACAACATTTTCAAGTTTTCAGTTATGGTTTATTTAAAAAATTACAGCATATTAAAAAAAAAAAAAAAAAAGTACAAAAAAAAAAGTTTGTTCCTTTTAATGTCACTTTTATTTTCACTGGCAACCATTAGCAAATATTTTACCTAAGTAGCCAAGGCACTGTTAAGTGTTAGAGACTTCAGCTATCTTTCCAGTTTGTGGGGTGTTTGCCTTTGGACCGTGGTGAGTGGAACAAGTCACCAATCTTATCTCTGTCAATCTACACCATTCATCACCTTTGGGTATAGTGGCCAGAGGTCATGACCCGGGGGAGCTTTTTTTGGGAGGGGATAGGCGAGTCGACCATCAGCGCCGCCCTCGAGGCCGCCGCACTGCATGGCGCTCGCCAGGTTAGCCATTATGTATCGCCGACCCGCCCTCCCACCAGTTCTTCGTTCCCACCATAGAGGCCGCACCGTGGGAAGCTCTCGCAGGAGGCCTGCTGTCTGCTAACAAGTCTAATCTACAATTTCAACGCAGCTTTCGACATGGAATTCGCTCGCCGACATAGTTCAACACCGTTTTATAGCCTGCCGGTTCTGCTGTTCGCCACCACTCAATGTCGCTGGTAAGATTGTTCCTTTTTCTTTATCGTTAGCGACGTTGAGTCTTTGGTTGTTTTTTTCCATAGGTCATGTCTCTGTCGGAGGGCAAGAAAACTTCAAAGACGGGACGGCCCCCTATGCTCCTGTGCCCATGCGGCCATATGTACTCTGTCACCGACCAGCATGACTGTTGCCTCACGTATCTTGGCCCGCTGCACGACATGGATTCATGTGATGCCTGCTTCTCCGTGGACCGTCGTGTCATCGAACAACACGCATGGAAAGTTGGATGAGCTCTGCCGACTTTCGGGGGATGGGTGCGCACTCGTCGGGCAAATCCACGGTCTCTCGGCCTTTCCTGTGGGCCCCTTCCCGGTTCTGTACGGACCGCAGAGGAGGGTGCTTCTGCTCCTAGTAGCCTCGCCATTGCAGAAGCCCCTTCCGCGGTGCAGGAGGCCAAGTCCGTTACCCCTGGGGGACGGGCGGGAGGCACTGCATTGGCAGTCGCTCCTTTGAGGGTGAAGGCTCCCTTGGTGTCATTTCATCGTGCTGGAAAGCCTGGGTCGGCGCCGTCCATTGGTGCCGGTCCGTCGCTTGGTGCCATCTCTGCTGTCAGCGCCATTTGCGGCGCCGATGGTGCTGACGGTGCTGTGGGAGGCTCTATTGCACCGTTCTTGACTGTATCTCGCCTCGGTGACGTTCGCGGTGCCATGTCCAGCACTGGCACCGCTTGTGGCGCCGAGCGTCGACATGGCGCCGTGGTGGGTTTCGATCTCTGCACTGTTCATGGTGCTGAGAGCGTGGTCGGAGCCGTCTCTGGCCTCGGCATCACATGGGTCAGGATGGCGCCATGACAGGCTCCGGCCCCTATACTGCTGCCGTTCTTGGCACTGTGTTTTCTTTGCGCACCATTCGCGGTGCGGTTGGGGTCTTTGGCGCCGACTCTGGTGCAGTCCCTCGAACTGGTGCCCCATTTGGTCGGTATGGCAGCGGGCGTCCACATACCGTGTGGTACAGGACTTCGATCTCCACCTCCTCGGAGGTGGAATCGGACTCTTAGTCAGATAGGCAGTCTGACTCTTTGGAGTTGGCTGCTCATGTGGACACCTTGGTAGTGTCTTCGACAGATCGGAACTAGCCCTCCTCTGAGGAGCGGACAGTTGCTTCTGGGTCCAGGATCAGAGGTGCTGACCAGCAGGCAGTGGTGCAGGCCACTATTGCTCTGCAGCATGGCCTTAGAGGGTTTTCTGACCCCTCAGTGTTGGTACCCCCTCAGGTGGTGTGCCTGGATCGCCCAACTTTGGGGCCGATCGTAGCACCCACAGGAGGGGAGGGTGCTGCTCCCTGGATAGTTTCCTTTGGGTACTGACCAGGGTTGCCAGCTGCTTAGGCTGGCTTTTTTGAGGACAAGGGCTCTTTAGGACTCTGAACGGTCGAGGGGTAGGGGTTCGACACGGCAACCCTTTTCTGGGACCCACCCGGGTTCCAGAAGGATTCTTCGTGCGGACCTCTGCCCTTCCTTTTCTGTCTCCTCGAGAGGGCCCTGTTTTTTTGGAGGTAGAGGACCGTCCTTTTGGACTTTAACGGCCCTGGTCACCTCACAGGGGGGAATCTTCAGGGCACAGCCTAGGCAGTTCTGGTATGGTTGACTAGCTGTTGGCTGTTGAGTTTTCCAGAGCTCCCTCTTCCCTTGGGGCTTCAGGTGCGCTCTCTGGCCCAGCAGAGGACAGCCGATTCCTGTTGTCAGCTCTGCCCCCTCTCCTCAGCCACCTCCTCCTGCTCTCCCAGGCATTCTTTGTCCAAGCGGCCCTCTCTCCTGGAAGCAGTTCAGAGCTGTGGCAGCTCAATTTCCCTCTTACGTTAGGGCCATGGACAGGCAGGTTTTCCAACCTCCCCCTGAGCAGCCAGCCTCTGAACCTTTGAGGTCCTCTGATTCTTCATCCTCCTCTTCAGGAGGAGAGGAACCATCTGTCCACATCTACCCAGCTGCTGATCTCGCGGAGTTTCAGCGTTTCCTCGTGATGATGTTGGAGGACCTGCATATCATCCCACCCACTCAGCACGATCCGGAGCATCCGACGTGTGCCTTTTTAGGCGATTTCAGTGCGGACACTCATGTCGTTGCACTTCTGACAGAGACCCTTTTCCGGAGTTCCAGCCCCTAGGGATCTCTGCCAGAGGTATTGTGCCCCCCCTCGGAGTCTCCAGGTAGTCTGCCTCATCCTAGCTCAGGACTGACGCAACTGGATACTCCCAATGGGCTTCGCGCCCTTCACCGTGACCGTCCCTCAGATGCAGACTCCATGGATTTTGACTTTTGGGGTAGGAGGACTTTCTACTCTGCACGGTTGCTTCTTTTGATATCTGCACATCAGGCCCACTACGCTACCTATGACAGGTTCCTGTGGTCCAGGCTAGGTCAACTCCTAGCCTCAATGCCTGATACGGGGGTAACCAGACAAGCCATTGTACTCTCTGCATGTGGCCTGGAGCTAGCAAGGCACCAAGCGAGGGCATCTTACGAAACCAACGAGGTAGCTTCCAGGGTCATAGGGACAGCGATTTGCACTAGGCGGACGGCATGGCTACCTCTCTTCCGGTTGTCACCCATGGCCCGGCATAGGGTGATTACCTCTGCTTACCAGAGAACCCACCTTTTCTCCTGTAGGGTGAGACGACGCCTGTCGGGGCAACCTCCTGCCCCCTCCGGGGGGTCCCCGTCTCACTCTTCCCACTCTTGGGCCTCTCCAGACCCGTGAAGGTTGTCTTGGTGCGACTCCACTGGAGAGCTAAGGGACTTAGTCCCTTTAGGTTTAGGTCTCTTCGGGGTTCGGACTAACTGAAGGTGATGAATGGTGAAGATTGACACAGATAAGATATGAAAATACGTACCTACCGTAATTCTAATCTTTTTGTGTATTTTCACCATTCATCACAATCCCACCCTCCATCCCCTGGGGCCTCAGTCTCTGGGTCCCCCCTCCCTCTCTGTGCCCTCTCTTTCTCCCCTCCTTTCCGTTGGTCAGGAGTAGGGTGACCTTGGGCACGTAGGGGGATGTTTTCCTTCTAGGGGGAGAGTGGTCAGGATAGGGGGCACTCCTTCCTCAGTGCCTCAGCTCTGCCTCTGTGGGGTGGGGTTGGTGGTTGCCCTCTCTTCTGTTCTCTTTCTCCCTCTCAGCTTTTCTTTTGATTTTTTATTTTTTTTGTCCTTTGGATGCAACCTTCGGATTAATTTAAGAAACTAGTTTTCTTTTACCAATACTTGATTTTGAGGTGGGGTATTGCCCTGTATCCTGTCTTTTCTTCCAGAATAGCCAATTCTGCTTACATTGGAGTTATAGCCAGTGATTCTGTGTCTTGAATTCTGGCAGTTTAGCCTTCTGGCTACTCCTTCGCAGCCCCTACACAATCAGGAGATAGGTCAAGGTTCCAGGGTATGTTCTCCCCCCTCCCCCGGGGGGATCCTTACTTCTAAAATTCTTTTACCCCTCCCTCCCCCTCTTCTACTTCCAGAGATTGGGGCCCCTCCCAATTCCCTTAGTTTTCCAGCTTTATTCTGTTCTCTCAGTCGTTTATTTCTTCTTTTAGTTTGTATATCTTTTCCTTTATCTGTCCCTTGGACTCCCTTGTCCCTCTCTTCCAACCAACCTTTTCTTACTGTACAGTGACTCAGAACTGACAGGAGGGTGGGGTCGATGATACCTAACGGCCAACCCACGAACGCCACGCAGTGTGTCGGCCTCGAGGGCGGCGCCAATGGTGCGTCGATTCCGCCCATCCCCCCCAAAAAAAGAGCTCCCTCGGGGTCATGACCTTCGCCCACTATATCCAAAGGTGATGAATGGTGAAGATACACAGAAAGATCAGAATTACGATAGGTATGTGATTTTCATTTTTTGTGTACTGAGCATTTTGGGTTTTAGAGGAAATCCACACGTGGGTTCAGCCAGATATTCAGCAGAGTACTGACTGGCTACATTTGAACCATTTTCACCATTATAAATCCTTCTGTGATTTCACCCAATCAGCGCACTTAGCCGTTGTATCACTTATCCTGTCTATTGTGGTCTCCCGTGCGGGATTGTTGGTAGTAGAGTTTTCCACTTCACAGCCAGGGGGAGGGTGGCTTCATTTAACATTTGAAATAAAATACTTAAAGGGGCACTGTCAGCTTTGCACGTCCGTTTTTCTCTAAATGCAAGTAGTGTGCCTCTTGGCACACATGTATCAAAGACCGAGTCTAGAATGCTCTTATACCTCCCAAATGTAATTAATTGTGTCGGTTTTGCTTATTTTTAAAAGATTAGGTTGTCGGTTGGACTGACTGAAACTCACGTTCCACCCGGAAGCATAAGCTGTACAAGACCGCGTGTCTGCCACAAGCGTGGTCCCGAAGTGCGGTTTTGGGACATGCAGTATATAAAATCAGTTCCCTCTGGAGCATCATAAGTGTTGGAATTGTTGCTGGTGTGTAGGAACAAAAACTGAGCACCAAGAGGCCAGCAATTTACTTTTTAAAAACGGGTCCGAAATCCCGTTGAAGATCCCGCACATGTGCAAGAGTGGCTTGCACTTGCGCATGCGCGAGATTTTCTGACCCGTTTTTAAAAAGTAAATTGCTGACCTCTTGGTTCTCGGTTTTTGTTCCTACACACCAGCAACAATTACAACACTTATGATGCTCCAGAGGGAACTGATTTTATATACTGCATGTCCCAAAACCGCACTTCGGGACTGCGCTTGTGGCAGAAGCGCGGTCTTGTACATCTTATGCTTCCGGGTGGAACGTGAGTTTTAGTCGGTCCGACCGACAACCTAATCTTTTAAAAATAAGCAAACCGACACATTTAACTACATTTGGGAGGTATAAGAGCAGTCTAGACTCGGTCTTTGATGCATGTGTGCCAAGAGGCACACTACTTGCATTTAGAGGAAAAACGGACGCGCAAAGCTGAGAGTGTCCCTTTAAAGAGCAGCTGACATGTGCTTACAATTCAGGCAGGCAGCTCATTCAAGGGAGTTACTTGCCTGATAAGCTAAATGAGATGTGTTTACATTTTTTAAGCAATTTAAAGACATTCATTTTAACTTAGTTAGCCCGGCTCGTAACTTCTGAGTAAATAACTCAAGCCAATTTTAATGATTTAATAATAACTTAATAGGGTCTCTGCAGGGTTTCTCTTAAATAAGGGACACCCCTCATGAGGTTTGGGCAGCCAGAACCTCTTAGCTTTGCTTTGAGGTCCACTTGCTGAAACTCTACATTCTGAGTCTCTTAATACCAAAAGCGACACCCTGCAGAGGCCCAGTTAACTTAGAACATGTGTAAACTGTGCTATTTATAGTTTATGTAGAACCAGCAGTGCAGGGAACATTTTATTGTAAACTTTAAAGAATTGAAGTAATACTCTGTAAGTTGAATAGTATTTGTTTTAATTACAGTTGAGTACTTAAAATAATTGTCATCATTTTGGGTGTGCATGAAAGAAACACGTCAGTGTCTCACATTGCTTGTAAATCCCATCCCCCATTTAGAACCATCAGAGCGGGACAAGGTAGCTCAACAAGTTGAAGGACGTTGGGCATCAGAGGGTTAATGGCAGCTGTCTTAGTTTCCCCTCCCATTTTCAAAAATAAACTAATTTTAAAAAAAGTTACTTAAATGGTACCAAAATTAAAGGCAAACACTTGCTGCCCTGAAGCTTATGTAGTTGGACCAGGAGGTCCCTGTGATGCTTGGCCAGCTGGTTATGATTGTTCTATGATAGTTGTAATATAAAAATGTAGTGTGTGACTGTCTCACATAAGGCAGCTGTGCCATGGGTGCCCCCTCCCCAGGTTTCAGTTACAGTCAAGTGACCTGAAACCAGGAGGTAATTAAAAGACCAGAGAGACTTAATTGAGGGTCTCCTGTTTTTCTGTTTTATTTAGAACTGACCCAGCTGCCAGGATGTAGGGCTCGTAAAGTTTTATGATACCTATAGAAAAAAAAAGTGTTATACCACCATGGTGCTATACGTTATAAAATCCTTTGATATGCCTTGGGAATAAGAACTGCTCAAGATCAAAGAGAAAATGTGAATTAAGGAGTCATAGTTGGGAAATTAGTTTTTGCTGATGTCACCTTATTTAATATACCTCCTGTTTGTATATTTTTTATATTCAACGAGGAAGAGCTAGATGACTCATCGTAAGGGGTATGGGGAGACACAGTTTAAACTATACTATGTCTGAGCTGTTTGATATATTCCATCTTGGGACTGCAGAAAGACACAGCTCCCTGATCTAACTTTAAAGGCACTTATAGAGGTAATACATTAGATAGAAAAAGTCTTAACTGTATTGTGGTAGGAGTTTTGTTTTGTATTTTGCCCTTTGTCCTTTTAAGTGACTATGCTCTTTAATATATTGTTCTTTGTTTACATTTTTCATGTTTTTATCATCTTTAAGTGAAGTGCCCTTTATTTTGAAAGACTGCCTGGGTCTGTCAGTTCTTTTTTTGCATGTGACGTATAGAGGGTTAAGACTGACAAAAAACTGTTCAGATGCTTGACGCTACTAAACTGGGAAAAGGTTAAGAATATACCCAAGGTATTTTATTTTAAGGGTTAATTTTGGAAGCCTGGCTGGGTGCCCCCTGGCATAAGATTGTACTACAATCCCAGAAGAGGGTACAAATCTGTACCTATACATTGGGTAAGCTAGCATAAGGTGCACAGTTTGAATCCCCCCAGAAGTTGAGACCAAAGGTGATTTGGACCCACAAGCAGACAGAAGGGTTACTCTGTCTGTTACCTGTTCACACTCTTGCGCTCTGAGGTTGGCAGTGTGGGAGCAGAGGGCCTGACCTGCTGAGTGCATTTGTGACAGTCCCGATTAAGAAAAACTGCTAATAAAGCAACATTAAAACACTGGATTCTGTTGATACTGCCAGTTCTGATCTTGGTCTCGGAGAGGGAGAGTGGTACCAGCAGTATCAGCAGCATTTGGTACGGACACATACCTCCCTGGTAGCAACAACTATGTAAAATCAGAACAGCACTTTAATGTCCCCTGGAGCTGAGTACCTCACATATTTAGTAATTACAAAATGGATAAAAGAAACCAAGAGCTGTGATTGGTAAGCTGTTATCACATGACCAAGTGTTATTCAGGCACAGCAGCACAAGTCAGAAACACTTATTGTTCTGAACCTCCTTCAGTTTTTTAAAATAAAAATCAGTGAAACCATTTTACAGTTGCAGTAAGGCATTTCATGGTGTGCGTAACTGAGGAGTAGCGGCACTGATCAGGTGCATAAGGCATTCGTCTGACTCCCCGAGGTGCCCCTCATCCCACAGTGTTACGTCTCGTGTCCCAAGGTGTGCCATTATCCCCCAGTGTCACCGTGATGACTTATTGCGTAAGTAGTCATGCACTGTGTGATAACCTCATTCAGGAGATGCACCTCATTTTCAGGAGCATCCAGGGAGGATATTACAGCAGCAGTATCGATTTACAGCATTCAGATGTCCAAATTATTATTGTACAGACAAATACACAGTAAAAGAAACCTAAACAACAGGTTAAAGGAGAACACCTGTCTCTCCCCCTTCCCCAGCAACCCACCCCAAACCAAAAGCCCCCGATTAGGCTTTTAAGCCATCCAAAATCACCTGCCTGCTGTAATATGTAATCCGTTTGGGGAGCCATAATGTAAACACTCCTGAATCAGTGCTATGCCATTTCACATTCTCAGTGCGGTGTGGCTATGCTCACTATTCCTTTATACAGCGTACATCCAGGGGCTGAAGGCACCCTACCTGTGACAAACACAAACTACAGTATTGATCAGTATCAATGACTACAATGTTCGTAAATGAGCTCAACATTTTCTAAAGTAACTAAGATAATGTTAAATAGATAAGGTAATTATTGTAACTGATGTTTGATTCTCCCTTTGTTAGATGGACTAAGTTTTTTTACATTTATATTTGTTTTACACGGTATGCTTTACAGTTGTTTCATTCTTGTGTTTCTATTATTGTTGATAATTATACGGTGTATCATTATTTTAAAACAAATAACATTTAAATGAGAAAAAACAAACTTCAGTCTTGTATGAAGTAACAAGTACTGTGTACAATGCAGAACATCAAATGGTGCAAGGTACAAAATTTGCAGATTTGCATAACTTTACAAAGGCAAAATGTGATGAGTACAATAATATAGAATATCAGATGGCACAGAGTAAAAAAATTACTGTATTAATTGTACTAATTCATTTAAGTAGTGGTACAGGTTTGTCAAATTGTTACACTGTGAATGTTCATAAATCAATAAAGTAGTGGAACTGTGTTTTTTTGTGTGTGTGTATGTAGTGCATTGGTTGCCAGGGGAAGATTTAGTGCCCTGGACACAATGCTTGCTTCGTATTTTGCTATGTCAGTGTACTTTGATAGTGGGGATTACTGATTTCATCCAGCCAGGGGGTAGTTCAGTTTGCATGCATCTGGTCATCTTTTGATCCAGCTGCTGATTGTGTGGGATGATCTCTGAGGCACTCCACATTCCTGACATCATGGGTTGTATACACCTGATAGGTTGTCTGATGCACATGTGACTAAAAGTAAATTCGTCCCGTTCCGAGCGTCACTGGTCTCCTATGGTCAGTTCTAATTGTGCATGTGAAGAAGGTTGTCGCACTCCTCCAGATCTCCAGACTTTATTTTAAAAAGACAATTCATCACAAGGTAGGAAAACAACGCTATCATTTCCCTAATCTATGACACAGAAACTGCCAGCCATAGATTGTATTCAGTACAGATTATTAGGCTTCAAAATGTTAATTTTAGACAGCCTAGAACTGTTTGCGTCTATAACCCACGTCTGGCTTCTCAGACATAGCTTCAGTAAACACAGAGAATAAATTATCCTGCCAATTAGAAAGAAGGCTTGGGAAAATGAGGCATGACTTTGAAGGACTGGGACCACTTACAGCGCTCTCAGCATCATGCAGGTCACTATTCAACTAAAACACCAATTGCCAGATAGCACTTGGGAACCTCTACTAGCAGTTCCACAATGCCCTCGTACTTTCTGGTACCACTGCTTCCCTAACGAGCAGATATCTCTAAGCAGCAGATATCTATAAGCAAAGAGGGCAAAACGCTGCAGCTTCTCCAAAACTCCAAGAGTGCTCTGGACACCCCTTACAGCGGTCCCAGACTCTCCAATGACAAAATATACAACATTTCCATTGCAGCATTCTAACCATGAGTGCTCTGGACACCCCTACCAGTGGTCCCAGACTCTCACATACAAATCCCACATTACAGCTTCTCAGAAGCAAGAATCTGCCTCGCAGCTCAATACTTGCCTATGCAGCAGTCCATGCATTGCAGTACCTCTATGGACCAAATGGAGACACCATTCTGTTATTTTATGGCCCCAGCCATTAGCTCGTCTCCATGCTGCTATATTCTTCTTGTTCCTGCTCTCCCACTCTCGTGCTGCACATTACTCGCATCCCTATTGGCGCTCAAACTCTCGCAAGAGCTCGCGCACCATGCAGTTATACAATGACGTACGCCCCACTGGATGTACACAGTGCTGCATCGTGATTTAGAAACGAACAAAAACTACACCCTGCTTTCTCGTTCAGCCATCCATTTAAGATCATGCTCCCTTCCAAGTATATTCTCCTATCCTATTCAGGCTAACAATCTACAAAACGGCCTCAACTTCCTATTCATGACTAACTTCCTTCAGCCAGCTAGCAGTGGAACCAGTGAACCAGAGGAGTGGCTATCTCTACAAAGCAGTGTGCAGAAGATGGAGATTAGCGCCCAAGAGGTGGATAGGCAGAAAAGGGGCAAAATTCAGCAGAAGGGCAGACAACAAGGAGAACCAGGGATAAAGGACAACCAAGGAAGGGGCTGGAGTAGAACAGCAAAACAGTCTAGGGAGGTCAAATCATGGAAGGCCATGTGTGCAAATGCCAGGAGCCTTAGCAACAAGATGGAAGATCTGGAGGCTGTCATGGTGCAGTCAGACCTGGACATTGTGGCCATCACTGAAATCTGGTGTAATGATAACCACAACTGGGAGATGGCCATACCTGGCTACAACATATTCAGAAGAGACAGGGCAGGCAGGAAGGGAAGAGGAGTGGCACTGTATGTGAAAAATGACATAAGGGCGCAGAGATCCAGGAGGAACAAAATGGGAGAGATACTGTGGGTTAAGCTGGAAAGGAAAATGGGGCCAGCCATCCGCACAGGTGTGGTCTATAGACCACCAGCCCAGGAGGAAGAAACAGATAGGAGCTGATGCTAGCCATCAAGGATGGCAGACAAGAGTGAGTAGTACTGGTTGGAGACTTCAATATTCCAGGCGTGGACTGGAGCATCCCAGCAGCAGCATCAACTAGAGCAGATTTATCCTGGACTCCTTCAGGGTGCCTTCCTCAAGCAACTGGTCATGGAACCCACTCTGCAGAAGGCAATACTGGACCTTGTGCTCACAAACAGGGACAGTGTGATGGGGTAACAGTGGGGAGCACCTGGGAACAGTGACCAGTCATTGTGGTTTGAAATCACAGAAAGAGCAGAACCAAACCACACAAAACACGTATCCTGGATTTTAGGGGGCAGACTTTGGGAAAATGGAGATACTTGAAAGAGGCATTAAGGGAATGGGGCAGGAATGGGGTTGAGGAACAGTGGGCAGTGTTTAAAATGGGATTACAAGAGCAACAGAATTATGCATTAAGCAGGTTAGCAAGAGGAAAAGGAAGAGGAGACCATTATGGTTTTCCAAAGAGGTAGCAAGAAAGTGAAAGCCAAAAGATTGCATTCAGGCAATACAAAAGACACAGGCAGAAGGGGATAGGAGAAGTACCAGGAGAAGCAAGGGAGACAGGAGGTCAGTAAGGGAAGCCAAAGCTCAGACAGAACAACACATTGCAAAATCTGTGGGTAGAGGGGACAAAACCTTTTACAGGTACATAAGTGAAAAAAGAAAGGCAAAGGGAGGGATAGTGAGACTGAAGGGGGAGGATGGGGGCTGCGTGGAGGATGACAACAATAAAGTTGACATATTGAACAGGTATTTCTGCTCAGTCTTTACTGAGGAAGAGGAGGGTAATGGGTCTGAAGGGAGTACAAGGGGTGAGAATGGTGCAGAAATGGACACAAGTCCCTTTACACGAGAAAGGGTCCTGAAGGAACTGGAAGCAATTAGAGTTGATAAAGCAATTGGGCCAGATGGGGTGCACCCCATGGTCCTTAAAGAACTAAGAGAGGTGGTGGCTGAACCTCTGGCTATCCTGTTTAGCCGATCACTGGAAACAGGGGATGTACCCAAAGACTGGAGGATAGCAGATGTAGTCCCCTTATACAAAAGTGGGAACAAAGAGGAAGCGGGGAACTACAGACCAGTCAGCCTCACCTCGGTAGTGGGGAAGATCATGGAAGCACTACTGAAGGAGAGGTTGGTGGAACATCTGGTTGTCAGTGGACACAGGACCCAAGGCAGCATGGTTTCACCAGGGGGAGATCATGTCAGACCAACCTCGTTGAATTTTTTGACTGGGTGACTAGGGAGGTGGATCAGGGGAGGGCGGTGGACATGGCCTATCTGGACTTCAGCAAGGCCTTTGACACTGTGCCACATAGAAGATTATTACACAAACTGGGGAATATGGGTGTGGGCAGGACAGTAGTGTGGTGGGTAAGTAACTGGCTGGGTGGCAGGACACAGAGGGTGGTGGTAAATAGCTGTCACCCCACAGAAGGAAGAGTGACCAGTAGGGTACCACAGAGATCAGTGCTGGGACCGGTCCTAATCAACATCTTCATCAGTGACATTGCGCAGGACCTAGGAGGCAGAATTTCACTGTTCGTTGATGACACAAAGCTCTGTAACAGAGTAGACACACCAGAGGGTGTAGACAGAATGAGAAGGGACCTGCAGAAACTTGAAGAATGGTCAGGGGTTTGGCAGTTGAAATTCAGTGCAAAGAAGTGCAAGATAATGCATATGGGGCACAAAAACCCTGGCACAATATATCAGTTGGGGGTGAGGATATAGCATGCACCAATCAGGAAAGGGATCCGTGTTATCTTTGATGACCTCAAGGTGAAACAGTGTGACAAGGCAGCAGGTAAAGCAAATAGGATGCTGGGATGCATAGGCAGGGCATCACCAGCAGGAAAAGGAGGTCATAATTCCACTATACAAGACACTAGTGAGGCCCACCTGGAGTACAGTGTACAGTTCTGGAGACCTTACCTACATAAGGACGTGAGACAGGGTAGAGAAGGTTCAGAGGAGGGCAACAAAGATGGTGCATGGATTGCATCACAAGTCCTATGAGGACAGGTTGAAGGAACTGAACATGTACTCCCTGGAGGAGAGGAGGGAGAGGGATATGATAGAGACATACAAGTATCTTACAGGGAGGAACAGGGTGCAGGAATACACTATTTTTAAGTGAAAAAGATGTTCCAGGACTAGAGGGCATGGGATGAAGTTGGAGGGAGGACGATTCAGAGGAAACGTGAGGAAGAATTTCTCCACAGAATGGGTGGTGGACAAGTGGAACACCCTGCTAGAGGAAGTGGTGGGGGCTGAAACAATCACGGGATTTAGGAATGCATGGGATAGATGTAAAGGAATTCTGGAGGTCAGGGGTAAGGGGCAACAGACTTCTAGGAAAACAAAAACTGAACTTACAAGCTCAAATGGGCAGACTGGGTGGGCCATAGGCCCTTATCTGCAGACACTGTCTATGTAACCAGCAAAGCTTCTGTGCTGCAGTGGATACTGTGCTTGCATGTAATATCTTCAGGCAGCCCCCAAAAGACACAAAGAACCTTATATGAGGCACAATAATAAGCCCATACAGCAAGTTCCATTAAAGGGACATACAACTACACAGGCACAAACTATTAAAGCCTGCCTTCCACTAATTTTCATAGCAATTTTAAAGGACAATGAAAACAACAAACTCATCTATCTACAGTATATTACTTTATTATGACATCCATACAGAAAAGTCATGCGGATCTTGAGACTGTTCTCTCTCTTTTGCTTAGCAGGTCACCATACCCAAAACAAAGAGTTGCAGGCAGTGCAATGTTCCCATTCCACACCAGCAACTAGGAAGGTTCTGCGCCTCCTGCGTAGAAGAATCCACAACGCACATTGAGGTACAGGAAACTGAGGATGACTTCCCCCCCCTCTACACTTATTCAAGTCACAGACCACCAATCAGACACCACAAAAGCATTAGTACAAAACAACCAACTCATGCAAGCCCAACAGGGGGTGCTAGCAGCAATGCTGCAATAACTAACCGAATTATCAAAACAACAGACAGTTAACCCCCCTCCAGCAAAGAAAAGAGCCACTGCCTCCCGCTCTAAACATCTAGATTCTCCCGCAGCTGATCACCTCCCTTTACCTGCGGACACAGGTGACGCCTCAGATGAGGAAGAGGGAGAGCTTGATCAAGAGCCACAAACCCTCACGACCAAGTGGTGCTTCCCAGACTAAATCCCAGCACTAGTCCGTCATATCATGGATACAGTGGGCTTCGAAACTGAAGTTCTCACACCCACATCTAAACTACTACCCTCATGTCTAAACTACTACCCTCACTACAACCTCTTGCCAAACACACAGGCGTCTTTCCAGTCTGCGAGGCTATAGAAGAGCTAGTGCAAAAAGAATGGTCCTCTTCCGAACCAGCTAGAATCCCAAAGGGAAAATCCTGGGACAAAATGTACCCACTACAAGCAGAAAAACTGACCCTCTGGTGCACACCTCCCACAGTGGACCCACAAATAGCTGCACTAAATAAAAAAGACTGTGCTTCCCACCGAGTCCGCCTCCAGACTAAGGGATCCCATAGACAGAAAACTGGAAGAAAACCTAAAAAACAACACAGAGTTAGCAGGCTTGGGAAGCAGAGCAGCTTCCACCGCCATCTACGCCACAAGAGCACAGTTGACCTGGCTCCAGAAGCTTCAAAAAACTATCTCAGCAAAGTCTCCCGAGTCCACACTCCTGGAAAACGCCATACTATCCACTAAATACCTGGAAGACTTGGCGTTAGATTCCTTAAAAATAAATGCCAGATCAACAGCAATCACCAACAGAGCCCATAGATCATTATGATGAAACTATGGGATGCTGACAAGGAATCAAAAGCCACCCTACAAAGACTACCCTTCAAAGGCAACGTGATATTTGGAGAAGGCCTAGAAAAATATCTTAAGGGCAAGGAGGAAGGAAAGGCACTAGCCAGAGACCAATCCAGATCCTCCTACCTACCTGCCTGCCTAAGGAGCAGTTATCACTCCTTTCGAGAAAAGAAAAGGGAGAGTTCTATATTCAGGGGCACTACATATAGACAAAACTAAATCACTCCCTAACAGTACAACAGGTACAGGGGCAGGGGCTCAACACAAAGAGGCAGAGGAACCTACAGTCGCTGGAACCACTCCAGGTCCTGACTACGCACATTCAGTTCTACATCACATGACAACAGTGGGTGCAAGACTGACAGTTTTTACACCAGTGGGAAAAATCCACAACAGACAAGTGGGTATTAGAAATAATAAGGAAAGGTTATGTAATGGAATTCACAAAAATCCCAAGAGAAAGCAGAATGATTCACTCTCCTGCCTCCAACCACAAAACCACACCAACTCAAGTCATAACAGCTATACAAGAACTACATGCAAACAATGCAATAGCACCCGTTCCAAAGCAAGAAGGCGGCAAAGGAATATACTCCATCTTCTTCATGGTTACAAAAAGGACGGGAGCACCAGACCAGTACTGGACTTAAAATATATCAACAGATCAGTGAGATACACCCCATTCAAAATGGGTACGATACGGTCCACCCTCAGGGTCCTCAGGCAGGGAGACTTCCTTACTTCAATAGCCCTAAAGGACGCTTACCTTCACGTACCCATGAGACCCAGCCACTCATGTTACCTACACTTCTGCATACTCGGACAACACTATCAGTACCAAATACTACCATTCGGACTTGCCTCAGCCCCGAGAGTGTTCACAAAGGTTTCGATAGTACTAGCAGCCAAACTTCGAGAAAAAACGGTACGCGTGATCCTATACTTAGACGACTGACTCATCAGGGCACGATCACAACAGCAATCCGCCAGGGAGACTCAAATGGTGATAAACTGCTTACAACAACATGGCTGGGTAATCAATCACAAGAAAAGCCGACTAATACTCAGTTAATCCGTATAACACCTAGGCACACTCATAGACATAGAAAAAGGCCTAGTATTCCCATCTCACACAATAATTCAGTCAGTCTTATCGACCGCACGACTACAGGACTATCAGCATCCAACACTACTACACATATCTCAAATGTTAGGGTTTATGTCCTTCACAATAGACACGGTCCCCTGAGCAAGATGGTACTCCAGAACCCTCATGGCCTTCCTCCTAACTCAGGGACCCACACACGATATCAGTCTATCAAGGACTGTCACTTTACCGCCAAGGGTAAGATCAAGTCTGACATGGTGGACGAATAGACACAGACTTACACAAGGCATGCCCCTAGACATACTCCCAGATATAATAATAGGGTTGGATGCCAGCCTCACAGGCTGGGGAGTCGTGTCGGGAAAACACACAGCACAAGGGAAATGGTCCCTAACAGAGGCAAAACAAAGAATAAACGTTCTAGAGATGAAGGCAGTATTCAGAGCACTGCTGCATTTTTCTGATCTGATACAGCAAAAACATGTACAGATAAAATCAGACAATCAAGTCTCTGTATCATACATAAACAAGCAAGGCGGCACAAAAAGCAAAGCAATGATGACAGAAACATCAAAGCTCATGACATGGGCACAGAGAAACTTAAAATCAGTAAAAGCCATTCACCTGGCTGGGAAACTAAACATAACGGCAGACTGGCTGAGCCGCCAAATGATTCACCCAGGAGAGAGTGGAAACTCCATACACAGGTGTTCCTGCAACTACACCAAAGATGGGAGCCAACAGAGATGGACCTCATGGCATTACACAAGAACCACCAATGCATAAAATATTGGTCACGTTTCAAGGACCACAGAGCCATGGGAGTAGACGCACTCTCAGCCCCATGGACATTCCAAGTAGCTTATGTCTTCTCTCCCCTTCCACTACTTGCCCAGGTGCTCAAGAAGATATGCATCTTGAAAGCACGCTTTATTCTGGTGGCCCACACTGGCCAAGACGATTGTGGTTCGCCACAATAGTTTCAATGGCACTAGCCGACCCATGGAAACTACCATTCAGACCAGACCTTCTATCACAAGGGCCTATTCTACATCCAAACCCTCAACACCTGCAGCTGATGGCATGGCTCCTGAAAGGGAGAGACTGCTAAAAGCAGGATATCACCCATCAGTCATAAACACTATGGCCTCATCACGACAACAATCTATGATCACCACCTACCAACGCCAGTGGGACATATTCAGCAAATGGTGCAGTCAAAATAGATTCTGATTCATGCACCATACCTCAGATCCTACTGTTCCTTCAGGAGGAGGGACTACAACTAGGACTCTCACCGGCCTCATTAAAAGTATAAGTCACGGCAATCGGGGCAGCCAGGGGACAATTACAAGGCACTACCCCAGGTTCACACTAAGATGTTGTACCATTCTTGAAGGCAGCAGCCAACATACGTCCCATCCATAAACCAGTTTTAGCACCATGGGACTTGCCCACAGTGCTGACAGCCATGACTAAACCACCATTCGAACCTAGAGACTCCATCCCCTTGAAATGGTTGCAGCTCAAGTCACTTTTTTCTAACAGCCATCGCGTCAGCAAGAAGAGTAGGTGAACTACAGGCCCTCTCATGTAAAGAACCGTTCCTACAATTGTACAGCAACAGAATATCCATGCACGCAATCGCATCATTCCGACCAAAAATAGCCTCAAAGTTTCACCTCAATCAGACTATTGAGATACCAGCACAACTACCACAGGCAGAAATCCAGGCTGATCCACAACTAAAAATGCTGGAAATGACCAGAATTCTTACAACTTGCATCACAAGAACATCTGACATCCGAAAAACAGACAGACTGTTCATCATAGTACAAGGACGCAGAAAAGGACTCCCAGCCTCCAAATCGTCTGTAGCAGGATACCTGAAGGCAGCCATATCAGAGGCTTACAAAGCGACCAACACACAGGTACCATCACACTTAAAAGCACATTCCACCAGAGTAATCGCAACGTCATGGGCAGAAAGGAATATGGTCACTGCAGAATAAATATGCGCCGCAGCCACTTGGTCAACCATCCACACTTTCACCAGACACTACAGAATGGATGTGTCACAAGACACTAAGACTAACTTCGCTAGGGCAGTGCTCTTAGCAGCCCGCACAGAACAGAATAACATTGACACGTCTAACCCTCCCTAATGAACGATCACTGCTTTTTAATAACCCAAGATGTCAGGAATGTGGAGTGCCTCCGAGATTATCCCCCACAATGGTAGTTTACTTACCTGGTAAAGGTGATTGTAGGGGAATGAATCTCTCAGCCACTCCACACCACACCCTACAAAGATGTGAATTTAGAACTACAATAACATTATAGCCAGAAATTTGACAAGGTAATCGGCATTTTCTGAAAAACATACTATATGCATACTATACAAATTAAAAATAACAATACAAAACTTAACATGTTAGTCGCCATACTCTCTATTCAGGGTACAAGCAGGGGATTCTAGCAGATTTTGTTTCAAATACAGCTTTGGAATACATCAAACTGACTGTAGGAGACCAGTGACCCTCAGAAGGGGACGTATTTACTTTTAGTCACATGTTCATCAGACAACCTATCAGGTGTATACAACCCATGATGTCAGGAATGTGGAGTGCCTCAGAGATTCATTCCCCCACAATCACCTTTGCAAGGTGAGTAAACTACCATTCTGTTAGTTATCTGCCATGCAGGCTAAGGATCACCATAAACTGAGTTGTGATCTCAAATAACGTTGCTTAACTGGCCTGAGATGCAAACCCAGGTTTTTGGTACAAAACAAACAAAAAAACCACAGAGTAGGATAGCCATTTAGCCAGCATGGTGCAAGAAATTTCAGTTTAGTTTTGTAAAACCCAACTTCTGTTGCACAGATAATAGAGGAAGAATGTTTTGCAGATTTCCACAGTAAGTAGCCAGAGCTTTTACAGATCATACATTTCATCTTGAACTGCTTTAATGAGCACTCGGCTTGTCTCAGTGGGTAGGATTCCGTAGGAATCGGTATAGGCACTGTTGGTACTGCCTAAATTAAACACCCCGAGGCTGTCTGCGGAATGTATGCCATTGTTGTTTTTGTTTGCCTAATGAAGGCCTTAATCAAGATACATCACTGTTTACTACTGACTAGCAGCAGGTGGTATTTTTGGTGTACTGCATAAAGAATTTCATGGCATTGTACAGTAAAATCAGATGAAAGGCAACCTGTTTTAGTATTACAGACCTGTGAATCAAAAAGATTAGATGCCTGTGATGCCACATTTTCGAAGAGTGCTCATATTACCCAGGATTTACTGATGACAGTAAAACTGCTCAGACTTGAGTACTTTGTTTTGTTAACTTTCTTTGTTTAAAGGGTGTTGTTGAACATACACTCATTCATTAGTTCCTACTGTCAGTGAGTTTTGAAGCTCTTTTCTCTCAGTGATAGCTGGGAGATGTATATCACATCAGAAGAATTCATCTGGCACTAGCTGTGAGACCCACTAGCCTTGTCCTAGGATCACTTTAAAGGAATTTTTGTTCAATTCACATATCGGTACAGGTTGGGGGTAGTACTCCATTAGTGAGATTAAAGTTTTTGAAAGAGACTAAAACTTTAACGTAGGAAGTAGGCTGCACCTGGGAAACGGTGGCGCCTGGCCAAAAACAGTGTAAACGGTAAACTCAGGGTGCCGGCACTTGCCTCGCCTCCTGTTCAGCACCTCAGTCTGTAGCACATATCAAAAAGCAGAGGAGAGCATACCTGATTCCATAAGGTGCTTAATTTTTTTTCTTTTTTCTCGAGAAAATGTTTGTTGCGTGAGACGTGTCTGGGAACGTGGACCACCTGACCAAGAGGGAGGGGGCCGAGGATATGAGCAAGCAAGCACTTTTAAAATGCTTTAAGAAATTCCTTGTCTTGTGTGTGCACTCTAAAATTAAGCACCTTATGGAATCAGGTATGCTCTCCTCTGCTTTTTGATATGTGCTACAGATTGAGTTATTGAACAGGAGGTGAGGCGAGTGCTGGCACCTTTGAGTTACCATTTAGAGTAAAACTTTAAATTTTAAGGAATACTGCAGGAATTAAATGATATATAATTTTGCTAAATGGCAAATAATTCCACGCGCTTACTAAATTATAGAGGCATAAACCATTTTAGTAGATTTGTTAGACTTTTAAATATTTAGACCTGTGACTAGCTGGTACAGTAAATCTTTCTGTTTTAGAGTATATGCAGGTGTATATATAAGGAATATAGGTCGTGGGCCTAGTTCAGTATGCCTGATGATTTTTATGAGTTGTCTGTGACCCCATGACATAATAAGCGATCATAGAACACATGTAAAAAATCAGGCATATTTTTATTGAACCCAAGCCATATTTGATTTATGCAGTGACATGAGTTTGTGTGGTGAAATAGTTGGGTGTGCTACAGTGTCAAAGAAGTTACATTTTAAAGTTATGTCAGTAGAACTTCTGGAACAGTCAAGTCCTGGATTGAAATTATGCTTGGCTTCTGTATGCAGGATCTGCTGTGAGAATATTTGCTTTGTCATCCACCTAGAGTGAGAATACTCACTGTAGGCCTATGACAAGCAAAAATATTAGGGTTGTTTGGTGAAGTTTATTTTCACAGGCATTGCATAAATAATGGATATGCCAGAGCCCCAAGAGAAATATCTATGGTGGTATTCATGAGTGCTGTTTGACCTCATGACATCATGAGTGGCGGAGCCATGAGTGATGCCAAAGGTCGAACAGTACAAGTTAGAAAATGATTTTATGACATCCGAGTGGCGGTGCCATGAATGATGCCAAAGGTCAAACAGCACAAGTGAGAAGTATAATGTTTCTCTTGAGGCCATTGCATGTTTATTTTATCCAAGGCTTCTTGTTTATTTAATATTTTCTTTTTTTTTTGTTTTATAGTTCTACTGTGTTTCTGTGTGCCTTTTTCCTGTGTTGTTTTCGGATGGCTGAATAGTACATGACACGTGAGGCACATGATGCTTTTGTGTATGCCATTACGTCAGCTTGTTAGGATGCTTAACAGTGCTGCGGGTCCTGCGGAACTAGCTGGTGATTAGTGCTAGCGGGTGTGGCTTTTTGGGAAGGCATGGAGTGGAGCCTGCAGGTCAGCAATTGCAGCAGGTACATGCTGGTTGGAGTGGGAGTCAGGGATGTGGCGTAATATACCAGAAGCTGTTTGGTTGCAGCTGCTATGGGAGGGAGATATTTGTAGCAAAGGAGAAAATATTGCTACTATTGAGCTATTTCTGTTTAGGTTGAGTTGCTTTTAAGAAGATACTCCAGTAAAGTGGAGAAAATGAAAGTACTGTGTGGAAGTTTGAGCTGAACTGAAAGTAGTGGATGGCATCCAGCACGTGAGTGAGCTTTACAGTTCTAAAATTAGAACTGTACTGCTCGTTCTGCTGGCTTCCACCAGTCAGCCCCTAAAGTGTGAATATTTTTGCTCATGGGGACCTGGAATGAAAATATCATGATATTCTCACTCTAGGTCTGGAGGGAGCAAAGAGATCACTAATAAGTGGCAGTTAATATCCTTACACGCATTGAATAAATTTGTATATCAAGATTTAAATGATATGTGTATCAATGCAACATATTTCTATGTAATATATCTGTAGTAACTGCTGCTGTTATGTCCCCCAGGACTCTCGCAAAACAGGTGTTTCATGTAAATGAGATTCCTAGGGCAGAACTGTCAAAGCAGTTTATTGGGCAGAAGTCCCAATGGCTGCAGACTTTTGGGGGGGGGAGGGGGGCAGGGCCTTGTGTCAGACAATTGGGATTTTCCATCACTGTGGCTTGCTTAGAGACATCCTGCTAGACAACATCTGTGGTCTACTTTGCATCATATTTGGGGCCTCTTGCGTGCATTTTCCCAGTTACTTACGATAATGTTCCTGCATCCAAATATGTCAGAATTGTGTCACAGCTATGTCCCCTCACTACACAAGTCACTGACATAACATGTCATGGAACCCCAAAATGGCAGATACCCTGTTACCTGCTGTTCCAGCTAGGAGGTGACCATACCCTCTTTTACCTGGTGTACCTGGGCACTGTGAGGCAGAGGTTTGATTCCACTTGCCACCTTGTTTCTGTTTTGCACAAGTAGCTGCTCACATAAATTTTTCACTTGTGTTGTGAGCCACAGCATCATGGAGTTGGAATAGTAAATGAGAGTGGGAACAGAGTTGTTTCCCAAAAGGTGTGGTGACATGAACGTGACGCACTTCGGGGGAGGAATCAGCCCAAAATGTTGCTTGTACCTGTAGTTTGATGAAAGCTGTTGAAAACCACTTCTGTGTGCTGTAAAATCGGCCAGTGTTGGAAACCATGGTGCAAGTCTGTCAAAAGCTTGAGGTGGACCAGCTGTGCCTGCGGCCACAGTCCTTGCACCAGTTATAGCGCCTCAGTGTATAGAATTCTACATAATACGGTCCTAGACCCAGTAACCAAAACAAACACACAGTGGACTTGGTTTGTGTGAACTGGTATTATAGACAAACACAAGATGATACGAAGTTGCTGTGATCATGAGTAAATAATACAGTTAAGTTCATCAGCCTGGCAAGTAATTGTTCCTTTGAATTTACTATGTATTACAAGGTACGTCAATTATTGTGGGCTGTTAAATTCGATGTAGTGTTACTAGTTAAAGTGCAGAAGTACCAGAAAATCAGAGTGCAGAATTTACGTGATTTGTTGATACAGAAGGAAAACTGAATGTCAGGAATACTGCGACTTTAACAGAGAAAAAAATGTTCATAACATTTCTGCCCATAGTTTAGACTATTCAGGCCTTGCAATCTATTTACTATCCCTGATAGCCTGGGGTGGGAGACCTGAAATTGGGATGTAGTGAAGGCTTGCCTACATCTGTACATGTTAGTATATGTATGCGTATATATGTTTATATATATATATATATATATATCTATATCTATATTATACTGGCACAGTTGTGCCAGTATAGTTAGGGCTGACCAAGCAGTTTAATGCTAAACCTCAAAATTTGCACTTTAATAGCTCGGATTTTTACGAAATTTGGCATGCTTTGCCGCTAGGGACAGGTCTCTCAACATACCAAATTTTATGTGAACTCATTTTGTGGTTTTTGAGATACAGGGTGGTGAAAAATGCAAAAGAACTTTTTTGAGATTTTTTTTCCGATAGCCCTTTCTCAGAAATGGCTTTTGGTTGTCGTCTGAAATTTTCTGGATTGAAAGCCTTTGCCTCACAGATGTGCCTTTTGAAGGTTTGGTGAAAGAATATTAATCCGTTCAAAAGTTATTCAATTTTTAAATTTCCCATTATTTCCTATGGAAAAAAACGATGTCCTGTGTGAAAACGCTTTTGTTTTCATGGACAGGCATCTTGTTTTTGGGAGTGGGTCACATGGTTTCACAGGGAGCGTGTCATATTTTGGCACAGTTCCACTTTACCACGCTTCCATTTCCATTCAGAGTATCTGACACCGGGATGCCCCTGGCCCTCCCCCCAGTCCCTTGTATTTATTTGCCGACATCGCGGGTGTCCAGTCCCATGTCGGCAGCATAAGATCCCCTTCCCTAGTAGTGCGGGATACTGGGGCCACCCCCAGTGTCCCCAAACATTTGTTATCTTGTAAAAAAAAACAGTCTGCCACATCTTTTTTTTTTTTTTCACCCTGTAAAGAAAGCGGTCCCTCATCATCTCCCTGTCCACCTCCCCCATCTCAACCCTCCCACTGAGCATCCCCCACCCCACCCCACCATTGCTGTATACTTACCAATGGAGGTCGTTGGATGTCTTCTTCTGTGGACTGGAACACGTCTGCACTCTTCAAAGCCGAACCGAGGACTGAAGACTCAAGATAAGTGCCGTATAATAGCACTCAGTGGCGTTTTCAACTTATGTTGAGGTCTCGGCCATTTTAAGGTATTTTTGCACCAAATTTTCAACATTGTTTTTTTGGGACCTCTCCTCATGAGCAACTGTCATTTTGTTAATCCAACCCGTAAGGTCATTTCCCGGATGCTGCACAAAATCACTGCTTGGGACCGAGTAACGGAATGACAGTGCCAGTGTTCATGAGGTGGGGTCCCAAAAAGCCCATGTTGAAAATTTGGAGCAAAAATACCAAAAAACGTCCAAGTTACATATGCTTGTTGAAATTCTACGCACGCACGCAACTTTGCCAATTTTTTATATTTTCACTCCAAATTGGCAGCATAGCCATTTTTTCACAACACCTCATGAACAGTACAGGTGTCATTTCTCACATCCTGCCTGAAACATGTTTTTGTTCCTGTGGCATGGAATGGTGCAGTCGTTGTGCAAAATCACCTTTCGGGACCAAATAACGAAATGACACCGCTGGTGTTTGTGAGGCAGGGTCCCACAAAGCCTATGTTAAAATTTGGAGCAAAAATACCCCAAAACGCCTGAGTTACACACTGTTGTTGACATTTTCCTACTCACGTGTGTAACTTTGACAGTTTTTCATATTTTCACTTGAAATTTTCAACAGAGCCATTTTTTTCACACCACCTCATGAACCGTACAGATGTCATTTCTCACATCCTGCCCAAAACGAGTTTACGCATCTGTGCCATGGAATGGCGTTTTGCCAGGGATTAAGAAATTTTCACTTACTGGGGTTTATGAGTTGGGGTGATAAGACTATGTTGAAAATTTGGGGTCAAAGTGTGAAATAATGACAAAGTTATCACAGCTACATACATACAGTATATGCATCTTTAAAGGGATGAGCACTATGCTCCCACAAACAGATAAGGATATGATTATACTATCTGAAAAAGTAAGGAAATTCATTGCAAGAAACTTCGGTAATACATCAGTTAGGGTTGTTACTAAAGCGACAAAAGCACTAATGCTCACCCCATTCTTCTATACTGTACCCATCTAGAAACTTATTTACTTATAGAAATGGGGTGAGCATTAGGGCTGACGATCTAATCGCCATCCCCGATGTCTGTCAGAGTGTGCAGGGTGGGGGTATGCACTTACTCTGCTTTTGTCGCTTTAGTAACAACCCTAACTGATGCATTAACAAATTTGTTTGCAATGAAGTATATATATATATATATATATATATATATATATATATATATATATATATATATATATATATATATACTATATCACAATTGCATTTTTCTTTATTCCTAAAGCTGGACTCCGGGCTCATAACCAGTGGGAGATCCTTCCTGGTACCATGTGACAGGCAGGAAAAAGATCTCTGCAGGGGAACCCGATCCTCCCCTCTGCTTCCTGTAGCCCTCAGTTTACTTCCTGCCTATCAAGAGGCAGGGGCTCTATCACTGAAATGACAGAGCTGAAGCCATCAAACTGTAAGTGCTGCTTATTTTTCCTTAAAAAGAAGAGGATTTTCATTGACCAGCTTTGCCTCTTACTCTCTGGGGACCCCAGTCTCAGCTGTGCATGCTGGACAGGCTGGCTCCCTATCTCCCCTCCCTCCTTCCCGCGCTTTTAAAAGCTCACTTGGCGCCCCCAACCAACAGTCATCTTCTTCTTGGGGGCACAGCAGGACTTCCAGGGGGCAGGAATACTCCTCTCAAGGAAATCGCAGGAAATAGGGGAGTTTTTTGATCATCAAGCACAGGGACCCCAGTCTCAGCCGTGCATGCTGAACAGACTGGCTCCCAATCTCTCCTCCCACCTTCCTGCACCTTGAGGAGCTCACGTGGCGTTGCCCCTAGGGGTCTTATTCGGCAGCAGGAGTTTCTTTAGGCTCCAGGAGAGCCGTGCTTCATCCTTCTCATCGACGGCCACTTCAGTGCAGGCCATCGACGCTGCTCACCATCAACGAGCCCCCTGGTCCTTGGGCTCACCGACGAATGATGAGGGAAGCCACTCGGCGCGATCGCGCTCCACAGACAGAGGTACTGCAACTAACCAGCTCATCGTCAGCATCTGTCGCAGCAAAGTCCCGCCAAGAGGTGAGCAGGAGAGGGGGAAGGGCAAAGCTCCCAGCGCATCGACGAGCACCTGCTAATTTTGGCTCATCGATGAATCTTCAGGCGCCTTTGGACTAAAAGCCCCTGACTCCAAGCGGCAGGGCCATCAAGACTTCAGCATTTAGAGACCCCCTACCCACATTCTACAATCCTGTGCAAAGGGTCTGCAAGGGCCTTTCAGGGGCATAGCACTAAAGTCTGGAACAGAGTGAAAGGGACATAGTTAACACCACTGTGTCCTCCGCTAAGACGGATGAGCCTTTAAGGGGGCAGAAAATGCCACAAATGCAGATCCCCCTACTGGCCACCTTCGCTGGCTCGTTATGTCTAAAGTGCGAAAGTGCCACAGCTGCAAGGTCAGAGGTCACTGAGGCATTCACCTTGGACTTACAGGAGCACCAGTCCCAGGCGGTGGAGCCCAAACAGACCACCTCCTCCGAGAGGCGGCTTTCATTGCCCACAGACGTAGCCCCAGACGTAACAGAAAAGCTTACCAGGGCTGTCGTCCTAAACACATCCTGATTTTATTTCCTACCACAGTCCCCGGATTGTAGGACCCACAGGAAGGCCACCCGAAAGTGAACCCCCTCCCCATCTTTGGACTAGGAGGGGCATCACTCCTCTTGGCACCACAGGGGGAGAAAGAGGTCAAGATCCAGGAGCAGATCCAAGGATGCCCACAGGGGGAAACGCCGATGGGACAGGTCCCCAAGCCTGTCAGAGGTCAGTTACTCATCTCCAGAAGAGGGAGAACTACAGGACGACGATTCCAATTCAGATGACTTGCCATCCAGAAACTTCGACTTGGATGATCTCGATTTTTTTCATTAAACAGGTGACCGAGGAGATTCACCTGGGGTCCCCCTTGTCAGCTCCTAAACACCCAAAGCCAGCATTCATAGAGGATCTCCTGAAAGAAGAATGTCAGGGGCCAGAATGTTCTTACCCCGTCCCCTGACGCCTCTCCAAGCTGCTAAAATTTGATGAGAAACACTTGGAACAATGGCTAGACTGCCCCAGAATTGTTCCCTTAATATCCAGCCTTACCAAAAAAAAAAGTTATCCCAGCAGAGGGTGGGGCCTCTTTGCTGGACCCAGTGGACAGGAAGGTGGACGCATCTCTCAAAAAGGCGTTCCAGTCCACCGCAACCTCCCTCAAGGCAACTACAGCCAACCTATTCTGAGCACAAGCCACACTATCATGGGCCACTGACCTGGCATTCCAGCTTGCTGACAAGCCAGATAAAAACAAGTACATCCTACAACAGCTGCAACTCATGGGACTAGCATCTGCCTTCTCAGCTGACGCATCAGAGGAGGCTGTCAGATGTACAGCAAGAGCCATGTTTTACCAGACCTTGGCTTGATGCAACCTATGGCTCCGGACATGACAGGCGGACACGTCCTCAAAAGCACACTTGGTGAATGCCCCCTACTAGGGAGGCCTCCTGTTTGGGTCAGCTCTAAAGGAGGCGGTAAGAGAGTCTGGGGAAATGGTGAAAGTTTAAATGCCACAATCCAGGGGCAGGCCTTGGTCATCTGGATCCAGACAGAATTTTCGAGCCCTTAACTGCTCAAGAGGACCAAATAAAACCGCTTCAGGCAGACAAACCTGGTTCATCTCCCGCAACCAGCGCGGCCTCAGGGGAGGAAGAGGTGGCTCCTGAGACGCTGGAGGAGATGCCAAAATGTCACAGTGAGGATCTCCGGACCCATCCTTGAGTAAGGGGCAGGCTTTCAAGTTTTCTTGAGGAATGGCTCCATACCACCATGGACAATCGGGTGCTAGACATAGTGTGTGAGGGTTACTCCATAGAGTTCGAAGCAAGGCCCCCACTACCCCATGTGGTACCCTCATCCTTATCCAACAATCGGACAAAGAGAATGGCGATGCTTCAAGCAATCACAGACCTTTTGCCGGCACGAGGCGATCGAGCAAGTGCCCAACGCAGAAAGTGACATGGGCATTTACTTTCTATTTTCCATAGTCCCAAAATGCTCTGGAGGTTTCAGGCCTGTATTGGACCTTAAATTTCTGAACGGCTTCGTCCGCCACAGGACATTCAAGATGAAAACTCTTGCATCCATCATCAGGGAAATCCATCAGGGAGATTTTTTTGCCTCAATAGATTTGCAAGATGCCTATCTGCATATCCCCATCCGAAGGATCCACAGACAGTTCCTCAGGTTCAAGGTGGGAGACCGCCACTTCCAATTCACAGTGCTCCCCTACGGCCTGGCCTCAGCCCCCAGGTTCTTCTCCAAGGTCCTGGTGACAGTGATTGCTTGCCTCAGACAACAAGGGATTCAGCTGTTCCCCTGTCTGGACACCATTCTGATCAAAGCCCCGCAGTACGGGCAAGCAACTCTGGCAGTGACTGAAGTCATCCAATGCCTCTCCTCTCTAGAATTCCTACTGAACCACAAAAAGGGCTCTCTTCAGCCATCCCAGACCCTAAATCATCTAGGAGTGGTCTTCAAAACATCCCACAACAAGGCTTTCCCTACAGAATCGAAGTTCAGGGACCTCAGGGTTCTTTGCGAATTCCAAGCATCCCAATACCTGCCAGCGTACACCTTCATGCAGCTCATAGGGACAGTGGTCTCCCTGGCAGACTCAGTTCCTTGGGCACTGGTTCACATGCGTCCCCTCCAGTTGAACCTACTCCAACAATGGTCCCAGTCAAAGGACAATCTGGGCCGGCAGATACAAGTCTATTGCCAGGTGAAAGCGTCCCTTCATTGGTGGACTCGTTGCTCCAACATCATGAAGGGTCTCAAACTGGAGCATCCTCACCAGGTGAGAATTACTACGATGCCAGCCTTCGGGGCTGGGGAGCTCATCGGGATCAGCTCTCGACCCAGGGCAAGTGGTTGCTGGTAGAGACCCACTACAGCATCAACATTCTGGAGGTGCGTGCAGTCCACCTGGCACTTTAAAGATTTGAAATACAGATCTCCAACCGGGATGTTCTCATCCTCACAATCGAACCACAGTGGCCTACATCAGTCACCAGGGAGGCACAAAGAGCTCTCTGATGTTACAAGAAACCCTGCTGCTCTTCCATTGGCAGAGAACCACCTGGCAAGCATGATGGCTGTACATCCCTTGTCAGAGAACATCACAGTGGACTAAGTGAGGATGTCCTTCCAGGAGAATGAGAACTAAAGGACAGTGCCTTCCACCTCCTCAGTGCATGGTGGGGCCTCCCACAGCAGGTAGATCTTTTCGCCTGCTGGCGAACCTGCAAAGTTCCGCAGTTCTGCTCTCTAATCAGGGACAAGCTGGCCATAGCACAGGATGTCTTCTTCGTAGACTGGGGTCACTACGATCTCCTGTATACCTTTCCACCAATTCCACTAATCTCAAGAGTCCTGCACAAGATCACCCTAGATCAGGTGGAGCTAATCCTAATATGTTCTCTATGGCCATGCCGGCCATGGTTCCCACAATTGGTCCAGATATCCCTACATCCTTCTCTAATCTTTCCAGCCAGCCCGGACCTGCTTCTTCAGGGACCGTTACTGCATCCCAATCTGCACAATCTGTCCCTCTTGGCGTGGAGATTGAGTGAGAGACTTTCAAGGACTTGGGTTATATGCCACCTGTTATTGAAATGATGATCCACTCAAGATGTCCTTCCTCCTAGTCCAAGGTCTATTATAGAGTGTGGCGAAGATTTCTCTTCTGGTTACAGTCTACCTCTATCACAGACGATATGGTATCTCTCTCTACTGTACTTCAGTTTCTACAGGAAGGCTTCGACAAGGGACTTCTACCAGGAACCTTGCGGGTACAAGTCTCAGCTCTGGATGCACTCCTGATGGCAGACTCACTGGAGTCCTTGGGTGCTCACCCTCACGTCAGGCGGTTCCTGTGAGTGGCGATGTTGAAGCATCCTCCAGTAAAGCCCATCGTTCCACCTTGGAGACTCAACCTGGTCCTCAAAGCCCTCACCAAGGCCTCCTTTGAGCCCCTCAAGGAAGCATCCCACCTCCGCCTCATGATGAAGGTTGTCTTTCTTACAGCAGTCACTTCAGCCTGCTGCATTAGTGAGATAGGAGCTCTGTCTTCCAAAGAACCATACACTGTGTTCCACCAGGACTCAGCGGCCCTACGAACAGATCCCTCTTTTCTGCTGAAGGTATTGTCCCCTTCCGCTGCAACCAAGAATTGAATCTCCCTTCCTCCTGTCCTCACCCTAAGAATGAGAAGGAGAGGGAATTTCACACTCTTAACCTGAGGCGAGCACTCAGGATTTACATCAAGAGTCCATATGCAAGACTTCCAAGTTTATTCATTCTCACTTCGGGACAGAATATGGGCTAAAAAGCATCAAAAGACTCTCTTGCCAGATGGATTCGTTCCACCATATCCATCACCTACCAGAAGGTGGGGGGGTTCCCCTGCCGGGCCCAGTGAGGGCACACTCAACTAGAGCAATGGCTACATCCTGGGCGGACTTCAGAGAAACATCTCCAGCGGACTTATGCAGAGCGGCCACTTGGTCATCCATCCATTCCTTTGCAAAGTTCTACAAACTGGTTGTGTCTGCCTTTGCGGAGGCATCCTTTGGCTGCCGGGTCCTTCAAGCAGTGGTGGACCCATAAAAGACTATCTGACATTCTTCCCACCCGGGAAGCAAGGGGATGTGCTGCTTTAGTATATTCCACTGGTTATGAGCCTGGAGACCAGCTTTAGGAGAGAGAAACAGAAATTTAAATACCTGTAAATTTTCTTTCTCTGACTGCTGGTCTCCGGGCTCCTCCCTTCCCAGAATGTTGGAAGTTGGCTATCTGGCCAGTGTGTTTGAAGTTGGCTCTTTTAGGCCGCAAGTTCAGGTTAACATTTTCTTCTTTTTGTATCCAAGTTATGTGTTACTTCAGGGGACAACTGCTTTAGAAAAACTGAGGGCTGCAGGAAGCAGAGGGAAGGGTCTGGTTCCCCTGCAGAGATCTTTTTCCTGCCTGTCACATGGTACCAGAAAGGACCGCCCACTGGTTAAGAGCCCGGAGACCAGCAGTCGGAGAAAGAAAATTTACAGGTATTTAAATTTCTATTTTGCTACCATATATCTTGAGAACCTCCTACTGGATTTTCACAAAATTTGTTAAAGTAGGGATGCTATGGTAATTGTGTTTCATGATAGTCACAATAATTTTACATGACAATACTGATATTGTCCATTTCCTATATCGTAATAACTGGTTTTTTTTAAATATATCTCAATAAATTGTCAGCAATTTGGGTTTTTTTTGTCAATTGCCCTGTTTTCCTGCCAACTTTAGGGTTCCAGGGGTCCCTCCCACAAAAACGAAACCAGACACCATAGGATCCTGAAATTGCAATAACCATTACTTTGACTTGCATAACAGTAGGGAGGCAGTATAGCACAGTGGGTTAAGGCTCTGAGCTGCAACTATGAAGACCTGGGTTTGAATCCCACACCCCCCACTTGCATACTGTGTGACCCTGAGCAAGTCACTTAACTTCCCTGTGCTCCCAGGTTGCACCTGTAAACAAGCTTTCAGTTTAGTGTGTCTCGCCTGGTTAAACAATTGCAAAAAAAAAAGTGGACTGCTAAACAGTGTGTTTATTTAAGTTTACACTGTCACAACACACAAACAGTTTATTTTTGCTAACAGTTCTTCTCGAAGTGCTGAAGACTGCGAGGGGACATGATCACTGTGTTGTGAATCCTAAATGAACTAGACAAGGGGGAACAAACACTGCTGTTTGAACTGGCAAGGGCATGCCCGCAGACTAAAGGTGGGGAGGATGAGAGGAAACATTAAAAAAGACATAACTTCACACATAGGGTGATGAGCATGTAGAATAGCTTACTTCTGCGAGATAGTGGAAGCTTGCATCATTCAGGATTTCAAAACGGATCCAGAAAGATTCCTGAGGGAGTATAGCATTTAGGGTAAAACAGCATGAATAGGGGTAGCATTGTGGCAGTTAAACTTGGATGTGTGTCAGTGCAGTAATTGGGGTTATGTGTAATAAACACAGTGGGGACAACTCTGCCTGGTTGATCCTATGCCCCTGCCATCCCAGTGTCAACAGTATCCACAGGACCCAGCTGCGGCACAAATTATGGTTTTGCAGTGTCAGGTGCAGTTGGGATTGGGGCAACCGCATTTCCAAATGCTGCTTGCACTGCCGGTACCGCTCACAGGAAGGACATCTAAAAGGAGCATAAGCTGATTGGGAAGTTTTAAAATTATGACCATGAGCACGCGTCTGTGTTCATGACTGGCATACATTGTCATTATTTTGAAACCACTTAATTGGTATATGCAATGCTCATTTCAGCTGTAGAAATGCATCTACTGCTTCATCTAGGTGTCCTCTTTCAGTACAAGTATTTAATTCCTAATGTTTATATTTTGGTCTGCTGTGTTTATATTATGCTGATCTTAGTCTGCTTCACTGAAAAAGCGCGCCAGCTCACTGTTGAACACACTCTGGAGTGTATGGGGCTGGGCAGGAGATATGTAGGTAAGAGCAGTCCGCTCAGTAAACCATTATTTCCGACCAGCTGTAGCAATCAACAGTCAGCAAAGGACATAGTAGTCTTAACTGTGTATTAGGGGGAAATTATGTAATATATGCATGTTTGCACTAAATCCCATGGTGTCCAGCTTCTCTGCACTGCATTCATACAGCAGTTGGGGAAGAGAGCACTTCATCAGCTGAAACAGATGCAGTGTGCGACCACAACACATGCAAAAGGCGCTATGCTTCTTAGTAGTAGAAGTTAAAAAAAAAATGTATTTAGAATACATTGTGTGACGAGAATGACAACAGCTGGGGCTAGATTGGGTGGAAAGGAGTTGATTGTGAAAGGTGCTGTTTAAATGTAAGGGATCTCTTTAAGACAGGGACTGAAAAGGCCTACTGAATTGGGAGCTCTTGAGTAGGTGTAATTCTGAGGTGGTGCACTTTCCTTGAAGGTGCTGAAGCGGGAAGGAGACAGTAGTGTCCTGTAAGTTTGTTTAATTTCCTAAAAGGTTACTTTCTTTCATTTTCAGTTGTGAATGTTTAGCCCTTTTCACACGGACACATTTGCACTGGAGTAACCCGATTGCTCGGGTTGCTCCAGTGCAGATGCGACTGTGTGGACATCGCATCTTGATTGCGTAAGTCGCCCATTGCTGGGCCCCATGTTTCCTCCTCGCTGGGGACGCACCGCGGTATTAGAGAACAAGTAATTTTTGCACAAAAAGAAGCCTTGAACTCTTGCATCAGGAGAGTTGATGTGGAAGAGACAGTTGTCCCTGAAAATGCGAACCCCCACCCAAAAAACAACTAGTTAAAGGTCTCAATACCGCGGTATACCATGAATCACAGTTATTGCGGTATTGGAAATTGCCCACAGTATATCATGACTTCTGATAACGGTGTATACCGAGGCAATCCTGGTGTATTAAAAGGGAGGTGACCAACAGAGCAAGGAAAGTGATGAAAAGTACAAAGAAATGTGCGGTGATGCATATAGGGTGTAAAAATCGACTGGCCAAGTACTCTGTAGGGGGAGAGCAGATAAAGCAAACAGAACAGGAAAGCAGTCTGGGGATTATAATATCAAACAACCTTAGGGTAAGTGACCAATGTAGTAAGACAGTTGGCAAAGCTAATGGAATGATGGCGTGCATAGGAAGGGGCATAACTAGTAGTAAGAGGGAGGTACTGATGCCATTATATAAGACCATGGTTAGACCACACCTGGAGTACGGGGAATGGTTCTGGAGGCCTCATTTAAGAAAGGACATAGACGTAATAGAAAAGGTTCAGAGAACGGCAACAAAGATGGTGCAGAGTATGCAAGGGAAACCATACGAGATAAGACTGAGAGAATTAAATCTGTATCCGCTGGAGTTTAGAAGAGAGTGAGGAGACATGATAGAGACATTCAAGTACATGAATGGGATAAAGTGAGGGAAAGAAGTCTTAAGTCAGAGTTAAAACAAGAGGTCATACTTTAAGATTGGAAGAAGGAAGACTTCAAGGTAATGAAGGGGGCGTTATTTCACTGAGAGGGTGGTTGAATCCTGGAACAGATTACCTGAGGATGTGGCAGGTGTCGAAACAGCGGAGGGATTCGAGAGCATGGGATAGATATATGGGATTGGTTAGGGGACAGAGAATAGGCTCCTTGTGCACCGGTGACAAGTAGGGGAGGGGGGAGATGGGCAGACTGGATGGGCCAGTATGGTTATTTTCTGCTGACACATTACTATGATACTAAGTAACCTTGCCACTGTACAAGACCCTGGCCAGTTTTGAGTACCTCCTTCTGGGTTAGTCCTTGTTCTCTGCGCATTGGTATTTTTTGTTGCACCTCGTTAGGCCACCCCTGGGTTACTGCGTGCAGTTCAGCAGCTGAGTGTATGCAGCACAGGGTCACCAAAATGATCAGTGGTATGTAGGACAAAAGCTATGAGGAATGGTTGGAGGCCTTAAAATGTTTGCCATGCAGAAAAGGAGGCTACATGGGTGGGGGCAATAAAGAAGCAGCATTGCTCTCGAGCTCCTGGGAGAAACATCTGAAAATTGGTTCAAGCTTGGCATTTTCCATCACTTGAGAGCACAAAGTGGCTATTTTGGTGAACAGTGTTTTAGACATTTGCAAGATGGGAAAGTCACGGGGAGCTATGGTGTCTCCAGCTGATTTCTTGGTTCCCAAGAAACAACAAAGTGAGGAACGGCATGCACAATGTGGTGGGACCTCAGGCTCTGATGGTCCACCAATGGAGGGAAGCGTCTTTGACCTTGATTCTAGCAACTCTGCATTAACTAGTCAAAATAGTACAGGCTTTAGATTAAAAATCTAACACGCTCCCACCACCAAGGGTCACTGCTCTTGAAATGCGCATGAATCAATGTGAGCAGACGGTCCAATGTTCGGAGGCCTCGGTTCTTAAGTCTGTTGATGCCACCACTAAACTTAAGGAGAACTTGTTGCAACAGCATTTGGAAACTGGAGTACCAAGCCCGAGAATGGAATTTGCGAGTGGTGGGGTTATCTGAAGGAGCGGAGGGTGAGGACTGTCTTATCTTGCACATTTTTACCTGTTTTCTTGGGGCTCTCGGAAACTGATCCCGCCAACTGTCTCTTGAAAAAGTGTACTGCATTACCCCTCGGCAAGCAGTAATAGACCCCACTGCTCCTCTGACTTTTACGATTGTGTGCATGGGAATTCCCTGCTACTGACACTGTTCTCTCTGCCTCTACAGACTACTGCCTGGCAGACATTTTTTGTTATATGTTTTACTGCTCTATTGCAGTGGGTATTGGGAGGAAGGCGATCTACATTTAATGTATTGAATATATGCTTTACTTGTTATTGCTGCTTGGATTGTGCCATTCTTATTACTCTGGTTGTCTGCTTTGTTGCTGATCTTTTACGTGGGAGTTTGAGGGATTTTCTGAACTCCTGGACACTATTGGGGGATTCCTCTAGACTTTTAAGTCACTTTGTAGTAGGGTTGCTGGCCCAGTGGCACTGAGGGTTGAGGCGCTGGATGCCACACCTTGCTTCACATCGGCAACCCGTGTTCGGGAGTGGATGCAGGTCGCCTGGGATCGAAGGGTGAGGAGTAGGATCGAGCATCTGGAGGACTGTTTTCCCCTCCTGGGGAGGGTGGGTTGTGAGCCACACAGCAGTCATGGCTCCCAGTGGAGACTGGAGGGGCATTGCTGCTTGTGGGGCCACGTCGAAGGGTAGGGAGGAGTCGGGGGATACCAGTGGCGGGGGGGGGGTAACCACTTCCGCACCCACAGGACGTCATTGCATGTTGGATCCTCCAGGGACCAGGAAATAAGGAAAAACCATGGCATCTGGGATGGCGAAGGCAGGTCCAGCGGCCATTCCCCCATGCTCAGTGCCGGATCGGCTCCCAGACAGTCTCTGGCTCTCCACCCCTCCCCAGCTGCTGTCTAGATTATAGATAGAGCACTGGAGGAGTTGGCGGCCCCACCTCAGAGGGCTCAGAGCAGGGGGGCGGGTTAGTGGGTGGCAGGGGTAGGAGGGCACCCTGGGACAGAGGCTGGAGCTGGTGGGAGATCTCAGGTGAGTGGGAAGAGGACTGGACCCCGGGACCTGCTGGAGAGAGATCCTAAGGGACCTATGAAGGAGCATAAAGAAAGTCTACAAAAACAAACCAAAAAAAAAACTTTGTAGTAGGGTAATTCTGTGTATTCCGTTTGTTATTTGATTCCTCTTTGCCCTTCCTGGGCTGCATGCGATGGGTTTATCATATTTATAATGTAGCAGTTTTTATTGGTGTTCCCCCTCATGTCATAGCTAAGGAGGGGGTGTCCTGCACTGATCCTTTTTAGGCGACTATATGGCATAAGATATACTGTTATCCCCCTGTGTAATTCTGTTTTGTAAGCTTTTGCTTGCAAAATGCATAAATAAAAAGTTAAAATAAAGAAAAGGAGGCTAAATGGGGACATGGTCTCAGTTTTCTGCGTACTAAAGATTATCAACAAGGTTGGACAGAGAGAGATGCTTGATCTGGTGTTCTCTAGCAGGATGTGGTAACATTCCCTAAAGCTGAAAGGGGATAAATTTAGGGGTAGCAGCTGACTTTTCTTCCAGAGTGTGGAGATCCTATGAAACGGCCTACCAGCAGAGGCAGTGGATATCAAGACAGTGCAGGCTTTCAAGGTCAGACCTGGCAAATTTCTGCTTACCAAGGTGTAATGCCTCCTCCCTTTCACTAATGGGAGGCAGGTTATTACAAAGCCTTGATGCTGTAGATAGCTGTTAGAGCAGTGCAGATGTTGTATACTTAGTAAAGAGTTAGTTTCCAGTAAGCTTGTGGGAGGAGATTAGGAGTATATTTACAGAAGAATTACAGACCAATTTTCCTTTTGGCCCTATTGTCCAAGGCTGTGGAGGGAGCTGTGTAGGATCAGGTTAAGACGTATCTGGATCAGACTGCTGCTAGTAATCCTTACCAACATGGGTTTTGTGAGGACCACAGCACTGTCTGCCTTGACTGAGATTACCGACTCTCTTCATTGAGCCTTTGACAGTGGGGATGTGGCAGGTGCACTTTTTCTTGATCTGTCAAAAGTCTTTCGCTTGGTTAACCATGGTCCCCTGCTGTCCATGCTCAGGGGCCTTGGGTTTTCTGGTTCAACAATTATCTATTTGACAGATGGCAGAACGTACTGGTTGATATAGTCTACTCCTTTGCTGAATGTTGGGATTGGAGTCCCTCAGGGCTCAGTGCTTGGGCTGATCTTGTTGAGCACGTTCTTAAATGATTTACCTAATTTCATTTCTTCTTCAAAAAAAACTTATGTACGCTGACAGTATTGCCCTGTCCAGTACTAGACCCTCCTTTGATGATGTGGCTGCTGTTGCTCATGTTCAGAGGAACTTTTCCATTGTCCAGAAATGGTTGTCTAGTAACCGTTTGCACTTAAATGTGTCTAAGACCCATGTACATGATGTTTGGTTCTAGATACAAAGTGCTGAATTCTCCTGCATTCCACAGATCTGAGGAGATGGTGGTACCACCATTGAAACTATACAGTGGTTTTCAAATGCATTAATTTTTAAGCCATATCCTTTGCCATCAGTCTATCACCCTCTGTGAGTTAATCAGAACTAAAAACTTAACAGCAATCACTAGTACTATGGGGCGGGGGGTGTAGGTTTAACTGGGCTCTGGCATTTGTCAGGTGATTAGTGGATTAGCTACGGGGACAATCTAGTGGCTGCAAGGGAATGACAACTGAATGCAACTGTCAAAGAGATGACAAAGGCCTGCTGGGGAGCATGTCAGGATGTAAAAAATGTGCATATAACTGAAAAACTGTGTGCATACAAATGAAATAATTAACATTGCTGGAACAGGGCACGAATCTGGACTTTATTTGTTTGTGCATACATACACCTGAATGCGCGTACGTACAAATGGCATACAAGTGGAATCCACTGTATGTAGGTCGCAGGCTTGCTCAAACACTTTCTTTTAATATACCTGTAGATACATTGATAACAACTGTTCAATAAAAGATTGGGCCTTTTGTATAAAGGGTTGTTTGATTAGGCTTTCTGAAACAAAGCTCTTGCTCAGTCTCTACTGGTGCTCCAGATACTTTAAACTTGGAAAAACAGTACATTTTGAAGTATTTAAGAAACATTTCCAAGGGCTGGAATGAGTAATAAGTACTGGTGTCTACTATCAGTCATTGAATATGGCCTTCCCTGTATGCCACAGCCACTGACCAGTCTTTGAACAGGGTTGTAATACACTGTACAGTGCTGTGTGTCCCTTTGTCACATCAGGGTCCACTGTGCACATGCCATTGTACGTTATAAGATTGGTCATCTTTCATTTCAACAGTCCTTTTGTTTTGTTTTTTTTTTATTTGTTTTTGCTGTTTTTTGTATATCAAAGTGATATTTCTAATTCAAATTTTCTAATTCTGCACAACCCTAACTCCTAACTGTTCCATGAACTTTGTAACTTTGATTACATCTTAATTGAAAATGTTGGTGTTAAACAGTTTTACCTGTCTGTCCTCTGCTATAATTGTTTTAAAGCAGCAGTGCAATGAAAAAAGTTATTCCAAAAAGTGAATTTTCTGCTATAGTTATGAAGAATATTTGCAGAACTGTTGCTTTGGGTTTTCTGGATGCTTCCTGTGCTGTATACTGTACATTTGCACTTTTGTCTGGATTCCTACTCACCTCGAGTCCTCAGTATTATTTCTATGCAAAAATGAGTCGGACATTTTTTTCCTTGAGAAAAAAATATTTTAAAACTTTTATAAAATTCTTAAATGATAATGAAAACTGAAAATGTTGCCACCAAAATAAACCTGAAGACATCTGTAATCGATTAGGAAGAAAAAAAGGTGGAGTCAAATTTTAGCCCACTTTCATTGCACTGCTGCTTTCATGTCGTAATTAACAATTATTTTTGATTCACTCTAGAAGGTTTCCAATGGTCACTCCATCAAATTACCATTTTTTAAAACTTTGCTTGGGTAGTAGTCATGTCTGTATAGAGCAATCACGTCATGGAATATTCTCCCTTTTCCTTTTTGTAGTATTGTATCACATAATGTGTTCATAAAGGTTCAGAAGCAGTTTTGTACTGACAGCTCTGTAAATGTTTTTCATAGATGACATATGTTCTGTATTATGTTATTGTTTTATTTTTCATGTCGTCCTTGAAAATGGGCTTTTAATGCCCTTGGGTTTACCTGACTATCACATTTAATATTAAAGGAGACTTACCAGCCTCGGCCCCTGCACCTGGTATATGGGTGCATTACCTGACAGGAAACCTCCTCCTGGAATGTTGCCCCTAATAATACAGTAATAACAAAGTTTAAACCTTTGTAAAATCCAGAAAACCAGGTCCCAAGGACTTCTTGGTTTCTGTGTGCCGCCAGCGCTTTCCAAAGTTATGACGTGATGCTATGGAGAGTGCGGGGACATGCTCCATTATACTCTCTGTGCGGCATCTTTCTGATCAATTTTTTACATTATAATGGCAATTTGGTGAGAAAACGTGGGCTCTGGTCGACTAGCAATGCCCTTGTTAGTCTGCAAGTGCCCACGTTTCCTGGAGCTACATTATTTGGGACCTGCATTATTAGGGGCAACATTCCAGGAGGAGGTTTCCTGTCAGGTCATGCACCTATATACTGGGTGCAGGGGCTTATTGAATTACCTTGGTGGAGCTCTTTTAAAAAACAAAAATATTGCCTGAGGGTGATGGATTTAAATGTTTTCAAGCTGTAACATTTATTAAAAAGTTAATACCCTTTACTTCTTTTGATACTCCCCTCCTTCACTTATTCAAATTATTGCACAAGCAGTGGAGGGCGTGGCGCCTCTTTCCCACATGCTCTTTTATTTATATAGGGCATTTCATCAGTTAAATGCAGAGCCTACCCAGACGCTTAAGCAGAGATGGGAGACCGATATTCACAGTAGCATTACAGATTTGGAATGAGACAGGCACCTGAAATATCCACATTCCCTTACAAGGTCATATATTTGGAAAGAATTTGTGTGGAAACTTAGATATTTTTTATTGTCCCTGCTGCTCAACACAAATATCTTCCTAATATGGGAGCTGCCTGTTGTAAGGGCTGTGGATTTTGGGATTGCCCGTTGTTGGCACCTTTTTTCTTCTACTTTGGAAGGGGCACTCAGAACTTTTTAGTATGCTTATTTATTTAACATCTCATATCTTTCTGTTTTCTAGTTATAGTCCTTTGTGGTGATCCCCTCCAACACACAAACTCCTGACTACATGTCTTTTGGCAGCAAAAAAGGCCATTACTGAAAATTGGCTTTTGACCAATGTTCCCACTTTAACTCTTTGGCAAGATTTGGTCTCTGGGATATGCTATATGGAGTAATTAACAGCACAAGTTAATCATGCTATGGAGTCCTTTGAAATTTTGTGGAGAAGATTTTTTTTTTTTACCGTATCGCAACACAGGGTAACTTTGTACCTTGAGGGAAAGGAATATGGGTTTTCCCCATCTGTAGAGACGATAGGGAAGCTAATCCCTTAACTTCTGTAGTTATAATTGAACTGCTTCTATTTGGACTGAAAATTAGCCACTTGGAATGGATTTTTATCCACTTATTCCCTCAAATAACATTTTTACATTTATTGGAATGTAACTATATATTGTATTTGACCCCCCCCCCCATCATATTTTGCTTCCACTTCAGTTTCCATGTTTTCCTTTTTTATGTACAGGATATATGTATAGCAGCCAGTTTGTTCAGTTTTGTATAACTTGGTTATGGATATATAGCAAATGTTGACTTGTATTTTGGCTTCTGAAATACCAATAAACATAAAGTTAAAAAACATATATATATATAAGCATTATGGGTGGCTAAATCCCCAGGCACGGCAGTATGTACCCAAGGGTAGTGAGGTAGCTGACGGGTCCCTTGACTGACCTGTTCAGTGGTTCACTGGAGTCAAGAGTGGTATTGCAGGACTGGAGAATGGCACGTATAGCTTCTCCTACTCTGCTCGGGAAATGTTGAATTAAACCCAGGTCCACCTATTTCTCTGGATGCCCCTGTGGACCTCCCTCAACATAAAGGGATTAGCTTTCTCCATATCAATGTCTGTAGTTTGCTAAAGAAGATTGACTCTATACAGACCTGGGCTCTACATGCATCTCTTGATTTCTTTATGATAACTGAATCCTGGCTCACACCCTCAACCCTGGACAAATCTATCGACGTACCTGGATATATCATCTACCGCTGTGATAGACCGACTAGAGGGGGAGGGGTTGCAATATATGTCAAAAGCAAATTCACAGTCACAGTCTTTGACTGTACCTCAAAAGCTAAGGAATTTGAATGCCTTGCTCTAAAATTATCACTTTCCAGCGAGAAATTACTCCTTATGGCAGCATGCTATTGACCACCGTCTGGTGGCTGGGCACTTCTGCCACACCTTCAAAACCTTCTTGACTCTGCTGATACTGAGTGTATTCTAATGGGGGATTTTAATCTAAATTGGAATGATGACAGCTCTAAGAAATTGAAGGATCTGTGCGATGTTAATGGTCTGTTACAAATGGTGACTGCTATAACCAGACGTAACAGAAAAACCCTGAGCGCAGCACCCTCCTGGACCTTATCCTAGTAAACAAACCTCACACTATCTCGCAAACTGGAGTATTCTTCAACGATATAAGCGACCATTGCGCTACTGCCTGCATCAGACATCCTTCCCAAATAAAACGGCCTCCAAATTCAAACTGAAAAGGTGCCTGAAAAAGTTCTGCCAGTACACTTTCCTGAAAGATAGAAGCAACATTTGTTGGCAGGATTTCTACCTAGGCCCCACCTTTAACAAGGCATTTAACATCTTTCACAGCCTCTTACTGGAGCTAATAGACAAACACGCCCCACTAAGACTGATCAAATCAAAAAATAAAACTCCTGGCTGGTTCTCTCCCATCCTGAAGAAAGCACTTAGGGATAGGGACTACTGGTGGCAAAAGCAGGAAATCTCACCTGGAGGCTGATTGGTTAGCATTCCGTACCACTAGGAATGCTTGTACCAAGCTAATTAGGTCAGAAAAAGCTAGGTACTTCCAAAAAGAACTAGAAGACAATAAAAACAACTCTGCAAAATTTTGGAACATCCTCAAAGAAGTCGAAGGTCAGTCCACTGCAACACCCCTTCCAAACAAAATTGTGTCGTCTGGTACCACCTATTCGGACAAAGCTGATATACTAGAAAAGCTTAATGATCACTTTGCCACTGCAGGGCTTGCCTTTGACACCTCACCTATCAGCAAACTTAGCCCGGCAAGAGACTACACTGTTGGCTTCACTGATAATCACAACCATAACCAACCGCATCCCACCCCCTTCAGCTTTCTCACTATTACGTTCAAGCAAGTGGAGGACCTCCTCCTTTCACTGGATACAAAAAAGAGTGCGGGTGCAGATACTATTGAACCTTACTTCCTAAAACTTGGCCATACCTATCTCACCGCTCCCATTACACACTTATTCAACACCTCTCTGATTCAAGGTGAGCTACCTGTCTTGTGGAAAACTGCCCACATCCTACCATTATTCAAGACTGGGGATCCGAGTGAACTGAACAATTACCAGCCTATTTCTATACTATCCGTCCTCTCTAAACTACTTGAAAAAATTGTCAACATCCAACTTAGAGAACATTTGGATTCACAAAAGTTGCTAAACCCGTCTCAGTCCGGCTTCAGAGCCAAACACAGTACAGTATCGGCTCTTGACAAAGTAACTACAGACTGGCAAATGGCCTTGGACTCTAAGAAGCATGTATTTGCCCTCTTCCTTGATCTAAGTAAGACCTTCGATACTGTGGATCATACCATCATGCTTACTGCACTGAGTAACATCGGACTTGATAGTTCTGCCATTAAATGGTTCACCAGCTACCTAACCAATAGGTTACAACAAGTCAAAGCCATAGGAGATCTGTCCCCACAAAAATCCTTGTTACGGGAGTCCCACAAGGCTCCATCCTGGCCCTATCCTTTGCAATGTACATCAATAATCTGACTTCCAGCTGGGCACAGCAAATGTGCACTTATTCGCAGATGATACTGTACTCTATACCACAAATTCATTCTTGATCTGGCCCATGAGTACTTACAGAAAGACTTCGTCACCCTCCAATACAACCTTCTCACTCATAAGCTCCTCCTCAACGCCAAAAAGACTAAAGCAGTGATTCTCTCACCAAAGTCTACTTCCAGATGTCCACATATCACACAGATCCGAATACTCTTAGATGAACCCCTTGAAGTAGTTGATACCTTTAAATGCCTAGGGTTCTGGCTGAATAACAAGCTCAACTTTCTGTGCCACTTAAATGAAACCTTGAAGAAACTAAGACAGCGATTAGGTTTATTCTATCGCATTAAACACCTACTCACGTTAGAAGCCAGAATGAGACTAGTACAAACTACATTCCTACCTATGCTGGACTACGCTGACTTCCTTTACAGTCATTGCCCATCAACGATGCTAAACAAACTGGACTCCCTTTACCACCGGGCTTTAAGAGTTATCTTAAATCTACCCCTTAGTACACATCACTGTCTATACCAGGTTTCGGGATGGACCTCACTCTCAACTAGAAGAAAAAGGAATGCTCTCCTCTGGTTTTTTAGAGCATTATCTGATAACCTCCCCTGCATACATCTCAAACATCTTCAAACGGGCTAAAGGTTCCTATGGCCTGAGACGCTTCTCCTTAATCTGCTTCCAGATTCCTAGAGTGAAAACTACCCTTGGCTCAGCAGCAATCAACTTCTCACTTCCATCACCTTGGAACACTATGCAGGACTCATTAAAATTATCCTCACTTCCAAGCATTTTCACATTCAAAGCTCTATTAACGGATTATCTGAAGGAATCATGCAACTGTTTCAGATGCCGATGACCCTAAGCCTCGGTGCCACTCTCAAATCCTTCGCTAAGTATCTCATCCACCCACTCCTAACACAGAAACCTAGGACCTACAAGCCTAGTTCCCTTAATCCAAGATGACCCTGCCTATTCTCTACCTTTTACCTATTCTGGCCTCCCTTTTGGCTCCCTACTCTTTCACCCTGATTTCTACCCTATTCCTTAATACCTCCTTATTTTTTATCATTTAGGTATGCGCTGTTACTCAGCGGACACTATATGGGATTGTTGTCTCTTCTCATTTCAGTAAAGCTTATCATTATGTACCTTTGCATGTTCATTATGTTGACCGGTATGTATAGGCCCATATTGACCGGCACCTTCACAGTGTTTTTCCTTTTTTTTTTTGCACCGTTGTCCACCGTAATTGTAATCTTATGAAGTGTACTGTATTATATTTATGCCCAGGACCACCTTGAAAATGAGCTTGCTCAGTGGTGTTTATGCCTGGTTAAATAAAGTGATTGATTGATTGATATAGTGCCCCTCCATAAGAGCAGTCCCAAAGAAGACCCGGAAGACTATAGAACGGCCACTCTGATCTCAGTTGTGTGCAAGCTTATGGAGACCATACTTAAGGAAAGGTTAATAAAATATCTGGAAGAGAATGACCTCCAGGATGAGCGGCAACATGGGTTTATGGAAGGTAGAAAATCAAATCTGATTGACTTCTTTGACTGGATCACAAAAGCAATGGACAGGGGACAAGCAGCGGACATCCTTTATCTGTGTGTCAGCAAGGCCTTTGACTGTGTACCCCACATGAGGCTGATTAGCACGTTGGCGAGGGGCTGGTGAGAAGGTGGCTGAGGGGCAGGACCCAGAGCATGGTGGTGGGAGGTGAGCTGTCCGGCACCAGGGAGGTCAGTAGTGGGGTCCCACAGGGCTCAATATATGGACCGGTGCTTTTCAGTGTCTTCATCAGTGATGCTGCGGATGTCATTTAGAGCAAGATTTGCCTATTCACAGACAACACCAAGCTCTGTGGGAGGGTGAATACAGCAGAAGGGGTGCAGGACCTAAGGAAAGATTTGGAAAAGCTGGAAAAGTGATCTGGGATTTGACAACTTGGCTTCAGTACAAAGAAGTGAAAAGTTATGCACATTGGGGCCTAAAACCAAAGAACTGAGCACAGTCTGAGAAGGGTTCCCGGTAACTGTAGCCGAGGAGGAGAGGGATGTAGGGGTGGTGATCATGAGTGACCCGAAGCACTTCACGCTGTGTAGAAAAGTGGCAGTTAAGGAAAATAAAATATTGGGCTACATTGCCAGGGGGATCTGCACTAGGCAGGAGGAGGTGATATTACCCTTGTACAGGTCATTGGTGAGGCCACACCTGGAATACAATGTGCAGTACTAGTGGCCATATGTTATAAAGGATATAAACCCACTAGAGACAGTCCAGAGGAAGGCTACCAAGATGATCATGGTCTGGTGGAGACCAGAGAGAGAGAGAGAGAGACGTGTCATGATGGAGACCTTCAAGTATTTGAAAGGAATTATTAGGGTGAACAGGAGAGGCTCTTCAGGCTCAGTGGGAATCGAAGCACGAAAGGACACAGTCTCAAGTTGGAGAGGGAGATTTAAGAGAGAGGCTAGGAGACCCTTCTTAATGGAGAGGGTGGTGGCTGGCTGGAATTGCCTTCCTGAGGAGGTGGTTTCATTGAAAATGGTGGGCAGCTTCAAGAGAGGTTGGGATAGATTTAATTGGAAAATAAGGATCAATAGGGGAGCGGATGGCGGGGAGGGGCTGGATGGGAAGGGGGGGTGCAGGGATACTAGCTGATGTTGAGGATCCTGCAGTATGAGCAGGCTCTATAGATTGAATGGCCTTATTTTGCTGGCTCTGTTGTACATTTATATAAAAATGGGGATCAGCTGCTATAATGTGGCCTTGGGGCTAGGGCCTTTGGAATGGTCCTGGTGGATGGTGGTTGGTCCCTGGAAGTCTTAGGTATATGAGGGTCTCCCTGGGAATACTTAGGTGCTGGGGAGTCTTTGCTGAGGGAGGGTCTCCCTAAGGGACAGGAGATCAGCCCAGTGACCCACAAAGTGATGGAGTGTTGAACCCTTGCATGCGGGCCTCAGAGCTTGCTGCATCAAGGGAGCTTGAAGAAAAGCTGAAGTTAAACACCAAAGCAGAGTCGCAGTTCAGTGTGACCATGGGGTATTGTGTTTGAAAGTTTATGCTGCTGTGTCTAAGTGAAAAAGTGGGAAACCAGAGTGGTGACCCAAGGGGTTCTTGCCTGCCCTTTTGGAGATGCCTGCATCTGGCTTTCCAGTAAATAGAAGAACTAATTCCTGATTGGGAGCGTGAAGTGCGATGGAATGGCTTTTTAAGGCTCAGTGGTCCGTACTGATTGTTGAGACTGGTGCCATTGTGCCATAAATGCAGACCGTTTGAACTGTGTATTGAGGCAGATGCCATTGCACTATGAACAGTTGAAGTGTGTGAGCAAGTTGGCAAGTAAGACTAATTTGATGTATTTCAGGTATGCTTCCCGCCTTGCATGTGATGTGCTGACCCAGTTACTTTCAAGCATGCAGGAAGTGTAGGGTAGATACTCCCGGGCAGAAAACTGTCTGAGGACCAGATGGTTGACTGATAACCTATGTGATGGCCTTGCAGGGGTCCAGTAGGGAATCAAGGTCCTGATATAGCAAAGACTCGGGCTGCATCCAAGACGGACCATTCTCCTTTTCCTCTTACATGAGGAGTTAATTCACTCTGACAAAAGTGGTCTCTGTTCTGTATCGTTGTCGGACACCCAACTGGAGTGGTTTGCAGATATACATTCTCTGCAGGTAAGCCTTGAGCTGTAGTGCCACTACTTCCTCGATAATGTTCCCTAAAAAAGTGAAGGCTGGAGACATGTCTGTAATTTGCCAGGACATAAGGGTCCAGTGAAATTTTTTTTTTCTCCCCTGAAGAGGTCTTTCTGCCTCCTCTTTTTAAGCAAGCAGCAAAATCCGTCCTTTAAGGAACACCGAACATTTCCAGTAAACAATGGACTAAGCTTCTCCTAGCAGTCCTTCCCCAGTCAGGTGGGAACTGGCTTCAGTGAGCAGTAAATGTGGCACAGTATTGAGATCACCACAGAACATCCTACACCTCAACTGCATGGACTTTCTTCCATTATCTCAGAGGGCCTATTTTGCCATAGGCAGGACACTGTTGCATGAGATCTGAGTTCTGATTGAGGACACCCTGTAGGTGTAGAGGCAACCAAACTCCTCGCACCTCTCAGCGATCTGTGCTGCTCCAGACTGTAGACAGGATGGGTGCAATAACTTGTCCACAGTGCAGAAGAGTTGAGCTGGTTTCTTCTTCCCTGTGGCAATTTTCCCAGATAGCAACTTGGCCTTCTTACAGGTGGTTGCCCTCTGATACTCCAAATAATATTTTTTTTCAGAGTCTGCCTGTCCTCTTCAGAGCACAGCAACATTAGCTCATTCATAGTAAAGCGCAAACATACAGACAGGTCTTGGGTTACAGAGCAGTAATTTCATGTTGGTCGAAGGAAAAAAGTCAAAAGCTGATGGGTACATTTCATTGATTGCAAGTACGTAGACTGTGTTCAAGAAGATAAATGTCTAGCCCTTTTTTAAAGAGGGAGTCCGGCCAAAAGTGCTACATTGCAAAATTGGAATAAGTATGCCTCCAATAAATCTCATACCAACAATTAGGTTTCTGCGTCACTTTATCTTAGTTATGAGCTATTTTGTAACCCTGATTTGACTGCCTGTTCAAAAAAGGCCACTGATGATGTCATAACGTGAACTCACATTCTAGTCCTACATGCCAGCAACTATATAGGACCTGTTTCTCCAAAGTTTAAGAAGCTGTAGCTGCATTAAAAAAAAAAAAAAAAAAAAACTGGCATAGGGTTTGGTGCAGTACTTGCATTTCCAGAATGTTCAGATGCATTGTAGTCTGCTTCAGAATGTGTCAGGAGGTGGTTTTGGAATGCAGCGCTGAAACAAGGTGCCTCTGCCTATCGAGGCAGGTGAACTGAGGGAACCACTAGAGCGGTTCCTCTAACTGTTGACCCATGCTCCTCTGATCCATCACCTGGTGGAAGGCACTTTACTGCAACCGCTTCCTCGCCGAAGGAAAATTCGCCAGTTCCTCGGACTGAAAAGGTGCTGCTCCTGCTGCCCCACATCGACCCCTGAAGGAGTCGCATAGAACCTTACCAGCTCTCTCCCTTCCAGTTGAGGACAGCTTCCCTTGCCATAACCCAGGTGTCTCTGCCCATCGAGGCAGGTGAACTGAGGGAACTGTTGGAGTGGGTCCTCTAACTGCAGACCTGCGCTCCTCCAGTCCATCACCTGGTGGAAGGCACTTCACTACAACTGCTTCCTCGCTGAAGGAAAAGCTGCCGCTGTCTTGGATCTAAAAGGCGCTACTCCTGCTGCCCCACATCGACACCTGAAGGACCTGCATAGAACCTTACCAGTGCCCTCCCTCCCTGATTGAGGACAGCTTCCCTTGCTGCAACCCAGGTAACAGCTAACTGCTGGTAAGTGGGCTCCCACTGGAGCCGTACATTTTTCCATTCTCAGATTCAAATTCTGGTGCTTCACTAACTCTTCAAACAACATGAAGTCTTACTATATTATGACATATGCAGTGAGTCCCAACCTTCGAACTGCTCCGGAGGTGAAAGAGTTAACTTTCCATGCCAGGCATGGAACTTTGAGCACGAGCTCGGTTGAAAGCTCTGTCTGTTGTTCTTCAAACTCAAACTGTCAGATTCTTTACTCCGCCTCACTGAACAGTTGCTCCAGAGATTCCTCCTTCTGCTCGGTTCATTTTGTCGGTTAAAGTATTCCTTTTTCGGTTTTTTAACCGAATTTAAACCGCAACCGGTCGGTTCAAGCTCTGTCTGTGGTACCATAAGTACTAGATAGGTTTTACATTTATTTCTGTGTGGAACTTGTAAATGGTATTATCGGTTCAGTTTGAACCGATCAGGTTGTTGAAAATTCATTGAATTCTATCTTTTAGAGTGCGGTTCCCAGTTCTTACCGGTTCTAAAAAAAAAAAACGGATTTCATTACGTTTTTTTCCACGACCCGTGACACGGTTGGGAACTGATAAGAGGGTCTTGCTTGGCGGATTGCCATAAACTGGCAAGTTTTGGTTAGGCTGGCACTGTGTCTGAGAAACCCTAAAGAAAAACTGGGCCCACTGGGTTTCAACACTGCAGTGTTTGTGGGGAAGCCTTTGCCAAGGCTGACCCCCACACCACCTGTGTTTATTGTCTGGGGTTTGACCACCTCAATGCAGACTGCCAGATTTGCAAAATTTTCCTGAAGCTACCCTGGATAAAGAGGTTGGTAGGCTCAGGAAGAAGAGGCCAAGAAGTCCGCTGGCCGGATAGCCAGCCGGTTGGGTTGTAACCGAGAACCAGAGGAGTGCCCTCTGACCAGGGCGAGACTTCCTCGGGCAAAAGGGAGCCAACTCGGAGGAGTCGATTCCAGCAAAGGACTAGAAAATCAGCAGGTGTGGAGCCAAAATTTCCATCTCCAACACGCTGAAGAAATAATAAGCGATTAAAATTGTCCAGTCGCTTTCCCGGTTCCGACTGAACCGGCACCATCAAATAGCGTCGGTTGGTCGGTTCCACCGGTTCAAGAATATGTTTTAGAGGAATTTTATGAACCGGAGGAGGGAAGAGGAGCATGAGGAGAGTGAATGTGGATTTGAAAGTCTGGATGTGCCCATTGAACCGGACATTTCCCCAGACAGACCTTCAGGAGTGTCTCCCCCTAGGCTTTCTGAGTCCCCCTCTCATTTTATGTTTTATAAAAAAGTGGCTGAAACCCTCCAGCTCCCTATGGAGGAAGCTGTGGATGATCAAGAAGGCCTGCTATGTAGAAATGATGGATATCCCAGAGTCTAGGAGACTGTCTATTCCTTTGCATAAATCTTTTGGAAACAGACAGTTAAAATTCTAAAAACTCCTCACACTATACCTCCTGTGGATAAAAGAATGGACAAGAGGTACACATTGCCAGGCTCTAATACGGAGTTCCTTACACAACAATGCAGCCATGTTTGGGTAGTGCAGGCTGCAGCCTGTGACAAGGCTAATATTCCCTTGGCTTCACACCCACCTGACAAGGACTCCAGGAGGATTGATGCTATGGCAAAGAAACAGTACATGGCAGCATCCTTGGGACTCAGACAGGCAAATTATATGGCTTATGCTGCTAGATATCAGAAATCCAGATGGGATACTGTTATGGCTCTAGCAAAACAGGTCCCTGGCCAGCTTGCCAAGGAGCTGGAGCAGGTGGCTGCTGATGGTATTGAGGCATCCAAGGTGCAGTTCCATGCTGCAGTGGACTCTAATGATGTGTCATCAAGAGTCATGGCTACATCTGTGGCACTTGCAGAATGGCTTGGCTCAGATGTACTAGCCTGTCACAGGATACCAGACTAAGGCCATGGATTTTCCTGTTGTGGGTAATTCTCTGTTTGGGAGCAGACAGAGAATTACATGAAAAATGGATGAGTATAGGACCACCTATAGGAGTGCACAGGCCAAGGAAAGGCAGGCCACTCCTCAAAGGCAGCCTTCCAGGGGCAGGGGCAGACCTTTGCATAGGCCTTTTAACCAAGCCCAGGCCTCCTCTTCAGCTTATGCCCAGAGTGGGTTCTTTGGAGGGAGAGGCAGATGGGGTACAAGCAGGCCTGCTTCCACCCCTCAGCCTAAAGCCCCTGCCAAGCAGGCACCCTGATGGGGTGGCCAGGGCCGATTCTCCACTACCTGTAGGGGGCAGGCTGGCTTACTTTGTCCAGGACTGGAAGTCTTTTAACATCAGACAAGTGGGTCCTGGAAGTAGTAAGCCAGGGACTGGTTCTCAGCTTCAGAAAATTTCCGAAGATGAGAATCAGGTCCTTTCCACCTGCAAATCCATCAGAGGCACTTGCCCTAGAAACAGAAGTTTCTACCCTTCTGGCTCTCAGAGCTGTGGAAAGGGTTCCACCCCTACACCAGTGCAAAGGGTTGTACTCCAGGTACTTCCTTACCCCAAAAAAAAGACAGGAGAATGGCGGCCCATCCTGGATCTCAGATACCTAAACAAGCACCTTTTAAAACCAAAATTCAAAATGGTGACTTGGGGAATTATTTTACCCTCTCTAAGGCCAGGGGACTGGCTAGCGTCCCTGAACCTCAAGGATGCCTACTTCCATGTTCTTATCAGAAGCTCCCGTCGAAAGTACCTCAGATTCGAACTGCCCTTAGGCCATTACCAGTTCAGAGCAATGCCCTTCGGCCTCACCTCGGCCCCGAGGGTATTCACAAAATGCCTGGCAGTAGCAGTTGCCCACTTAAGAAGGCAAAATATTGCCATCTTTCCTTACCTGGACTACTGGCTCAAGTAGGCCAGTCTCCAGAACAAGTCAGACTACACCTTCAGGTAACTCAGCAATTGCTCACATCTCTAGGTTTCCTTCTCAGTCTTCCAAAGTCAGTTCTAGAGCCTGTCCAGCTTCTCACCTTCATAGGTGCAGAACTGAACACAAAAAAGGCCAGGGCCTTCCTTCCTCTGGAAAGAGCAAGGACCTTGGTCTCTCTGGCCTCCTCCTTCACCCTGCAGGTCTCTCGACCAGCAAGGCATTTTCTGCAACTCCTGGGGCACATGGCTGCTTCTACAGCAGTGGTGCAGGGAGCAAGATTTCAGATGAGGGACATCCAGTTCCATTTGAGAGCCTTTTGGTCTCAAAGGAGAGACCCTCTAACCAAATTGATCCCAGTGACTAGAACCCTGATCCAAGCCCTTCGTGTGGTGGCAGGACAGAGCAATCTGAGACAAGGGTCCCCTTCACCCTCAGTCTCACTCCTTAATCCTTACTACAGATGCATCCCTCTTGGGGTGGGGAGCTCACATGGGCGACCCCACTACCCAGGGATTGTGGTCCCCTCAGGAATCTCTGCTCCACATCTACCTGTTGGAACTCAGAGCAGTTTTTCTAGCACTTCAAGTTTTTTCCACATCTGTTCAGAACAAAGTTGTACAGGTCAGAACAGACAACACCACTACAATGTGATACATCAACAAGCAAGGAGGCACTTGATCTACGGCCTTGTGCACCGAAGCAATGAAGTTGTGGTCTCTGGCTTATTCCCTGAACACCTCCCTTACGGCAGTTCACCTCCCAGGCAAGGACAGTGTCCTGGCAGATGCTCTCAGCAGGATTTCCCAGGGCCATCACGAATGGTCACTGGATCCCCTAGTACTGGAGGTAGTATTTGCCAGATGGGGCACCCCGCAGATAGATCGTTTTGCAGCCCCAGACAATCACCAACTTCCCCTTTCTAGGGACATGGGTATGTTGTTCATCCACACTGTCTGGCAGGTATCCTTGCCGCTTTAAATCTTGCCGGAAGGTCTTCAAGCTGGCTCCTCCCACCCACCCGGGTGGTAAAACTCTCTGCTCCGCCCCATGACGCCAGATCTTCCTTACCGCTTGGAAGCTCAGGTTCCCTCCTTAACGCTCTGCGTATAAGACTGGTTCCTAATTCTTCGGTTTTCTGTATTTAAAAGTTTTTTGCATTATAGACTTCGGTCTTCTATCCCTCGCGGCTGCGATGGACAAATCGACTCCCGGTTTTCGGCAGTGCCCTTGCGGGCAGAAGATGTTTCGGATGGATCCGCACTCCACGTGTGTCTACTGTTTAGGCCTTGAGCCGACCCGCGAGCTTACAGCCTGCTTCTCGCTTCTCGTCCTCGAGACCGTGCTGCCGTTTACAACTGAGCGCCCTGAAGCGTTTTCCACGGTAAAGTCAAAAGAGGCCTGGTCGGCGGTTTCCCGCGGCGGGCTCGGCGGATCAGCTAGAGCAGATGATCGCCCTCGAAGAGGAGGCGGCGCGGGCGCATCTTCCTCAACCGCGGCATTTATCCCGCTCTCCCTGGGTTCCTCTTATACAGCTTCCTTTAAGGAACTTTGTCTGTCCCTCTCCACTAGAGGAGAGGGACCAACGTCTGCTGGACCTTCTTCTCGGTCAAAAGAAAGACAAAGGGTAAGTCCCTCCGTCGGCGCTCTTGGGAGGCGGGGAAAGGTCCCTCTTCCCAGTTGTCGACGCCTCGACTTCGGTCGATCGTTCGACCCGACCCACTGGTCTCCACGGTGTCCCGTCCAGGTCAGTTGATCGAGACTCCCGTCGGCGCAGTCGAGATCTTTCTCGACCCGTTGGACGGGTTGTCGACCGGCGAAGCCGAAAATCCCCTCTCCCGGTTCCCCCGGTGGGAGTTGAGGATCCCGCAGGCTTGCCAGTGCCTCCGGTTCCGGAGCCCTCGGGTGAACCCTCCGAGCCGAGGGAGGGCGGTTCCACCTGTCCCTCCCCTGTCCTCGGAAGGCGAGGTTCTCGGTCTCGGACTTCTTCACGGTCCAGCCCGATCCCGCCGTCATGGCCGGTCTAGAGTCTCCGCTCGTGATAAGTGGCACGCCTGCTCGATCCTCCTCTCGGATGAGGAGAGCTCCGACGGAGATTCACGTCGATGATCGAGACCTCTGTAGCAGCAGCTCCTTCTGACCGGGAACAAGCCGGCGCCGTCTTCCCAGCCATTAAGTGGCTGTCACCAGAGCGGCGAAACAACCCCTCGTTTTACCGAGGGCCTGTTCCCAGGCTGGTTGTTGACCCAAAACCAGCTGCTCCACCGATTCGGTGGAACCTCGCCTCCACAGCCACTGTTTGGGGCTCCGACCAAGAACTCTCGGTCGGCTGGGGTCTGCCCATAGGCTGTCGGTCACCTCACTCCCGATCGCCCTCGGCAGGTGGAGGTGGCTCAGGCCGAGGCAGCTCTTTGCGGACTCTTCTGGAGTCGACGGCGATTCCTCCCTTTTCTCCAAGCGGTGGACTTGGGTCCTCTGGAGGTCAGTCGCTGGGCGACAGCCCTTCGTCCTTCCTGGGTTTGCTCAGGCTCATCTCGGAGTCCACGGGATGCAGCTGAGACCTGTATCCAGCGGGCCGTATCCTCTCATGGAGATATTGGACCGAGGGGATTCCCCTATGGAGGCCTTTCCTGTGGCAGAGGCCATTGTGGGCCCGGCCTTGGAGCTCTGGCAGCGCCCTGCTTCCTGCCCTGCGCCTTCGGCCAGGATGGCCAGGAAGTATGCGGTCCATACCGGTTCCCTGTCTGGTTTCTCGGAATATCCCTCAGCCCAGGGGTTAGTTACCGACAGCGTGTTCCGCGTGCGACGCTAGGGGCGTGGACAAACCTCCCGACAAGAGTCAAGAAATTGGACTACGCGGCTAAAAGTTCACGCCACGTCCTCCCTTGGCCTTCGCCAGCAAGCTCGCCGTGCTTATAGCACATTTCTCCCATGCCCTGTTGGGCCCCTGGACGAGGTAGTCCCTCATCTCCGGCTTACCTGCAGACCACGGTTAGGCAGGTGTGGGACCAGGGCAGGGCAGTGGCCAAGCAGCAACTTCAGACTGCTCTGGACATTGGAGACTCATGTGCCAGGTCAGTCGCGGCCGCAGTGGCTATGCGCCGTCGGGCATGGCTGAGGATATCCACCTTCACAGCGGATACCCAGCACAAATTGGCGGATGTCCCCTTCCTGGGGACCGACCTCTTCGGCCCTGGAATGGAAGGCCACCTCCAGAGGATCGAAAAGTCCAATGCCACCTTGGACTCTGTCTCATCCGCTCAGAGGGACAAGGGCCGCAGACCGCAACCCAAGCCCTTTCGTCCGTCTGCGCCCCCGGCACGTCCAGCCCAGCAGCACCAGGGCCAGCAGGCTGCCGTGGCGTCCCAAACCCAAGCCTGCGGCTTCCTCCTCCAGGAAGCAGGGAGGTAAAGGCCCAGGTGGTCCCTCGGCCGGTCCCTCCTCCAAGCCTGCACAGTGACTGGTTGAGGGGTGTCGCCCCCAACCTCGTCACCTCACCCCAGGTTCCCTCCATGGGGGGACGGCTCCGCTACTTCCTTTCCACCTGGTCTGCTGTTACCACAGACCGGTGGGTGTTGGAAGTGGTAGGAAAGGGCCTGCCTCTGGAGTTCGAGCAGGCCCCATCCTTCAGAGCCGTCGCACCTCGGGGGGCCTCGGGATCCGAAGCCTCGCTGTCAGCTCACCGAGCCGACATCGCTCTCCTCCTCGAGAAGGAGGTGATAAGAGAGGTGGCGGACCCTCCCTCAAACCCGGGGTTTGTGTCCAGGTACTTCCTGGTTCCGAAACGGACGGGGGGCTGGTGCCCCATTCTCGACCTACACGACCTAAACAACTTCCTAAGGTCTCGAACCTTCAGGATGGTCACTCTGGCTCAGATTATGCCATCCTTGGAACACGGCGTGTGGTTCTGCTCTCTGGACCTACAGGACGCATTCTTTCACGTCCCTGTCCGTCCGTCCCATCAAAGGTTCCTTCGCTTTCGAGCGGAGGGATCCCTTTTCGAGTTCCAAGCCATGCCCTTCGGCTTATCTCCAGCTCCCAGGGTCTTCACCAAATGCATGGTAGTGGTGACAGCATTCCTGCGGTGCCAAGGGGTCCGGGTTTACCCTTACCTGGACGATTGGCTGATAGCAGCCCCCTCCAGACAGGAGGTGGAGCGGTCCAGAGATCTGGCCCTCCAGGTTTGCTCTCAGGTCGGCCTCCTCATCAATGAGGCCAAGTCGGAACTCGAGCTGAAGCAGGTGATTCTTTTCATCAGGGCAGAGCTCGACTCTCTTCGAGCCAGAGCACGGCTCCCGGCGGACAGGGCCGAGGTTCTTTCCTCCTTTGCGCAATCATTTCTGGTTGGGCAATTGCGCCCTGCCCGGGACTTCCTGCGCCTCCTGGGTCTCATGGCGGCCTGTACCAGCGTGGTCCGTTGGGCCGCTGGAACATGCTCCCCCTTCAGTGGGGGCTGGCCAGCCAGTGGTCCCAACGCTGCGATCCATTGGACCAGCTAGTGACGGTGACCCAGGGGATGTGGAACGCTCTCCAGTGGTGGACCGTTCCAGTTCATCTGCAGGAGGGCATCCCGTTTGTCCGCCCGAGCCGGCGGTCTCTCTATCGACCGATGCCTCTCTGATGGGTTGGGGTCCTATCTGGGAGAACACCGGCGCCGCGGCCTCTGGTCCCCAGGGAGTCCCGTAGCCACATCAACCTGCTGGAGCTCAGGCGGTCTGCCTAGCTCTTACGCCTTTGCTCCGTTTCTTGAGGTCAAGTGGTCCGGGTCCAGACGGACAATACCACGACCATGTACTATCTAAACCGCCAGGGCGGGACACGCTCCATGCTTCTATGCAAGGAAGCTCTCCACATCTGGTCACTCATGCGCAGCCTGGAGGCGGATCTCCTAGCCATTCATGTGGCAGGAGCCTCCAACACCCTGGCCGATGCCCTATGCCGGATAGGGGCTGCATCCCACGAGTGGTGTCTCCTGCCGGAGGTAGTACAAGATCTGTTTTCCCATTGGGGCATACCTCAGGTGGACCTGTTTGCCTCCAGGGAGAATGCGAAGCTGAGACTGTTCCATGCATGCCCCCCTCAGCAGGGCTGTCTGCCGGGGGATGCCTTCTCAAGGTCGTGGACCCCGGGCCTCTTCTACGCCTTTCCCCCGTTCCCCTTGATGCACAAGGTGCTTCTCAAAGCAAGGAGGGACAATGCGCAGGTGATTCTGATAGCCCCAGACTGGCCCTGCCAGTACTGGTACCCAGATCTCCTCAGCCTCAGCTCCAGGCTCCCGAGGCAGCTTCCAGCTCTCCCGGACCTGCTCTGTCAATCAGGGGAAGGTATTCCATCCGGACCTTCAATCCCTGCACCTGACGGCCTGGTTTCTGAGCGGCTAGAGTTCCAGGCCTTGGGTCTTTCCGACGAGGTCCTCAACATAGTTGAGGCATTCCGTAAGGAGTCGACCAGAAAATGCTACGCCTTCAAATGGAAGAGATTTTCCATTTGATGCCAGGGCAAGAGCCTGGACCCTTCCTCCTGTTCCTTGGCGGCATATTGGACTACCTTTGGTCCCTTTCTCAGCAAGGGCTAGGCCGGCGACCCTTAAGGTGCACCTGGCAGCCATCTCTGCTTGCAGGCGCGGGCGGGAAGCAGTTGGTGGCGCAGAGGAAGGTGGTCTGGCGCTTTTCAAAGGCCTTGATCACATTTCCCCTCCGGTGCGAGAACCTCCACCTCCGTGGGATCTACTGCTGGTACTGGCAAAGCTCATGGGCAAGCCATTCGAACCAATGCACAGGTGTGAACTCTCTCACCTGTCGTGGAAGACCGCCTTCATTGTGGCTATCACGTCAGCCAGAAGGATGGGAGACCTCCAGGCGCTTTGCATCGAGTCTCCTTACCTGGTCTTCCACAGGGACAAGGTTGTCCTGTGCCCCAACCCGAAATTCCTTCCGAAGGTGGTGTCGGAGTTTCACCTTAACCAGATGTTGACTCTGCTGGTGTTCTACCCCAATCCACCTCGGAGGCGAATATGGGCTCCATACTCTGGACCCTAGAAGGGCTAAACACTATAGAGGGCATGCAGCTGAAATCGGGGAGAGGTTAGCCAGCTGTTTGTCACCTACGCTGAAGCCGCACCTGGCAGACCTGCAGCCAAGCACGATAGGCAGGTGGGTCACCTCCCATAGATCTCTGCTATAAGTTGGCGGGCATGGAGTCTCCCAGAGGGATAAGAGCTCATTCTACCCACCATACTGCTGCATCGGTGGCTGCTTCCAGGGGCGTCTCTATCAGGAAATCTGCAGGGCTGCTACCTGGAAGTCAGCACACACCTTCATCACCCATTGCCACATCGACCTTGAGTCACACTGGGATGCTGGTTTTTGGGGCCTCGGTTCTCCAGTCTCTATTCCCTAAGTAGGGGGTGTGCGCCTTTCCTCCTTCTCCCGGAGAACTGCTAGGAGTCTGCCAGACAGTGTGGATGAACAACATATACCATTCCTAGAACTCCTGTTACAGGTGAGTAACCTGTATTTTTTGTTGGAGGCCCCCAGTGTTGGGCTCAGTCCCTCTGGATACCTTCCTTCTCAGTTAGGAAGGGAAGTTTCTCTATGCTTTTCCCCCCTTCCCTCTTCTGTTCAAGGTGCTAGTCAAAATCAGATCTCAACCGTGCAAGATGATCCTGATTGCTCCAGATTGGGCCAGACAGCCCTGGTACCCACTCCTTATGTCCTTAGCAGTCCACCTTCCCCTGTGTCTTCCCAGGAATCGCAACCTGTTAACCTGTGCTCAGGGGAGAGTTTGGTACCCGAATCTCAAATCTTTCAACCTCAAGGCCTGGCTCTTGAAGAGTTAGAGTTTGCTGACCTACACCTTTCCCAAGGTGTATTGGATATCTTGAAGGCTTCTAGGAAGCCTTCCACCAGGGCTACTAATAATTCCGAATGGAAGAGGTTTTCCATATGGTGCTCTGGCAAGCACATTTCCCCAGAATCTGCTGACTTACCCATAGTCCTGGATTATATGGTGCATTTGAATACTTTGGGGCTGAGACCAGCTACCCTAAAGGTGCACCTGGCAGCTGTGTCTGCTTTCTTATCAGCAGGTAAACCCTCTTCTCTTTCAGCTCATCCTGTATTCTCCAAGTTTTCAAGGGGTTGCTTCACACCAACCCTCCTTTCAGGGACCCTGCCCCTGCCTGGGATCTTAATATTTGCATTGCCCAGCTTATGCAACCCCTTTGAGCCCTTGTCTTCAGCGAGACTTAAGTACTTGACTTGGAAAACTGTGTTTTGGTAGCTATCACTTCTGCCAGGCGCATAAGTGAATTACAAGCATTGTTCAGTGGAGCCTGATTTTATCTCCTTTCATAGAGATAAGGTGGTCCTCAGGACTAACAGAAAGTTCTTGCCTAAGGTGGTTTCAGACTTCCACCTTAATCAATCTATGTCTCTCCCTGTGTACTTCACTGACCATTCCTCCTCTGGCGAGAGGAGACTGCACAGTTTAGATGTCAAAAGAGCCCTTAGTTACTACATAGAACTTACCAAGGGTCACAGGTTTGACTCCCTCCAACTGTTCCTCACTTATGGTGAGGTTGGTAAAGGGAAACCTGCCACTAAAAGATCCATTGCCAGGTGGATTGTCTCTTGTATCCAATTTTGCTATGGAAAACTGGGTAAGGTTCCTCCCTCAGGCCTGAGGGCTCACTCTACCAGAGGTACAGCTGCATCTCTGGCTGCTGCCAGGGACATCCCTATCCTAGAGATGTGTCAAGCAGTTACCTGGAAAACAGTTCACACTTTTACCAAGCATTACTCCCTGGACATCCAGGCTCGGAGTGATGCTCGGTTTGGCACAGCTGTGCTTCAGAGCCTATTTCCTAAGTAGGTTCTGTCCCTCCTCTATGGAGGGTACTGCTGTGTAGTCTGCATATGTCATAATATAGCAAGACTTCATGTTGTTTGAAGAAAAATTACTCACCTTAGTAATGTTGTTCCTTCTAATGGAGTCTTGCTATATTAACCTCCCCTCCTGCCCCTCTCAGAACCTTTGTTTTTTGGGATGTGGGTGGGCAGTGCAATATTGGCACTTAGTAGATGCCCACCTTGTTTTCACTCCTCCTTTTGGGGTGTTGGGGTGTTGTGTTTTATTTTTTGGATCCCCTGACTTGAGTCTTTGTTTTGGGACCAAAAATGTATTCATATGTTGGTAGCCAGTTGGCTAGTGTAGATTTACAGCTTCCACAGGAACCTTAGTGAGTTTTTGCTCGTAAAGATCTGACAGTTTGAGTTTGAAGAACAACAGACAGAGCTTTCAACCGAGCTCGTGCTCAAAGTTCCATGCCTGGCATGGAAAGTTAACTTTTTCACCTCCGGAGCAGTTCGAAGGTTGGGACTCACTGCATATGTCATAATATAGCAAGGCTCCATTAGAAGAAACAACATTACTAAGGTGAGTAATTTTTTCTTCTGCACCCAGCTCCTGATTGGTGCCTTGCGGCCTTTTCAGGCATGCTGATTGGCTGTATGTTGAACTCTCACAAGCTGGCTGTCTGGAAACCTTCCCTGCCACTGTGCTGATATCTACTTGCTGTTACTGTTGGTTGCTAAAGTTTCTATATTAATCCAGCTGTGTATAATCAGAGTTTTTATTTAATTGCTATTCAAGGGTGAAAATAGACTGCTAGGAAATTCAGCTTAATTTTTAAAACTTTGAATGCTGTATTTGATTGCCTACTGCTGATTTCCTTGTCTCTCTGCTTTGCTGTCTCTCTCTATCTCCGTCCTTTACCTTAGCCACCAGCTTGTCCCCTCCCAAACTACCTAGCCTCCTCAGGTTATCTCCCCTCCATAGCTCTCCTGACTACCTCTTGCCCCATTTTTCTCTGCCCACGCCCACTCTTGTCTCCCCTTAATCTCGCCTAGTTTCTCCCCTACTAATACTGTCCCTCCTTCTCTCTTCCCCAGATGCCTCTGCCCATCGGGGCAGGTGAACCGAAGGAACCCCTGTAATGGTTCCTCTAACTGCTGACCCACGCTCCTCCGATCCATTACCTGGTGGAAGGCACTTCACTGCAACCGCTTCCTCGCCAAAGGAAAATCCGCGTTGCCTCGGGCCGAAAAGGCGCTGCTCCTGCTGCCTCACCTCGACCCCCTAAGGAGCTGCATAGAACCTTACCAGCACCCTCCCTCCCCGATTGAGGACAGCTCCCCTTGCCACAGCCCAGGTAACGGCTAGCTGGCCGGTAAGCAGGCTCCCACTAGAGCCGTACATTTTCTCTGTTCTCACTCTAATTCTTGCGCCACACTAACCTTTATTAGCCCGGCTCCTGATTGGTGCCTTGCGGCCTTTTCAGGCGCGCTAATTGGCTGTCTGAACTCTCACAAGCTGGCTGTCTGGATACCTTCCCTGCCGCTCTGCTGATATCTACTTGCTGTTACCTCGCCAGTGCTTTCGCGGCAGCTTCCAACCCTCCCTATCGGGACTGTGACTTATATAAGTTCTGAGCATCCCGTGTTTTTGCTAACAATACACTTTACAATTAGCTCCTTATACTAACTCTTCACTAGGGTAGCTCCCATCGTTAACTGCTAGCTATACTAACTCTCCACTAAGGGAGTGCTTATAGTTTCCCTCCTAGCTAGTGTATTGGGCTGTTTCTACTCTCTTCATAACTTATACCTCCCATAATTATTTCTCGTCTCTAACTCACTCTGCCTCTTCAAATGGCCGCACAACTTCTCAGCATCTTAGGCTACTCCCTTGGCCTCCTCCTCATTTCACTACTTACTTTTGTTCCAGGACCCCATGTGATGGCGGGGTCATCTCTAAACTTAAGACTTTTCATTCTCTAATATGATTGCAGGACCCTCTACATCAGGTGACTTTACACCTCTACTACCCCCAAGATCAGCTTTCTGTAGTACCGCTTTCTCAGCTGCATTTTGCATCTGTGACTTCCTATCCCTCTACCCACTTTTTGCGAATTGTAAACTCTGGCACCTGTTTCTCCTTGCACTCTTGCTAGCAGGTGACATCGAACGAAACCCAGGCTCCCCTTTAAATGCTGCGCAAGCCAGTACTGCTGGGCCCATATCCAAGGGCTTATGCTTTATGCATCTAAACATTAAGAGCCTGCAGCACTACTTTTTTTGAACTAGAGTTATGGGTCGAAGTGCACCAGCCCGATGTTCTTTGCCTAACGGAGACTTGATTAAAACTCTCTACTCCAGATTCCACCTGCTCCTTACCAAGCTGTAACCTGATCAAACAGGATAGATTATCAGCAAAGAAGGGTGGAGGGGTTGCAATCTACTACAAAGCTCATATGAACCTAACTGTTATAGCTAGCACCGCTGTTTCTTCCTGTGAATCCTTACATGCCCTACTGTTATTGGGCTCCAAAAAAATTACATATTATATGTGGCTACAACCCACCGAAATCCAGCTATGCAGGGCTAGAGGAGCTCTTAAGCACGTCTAACACAGTAGCTGGTCGCAGTGAACTACTGATCCTGGACGGTATGAACCAGAACTGGCTGGGACACACCAAAAATACCCTGCTATCCCTAAGTCAGAGTCATAATCTGCGCCAAGTTATAACTGACCTTACAAGGGTTTCATCGTCCCCTCCTTCTAGTGCCCTGCTTGACTGGATCCATACTAACCAAGTTCATAGGATTATGGCTGCAGGCACACTACCAGATGGTATTAGTGACGACAACCCAGTCTATTGTATCTGGGGTCTCTCCACAATCCCCTCTCCTACACCATGGTACATTACTTTTCAGAGCTATGCCAAGCTGGGCACTACTAAATTCCTATAAGATGTCTCCATGATAGACTGGTCCCCACTTTATCAGGCTAAAGATACCCAAACTGCATTCCAGTTTTTGTTGTCAAGCTTCATGCCTATCCAGGATGCACATGCACCTTACTGCACAAGAAGGGTATGTGGCAAGCGGACTAAATGGCTACATAACGACTTGCTCGGGCTACTCCGAAATTGGGACAAGTGCTGGAGTAAATACTGAAAAACTGGCCTCTCATCAGATTGTGAAATGTACAGAGTCCAGAGAAACCTTTGCAAACGTAAAATTAGGGTGGCGAAGAGTTCTTACTGCAAAGGCCTGCTCTTGGATGCTGCAGGAGACTCCAGAAAACTTTGGTCCCATATAAAAAAACCTTCCTGGGTGCCACTCAGTCCAACTCTGCGAATGATATGGTAATCTATGATGCCCACTGCAGTGACCCAAACACCACTGCCAACTCTTTTAACAGACCTATCTTACCTCTCTAAATATACTACGTCGTTCCCGGATGGCACGGCCGGCCAGCCTCTATAGAAGCCTCCTTTCTCTAGTTCTGGGCAACCCCCTTTCTATTTTAAGGCTGTCAACAGATCGGAAGTCCAGGCTCCTAAAACTGGCTGCCCCTGCCATTGCCTCCCCTTTGACCAAAATATTCACACTATCTCTATGCCAAGGTCATGTTGCTGATATATGGAAGATAGCTAGGGTTACAGACGTTTTTAAAAAAGGTGATAAAAAAAGACATCGCTAACTGTCGGCCTATTGCGATACTATCTGTCCTGAGTAAGGTACTCAAGAAACTGGTGTTCTTGCAAGTGACTGATTTCCTCACCAAATACAGTCTACTATTACCCAACCAACATGGCTTCTGGAAGGGTCATAGCACCTCTGCTGGCCTTGTCCATCTTACTAATTGCATACTATGTGCTATGGATGGCTGCCAACTTACGGGAGCCGTCTTTATAGATCTGACGAAAGCTTTTGATCTGGTTGATCACCTTCTCCTTCTAGAAAATCTCCTATACCTTGGGGTCTCAACACAGTCTGTGGCGTGGTTCCAAAATTACCTATCAAATAGGATATACAGGGTTAAGTTCAATAATGCCCTATCCGAACAAACATTTATCAACACTGGCGTCCCTCAGGGCTCTCTTTTGGGGCCCCTTCTTTTTACTGTCTTTGTTAATCACATGTCCCTCAGCACCCATCCCTGCACCTCTATCCTTTATGTGGATGACCTGGTCCTTTACTCCAATGACAGCAGTGTCTCTGATATCAACCACAGCCTCTCTAATGCCTTTCAGGAAATCCTATCTTGGCTAACCAGAAATAAGTTAGTTCTAAATGTGGCTAAGACTCAGGCTATGCTATTTGGCACAGCTGCCAAACCGAAAGAATGCCATGAGCTCTTTACTGTAACCTGTGCCAATGGTTCCCCTCTTACAGCCGTTACCTCCTTTAAATATCTGGGAGTTCTCCTTGATGTCACAATCATCTTTGACACGCACATTCAGACCACTTGCAAATCGGTGAATAGCAAGCTAGGTGTGGCCTACAAAACCTGTTATGCTCTCTCGCCCTCAGCCAGACTTGCGATTGCCCGTGGAATTCTTCTAACCGATGGATCTATAATCTATATGAACACTTCAAATGCCACTCTCTGTAAGTGGGATGTTACTTACAATAACATATGTTGCTATGCCTCCGCGTCTCCTCGACTCAGACACCACTGTCAGCTTTATGCTGACCTAAAATGGGCCCCTCTCCACTCCTGCTGATCTCTGGCCCTAGGATTCCTACTGGATGCCATCATTAGATCTAATACTCCCTTGTCACTTGCCTCCTTGCTCACTTCCCGTCCTCCCCGTATGGTCTATGCTTCTGGAACTTATCCCTGCTACAAGTCCCAAGAAGCAAATCTGCTAAAGGAACTCATGCCTTCTTACACACTGCTCCTAAATACTGGAACTCCTTGCTGCTTGAGATACGTGAGGCTCCAAGCCATCACATCTTAATAAAAAGACATCGAAATCTGCTAGTTGATCGTGCCATTTGCACCTGTTTTTACCCATCGTAGATCATCTGCCTTCCAGAACCATTGAAAACTCTTGCCCTCTAAACCATGCAAGCCTGCTTGTGTTCCTGCACTTTTACATTGCTGCCTATTTCATCCTATTGCTCCCCTCTGTCTTTTCTCTCATCTTTCTCTCCCTACCCTACCCTACCCTACCTAAACCTTTTCCTCCTACCATTAGGAGCCCTAGGATTTTTTCCCTCCAACTTTAGAAAGGCCTGACACAGCCTCCTATTAATACTCCAACACTTTCCTGGTCTGTCCCCCGCCTCCCCTAGCCCCTCCCATCTTTTACTTTTGTCCCCTCCCCCGTTGCCAACTCACCTCCCTGTATCCTGAACCTTATCCCTAAACCTTGCACTCCTTCAACCCTCATAGTCAGCTCCCCATCCCTGCTCCTTATCCCTCCCCACTTTTTAGCCAATTGCTCTTTTCTCTTGACTTGTCTATTGTGCTCCTACAAGACTATGCTCACTGTAGTTACTTTCTCCCCTGATTGCTCAAATGTTTCTTGAAAAGCTCACCTCCCCTACTGCCTTGCCATATTCTATTAATTGCTCTACTGCATTGATTTGCTTTGTTTGTTGCACTGCTGCATTGTTCTGCTTTGTTTGTTATAAATACCTTGACGTGAATTGTTTCTTTGCCTTTGCTGCTCATCCAGTGTATTATCACCTTGTTTTATATCATGATGTAACCCGCTGTCTGTTTTACCTGTAATGTCTTCCTTGTAACCTCCCAGGTCATGCTTGAAAATAGTCACCCTCATGACTAGTGCACCTTACCTGGTCAACAAAAACTAAATAAAAGGTATACAATGTCAAGGTGGTGCTCAATTTTAAAGTGTTGTTGGGGACATGTAGTCTTAAAATGTGGCAGGGATGTGGCATCTCAAAATGTGGTCAGACACGCCATCTCAGAATGCAACAGGAACACACACTGATGAATTTGGCAGGGACTGGCAGTTTCGGAATATAGTGGAGATGCACACTGTCGGAATGTGACAGGACATACCATTTATTCTGAATTTGCGCGTTCCTGCTACATTCCAGAATTGTATGCACCTGCCACATTTCAAAATTTTGCATCCCTGCCACATTCTGAAGTTGTGCATCCTTGCCAGATTCCAAAATTGCACATCCCCGCCACATTGCAAAGTGGTGTTTCAATGCCACATGCTGAAATTGTGTCACAGCCACATTACAAAATTGTCACTGCTGTATTCCGAAATTGTGCATCACTGGCACATTCCAAAATTCTGCATCACTGGCACCCACCACATTCCGAAATTATGTGTAACTGCCACATCGCAAAATTGTGCAACACCGTCACATTCTAAGACTGTATCTTCCTGCCGCATTCTGAAATTGTGTGTAAATCTCCACATTCCAAAACTGCCTGCCACTGTCACATTCTGAAAATGTGCATCCCTACCATATTCCAAAATTGTATGTCCCCACCACATTCTGAAAATGAGTGTCACTGCCACTTTCTGGTATTATATGTCCAAGTCGCATTCTAAAATTACGCATCCCTGCCTCATTCTGAAACTGGATCGCCACCACACTTTTTTTTTTTTATTATTATATCTTTATCTCCTTCCTCTGGCTACACTCATCTGACTGACCTCTCCCCCCAATCACCCAGCTAGCCTGGAACTTATCTTGTATCTTGTGTCCTCTGCCACAGGACTGTGGTGCGTGCCCATCCACCAGTGCGAAGCCTGCTGGGGTGGGGGGGGGTTCGTCTCCATCCTGCCTCCAGGGGTTCCATTTTCCACCTGGTTTTCACCCCTTAGTCCCCAAGACCTCAGCCAGCACGGCAGCCAGTGCACGTAGAGGCACACATGCGCACCAAGTGCGCTCTGATCCACCCACCCGGCCTAATGCCGACCCCTCCAGTGCTCAGACATTACCAGTGAGCATTCACTCGGTGGCAGTCAAGAGCTGGAGAGGCCTACCTCCCCAATCTGGGAGAGGAGAGCTGCCTGGCGGGTGCTTTATCCGCTTCCAGCCCCCGGCTGACCCTCAGTAACCCATGCTCTTTCCTGAACACTGGTTGCTATTGCAGTTGGAGGTAAGGTGCCCAGCACCTCAGCCCTGTGCGCCAGTGGGCTGGCCCCTATCACCACCACATTCTGAGATTCCATGTCCATGCCACATTGTAAAATTGCATTTTGCCACCACAATCTGAAGTCAAGCATCCCAACCACATTTTGAAATTGTGCATCACCACCACATGCCAACTTTATGCATTCATAACACACTATAAAATTACATATCCCTGCCACCTCCTACAACTATGTGTTCCCCACATTTCAAAACTGTGCATCTCTGCCACATTCTAAAAAATATATGACACCACCACATTATGAATTTTAACATCCTTGCCACATTACAAAATTGTGCGTGTGTCCCAGCTACTTCCTGAGATTGTGTCACTGCTGTATTCTACAGTTGCAACCTGGTGACATTTCGAAAACTCATACTTGTAGTATTCTAAAAATTACACACAGCTGTCATCATGCAGCCATGTTTGCTGCAGCATTCCAGCCTCCATCACATTCTGAAGTACTGTACCTTGCATCTACACATAATGAAAATGCACACACTGACCTACTCACTGTCAGTTTTCCTTTTTCAGATGTTCACTACTACTGCAGTTTTATGTAACAAGGGAGAAATTAGTCATATAAGGTAGCTTGCAGATAGGACAGCTTGCAGGAAGGACACCCGGCTGTGAGTTCAGGTTATGACATCATCAGTAGCTCTTCTCTGAAACTGGCTATTTTGAACAGGCAGTGAATTTAGGGTTACAAAATGACTTGTAGCTTTTAAACAAAGTAACATAGAGATCTCATTTTAGCATGAGGCTGATTTGGTATATGCTGATCTCAATTCTGGATGTATTGATGCCAGAAATTTTGGCCAGACTCCTCCTTTAAAGCCTTCAAGCGAGGAGCAATCTTGGAGGGTTGCAGGGATGGGTATTGCACAGGGAAGAAGAGGAGGAAGCAAAGGATCTTGGCCCACACAGGACCTTGCTTTCAGTATTTTGATTAGCACACAACTAGAGGACCGGAGTATTCTTCTCGAAGGTTTAATTGCCAACACATCACTGAGACTAGGAGGGTGGCACCTCTGACTAGTTTGAATGCTAGGCAGAAAAGACGGTAGTTGAATTGTCCCTCAAAGGAAGCCCAGTTTATAGAGTGGAAGACATCAAAATGGTGCTCCCTAGGTGGGGCATTGCAAGCAGAACGATCATTTTATTGTAGAGAGCTTTTAGCTTATTAGTTTTAGGACCTGCAGAATTGGGGGACCATACAATATTACAAGAGCAGCGTACTGATGACAGTAACATGCAGAGAATCCTTGGATAGGCAATTGCTTAGCCGGTAAAGTAACCCAATATGCTGGTGCAGGGACTTCGAGGCATGATGTACATGGTGTTGAAAGGTCACTTCCAAGTGCTCTCCAAGATGTTTAATGGTCAGTCACCTCCATTTGATCCCAGTGGATGTGGCAGTAGGTAAAAAATGGATGTTTTGTAGAACCCACATGCCTTAGACCAAACAGAATGGCTTTAGTTTTCTTTGTATTCAGGACTGTCTTGTTACTAGCAAACCATTTTTCCAATTCACAGAACTTGCTAGCAAGACATCTTTGGATTTGGGCGACATCACTAGAGCATCTATATAGCACGGTGCCATGTTCGTAAAACAGTAAATCCTGCCACAGTTACCAGGCTTATTGTTAGTGATTTTTGTGAACGTGAGGTACCACTTTCGGTATATAGTACCTTAAGTCCATGATAGTCCCTCTGTGTCATTTTTAATATTTTACGTCGAGCCTTTCTAAAGCGGCAAGGGATTGTAGTTTGGCCCCGACAAGGTGGCCAGCTGATCCCTTTTACTTCAGCTACATGCCTCTGTGCTCTCCCTTGCATGCCATCACTGTGTGCCCGAGCAAGTGGTGAGCCCCATTGAAACGAGTGGGATTTTGCCTTACTTTTTAATACGTTGTGATGGCGACTTAGAGATTAATAAGGGCCAACAATCGACCAACAAGCAGACCTGATGGATCATTTTGGCCTTCTTCTGCTGGCTCTTTCATATGTTTATATTTTGAATTCTGCATTCAAACAGCACAAGCATGCAATGGCAGATTTCTTCATTTGTCACAGCACCTAAAATACGTGTCATTGCCTATCCAGGTGCAGTCGTCATTCTGTAACAGCTAATGATTTAAGTCCTTTGAAAACTGGGTGGCTAAATATGAGTCGAAGGGGGGCTGGGAGTTCACATCAAGTGTGAGGAGCAATGTAGGCAGAAGGTCTGTGGTCAGTCACATTCACAGTCCTGGGAACCCTAAGGGATAGTGAGTCTTTAGTTCTTAGGCTGCAGAATTGACACAAATTCAGTCAAGTAGGCTGGGGTTGATTCATAAATGCATTTGTGTAGTAGCAGGAGCCGATTTGTGTCTTCTAGTGCTGGTACTTGTTGGGTCGATATTTTTGTACATCTCACAATGGTAGATTGAAATTGGCACAGAAGAACGAATCTACCAAACTGATTGAAGAGCTTGTCTCTAGGTAGGCAACATTATGCTGCACTGACATTTGGCAAATCCAATTGTAAGAAATTACTGGAATTATTTAACATAATGCTTAATTCCTTAGCTATTTGAAATTATTGTCCACGATAGGAGGGAGTTACCCAATGATTATCTTAGAGGTCATAGTTAACCTTCTGTCTGTCTGTCTCTAAATCCAAACAGCATGAGGGTTTATTTTAGAATTAGACTGTTTAGTCTGAACCATTTCTGCATGGTGTTGAAATTACATGCAGTGTTCAGACTATGGCATCAGTGGAACGTGTGCTGACATAACTTAGTGTCATCAGTCTGTAGATGCATATGGTAGGCAGCTTACTGACAGACAGTGTGGCAAGGGGCCCAGAATTGAGTGTCGTGAGAATTGTGTGAAATACAACGGATGCTTGTAGTTCACAATTCAGATAGGGTACTCATGCAAGTCACTTGTTTTTATGTTGGTTTACCACAGGTGCAAGCCAACATATAGGGAGAGTGCAGATTTGGGGGCGTGGCCGCTGTTGGGCGAATGCAGGGCACGCATCAGTAGGTGCGTCCCTCATTCTCCAATCAGCCTGCATGCCGACGCCACACCATGCATACATAATGGTGCAAGCACATCTAAGCAACGGTCCGCTGCAATCCAAGCAAAGCTCGTCATACGCAGTGGACCCTTTGCTTGCGTGCTCGCCGCCATTATCAGCATGGTCGGCGAGCGGCTTACGACATCGGGGGAGCCCAGTCCCCTTGTTGGTAACCCCCTCACAGTTTATCAGGCCGACGGGAGCCCACCCCGCCGTGGCATACCCCCATCTGAATGCTGAGGGGTGCCCAACTCCTCGGCTGGGGCCCCCTCTGTGTTTGTAGGCAGGGGCCCTCCCCGATCATCACCTCCCCAATTGTTCAATGCCGAGGGTTGCCCAATTCCACCGGCATGCGCCCGCTGTCTTTGTTTGCTGGCGGGGTGCCCAATCCTATTCGGCATTTTGCCCCACCCTGTTGTAGGCTGGCGAGGGTGCCCAATCCCCCCGGCTACTGACACCCTCTCCAAAAAAAAAAAAAAGAGTTGGGTGGCACGCTGGGAGCCCACCCCAGCGCAGCAAATGCCCTGCAACAGGAAAACTGTCCCACATGGTTTTCTTTTTTCCTGTAAAACTAAAACCGCTCCTCGTAGTCTCGATGCCCCCCTCCCCACCCACTGCGCATCCTGCCCCCACCCTTACTTACCTCTGGAGTCCGCGCGATGATCTTCAGTGGACGGAACACGCCTGCACTCTTCAAAGCCGACTGCGAACTGAGGAAATGCCGTAAGCTGTATAATGGAGTGAATAGGGTTTTTTCAACTTTGTTGCATATCTCAGGCATTTCTTGGAATTTTTGCACCAAATTTTCAACATGGGGTTTTTGGGGCCCCTCCTCATGAATTCTGTCACTGTCATGGCGTTAATCAGCCTCGAAAGGTGATTTCGCAGTCACTGTTCGAAATCACCTTTCGGGGCCCATTAATGAAATGACAGTGGCGGTGTTCATAAGGTGCCCTGTTAAAAAGCCTAAGTTCCAAATTTGGTGGAAAAAATCCAACAAATGCCTGTTTTACGAACGTGCGTTGCGCAGTTGCTATGCAGGCTCGTAACTTTGCGCATTCACAATATTTTACTGCCGGATTTTCAACGTTGTCATTTTTGTACACCTCCTTGTGAACAGTACAGCTGTCATTTTCCACATCCTGCCCGAAATGTGTTTCCACACTTCCGGCACACAGTAGCGCAGTTGCTGTGGGAAATCAGTGTTTGGCCCAGATTATGAAAATGACAGTGACACAGTTCATGAGCAGAGGACCTAAAATGCCTATGTTGAAAATTTGGTGATGATACTCAGTAAAATAACTGTGTTACGAGCGTGCGTTGGCAGATTGCACGCAAGCTCGTACCATCGTGCATTTGTGATATTTTCAGTCTGGATTTTCACCATTGCCATTTTTCCATACCTCTTGATGAACAGTACAGCCGTCATTTCACATATCCTGTCCAAAATGTGTTTTCGCACTTCCAGCGCAGAATAGCATGGTCGCTGTGCGAAATCACTTCTTAGGTCACTTTGAGAATAACAGTGACACTGTACATGAGCAGAGGTACTAAAATGCCTATGTTGAAAATTTGTGCCGAACGCCCATAAAATGGCAGTGTTGCAAGCATGCATTGCATATTCCCACGCACTGCCTAAGTAGCTTCGCAAATTTGTATATTTTACGTCACATTTTCAACACTGGCATTTTTTACACCTCCTTATGAACCTGATAGCTGTTATTTCTCACATCCTGCCTGACATGTTTTCCCGCGCTGCACTACCAAACACCCAAAGGGACACCCTAATGCTTGTCACTCTCTGCAGGGTGGGGGTGGGTTGGCATCAGTTCAGTACTTCACTGCCATTCCTATGATGCATCTGTCTAACTCCTGCACTACCAACGCCAATGCCAGCAAGCCAACATTCGGCATTGACAAATGCTTGTCTATAGGAAAGGTATGCTGCAGTCCGGGACTCTGCATCAGTGGAAAAGGCTGTCCTTAGTAGGGCTTCATAGATGATCTCATAAAATATAGTAAAGGTAAATTTTAATGTGTGCAGTGATGCTTTTAAGACTACAATGTTGTACTTTGAGATGACATTTAGATGTTTTCTGGTGCAGTATTAGCCACTGCTAAGCAGTTTAAGTCACAAATTGTAGTAAGAAAGAAATAATGTGACCTTCTGAAAATTGAACCCAGCCACGGAATACTGTCCCAGTGCTGTAACCACAGGGCTACATGGTTGGACCTGGGGTTTCTGGGCACACTTCCTTTCTCTGATATTGCATATCCAGCAACTAGGAATAATCAAGATGACAGTTAGATGTTTTGGTGCAGTATTAGCCACTGCTAAGCAATTTAAATCACAAATTGTAGTGACAAAGAAATAATGTGACTGTCGGGAATCCAGTGTGGCCCAGCATCTGTAAAATCAAAAAAACACCAGGATGAGGTCTGAGGCTGCTCCAGAAAAAAGTCTACAAAATGGCAACCAGGTGCTGGAAGTAAAAAGACTAACTCACCAGGAAATGTATCTTATTTTGAATTATGTCACCTGAAACAACAGTACTGTTTTAAAACCAGCCAACGTTTTGAAGAAAGCCCCTCTTTTTCAGGGCTTTAGAGTTACTATGAAATTAAAAGGTTTTGTATAGGTATACATGTGTTTTGATTAACTGTTTTGTAATTTTATCAGATTTCATGCCTTCTCAGTATTCATTTAACTAAATATTTTAACTGCATATTTTATGTATTTCCTATAGTGCTATTAGTGTTGCTGCCATTCCTTTAAGCGGATACTTATTCTTAATCACAAACGTTATTATTCTGATAAGCTTATTCCACATTTTGGATCAAACGCCTACCTGTAACCACGGACTGTTTCAGGTTCTGCTTATAAATTAAAGTTTTTTTTTTTCTTTTTTGTGTTCTGTAAATAAAAAAATATGTGCCAACTTCTGCCTAAACTTCTATGCATTTCATAATGACATGTTCACATTTACAGTGCTTATTTCTGCCACAGTTTCTTATATCCTTATATAATTATTTAAACAGTTAACATCCATTCCAACAATAACACAATTAAGTTCAATAAGTATGGTAATCATATTTCTGTTTGTAAAGCAGACTGCTGTAGGTCTTGCTGTCATATCCCTGGAGAAACTCTCCTGGCTGTTATAGAGCCTCAGCCTGCAAGTGTGATAGTTATATTTTTATTTATTTTTCTAATGTACTGGATATAAGCAGGATTTGAAACTTCTTCGTGCCTTTAAAAAGGTACTTTCTCAGGCTCTGCTGTGTTTCCGCAAGTTCTTTACCTGCCAACTCGCATATGAATGCCAGGTTTCTTATGCTTTCTATGTATACTCCTCGCCATCGAGAATAAGAGCAGTATAACAACTAGACTTAGTCAACTCAACAGAAATAAATAAAGCATGACTGGCATGCTATTACCTTACAAGAGTATAAAACAATAGAGAATCCCTAGGGGAACTCAGGATTTTGGCAGAGCCCAGTTTAATGTTTTACAGATCAAATGTTAAATAAAAGATGGGATGGAGCACGTAACCGTTATTTCCATGGATTTCATGGTTTCCCTAATATAGGCAGTAAACATGGAATTCATGAGTGTGACAGATGAGATGAACACCCTTTTGGATCAAGTAAAAGTTAAATTCACAGAGGCACAGATAAGTGACTTTCTAGAAACAACAAAACACCTGTTAAGAGGAATGTAAGGAGGGAATCTAGGAGATTGTTACAGATGTTTAGGAGAGATCTGAATGACTACAAGGAAGGCAGCGTACATAATTGGACTAAAGAAAATACATTGCTGTTCCGAAGGTTCTGAAAATTTATTATACTTTTGTGATCAGCATGTCACTGTGTTCTGCTTTCATTGTAGTCTTCAGCTCCACTGATGTTGCTGGGTTCTGGAACTGCTTAGTAATTTAACAAAATGAATATTGGGTGGGAAAAAGGCTGCATTAATATTGGGCCCTGAATAAGGAAAAAAAAAATAGGACGATTTCAAAACATAAAACAATACACTGGGATGATTAAGTAATAAACCACGACATGGTGTGCATTATAGGATTTTATTGCATGCCCCAGGTGTATAACAAACCACAATGGTGTCAGAGCTAGTATCTTTGTCATCTATTTGAAATGTAAAAGTGTTCTTTTTTTTCCCCCCTTTCCCCCATTCCCTGTTATGACACCACACAACACACATTACTGTGTATGGGTGTCACAGTAACTCAGTATGACAGTATATCATGATCTTACTTCGAGAGGGTTCCTTCAGTAGGTCATAACATGTAGGACTAGCGCCATCTACAGTCAGGATCCAACAGCAGACTTTTCCAGCAATACCCGACAGGGGACCGCCCACCCAACGTCACGTGATGACGTCAGCGTAAGCCTATATGTGGGCGGTCCCCAGGCCCACCCACCAGTTATTTACCGCCATTGCCTTGTGCAGCGCTCTCTGGTAGACTCACTTCAGCAATCGCCTGTAGTTCCACATATTTTTGTCCAAAAATGTCCATTCTTTCTTCGTTTTCGGTGCACGCTCCATGTTGTCTCCGCCAATGAAGAAGTGCGAATCTTGCGGCACTCAGATCCCGCACAAAGACTGCCATCGTCTGTGCGTGATCTATCTAGGCCCAGACCATCCGGTGGCCACCTGCTTGAGTGGGAGATGGAGGAACAGAATCTGATGCGGCAGAGGCTTGCTGAGCATCTGGATCTGGAGGTTCAATCGCCGATTCCAGTTCCTCCCTGGATTGGTCCACATCTTGACCTCACCTCGACTATCTGGCAGTTGTCTAACTCCATCCTTGAGAGAGCCAATAGGACTTACCGGGCACCTAAGGATGCCCCCTTTCTCTCTGCACATCCTAAGGCAGACTCTTGTTATTTCTGCTGGTCAGGATCGTTCGTTCGTCTGCTCCGAAACACATTAGTACCGTTCCTCCTGACAGAGTCTAAGCAGTTTGACCAATTCGGAAAGAAAATGTACTCCTCAGCTACGTGTGCTTTGAGGTTCCTGAATTACGTAGCCCACATGGTGTCCCACCAAAAGGCCACCCTAGCCAGGCTGGAGGACCGGATTCAATCTATGTCAAATTCTGACCTTAAGGAGGAGCTAACCTGGGACATCAGACTTCCAAAATTTCTTGCTGGCATGCTCTTCCGAGCCACCTACGACTCCGTTGATTCGGTGGCCCAAACCTTGGCAACTGCCATCTCCCTTCGGTGGCATGCCTGGCTCTGCATTTCGGGCCTCGCTAATGAGGTCCAGTCAGCCATTCAGGATGCCCCCTTTAGGGTCTCGATACTCTTTGGTGGTGACACCGAGGACATTATCTCAGACCTACAAGAACAAGGCCAAGCTGTTAGGTCTGTGAGGTCTGTGCACCATCAGGGCAACCTACCGGGTCAATCCCAGTAGTCCTTTTGGAAATGGACCTGGAGGCAGCGATGAAGATGCACCCAGTTCAGACAGGGTAAGTGTAAGGCCACGGGGACAGTGTCAAGTGCCCCTGCCTCCAAAATCCAGCGTCTCTCTGGAGGACCTCCTCCAGCCTGACCCGCCACCTCCTGATTTCTCGGCCCCACCCCCAACTCTGGAAGAGGAACCGGTGAAGGGGAGGTTTACCCGCCACATGCAGGAGAGGCAGGGCATTACCTCTGACAAATGGTTCCTGTAGTTAGTGTCCTTAGGGCACAGTCTGGAATTTTATTTTTATTTATTTATTGACTGGTTAAGTGCACTAGACAGCGTCTGCCTATTATCAGGCATGATCCGGAGGAGGGGGGGACACAGATGTATGCCAACTGACCTTGAACCAGATTAAGCTGTTGGTGGTATTTTTAGTGAATGAGGGAAATTTGGCCAGGACACCGGGGAAATTCCCCTACTTTTTTCGATAAGTGCCATGGGATCTTTAACATCCACCTGAACTACCATCAATCCAAGCAGATGGGGCCTCGGTTTAACGTCTCATCCGAAAGACGGCACCTCAGAAGTGCAGCACCCCCTATCATGCTGCACTACAGTGTCAGTATTGGGGATATTAACCCAAGTGCCAGATGTGGGAACTGAACCCACAGTCCTCTGAGCTCCTCAGAGGGGAGTGTGCTACCTACTGTGCCAGGTCCACCTACTCACGAGACCAGGTACTTATAGTAAGGGAGGAAGTGCAAGCTCTCTTGTGAAAACAAGCAATAGAAACAGTCCCTCTTCGGCAGAGAGGACGGGGGTTTTACTCCCATTTCTTCCTGGTAGCAAAAAAGCCGGGTGACTTGAGACCCATCCTCAACCTCAGCAGGTTAAACCTGTTTGTCGAGTACAAAAAGTTCAGGATGTTAATGCTCCAGGGCCTGCTGCCTCTGCTGCAGGAAAATCATTGGTTATGTGCTGTAGACATGCAGGATGCCTACCTGCACGTCCCGATATTGCAGAGTCACTGCCGCTTCCTGCGGTTTGTTTTTCAGGGGGAACACTTCTAATTCAAAGTGCTCCCTTTGGCCTTTTCTCAGCACCCAGGGTTTTTACCAAGTGCCTAGTGGTGGTGGCTGCAGCCCTCAGATGCCAGGGTTTTGTGGTTTTCCTGTACCTGGATGATTGGCTAATCTCTGCTCCCTCCAGGGAGTCCCTTTCGGAGGCCCTCAAGCCTACCTTGGATCTGTTTTCCAGAAGGTGGATTACTGTCAGTATCCCCAAATCTTCTCCGACTCCCTCGCGATGACTACAGTTTATTGGAGCTATTCTGGATACAGTTCAGGGCAGAGCCTTCCTCCCTCTGGATCAGAGGGACACTCTGATGGAACAGGCCACCTTGGTGGCTTCTTCCAGATACCTTCCAGCCAGGGAAGTCCTTTGTCTTCTCGACTTGATGGTGGCCTCTATCTCCACAGTCCCCATGGCGAGGCTTCACATGAGAATTCCTCAGTGGTCCCTCAGGGTTCAGTGGGATCAGCTGCAAAATCAACTGGATCAGCAGATCCTAATCTCCTCCGTATTTCAAAGGGATCTCTTATGGTGGAGGGACCCTACGAACCTTTCGATAGGCCTCCTGTTTTGCAGCCCAGCTCCTGTGGCAGTCCTTACTATAGATGCCTCCAATCTGGGATGAGGAGCTGATATGGTGGACCATCAGATGCAGGGACTTTGGTCCCAACCGGAGATGTCCTTACACATCAACGTTCTGGAGGTGAGAACGGTGCTGTATGCTATTCAAGCGTTCCAGACCATTCTCCCCAAGGAACTCTTGCTCATTCAGACAGACAACACTTCGGTTGTCTTTTATCTCAACAAGCAGGGAGGCACTTGCTCGTATCCCCTCTGCAGGGGAGCGATGAGAGTGTGGAACTGGGCAGTCCTGCATGGTCTGTCTCTCACAGCTGTGCACGTTCCAGGAGTGGAAAGCGTCCTTGCCGACAGCTTAAGCAGATCGTTCACCCTCGCTCACAAATGGGAACTAGATCAGGTTGTGGCGGACTCACTATTCAAGAAATAGGGGCAACCAGAACTCGACCTATTTGCCTCCCATTCAATGCCAAAGCTTCCCAGGTTTTGCTCACTCGTTCAGAGCATGGTGCTTTCCAGCACGGCGTTGTCTCTCTTGGACAGGGAAATTCTTGTATGCCTTCCCTCCCTTCCCCATTCTTCAGAGGGTTCTTCTCCAGCTTCAGACAGAAGGAGCACAAATGATCCTAGTTGCTCCTCTGTGGCCCAGACAGATTTGGTTCCCACTTATTCAGTTGTCCAGGGAATCCCCAGTTCCACTTCCATTAATGCACAGCCTGTTAACCCAAGACAAGGGCTGGCTGGTGCACCCAGGGCTCAGAACCCTGCATCTCCATGCTTGGCTTCTACAGACATAGCGATCTCTCGCTTTGGAGTCTCATAAGGAGTGTCCCAAGTTATTGTGGAGGCCTGAAAGCGTCCCACGAGATCCACTTATGTTATGAAGTGGAAATGTTATTCCATTTGGGCACCCTCCAAGGTTAGGACCCCTTTACTTGTTCAGCCCCACACGTAATGGAGTACCTGCTTCATTTATCAGATTCTGGGCTCTCCCATTCTTCCTTGAAAGTTCACTCGTCAGCCATTTCAGCTTACCACGTGCTGGTGGATGGTAAACCCATGGCTCAGTTGGAGATCGCCAAGACATTTTTGAAAGGGATTCTCTATATGAAACCCCCCATCTGCAGCCCCACACCACCTTGGGATTTTTTTTTTGTGTTGGAGAAACTTTCTCTCCCTCGTTTTGAACCAGCGATGAGTTGTGATATGTGCTACCTTTCTTGGAAGGTGCTCTTTTTAGTTGCCATTACTTTTGATCAAAGGATTTCCGAGCTTCAGGCTCTTGTTTGCAAAGAGCCCTATCTTATTTTTCATAAGGACCGGGTGGTTCTTCGCGTTCATCCTAGGTTTCTTCCCAAGGTGGTATCGCAGCTCACCCTTAATCTGTTGAGCTCCTGGTGTACTATCCGGCCCCAACAAATAGAATCTGAATATGTCAGATGTTAACTGGAGCACCTCTGCTGCAGCCACATCCAAGAGCAGGGCCATTCTCGATGCCCTACAAGTGGCATGCCTCAGACAGCTAGTTTTGGAACCCACTTGTGAGGCAGCAATCTTAGACCTCGTACTCTCAAATGGGGACAGTGAGAGGATCTCAGATCTAGAAGTGGGTAGCCATCTGGGAACAAGTGACCACATAACAGTGTGGTTTACGATAAACTCAGCTACAGAGTCAAGCCATAGAAAAGTGAGGGTACTGGACTTCAGGAGGGCTGACTTTGGCAAGATGGCAGAGTGCCTCAGAAAAGCACTAGCAAACAGGCTAGGAGGAGGGGTAGAGCAGCAATGGGGAAACATCAAAGCTGCCATCATAGAGGCAGGAAGCCTTTGTGTGAAGCAAAAAAAACAAATCAATATGAAAGAAAAAACCTCTATGGTTCTCAAGAGGTGGCGAGGAAGGTTGGGGAGAAAAAGACAGCATTTAGGAAATATAAGGAAACACAGAAGTAGCAGGACAGAGAACTGTACCAGTTAAGGCAGAAGGAATCCGGGAGGGAAGTCAGAATAGCAAAGGCCCAAACTGAGGAAAAGATAGCCAACTTGGTTAAGAAGGGGAATAAAACCTTTTATAGGTACATCGGGGAGCGTAGAAAGACACAGGGAGGGATAGTGAGGCTGAGTAGAATGGATGGTGGGTGGGCAGAGAGGGACAGTGAAAAAGCAGGGATACTGAATGAATACTTCTGCTCAGCATTCACAAAAGAGGAGGAGGGGGAGGTGCCTAATAAAATTAACAGAAGCACTCTGGATGGGGGGGGGTCGATCACAGTCCTTTCTCAGAAGAAAGGGTTCTGAAAGAACTCCTAAAACTGAAGGTGGACAAAGCAATGGGGCCTGACTGAATTCACCCCAGAATTCTAAAAGAATTAAGGGGAGAACTGGTGACACCACTGACTACCCTTTTTAACAAATCATGTGAGGATGGTGTGGTACCTGAGGATTGGAGGAAGGAGGATGTGATTCCCCTTAACAAAAAGTGGGAGCAAGACGGAGGCAGGAAACTACAGACCTGTCAGTTTGACCTCTGTGGTAGAGAAAGTGATGGAATCACTTCTGAAGGAAAGAATTATTGAGTACCTAGAGGCTAGTGGGGCACAGGACCCACGGCAGCATGAGTTCACAGCGGGAAGGTCATGTCAGACGAATCTAATTGATTTCTTTGACTGGGTGACCAAAGTAGGAGACTGGGGAGGGGCTGTGGACATGGCCTACCTATACGTTAGCAAGGCATTTAACACAGTCCCACACAAAAGATTAATAATCAAACTGACCAGCCTGGGAGTGGGTCCCAGGGTGGTACCCTGGGTAAAACATTGGCTGGACAACAGGATACAGAAGGTAATTGTAAATGGAGTCCACTCTGAAGAAAGAGGGGTTACTAGCGGGGTACCGCAGGGTTCAGTACTGGGTCCAGTCCTTTTTTTTTTTCTGTTTGAAATTTATGTTTGAGTTTCAGTAAAGATACATTTTAACTTTCCGAATGTCATACTTGAGGATCATTTGTATAACAACTGAGGACGCCACTCCTCTTAATACAAGCCAGTAAAAAAAATATGTATGCATCAATAAGATACAGCATTATAGGGGGAAACCATTAGTACAATTATTAACTAGTATGCATTTAAGCACCTCAAAATTGTGCTGATTATATAGAGCCCGTGAGCTGCATGTTATTTAGTTCTCTTGAAATTATTTTTACTGCTCTCTAGTTCCAGTTATGGAATTAAGAAACATGCGTTTACCCTATGTTTTATACCCAAAACGGGTATGATCAATATGGGAGAAATCCTCTGTAAATAACCTTTTCTTATATTACTATATAAGCTTTCAGTGAACTACTGTAACAGGTATAACCTTTATACCTCAACTCATCGGTGAACACCGACCTACAACCTGTTGGAAAACTGTTCAACTAAGAAATACTAGGACTAATGTCCACAATGCTTACTAATAAAGCCACAGTATAAAATATGTGCTCAGCATTGTTAACACATAAGGAACCAGAAAAAAAGGAAGACCAATTTTGCACATTGTACCCTGGGAAGAAGTAGCTTTTTTCAGTCCATCTTTTTATTTATTTTTTGGGCCGAGCCTAGGCTTGCAGATCCCTAATCTCCTTCAAGTGTCTATCCTTTCTTCCTCCTCCGAATCAGAGTTGGGCTGTTTGCGTCTGCGTCTCTGAGGCTGTGCACATTTCTGGGCCCACTTTAGGGCCTCTTCAGGGTCCGAAAAAACAAATACCTTTACTTCGTGTACCAGTCTGAGGTGGGCTGAAACAGAACTCCATGCGATCCCTGCTTCACGCGCAGCAAGGCTCTGACACCATCAAACCACTTCTTTTTGTCAAGTGGGTAGCTCAAGTCCGGGTAGATTGAGATCCGCTGCCCATCATATAATAAGGTACGTTTTTGTCTGGTAAGGGCTAGGATGAAATCACAGGTCCCCACTCCATCCACTACCATCACAACTGCCCCGGGAGCATCAGAGTTTGTGGGTCTTCCCCGAAAGGCTACCCTGTAAGCCTTTTGTATGTAGAGGGGCCGATCTACAAGTGGTTGCCCCAACTGTTGTTCTAGCCAGTCTTTTAAAAATATACCTAGATGATCGCCTTCACTTTGTTCCAGCATGCCAATAATCCGTAAATTGGCAGCCTGTGCTTGATTCTCCAAATTTTCCAGTCTGGAGTGTAGATGCACATTTTCTTTCACCAACGTGGTTGTGGCTGCTAATGCAGCCTCGGATTGTCACCTTGTTTCTGTTGCTTCGGTTTTTTTAAAGGTTCTCTCCTCCTCCAGTGTGGTGACCCTGTTCGTTAAGGAATCAAACCTTTCAGAGAGACCGGCCATGGATGTTAGTAAATGATTAATTTTTTGGCGCAAAGTCTGCAGCGTTTCTTCTCCTTCCAAGCTCGGTTCTGGGAGTTTACGGCCTTGATTGGATCTTGTGGCGGGAGTATCGTCTGGATTTGTACTTCTACCTCTGTCAAACGAGGCTTTATCCTTTTTAGGGTTCCCCATCTCTATACCCCAGAGTTTCAGCTTGCTGATAATTGGTACGAGTTCAGTTACAGTGTCCAATAAAAAGACTTTAGATGTGTTTAAAAGTATGAGGTTTGCAGAACATCAATTCCTGGTGGCTATATTGCTTGGGATCCACAGCCCCCAGTCCAGTCCTTTTAATGTCTTCATAAGTGACATTGCAGAGGGACTGAAGGAAAAGATGCCTCTTTGCAGATGACACAAAGATCTGCAACAGGGTTGATACACAAGGAAGTGTGGAAAGGATGAGAAGGGACTTGGCAAGGTTGGAGGAATAGTCAGAAGTATGGCAGCTTGGATTCAATGCAAAGAAGTGCAGAATAATGCACCTGGGAAACAAAAACCCTGGGGAAGATTACACAGTGGGTGGGGAGGTAGTAACAACAACAAAAATTGAAAGGGACCTGGGGGTAATCATATTAGATGACCTTAAGGTTAGCAAGCAGTGTGAGAAGGCAGTAGGGAGTGCTGGGGGGATACTGGGATGTATAGGGAGAGGCATCACCAGCAGAAAACAGGAAGTTGTTATCCCTCTGTATAGACAGTTGGTGAGACCCCATCTGGAGTACTGCGTCCAGTTCTGGAGACCCCATCTCCGCAAAGACATAGACAGGATGGAGGCAGTCCAGAGAAGGGCGACTAAAATGGTGCAGGGTCTGCAAGAGAAGCCATACGAGGAGAGACTAAAGGAGCATATTATGTATACCCTTGTGGAAAGGAGGGAGGGGGGGGACATGATAGAAACTTTTAAGTACCTCAGTGGAAGCAACAAAGTCCAAGAGGGTAGCATCTTTCAGAAAAAGAGATGTGCAAGAACAAGGGGACACAATTTGAAGATAGAGGGGGGACGGCTCAGGGGCAATGTGGGGAAGTATTTTTTCACAGAAAGGTTGGTGAACTCATGGAACAGCCTTCTTGAGGAGGTTGTGGGGTCTAAAACTGTGGGAGAATTCAAGAATGCATGGGACAGACATAAGGCCATTCTTGTAGGGGGTAGGAAGAAATAGGCTGTTGGTTAACTAGGATCTGCAGCATATTCTGTAGGTAGGGAAATGGGCAGGCTAGGTGGGACAAGCGGTCTTTATCTACCATCAAAGTCTATATTTCTACAAGGCTGTGTTAGACACTTTAGATGTACACAAGATTCTCAGGTGTTACACCTTCTGAACAAAAGAGACACGCAAAGATAATCAGCTCTTTGTGTCCTTCGCTCCAAGATCTTTGGGTAAGGTTGTTTCAAAACAGTGCCTTTCTAAGTGGCTAGCCAACTGCATTCACTTCTGTTATCAGAAGTATGAGAAGCCTTTGCTGGGGTCAGTCAAGGCTCATTCCACTAGGGGCTTGGCTGCTTCTGCAGCCTTTCTCCGTAACGTTTCTGTGTCGGAGATTTGTGTGGCAGCAACCGGGAGTTCTGTCCATACCGTTACCAAGCATTATAGTCTGGACATTGCTTCTAGGTGAAGGATCTGTTTTGGCCTATTTGTCCTACAGGGTCTTTTGTCTTAGGAATGCTCCTTTTTGATTTTCAATTGTTCTTCCTCCCATGTTTCTCTCGGTCTCTCCTTTGAGGGACTGCTTGGGAATCTGTCCTACATGTTATGACCTACTGAAGGAACCCTCTCGAAGTAAGATAGTACAGTTACGTAAGAACTTACCGTAACAGTAGATCATGGAGAGAGGTTCCTTCAGTAGGTCATGTTTTTTCCCGCATTCCTTCCCCCAGATTTTTTCTTTTGGGTCTCCAGACCAGCTTCCTCTCCTTCCAAGAGGGTGGGCCTGGGGATCGCCCACTATATAGGCTTGCGCTGCAGTCATCACGTGATGTTGGGTGGGCGGTCCCCCACTGGGCATTGCTGGAAAAGTCTGCTGTTGGGTCCTGACGCCAGATGGCGCTAGTCCTACATGTTATGACTTACTGAAGGAATCTCTCTCAAAGATCTACTGTTACAGTAAGTTCTTGCGTAACTGTACTTCAGTTCCTTCTGGCAATGGCTTATTGTAAAATAAACAGTGCAGCAATTGTCATGCAGTACAATATACTATACTGCGATATACAATGGTACGCCATCAGGGCTTACTCACCTCCTCTGTTCTCACAGTGTGTCCTCTGGGTGTGGCCAAGATTCCTGCCACATACACTGTTGTCTCCTAAAATTAGAAAACACTTCATATTATCATGGTAATTTGTATGGGGTTAAAAATTTATATGAATACCATAGTGCTCCCAACATTTGATATTGTGACATCTTTACGAATCATTGGGCTGGGCAGAAACATTAAAACTATCATCAACATCCATAAGGATGGCCAGCATGGTGCTGCCCTACCAGTCAGAGATAAAGAGCAGAATAAGATTGGGTAGGGGGGCCTGCAAGGATTAACCTTGCTAGGGGACCCTGAAAACAAGGCCATCAATGCCTGTGTGTAGACTTGTGTAGGATATGAGGAAGCGCAAATATGGATATAGTGTATGGTGGAACGCTATACTAACTCAAAATTCCACCATGCTGAAACATTGTTCAGTCACACACTCGAATGAATGGAATGCTGTACTGACTACATGCAGAACAGTGTTCCATTCATTCATAGTGAAAAGCTTGAGCTGTTTTTAAAGGCTAGCTTAAAAAAAAAAAGCACCCGCAGCAATAGCATTATAATCTATTTCACATACTAAAGCTGGGCAGGTGCTTCCCCAGCAATACTCACCGATTGGGAGCAGTTTATTCTCGATGACGAGAACCAGCATATAAGAGAAGTTTCTGCCTTCACTCCTTTAGTAAACTTGCTAAGCAAGACGTCTGTCCACCATGTTTTTTTTCTTGTTAAACCCACCCACATTAGAGTGGAAACTAATGGGAGTGTTCCCTGCTAACGTAGGGACACCCAATCTCTAGCAATCACACAACTCAGCATGAACAAGCTGTAGCTCCTGAAATACGAAACGGGAGACAACAAATTATTTCTCAATGAAAAATATAGATCTTACTTCGAGAGGACTCTTGCAGTAGGTAATTACATATAGGACTGATGCCGGCAGACGGCGGGACCCCACGGAAAAAATTCTAGCTAGCAGTCCTTGGTGAGGACCGCCGCGTCGGAGGCATTAGGTATAAAGGCCGGTCCCGGCCGCCTTCAGTTCTTTCCTGCCGTTAGCTGCGTGCAGTGCCTGCGGAAAAGTTAGTAGTCGTCAGTCCAATCTTCGTCAGTTTTCCGAAATACTTTGTTTTTGACTAACGTTAGGTACCATCGTCGGTGTATGTCGTCCCCTACACCCTCCGAGCAAAAAATAAGTGCGATTCGTGCAGCGCCCAACTACCGCACAAGGACAGCCATTCCCTCTGCCTGTTCTGCCTAGGCCCCGATCACCCGGCTGAGAAGTGCCAGCCCTGCCTCAGCTGCAACGCGGCTACCCAGCGAAGGCGGCAGCAATCCCTGGAAGCCTATATTTTGAAGAAAAAGATGAGTTCAGTGGAGAAGGAAGTCAAAAAACTGAGGTAGGCCTCCACTTCCCCTGAAGGCCATCGGAAGAAGGATAAGGAGAGGCACCGGGACAAGGGCTATCCTCAGGAGCTGCCGGGACACAGGTAACGTCCCCTCCAGGGGACCGCTCCTTGATGGCCGCCTCCGAGGTTTCCGAGGGGGGGTCAGCCTGCCCATCTGGCTCGTGCTCGGGCCTTGCGGGTGGCTCCAGGCAATTAGAGGCCTCCGCCCCTGGTTCGGCCGCAGGCTCGTGGCCTACTGGTGTGGGTGACTCCAGTAAGTCGGGTGTCGGCTCCTCCGATGTCCGCGCGGAGAAGGCCAGTATGACGCACGACCCTTCGAGGCGGTGCGTGGCCTCCACTTCACCGGACCAGGCCGATCCTTCTACTCAGCCTGTCTCCGGTGATGGCTCCCGTAAGCTGGACGCTGGCTCCTCTGGCGCATTCCGGGAGCTTGCCCTCAAGCCGCATGTTGTCTCATCCGACATCTGGCGAAAGAACCGATGATGGACCCCTCCACATCCGTCGTACCCGGTTCCCCGCAGCCTTCGCTGCCATCTGGGGACCCAAAGTGCCCCCAGCCCGACCCTAGGGATTTTTCCCCTCCATCCCCGGGCAACGCTGAGGATCTTCCTCCTTCATCAGACCGTCCTCCGGTTGGTGCGCCGGACCTGATGTCGGCTCCCTGGATGCCGGCTCCCCTTCCGGTACTTCCAACACCAGGGCCTCCAATACCGGCCCCAATGCCGGTTCTACAGACTCCGGGAGACATCCCGCTTCTGTCGGGCCCTCTGCCCTCCGAGCCTTCCAATGTGGACCCACCCGTGAGGCCGCCAGCCGTGCTGTCTGCTCCGGCAGCTCCCCGGCTCCCGGTTACCCTATGTCTTATCCGATGCCGACATACCCAGGACCACAGTATCCGGCACCGCAGTACCAGATGCCACAATACCTGACGCCGGGTTTTCCGCAACCGGGTTTTGGATACTCTCCATACGGGTATAACCCGTATCCTTATCCCCCACCTCCTCCTCCTCCTCCACCGCCCCTACAGCCGCCGGTGGACCTGCAGGAGACTCTGGCCTCCTGGTGGGCTGAGGCCAAGGCTCAGCTCACCAAAGCGGTCGAGAGCCACCTTCCGATGATGGTGCCGTCTCAGGTTCCCGTACGTCCGAGGCGGCACCTCCATCACCACCTCCGGACTCCAGGGCTCTTCCGTCTGGGTCCAGAGAGGGGCAGGACACGCTTTCCCGGGGGCTTCCCAAGGGGTCCGTTCCTCCCCCGGGTCGGGAAAGGGAGTCTTTTTCCTCTTCCTCCTCCTCCTCTTCACCCTCGGACTCCTCGGATTTTTCCGACGGTTGCTCCGAGAGAGACGACGAGCCACGCTCTCTGTCGAAACCCAGGCCAAGGACTCATCCGAAGTCTCCTCCGGAAGATCCTTCTTTTACGGAGTTGCTTAGGAAAATCCAGGAGATTCATCAGTGGCACTCCTTGGAACCAGATCCTCAGCGTCTGAAACGTGCTGAACATCTGGATCTGCCCGTGACAGCTCCTACCTTGGTGCCACCCTGGATAGAGCCTCACGCCGACCTCGTTACCACCATATGGAAACAGCCGTCGGCTTTAGACCCACTTCCTAGGAAGTTGAACAGGCTATATCAGGCTCCAGAGGGTGTTGATTTCCTGGATTCTCACCCTCGTGCCGACTCGGTTGTGATTAGTGCCACTCACGGCCGGTTGGCCGACCCAAAACAGCTCAGCTCGTCGCCACCTGATAAGGAATCATGCCTTCTGGACCAGTATGGGAGGAAGATCTACGCTTCCTCCATGCTGGGATCGGGGCCCTGAATTACTTTGGCCATATGGGGGACTACCAGATAGCCATTCTGACCCAGGGGGAAGCCAAGTTGGACTCCCTGCCTGACTCCCAAGTCAAGCAGGAGTTGGCTGATCTTGTCTGCTCTAATCATTCAGCCAGTCGACACATGCTTCGTGCGACATATGATGCAGTGGACACTGCTGGACGGAGCTCAGCTTTTGCTGTAGGCCTACGGCATCATGCTTGGCTCTGTGTGTCAGGGTTGGTCCCGGAGGTGCAATCTGCTATCCAGGAAACACCCTTCCGGGGTCGATGCTTTTCGGGGGTGATGTCAAGGACATCATCACTGATTTGCAAGAGAGGGGGACAGCACTGAAGCCAGTTGATTCCATGTACCTTCCCCATCAGCAGCAGCGCCGTCCCTTTCGCAGACGGAATCGGCCTAAGTCGAAACCCCAGGGAAGGCAGGCCACAAAACGCCGGGCCCCCACAGCTGCTAAACCCCCACCCAAAAAAGCAGCGGGTGCTTCAGCTGCGGCGCTGCCCCATACCACCTGACTCCTTCCCACTCCCACAGCCTCCGGACTCCCCGGAGGAACTGGTAGGAGGAAGGTTTTCCCTCCACCTTCCGGGCTGGGAGAGGATAACCACAGATTCTTGGTTGCTCCAGCTCATAGCAGAAGGACACTCGATAGAGTTTCTTTAGAAACCACCTCGCCACCCCCCTCTGAAGTCGTCGTATTCAAGGGAACATCTTCTCTTGGTCCAGGAGGAAATTTCAGCTCTTCTGCTGAAACAAACAATAGAACCCGTCCCCCTTCATCTGCAAGGGATGGGTTACTATTCCCATTACTTTCTGGTCCCAAAGAAGACAGGAGATCTCAGACCAATTCTGGATCTCAGTTCCCTGAATCTTTTCATAGAATACAAAAGGTTCAGGATGCTCTCTTTGCAGAGCCTTCTGCCCCCCCCTCCAGCCGGGTCAATGTCTGTGTCTCTGTATATGCAGGATGCTTACCTGCACATTTCCATTTACCGTCTCACCGCAAATACCTTTGTTTTGTGTTCCAGGGGGACCACTACCAATTCAGGGCGCTCTCGTTTGGTCTATCCTCGGCTCCCCGAGTATTTATCAAATGCCTGGCAGTGGTGGTGGCCCACCTGTGTACCAGGGGAGTGCAGGTTTTCCCGTACCTGGACGATTGGCTCCTGGCGGCCTCCCTTACCCAGCAGGTTTTTGCCTGCCTGGGTATTACCATCAGCCATTCCAAGTCTCATCTGATCCCATCCCAGACACTACAGTTTATTGGGGCGATTCTCGATACGACCACGGGCAAGGCCTTCCTGCCTCCGGACAGGGCGTCCACCCTCCAGACCCAAATAAGTCTGCTGTCCGACCGCAGGAGGGTCTCTGCAAGGTCGGTCCTTCGCCTTCTCGGGCTCATGGCAGCTGCTATCCTGACAGTTTCTCGCACTCCACTCCACATGAGAATTTCTCAGTGGACTCTACGCTTCCAGTGGGATCGGTTAGTGGATGACCTAGATCACCCAGTTATGGTCTCCTCGCCGATGCTTCGAGACTTGCAGTGGTGGATGGTTCGAGAGAACCTATTTCGGAGAGTTCCTTTCTTTCGTCCCCCCAGACTCTAACCACAGACGCCTCGGGCGAAGGTTGGGGAGCCCATCTAGGCCCTCATCGGACCCAGGGCTCCTGGTCCAGGCTAGAACAAGCTCTCCACATTAGTGTGCTCGAGCTTCGGGCACTGTTGTACGCTCTCCAAGCCCTTCACCAATACATCCTTCCTGGCCACCTAGCCGTCCAGACTGACAACATGTGCGTGGTTTGGTACTTCAGCAAACAGGGAGGGACTCGGTCCTACACTCTTTGCAGGGAGGCAGTGAGGGTTTGGGATTGGGCAACACTACACGACCTTCACCTCATGGCAATTCACGTTCCGGGAGTCGACAACACCCTGGCAGACAAGCTAAGTCGCTCTTCTGCTCTGACTCACGAGTGGGAACTGGACCAAGGGGTCCTAGACAATATCTTCTGACTTTGGGGAACTCCACAGGTTGACCTGTTTGCATCCTTTCTAAACGCAAAACTTCCCGTCTCCTGCTTCCTTGTTCCAGACTGAGGTGCTTTTGGAAGCGACGCTCTGTCTCTAGATTGGAAGGACAGATTCGTCTATGCCTTTCCCCCAATTCCACTTATCCCACGAGTCTTGCAGAAGCTAGCTTCAGAAGAAGCACGAATGATTCTGATTGCTCCTTTCTGGCCCAGGCAAGTTTGGTTCTCTCTTCTACAACAACACTCAGAGGATCCTTCTCTTCCTCTATCTCTAGGTTTGCTGACCCAGGATCAGGGGACCCTGGTCCATCCAGATCTCAAATCCCTACAGCTGCATGCATGGCTCCTGCAGACTTAGCTCAATCCTGTTTTGGGGCGTCTCCCCAAGTGGCGGAGATTTTGATGGAAGCCAGAAAACCCTCCATCAGATCCACTTACACCATGAAGTGGAAAAGATTCACCGTCTGGGCTGCTTCCAAGAACGCAAAACCCTTTTCCTGCTCAGCGGGGCTTCTGCTGGAGTATTTACGTCATCTGTTTTACCTGGGTCTCAGTCATTCTTCTCTGAAGGTACACATGGCGGCCATCTCAGCCTATCATGTTCCCTTTGCAGACAAAACTTTCGCTCAATTGCAGGTCTCTAAGACCTTTCTCAGAGGGGTCCTCCATATGAGGCCCCCCATCCATACTCCTGCTCCCCCTTGGGACTTGAACTTTGTTCTCAAGAAACTTACTCTCCTTCCCTTCGAACCTGCAGCTTCTACGGATTTGAAGTTCCTTTCGTGGAAGACTCTCTTTCTGGTAGCCATTACTTCTTCTCAGAGAATTTCCGAGTTCCAGGCCCTGATGTATAAAATCCCATACTTGATTTTTCACAAGGAATGTGTTGCTCTTCGCACGAATCCTAAGTTTCTTCCTAAAGTAGTAGCAGAGTCTACTCTAAATCAGTCCTTAGAGTTAACTGCCTTTTTCACGCAGTACTCTAGTCAAGGGGAGTATTTACTCCATACTATGGATGTTCACCGGATTCTGAGACACTACACCAACAGGACGAAGGATCTCAGAAAGGCTGATCAGTTGTTCGTCTCTTTTGACATAAAAGGGAAGGCAGTGCTGTTTCCAAGTAATGCCTATTTAAGTGGTTGGCTGATTGCATCACTTTCTGTTATGACAAATACAACAAGACCCTCCCGGGTCAAGTTAGAGGCCACTCCACAAGACGAGTAGCTGCCTCAGTGCCTTGTTTCAAGAATGTGTCTGCGGCAGACATCTGTACTGCCGCCACCTGACCTTCCTTCCATACCTTTACTAAACACTACAGTTTGGATGTTGCCTCTCGCTGCAGAGCAGGCTTCGGGCTGGCTGTTCTGCAAGGCCTCTTATCTTGAGGCTTGCACAGCTAGAACTGCTTTTTGGAGTAGTTTTCCTCCTCCCGCTGCCTCTCTTTGTTCCAGACTGCTTGGGATTCAGTCCTATATGTAATTACCTACTGCAAGAACCCTCTCGAAGTAAGATAGTACAGTTAGGTAAGAACTTACCATAACAGTAGATCTTCGAGAGAGGCTCTTGCAGTAGGTAATACCTTCCCGCCCTCCATCCCCCTAGGCTTTTTCAGCTCCTTTTCCAGTGAGGGAAATATCCGCTCCTCTCTCGTCCGGCCTTTCTGGTCTGTGGCGGGAAAGAACTGGAAGGCGGGTGTCAGGGACCACCCCTTTATACCGATGTCTCCTGACGCCGGTCACCTGACGTGGGGGCAGTCCTTCGCCAGGGACTGCTAGCTAGAAATTTTTTCAGGTCTCCAGCACGCCGCCAGTCCTATATGTAATTACCTACTGCAAGAGCCTCTCTCGAAGATCTACTGTTGCGGTAAGTTCTTACGTAACTGTACTTTAGAAATCCTAACATAGTACTAAAATAATTGGAGAGGCACCATACACTATACAAAATACAGGATGGGCAACTTGATGCAAAACCAGTGTGTCCTGCCACTGCGTGGTTTGATTCCCATAGACCTCTCGAGCTTCATTGTCAAGGTCACAGGGAAGCAAACCCGTCTGTGGCAGAACACACTGATTCTGCATGGTTGCCCATCCTGTATTCTCTATCTTATGATCAGGGAATGGTGTGAAAAGTTACTCACCACAAAGTGCACTTGTTCCCTTTTCCATTTTCTGAAATCATGTTCACACTCTATTGTGGCTGTGGAAGGTGCAGCAAAAGCTGTTCAAGATACTTTGTGAAAGGGGCAATATAAATCCGAAATACCATCCTGATTTGCAGCATCTCTTGATGGCATTTCTTGGAAGGGATCATTTATTTACATAACCTGAGGTAATCATGGATTGTCATATTTTATTACTACCAGAACAAATTATATTTGTACACTCTGTTGTCTCTCAGCAGCTAGTGTTATTGATAAAGCTCTCAAAATGCACTTATGTGTATGTGTGTGTATGGGTAGTAGAGATGCTCAAAAGACGGACAATTTGGATATTTCCTCTTTCCTGGCATCCTTTTACAGATCCCATACTCTGCTTTCCTGCAAACTGCCTCTCTACTTTGCTCACTTGAGTGTTCTAAACTGACATTGCCCAAGGGGTTAAACAGGGTGCCTGGTTGAGATGATGAGTGCAATACACTTAGGAGTCCCGAAGAGGACAAAACACGTGTCTGTACTTTGCCGTTCTCTGCCTTTCCTGGATCAGACATACAAGCCTGTGTAAAAGGTAATGTCTGTTCTGGTGAAGTCTTATAAGTTTAGGGGCTTTTACACAGGGCTTCCTGGTAACACTCATTCTGTGACGGGCTTTGTTCTGCTTGGTTTGTTGTGGATCGCCTTTACACACTGGAATCTGTCCCGTAACATGCGGTATAGATCAACCGTAACGTTACCCTTTCATGCCGTCTACAGGAGATCTGCTCCACAACACCCAGGAGAGCACGGAATTCCCTTATGTCAGGACAGAAATGAGTGGAAGGGCGTATCTACATGGCCTGGCAGAATGGAACTGAACCCAAGAAAGCAGGGATCATGGAATTGACGACCATTCATTTTTCTTGTGGAATGGATCGCCTGTACACGGCAGTGAGGTAACGGTGCAGTTGATCTGCATTGCTTATTGCGATACAGATCACTGCGTAAAGGGCCCTTTTGACTTAGACAAGGGTTTGCATGCTCATGACAGCCTGCTCTGGGAATGAGGCTTGAGAATAATGCGTATGGTTTGGAGAGCTTTCATAAAAACAAAAAATCTGATAAAGATCTAAAAATTCACTGGCCTTGTCTGAGGATCCACACTGCCCTTCTCTGGGAATGTTGTATTTACAAGTGCGTGTATCAAAGGCCTGGATAAGCTGGTCAGATTGTGTGTCTGCCCAGGGACAAGGTACATTACAATAGCAGAAGCTGAGGACTTTGGGTGGGGGTGGCATTTGGGATTCTTTGTGATGGTTGCAAAGCATTCTTAGGATACTGTGCGTCTGCCACCTAATGCAAAACAGTCACATAAATTCAATTTACTGTAAAATTAAAAAGCAAAACAAAAAAAGCACATGCATAGCTGAATTCAAAGTTTGTAGTGTTATTCTGCTTGAGCGGGATCCTCCCTCCGATAGCCCCTTCTTTATGTAGCCCTTGAAATGGGCATTCCACATCCAAATGTGGAGTGTGTCTTTGTGGTTCCTGTGAAACTGGAGATCACAGGTTGGGTTTCCACCTCAGTAACTGACTCGCAGTATTACCTTGGCTGGGCTATACCTCCCTGTACTTCTGTCCTCTTGACTAAGCATAGGTAGAAGCAGGACTCCAGTTAAAATGAGATGACCAGTTTTCATGGGCTTGCATGTTGAAATCAGTTTTAAATGTTTTAAAAATGTGGAACATTGCGTGGAAAGCGTGGAAGACAGTACTGACCATATTTAAGTTTGCTGCTGCCTTGTAGCAGTCAGTGTGAGTAAATATAATGGGGACCTGGTTCCAACACTAGATTTTTCATATTTGAACCCATGGCAGGTAAACAACACAGGGTTCACTCTAGCGGTGTTTTCCCTACCAAATATATTTAGACTTTTTGGCCAGGAAATGCACACTGAGTCAAAGCATGTTTCCAAGTATGACCATGACCAGTGAGAGAATTAGGGAAGTTACATGACTTGCTCAAGGTCATGGAGTATGTAAGTTGCATTTGTAGGAATCACACCCAGGTATGCTGGGTTTCCAGGTTCATGGTTCTGTGCTGTAATCACTAGGCTATACAGCCTCCCAATTGGAGAGTTTTGTTCATTTGTTGTGAGACTGTTGGTGCCACCTATTTCGTTACAGAACAAATTGTAGCCACTTTAGTAGTCACACTGCTCGGGCAATTACTACAGAGCAGATTGAGTTTGACCCCCAGAAGTCAGATTTGGGTACAAGTGCTAGGCAGTCATTGGCCACATAGGTAATGATTTTAAAATCCTAGAACAAATCCTGCTATGGCATAAAATAAGCAAGTTTACATCGCAATTTGCTACTCAAAAAAACACTGTATGCTAATCAAGTGCTGCATTTATTAGCAGATGTTGCTAATTGATTTGCTGCATTTCTGTAAAAATGTCTGCACTGCACTGATTTTCCCCACCATTTGACACTTTTCCTTCTGCAGTTAGTCTTCTGGACTGTGTCTTAACAGACTACAAGACCCATTTAGTGAAATGGCTCTTCAAATCTTGCTGCTTGCCTGTTGTACTTTTTGTTACTATCGAGTTTTCAAAACTAATTTATGCTTTATCTGATCATAATAAATGTTTGCACTTTTGAGACATTTTGTTTTACTCTGTAAAAGTGGTGGGCTTCCAAAGGTTTCTTTGGTGTCACTGTGGGCATTGATATTCACTCTTCCCTGCTTGTGACCTTGTAACCTTGCCCAGGATAAACATTGCTAGGCTCAAAGTTTTTTACTAGATATAGATATAGATATAGATATAGATATATACACACACACACATTTATACCACCTTTTCCTTCATCAGTTTTTGCAAAATTACAAACATTATTTTGCTGCCCAAATTAGATGGAAAAATCAGTTTTGTGTTCGACAGCAGGCACAAAATCTACCTTTGTGGCCAGAACTGGATGCAAAATACAATTACACAGTTGCAAAAAATGGTTTCCTATTGTCCATCCCACAGATAGGTCAACCTCTACAGGCACGTCAGGTCCTCCTTCTCGGGGAGGGTGCTAGAAATATGTAGTTGATGGCCAGAAAAGGACTGCAAGGGCCCATCCAGTCTGCCCATTTTATCAGTTTTAGAATCAGAAACAAGACGTACACATGAGTTTATACAGTACTTGACGTACCCTGTTTTGATACAGCCCACCCTACAATGTTTTGTAAGTGTGGCTTTAAAACAGAGATGGTAGTACATTTTTTAAGGTCATGGTCTCATTTGCAGGAGGAACAGGACATGATGCAAAGTGTGCTGGTATGATTATTTTTCTCTGCTTGGTTCTTCAAGGTTCACTTTGAGGGGTTCTGAGAAAAGCATGCGGAAGTAAACACTAGGCATGCAGTGACTCTGCACTTAATACCATTAAAAATAAATATGGCCTTCCCCATTTATCGTAGAATTGAATGACTGTGTAAATGTAGAATTTGATAGCTGATAAGGACCACTTGGTCCATCCAGTCTGCTCCTTCCTCCTTACGTACACTATTACTGCAGACCATACCCGATCTACAGCTCTTTCTGCCTCCCCCTCTTCCTGTCCACTGTGATTCCCTTGTGCTTATCCCATGCTTTCTTGAACTCCACCAATGTTTTTGCCTCCACCATCTCCACTGGAAGGCTGTTCCAGGAATCAATACGTTTTCTGTGGAGAAGTATTCTCCTATCTCTCCTGAATCTGCCACCCCCTCCAGCTTCATACCATGTCCCCTTGTTCTTGAGCACCTTTTCTTCTGAAAAATACTTTCCTCTTGTGCCTTATTTACTCCCGTGAGGTATTTAAAGGTCTCTAAAATGTAGGAGAGTCAGCATGGCTCGTATGCAGAAACAAAATATTCCAGTTTGGCTGGTGTTAGAGAAGCTGCAGACCATGATGTGAAATGAGCTTGTGGCCAGATTGTAAAGGTTGCTGTCGCTCAGTTTTGTCATGAACAAGCAAGGTCTGTTTTTAATTCACAATGCATGAAACATTTTTTTTGGCAGCAAAAGGAAATACAGCTCCATTGACCTGTAGATTGGTGGAGAGAAGGAAGAATAGATGTGCAGAACATTTGCATTATAGTGATTATATTTTGTGCTTGTCTGAAGCAGAGACTTGTACTTCTCTGGCTAGAATCGTATCTGCCCTTTATGCTGTTATCTGAGTTTATAACTTTTTATGGAAGGCATAATCTACCTGGAGCCTTCAAAGTTTTTAATTCCAAAGTTCAGACCATGCTGTTTTACACATTTGAAGTTGGGAGCTCTCCTCTAGACCTTCATCTTGAGCCTATTCAGAATTATGTTCTCAAGTGCCTTTTTGTTTTGCTTTGGGCTAGTGCCTCGGGCCACTTCTTTGGCAGTGATAGAGAAACATAGAGTTAGTCAGCAGAAAAGGACTGCTTGGCCCACCTATTCTGCCTAGATGGTCCCTGTCTTTTCTGTTTCCACACACCCTAACTGCTCTCCAACCCGCCCCCTTCCTGCCTATTTTTAAGATTCCCCTGTCTGTCCTGAAGCTCCCTACTGTTTTCACCTCCACCGCTTCTGCTGGCAGTCTGTTTCAGGCATCTACCACTCTTTCAATGAAGTAGTACTTCCTCGCATCCTCTTCAACACCCCCCCCGCTTCATTGCATGCTGTCTGGTTCTGGTGCTCACCATCATTTGAGAGACCCCCCCCCCTCCTGCACCCTGTTCACCGCCCCCAGAGGTACTTGTAGGTCTCTATCATGTCCGTTTTGCTCTCCTCTCTTCCAGGGTGTGCATGTTGAGAGATCCCTCAGTCTCTCTTTGTAGGGCTTTTGATGAAACACCTTCATCATTTTAATTACCCTCTTCTGAAATGCCTCCACCCTGTCTATGTCCTTTAGAAGGTGTGGCCTCCAGAACTAGGCACAGTACTCAAGGTAGGTTCTCACTTGTCGGCGATACAGTGGCAACACTAACGCCAACCTGCTGCTAGAGATACCTCTCCCTATGCATTCCAGCACTCCACTGGCCCTACCCACAACTTTGTCGTACTGCCATGCTACATTGAGGTAATCAGGTATGATAACTCC